>CM039623.1:22594556-25039334 GCA_022457165.1 Juglans mandshurica
ATAGGCTAGATTTTTAGCTTGGGATTCAATGAGTAACCCATGACTATTTGGGATTGAACTTACTTCAATATTTAGTGCTTTTAATGATTAACTTGATGGATTATATCTCAATGTGCATTTTGAAAAGATTAGAGTTCTTTGTTCTTGGTTTAGATCAATTGTAGACGTAAAGGCACAATTGATACTTGAACAAGTAACATGACTTTGATGTTTTTCTTTCATTTTTCTAAGATTGTCATACAATTTGTCAAGTAGTTTTATTAAAATAAAAATTGTGGTTTATTGCTATATTATCCGACCATGATCTCTCGGAATGAGAGAATGGTTGAGAGAAAATGAAAAGAGAAGTAAATTCATCACCAAATTAGTGGGTGAAAATTGCATCCCAAGTGTTTGTTTAATTGCTCCTTACAAATTCAAGGCAACTTCCGCACATTTTCTTTAAGTCTCTTGATTCTTAGCAATTTTAGAAAAATAGATTCACTTTCACTTTCCGCTTTACTTAGGATTAAGCTTCCCGACAATTTCTCTCATAATTCAATCCACGCTCCCTAGTAAATAGTCCCATTTAGGTGTTAATATTATTCGCCTTTAATTCCTAAAACTTATTTTTCCTTTCTTATTATTTTTGTTCATAGCTAGCTTATTTAGTTTACTCTTTTCTCATTATTTTAAACTTTCGTGTCACTACCAACGGTAATATGTTGTCTTGCGAAAATGAAATGTTTGCTAAATTTTCATTGTCCCTGTGAATTCGATCTTGGGATTTACCCTTGTATTACTTTGACAACTTCTACGCTTGTAAGTCAAAATTAAAAGCTGATCAAGTTTTTGGCGCCGTTGCCGGGGACAACTGGTGTTTAGCAAAGCATTTTCATATTGTTGAGAAGAAATTTGTAGCGTTGTGAACCTCTTCACAACTTGGGTGACATTTTTCTTAACTTTATTTTTCTTTATATTTTTTTTGTTTGTTGTTGTCGTTTGTCTTGCATATTCTTTTATTTTCTGTTTTTGTTTGTATGACTGGTTGGACTAGGGACCAAACTTCTCGGTTGGTTAAAACAGACTCACAAGCATCTTTTACCTCAGCATCACATTCTCTTGAGTCATCTTCTGACACTAATAGAACCATGGATGAAAATGAGAATCATGATCGGGAAGTAGTGAATCAGAATAGGACACTTAGAGATTATTTACAACCTGTCAGGACTAGCACACCCTCATGCATAATCCTACCTTTGAATGCAAATGTCTTTAATTTTAAACCTGGGATGATTCCATTAATTCCACATTTTCATGGCATGGATTCCGAGAATCCGTACCTTCATATCAAAGAATTTGAAGAGGTTTGTTCTACATTCATGGACCGAACATGCACTGAGGAGGTGATTAGATTAAAGTTGTTTCCATTTTCATTGAAAGATAAGGCTAAAACGTGGCTCAATGCATTAAGACCTAGATCTATAGGCACATGGCAGGAAATGCAAACTGAATTTTTGAAGAAATTTTTTCCAATACATAGGACAAATGCACTTAAAAGACAAATCATGAACTTTACCCAAAAAGATTCTGAAACTTTTTATCAAAGTTGGGAAAGGTTCAAGGATCTTTTAAATGCTTGTCCTCATCATGGTTATGAAAATTGGCGTTTGATAAGTTTTTTTTATGAAAGTTTGACACCGAAGATGCGCCAATTTGTACAAACTATGTGTAATGGAGAATTTTTTGACAAAGAGCCTGAGGAAGCATTTGAATATTTTGATTATCTTGCTGAAAATGCTCAATCTTGGGACACAACTGATGTGCATGATAGGTCTAGGCAAGTTGAGTCTGGTCATGGAAAATATACTTTGAAAGAAGATGATGATTTGCGTGCTAAATTGACCTTATTGTCTAGAAAAATGGAAGCTATGGAATTGAAAAAGGTAAATGAAGTGCATGCTGTCCATAAAAATTCAGAGAAGTGTAGCATATGTGAGGATCATGGGCATTCAACTAATGAGTGTCCCACGATCCCCGCATTCAAAGAGGTATTGTTGGACCAATCTAATGCTGTAAATATGATACAAAAACCATATTCTGGTCCTTATTCTAATTCTTATAATCCAGGATGGAGAAACCACCCAAATTTTGGGTGGAGGAATGACCAGCAAGTAGCTCCAGCGGCCTTGGCTCCAGGACCCTCTCAACTCGCTATTCAAGCGCCTCCAATGCAAAAGAAGGGACTTGAGGAGACGATGCATCAATTGTCAAACACTTTGCAGCAGTTTATGCAAGGTCAAGCAACAATCAACAATCAAAACTCTCAAGGATAAATGACATTCGGAGCACACTTACAAAGATGACTACGGCATGGAGCTCTCAAGAGAAAGGAAAACTTCCTGCACAACCTTAACCCAATCCACAAAGTCAGCCTCCACAAGGAGCGGTTGAGAGTTCAAATGTGAGGCAAGTGAAGGCGGTCACTACTTTGAGAAATGGCAGGGTGGTGAATATTCCACCTCAAGGTTCAGACAAGGCTGATAAGGTCTCTAAACCTGTACAAAATGAGGCTGAAAATGGTGAGTTTGAACAAAATGAATTTGAAACTGAACAGATTTCATGTCCTGTACCTGCTCCTTTTCCTCAAAGATTGGTTCCTCTGCACAAAGACAAACACCAATCTGAAATTTTAGAAATATTCAAGCATGTTAGGATTAATATCCCTTTGTTGGATGCTATTCAGCAAATTCCTGCATATGCTAAGTTTCTAAAAGATTTGTGTACGGTTAAAAGAAAGTTAAATGTGCAAAAGAAAGCTTTTCTTACTGAGCAGGTCAGTGCCATAATTCAGAGCAATACCCCACCAAAGTATAAAGACCCCGGTTCACCAACAATTGCTTGTGTTATAGGAAGTTCAAAAATTGGTCAAGCATTGTTAGATCTAGGTTCAAGTGTGAATTTACTTCCTTATAATGTTTATGAGCAACTTGGTTTGGGGGAATTAAAACCAACTCCTATCATTTTACAACTAGCGGATAGGTCTATTAAAATGCCAAGAGGAGTTGTTGAGGATGTCTTGGTTCAAGTGGATAAATTCTTTTATCCCGTTGATTTTGTTGTGTTGGATGTTCACTTGACACCAAAATCTTCTTTTCAAGCACCTGTGATTCTTGGGAGACCTTTTCTTCTACTTCAAATGCATTAATAAATTGTAGGAGTGATGTTTTAAAGTTGAGTTTTGGGAACATGACCCTTGAACTAAACATTTTCAATATTTGTAGGCAACCTCAAGACTCGGAAGATGTACAAGAAGTAAATTTGTTGGAAAGCATCCTTGAGGAGGAGACTTATTTGGCATACCAGCCCACTAACCTGTTGTTTGAGTTAGAAAATTTTTGTGAACTCCTCACTGATGGCACCCCCATTGATGTTTCTCATGTTTTTAATGCAGAAAATAAATTGGAGACTAAATGGAGGCCAAATGTTTTTAATGCAACT
The DNA here is from genome assembly GCA_022457165.1 of Juglans mandshurica. Taxonomy (NCBI): domain Eukaryota; kingdom Viridiplantae; phylum Streptophyta; class Magnoliopsida; order Fagales; family Juglandaceae; genus Juglans; species Juglans mandshurica. Next base: position 22,598,037 of record CM039623.1, read on the forward strand.
CCCACCGTTGACAGCAAGTTTGAAGCCTTCAGCAAATGAAATCCCTACACTAGAGCTGAAGCCATTGCCAAATGACTTGAAATATGCATTTCTGGGACCGGACAACACCTTCCCAGTGGTGATTTCAGCCCAACTTTCTCATGATCAAGAATGGAAATTGATGGGAGTCTTAAAGCAACACAAAGGTGCCATTGGGTGGACAATCGCAGATATAAAAGGTATAAATCCTCTTGTATGCACTCATAGGATTTACTTAGAGGAAAATGCTAAAGTTTCTAGGGAGATGCAAAGGAGATTAAATCCTACCATGAAAGAGGTGGTAAAAACGGAGATTTTAAAATTACTTGATGTGGGAATCATCTACCCTATTGCGGACAGCAAGTGGGTAAGTCCCATTCATGTAATTCCAAAAAATCTGGGCTTACCATTGTGAAAAATGAGAAAGATGAACTGATTCCTACTAGGATTTCTACTGGTTGGCGAATGTGTATAGATTATAGGAAGTTGAATGCCGCCACTAGGAAAGATCATTTCCCTTTGCCATTTCTTGATCAAGTGCTAGAAAAAGTTGCGGGTCATGATTTCTATTGCTTTCTTGATGGATATTCTGGTTTTTACCAAATAGAAATAGCACCCGAAGATCAAGAGAAAACAACTTTTACTTGCCTGTTTGGCACTTTTGCATTTAGAAGAATGCCTTTTGGACTATGTAATGCACCGGCTACTTTCCAAAGATGTATGCTTAGTATTTTCAGCGACATGATTGAAAACTGTTTGGAAATATTCATGGATGATTTTTCAGTGTTTGGCAGTTCTTTTGATGCATGTTTGACTAACTTACAAGCTGTTTTAGCCAGGTGTGAAGAGAAGCATTTGCTTCTCAATTGGGAAAAGTGTCATTTCATGGTTCAACAAGGCATAGTTCTTGGTCACATAGTCTCATCACGAGGTATTGAGGTCGATAAAGCTAAGATTGAACTTATTTCCAAGCTTCCTATACCCAAAACAGTAAAAGAAATCAGATCATTTCTTGGGCATGCTGGGTTTTATAGGAGATTCATTCAAAATTTTAGTTCTATCTCTAAGCCTTTGTGTGAATTACTTATGCATGATGTTGCTTTTGAATGGACCTCTTCTTGTCAAGATGCTTTTGATAAACTGAAAATTTTGCTCACCACAGCCCCTATCATGCAGCCCCCTGATTGGTGTATTCCTTTTGAGATAATGTGTGATGCTAGTGATGTGGCCATAGGAGCTGTTCTTGGACAGCGTAGAAATAAGTTCCCACATGTCATTTCTTATGCAAGTAGAACTTTAAATAGAGCCCAAAGAAATTATTCTACCACAGAAAAAGAATTGCTTGCTGTAGTTTTTGCATTAGACAAGTTTCGAACTTATATTCTTGGTTCTCCTGTGGTTGTTTTCACTGACCATGCAGCGTTAAAGTACTTATTGTCAAAGAAGGATGCTAAACCACGTTTAATCCGATGGATTCTTCTTCTTCAAGAATTCGATCTTATCATCAAAGACAAGAAGGGTGCTGAAAACGTAGTTGCCGACCACTTGTCTCGGCTTACATTTGCTGAAAAGGATCACACTATCCCTATCCTTGACTCTTTTCCTGATGAACAATTAATGTCAGTTGAAAATTTGCCTTGGTTTGCTGACATAGTTAATTTTTTGGTGACAGGACAAACTCCACCCCATTGGAGTGCTCAAGACATACGGAAATTCAAGCATGAGGTAAAGTCATTCTTCTATGATGATCTTTACTTGTTTAAATATTGTTCTGATCAAATCATAAGGAAATGTGTGCCTGATCATGAGATACAAGCTGTTCTTTCTTTTTGTCATAATGAGGCTTGTGGGGGGCATTTTTCTGCAAATAAAACCGTTGCAAAAATTTTACAAAGTGGGTTTTATTGGCCACATATGTTTAAGGATGCGTATAATTTTTGCAAAACTTGTGAGCCATGTCAAAAACTAGGCACAATCACTAAGAGAAATATGATGCCTTTACAACCCATTTTGGTCATTGAGATTTTTGATTGTTGGGGGATTGATTTTATGGGACCATTTCCATCTTCTTTTGGTTATTTGTATATCCTCGTGGCTGTTGATTATGTTTCTAAATGGGTTGAAGCCATTCCATGTAAAACAAATGACCATAAGATTGTGCTTAAGTTTTTGAAAGAAAACATTTTTGCTAGATTTGGCATGCCTAGAGCTATCATTAGTGATAATGGAACTCATTTTTGCAACAAACCATTTGCTGCCCTCATGAAAAAATATGGTATACACCATAAAGTTTCCACTCCATATCACCCGCAAACGAATGGGCAAGCTGAATTAGCTAATAGGGAACTTAAGCACATCTTAGAAAAAACAGTCAACCCCAACAGAAAAGATTGGTCTTTAAGGCTTACTGATGCACTTTGGGCTTATAGGACAGCCTTTAAAACCTCTCTTAACATGTCTCCTTATCGCTTGGTCTATGGAAAGGCATGTCACCTTCCCGTTGAGCTTGAACATAAGGCATATTGGGCCGTTAAACAATTTAATTTTTCTATTGACCATGCTGGTTCTGTGAGAAAATTTCAGATTTCAGAATTGGATGAGCTTAGGCGAGATGCATATGACAATTCTAAATTGTCAAAGGAACGCATGAAGGTATTACATGACAAGCACATCCAAAGAAAGAGTTTTGAGCCCAATGAGCAAGTCTTACTTTACAATTCCCGCCTCCATCTATTTCCAGGCAAATTAAGATCGAGGTGGAGTGGGCCTTATGTAGTTAAGACTGTGTTTCCATATGGAGCTGTTGAGATTACTAATCCTCAAAATGGAAACACTTTCAAAGTTAATGGCCAACGACTTAAACATTTTTTGGCAAAACTTTCACATGAGGATACATCCATTCCTTTGGAAGATCCCATTTATTCTCATGGTTCTTAGCTCATTTTTGTTTTGTTTTATTTTATTTTATTTTATTTTTTTTCTTCTCTCTCTTTTCCTTTTATTTTTCTGTTTTTATTTGTTTCAGTTCTATATTTTGTTCTTTCTTTCTTTCTTTTTTTTTCTTTAGTATATCTTTTCAGGTTTAGCACTGTTTATTCCTTTATGGTTTCATTTTTTTACGTTCACAATCCTTTCAGCCATCTCAGGTATTTTCCTTTGGCCCTATTTTCTTTCATGCTTTGTTATATTCATGATTTGCATTGAGGACACTGCCCATTTTTAGTTGGGGGGTAAGGAGAGCCTTCTACCATTAGTCTCTCAGGATTAATTATTGTGGGGTTTGAATTTTTTGTTGCTACCAAGCTACTATTTTCACACTTCTCTACTTAAGATCAGATAGTTGCAGTTTTGGGCTACACTAATTCTCATTGCTTAGTTTCAAGTTTGACACTTGACCTTGTGATATGTCTTAACTACTCAAACTTGGGAAAGTTACTTCAAAGCTATTGATTGATGACCTTAATTGACACAAACAGATACTTTTTGTGGTTTGTTTGATGACAATCAGTGATTTCTTCTAAGCAACTAGCAAGAACTACAATGAACCATATCTTAATGGCTTAGGAAAAGTGTGATAAAAAAAAAAAAAAAAAGATCAGTTTTTTTTATATGAGAAAAGGGACAAGCTAGAGATCATGCAAAAAAAAAAAAAAATAATGGTGCCAGTACATTGGAAAAGGCTGCCTATCACCGGGATCTATTAAGAAAAAAAAAAAAAAGGGTCTTTGAAAGTGTGATAGCGTGAAAGCCGCTAATGTAATGGTTTTGAATTGGAGTGAAGACCTTTTGGTTTTTCTTGAAAAAGTTGCTAGGCTGAAACTATTGTGAGGAATCTTGAAACTAACAAATGGAAATCTGTTCACACACTTGGTGCCCTCAAAGATCTTAAGCTTAAGTGCATTTCCCTTGTTTGAGCTCTTGAGAATTTTATAAGCTTTTGTGTTGAGCTAAAGCCTGACTTAACTACATTCTTATGCCCAAGATTTCAATATGCTTCATCTTTTGTAGAGATTTTTGAGTTTAGTAGCTCGTTCTTGGATCCCACAATGTTTGTTATCGCATTGTTTGCTAGAGACTAGCAAAAAGCTAGTTGGAGGGTGTGATAAAGTGTTAAAAATTACATAATTAAGTTGCTAAATGAATGATTTGTTTAACACAAAATGAAGTAAGCACTTAATTATATAGTAAATTTTAATACTTGACTCAATGTTAAATTCTGATTAATATCCCAAATTTTATTTTGATAATTTACTTATGTTGCAGGGCATTGTGGGAAAGATATTAAAATTATATGGGTATTATTGGAAGTACCTAATGGCAGCAACAAAAGAGATGCACAACTAGGGATTGGAAACAAAATAAAGAAAAGAAATGAAAGAGGGCAGGGGAGGCACTATCATGGCTTCACAGATCGTGGCCTCACTCACAGATCGTGGCTTCACTGCGAGAATTTGGTGCTACAAAATGCAGGAGCTGCGTGCGCACTGCAGATCAAAACGCACTGCAGCAAGACGTGAAACGCGACCTGGGCTGCAGAGCTGAAGTGCGGAACGCGACCTGGGCTGAGATGCACTGGGCAAAGGCATGAACTGATCTGTGCTGGGCTGCAGTGGAACGACGTGCGCACAGCAGCAAACGCACAAGGCTTAGCGAAACGGCATGGTGCTGGGCGTGAAACGCGGACGCACGCACGCGGGGCTAGAACGCGATCTTGAGCTGCCTCACGCACGCTCAAAACGCAAGAGACAGAGGCATGAAACGCGGAACTGCTGGGCTGACTCACGCACGCTCAAAACGCAAGAAATAGGGAATGAAATGCACAGCAGCAAGGCCTGATGGGTTGAGACGTGCGCACGGCGGAGAGATGAAACGCACGAAGTGCCAACGTGAAACGCACGACTGAGGCAAAACGCAGAGAGTATAAAAAGAAATGATTTTCGCAAAGCGCCGTCTCTCTTAGTTTTTTTTCTGGGTTTTACGTTTTCATTTTTTCGTTCAGTTCTTTCTTCTTCATATTTATTTTCAGTACTTTACATTACTTCTTTTATTATTCCGCTTGATTTTAGTCTGGCTTAGTTTCGGATTTCTGCATCTTTGAGGGATACAGTATATTTTTATTTAGCAACTTTTCTTTGAAACAGTATTTAGTGATGTTAGATTTTAATCTTCTTGAGCATTTTGTTAATCTAGAGATGATAGGCTAGATTTTTAGCTTGGGATTCAATGAGTAACCCATGACTATTTGGGATTGAACTTACTTCAATATTTAGTGCTTTTAATGATTAACTTGATGGATTATATCTCAATGTGCATTTAGAAAAGATTAGAGTTCTTTGTTCTTGGTTTAGATCAATTGTAGACGTAAAGGCACAATTGATACTTGAACAAGTAACATGACTTTGATGTTTTTCTTTCATTTTTCTAAGATTGTCATACGATTTGTCAAGTAGTTTTATTAAAATAAAAATTGTTGTTTATTGCTATATTATCCGACCATGATCTCTAGGAATGAGAGAATGGTTGAGAGAAAATGAAAAGAGAAGTAAATTCATCACCAAATTAGTGGGTGAAAATTGCATCCCAAGTGTTTGTTTAATTGCTCCTTACAAATTCAAGGCAACTTCCGCACATTTTCTTTAAGTCTCTTGATTCTTAGCAATTTTAGAAAAATAGATTCACTTTCACTTTCCGCTTTACTTAGGATTAAGCTTCCCGACAATTTCTCTCATAATTCAATCCACGCTCCCTAGTAAATGGTCCCATTTAGGTGTTAATATTATTCGCCTTTAATTCCTAAAACTTATTTTTCCTTTCTTATTATTTTTGTTCATAGCTAGCTTATTTAGTTTACTCTTTTCTCATTATTTTAAACTTTCGTGTCACTACCAACGGTAATATGTTGTCTTGCGAAAATGAAATGTTTGCTAAATTTTCATTGTCCCTGTGAATTCGATCTTGGGATTTACCCTTGTATTACTTTGACAGCTTCTACGCTTGGAAGTCAAAATTAAAAGCTGATCAATATGCTAAGGAATCAAAATATCATGGAAGAACCAAACACGTATATATCATATATCACTACATTAGAGACATGGTGGAGCAAAAAGAAGTGGTTCTGAAACACCTTTCTACGAGTCGCATGGTTGCTGATCCCTGACAAAGCCTATAATAAGATATGCTTTTGTGGCTCATGTTACGAATTTAGAACTGCATAGATTGTGAATGCAATTTATGTTTCAATTGACATTGAGATGTAAAATTTCCTTTGAGCTATTAATGCAATATGATTTTATTCAGTTCTTGTTTTTATCATATTGTTTTCGGATACATACACGCAAGGTATGTCAATAGGCTTAGATTGGCTCACTCACGCGAGCAATCGCCTCTGGCGCTTGAGTTGCGAGTGAAGATGAGACATTGTATCCCTAGGTATTTGTACAAGGGGATAAGTTGGTTGACACAAAGATACATCTCATTAGTGGGAGCTAAGATGAGGTCTATTGTATTGACAATACCATGCATGGGTACCCCACAATCCATGTAACCTGTGGTTAGCCAAATGCGAGATCCTCTTTGATGCCTTGGAGGTGAGCAAATGGAGTGACTCGTGTTAGACACATAAGGAGTGGCTAGACTAAGATCTGTACGGTGTTGATATAGACATATGCTTTTTTTTTTTTTTTTTTTTTTTTTACTTTAAAGTAATCAACCATTATCATTAACTTAGCAAATGTTGGATACAAGGAGGGACTCCCTCCATAGAGATGCTCTCCTTAGAGAGTTTTAAAGCATCCTTTGCTAAACAGTGGGCAATACAATTGATATTCCTAGGAGTATACTGAGCAGACCCGTGAGACATTTGCTTGAGCTCAGATTTAATGTCTTGAATGATCATTCCCGTTGCACTCCAATCCACTTCCTCCCTGTTGAGATCAGTAACTACATTGAGAGCATCCCCTTCTAGTAGTAATCTTGAGATTCCTAATTGTTTGCAGAAAAGAACTGCTTAAGGGCTGCTACTGCCTCTGCAAGTTTAGCATCAGGAACCAGCTTCCTAGAGGATCTCAGAGTTGCCATCACGCGCCCTTTCCAGTTCCTAACCACCACACCTATCCCCATTCTACTACTTGCTCTATCAATAGAGACATCCCAGTTAGCCTTGTAGACATTCAAAGGGGGAGGTCTCCATGGTCCGCTTTCCAATAGCCTTCCATGGTCCATTTCCGTATTGCTGTCATTGGCCTCCTTAAAGTCCTTGGATAGGTTTAAAGCAGACAGAGCCACCCTTGAGGGATTCTCGAATTTTCCTTCAAACACAAAAATGTTTCTTCTCTTCCAGACCTTGAAGGCAGTGCAGGCAAACACTCCTATAACGTCTTCACTGAGGGTGGATACCACATGCTCCATTACTTCTTTAAATGATGTAAAGCAGACCTTCATCTTTTGTAGGCTTCTAGTGCAGGCAGACCATACATCCTGCGCTGAGGGGCACGACCATAAGGCATGCATGACTGATTCTGACTCCAAATTACAAACTGGGCATGCTGGATCTTCTTTGATTTTCCTCTTGCTAAGATTGAGGTTTGTTGGGAGAGATTCGTGGGTGGCTCTCCACAAAAACATTTTGACTACCCTTGGTATTTGTGATTTCCAGACTTGGACCAAACTTCCTTCTGTTTAGCTTGAGTAGAAGTTTGTCCCACTGAGTTCTGAGATAGTGAGCCCAAAAGGTGATAGGCACTCTTGACAGTGAATAGGCCATCCTTCGTACACCTCCAAATGAGTTTATCTGGATTACCACTCCAGCTGATAGGTATCTTACAGATGTTAATGTAGTCTTCTTCTATAAACATATTCCTCAGTGCATCCAAGTTCCAGAATTTCGTATGGTCATCAATCAGATTACTAACCTGCGAGTGTGCATGCCGCTGATCAATAGGAGTCTGCACTTTGAATGTGTTTGGTTGAGGAACCCATTTGTCTCTCCATATGTTAACTTCTCTGCCATTCCCAATCCTCCACATCAATCCTTCCTCTAAAACACTTCTAGACTCCATAAAGCTCCTCCATATTAAAGAGGGATTACTTCCCAGTTTTGCATGTAAAAAGTCTGACCTGAAAAAAATACATGGCCTTTAACACCTTCGCCACTAGTGATTGGGGCTGTTGAATTAATCTCCAGCCTTGCTTGGCCAGTAGGGCAAGGTTGAAGTGTTCAAAATCTCTGTTGCCTAACCCCCCTTCTGCCTTGCACTTACCAAGTAGTCTCCATGGAAGCCATTGAGTCTTGGTTCTACTTCCTTTGGTACCCCACCAAAACTGTTGCATAAGTCTATTAATAGCATTGAGAATGGTCCTAGGTAGCTTGAAATTGCTCATGCAGTATGTTGGAATAGCATGCACTATTGATTTTAAGAGTACTTCTTTTCCAGCATTCGAGATGAATTTTACCTTCCAATTTTGAATACGGTTTCTTATGGAGTCCAATAATGGTCTGAAGGAGGCTAACTTATTCCTTCCCACACATGAGGGCAAACCAAGATACTTCTCAAAAACTTTAGCTTCCAGCATCTTTGAGGACAATAATATGATCTGTTTAGCTTCAACTGGAGTGTTCTTGCTGAAAAAGATTGCTGATTTCTCAAGATTCAGTCTTTGACCAGAAGCCTCCTCATAAGTCTTGAGAATTCTGAACAATCTGCTCCACTCAAGTGCATTGGCCTTGCAGAAAAGTAAACTATCATCTGCAAAAAAGAGGTGATTAATCATTAGAGATCCTCTTGCAAAAGGAAAGCCTGAAATATGACCCTTTTCCTCAGCTGTATCCAATAGCTTCCCAAGAACTTCAGTACACAGTATGAAAAGGTAAGGGGAGAGAGGATCCCCTTGCCTTAGTCCTCTAGCTGGAATGAAATGTTGTTGAGGAACCCCATTGAATAGCAAGGAGTATTGTACTGAAGTGACACACTGCATAACCAAATTTGTCCACCCTTATCAAAGCCCATTTTCAGTAGTACAGCTTCCAAGAAAGGCCATTCTAATCTGTCATAAGCTTTACTCATATCCAGTTTCATTGCCATGTACCCCTCCTCCTTGTTTCTCATTCTATGTTTCATAGAATGAATTGCTTCATACGCGACTATGATGTTATCTGAGATTAAACGCCCTGGGACAAAGGCACTTTGAGAGTGGGAAATCAGCTTTGACAGAAAAGGTTTCAATCTATTGGCTATAACTTTGGAAATCACCTTGTACACCACGTTGCATAGACTTATTGGCCTATATTCAGTCACTAGAGTGGGCCTTCTCTTCTTTGGGATTAGAACAATAAAGGTTTCATTGATTTCATGTAGCCCTCTTTTGGATTTGAAGATCTCTTTAACAACCTCCACCACACCTACTCCTACAACTTCCCAATGGTCCTGATAAAAGCTAGCAGAGAAGCCGTCAGGACCTGGAGAGCTCTAAGGATCCATTTCAAATAAGGCACTTTTTACCTCTTCACCTGTGCATGCCCTTGTTAGTTGGGAGTTCATCTCTGTAGTAACTAAAGGAACTAAGTCCACCAGAGCCTCCATAATACCACTCAGGTTGGAAGAATCAAACAGCCTCTGATAATATCTCTGGAAAATTTCACTGACTTCTGAGAGGTTGTATACGATCTCACCTCTTTCATTAGTGATCTGGCGAATGTTGTTACTCTTTTTTCTTTGAGGCATATTTATGGAAGTAGCTTGTGTTCTTATCTCCCTCCTTTAGCCATAACTGCTTTGCCCTCTGCCTCCACTTAACTTCCTCATCAGCTAGTATTTGGTTAACTTCACCTTGAAGACCCTTAATGGTGTCGTTAAAGTCACCTTGATTAATTCTCTGCAGCTCTTGGATCATATTATTTCTTTGACTAATAATGAGTCTCTGTTTACCCACCAAGGCCTTAGACTAGATTTTCAAAGACTGTTTGCACCTATCCAAGCCAGACTGTATTTTACTCAATGGATGGTCCCCTCCACCTGAAGCCTGCCAGGACCTTTTAATGAGGTCTTTACACTCCAGCTTCGATGACCAGTAAGCTTCATACCTAAAAATTCTGGTCTTTCTAGCCTCCCCAACTTCCTCATTGTAACAGTTGATCACCAAAGGGGCATGATAAGAATTTAAGGCAGAAAGCACTGAGACTTCAGTAGAGTTGAACTGTAATGGCCATGCCCCATTACCCATAGTCCTGTCCAGTCTTTATTTTGTAAAACCTCTTCCCTCTCTATTGTTACTCCATGTGTGCATTGATCCTGTGTACCCTAGGTCACTCAATTCACAATCATTAAGGGCTAACTTGAAGCTTTCCATTTGAGAGAAGGATTTGGTGATTGACCTAAACTTCTCCTCATTACTCAAAATTTCGTTAAAATCACCCATGCATAACCAGGCCATTGAGGACTCGGGTTTTAGCAGTCTAAGTAAATTCCAACTATCTTTCATTTTTTCTGTGGCTGGGTTTCCATAGAAACCCGATAGTCTCCAGGGTGGGCCTCCACCCTCGGGTGTGATTGTCAAGGAAATGAGATTATGTGAATAAGAGTGTAGTTGAGCATTTACCTCAGATTTCCAGAGCATAGCAAGTCCTCCACTCTTTCCTAAGCTGTCCACCACATAGCTTTGTTCCATGCCCACCTTGTTTCCCACGTTCTCCATTTTACATCTGTTAATCTTTGTTTCTGAAGATAACAGATGGGGCTCTTTCCTTCACCAAATGGTGAAGTTCTTGACTGTCCGAGGGTTCCCAAGCCCTTGGTAGTTCCAACATAGGAGTTTCATGGTGATTGGCAGTGCTGCATAGCAGCCACTGCCTTGACCACATCCTCACCTCCTTCCTCCTCATGGACTTGTTTACTTCTTTTCCCAGCGACCCCTTCGTTGCCTGTTGTACCCTTTCTTTTCCTAAGCTGCCTCAACCCATCTATCTCCATCTCACACGGATTTGACTGTGCATCCTTTTTAGTATGGCCAGCACGTGCCTTCCTCTTCCATTTACTTGGCTGCCCTTTGCCTTTTGTGGTCAACTCCTTGTTGACCAGAGCTAAGGGGGCTTCCTCTTCAAGTAACTGCACGTGATCCACCCTTAACACTACTGGTAACTTTCCTTTTAAACCAGTGTTCTGCTCCCCCTTTCCAGTCAAGGCTTCCTTTCACGAAGGATCTTCTACTGTTGTGCTACCTACTGCCTTTTCGTGGGGTGTGACAGCTTTTCTGTGAGAGGGGTCAAAATCTTCCTTGCCATGCCTGTCACCCTGATCTCCCGCCACCCTGTCCTCCTCATTTCCCACCCCTTCGTTCTCCTTAGTTCCCCATGGAGTTTTTTTGCCTTGCTGTACTTCTTCCTCTCCCTTCCTCTGAGACTGTCCCGGCCATCTGCCATGATCAGACTCCCTTCTGGTTTGGGAACCTTTTGAAAAGGAAGTTTTTGTATTGGCTCTCATCCATGCACCAACTGTTGACTGAAACCTTCCAACGAAGCATTTCCTCTGTCGAGTTTGTCACACATTCCGTGATCGTGTTTGATCTTCCCACAGTGGTAGCAAAAGTTTGGTAGCCTTTCATATTTGAAAGGAATCCAATATTTTGAGTTTCCCAGATTTAGAAACCTCCTTCTCGCCAAAGGCTTCATGAGATCTATCATTACTTTAATCCTTAGGAAACTCCCCCAACAGGCTCCACTGCTATCTGTATCCACTTTAAGAACCTCTCCCACTGATTTTCCCAGGTTTAAGCCAGTGTTCGCGTTCATCCCTGCGAAAGGAAGGTCATGGCATTGCACCCAGAACGGTTCGAATTGGAGCTTCATAACCTTCCAGGACCTAAAACCTTCACAGTCCTGCATGCATATTACATTCTTGTCGAAAGACCAGGGGCGACCCTGCATTATTCTCTTTTTATCATCCCTCTCCTTTAGCTCCACCAGAAATTTATTTCTTCCCACTTCCTTGAAGTCTACCTTACCTTCGACTTGCCACACTCGTGCCATGGTACTTCTAAGTGCCCCTCTATTCACTTCCTTGTCGGAAGCCACACACAACATGAAGCAATGTTTACTCTTTGTTTCTGAAACAATCACGTCTTCATTACTGACCTCCACCTCCTGCTGCTCCTCTTCCATTAGTTGCAGGCCCTCACATAAGGCTGACAATTTGCTCTCCATGTCGATCTTTCACAGACAAAGTCTAGAGGGACATATGCTCTTTGAGGAAGAGAAATCCAACGTAACATGTGTTTCATACTACCTGTGCTTATTCGATCAAATGAGTATGTGACTAAATGGTTCCCTTGTTTCTCAGTGTGAGTCTCATATTTTATTAAGTGTTATTTATTTACCTTTGACTAATTAAGTGTTCTTTATTTACCTTTGACTATGTCATAAGATGGAGGTTATGAGGTCTACTACTTTGGCGTGTTGTCTATGGCCATGATTGATATGGTCTAAAGAGGTATTGCTGGAAAGGTGGTTCGAACAAAATTAAATGACATGAAGGCAAATGAAAGACTATTCGACATCGTATCTTCGAACTATCGCGCTACACATTGGTAGCGACTAATGTTGTAAACACATCGAAATGATTTGGAGGTAGTCAAGCATTGTTCTGAGGTTTTTCCTTTTCTTTTCTTTTTTTTTTAACTCAAGAGGGTTTGAAAATGTTTGATCTCATCAGATCGAATGAGTCTAGGACATAACAAGACATTTTAGGGATGTTGCTATGCTGATCTTCTCTAGGAGAGATTTGGTATAATGCTTCCACAATTCTTTTGCAGGTATGCTTTGTGGTCGCACAACCTATTTGCTTGTATGACTAAGATTGAGAACATTAAAGAGATGCAGGCTTGGGGTCATGCCCACTGTGTGCGAGTGAGAGATGTGAGATGGAGGGATGCCCACGTGGGCAAACCCCTCCTATGCCGTAACGGCATGTAATGCATGGCTTAATGACCATGCATTACATGCTTGAGAATAAAAGTGACAATGACCACTTTATTGCTAGGATTAAAGGCTGGCCTTTAAGGCCAGCCGTATGTGATGTACAAGGAGGGTTATATATAGCCCCCCAGATGGTTCTTTGACAATCCTAAAATGTACAGTATTTATCTATATTTTTATTCTCTCTTGAGAAAGTATCTAGGCTTTGGGTGTATTGAATGTCATTCTAGTTTATTCTACATAGTACACTTCACCACCAAAAGGAGACGTTTGAGGCTTGCTAGATTATTTGTTCAGGCTAGATAGACTTGTACATGTGGAGCAACTCAATAAGCTGTGCTTAAGGTATTCCGTTGTGCATTCTTACAAAATCTTTCAAGTGGCTCATTAGACAACTTGATATTCAAAATGCCTTCCTCTGTGGATTTTTATAGGAACAGGTTTAGATGCAATAGTCATCAAGTTATCAGCACCCCTAATTCTCTAACCACTCATGTCCCTTTCAATGCGCATTGTACGATCTCAAACAAGCTCAAGAGCTTGGTTCTCTTGATTGAGCAACAGTTGATTCAGCTGGGATTTTGTGCTTCTAGGTGATTCATTTGTTTTCTATCCGTGGCAACATGGGCTCATTTTGTTCATTTTAATCTATGTGGTTGATATAATCTTAACTGTGTTTTCCTTTCAAGCCATCAATTTACAGCTCCCCAGCACTCTTCCACAAGATTTTGCAGTCAAGGACCTAAAGTCTTCACATTGTTTTCTCATTGTTGAAGTTTTATGTGTTGATGATGGCCTTTTGATAACTTAGCATAAATGCACTCTTAATCTTCTTAGACTTGCTGATATATTGCATGCAAAACCAAATTCTTCTCCAATGGCCTCTTCTTATCGCTTGAGTCAACATGACGGTGACCCATTAATGTTTAATCCGAGTGAGTACTGTAGTTTAATGGGAGCTCTTCAATATTTCACCTTTACCCAATTGGCAATTTCTTTCTCAGTTAATCGAGCGTATTAGTTTAGGTAAAGGCCGCTTATCACACATTGGTCTGGTGTTAAACATATTTCATGTACCTCAAGGAAAAAAGTGGCTTAAAAATTGGACCTTCTCTTTTTTAACGCTTCGTAAATCTGAGACTTTCCTTTTTTACTAGGTTTTCATCATTCTTGGGTGACGCATCTCCATGGCGGCGTCTGTGGGCTGCCTGGTGACTGTGCTGCCAGTGGGGTCTTCTGATCATTGTCCTATGCTTGTTGCTTTTTAGAAATTATTTCAACACTATAGCCCTAAACCTTTTCAGTTTCAAAGCATGTGGTGCCCACATGAGTCTTTTAAAGCCTTTGTGGCAAAAGTCTCGAATGAAGGGGACTTTGATCTCGTTTATGGCTATTAGCAACTAAACTTAAGCACACAAAACTGGCTCTTAGGGGCTGGAGTTTATAGGTGTTTCTTCTTGAATCTCAACTTCAGGCGGGGTATAATGTTGATCTTGAAACTGAATTTTTCGTGTCCAAAGCAGAGTTACAAGTTTGGGAGAATAGAGAAGAACTGAGATTGGCTCAACAGGCGAAGAAAAAATGGCTTCTTGAAGGTGATCAAGATTCAAAATTTTTTCATGCTTGTGCTAATCATAGGCACAAGAACACGATCATTGCATCTATGAAGTTAGCAGATGGAGTGGTTTTGCAATTGCCGGAGGACATACATGACGCTGTGGTTAATTATTTTGAATCTTTTTTGATAGGTTCGGGAGCTGGGTTACATCCGGATCTTAGCCCCTTAATTTCCAAGGTGGTTTCTGCAGAGGAGAATCTTTCGCTATGTCGTGAGCCCACGGAAGAGGAGGTGAAGAGTGTGCTCTTATCCATTCTGACTCAAAGTAGCCCCGGTCTAGATGGTTTGGGCTCTGTTTTTTATATTTCTTGTTGTGACATTCTTAAAAAGGAGTTGGTGAGAGTACTGGTGGATTTCTTTCGGGGCCACCCTCTCCGAATGTTTTAGTCAGCATCATATATTGTTCTTATTCCTAAAGTGCAGGATCCTCAAGGATTTGACAAGTTCAGTGCCATAAGTCTGTGCAGTGTTGCTTACCAAATTTTGAGCTTGAGACAGGGTGATCCCTTATCTCCCTATCTTTTCATTCTAATGGAAGAGGTGCTTTCTAAGCTGCTGAAGAAGAGGTTTGAGGATGGTCATATTGTGTCTTTTTATCATCCTCATGGGGCGCCTTTGGTTTCCCATTTGCTTTAAGCTGATGACTTGCTGATTTTTTCAAATGGCAATAAAAGGTCGATGAGAATGTTGTTGAAGACTTTGGAGACCTATGAACAGTGGTCGGGCCAACTTATAAATAAGGAAAAATCTCTCTTTCTCTCAAAGAAAATATTATTTGGTCGTAGAGCAAGCCTCATTCAGATGACAGGTTTCATGGAAGGGTCTTTTCCTACGACATATTTGGGAGTTCCTCTAGTCTCAGGGAGACCTACAACACGTATGTTAGAGCCACTAGTTAGCAAATTCAGGAAGAAAGTGGCGAGTTGGAAGGTAAAATTGTTGTTGAAAGGAGGCCGTTTAATCTTACTTCGGCATGTATTGTCGAGCATGGCCACGCATTTACTTGCTGTTTTGAAGGTGTGGAGAGTCACCCTTGCCAAGATTAATTCTATTCTATCTTCTTTCATTTGGGGTGAATCTAATGGACAATCAAGGAAGAAATGGTATGCGTAGTCCAATTTGTGTAAGCTTGTCAAGGAGGGGGTATTGGCCTTCAAGATTTCTCAGAAGTTCAACGAGCTTTACATATGAAGTTTGCCTGGAAATTGGTCTTGTCGGAATCTCTATGGACAAAATTTTTCAAAGCCAAGTATGTTAAAACTGATCATATTGCCTTATGTGTTTGCAAGGCTCCGGAATCTAGATTTTGGAAATTGATTTTGGAGGTTCTCCCAAATGTGTTATCTAATATGAAAGTTTGTATTCAGGAGGGAAAAGTTTCTTTTTGGTTTGATAGATGGATGTCAACTGGTTCGCTTTGTGAATCAGTTTCCATGCTGGTGAACCCGACTCTTAAAGTCCAAGATTGCTTTTGAGATGGAAATTGGGATGTTGAGCTTCTTCATGAGTTAGTTGGTTCTTCAAAAGCTTTGGAAATTGTTAATGAGATAGGAGGAGTTCGTGGGGGTTCGGATTTGGTGGCGTGGAAGCTTAACCGTAATGGTTCTTTTACCACCTCTTCAGCTTGGGATGCCATCAGGGTGCGCAGGGTTGAGGTTCCGTGGATGGATTAGATATGGCATAAACACCTTCCCAAAAAAGTTTATGTTTGTTTTTGGAAAGCTAGGTTTAATTGTTTACCTGTGGGTGCTAGGATTTGTTCTATAGGTATCCCTTTAACATCTAAACGTGATTGTTGTGTCAACAGTTCAATGGAAACCTTGGATCACATTCTTAGCATAGGTGAATTGGCAAGGGAGGTTTGGAAGAGAGCTGCTTTGGATTTTGGAGGCCAATGTCTAGGGGCAAGCTCTTGGTGGTCAAAGGTCATTACTTGGTTTACATGTGCTCGAAAGTCATCCCAAAAGGGGTCTCTGAATTGGTTTGTTGCCTTGCTTAATTATTTGGAGACTATGGGTGAGACGATGCAAAGCCCGTATGGAGGGTGTTCCGGGATCTGTGGATTCGGTACAACGCTCAATTGAATTTTGGTTGAGATGCTGAGAAAAATTTCGGTAGAGGCAATCCCGGCAATAGTGATGGAAGAGGAGTGATTTGAGATTCTGAGAGAAATTTTCTTGCTGGCTTTTCAGAAGCTTATGGTTTTGGCACTAATATGGAAGCAGAGATGCGAGCTTTGGCTAGTGGAGTGCGACTTTGTTCTTCTTTGGGGTACTCGCGGCTTGAAATTGAGAGTGATACTGCAGTGCTTGTTAATTGGGTGAGAAGTAGTTCTTGCAATGTAGGGTATTTGTGGGACTTTTGGGAGGACTTGCAGCAGGCGTTGTCTCTCATTACTTTCTCAATTTCTCATCAATTTTGAGAAGCAAACCAGGCTACTGACTTTCTTGGTCGAAGGGAGAATCTAGTGTTTTGTTGAGCTTTGTTGATGTTGATCAGATCCCATGGCAGCTGAAAGGATTGCTCAGATTGGAGAAGCTTGGTCTCCTTTACATTAGAGGCTAATTGTTTGTTTTTATGCCTCTTAGAGGTCTTTAGTTGCAGGATTGTTGTTGCTATTTATTTTTCACGTTGTTGGAGTCTGGTTTGTATTGTGACTCTTTTGTAGGTGTTTTTGAATAAAATTTAGAAGGTGCTGCCCTTTCTTCTCATTCAAAAGGGACAGGTGGCTTATATAAGAACTTCTCATTCAAAAGTTAGCTTACTCCGATATTGATTTAGTCGATTGTATTGATGATTGAAGATCCACTTGCGATTGTTGTATTTATCTAGGTCAGAATCTCATCTCATCGAGTGCAAAGAAACAAATAGTTATCTCTTGCTCACCAAAGTTAAGTATCGAGCATTGGCAAAGGCTTCTGCAAAAATTCTTTGGATCAAGTCTGTCTTATATATTAGAAATTGATTTGAATTCTGACCACTCTATCTTGCTCTATATATGGTGTGAGAATATGGGAGCAACTTACCTTACAAATCTTGTGTTCATGCTTGCAGTTGCACCAAATGGAGAGTATGTTCCAACCGGTTAGCCCCTAAGATGGACCTAGGCCTTACTAATGACGAAAGCCCATATCGTAATCGAGGATCCCAGCCCAGAACAAAAGAAACCAGCCCATGGCCAATAACGACTGGATAAGCTAATACCGATGGGATAGCTATTCAGCCAATGGTAACAAATAAAGGAGGTTATTATTTGAATTTTCTAAGAGATGAATCCACATCTCTAAATTGAATTTGAATAAAAGATAACCACTATCCATGAGGAAAAACAGATAGATCACAGGGCTCTATATAAAGGAAAAACCCAGGTAAGTAAAGAGATCGAATGATTGTTATTATTGTTATTATCCTCAAATTACTGGCTTAGGCATTGGAGGCACCCCGTGCTCTCTACACTTTGGTTGCAGGTAATCGTGAGGTCGTGGTAGTGAAACATGTCCATAACAGTTGGCGCTGTCTGTGGGATTGTTTAAGTCTCACACTTGCGTGCTTTTCACATGCCCAACACTACTCGGTTTCAGGCAACTACAGATCAGGGAGAAACTTCACAAAACATGGAGGAGAAGATCGCGGAAATGGAGGAAATGATAAAGAAGCTTACCACGGAGATGGATTCCTTACGTAAGGAAAATGAGACTCTTAAGTCATAAAATGGGCCGTCAGGTGAGGATGTGACACCCAGTCAGGCTGACAGGGTAGAGATGGAGGCAAATAGTGTGGGAAAAGACCATCAAGAGAACGAGGAAGCAAAGAAATTGCACCACGACGTATGTAGCTTGATGGACAAATATGAGGAGATGTCCAAGAAGATAGGAACGTCTTCTTCGGTAGATCAATTGCTATCGAGCATAAATCTACCGTTTTCTACGGCAATCCTGGCGATGCCCCTGCCCGCGAAATTTAAAGTCTCGACAATGGACCTATACGACGGCTCGAAAGATCCCATGGAGCACCTTGAGACTTTCAAAGCTCATATGATGCTTCACTGGTTCCCAGGGGAAATTGCTTGTAGAGTTTTTCCTTCGACTCTAAAGGGATCGACGAGAGAATGGTTTGGTGCACTGCAACCAAACTTCATAGAGAGTTTCGAAGAGTGGGCCGACAGTTCTTGACCCAATTCATGGCAAGTAGAAAACGCAGGAGATCCGCCGCTACTTATTGACTGTTAAACAAAGGGAGGATGAAAGCTTGAAAGCGTATTTAACACGCTTCAATAAAGAAAAGATGACGATCGACAAAGACGAGAAAATCATGCTAGCAGCACTATTGGGAGGTGTTTGGCCAAGGAGCCCTTTTATGGCTGAGCTGGCTCGAAAAACCCCTTCCACCTTACGAGAGTTCATGGATAGAGCTGATGATTTTGTTAATGCTGAAGACACCTTGATCACCTTGGCCACCCAACCAAAAAGAAGGAGTGAGCGGGAAACAAAAGGACAGAGGAAAGAACAAGATGGAGGATAAAGGGCGAAGAGAGACCAGCAAGAGTCAAGGAGGGATGGTAATGTAAGCAGGCATAGTGACGGTTATGTACACTATTTAGAAAAGACAAAGGAAGAAGAACCAGCTGAGAAGTGCGTCACTTATCATAAGACAAGGGGACACAGAATCGAGGACTGTTACAACCTGAAATGAAAAGTAGAAGAAATGAGGAACAATGGCGAGTTAGAACTATTGATCACCCAGAACATGACCCCCCCATAACGAACAAACGAAAGGAAGAGTGAGCACAGGAAGAGAAGAAGTAAGAGCCCCAGGCGACGGTAATCACCGAAAAGGGAGAGGAGGTCAAATGAACCTAGGGACCGAAGAGTGAGAGCAGATGAAAATCGAAGAAACCAACCTCTAGGTGAGATACGCAGAGGTGGCCCAACTTCCTCAGGGAGAAAGACCTATGCAAGGTGGGCAAGATATGAAGAAATCTATAACGTAGAGAGGCCCATCAAATAGCCCTGAGTACAAGGATCCCCCATGATATCTTTTGATAAGAAAGATTGCCGAGGGGTTGTGTACCCCTATGATGATGCTTTGGTGGTAACAATGTTGGTGGCAAGTTTTACCACCAGGAGAGTACTGATTGATAATGGAAGTTCAACGGATATCTTGTTCTGGGATGTTTTTAGCAAATTGGGGATCGGCGAAGAGCAGTTGAAACCAGCGCCAACTACGTTGAAAGGGTTCACTGGAGATGCGGTGCAACCAATGGGGTCCATTACATTACCATTATCTGTAGGCACATACCCTTATGTCACCACGGCGATGACTGAGTGTTTAGTAGTGAGAACTCTGTCGGTATATAATGCGATTATTGGGCGGCCCACGTTGAATGCATTAAAGGCCATTACCTTGACCTATCATCTAAAAATGAAGTTCCCAACAGGCGAGGTACACAGACCAAGAGGAATAGGCGAAGTACACGGCGAGCAGGTCTTGGCCAGAGAATGTTATGTGTAGGAGCTCAGACAAGGGCAAAGGGAGGTCAGTATGGTGGATTCTGAAAAGCATTCGATCCTCTCGCTGGGACCACAGGTAATGGCTACAGAGTTAGAGGCTAGGGATGAAGATACCCTGAAGCATGGTGAGGCGGATGAACCTCTAGAGCTAGTCACCCTTTTGCAGAACCATCCCGAAAGCCATGTGAAGATTAGGATAAAATTTGCGCAAGAAGAAAGACAACAACTGATAAATTTCCTTCTAGACCATAAAGATGTAGTCACATGGAGTCATAAGGATATGCCCGGGATAGGCGAGGAAGTTATCAAACATGAGCTGAACGTAGACCCAAAGGTACGCCCAGTAAAACAAAAGAAGAGAAACTTTAGTACCGAGAAGTACGAAGCAATCGCAGAGGAGGTGGATTGGTTATTAGCAGCTGGATTCATCAAAGAAGCACATTATCTAGAGTGGCGAATGTGTGTGGATTTTACTGACCACACCAAGTCTTGCCCGAAAGAAAGCTTCCCATTACCAAGGATAGATCTGATAGTAGACGCAACAACAAGGCATAAAATATTAAGCTTTATGGATGCCTACTCGGGATACAATCAAATAAGAATGAAGAAGGCTGATCAGGAGAAAATTGCCTTTATAGCTGACTAGGGACTGTATTGCTATAAAGTGATGCCTTTCGGCTTGAAGAACGCTGGGGCAACCTACCAGAGGTTGGTAAACAAAATGTTTAAAAACTAGATCGGAAGAAGAATGGAGGTGTACGTCGATGATCTACTAGTAAAATAGGGAGTTTGATCAACACATAAAAGACCTTAGAGAGGCTTTTCAGGTTTTATGTCAGTACCAAATGAAGATCAACCCAACAAAATGCGCATTCGGAGTACATTCGGGAAAGTTCCTCGGTTTTGTGGTGTCAGAGAGAGGAATCGAAACAAATCATGAGAAACTCAGAGCAATAATAGAGATGAAGTCGCCCACGAACTTGAACGAAGTACAAAAGCTGGCAGGCAAGATTATAGCTCGGAACATGTTTGTATCCCGATCAACGGATAAATGTCTTCCTTTCTTTTAGGTGCTTAAGAAAGCACGAGAATGAGATGCCAAGTGCGAAGAAGCGTTTTCTCAGTTGAAAGAGTATCTAGTTAAGCCACCATTGCTCAGTCACACCAAGCCGGGAGAACCATTGTCATTATACTTGGCAGTAACTCCAGATGCAGTATTTGCTGTCCTGGTACGAGACGAAGGGAAGGAGCAAAAACTGGTGTATTACGTAAGTAGGGCATTGAGAGGAGCAGAGATCAGGTATCCAAAGGTGGAGTTGGTCACTTTCGCTGTGGTAGTAGTAGCAAGGCGATTATGACCATATTTTCAAGCACATCCAATAAAGGTAATCACTTTGTCGCCTCTACAAAAGGTCTTGCAGAAACTAGACACCTTAGGACGGTTGGTCAAATGGTCAATTGAACTAAGTGAGTATGACATCAACTACATACCAAAAAGCACTGTGAAAGGGCAGATACTAGCCGATTTTGTAGTAGAGTTTTCCAATTTCAAAGAAGAAGTCCACATACCTTCTGAGAAGAATCCATGGCAAGTGTATGTAGATGGGTTAGCCTGCCGAGTAGGTGGAGGAGTCGGGGTGTACATAGTAACAAGTGAAGGGAAAGAATTGTACCAAGCAGTACGATTGGAGTTCAAGATGACAAACAACGAAATTGAGTATGAAGCAGTACTCGCCAGTTTGGCGATCACGAGGATATTAGGAGGTGAAGAAGTCGAGATGAAAGTCGATTCACAAGTGGTAGTCGGGAAAATCACATGAGAATATTTGGCAAGGGGATCCAAGCTGATAAAATACCTTGACCAAGTACAGGAACAAAGCAAAGATTTCAAGTACTTTCGAATCAAGAAGATAACTCGTGGAGACAACTCCAAGGCTGACCGATTGGCATGCGCGACCTCACCAAAGCAAGAAGAAACATTACCATGAAAGGTTCATTTACAAGCAATGGCTAGACCTGCGGTAGGAGAAGAAAGTTTGCATATTGGGGAGAACAAGTCAGGATGGGCTAATGATATAAAAACGTATTTAGAGACAGGTGAACTTCCCTCATCTCGGGAAGAGGCGAGAAAGCTAAGAAACAGGGCGACCTGGTTTACCATCATTGATGGGGTACTTTACAGGCGGGGTTTTTCAAACCCATTGTTGCGATGCATAACAAAGGAAGGAGCTGAGTACGTGATGAGGGAAGTACAAGAGGGGATTTGTGGGAGTCACTCAGGAGGAAGATCACTGGCCGCAAAGATTGTAAGGGCAGGGTACTATTGGCCAAACACACTCAAAGATGCTAAGGAATTTGCGAAAAAATGTGTTCAGTGTCAGATTCATGCACCAATCCCAGGTGCACCCCCTGAAGAGTTGCGGTCCATAACTTCCCCATGGCCGTTTGCCTAATGAGGAGTAGACTTGGTAGGCTCTATGCCCCTTAGCAAAGGAGGAACCAAATTCATCATTGTAGCTATCGACTACTTTACAAAGTGGGTAGAAGCTAAGGCGATGGCTACAATTACTACTCAAAGTGTGACAAAGTTCCTATGGAAGACAATAATATGCAGGTTCGGGATACCTTAGTGTATCATTTCTGATAACGGAAGACAATTTGACTCTGAACATTATCGTCAATGGTGTGCAGGGTTAGGAATCAAGGTCAAGTACTCTTCCCCGGTTGTCCCCAGGCAAATGGACAAGTGGAAGCAACTAATAAAACCATCATGGGAATACTGAAAAAGAAGATAGGCAACAGAAAAAGGGCTATGAGCTGACGATCTCCCAGAAATTTTGTGGGCGTGCAGAAAGACAACAAAAACTTCAACTGGCCAAACACCTTTCACCCTAGCCTATGGGAGTGAGGCAACGACACTAGTAGAGGTCGGATTACCAAGCTACAAAAGAAGAAATTTTGATCTAGAAACAAGTGTGGTAGGGTTAGAAGAAAGCTTAGACCTGTTAGAGGAGATAAGGGCAGATGCATAAGTCAGAGTTGCAGCTTCTAAGAAGAAAGCGGAGCAATACTTCAATAAATGAGTGAGACCCAGGTCATTCAAAGCAGGTGACTTAGTACTGAAGGAAATCGGCGTGACCTCGGGAGAAGAAGGGAAATTAGGCCCTCGGTGGGAGGGACCTTACGTTGTAGTGGCAAGCCACAGGCCACGGACTTACCACCTCAAGGATGCCGCAGAACGCCAGCTACCTCACCCATGGAACACAGAGCACCTACGAAAGTACAACGTTTAAAGGAAAGATATGTAGTTTTCTTTCATTTCATTTGTTGATTTACGTACGAATATCATTTTCAATAAATGCCGACACGTTTTGTCCACCCTTTCTTTTCTTTTGTTTCTTTTAGCTTTTCAATAAGTATCCAAGGTTAAAAACTTAAGGTCCCATGAACCTAAAAACTTAAAGGTTAAAATGGAGGAGGAAATCTCCCATTAACACCTTCTCGCCAGAAGGCGAGGTGGCTGAGGAACTCTCCCACAAACTTAAAAGCTTAAAGGTTAAAACGGTAGAGGAAATCTCCCGTTAACACCTTCTCGCCAGAAAGCAACGTGGTCGAGGAACTCTCCCACAAGCCTAAAAACTTAAAGGTTAAAAAAATCGATAAACTTTTCCATTAACACCTTCTCGCCAGAAGGTGACGTGGTCAAGGAACTCTCCCACGAACCTAAAAACTTAAAGGTTAAAACGATCGAGGAAATCTCCCGTTAACACCTTCTTACAAGGAGGCGACGTGGTTGAGGAACTCTCCCATTAACATCTTCTCGCTAGAAGGCAACGTGGTCGAGGAACTCTCCCACAAGTCTAAAAACTTAAAGGTTAAAACAGTTGAGGAACTCTCACGTTAACACCTTCTCGCTAGAAGGTGACATGGTCGAGGAACTCTCCCATGAGTCTAAAAAATTAAAGGTTAAAATGGTCGAGGAACTCTCCCGTTAACACCTTCTCGCCAGAAGGCGATGTGGTCGAGGAACTCTCCCACGTGCCAAAAAACTTAAAGGTTAAAATGGTTGAGGAACTCTCCCGTTAACACCATCTCGCCATAAGGTAACGTGATCGAGGAACTCTCCCCCTTGCCCCAAAGGGTTAAAGGAGATCAAGAAACACTCCTACCTATGGGCGACGTAACGCTCACAATCAAGAAAAAGATAAGGCTAATACATAAGGTATGAATAGCATGGGTTGATAGCATGATGCAGAAGCAGTAATGGATACCTCACAGCCAACAAACAAAGTTCAAAAGCCTAAAAAATGGCTTAAAAAGGTCCAAAACCTAAAAAAACGTCTTTCAAAATTCAGTCATTTACAAGGCTTAAAAAAAATCAATCAAAAGCAAATCCGGAGGGAATTGAGAAAGCTCCAAGCTAAGCAGGCATCAGGATGGGCGACGAAAGGCGTCAGGCATCTCAGTCCGACCAAGGGAGTCATAGAAATGAAGGGCAACCTCACTAGCCTGAATAGACTTCTATTCCAAGGTATGCAGATTCGTTGTGGGTTCCCGAAGAAGGAGCTCAAGAAGTTGTTTTACCCCCAACTTGAAGCCTATACCCCAGGCTCGTAATCGAATCTTGGGGGCAGCAGCCAGCTGGTGAAGGACCCGATTAACATCATTATGAGAACTCTCCAAGGCAGATCCCATCTCAGCCAATCGGCACTTCAGGATAGAAATTGTTTTCTTGGCAGATTTAACAACTTTGTCAAGCTAAAGGTATTGACGGTCGCTACTCTTAAGAAGGCCCTTCACCTCAGCCAATTTTTTCTTGACTTCAGTTTTCATCCCTTCAGCCGCCCCCAACTTTATAAGCAACTCCATTTTTTCGTCTCCAAGAAAGGCCAGGCGAGAAGCATATTTGGATTTGGATTTAGCCAATCCTTCGATTTCCAAGTTTGCACGATCAATGCTGGGGGTGAAGCCATCCCGCTCCTTCAAAACACGCTCCACCTGGGCAGCCAACTCATCACATTCTTTCTTGAAAGCCTCTGCCTGGGCAACTAGGTTGTCCCTATCCCGCATAGCTACCTCTACTTCATTGAGGCGAGTAGCAAGGTCAACCCTTTCTTTCCCAATTGCTACCACCTCCCGACGGTAGTGGTAAGCATCCGCAATAGAAGTCACCAGCTCATCCTAGAGTGAAGAAACTTGGGTGCGAAGGGTGGCCAACTCTTCATCAGAAGAATGGGAGCGAGCCTCAAAGAGAGCCAACTCGCCGGCCAGTTGGTTCTTCTCGCATTCCAAATGTATCCAATCATCCGCCAGGTCAGCAGCAAGACGATCAACCCCTAGAACAAAAAAAAAATTAAAAATAAAAGAGAAAGAAATGATTAAAAATATGTCTTTGGAAATATTAACCAAAGCGTTAGGGAGAACGTAACAATACCGGCGCAAAAATGTTGCGAAGCTATTGAACAAAGGCATTGATGACCTCTGCTCGATGAGTAGGTAAGGAGGCCAGGGAAGCCACCGGATGGGAGCTAGAGGAACCTCTCGGTTTGATAGCCGGCAAGGAAACATTTGCAAAATCCCCCTGGGGAAAGGCAGCTTTAGTGGTGATACACAAAGGGCGGCAAACAGGTGGTTCAGCAGGAGGGCCCGAGCAGTTCGTTAGCTTCCCCATCTCACTAGTTTCATCCTAACGGGGTACAACCTAATCGGTCCTGAGATTCTCCTCAGGAGTTGTCAAAGATGCTTCGCCACTTCCTCAAGGAGAAACAGTAAAAGGTGGCGAATGAATCGAAACCCTACTGCCACTGGTAAGGGAGAGGGCTGGAAAAACAAAGGGCAAATCTGGAGTAATCCCACCCGAAGTCGTTGAGGCAAGGGGGAACTAGGCGCCGCAATTAACTCTTGAGCACTCCCCTCCTTGCCCCCTCCAATCGAGGTAGATCCAAAGGAGCGCCAGAAGGCACAAAAACGATTGGCGAGGGTGAGTTCAGTAGAGGCGTAGAAGCTTCAAAGGAAAGGAGGACGAGATTCAAAATAAGAATGTCCTCTTCCACGGGAGTATCATCACATTGCTCCTGGGAATCATCAGTCGGAGACATCGAAGGCTGCGCAACAGTTTTGGTGGCCGCCTCTGTGGCAAGTATGCTATCAAGGTTTGGGTGGCAGTTTTACTCGAAAAATCCTGAGGAGAACTCAACTTTGCCCCACTTCGTTTTAGGAGGCACCAATTTTGTATCTCTGCCCGCCTTCGAGGGAAGAAGAGAACCACTTTTGGATGAAGTAGATTTATCGGAACAAGGTGAGACGCGAGCCTTTTTAGCATTTATTTGTTTCTTTTCACCTTCGTGAGGACGTTTCTTCTTTTTTAAGTCTCCTGCTGGCGGTGGGACACCCAAAAACTCATGCCCCAAAATATGGGCCCGACTAGGAATCATCACAAACCTCTCAATGTTACTAGAAGTTAAAAGCTCATCTGAGAGGCACAGTTTGGGGTGAGCTTGAACCCAGAACTTCACTAGCCTAATACGGGCCTCCTCTCAAGGGGAAAGAATCACTTCGTAGTCATCCTCGTTGGGGACAGGACTAACATGCCTTAATGGAAAATTCTCGATTAGGAACTTCGTCGGCGGGAAATTTCCAGCTAGAGCCAGCGATAAAGAAAATTTTGTTGGTCCATTCCTTCACATGAGAGTATTTACGCTCTAAATCAACCAAGGCCCGACGGGCTCTAAAACTGTTGAGATTCCCATTCAGACGCCTAAACCCGTGAAGGGACAAAAACTCGGGGGCTGTTAGGTTGGGGTACTCATCGCCCATGGGTTCCAGCACCCGTCGCCACAAAACGCAGTAGGCCATTAAGATCCTCCAGGCTTTGGGCACCAATTGAGCAGGAGCAATTCCTAAGATGTCTAATGCGAACAGGGCGCACAAAGGGCAGACGAAGCCACATGGTGAACATAGTAAGGTAAAGCGCAACAGAGACAGCCATACCTTTGGCGTCGATAGGTTTCTGATTGCGAGCTGGGGCTTTCAACTCGATGGAATAAGGGATGGTGAAATTATTCCAAGCATTCTCCAACTCACGTGAAGTACCAATGAAGGACCAGCGAGAACCTGCAAAAATGGAAGCCGGCGGAGCAACAACGAGTCGGGGAGGGGAGTCGCAGGGTAAAGAAGAGTCCGTAACAGCAACTACCTTACCCTTGGAAGAGGAGGAAGCCATCGAAGGATTGAAAGAAATCACAAAGAGGCAAGAACTCGGAGAGAGAAGGGGAATGCAAGAACCCAGAGAGGAAAAATGCAAGAACTCAGAGAAGAAGAGGAAAGCAATAAACGTGACAGAAGACCAAAAGAAGAGGGAAAATAGGCAATAAATAGCAATTGAAATGAGTGATGGTTGATGTGCCCGAGAAGAGGAAATGAAGCGGCGTACTAACACACCTCGAAGAAAGAAATGACGCCTAATAATTAAGTCTCATCACGCCATGCACAATGAGACTTCGCGAGGTAACGGGAGAGGATGTTCCAACTGGTTAGCCCCTAAGATGGACCTGGGCCCTTACCAACGACTAAAGCCCATATTGTAACCGAGGAGCCCAGCCCAGTACAAAAGAAACCAGCCCATGGCCAATAACGATTGAATAAGCTCATATCGACGGGATAGCTATCCAGCCAATGGTAAAAGATAAAGGAGGTTATTATTCGAATTTGCTAAGAGATGAATCCCCATCTCTAAATTTGAATTTGAATAAGAGATAACCACTATCCATGAGGGAAAAAGGATAGATCATGGAGCTCTATATAAAGGAAAACCCAGGTAAGTAAAGGGATCGAATGATTGTTATTATTGTTATTATCCTCAAATTATTGACTTAGGCATCGGAGACGTTCCCTAGGACCCCCGTGCTCTCTACACTTTGGTTGCAGGTGATTGTGAGGTGGTGGCGGTGAAAGACGTCCATAACACCAAACATATTGAAACTGATGAAGAGATAATTATAAGTAGTCATCAAATGGATTAATTGTGAACTCTAGCTTTGTAATTATCAATTTACTATTTGAGTTAAGATTATATATGTCGCATTATCTATTATTCATGTATCCACTGTTAGATCTGAACAAAAGTGCACATTGCATATTTTTATGTAGGTAGAAAAAACCAAAGTGTCCAAAGTTCTCTTAACTCGCATTGTGTACAGTTTTTGAAGCTTTAATAATTAGGTCCGTATCATCTTCTTGAACATTTTTTTTTTGATAATGAGCTTGAAGCTCAATTCATTTCATTCATGATAAGAATAGAGATACAAGAGGGGATTTCCTCAATGTCTACTACAAAATCTGACGACAATAGAGCTTTTTTGGCTAGAGCATGAGCCACTTTGTTGGCTTCACGCCTTACATGCTTAACAGACCATTTGACATATTGTTGGAGGAATAAGAGAGTGTCTTGAGACACCATAGACATAGCAGACTCATCTTTTGTTTTTGATGCAATAGTGTTTACCACCTGCTGGGAATCCCCCTCCAATATGACCTGTGTAAGGCCAAGTTGAAGTCCAAACTTTGCAGCCTCCAAAGCCCCATACGCTTCAGCTACCACATGATTAGGATATAGAGATATAGTCTTCCTCAGAGCAGCCACCATCTGACCTCTATAGTCCCTGACTATGACCCCTATGCCCACTATGCAGTTTGTTTTATCGATAGCAGCATCCCAATTCATTTTGAGATCTGTATCTGGAGGGGGAGTCCACCTTAGAGGCGTGCAAGCCTCCTTTTCTTGCTGAACTCTCGAGACCTTGCATGTATCCAATCCATTCAGCATGTCTGTAGCCTGTTTGCAAACCACTTTAGGGTGTATGAACTCTTTTTGGAAAACATATTTGTTTCTCCTCAGCCATATGAGCCTCGACACAGTGGCAAACTCAACAAGAACTTCCATCTCAGTAGCTTGACATAATTGTTTCCATAATTCTCTAAAGGACACGGGAGGAAAGTATTTCTTTTGAATAAACTTTGAACATTGCCCCCACACATCCTGGGCTGCAGGGTAGCTCCAAATCATGTGGAAAACAGATTCCTCCTCTCTCAAACAGATGGGGCAGTAGGGCTCTTCAATAACTCTTTTATGGAAAAGGTTTTTCCTTGTGGGGAGACCATTTCTGCAAGCCTTCCATAAGAAATTTTTTATGGCAGGTGTCACATTTAGTTTCCATAGAACCTTCCATTCTTCCTCATCTTTATCTCTACTGGAAGTTTGGGCCTGGAGCTGGGTTATCATTTCCATGTGTAGGTGATATGCTCTTCGAACAGAAAACTAGCCATTTGTAGCACTTCTCCATATTAAATTATCTGGAAGGCTTGAGTAGCTAATAGGAATATGAGAAATCATCTTAGCTTCATTCTCATCAAACAAAGCCTCCAATTGCCCCTGATTCCAGCCCTTAGTGTCTGGATCTATCAAGCTGCTCACTCTAGCTTGAGAGTCCCTAGCTTGTCTAAAATTGACCACTTTACCAAATATGGTTTGGGGGATCCACTTGTCTTCCCATATCTTAATGCTCCTTCCATTTCCCACCCACCAAATTGAACCCCTTTTCACAAGAGATTGAGAAGCCAAGATACTCCACCAGATGTATGAGGGTCTAGCACCCATTTTAGCTTCCAAGAAAGAGGAGTGGGGAAAGTATTTTTGTTTTAGCACCTTAGAAGCAAGGGAGTTGGGTTGCTGAGTGAGGTGCCATCCCTGTTTTGCCAACATTCCAAGGTTAAAACTTTCTATTTCTCTGAATCCTAAATCTCCTTCTGACTTTGGTTTCCCCATAGAGGACCATGAGATCCAGTGGATTTTCCTTTCCTTGTCTTGTTGACCCCACCAGAAGTTGTGCATTATGGAGTCCATTCTTTTGATGAGGGATCCAGGTAGTTTGAAGACTCCCATACAGTAAGTAGGGAGTGCTTAGACTACAGCCTTTATCAAGATCTCTTTACCTGCTTGAGAGAGGGTCTTGACCTTAAAGTTACATATTCTTTTTCTCATTTTGCCGAGGATGCTTCTAAAGGAACCTGTTTTTGATCTCCCCCCCATGGATGGCAGTCCAAGGTATTGCTCATATGAGGAACAAGATCTAACACCAGCAATTTGTAAGATCATAGTTTGAGCCAGCTGAGGAGTATTTATGCTAAAATGAATAGAAGTTTTTTCTTTGTTTAGCCTCTGGCCTGAGGCCTTCTCATACAAGGATATGATATCAATTAGTTTGCACCATTGCAATACACTAGCCTTGCAAAATAGCAAGCTGTCATCAGCAAAGAAAAGGTGGTTGTTGTGAAGTCTACCCCTTGCAATTGGAATGCCAGCTAACTCACCTCGGGCCTCAGCTTGATTCAGCATGTTGCTAAGCACCTCAGCACAGATGATGAATAGATATGGAGACAAAGGGTCTCCTTGTTTAATGCCTCTTGAAGGATTAAACACCTGCTGAGGAGTACCATTGACTAGTATAGAGTAGGACATAGATTCCACACAATTCATGATAAGCCTAATCCATTTTTTTGGAAACCCCATCTTTGTCAAAGCAGCTTTGAGGAATGACCATTCAATTCGATCATAGGCTTTACTCATGTCAATCTTTAAAGCCATGTGGCCTATTTTCCCTTTTAACTTGTTGTTCATTGAGTGGAGAGCCTCAAAGGCCACAATTATATTATCTGAAATTAATCTATTAGGAACAAAGGCTGATTGAGTGGGTGAAATGTTCTTAGGCAACACTTTCTTAAGTCTGTTGGCAATGGATTTGGATATAATCTTATAGAGGACAATGCACAAACTTATGGGCCTAAAGTCTGTGACCTTCTTAGGCTCTTTTATTTTGGGGATTAAAACTATGAAGGTCTCATTTAATTGCTTTAAACTACCTCCTGAGTTGAGAACAAAAAGAGCATCATCACATACCTCCCTTCTAATAGAGCTCCAGTGTTGATGGTAAAATGCTGGGGGGAATCCATCAGGTCCTAGTGAGCTGAAGGGATTCATTTGGAATATAGCCTCCTCTACTTCTAGATCAGAAAATTCCTTTGATAAGTGAGAGCTCATATCACTATTGATCTTGGCTTCCACACTGCCCAAACATTCTTTGATCCTTTTAGGGTGGGATGTAGAGAACAACCCTTTGAAAAAAACCTGGAACAGGTCTGTAATATCCTGTTGGGTGCTTGCTACAGCTCCTTCTTCATCTGTAATGCACTGAATAAAGTTTGTTTTCCTTCTTTGGTTAGCACAAAGATGGAAAAACTTTGAATTCCTATCACCATCCTTTAACCACTTTTGTTTTGCTCTTTGTTTCCAGGAGACATCCTCTTCTTCGAATAGTTGATCAATTTCCCCTTGGAGACTTTTAATCTCCTTTCCTAAATTCCCTGTGTTCGAGTTTTGGAGTGATCTTAAGAGCTTGAACTTGCCATTAAGTTTCCTTTAGAGTTCCCAAAGGCCACTCTGCTCCATTCGATTAGCCCTTCCTTACAATTAACAAGTGAAGCCACTGTCCTGTCCACTTTGCTAGTAAACAGTTGGGGTCTCCTCCATGCCTCCACAACCACCCTTTGACACTCCTCTCTAGAGGCCCATTTAGCTTCATACCTGAAAGGTCTGACCCTCTTAGGGATCAAACTGCTAATATTACTCCACACCACCAGTAAAGGTTTATGGTCAGATGAGTGGACAGGCTCTGCTTCCACAGAGAAGTACTTCTAGGATTCATACCAAGTAGCATTCCCTAAGGCTCTATCCAGTCTCTATTTGGTGAATTGAGCTCCTTCCCTATTGTTACTCCATGTAAAGATATCACCCTTGCACCCTAGATCACTCAAGCCACATTCTTCCACAGCTTCACAGAAATCCTCCATCTGAGAGATAGGTCTGTTAGCAGCTCCCCATTTTTCGGTTGCATGCATAATTTCATTAAAATCCCCCACACATAGCCACGCCATGGGGGGTGCTAAGATTAATGCTCTCAGTAGCCTCCAACTGTCTTTCCTTCTACCAGTATAAGGGGAGCCATAAAAACATGTTATCAACCAGTTCTTGTTGCCCAAATCTTCCTGGATTGTAAGGGAAATATGATTCTGAGAGAATGTGTCCAGTGAGGCATTAACTTCGGCTCTCCATAGAAAAGCCACCCCTCCACTGAGTTCTTTGCTATCCACCACAAAGCTACACTCATACCCCAGTGTACTTCTTACTTTCTCCACTCTTTCTCTCCCACATTTGGTTTCCAACAAGAATATGAGAGATGGGCTCTTGGACTTCACAATCCTATGAAGTTCACGAACTGTCCGAGGGTTCCCGAGCCCTCGGCAGTTCCAACTTATGTACATCATTGATAATGGTGGTGCTACCTTGCAGCCACCACCTTAAGATTTTCATCCACCTCAAAGCTAGATCCATTGGTCTTTTGTTTCTTTTTAATATTGTCATTACTGTCTGTCTTACAACATGTGTTCAACTTCCTTTTGGCTTTACATTGGTTTAACTCATCCGAGTTACCTGGTTCAACCATGGAGAATGCCTTATCACGCGCCCTCCTTTTCCAAGAGGATCTCATTCTGGCTTCTACCAGATCCTTGATTTGCTGGTCCAGGAAATTATCCAGTGAACTGATGTGACTAGCCAGTGATATCTCAGGGCAGTGGGTGGCTTCGCCTGCACCACTTTCCTTCTTCGGAAGTTCCTGCTTTTTCTTTTTTAGCATTCCTCGAGTCTGGGTCCCTTCTATAACGGATGGACCTTCTTTGTATGGTAACTGCCCTTCTGCTATAACAGGAATGTCAACTGACTCTTTTCCACCCTTCTGATCCGTGACAGTAGGGGGATGGTGCATTTTTTCTTGGTCCCCCACGTTTCGTTGTACCTCATCTGACGAGACTTTTCATTGGTCATCGTGCCTCTTTTCTTGAGTCCATGCCGAGCTTTCTTCCTGGTTTCCATGGAGTGTGGACTGGGGCGAGATCCCACCATAACGATGAGAGTCAAACCCTCCAGCTCTTGAAGGGTTGGCCCTGAGCCAAGGGCCATATTGGAGGCTTGCATCCTTCTTTAGTTCTCTGTTATGACTTTGGCATTGCTTGACATGTACAATGGACCCGCAGACAAAGCAGAAAGACGGGAGCCTCTCGTATTTGAAGGGGATCCACAGTTGCCTCCCCCGACTGTTAAGAACCTCCCTCTAATTAATGTTTTAGTAATATCTACTTCAACCCTCGCTCTTAACATGTTCCCCCAACCGCAACCTATTTCATCGGTTTCAATGTCGATCACCTTCTCCATCCTAGCAAACAGCTTCATACCGATCTCTCTTGTCATCATGCCATCGGCATATCATGAGCCTGGATCCAGAATAGTTCTCTGAAGGAAATTAGTTCCTTTAATGGAACTTGCCCATCTATCTCCTGTAAACCCACGAGGTTCCTATCGAAGGACCATGGCCTCCCCCGAAGGACCTTATTTTTATCTCTTACATGCTGGAATTCTACGAGCATCTTGTTTTCTCCCACCTCCTTAAACTGGAGCCACCCTTCTAGTCTCCAAACCATGGACATTGTTGTTTTGAAAGCATGACGGTTCATCACTCTATCTGCATTCATCGTTAGAAGCATGCACCTTTTCCCTTTGTCAACAAGAGGTTCCAGCACCTCGATCTCCACTCTCACTGAATCGTTCTCTTGTTCAGTAAGAGTAAAACCTTCCCATTGCTTCTATAGTGCCTCCTCCATGAAACCCAACAAAAACCAGTCTACCCTCACGCCTCCCCTTTGCTGTAGCAAAGACACACCTCACCTCCTAGAGAGAGGACCCAAAACCTCACCAACACTTCTTTAACATTATACCTTCCTAAATGTAGTTTTTTTTTTTTTTTAAACTCATATCATCATTTGGTTTTCTCAAGTACTCGAATTTCATTTTATTATTAGTTGGATATCATTTGTATCTTTTCCTTTGATTTTTCATTTGCCCACAATTTTTGTTTTTTTCCATTTTTCTACGTTTGCTTTGTTCAGAAGATTTTCATAATTGTTAAAACTTATCTAACACATACGTTTTGTATACACACACATATACACGCGCGTTTGAGGGACTCTTTCTTGAGCATGCTATCCCACAACTACTTGGCTCTCAACCAAGTCAAGGACTTTTTTTTTTTTTTTTTTTTTTTTTTTTTTTTTTTTTTTAAAAGTGGACGCTATCCCAAATTTTATTGATTGCCCTTGTTTATGGCGGAGGAATACCGTGATAACATTTTTTTTTTTTTTTTTTTTTTTATAAAAGTGGACGCTATCCCAAATTTTATTGATTGCCCTTGTTTATGGCGGAGGAATACCGTGATAACAAGAAGGACACTAGGGATTTACAAATATTCAATCAAACCATCCCATGCATCATAAAAATCAATAAAATAAAACAACCTATACAATAAGCTAAAGAAATAAAACGAAACTAAACATGCCTATTTATAAGCCAAACCAATAAAGCAAAAAAACCCCAACAATTTAAAACCCGAAGCTAGGAGAACCTAGTTTGTCAAGACGAAGTGTACCTCTCAAAAACTGAGGCAAATTTTGATGTCCTTCATAAATAAAATTCCGACCCAATTCACCTTGCCGAGCTAAAAAATCCACCGCTTGATTACTTTTTCGAAATTGATGCACTATCAAATAGTGAACCCCTTCAAGAGCAATACGTAATTCTTCCCAATAGTCCCATAAATACCACAAAGTACACCTCCCCGCACGAAGCCAATCGACTACAACCTTAGAATCACTTTCAATAATCACATTAAAAAGATTTAGCCTTTTACACAAAACAATCCCTTCTGTAATAGCCCTTAACTCAACTCCATTATTAGTACCAAGAACAAAATGAATTGAGAAAGCTCCCCGCACATTACCAAACTCATCTCTTATCACTCTCCCCATCCCCCAGAGCTTCCGGGTTTCCACGGCAACTCCCATTGCAGTTTAATTTAAACCAACCTGCAGGAGGTTTCTTCCAAGCTACCATTGAGTGCCGACGAAGCCGTTGGGGTGGAAATTCAACATGTAGCTCCTCCAAAATCTTCATGTCTTGAGTAGAAAGCGGGCTAGAAAAATTAAGCTCCCCAGCAAAAAATCAAAGCCAATATTTCACAGATCACCATATTCATGTAGCACTATCCTGCACCCCTTCCATCCTAGCTTTGCATCTTCTCATCCAAAGTTTCCAAGTGATCAAGCATGGTAATAACCCAGTAAGAATACCTTTAATCGAAGCTTTTCTAGCACAGTGGAACCACACCATTAATCTAGCTCTCCAAGTCATCTGACGCATACACGGGACGCCTAAGGTGGTGCTAGCGATCTCCCAGACCTTCGTAGCCAACTCTCTTGAGCACAGTACATGGTCAAAAGTCTCACATGATTTTCAAATACAATAATCACAAGACGAAGCCAGCACAACTCATCTAACCTTCACCCGCTCATCTACTGCCAGGCAACAAAAATAAGCTTTCCAAACACAAATGAGAATTCGTTTAGGCAACAAATGATGCCAAATCCACTTTTTCCGTTGCATTTGATTACCTCTTTTTTGAACCACTTCTCATGCACTGGCTATCGAGAAATTGCCATCTTTAGATGGCTTCCACACAAATAAATCAGGCCCTGTTTTACCTGCCTAAGCGTTATGGATAATTTTCAAGGTGGCCTCCTCGGCTAGTTCTGTCAAATGTCCCACGTCCCAATAATTTGCTAGCCAACATTCATTGATCTGAAGCTTGGAGTTGGCAATATTAGCCACCTGCACAGAAGGTGGCCCTGACGCAAGCCACCTATCATACCAAAAAGAGGCATTCCCTCCTCTCACCAACACTTTGACACTTTCGGAAACCTCAGGTAAAATTGAAAGGATTGATCTCCGAAGATGAGACCCCCGGTAATTTGCAGTATCTAAAGAAACATGGCCATTCTTGAGATATTTTGCCCTGAAAAAATCAGTCCATAAAGAATTAGTGGACATCATTCTAAATGCGGATTTCATGTGAAGTGCACATTGAACCTCCTTGAAATCTCTCAAACCCAATCCACCCTCCTCTGTAGGCATACACAATTTCGGCCAAGCTCTCCATTCCATCTTCCTTAAGCCATTAACACACCCCCAGAAAGAAATTGACAAAATAGAATTAATGCGAGCAATAGTAGCCAACGACACATTTATCACGGAAAGGAGATGAATAGGCATGCTCGATAAAACATGTCTCAGCAAAATCAACCTTCCCCCTTGAGAAAGTAGTTTGAATTTCCACCTTACAACATTTTTCCTGACTTTTTCCAAAAGAGATTCAATACTTCTAGCCGTTAGTCTCCTCGACACAAGCTGTGCACCCAAATAAGTAGCAGGAAAATTTCCTTCTGAAAAGCCAGTTAGCCTCAATAGTGCGCGTGCCCGAGTTGAGGTAATAGACTTGGACGAATAAAGAGCAGACTTTTTCTTTGCTAATCAATTGCCCGGACCACCTTTCATAAAATCCAAGAATCTCAACCAGTCTCCTAATAGAGTGCTTCCTACCATTTACAAAAATTAGGAGATCATCCACATACAATAAGTGGGAAATCGAAGGAGCCCCAACCAGATGATAAAAACTTCCAATCCTACCTTCTTCAAAATTCTTTTTTAGCAGCCACGTTAAAACGTCTTCCATCACAATAAGTAAATACGGAGATAGGGGTCTCCTTGCCAGTTGGTTGGAAAAAAACCTTTCAAGGTCCCATTCATCATCACTGAAAACCATGGAGACTTCATACATTCCCTTACTAATCGACAAAAATTAGGAGAGAATCCGAAAGCTTTAAGAATCGCCAATAAGAAACCCCAGTCAACGTGATCATAAGCCTTTACCATATCAATTTTCATCATCACGATGCCACCCACAATTTTCTTATTCAAAGAATGAGCCATTTCCTATGCAAACGTAATATTTTCAAAGATACTTCTACCTGGCACAAAAGCACCTTGTTTTGGAGAAACCAACATGTGAATAATCCGAGTCATTCTTTTAAGAAGAATTTTCGAAAAAATCTTGTAAGCCACCGAGCATAAACTAATAGGACGGGATTTATCAAAACTCGATGGATCTTGTACTTTCGGAATAAGAACAATAAATGAGGAGGAAAAAAACCTGGGTAGTGGCACCCCACTAAAGAATTCTTGTACCGCCTCAATCACATCCTGTTTAACAATATCCCAACAAGCAATATAGAAAGATGAACCAAACCCATCAGGGCCTGGACTACTTTGCTTAGGAATGGAGAAAATTGCTTCTTTGACCTCCTCCTCAGACGACGCTATACAAATCATCTCATTATCAACGACCGAAATGATTGGACCAATTAATGAAGATAAATCTGCATTATCCACCCCCGTGTCCCTTGTAAGAAAATCGTGAAAATAGGTAATGGCACCTTGATGAATAGCCTCAGCATTCTCCAAAACTCGCCCATCTGAAAGCACCATATGAGAAATAAATCCTTGCTTGCACCGTTGATTAATCACTGAGTGATAAAAACTAGTATTTTGGTCTCCTTCAAGCAGCCAAGTTTTCTTAGCAATCAGGCTAAGACGTGTTGCCTCTAGATGCTTCCAAAGCAACAACTCAACTTTAGTCACCAAAAATTCAGCTTCAATGTCCTGTGAATACCCAACCTAGAGTTGGCGTTCAAGGTTGTCCAAGCGAGCCTCCAGGTCCTTCAAAATAACCTCCACCTGTCCAAAAACATTTTTGTTCCAAGCTCGTAAGGCTAGTTTGGTTTGTTTAAGATGGATTGCCAGCTTCATAAGACCCGTAGTCGAGTCGGGCCTATTCCAAACCTCTTCAACACAAGCCAAAACTCCTTCCTGTGAACACCACATATTTTGAAAACGGAAAGGAGATGGACCATAAGACGTATGTGGCCTATCGAAATGTACAACCATCGGACAATGATTTGAGGTTTTCCTCCTCAAATATTCCAATTGCGCAAACAAAAATTGAGAAGAGAAAACATTGTTGATGACCACTCTATCCAATTTTGCCCAGCTTCTAGAACTCCCTTCATGCCCATTACAGCAAGACATGTGATTCCCTCCACTAGAGAGATCAAAGAGACCACAATGATCTAAACAATCATTAAATTCCGCCATAGAAGCCAACGATTGAGGGTTACCACCAATGCGTTCCGAATCATAACGAATAGAATTAAAATCCCCCACTACTACCCATGGGTGATCCACCACTTGCACCTCTTCTAAATCCCGCCATAGAACTCTTCTTTCAATTTGAGCACATTTAGCGTAAACAAAAGAAATGAGAATTCTTTTATTATCCATCTCAAACCAATCAGTAATCAATTGAGCCAAGCTACATAAAATCTCAAAAGCATTAGGGACCCTCCAAAACATACATAGCTTTCCCCCTCTACCTTGTTAGAGTAGTAATGAGGAAAATTAAGAAAATTACCAAGTATTGACATACGAGCAGCCTCAACAAAAGGTTTGGAGATTGCAACCAAAGAAGCATTATTCTTTGAAACTAAACTCTTCAATCTATTTCGTGACCGGCCTAACCCCCTCACATTCCAGTAAAGAATGTTATCAATCATAAATTAATTTTTGAGGTTACGTATGAACCCGTAAAGACTTGCGCACTGTCTTACATAAACTGTCTTTTGATTTTTTGGAATTTTGACGTGGCTCCACATTCGAATAATAGCCTTTGTCTTCCCTAAAACTGACAGAACTTCCCCTTCCTCCCTATCAGAAACAGAGTCCGGCATGACATCTATTCCCTGATCCTCCTCATCCTGAGGCAACTCGTTCGAAGCCACTGCATTACTATCAAGGACGCTATTTGCTATTACCACTGGAAGAGATGTTGTGGCCTCACATCTGAGGCACCAATGTTTTACTGGATGGGCCAGGGTCGACATTGCACCAAACCTCCTCACAATTCTCCTCACTACTCTGAGAATCATTATCCCCGTTATCATTCAAACCATCGCCATTCACAATTTCCTACATTGGTCCACCCTTATTTATTTCCTCAGGCATATGCATATCCTGGCCATCTACAGTGAATTTGTCACAGCCTCCCCCACAATTGTTTGGCTGGGTCCCTCTGCATTGTTATGAACCAAAACCGTCAAAGTGATATTTGATTCGCCCCAACCATGTTGCACTTTTGGCTGCCACATCTTTTTTTCTTTTTGCTTCAATCAACCACAAATAAAAATTATTAGTACGAACAAGCCAATTTGTAAAAGCCAATTTGTCAGTACGCCCCAGCCTAAGAGCATCTTAAATAAGTAAAAGCCAATTTGTCAGTACGAACAAACCTCTAAAAATTTTGGGGACATGTAACAGAGATCTCCAAACCTGGGTAGTGCCCTAAGATCCCAATTTTGCCAAATAATCCACAATGAAAAATGTGATTAATGATAAAATTTCCACCTCTTAGTAACCTCATAACCTCATCCCAAAAATCATCAAGATACCAAACACCACATTTCTGTTGATGAACCCAATTTACACAAACTAAAGAATCCGATTCCAAGTCCACCTCTTGAAGGCCCAACGCACAGAAATATTGCAACCCAATCAATAAGGCCTTTAACTCAGCAAGGTTATTAGACCCATCCCCAAGATAACACTAGAAAGCAAGCATCATATCCCCATGAACATCCCAAATTATTCCACCTGCTCCCAACCTCCCAAGATTTCCAATACTGCAACCATCAATGTTCAACTTAACTCTCCCCTGCTTCGGTTTCACCCAAGACACTAAGTTAACCTTCCTTGGTTTAATTGGCAGAATGGGAATATGCAAGTCCTTCAACCGATCTTCATTAACAAACAACAGCTTGGAAAACTGGGATAAATTTTGTTGCACCTTACCGAGCCATACCCGCACCGATCTTCATACCTCTTCAGCAGAAAACATCCTGCCTTCCATTCTTGCCTTGCACCTGCGTTGCCACAACTTCCAAGTAATAATACAAGGAAGTATACCCAGTATACTACCAATTTGGGAAGAACGGGAAGCACGTCTGAACCACAATATAACCATCTTGTGCCATATTCTATTTGGATCATACAAGACTCCCATGATTGCATAAAAACGTTTCCATACAGTCGATGTAATATCACCTGTAGCAAGAACATGATTTAAATCCTCATAACTTCCTCCCTCACAACAATCACATTTAGAAGTTATAGGAATCCCAACTCTTCTCAATCTAATATCAACACTCAAACAATTGTGAAAAGCTTTCCACATGAGAATTGAAATTTGTTTTGACAAAGATTCATGCCACACCCAAGAAGACCAGTTCACAACCGGAGCACGCACTCGAATGCAATCGCATGCACTCTTCGTAGAGAAATTTCCATCCTTCGTTTGGAGCCAAACTAAGATGTCTTAACCTGATTTATGTGCACCCAAGAACTAGCAGATTTCATCTGACTTCTCTAGGCGAACTAGCCTCTCCAACACAACAACGTCCCACCTAGTCGAGACCTTTAATTCACCCAACTTTAAATTTGGCTCATCAGCCATATGAAGAGAATCAGCAAGGGGACCCCTTCCCTTACTTTCCCTTTTGAATTTTCCAAAACAGTTGGAATGCACTTCACCACCATCCTCCAAAACCGAGATCCCTTCTTAGCGTCAAGCAAGGGTACATGCTTATCTCCAATGTATTTCGTCCGAAAAGATCGAGTCCAAAGATCATCACCAGTCATAACCTTCCAAGCAAATTTCATATGAAGAGAAGACTGAAAATCAACAAAGTCTCGAAGACCAACTCCACCCTCTTCGGTTTGCACATATTCTTCCAAGCAATCCATTTCTTTTTTTCTTTTCCATCCTTATCACCCCAGAAAAAAGTACTTAGTAGCCGATTAATACTTTTCAACACCAACCGTGGCAGCTGAATGATAGACATAAGATGAATGGGCATGCTTGCCAAAACATGTTTCAATAAAACCAGCTTACCACCGAAAGAGAGACATTTTAATTTTCACCCCTATTTTATCCCTCACCCGATTAATAAGAGGATCCTAATGACACTTGGTGAGCTTTCCAGTAACAATAGGAGCCCCTAAATAAGTGAACGGGAAACCACCTTCAACAAAGCTAGTGAGATGAAGTAGATCTCTCTTCCTCCCCAGAGAGAATTGCTTAGCAAAATAAACAGCAGTTTTCTCCTTACTTACCCTCTGACCAGACCATGCCTCATAAGTGTCAAGAACCTTCATCAATTACTTAACAGAATTCTTTCCACCATTAGCAAAAATGACTATATCATCAACATAAAGAAGATGAAAAACAAGTGGCGTACCTCTTGGTTGGGAAAATGTTTTAACTTTTCCACACAAGAAATTCTTCTTTAATAAACGAGAGAGAACTTCTTCCATAATAATAAAGAGGTAAGTCGAAAGGGGGTCCCCCTGCCGCAACCCTCTACCTCCCTAGAAAAATTCCCTCGAAGTCCCATTCATCATGATTGAGTACCAAGGAGAAGAGATACAATTCCTGATTAACCCACAAATAAACCAAGAAAATCCAAAATATTCCAAAACATGCAAAAGAAAATCTCATTCTACCCAATCATAGGCCTTAGCCATATCAAGTTTGAAGAAAACATTACCACCCATAGCCATCTTGTTTAGCGAGAGAACCATTTCTTGTGTTAGACTGATATTATAAAAAATACTACTTCCCAGAATAAATTGCTCTGAGGAAATCAAGGAAGAGAGAAAAGAAGCGCAAGCCCATTCACTAAGATCTTGGTACAAATTTTATAGAACACTGAGCATAAACCAATAGGCCTAAACTTGTCAAATCCAGTCAGTTGAAGCATTTTAGGAATAAGAACCACAAAAGAAGCGGTGTAAAATCTAGGAAGAGAAACCCCCTAGAAAAAATCCCTTACTGCATCCACAACCTCCGTATGAACAATATCCCAACAAGCACGATAAAAGCCCGAGCCAAACCCATCTGGACCTGGACTACTCTCAATAGGTATGCTAAAAACTGCTTGTTTCACCTCTTCTTCCAAAGGCAAGGAACAAGCCTCAATTTATCCCGACTAGACTACCCCAAGAAATCTGTAAAATACTGCATGACACCATCATGAACCTCCTGAGGAGATTTTAAGACCAATCCATTTGGTAGCTTCATCTCCATAATTTGGGACTGCTTCCTTTTATTAAGTAAAGCATGAAAATACTGAGAATTCTGGTCTCCTTGCTTCCACTAGCGTACCTTAGCACACTGAGCCAACCGAGCCTCCTCTCTTTGTAGCCAAGTATTAAGTTCAATTTTTTAGACAATAAGATCCTGCTTCACATCTCTGATATATTGTTCTTGCTGGCGAGCTTCCGACTCTTCAATTCGACTTTCCAGCTCTTGAATATGTTGACCCGTCCATCCAAAAACCAACTTATTCCAGGATTTCAACACCTGCTTAAGCCTTTTCAATTTTGCCGCTAACTTCATGAGGCCATTTCCGAAATCTTCTTGCACCCAAGAACCACTCACACATCTACAAAAATCCGATGATCCACCCACATTTGTTGGAAACGAAATGGCAAAGGACCATATAATGTCACATTATTCGAAAGAGAAATAACCATAGGCGCATGATCAGAAGTGGTACATGGTAAATAGCGCATAGCAGTGTTCGGAAAAACGTCCAAACAATTTTGATCCATCAACGTACAATCTAAACGGGCCCAACTACGAGAAAGACCATTATGACCATTACACCAAGAAAAACTCTTACCCAAATACTTCATCTCAATTAATCCGCAAGAATGAATCCAGGAATTGAAATCTTCCATAGCCACCATGGGATGAGGCCTCTCTCCTTTTCTTTCTAGAATAGAATAAATGATGTTGAAATCACCCGTAATAAACCAGGGACTCCCAGAGTTGCTCTCTCTTTTCAGTTCTACCCATAAGGCCCAACGCTGCTCATAATAGCATTTAACATATACAAAAGAAGCCTTACATTCTATCAAACTATCAAAAATAAGAACTTTAATATGCTGAAACTCAAACGTTTCACATTAACATTGACCTCATTCATCCAAAAAAGCCATAGCTTTCCTTCCGAGACTTCATTCAAAATACCATAATCAAAACCAAGTGATCGTTTTATACTATCCATCAAATCTTCATGTAAAAATGGCTCAGGAAAAACAAAAACTTTTGGTTTATACTTTCTCACAATTTTTCCCAACTTTCCTTTAGGCGACCCCACCCCCTGACATTCCAATATAATATTGGACTAATCATAAATTTAGTTTAGAGGACTGGGTAATTACCCGTTTGCGACTACGAACCTTCAAAACGGAATCCTCATCCTTTTTCTTCACATTTTCTGACACTTCTGAATTAGAGGATACATCCTTGCCACTATGCATATTTTCCACCACTTTTTCATTATCTGACAAACTAGCCAGATTCTCATCTACTTGTCTATACCTAGAGTCAATCTTGTCTCCACTAGAATCCCAGGGTCCAAAATTGAAATCTCCCCCACCACACTCCTCCCACCTAAAATTGCATCCGAATGACCATTCACAATGCAGACCAATCCTTCCTATACCAAAACATCATTACTAGAGCTGGGAAAAATTTTC
Source organism: Juglans mandshurica (assembly GCA_022457165.1). Taxonomy (NCBI): domain Eukaryota; kingdom Viridiplantae; phylum Streptophyta; class Magnoliopsida; order Fagales; family Juglandaceae; genus Juglans; species Juglans mandshurica. The sequence continues at coordinate 22,641,857 of CM039623.1, forward strand.
CTTCCTCTAAATCCACAACCTGAGTATCCGGTTCCTTAGTATTGTCATGATTTTCAGTAGGAGGCAATTCAACCTCCTGAAGACTTTCAACAAAATTCAACTCCTTTACCAAATCATCAAGTTGCTCTTCAACCTGAACCAAAACCTTTGAATCTGAAACTTTCTACGCCAGACCCAGATCCTCTTTATTCTCATGATCATTTGCTTTCAAGCCCAATGGATCCAACTCAGTCATGACTTTCTGCACCACCCTATATTCCAATCTCACGATTTGCTTTTGCATATCTTTTCTTAATCGCCCCTTCTTACACGTATTAACATTATGGCCATGCTGCTTACAATGAATGCAAAATGATGGCAAGGTTTCATACACCAATCCAGAAAGACATTAAAGGAGGCTTCGCAACATCCAACTTCAAACAAACCCTTGCCCCATTCGTTCTTGTTGTGCATCTTGCAGAATTATCACTTCTAATAAATCTACCAATCAGGGTAGTAAGAATACGCATAATAGAGGAATGATAAAAATTCAGAGCCAAACCTGGAAGGAAAATCCAAACTAGAGCCACTGAAGGCTGTTCCTCTTCGTTAAAATCAGGAGACCAATAAAATGGTCTGTAAGCCACGCTGTCGATATCACATGACTCCCTAGAGGAAGCTTTGTTGAAATCCTCCTTCGACGTAAGCCGGACAAAAACGTTACGTTGCTTTCTCATGGAGGAAATGTGACGCCCCTAGCCCCTGCTTGAGATTTGACGATGACTGAATGTGTTGGGACATGTAACACAAGGCTACATACCCCTTGTTCATGACAGTTAAGATGCAATGCATCTAACATCTAGCAGTATGCAATACAAATCAAAGCGAAAAAATTATTTTAATAACTGGATAATGCACGGTGGCAAAATAAAAGACACATGGTACCAATAAGTGCAAATATCTCAAAGCTTTCATATAGCATAAACACTTCAAAATGAGTCTATGTTTCCTAAAAGTACTCCCAAAATATGATAAAGTATTTTAAACCATTCCCAAAACACTGGATCCACCAAAACATTATTCCTCAAAAAGTAACTACCACAAAAAGAAATCGTAGGTTTTGGGCTTCACTCTTTTCTCTAAGTTCCGATCCTTATCCCGATTGTGGCATCGTTTGAAATCCTCTATGTCATGGAGTATCTCCATGATTGCTTGGTCGATCGCCTCAAGGTGCTCCAAGATAGAGGGCTTGGGCGAGGTTATAACCATCTTAGGCACTATCCTCTCCAGAGAAGGCGCTGTCCAATTGCACTTCCCCATTGGGGTTTTCTAAACCTGTTACAACTTCTACTGTTTTGGGTGGGGAATAGTAGTAGAAACTACCATAGTGAGATTTTGAGAACTCTCAGCAAGTAAACAAATAACATACCACAGATATCATAAGCATATAAAAGTAAACACAAACATATGCATGGACATGTACGTATGACATAAAACTTGGACTTGTGCATCATGGACTTTTCTCATGAAAATAACCTTTTTCATCTTTTAAGCTCTTATCACATGTTCATATCATTTGAGCTCAGGTTCTTGTTCATATCATAACATATCAAGCCAATCCATATCATGTCATAACATATCATATTAAGAACAAGTCTCATCATTCCTTATCCCTTCATTCATATCATAGCATATCATGTCATTTCATATCATATCATATCATGTCATGTCATGTCATAAAGCTCAAATGCCTTATTCATATCATATCATTCACATATTTGCATACCTCATGGCTTCCCTAAGCACCTTGTGTGTGTTCCCCGCTAGTTACCGTATCAACCAACGATCCACTTGATCAAGGTGATTACGTCATAATCATAAACATATTTTTCTGGCAGTTCGTATATTTCGCCTTCACCGTAATATGCACCCACTAGCTTTAGGTGCAACCCCACTCCGGTATCCTTCCATAAGAACCATTCGAGGTCCGTCAACTGTACTTCATCGACCCAGGGTTTTCACTCGACTTTAGACACTCTAGAGTGGACATGGAGTTCCACTAGGGCATTTCCCCGTCCTAGCATTTGGGGTCGTTATAAAACATATTTGACTCTTTCTTTTAAAAACATGGGCCCAAATGCATGAGACATGTAACATGGACTCATGACAAAACATAACTCTTATTCATGCAATATGTAAAGCCGAAAAACATAGCTCATCCGATAGCATGCATCTCATGTCATAGCTTGAAAACATTAGAACATGTAAACAAAGATCATTTCATGTAAACATATTTAATTCTTTCCTCAAAACAAAAAAACATATTTTTTATCACCCAAAAGATGGTCTTGGCCGATTAATCTAGGCCTTCCAAATTATGTATTTTCATCATTCCAACTCATAACATCATGCCTTCATTTAATCTTACGTCCAAACAAACATGCAAACCAATAAACATGGCAAAACCGAAACTAACATGTGTTATAATTGAGACTTAACTTAATCATACTTCACAAGACATTGCATCTCATCACTTTTAGACAGCCAAAACTTGCATCATAGAAATACTAGATTTAAGCAACAACTTCATGCACTAACACATAAGGGCCGAATACATCATCATGAAATATCATGCTTCAAATCACAATTTCATACAAGTATTCACAACATCACATAAGCCGATTAATAAGCATGGACTAATAGCCATAGTCAAAAAAATAATCACACAAAAGTTTCAAGCAAATAATCAAACAAGAGTTCACATATATATACGAATAATATCAAAGATAGGCTGGAAGTTTACTTACAAAAGTCCAACGATAAGACTAGCAATATCTAAAAATATAGCGTAGTATATTAGAAATCAATCTCACAAACACCCTAGATTCCGAAAATGTAAGTGAATGTGAGTATAGTGACATTTTCAAAATTCTTTTCTCATGTTAAGAACCCTAGGGCCAAACCCATTGAAGATCACAAACCCTAGTTTTTCCTTTGAGTTAAAAAAATGAACTTGTGTTACCCTAGATCATGTGTTCATGTGTTCAAAATACCTAGAACATTTTGGGTTTCATCTTCCAAGAAGAGAAAACCGTAGTTTCTAGAGTGAGAATAGGTGGTTGTGTGAGAAAAACCCTAAATCTAAAAATACTAGATGAGTTCTTCCCTTGGCTGTGTGTGATAATCAAGAAAACAAGTGAAGTTATTCTTACCTCCAAGTGTAGAGCTCTTACTCGAAAAATGGTGCGTGGTTTCTTTGTGATACATGAAAATGGTGGTGTTTGGCTACAGAGAAAATGTTGAAAAGTGAAGACTAGAGAGAGAAAAGATGGTGGCTGAAATACACTTGGAGAAACAAGAAACTTTTTGCAAAAAGGGCTCCCCCATTTTTGGCTCCTCCATTTTTGGCTCCTTCCTTAAAAAGTGTGCCTCTAGGTTTTTCACCAACCAATGCGTGCAAGACAAGTGGCATCCCCCTTTGTCTTTCATGATGGGACATGCATGGGGAAGACCAAAGGGTATTGTCATGTGGCTCTTTCTCCCTAAATCGAAACCCCTCTTGCTTCCATTCTCCATTTTGCCTTTCCACCTATATCTAAGTTCAATGCACCAAGAGGTTAAAAGGTAATTTCCTCAAAACCCTAATCTTCCAAAGCACTATTCTAGTATGCATGGTTGACACGTGGCTTGAGTGTGTGTGCGCTCTTGGATTGCCGAAATCCCTATGTCACCTGAGGTGACTTTGTGTCATTCCCTATGTACTTTTGCTTTTTACTTTTTGCTTCTCTTCCGTTGTAGCGTCGGTCACATGCCCCTTTCTTCCTCAAAAGTCTTCTAGAACATGCCTTTTTGCCTTCCCTAGTATGACGCATTCTTGGAACTCACAAAACAACTTTTTGTCTTAGCTTGACATGTGTCCATGGGGACTTGTGCTTGCAAAAGTGGCGCCACACCTCCAAAAATGAAACCGTAGTTTCTCTTTCTTGTTTTTTCCACTTTTCACCTAAAGATCCAATGCATGGTTGCCAAGTGTCAATTTAGCATTTTTCGAAAAGACCAAAAACATTTTCCATTGCCAAGTGGTGCCCTCCCCTTGTTCCATGGCCCAACTTGGGCCTCTCCAAAGCAAACACTCTTCATGGGCCTATTCCCTTGGGCCAAGTCTCTCTACCTCCTTTTGAAAGCTAACAAGCCTTAATCTAAGAGATCCACATCCCATAAAAGAATAGAAATTAGTCTAAGGGGCTCTTCCACACTTAACCAAAAATCCAAAGACACATCATCATCATCCATACAAAATGTAAACACAATTCCTTACGAAAATTCGGGATGTCATAGGAAACCACTGCTACACCTGCCAACCCCCATTTGTTCTTGATAAACAAACAGATCCCATCCAGAGAAGGATGTTCTCTCAAAAACTTAAGCACCAACGGAAACCTAAAATGTTTTTCAAATTTCTGAATTTCCTCCTTGGAGAAGAGAAAATACATTTCACCATCCATAACTTTTGGAGCCCTCAAAGACATCTGAACATCCAGAATCGGATGAGGAATAGTAGATACTAGATTTGCAAAAGAATGTGGTCTGGCCGCCGACATGAGGCCGCCAGGGCCCCCCGCGGCTGCCATGCAAAAAACACGTAAAACCCTAGCAGGAAAAAATCGCCAGGCACGTCACCAGAGAAAAGCACGTAAAATATCATTCTCTTTATAAATGTTTACTTATTCTATGATTTTCAATATATAGTTGAAGCCCCTAGCGACCCCAAAAACTGAGTGTTATGACATCCCATTCGATTCCATCGAAGAATTTCCTAACTCCACAAGCAAAAAAGACACTATATTTGATCATGGTAGTTGATGAGCGATAAACCGGATGATGAGCTCGATTAGTTGGCTTATCACTCTTAAACAACCTAGTTGTTCCCAAGTACTTGGTGGGTTGAATAGACGTCGATCATAAGACTAGACAGCCCAATCAACATTACTATAGGCAAAGATGAGAAAAGAGGAGCACTTTCTGATATGTAAACCCAAGGTTACTATTTGCTTGAGATACGGAGAATGTGCTTCACGGCTGCCCAATGTTTCACTATTGGGCGATGCTTATATTGGCACACCAGCTTGTTCATGAAAAATCCTGCACCCGAATGTGTAAGAGACAAGTATTGTAGAGCACCAACAATACTGCGATATAAGGTAGGGTCGGATAAGGCATCACCATTGAACTAAGTAAGGTTGTGTGAAGTTCCATTGGTGTGGAGAAAAGTTTGGCTTTGAGCATAATGATCTTTTGGAGAAGGTTTAGATGAATCTCTATTGGGACGGGATGAGGCCATATGATACATGAATTGCCTCCATGCCTAGGAACTAGCTAAGGTTCCAAAGATATTTTATGGCAAAATCGACATTAAGATGATAAATGAGGCCGAGATCAGCATGAGTGGAGGTTCTAGTGATCAAAATTTCATCAATATAGACTAGAAAATAAAGCTTAACAACACCATTAATGTAAAAGAAATAGAGAAAGTAAGACTTGTAAATCGTGAAGCCTGACTTAACCAATCTTGAACACAGCAAAAAATACCATGCTCAGGGAGCCTGTTTCAGGTCATATAGATCCTTTCTCAACTGATAGACATATGGATAGGATGGGTGAGTGAAGCCTAGCGGTTGAAGCATATAGACCTCTTCCTGAAGGTTCCCATGGAAGAAGGCATTTCTAATGTCAATCCGTCAAATGGTCCAGCCAACTAAAACTGCAAGAGAAAGAACCATACAAATTGTTATAGATTTAATGGCAGAATTAAATGTATCATCAAAATCAATGCAGGATTGTTGGGTATAGACCTTAGCTACTAGGCGGGCTTCGTGCCGAACAATGCTCCCATCAGATTCCCTATTAATTAATTTAAACACCCATTTTTACCCAATGATATTCATCCCTAGTTTAGGTGTAAGTCTCAAGTGCCATTCCATATCAATGCATCAAACTCTTCATTCATGGCCTTACACCATTATGGTGTTTTGGAAGTCACCATGAAACATGTTGGTTCTTGGTATGAGGGAGAGAGTGGCGGCAAGTGCTTTTGTAATGGGATATCAAAGGAAAAATGTCTTTTGAAGTTCCTTGTCTCCATCCCTCCTACACACCCTTGTCTTTCGAAGCCTTCCAAGCTGAACTTTTCACTTTTGAAACCTTGCTTGACTCACATACAAAAAATGTCCCACCTGAATCAGGTTCCTTTGCCCTTTATTCTACTAAGCAAGGCAAACCTTTTTTTCGTAAGCGAAAACTCCTCCCAGTCAAAAAACTTTCATTCAAGAAATCAGCAGCCTCAGTCCTTCCCTACACAACAGTCAATTCAAACAAAAGCTCAAATATATTCAATAATCAGCAAAAGGTGTCATGCCAAATCTGTGGTAAAAACAATCATCAAGCCCTTGATTGTTACCACAAGATGGATTATGCTTACTAGGGACGCCATCCACCTTCCCAACTTGCTGCCCTTGTAGCCCAATCCAATGCCATTCACATTGAAGAAGATGACCAACCTTGGTTTGCAGATAATGCAGCAATAGTCATATCACCTCCAATCTTGAGAATCTAAGCACAAATCAACAATTTCAAGGCAAAGATGCAGTGACTGTTGGCAATGGATCCAACCTCTCAATTGAAAACAATGGTTCCTCTTCCTTTCTTTCCAATGGCTCTTCTCTTCATCTATGAAATGTTTTTCATTGTCTTCATGCATCTGCTAATCTTCTTTCTATACAAAAGTTTTGTCTTGATAATGATTGCTATTTTGTGCTCACTGCTGGTTATTATCTTGTGAAGGACAACCACACCGGGAAGATCATCTTACAAGGAAGGGGTGAAGGTGGCGTATATCCCATTCACTTGAAGACTCTGCTCCTTAATCATCCACAACAACTCACAACATTTCTTGGTGTCAAAACATCTACTTCAACCTAGCATAATAAACTTGGTTATCTAGCCAAAGATGTGGTCAATCATGTACTTAATAATTCTCAATTACCTATCACTAGTTCTAAGAATCTCACTCATCTATGTTAGCCTTGTCTAATGGAAAAAAACAAGCAATTGCCCTTTTCTTCTTCTGTTAGACAGTCCTCCCATTCACTTGAACTTGTGCATTCTAATGTTTGGACATCCTCCATACAATCTACTAGTGGCTGCCACTACTATGTCCTATTTGTAGATGATTACTCTCGATACACTTGGTTGTTTCCTCTCAAGTTGAAATATGATGTTCTCCCATGTTTTTATCAAGTTTATGTCTTTAGTTGAGAATCTTTTCTCTCTCACAATTCAGAACTTTCAAACTGATGGAGGGGGTGAATACACTTCCACCCAATTTCAGACTTTTCTAGAAAAAGATGGCATCCATCATCGACTTTCTTACCCCTACAAAACCCAACAAAATGGACTTGCGGACAGGAAACATCGCCATATAACATAATCTGGTCTTACCCTTCTAGCCACATCACATTTACCACACAGCTATTGGGTTGATGCATTCACCACTACTGTGTACCTCATAAACTGACTTCCCACCTCAATCCTCAATTTCTCATCTTCTTATACCAAGCTATATAACAAAGTTCTTGACTACAAGTTCCTCAAAGCTTTTGGTTATGCCTATTTTCCCTTGCTTAGGCCCTACACAAAACATAAATTGGAGTTTCGAACCAATATGTGTATCTTTCTTGGTTAGAGCTCCAATCATCAGGTTATCATTGCCTTGAACCCACTTCCGATCATGTGTCTCTCTAGAAATGTTGTATTTGATGGGCAGAGTTTTCCAGCAAAGGATATGACTCATTCTCACTCACTGAATTGCAAGGACGCTTCCACAAGTATTGTTTCTTCTCCCTCTCTTATCTCTTCTTCCTTTCTTCCTATTAGCTCCCCTTCTCCCTCATCCAATTCACCCATCATTCCCACTCCAAATTCTGCCCAGAACTATACTACTCCTAATCTTCTACCCACTACATCAATCACTACATCACCTGCTACTTCAACACCATCACCACCACAATCCACTCACACCATGGTTACCCGAGCCAGAGCATGAACCTCCAAACCCAAAAACTTCTTTGACTACCATCTGTACTACTCCATAAGCATCCACTTAAAAACCTTCCACACTACCCTCCTCCCCAAAGAACATACTTCTTTTTCCCAAGTTGTTAAAACTGAAGAACGAAGGGCTGCCATGACTGCTGAATTCCATTCTCTTCAAGCAAATAAGACTTGGGTACTTTGTCCTCATCCCACCACCACAATGTTATTCATTGCAAATGGATCTTCAAAGTTAAAAAAAGTCAGATGGCAGCCTTGATCGATACAAAGTAAGACTCATTGCTAAAGAATTTGAGCAATGTGATGGAATTGAGCCCTTCAGTCCAGTGATTAAACCCTCCACCATTCGAGTAGTCTTGACCCTTGCCACTCACTTCAATTGGCCAGTTAAACAATTGGACATTTCCAATGCCTTCTTGCATCGCACTTTGCAAGAAATTATATTCATGGAGCAACCCCAAGGGTTTAAACACCCTCAATTTCTAGACCATGTATGCAGGCTACAAAAATCCAATTACGGACTAAAGCAAGCTCCTCGAGCTTGATACACTCATTCTCATAGATTTTGCTCTCCCTTGGCTTCAGGGAGTTCCAATTTGATCACTCTCTCCATTTTTCAGCAAGCTAACATTCACATTTTCCTGCTTGTGTATGTCGATGACATAATTGTCACAGGCACACGTTTGTCTCATATTTCACTCTTGATTCATTCTTAACAAAAGACTTAGGCAACTTGGCTTTTTTTCTTGGAGTACAAGCTTACAGGGATCACAATGGAATTTATCTCAGCCAATCTAAGTACATCTTAGATACATTGCACCGAGCTAATATGGTTGGAGCCAAGCCTTGTTCTTCGCCTATTGCATATGAAAACAAGCTGTCACAGCATGATGGTGATCCACTTCTTGATGGCACTAAAACATAGAAAAATTGTAGGTGCCTTACAATATTGCACCTTGACAAGACCCGACATTGCGTATGCTGTAAATCAGTTATGTCAGTTCCTTCATTCCCCCACAACCTCTCATTGGACTGCAACCAAGTGGGTGCTCAGATATCTTAAGAGCTCCATTACTCATGGACTTCAATTTTCTCGTGGCTTTCTTACACTACATGCTTATTGTGACTCGGATTGGGTAGGTTCTCTTGATGACCGCATGTTTACTACTGGTTTTGGTGTCTATCTTGGTCCATGCCTCATCTCATGGTGTGCTAAAAAGCATAGTGTTGTAGCTCGCAATAGCACAGAGGCAGAGTATCGCTCTCTAGCACTAGTTACAGCTAAACTATATTGGTTAAGGATGCTTCTTTGTGACTTAAAAATCTCACTTTCTTCACCCCTATTGTATGGTGTGAAAACCTTGGTGCTATTGCTTTGGCTTCCAATTCCATATTTCATGCTTGTACCAAGCATATTGAGGTAGATTATCACTTCATTTGGGAGAAGGTGTTAAACAAAGATCTTCAAATCAAATACATTCCTACATCTAATTAGTGTGCAGACATCTTCACCAAGGGCCTTACCTCAACTTGTTTCCCTCTTCTTAGAGACAAGCTAATGCTTCAAACTCTCCCCATTAGCTTGTGGGGGGCAGTTAAGCCTTTTGATTAACAGATTCTTCACATGAAGACAGCTCATTAGATGGCCTAAATCCCTCTGATTCTGCCATTACATAATCTACAGCTGATCTTGCTCTTTGTTTCCATTTTTAGATTTACTGTCAAATTTGTATAGTTGTATTTACTGCTGTAATGACTCATAAAAACATGTATATATTTAGTACAATCTCAGTAATGAAAAGCAATGATTTCCTGCTGTAATTTACTCCTCTTGTGAAATTCTTACACATCATAGGCTTTAAAATATTGTTCCTTGATCTTGTCACCATGGGTTGTGTACAATGGCCATGATTCAAATTACTAGAGATTGGAAGAATCTCTGAATTAACGGAAGGAGGAGATGATGATGGAGGAGTGGGTGACATGAAGCAGCCAAAGGTGGAGACACGGAAGGAGAAGAAGTAGCAGGTGTTTGACGTTGGTCATTAAGAGTAGGATGCTTAGTCAAGGACAAAAGGAGTGTGGTGAAACATGTAAAAAGGAAGGGAAATACGTGTTTATGGTGGAGACTGATTGCTCATGTGATAAGGTGGGTCTATATGCAAATGGAAAAGTGAGACTCATTGAAGATGTCGTGTCTTGCAATGTAAATACGACCAGATATGGGTTCTTGACATTTGTATATGTATAGTAAACCCTAGCAGAGCACGAGAAAGTGTGAAAACCCTAGCGGACCAAAGGTCAAGAGAGAGGAAAGAAACTTCTAGAATCGAAGTGAAGAAAAGAAAATATAAAGTATTTACATCCGTGTATAGTAGTCCTATTTATAGGAATACATGAAGAAATAAAAATAACATGTGACTATCTTGTGATACAAAAAGAATAAAATGAATAAAAAGAATAAAACAAAGTGAATAAAAGAATACAACAATAAGAAGGTAAAAAATTAATAAGTCTAATTCCTGATACCTCCCTTCAAGATGGAGTGTATATAGATTGAACTCCCATATTGGAAACTAAATGATAAAATTGTTGAAAACCAAAAGGTTTAGTTAACACATCAGCAAGTTGATGACTGGAAGCTAGGTAAAAAGTCTTGACAATCCCAGCTTCAATTTTCTCCCGAATGAAGTGACAATCCAGCTCAATGTGCTTTGTTCTTTCATGGAAAACTGGATTAGTAGCAATGTGTAGAGCAGCCTGACTATCACAAAAAAGTTGAGCACTATGAGGATGTGAAATACCAAAGTCAGACAAGAGAGTGAAAAACCAAATGATTTCACAAGTGGTAGAAGCCATGGATTTATACTCAGCCTCTGTAGAAGACCTAGAAACAGTGGTTTGTTTCTTTGTCTTCCATGAAACCAAATAATCCCCAAGGAAAACACAATAAACACTTGTAGATCTTCTACTGTCGGGACAAGAAGCCCATTCAGAATCAGCAAAGGCTTGGAGGGATAGTGTATTTGCAGCAGGAAAGAAAAGACCAAGGCTAGGAGTACCTTTGATGTATTGTAAAATTCTGTAGGCTGCTTGTAAATGAGGCTGCCTAGGCTGAGCCATGTATTGACTAAGCCTATTGAAAGAGTAACATAAGTCTGGCTGAGTTAATGTAAGGTAAAGAAGTCAACCTACAAGTCTTCTGTAAACTGTAGGTTTAGGCAGCAAGTCTCCCACATCCTTACTTAATTTAATATTTTGTTCCATGGGAAAAGCAACTAGTTTAGAAGCAAGTAAACCAGCATCTTGAAGAATCTCCAAAGAATATTTTCTTTGACACAAAGAAATACCAGTAGGAGACAGAGTCACTTCCAAACCAAGGAAATATTTGAACTTACCTAGGTCCTTAAGCTTAAACTTCTCATCAAGCAAGGACTTTAAAAGCTCAACATATCTCATATCATTACTAGAAATGAGAATATCATCTACATAGACAAGAAGGGCAATGAAAGAGGAACCTTCAGTCTTAGTGGAAGGGGAATAATCGGATTTGGATTACTGAAAACCCATACTGAGTATAGAAGTTGAAAACTTGGAGAACCACTGTTTTGAGGCTTGTTTCAAGCTATAGAGTGATTTATTCAATTTGCAAACTTGAGACCCCCCCCCCCTTTTTTATGGAAACCAGGAGGTAACACCATGTATACTTCTTCAGATAAATCCCCATTCAGAAAAGTGTTATTCACATTAAGCTGTGTAAGATGCCAACCTTTCACAACATCAATGGCCAAAAGAGTTCTAGTAGCCATTTTAGCAACAGATGAAAAGGTTTCAGAATAATCCAACCCTTTAGTTTGAGTATAACTCTTGCTACTAACCTTGTCTTATATCTTTCAATTGAACCATCAGCACGATACTTGATCTTATACACCCATTTGCAACCAATAGGCTTCTTACCAAGAGGTAAATAAGTAATAGTCCATGTATTATTAATTTCCAAAATTGTAATCTCAGCTGACATGGCATCTCTCCAATGAGAGTGCTTAATAGCTTGATGATAGAACTCAGGTTCAGTATCGGCAGAAATGGACATGACAAATGATTTGTGTGAAGGAGAAAGATTAGCATCAGATAAAAAACTGAAAATATCATATTTGGGAGATGAAGGGAAAAATGAAGGAGAACCTAATGAATTAGAGATTTTTGAAGGATCTAATGTAGAGTGTGTAGAAGAAGAATTACAATGAAAATTCTGCAAGTAACCAAGTACCTTTCTGATTCTAGAAGATCTTCTAGGAAGATCAAAAGGTAATGGAACAGTGACAAAAGATAAGGGGAAGAATTATCAATAAAAGGTGAAGAGTCATTGGAATGAGAAGTTGGAGAGCCAACAGATGGTAACGAGTCATTTGGGTGAGAAAGTGAAGAAGAACTAAGAGATGAATGAACAGAGGATGTTGTTGAAGGTACTGTTAGAGAATCTAAAGTTGAACATTCAACTGGTTTATGAAAAGTAAAAGAAAAATCAGTATTGTTTTAAGAAGTAAAATGAAAAATATGTTCATGAAAAACAACATTTCTTTAAATAAAAGATTGATTTGTTTTTAAATCAAGAAGTTTGTAACCTTTTATGCCAAAATGATAACTAAGCAATATGCAAGTTCGAGCTCTAGGATCAAATTTGGTTTGAGATCTTTGTAGAGTTGAAGCAAAACAAAGACAACCAAAAGTTCTTAAATGAGTATAAGAAGGAGAAGATTTGAATAAAAGTTCAAAAGGAGATTTATGATTTAAAGGAGTAGGAAGCCTATTAATGAGGTAAGTTGCTGTTAAAATAGCATCACCCCAAAAATTAATTGGCAAATGAGACTGAATCTTCATTGTTCTAGCTACATTAAGAATGTGTTAATGCTTTCTCTCTACAACAGAGTTTTGTTGAGGAGTCTTAACACAACTATGCTGATGTATAATGCCTTTAATATGCAAAAAAGAAGCAAAGAAAAATTTAGTGCCATGATCAGTGCAAAGTGAATTTATTTTTAAATGAAATTGTGTCTTAACCATTTTATAAAAGACTCTAAAAGTATGTGAAACTTCAGATTTATGTTTAAGAAGATAAAGCCATGTAGCACGAGTTGAATCATCAACAATAGTCAGAAAATATTTGTAACCTTCAACAGTAGGTACAACATATGGTCTCCAAACATCACAATTAACAAGATCAAAAGGGGGCAGTAGACATATGAACATTATTAGGGAAAGGAAACTTCCTTTGTTTAGCTAAAGGACAAATCATGCAAGGAGTGCAAGGAACAGTAAATTTAGGAGCAAAATTATTCACAAATAGCATCCTAGAATTAGAAGGATGACCAAGTCTATTATGCCAAAGCTCATAATTAGAGCATTTGGAAGAAATGGAGCAAATATGTGAAGATATTGTTTCAGGTAAACAAGAAGCATATGTACTAGAAAAAAAATTAGGCTTAGAAATAAAAAGGCCTGACTGTTGTAGTATATAAAGGCCTCCTTGCAATCTACCCACTCCAATCAGCCTCCAACGAATCAGGTCCTGTATTAGACAAGTGTCAGAGAAAAACAAAAAGCAGCAAGTTAGTGATTGTGTTAACTTGCTAATGGATATTAATTTGAATTTAAAAATTGGAACACATAGAACATCATGTAGAAGAAGATGTTCAAAAATAGACACAGAACCAATTTGTGTAACAGACACAGATTGGACATTAGGAAGCTTCACAAAAGCATTAACAAATCTGGTAATGGAAGTAAAACAATCAATAGAAGGAACCGTATGATCAATGGCTCCAGTATCAAGAATCAAAGAATTGGAATTAAAAGGAACAGATTGAGCAACAGAAAAAAATAGAATGAGTATCATTGCAAGGAGAAATAATACCAGAAATATTATGTGAGATAATTACATTGACAATAGAAGGAACTTCATCAGTAGATTTAGATTCATTCAATCCCATCAAAAATTGTAAAACACGTTCCCATTTAACATAATGGTTCAACCTTTGTACAGCTCCACAAGAACAAGCAGGAAAAGGCTTGTAATTAGTAAGTTCATCCCAAAGTCCTTTAAGACGAGTAAAATAGTTACTCACAGAAAGAGAACCATGAGAAAGAGAGGAAATCGATTTCTGTAACTGAAAAATGCGAGGTCAGTTTTTCTAAGAAAATCGTTCCTTAAGATCCGACCAAATCTCACAAGCAGTTGTAATATACAAGATACTAGAAGAAATTTCAGGAGAAACAAAGTTTAAGATCCAACATATCACCATATTGTTACATCGGAGCCATGGAGAGAAAAGAGAATATGTTGATTCTGAAGATTTAGTAATGGATCCATCAACAAATCCAAGTTTGTTCTTCGCCGAGAGAGCCATAGTCATCGAGCGAGACCAGGCATGGTAGTTCTCACCGAGAAAAGGTTGTGTAACCAAGAGAACACCAGGACTGTCGCTAGGATGAAGAAAGAAAGGAAAAGTGGCATCCTTGGAGACGGACTTATGAGATGGCGCAATAGAAGCAAGATAAAAGAACGTCTGATACCATGTAAAGTAAACCCTAGCAAAGCACGGGAAAGGGTGAAAACCCTAGTAGACCAAAGGTTGAAAGAGAGGAAAGAAACTTCTGGAATCGAAGTGAAGAAAATAAAATATAAAGTATTTACATTCGTGTACAATAGTCCTATTTATGGGAATACATGACGAAATAAAAATAACATGTGACTATCATGTGATACAAAAAGGATAAAATGAATGAAAGAATACAACAAAGTGAATAAAAGAATACAACAATAAGAAGATAAAAAAATTAATAAGTCTAATTCCTGATAGTATCCAACATGTATGGGAGAGTAATCTATAAAGACACATGGCTTGGAATGGAAGTCTAATTTAGAAGTACTAAATAGATGAGAAAGGGTCAGCAAACATATTCATAAACTTTTAAAAAGGAATAATTGGGTGATTTTTTTAAAAGGAACAAATTGGGACTTTTGTTGGCCAGTATTGGTCAGGGTAACTGATTAGTAAGAAAGCAAGATGATTGAAAAGCATCATCCCAGAATGTGAAAGGGAGAGAGGCGTGAGCAAGGAGAGAGAGACCCATTTCGACAAGATGACGATGTTTTCTTTCAACTGTACCATTTTGGTGATGAGTGTGAGGACAATAAATTTGGTGAAGAATTCTATTGGAAACAAGAATATTATGTAAACTACGAAATTCACCACCCTAATCACTTTGAATGGATTTAATTTTTGCACCCAAAAAACGTTCTACTACTTGCTTTTGAAATAAGATTAAAGCATTGGTTCTCAGTTTAATGGAAAATAATCAAGTATATCGAGTACAAGCATCGAGAAAGGAAACATAATAGCGATTGCCATTATTCGAGTATACAAGGGAAAGACCCCAAACGTTGACAATAATAATTCTAAAGGAGACGGTGACTCTTACCTTGCTGGTAAGAGGAGCAAATGGGTTGAGCCTTATTTTTCGAAACAATAAGTTGAAAACAACGAAGGACTTGACGAACAATACAAAGAGTGGGGGTGAACCAAATGATCATGTCGACGGACTGAAGAAGCCCATTTACCAACAAAAGTAGTAGAGGAACCTGAGTTGCAGTTGAAGGCCACAGGTACAAGCCATCCTTACTCTGGCCTTTGAGTAGAACATTCCCCGTGGGGCAATCCTTAAGAAAAAAAAAATAATGATGATGAAATTCAAGTAAAACGCCATTATCTTTGTAAATTTAGAAACTAAAAGAATATACTTTTGAATAAGTGGAACATGTAGGAGGTTAAGAAAATGAAAGTTACAAGATGAAAATGATAGAAAAGAGGACCCAACATGGGAAATGGAAAGGCCTTGGCCATTACGACATAAATGTGATCTTGTCCACTATATTCATCAGCACGGAGAGTAAGATTTTGGAACTCCAAAGTCATGTGATGAGTGGCACCATGTTAGGGTGAACACCAAAAAGACATCGAAATATTTTCTACTATTCTTTTTGTAAAATAAACTGGCAATCTAGTAAAAATAAACTCATAAATAGAATAAAGAAAATCAAGTAACCACAAGCAAGACACCAAGATTTTTACATGGAAAGCCCTCCAATGCGAAGGGGAAAACCAAAGAACCTAGTCCAGTTAAAACTTCCACCATCAACAATTATGGGTTTATATACTTTCTTCTGTAGAGGCTACCGATATATCAAGAATATCTATATTCTTGGTTCAACACATAATCATCACCATACAAGTAGATATTGGCCAGAGCAATAAGAAAGATATCATCAAGTGATCAATATTTTCAGTAAACAACCAAAATGGAATTTCAACAATCAGCACTAGTCAAAACAAAGTTCTCACCATTAGAAATAACATAATGAGATTTTATCAAAATCGGACTACAGATGATCCCTCAAAACTCTTATGGAAGTGTGAGAAAAGACAAATTCTCACTCTTTATGTGTACAACGCCACACCTCCCTCTATTTCTTTTCTACTTTTCTTTCCTCTCACTCACTAAGACACATGGCATATCACCTTTTAAACACAACCCTACCTTTTTATAAATTATCAAATTACCACTAAGTGGCTCACATGGACTTCCCTCACATGGAGGGATCCACCAAACAAACCTCCCCCTCCCGACTATGTGAGGGGCTCCACCAAGCCTGCTTTTGGAGGACTCTACTTTGAACTTAGCTTCAAATAAGCTACAAGTGGAGAACTAATTGGTTTTGCCTTGCCCATGTTGAACCAGTCGAGTACCTTCTTGATAAACTCTTTTGAGATTCCAAAAATCTATTTTTTGGGTCCCAAGTCTTTCATAGCAAATGACTTACTCAATTCTCTTTTCAATTTGTCAATTTTTTCAGATTCACGACCAACTATCAACATGTCATCCACATATAGCAAGAGAATTATAAGGTCAACATCAGAGAACTTGTTAACAAATACACAATGATCAGAAGTAGTTTTATTATACCCGTGCTCAACCATAAAGTAATCAAGATTCTTGTACCACTGCCTAGGTGTCTACTTGAGTCCATATAAACTCTATTTCATCCGACACACAAGATGATATTTTATTCCTTTGTTGTAAATGCCTTTGGTTGCTCCATATATATTTTATTTCTCATCAAAGTCACCATGGAGGAAAGCAATCTTCATATTAGGCTATTCAATTTCAAAATTCATACTAGTAGCCAAACTCAAGCAAACTCTTATAGAAGATATTTTTACCATGGGCAAATTTATTTTTTCAAAACTCAATGCCTTTCTTTTGACTTAACCTCTTCACAACCAATCGTGCCTTGTGCCTTGGTTGTGAGCTATTTGGCTCAATCTTCAATCTAGAAACCCATTTATTTTTCTGTGCTCTTTTACCCTTTGGTAGTTCTACCAACTTAGAGGTATGATTCTTATGCAGAGATTTCATCTCTTCTTGCATGGCTCTCAACAACTTATTTTCCTGATCATGGTGTATAGCCTTTTGATAACATTTTATCTCTCCCCCCATCTGAATGCAAAGCATACTTAGCTCTCTAGTTGATCTTCTTAACTAATTTTCTGCAGGTGGTTCTAAAGGAGGTTATTATGCTTGTTGTTCTGGTCTCATATCATCAATTTCAGGTTCACCACTTTCAACAGTATCAACTTGTTCTTTCAATATATCTCCCCCATGTTCATAATGTATCACAGTAGCATGACAAATTGAATCAATATCAACAAGTTCTTCATTAAAGCAATAACTCAAAGAACTCATAAGCAAATGATTTATCCGACCAAGTGTATCACGTTAGGGAGCACCAGTACTCTTCGTCGAAAAGAAGAATCAAACCATGAGAATGTGCATTGACTACCGTGAGTTAAACAAGGTAACAACCAATAAACTAGTAAAGCTATGCGGAAAATAGATGTCGAGATATAGAGTTTAACATCAAAGAAAG
Source organism: Juglans mandshurica (assembly GCA_022457165.1). NCBI lineage: Eukaryota > Viridiplantae > Streptophyta > Magnoliopsida > Fagales > Juglandaceae > Juglans > Juglans mandshurica. The sequence goes on from CM039623.1 coordinate 22,659,933, forward strand.
AGTCTTTGTCAAGATAGCACCAATGAAAGGAATTATGCGGTTCGGAATAAAGGGAAAGCTAAGCCCAAGGTTTATAGGGCCATTCAAAATATTGGAAAATGTAGGGAAATTAGCCTACTGAATAGCCTTACCACCAAATTTTTCCAAGTAACGCCACTATTTTATCCTCATTAATTTGAATTCCGAGGACAAAATTTTTATAAGGGTGTGAGAGCTATAATACTCAACATATTAATTACTAAATTAATTATAGTTTTGAAGATAAGGTATATAATAATTACTCTATTAATTTTAAATTCTGAAAATTAGTATTTTTTTTCTATATGCATAGCACGCCATGTCAGAAGTTGGATCCCAGACTTGGAATAAGGTAAAAAAATTTCTGAGCATTGAGCCAAGACCAAACAGTAAGATTGAAGGAGGATTCGAGCACACTTGCTTGAAATGACCGAGCATGTTGTTCAACACAACTGCTTGAAATGACCGAGCATATGCTTGGTAAAATTGCTCAGGATGACCGAGTATATTGCTCTGAATAGCCAAGCATTTGCTCGACACAATTATTCAGAATACCAAGCACATTGCTCAGAAGGCTGATTGTTGCATTGTTCAGTGTGTTGCTCGGCGTAGTGCTCGAAAAGCTTGCTTGGTGTGCTGCTTGAAATTCTCGCTCAGCATCAATGCTCGGGATGGCTGAGCATACTGCTAGGCACACTTGCACGGGAGTGCTGGACATCCTAGCAACTTGCTCGGAAAGATAAGGTTAACGCTGCAGCTGACCACGTGATGATTGATTTCGGCATCGATATTCCCTTGGACCGAGAGCGTCAGAGTAGGGGTAATATGGGTTTTAAATGACTGCAAACTTTACTTCAGCCTTAAGGACTCTGTTGCTATAAATAGGAGGAGGGACCAAGTTACTTACAGTGAGTGAAAAGGAGTACGTGGAACGGTGGAAGGAAAGTAAGAATACGAACGGTGAGCAGAGTGAAAGTGCCAGGTGGGCATACTTTGGCAAGACGGCAAAATTCTAGTGAATGGGATATTGACCAAGGAAAGAAAAGAAAGAAAGCGGGAGAGTAAAAGCGAAAAGTCGAGGAAAGCAAGTGTTGAGCGAGGCTGGGCGAGATTCAAAATGGAAATGTGAGGGAGAAGAGAAAAAGGGAGAAGGAAAAAACCACCCAAACGACTGTTAGATTTTTACTGATCAATGTAAGTGGGAACTGTGCCAATCCCATGAACAAGCATGTAGACTATTTAATTACTATCTGTTATATTATTATAGTTCGGACTAACTACTTGTTGATTTTGTTATGAACTGAGGACTGAATTGTAGAATTATTAAGAACAAATAGAAGCGGAATTTTGACAATATGGTGACACTCCCATGAGGGTATTTGTCCCACAAGTTGGTAATGAGTAAAGGGAATTGAGTACATTCATTTGCACACCAATGACCCCTATTTATATCATGCACCGGTTGACAAAGGGCACAACCATTGATAATTCAATGGTAACTCAAAAGTCACAACCTTAAGAAGTGACACAACCTTTTGACTAAAGGTTGTATCTCTTGATACTTCCTTAAACATCACCCCTCATGGAAACCATCACTATTAGGGCTGTTCACCGACCCGACCCGGCCCGAAAACACCCATCTCCGACCCGACTTGAATATGTTTTATGCTGATCCGTTAACCGATTACCCGTTAACCGATTACCCGAATTCTTCTTCTTCTTGTTCTTCTTTCTTTCTTTCTTTCTTTTTTTTTTTTTTTGGAGATTTCTCTCGCTATCCTAGTTGCAAATCACAATCAAACCCACGCGATAATCATCTTAAAATTGATATCAGATGGAACCCAGAAAAAAGAAAGACAATGAAATAAGATACAAAAGAAAATGGAACCCAATAGAAAAATCCAAAAAAATAAAATAAGAAAGAATTTCCTTCCCAAATGCTTGTAGAAACAGAGAGGAATAGAACTAGTTTCAAAAAGTAAGCCTGGTTGTATTGAGAAAGAGAGAGAGAGTTTCAGTACTTCACTCACTCATTACTCACTAGTTTTCTCAAACGCAGGTCTGTAATCCTTATTTGGCCCATAATGTAAAATGCAGATCCTATGGAGGCACTTGAGTTTTTCCAGAGCGTAGGATTTTTCCAACGACTTTTCCAACGAAGATGCTGTCATTATCGACAAGGCCACTGGAAACTCTATCAAATCCTCCACTGTTACCGTCGTCGACAGCTGAAACCCTTAACTTTTTGAAACAGATGAAGTGGGCTGAAAATCAAAATCAAAATAAGTTAAAATTGGGTAACTTCCCCCCAACTCTCTCTCTCTCTCTCTCTCTCTCTCTCTCTCTCTCTCTCTCTCTCTCTCTCTCTCTCTCTCTCTCTCTCTCTCTACGTAGCGGCTAAAGAAACCCTAAGTCCCTACCTTCATCATCGTGACCCTGTGAGCCGTGTCCCCATCACCATCGCCGCATCTTCATTGTCGCATCTTCGTTGCCATCGGCCTTTCCCTTTAGGCATTGTTCACTTGTTCGGGTACTCTCTCTCTCTCTCTCTCTCTCTCTCTCTCCCCTGTAACTATGATTCTGTGTGTGAGAAGGGGTGTTGGTTTCTGTGGCTTGTGGGCTCTAAGCCTCTGCTTTTCTGTGACACCCCCAACCTCCACTTGGAATGGAACGGCGTCGGGACATGCAACACAAAGTTACATACCCCCATACATGACAGTTAATATGCAATACATCATAGTATGCAACTAGCAGTATGTAATAATCACAACATAAATAAAGGTGAAAGTATAACTTATGCTAGAATAACTAAAAACATCCAGATTCCTTAACATCCCAATTCATTAAGTTCAAAGTACCAAATGTAGTATAATCTTAGTACAACTAAAGGTCAAAGTCAAATCATCTGCTTCATGCGTTCTAGAGCATGAAGGACTTGGGTTATATACATAAAGATCAAATCTAGTCTCCTCTCAAGGTCCGGCTCCTCCTCAATTAGTCGGATCCAGTGCTCCATTTAGTTCGTCCTCCTCAAGACCTAACACAACTTCTACCATTCCGAGTGGAATGATAGTAGTCCCACAAGGGGTGAGATTTACCCGAAATTTCAGTAAGTTAAACAACCAATGTGCGTAAAGATAAATTAAGCATAACGAATGATAAATATGCAATGCAAATCAGTATGCGTGTCTTCCATTCAGATTCCTTAACATTTTCAGAAAAACAAAGACACATGTTTTCATTCAGTGAACATTTTTACTTCTATTGTTGAAAACATGAGTTCATCATAAACTTTCATAATTATTAGCAATTCATATTTAATCGTAACTAGGAGTGTAACCGGTCCGATCCGGTCCTGCTTTGGAAAAAATTTAGGACCGAACCAGTATGCACCGGTGTTGTATTTTCCAAAACCGATTACGCATCGGTTACCCTACTAAACTGGTACCTCCGATTTTATCGGTTTTCAGTCCGGTTCGTCGGTTTTAATAAAATGCAAATTTCTCATAAAAAATCTGTTTATAAAATAAATAATAATAACAATAATAAATTAAAAAAAAAAAACTTCTTTTGAAATATATGTTTTATTAAAAATCTGTTACTATTTACAAAAATATGCTTTATAAAAAAAATCTTCTATGTAAAAAAGAATTCTTCTATAAAAAATCTGTTTTATAAAAAAAATTTCTATCTAAAAAATTATGCTATAAAAAAATTGCTATAAAACAAAAATTGAAACAAAAAACCTGCTGTAAAAATTAAAAAAAAAAAACAAAACAAAAATATGCTATAAGCCTATAAATATATGAAAACAAAAACTGAAAAAAAAAATTGCAATAAAAAGAAAATTATCCTATGAAATAAAATAAGTCCAAAAGTCTAAATTATAAGTCCAAAATTCCAACAAATTACAAGTCCAAATTCTAAAAGTCTAAATTACAAATTCAAGAGTCTAACAAATTACAAATCAAAATTAAAAGTACAAATTATAATATATTAAGATATACTAATGCTATATATTATATTATTATAGCGATACTGCTGCATATAGTATATATATATATATATATGTTATAATGATGTAGTGATACTAATACTATATGTTATACATTATGAAATATATATTATATATTATATAATAATACATTGATACTAGATTATTATTAATACTATATACGATACTAATAGTGATATTAATACTATATAATAATATATGGTCATAGTGATAATTATATAATATCTTATATACAATTATAATTTATATTATTATATATAATTATAATTTATATTGTTATATATATTATATAAAAATATTATATATAATATAAAAAATATTATATATAATATTAAAAAAATTAATTTAAATATATATTATAGTGTACCGGTCCGGTCCGATCTTAAAAATCATAGAACTGGAACCGGACTGGTTCTATAGCTAGTTTTGGCATTGTAGAAACCGGTTCTGAACTGGACTGGTCCAAAACCAGATCGATTCCACCGGTTCGGGCTTGTCTGGTCCAGTTTTCTGATTTTTTGGTAAAAATTTACACCCCCAATCATAACATCATAACATGTGGTAACATCACAGTTCCCCATATGCACTGTGAGTACCTGTCGGTGACCGTAGTATAACTCATGTTGAGATTACATTGTCTGGAGACTCGTTCTCAATGCATTGGTAATATAACATAACATCATAACATGTACACTAACCAGCATTAGGTGTCATAACATATTGAATTCGCTCTGACGTTCTTTAAAAAGAACCCATTCGAAGCCTGTTGATTGTTCTTCGTCAGCCCAGGGGTTACCACTCCATTCTTAAATACTCTAAAGTGGACAAAGGAGTTTCACTAGGTAGGGCTGTAATCGAGCCGAGCCGAGCCGAGTTGGTCTTTGGCTTGCCAAGCTCGGTTCGAGTCAAAATACTCGAGCTCAAGCTGGAGCGAGTATTTTGGCTCGAGCTCGAGATTTTTTTTTATTCTTTGTTCGTGCTCGACTCAATAAACTAAACTCTCAACTCGAGCTCGAGTTCGAGCTCAAATTGTTTATTTTTTTATTTTTTAAATTAGATTTAATAATTAATAAATTAAAGAAAAAAATAAAAAATCTAATATTGAATTTATACAACTAACAAGTAGAACCTCTATTGAATTATAAAATTTTAAAAATTTGATAAATAATTAATATCTAACTAGTTGATATTTATCCAAAATAACAATATATTATATGCCTACATATATTATTAATACATATACTTAATATGATAGCATATATCTATTTCATATATGGTTCACACATACTAGTATATGAAATTATTAAATTTTATCGACTAATTATTATACAAATTATAAAATACACTTATGAAGTATATTCACTATATAGACACAAGTAATTAGATTACATATTATATATTTAATTAAAACTGATATGCTTATATTTTTAGTTACTACATATATATATATATCTATGTGTGTGTATACACATAGGTGTATGTATATATTTATCAATATATGAATGAGTTTTAATCGAGTTGAGCTAACTAGTAGACTCGAGCATAAACGAGCAAGCCTTAGCCGAGTCGAGTTGAATTTTGTAAGGTATGTGTCATTTACAATTCGAGCGGGTATCTGCTTTCACAAACGAGTTTTTTTTTTCACGAGTCGAATTCAATTCGAGTTTACCCGAGCGAGTACCGAGCGGGCTATCGAACAGACTGGTTATTTACAACCCTACCACTAGGATAATTCTTCATCCTAACCTTTGGGGTCCTCACAAAAACTATTTTCATACTATGCTTCAAAAACATTTTTCATGATATGTGCATATATGGCAAGTTTTCATGCAAAAACGACATTTATAGACGCAATATGCAAAAATGGTGAAAAATATCACATGTCATGTAAGTATGCACTTAATGTATCATATAATATGATATTTTATGCACAAAATGATAATTGAAATATAAATGAAATATTTATTAATAATTCATAAATAATCTATCAAGGTGTAAGTTAGAGGCCAACTTACAAACTTCCTGAGTTATTGAAACAATGTTGTAGCTGCTAAAATCAAGTGCGTACTAAGTTAGGATTAATACTACTATGGATGAGGTTCATAAACAAAGGCTTCAAAAATAGGTATTTACAAAAATACCCTTAGTCTTTCAAAAATTGCCGCTAAGGCCCTAATTTTTCATTATTTGCAAACGAACTCCAAATTTAGCCAAAATTCATAGACTTTGGCATTCTAAAACCATCTATACCCTTGAAATTTTAAAAATTAAAGTGGAACTAACTCAAACAGTCCCAACTCGTGGCATGAACACTAGTTGATGCCTAAGTGTGTTTTCAACTATTGATCCTTATGAATACTTGCATATGAGATTTTCTTTAATCACAAACAATCACTAAAGTCTTTAATGACATGATAAAGACTAATTCTTGGATAATCAAGTTCATCCCAACACTTAATCATTGCTAAGAATCTTTAATCTCCAACTTTTACAAAATCAATACATGCTTTGATGATCAAACCAAGATAAAGTTAAAGCCTAGCATGGAATGCTTTTAATCGATAATTAAACCTTCTATAATCATTCTAAGAGAATGATAAATCATATCAAATCATACTCAAGACATGTCATAACAAAATGTCCACTTAAAATCATTTAAACACTCTAACCACCCTTTAATGACCCAGTTTTGAACTAAGCAATATAATCTTCTCTAAACTCAACCAAAAATTACTCCAACACTTAAAATCTCAACTTGACATGTAAACTAAGATCAAGGACAAGAAAACTTACAAATATTGTAGCCTTCAAAGCTCTCAGGACAACCTTGCTCAAGAACACTCAAAAACCTACTTGATTTCACTCTATTGCTCACTAAGGGGGAGAAGTGCTCTCAAGACTTAAGAGAAATCTTGGAGCTGAGGTGTGGAAGAAATGAGGAAATGAGAGAGGTATTTATAAGTGGCCAAGGGGGCAGAGACGTTGGCCTTGGTCCAAGGTGATTGGTGGAGATGGGCAGTGTGTAAGAGGCTGCATTTTCCAGCTTGCCTTCCTCAGCTTATGTTACCTTGTGCAGGGGTAATAGTGGCCTGAAACCACCATGATTGCTTCCTTACTGTGGCTATAATGGTCCTATAGAGGTGGCCGGGTCGTGGGGCATGGTTCAGCTGACAAAAAGTCAAGCAAACCACCTATGCTAAGTGGTTTCACTTTGCAGTTTTGGGGATTTGATTTTGGTTAGTCTTTGGGTGGGAAAACTGAGTCAAATTTCTCATGATGGTCATGGGGCCTCTTGGGGATTGGGTGGTGATGTAGGTGACTGGGTGGGTGGCTCAACCAATGTGGCGCCCCCAATCCCCCTTATAAAAATACACGGGGATCGAGACACCAGGATGGTGACAACACGGTCACACATCCCAACGAATTGCCCGTGTGTGTACAAGCAACGGTGTACAAATAAAATAACGCAGCGGATAGTCAACTAAGTACCAGAATTTAAATACAGCTAAACATCAGTAGAGGTTTAAAAGCAGTTATACAGTCATCCCAAAATAAAGTTAACACATGTCCGAAAATACAAATAAGTAAAATAGCATAATAAAGCTAGTGATCCCAGATCACTCCTCGGGCGGAGCCGTCTTCTCAGGCTCGCCCTCCTCCTCATCTGCATCAAAATCTGCGTTACCACAGAAGGGTACCGCAGGTAAGTATAACCCAAAATAATCCTCAAGAAAGAAATGCATTTAATGCAACCAACATGCATGCATATGATGAAATGTGCAATTTTCTCAAAACATCATTTTCCCCGAAAATGACAATTTCCAACACACGCCAAAGTCTCATTGGCCCAAAAATAATCCGTAAAACATTTTTCCCCAGAAAATGGTTTACACAAAATCCACGCACACTATTTTCCCAGAAAATAGCCAATTTAATCATTTATTAACCTATGCACCATGGTCTCCCCTAGGGACCATCCGCACGTCCTGGCTTCGTAGTGATGCTCGGTTCCGCGCCCAGCGCGTACGTAGCCAAGCACCCACTACGCAACGAGCGATGCCCAGTTCCGCGCCCAGCGCGTACGTAGCCAAGCATCCTCTGGTCCCCGCCAGCAGAAGGACCACGGAGTCGGCACGAATCTCTCGTTCGATCCCATCATCGCCCAGCGACAATCCAGGGGACGTTACTCAGTTTATTCCGCTCCCGAGTAACCAGAGGAGCTCCACCGAGATAATACCCCATCTCGGCTTGGGGTCGTGATACACACGCACCCAAAAACATTCTCACATAAAATCATAATTTCCAAATCACACATGAACATGAATGCACAACACGAAAACCCAGTTTTCTTTACAAACATGATCATGCATGAAATAATGAGATGTACATGTACCAACAGAAATCCACAACCATCAATAACCAACCCCAACAAATCCAACCAAACAACTCCAACCAATAAACCATCTGACTCCCGTACTCCTCGGACTCAGTCCGGCAAAACCAATCATCAGATTAAATACAGTGTAATGTGTTAGTGCAAAAATACATTAAATTCACAAGAATTCTTTGGAGAAATACTTACAGTGCAATATAATAATTTCTGAAGGATCACGAAGCTGAAAATGGCGACGTTTGAGCAACACCACAGTGTAAAATACACTGTGGCCGTGGGTCACAAATGCCCACTTTTCCACGAATACAAACGAAGACCCCAAAATGGTAGGGTAGGGCCTAGAGAGGTCGGTGAAGCCAATGGTGGTGGTGGTTTGCCGTGGGTGGCGGCGCAAGGGGTGGTTTTAGGCCAAAAAAGTGCAAATCGGAAATGTACTTAGTGTGGCTTCACCGGTGACGGATCGGGGCCGGGGTTAGGTCCAATGGGTTGCCAAGAGGTCAGGGATGAAGTGGTAGGAAGATGGTGGCCGGAGGTGGAGCGACGGCGGCGCTGGAGCGAAAATGGCGCCGCGGCTTTGTGGGTTTTGTGGGGGCTAACGGTGGCACGAACGGCGGTGATATTGATGGGGTAGGACGGCCGGCGGCTGGGGATTGCAAGGGACCGGGCGGTGACGACCACCGCCGACGAACGGCGGCGCTGGGAGGGGACGAAGGTTCGGGCGGAGGAGAGGGGAGAGAGAGAGAGAGAGCTGGTCGCGCGGGAGAAGAAAAGAGCCGAAGAAAAATAAGGGAAAAAGAGAAAAAGGAAAGAAAAGAAAAGGAGAAGGAAGAAAAAGAGGGGAAAAGAAATGAGGTTCAATCCTCATAACTTGGGTCACGAAAATGATCCAACGGAAATGATTTTAAAACCACAAGTTAAATAAAATAATTTAAACGTAATGGTAAAGTCAAATTGAAATAATTAAATCTCTCAGTAATTAATTTAAATATTAAAAGAAATTTAAATGCATAACAATAAATAAATAATAAGAAAGCGCATAAAAATAATTTCCACCAAATTAAAATCATAGAAATAAACTCACTAAAAATCCGACCAATTTTAAAATAAAAGGATAAATTTTTGAATAACTAAAAATAATCCTTCAGTAAAAATACACTAAAATACGGGGTGTTACAACCAAGGTAGATGGTCGGTTAAATCTCAACCTAACTGGTTCCCACTCAACTAGCTTAAGGGTGCAATTGGTTTGGTCACTTGAATTGGTTTGTGAAACCAATTTCGTCCAAGGCTTATTCTAGATTTGAAGGGGTCTCATGAGGTGTCTAATGACCATATTACTCTTGAGAAAATGGCACAAAAAATATTAGCCCTAAGGGCAAAACAGTCCATGCACTCGAAGGGGATACATATAAGCCGATTGATGCAAGTTTGGGGTTTGATATGTCATTTTCCTTAATGACATATGGGGAGGCTTATCTAGGGTATTATTAAGGTCTAAGTATAATGAAATAGAATAATAAATCAAGATAATTTCATATTAAAAGGTTAAGAAAAGATTAAGACGAAATTAAGTTTCAAAGCATGACTTAAATATCACTAATCTCATGTATGTTGATTAATGGTCTTAGCCAACTTTCAAAATTTCAGATTAAAAGGTTAAGAAAAGATTAAGACGAAATTAAGTTTCAAAGCATGGCTTAAATATCACTAATCTCATGTATGTTGATTAATGGTCTTAGCCAACTTTCAAAACTTAATTTGGGCATTTAGGGTATGATATGGACTTAAGGAAACTCATGGTATGGTGTATTGGGCTTTCAACTTAAATAGTAAAATAAACCCAAACATGGCTTTAGGCCTTGTGGGCTTAAAATGGCCAAGTGTGTGGGTTTATGTCTTATGAGCATTTGGGCTTGAATGAGAGGAGACCATATTTCCAGATTTTGAGGGATTAAAAGTGAACTCAAGATACACTAAGATGAGCTTGAAAGGGCTTGACTTGGCCTAATTGGGCCATGGGTCAACTCTATACCAAGTTTGGCCCAAAGGCCTTAAGCCTTCCTTATGCTTGGGCCAAAGCTAGCTACTAAGTCTTGAATTCCCTAACGGCTTGGTTCAAGGCTTCTTGGGCTAGGCCCATGAATGTTCTAAGGTCCTAAAAGCCTCACTAAATTCACTAATGGGCTTACTTCTTTAATCTTTTGCTTAATGATACTTAGTGCCAAGGTTAAAGCTAACCTCACTATCAACATTGATGTAAGTAATAAATAAAAATTAAAACCATAATTAAAAACTAAATCTAAAGTGTTTAAGGGTTAATCTTAATGGTTAATTAGGCGGGGTGTTATATTTTCCTTTTAGATTTGTGTTGTTTTGTATATATTTTATTTGTTGTTAAGAAGAGTACTGGACCTCCATTGGATTTCTGGGTTTAGCTTTACTTGTTTGGTTTGGTGATTTGATAGCATGTTGGGATAAAATAAGTATGCATGTTTGAGCAAGCATATATTTCATTAGTACGAAAGCAAGCCTAGTATAGTGATGGCTAGTTAATCATCAACTAGATGCATGATTTCATTGATTTACCCATTTCTAATGATTGGAGGAAGTAAAGTAAACTGACTAATCGATTACAGAAGAAATTGGAGCAGTACCTGACTAATTTCTCAAAGGCTAATTAGTAGTGATAGATCAACCAGTGTTAGGAAATTCAGTGCATCAAGTTGCTGTCAAAACACACTGAAACAAACTTGAAAAAATTTTCATTTATGTAATTATTCATAGTGTTTTTTTTTTTTTTTTTTATCTTTTATAAGATGTAAATCGGTGTATCAAAACTTTTACAAGTCCAAAACGAGTGTTTTGTCTTTTAACCAGAAAATTCATAAATAAACATAACACTAGCATATCCTAAAGTATAGCTCAATTCTTTAACCACGAACAATTGTTAAACAGAATAGATCAATTCTCTTTAAGGGATTTAATGGTTTCATTCTGAATTTCTACTTGCATTACACAGCTTGTTGGAATTTCATACTTAATTCTGTTTTAACATATTATATTGAGCAATTTTGTGTTGTTGAACAGTTCATATTATATTGAGCAACTTCATATTATATGGGCAATTAGTAGTATTTTATTATTTAATATATTGTGTTTGGTGGTTTTTATTACTCAATAACATATGGAAGAAGATTCTGTGAGTTGTAATGTTAGTACAACCCAAAGGGTTGGTGGTGACTCCTCGTCTATTCTAATGGATGTGGAGGAGCATGGGAGTCTTCCAACCCCTTCATCGACATATACACAACAGCCTAATAGTTTCATCCCCCCTTTACCCCCAAGAAATAATAAAAAATAAATAAATAAATAAAACTTAATATCCAATCGGTGGTTTGCAAACACTTTACTAAAGTGCAACCTATTGACCACATTAACCCAAAAGCTCAGTGCAAATATTGCGCTAAGCTATACAGTTGCCACTACAAGAATGATACTTCATCTATGATACACCACCTCCAGAATACATGTAAAACTTCCCCCTTAGACTTAAAGGAGTTGAAAAAAGTCAATCATCTAGTGTTAAGAGTGATGCGGAGGGAAGAGTGTGTAGCCCACAAGATCTAGTGAAGTATGATGCAGAAAAACATAGGGTGTCAATTGCAAATTTTTTTATTAGGTGTGAATTGCTTTTTAGGCTAGTGGAGCATGAAGGGTTTGTTGAGTTCGTGGTTGATTTAGAGTTTCGATTTATTTTGTCATCCCGAATCACTTTAAAAATGGATTGTATTAAGCTGTATAACAAAGAGAAGATACAACTAAAGAAATTGTTGAATAGTCAAAGAATATGTCTAACCACCGATACCTGGACATTGGTGCAAAATATGAACTACATGTGCATTACTGCACATTTTATTGATTGCAACTGGAGATTGCACAAAAAAATTATAAATTTTTGCCAAATTCCCAACCATAGGGGTGAAACTATTGGGAGGGTGTTAGACTTGGAGTTGCATGATTGAGAGATTAATAAGATTTTGACCATCACAGTTGATAACGCCTCCTCTAATGATGTTGTTGTTGATTACATGAGGAAGAGGATAAATGATTGTGATTGTACCATATTGGGTGGTGAGTTTCTTCACATGCGGTGTGCTGCCCATATATTGAATTTGATTGTTATGGATGGTTTGAAAGATGTTTATAAGTTTGAAACAAGGATTAGAGATGCCGTCAGATACGTGAAGTCTTCACCGTCAAGGTTTGCTAAGTTTAAGGCTTGTGTGGTAAAGGAAAATATTAGTGGGAGGATGATTTGCTTGGATGTTCCTACTGGATGGAACTCCACATATTTGATGTTGAGTACCGCTGAAAAACACAAAGAAGCCTTTGAACACTATTATATGTATGTGGATAGTAACTTCATGAACCCCACTATTGATGATTGGAAAAAAGTACAGATTTTTATAGAATTGCTGAAAATATTTTATGATGTTACATTGAACATTTCTAGTTCTCTGTATCTGACGGCTAATGTATACTTCCAGAAACTTTACACAATTGAAGATACATTAAATGATATATGCAATAGTCATGATATTATCACTAGGACCATGGGTATAAATATAAAAAGTAAGTATGAAAAGTATTGGGGTAGCATAGATAGGTTCAACTTGATGATATATATTGTTTTTGTGCTTGACCCACAATATAAAATGATGGCAATGAAGTTTTGGCTTAAACATTGCAATGGGTATAAGTTAGCGGATAGGATAGAGGTCAATGTTAAACTCTTGTTAACTCGCTTGATTGAGTAGTATAACAAATTTTGTGTGGGTAGTGGGGGAGTTCTAATGTGGCTCAAGGGAGGCCAAACACCACTTCTACTTCTACTACTACCTCGACTAAATTTGATATCAAGTTAGAGAAATACCTTTAGGAGCAAAGGTTTATGGAGTTTAGATCAGAACCAGATAGGTATTTGTCGGAGGGGTGTGCACAAAAATACCCAGTTTTGATATTTTGAATTGGTGGAGAGTTAGTGCCACCAATTATCCTGTCCTTGCTGAGGTAACATGTGATGTGTTAGCCACCCCCATATTCATTGTTGCCTCGGAGTCCGCATTCAGTAGTGGAGGACGCATCTTGGATCCTTCCAGGAGTTCATTGTCTCCAGAGACTGTTGAAGCCCTCATTTGCACTCAAAATTGGTTAAGGACCAAACCTGTAAACATCCGGGAGTTGGAAGAATACTTACAGTTGATGGACCTTGAAGGTAAATTTGAAACTTGAAATATTTTTTTAATATCTATCTATCTCGGTTTATTATATATCTAACTTAATTTTTAATATTTTTTTAGTTGATCATCTAACTTCATCTTCAATAGAGACTGTTGTGAGTCTCTCTTCCCATTCATGCTGCTGAAAAAAATCTAGAGTAAGTGCTTTCTTCTTGCATAATCAGCTAGCTTGTTAAGGCAGAAGTTTCATGGGATGCCACTCTGGATCCTACGTCATACTTTAAAATTGGTCATCTAAGTCCATATTTGAATTTCTATCTTTTTATCAAGAAAGTATGTACAAATAGTATACTGAAAGTCATGCTTTTCTATTGCAGCCAAATCCATTGATTGAGGCCTTGGAATTAGTCTTATTACAACTGATGAGAAGTTGTTAAAACAGAAGTTTCATGGGATGCCACTGGACCCAATATCATACTTTAAAATTGGTTATCTAAGTCGATATTTGAATTTCTATCTTTCTATCAAGAAAATATGTATAAATAGTATACTGAAAGTCATGCTTATATGTCGCAGCCAAATCCATTGATTGAGGCCATGGAATCTGTGGTTGGTGATTGTAATCGATCCCTTGGATGGGAGACTACAAGTGGCACAAGCAAAAGCTTAGGTTATTGTGTTCAACCTTTGAGTAGAACCCTTCTTTTTTTTTTTCATTTTTAAGATATGTTCCTGTGAGTAGGACCTTTTTTTTAATTTTTTATTTTAAGATAACCAAAGTTTTGTGAGGTCACCACTATTCATGAAGGGAAGAAAGTAGTCAAAAGCCAAGAGATTTGAAGAGATTGAATGTGGAAACTAATGAGCTTATTTTGTTGGTTTTAAAAGTAAAACATTTCTTAGAAATCATGTTGTTTTTTTAGATTCCTTTCTCACGACGTGCAGATGCAATTGGTAAACACTTCAAGGGCACAAAGGCAACTAAATAGATGGCAGTTTGCTAGTTTCAAACTTTCAATTGAAGCATTTTGTAATTTTCATATATTATAATTTTGTGTTTTGTAATGTAATGTAATTTAATATGTAGTGAATTACATTATTGTATATATTTTACATGATAAATATTGATTTTTTTTAAGATGCAATTAGTTAAAAAGGCAATAATTGTTTTAAATATAAAAATATGCTTTTCAACATTTTGCTTAAAATAATTGTAATTGAATATAGACTTTTAGATTAAAAAAAAAAAAAAGCTTTTCAGCATTATTTTTTTTCTGAAAAAAATTTAATACTATAGGCTTTTATTTCAAAAAAAAAAACCTATGTTGAAGACCGGAACCAACCCGGATTCATCTGGTTTCCAGCCCAGGACATAACCCGGGTTCCGCCCAGGGTATTTCCGGGTCCCCGGTCCGAAACCCAGATGAACACTCTCTATGTAACCAAATAACTGTTGCCCCTTAAGGTAGGAACAACCGTCGTCAAAGAAGGTAATTAATCTCATAGGTGAGCTTGATGGTTAATAAATGGTGAAGGTTGGTTGCCAGTGTCATATTGGCATGGCGAAGTGAGGAATCAGCAAAGGAAGCAAGCAGGAACAAAAGAGACGTCATAGGTCCAAAGGGCTCTTCATAATATTACCATAAAACAGCTCAGAAAATAATATGGATGGAAAGTATTGCTTTTTACATCACACTTTTAATATAGAATATATATATATATATATATGTTTACAGCAGTTGTAGTTAATCTAAAATACATTCAAAATACATATTTGAAAACAGTCAAAATTCTATTAATACAGTTGTTGCTGCAGATGATGGTTATCTTCAGAAGCGTTTGATTGTGGCTCGTCTCTATGCGAACTAGATGTTGAACTGAGATTGGACGAGGATGTCATGATAACATACAGCGGCAGACAAAGCCACATCATGAAGTACTGACAAATTAGCTATAGATAGAAGTTCAAATCTTCCTTTGCCTTTAGCATATTTGGACCTGACACCAACAAATTGATGTCCTTCTTACACTAACAATTCATCATTCGTTCTTTAACTTCATGCTGGTGGATATATTGTTTCCTCCCCGCATGCATTTTGACTAAATATCAGAGAGAAAGGATTAATCTCCAACACTTATTAGCCACGCGAGCTGTCTAGTACTAGATCTATAGGGAACGGCCCGGTGCATGCATTAGTTCCGGAATGTACCACGATGATTTAAATAAAAATAAATAAATAAGTCAATAACTTATTTATCTGATAAATGATAATATAATATTAAAGAAAGATAAAAAATAAAATTAAAAAAAAAATCTAAACTTCAACATATCTATATTGGATTATCGATTTACTCTCTATATAATAATAACATATTATTAATTTTTTATTTAAAAAAATTGAACTAAAAAGAAACGAAAATGAATAAACTATCAGAACAAAAAAGATATGAAAAAGACACGTCAATTCATATGGGCTATTAAGGGCATTTTGGTAAAATTTGATCCTTTATTAAATTCTACAAGTGAGCTACACCTCAAATGATCAAGGATTTTAATGATCTTTTGGTAAAATATGATCATTCATTAAATTTTACGAGGGAGCTACACGTCAAATGGTCAAGAGTTTTAAGTGTCTTTTGATAAAACTGGACTTAACGGAAAAATAATAAAAGTTAACTGTAAAATAACAAAAGTTACTATTCACAGTTAGATAGCCACTTATTATAATAGAGTAGATATATATACACACGTACAAGGTTATTACAGTAATTTGAATGTAGATGCAGGGTACGTACGTAATTACCTTGGTATTCATTTAAAACACAAAAATGAAACTTCGATTTTCAGTTCCACTTCTAATGGAATGTAACGTCGTTCATTCACATGCATGCATGACAAATGAACGTAATATTTCTTATGTAAATAAAATTAAAGATTGTAGACTCACCGATCGGGATATGTGAATCATTGATCATCCGACATGGTGGATCATGTTATAATCAAGAGCTTAGCATACAAATTTTTATGCCGACATGCACCGACGTTTTTTATTTTGCAGTACGAAGTTCCAAGAAAAAATATCACAAGTTAATAACACTCACTTAGCATATAAGCACAAAGGAAATATATAGACAAAATTTTTGTATGTGATTACACGAATTAAATATTGCAAGAAGACAAACATCCTCTGGATTCCCAACGTCAAAGAATCCAAATGTCTACCAGAATATGGGTCCTGCTTTGATACATATGGATTCTCTGGATCCTGTATAGGAATATTCTTTGATACGGAAACAAGAAAAAGGAAACCGTACAATTTTTTTTGAGTTTTGCTATATACAAGTAAGTTTACGTACTAATCTGAATACTAATATTCTTGTTTTCATATTCTAAATTTAAATTTGCACTATTTTCAATAAAGTCTACTTTTTGACCAATCATATTGAATGAGTGCGCATATTCATACGCAGAATCGCTTACAACTATATATATATATATTTTCCATTTCTAGGCGTAGAAAGGAACCACTTGGTCATGAGCAGACATAGTTTGTTGTCATTCTATCGTCCACTTGGCACTCACTCACTCACTTTGTTTTTTTTATAGAATTTTATGGTTACAAAATCATTTAATTCTCACATTATCGCTTGAACTTTGTGAAATGTATATGATTTATTGTTTATTTTAATGATTTCGATTTTTAGGCTGTTAAATGTAAGAATTGAGAGATTTAGGTTTTGAAAAAAGTGAATCTTTTTGTTCTAGGCAACGTTTGCTAGAGTGTTGCTCGAGTGTCACTCGAGCGAACGTCATACAGATTGTTCAATCGAGTCTTCACTTGAGTGTGGCTCGAGCAAACATCACACAGATTTTTTGCTAAAGTATGGCTCGAGCAGACGTTCAATTTTTTTTTTTTTTTGTATTTTATTTATTTTTAAAATCATAAACACGACTAGACACATAAGTTTTTCCTTTTTAATGTGTTTTCAATTTGTAGATACGGAGGTGGTCCATGCTTTTGCCCAAGTTGACGATATTTATGGGGCCGATTTGTGATTGCCGACGCTCAGACAAAGTAACCTCCACTCCCGCAGACATAAGTAGTCTAAAGATCATCAGCACAAATGGCAGACTACTTTTGGACAAATACTTAGATTCATCTCTTATCAGGGATAGGTAATATAGGGATAGATCAATCAGATAGCCTATCGCCTTTCGCCTATCACCAATCGCAATTTGAATCTAGCCTCGATCAATGCTAAAATTCATCGTATGCTTCCTTTGGTCTATGTTATATACGACGATCAATGCCAACATCTAAAAAAATGTTGTGCAGTCAACCTGTTTGATGGCCTTGCCACAATGATAAGGAGGAGTTGTTTCCTCGACCATCAACTAATGTACCTCCTCGTCGAAAAGCTCATCCTCTGGGATAGTTTGCTCTATGAGCTTCTTGGTCTCATCCTCTTGCTGAACCGCTTCCAATGCAAGATATGCACCGAACTCACAATCGATTTGAAGAATCTCAGCTATCTTGTCAGCAAAAAATATAATATTCACCCCTCGTATAGTGAAGGTGAATGCCTCATCTGCGGCACCCATCTCATTGACTCCCTAATAGAACTCGTAGACCAAGTTAGGATAGGCAACCCCCAACTGGTCACAGATAGGACCCCATCACCTATTAATGAATATAAAATCTAGGGTCATGCCTTTCCAGATTATGTCGTTGAAGTCACTTAGCTTAATGGCCCTCTCGATAAGTATAGGTCTAGTAGGCCGGTTCAGTGAAGTCAACAATGTTCCCTCTTATGACCTAGCACGTTTCAATCCAAAAGTAGGCATGATGTATAAAATCTCTAGATTAAAAAAATGATCGTTAGGATCAATAAATAGTCGAATCATTCTAATACATTGGTTTTTTAAGTAGCTTTTGTATTCTAGTTTGTTTTCAAACGGATGGGAATGTCATTCGAACAAGTGACAGAATTCCCAGTGTATTAGAATTGAAACTCGGGTTAGTGTTCAAACCAATATAAACTTTGTTCAAACAAGCAGTATGTGAGATTTATGTAAGTTGAACTACGTATTCTGGTTGTTGTTCGAACAAATGTAAACTTCGTTCGAACAACAAGCAATATGTTGTTGCATTTCAATGATTTCGGCTTTTTGGCTGTTAAATTTAAGAATTGAGGAATTTAGGTTTTGGAAAAATTGGATTTCTTTTGTTCCAGACAACATTCGCTAGAGTGTCACTAGAGCGAATGTTACACAGATTGTTCGATCGAGCCTTCGCTCTAGTGTGGCTCGAGCAAACACCACACAACTTGTTCCCACAAGCCTTCACTCGAGTGTGGCTCTAGCAACCATCATACAGATTGTTCGCTTGAGACACCGCTTGAGTTTGACTCTAGCGAACATCACACAGATTTTTCGCTTGAGTGTTGCTCCTGCGAACGTTTAGTTTTTTTTTTTTTTAAGATTTAAAATCACAAATACGACTAGATATGTATATTTTTCCTTTTCAATGTATTTCTAATTTGTAGATAATTTTCATAACATGTTAAATGACGGTTGTTTGTTAATTGTTTTAGATTATTTGCATAGCAAATTATAGATGCTACACCATCTCACTGCGATTCTCCACAAGAGGATGATACGCAGCCGTTGGCATCACCAATAAGTACTTCGGACCGTAAACCCTCATCTAGAGCAGCTACATCTTGTGCAAATAGTCGAGTCTCAATAGTTCTAGAAGATGTTGATATGCCTAATGAGGAGGAGTTGATGATTGTTGAGGTCGATCTGCCAACATGACAGAGTAAAAAAATGCCGTGGACATGGGAACATTTCACCAAAGTTTCTGGGTATCTTGAGAACCCACAGGCTCATTGCCACTACTGTGGGCAACTATGCGGTTGTCATTCGAAGAAGAAAGGCACGTCAATATTAATAGCACATCGTATGGGTTTCAAGCGGTATAACATACACAAAGGGCTGGTGGTAATTGATTAGACGAAGGTGAGTTACGAGACTTTTACGACCACTGATGGCACGTAGATTAAGAAGCTATCAGTCCCTCAATACAGTGAGAAGATGTTGAGGGATGTTCTTGCAGAGATGATCATCACTGATGAGATGCCTTTTACAAAGATTGACAAGGCAGGCTTTCGCAAATTTGTGAATACTTTAGAGCCATGATTTCTCATGCCTTCATGGTATAAGGTTATGCGCGATTGTTTGAAGATGCATGCCAAGGAGAAGGCAGCGATGAAGGAAATGTATGTTGCTACTAGCGAGAGAGTATCATTTACGACTGATACATGGACATCCATACAGAATGTGGGCTACATGTGTATTACAACCCACTTTATTGACAGTGAGTGGACGTTGCACAAGCAGATTATCAATTTAAAAGAAATTGTTGATCACAAGGATTCATCCATTGGCAAGGAGATGGATGGCTGTATAAAGAATGGGGGATCAGAAAAGTGCTTTGTATCACGATTGATAATGCCACTGCGAATGACACTATCATTGATTAGTTCAGGCGGAATACGACGGTAAATGAGGATATTATTTGTGAGAACCAGTTTATCCATGTTCGATATTGTACCCATATCATCAACCTTATAGTTTCTGAGGGATTCGATGAGGTTGATGATTCCATTACTAAAGTCTGAAACCTTGTAAAATATGTGAGGGCTTCCCCCCAACGGCTCCACAGTATAAGGCAATAGTGAAACAGCTTGAGATCCCTTATGCCAGTATGTTGCAACTAGCCGTTGTGACTCGATGGAACTCTACATACAAGATGTTGGATGTAGCACAGAAGTATCAAACAGCGTTCGCGCGGATGGAAGTCGAGGATGGGAGCATGAGGTATGCTTTGCTAAAGTCAGTTGGGGGAGAAGGGGGCTCGGTGCGCCAGACACAGTTGATTGGGCCAATACCAAGTATTTTGTTCAATGTTTGAAGTTATTTTATGACATAACTATGAGGATATCTGGAACAAAATATACTACTACGAACATGTAATACGAGGAGCTCTCAGGGCTTTATGACCACTTGCAACAGAGTTGTGCTGACAGTGTTGGTTTGTTGAATGT
Organism: Juglans mandshurica; assembly: GCA_022457165.1. Classification (NCBI taxonomy): domain Eukaryota; kingdom Viridiplantae; phylum Streptophyta; class Magnoliopsida; order Fagales; family Juglandaceae; genus Juglans; species Juglans mandshurica. The sequence continues at coordinate 22,680,709 of CM039623.1, forward strand.
AATGGCTATGAGGATGAAATACAAATATAATAAATATTGGGGGACATGGAGAAGATAAATAGATTATTATTTATAGGATATAAGTTGGCGATTGTAAAAGATTGGATTAGCGACATCCTCGATGATGAGGATGTTGATCAGTTTATTAGATCGCTTAATTGTGATATTGATGATTTATATAGCCATTGCAACAGCAGTGGTCGGTCTTCAACCGAAGGTGGTAGCTCCAAATGCCCGACTAGCTCAACATCTTCCTGGGATGACACACATCCACAAAGTTCAAATTTATTGATGTTACGATGGTATCATCAAAACCATGCATTAAGGAATATTATGCAGTGTAAGTCTGAGTTTGAGCGTTACTTTATGGAAGATGTCGAGACAACTAGTGAAACATTCCAAATATTAACTTGGTGGAAGGTGAATTCTACCAAGTTTCCAGTCCTTTCTCAAATAGCCAGGGATGTACCACCCATTCCTATCACTATGGTTGCCTCTCAGTCGGCGTTTAGCATTGGAGGTCGTGTCTTGGATGCTTATCGGAGTTCATTGTCCCCGACCACCATCAAGACCCTCGTGTCCTAGATACTGTTGGTGCCGAGAGCTATAAACTTGAATCAAGTAACTTTATGATTTTAAATGATTATTTACATAATTTTTATGTTTTTATTGTTTAATTTATATTATTTTATAGACCTAGCTGTGAACTACAGACTAATTGTAGAAGATTAAGATGGACGCACCATGAGATGACCCCTTTATTGGTGAGAAACTCAATACCATGATTACCATAATGCAAAACTAGTCATAATTAAATGTGGATGTGAGTTCATAATGTGTCCTATTTTATGTCATATATCACTTGGCTGATGGTTTAGAAGTCTATAGTTAAATGACTAAAGAAATTTAGTTCATCTGATCAAACTTCTTGCAGGAAAATGGAAAATCACTATCGAGTCATCGACTCGAATGCATGGACCGTCTCAGGACTGATGTGGGGGATATTATTTATATTTTACTGCTGTAAATTTTTAAATTTATTGCAAATTTGTAGTTTTAAATTTAAATTTATCATTTGCAAATTGCAAACATCAAAGAACCTATTTTTGTATTGTACATGATTTTGTCATTGTATTTAAATTTTAATTTTTTAACTTTTTTTTTTTTTACAATATTTTAGATATTTTAAATTAATTTTTTACATCATTGTTTTTAAATATTTTATAATATTTTTTTACATTAAATCAACTCCTATCGGAGATTCGAGCTCCAACTCTGAGCTCCGACCTCCGATTAGAGTTGAGCTCTGACCTCCGACCCCAGTCGGAGTTGGAGCCCACCCCTAGTACGGAGGGTCTTCGTGCTTTTGCCCAATGTGATGATATTTATGGGGCTGATTTGTGATTGCTGACGCTCAGATGAAGTAACCACCATTCTTGCAGACAGAAGTAGTCTAGAGATCATCTGCACAAATGGCAGACTACTTTTGGACAAGTACTTAGATTTATCTCCTATTCGGGACTGGTAATATTGGGGTAGATCAATTGGATAGCCTCTCGCCAATCACAATTTGAATGTAGCCCCGATCAATGCTGAAATTCGTCGTATGCTTCCTCAGGTCTATGTTATATGCGACGATCAGCGCCAACATCTGAAAGAATGTTTTGCAGTCAACCTGCCCGATGGCCTTGCCGCAATGATAGGGAGGAGTTGTATGCTCAACCATCAACCGACGTACCTCCTCGTCGGAAAGCTTGTCCCTTGGGACAGTTTGCTCTATGAGCTCCTTGGTTCCATCCTCTTGTTGAACCGCTTCCAATGCAAAATATGCACTGAACCCACAAGGGATGTGAAGAATCTGAGCTATCTTGTGAGCTGAAAATATAATATTCACCCCTCGTACAGTGAAGGTGAATGCCTGATCTGCGACATCCGTCTCACTGACTCCCTGATAGAACTTGTAGACCAAGTTAGGATAGGCAACCCCAACTGGTCACAGATAGGACCCCATCCCCTATCAGTGAATATAGACTCTAAGATCCTGCCCTTCCAGATTATGTCGTTGAAGTCACTGAGCTTAATGGCCCTCTCGATAAGTATAGGTATGGGAGGCCGGTTCAGTGAAGTCAACAATGTTTCCTCTTATGACCTAGCACGTTTTGATCCAAAAGTAGGCATGATGTATAAAATCTGCAGATTAAAAAAAGGATCATTAAGATCAATAAATAGTCAAACCTCACTAATAGGGCCTTAATGAAAGAGTCTCAATCAATAAGTTGTTTGGAACAAAGTGAGGGCTTTACTCTCTATATGAAAAAAGGCAAGCCTTAAACGATGTTGTGGCAGTATATTATGGAATGTAAATAACTGATCTACTTTGTAAATCCAACCTGCAGGATCTTAACCATGGAAGACAGGGAAGTCGAGTTTGATGGTTCTTGTTTGGATCTTGTAACACCCCGGTCCCACAATGGTCGGAGAGTTGCTCTCTATCACTTAAACTCACATTTTAACAATATAATTATAGACTCCAAATTCCCAATATCATATAGAAATTTTGATTCAAACTAATTTCCTCAATATAATCATTTTCCAAAATGCCAAGTCATCAGAACACAATAAAATTTCTTAATAAAAATCACCAATACTCATCGAAAACTTTATATACTTAATCCACTATTCTTAAATCATCTCACTCAATGGTTCGTAATCTTGATCCTCAGTTGAAATATTCAAGAACATCTGAAAAATATTGTGGAGATAAGGGATGAGTTATCGAAACTCAGTAAGCAAAGAATATATACTAGTATGTAAACATGAGCAGTTTCAGAATTCAAAATGCAAAACAAAATATTTACTTTTAGAATGCAGAATCAGAAACATTTGTTTTCAGAATGCAAAATCAAAACATGTTACAAAAAATATCAGAGCGAAACTTTCAGAAAACATTCTTATTCAAAAATCTTTTGGCATATCAAAATCTGAAACCTCATCTTCATCATATCAGAGTATCGTATCGGGACAGATACTATGCTTAACCCCCGAGGTAGGCTTATAAACCACTATTAAAACCTATGGAATGGTCGTATCCACTATTATAACCCGTGGTTAGGCCGTATACCATGTTTAACCCCTGTGGTAGGGTTATAAACAACAATTCTAACCCGTGGAAGGGTTGTATCCACTATTATAATTAGTGGTTAGGCAATATCTACTATTATAACCCGTGGTTGACTCATATGTGCTATTATAACCCGTGGTTGGGTGGTATGCCACTATTATCACTCGTGGTTAAGTCGTAACGAAAACTAAACAGAACATCAGAATCAGACTTATTTAGAATACAGAATCAGAATCTCATGCCAAGGTTTTCAGATGCCACAACATATCAAAATAGAGTACTGAACAAATTCAGATCTTTTCACATAATCAAAAACAGTTTCAAAATATTTCCGCATCACGTGCACAAATTTTCAATCATTTCATATTCACTCTTTTTGCATAGTTTAGAAACATAATGCACAAAAATAGCTCATGTTTACACCAGTCACGACAGAGAATATTTTCTTTTATACAACTTTCATGCATATGCAGAACACATATATGAGGTTGTTTTCATATTTCATTTCAAAACAAACATACATATTTTCAAAATCAACCTCATTTCATTTTGTTTTTATGCAAAGTCTAGGATAGGAATCCCGCTTACCTGAATCTTAGTTTTTCAGAATATCTTCACAACAGTGCCAAACGAATATCAATCGTCACCTATAGAAAATTCATATAACTTGAATAAATCTCCAATTGAACAGTTACTTCGTAATTACACCTTAAATACCTCAAAATCTAAAATTTCTCTTAATTTTAAAATATCATCACTTTCTAAATTCAACAGTATCCGCTTAATAAATATTCTGATAAATTCATCAATATCCTAAAATACTAACTTAACCATATAAGCCCACATGTATCTAAGTCCAAAGAAAAACTTGAAGCCCACGTGAAACCCTTCCAAAACACATAATCGGCTAATGCTTTCATAGTGAAAGGGACATAAATGTAATTTCATCAAAATTATATATACTTCATGCCAAGCTTTACGAAAAAAAAAGTTAGAAACCGTTTCTATTTTTGAAAACGTGGGGGGATGATGCGGCTGAGGCTGACCAAGAGGAGTTGCAACGGAGCTAGGCGGATGCGATGGTTGTGACGACAAGGTGAGCGGCTGAGCACTAATGAGAGAGAGAGACACGATCAAAGAGAGAAAAATGTGAGGGAGAGAGATGGAGCTTACCGTGAGACATGACGGACAGGGGGTGCCGAAAGTTCTTGGCGGTGGTTTCTGTAAGGTCTCGACAGTGGAGCTCGGAGGCGACAACGAGGTGCAACACCAAGTGAGAGGCCAACGGAGGGGAGCTCGATGATCGACTTGAGCAAGAACTTGCTCTGTGTTTTAGAGCCAAAACAAAGGTGCTTTTAGGTGATGGTTAGTAGTGGCTCCATGTGGTTCACGGCTAGGCTACAGCGGCGAGGATTGGGCTGGTGTTTAAGTGCGGTGGACGTACACGGGTTGTGCTTCCATGGTGGAGAGGACGCATGTGAGTTGGTTTCTTCCTCTCGGTTTGTTCCGATACGTGGTTGATGGCTTATGGAGGTGTTGTCGTGTGAGTGGATGGCTTTGGATGTGGGAAGGCTGAGTTGTGGCTATGTGGTTCTTCGTGGGATGGGGTGGAGATTGCTGCAACCGGGAGGTTGAAGAGGGCAGCAGTGGCAACAACGTGGAAGAAAACTGGGGCTGTTGGCGTGGAGGTGGTGGTTTACGTAACCCGTGGGATGTGGAGGTAAGTTTTTTCACGGTGGTGAGAGTGTTTTACGTAAGGTGGAGGCTGGCCAAAAAAAAGTTCTTTATGGTGCGCACAGGTTGGGTCACAGTGTCTTCACAGTGGCTGGGCAACACTGGATGGAGGGTTTCCGTGGTCGTAGCTGCGTGTGGGGGGGTTGTGTGAAAGTCTGAGGTTAACGTGTGAATATATAGGTAACGAAAAACCAAAAACAAACCCTAAGAGATAACGGATGAAGAGACGTGCATGCGGTAGGAACGAATGTGAAACCATGCATGCTGTGGAGTCTGGAATTGTTTTCAAGGACTTGGGCTCCGGCCTAAAAATATTTGGCCCACGTCTTGGATCTTGTATGAGATTAATACATGGGTTTTTTTCCTAAGTTTTGGACCTCGACTCAACCTAAAAAAACTACACTTGTCCCATAAACTTTTCGGGTGAAAATATACTTGGTCCATTAAAAGATTTTAAACCTAATTACCAAACCTATTGAAAAATCATATTCCGCCAAAAAAAAAAAATCTGGGTCCATAGACCATAAAAAATACTCGATAATCCCAAGTGGGCTTTACGAACGTATAAATTCAAAAATTATAGAAAGCGGGCTTGGTACTGGGCTCGGGTGTTATAGATCTCTCCCTTGTGCTAATGTTGGGCAAGTTCTTCTCGGTTTTGTATATCTAATGAAGATTCACCGTTGTTGTTCCTCCTGTGCAATTTTACAGTCAAGGCTGTGAGCTATCGGACTATAGCATCCATCTGCCATCTTGTAATTGATTCATCCTTGTGTCTTCAACCATATTTGTAATAATGATAAATAGAAAATCTGTCTCTGATACCACTTGTAACACAGCTGATAAAATAAGGTAAATAGTAAATAGTGTAGTGAATATGGGTAAAGATAGTTGCTCCCTTAGGAAGGGAGCGCCTCTAGGAGTTAGAGAAAGAAGGGAAAAAGTTAGGGTTTTAACAATCAAAAAATTTTCACAACCTCCTAACACTTCATACTTTATATTATTTTTAATTTTTATTATTATTTTTTTTATTAAATAGTTATTATATGAATAATGAATAAAAAATTTGAAATAATTAAAAAAAATAAACTCAAAAATTTTTTTTTTAAAAAGTATTAAAAATTTATAAATTTTAAAAAAATTTAAAATGTAAAATATGGTAAAGATTGTATAGCAAAGTACTTCAACAATATTCGCATAATCTATCCCAAACTTCCAGGCGTACAATAAGACAGACTTCACTGAGCCACACAATGGCCATGGACCTACTACTTATTACTGACTCGTACATGACAAATGGAACCATGCCTACGGCTCAGAGTCCAGCGCAATCATTAAAATATTATTTTATAATATTATTATTATTTTAAAATTTTAAAAATTTAAATTATTTATTATATTTTATATAAAAATATAAAAAAATTATAATAATAAAATAAAATAAAATAAAATAATTTTCAGTTCCAAACGTACTGTAAATAAAAGAACCACACCCACAACTAAATAACAAAAGGCCCACTGGCCCACCATCCTTTAGAACTCCTATCAGAAGATTCAGAACTAAGGAGTCTACTCCACTTCAGTTCAGAACAAGTACCCCTCACGTGTGCCAGGGTTCCTTCTTCTTCCCTCCCCACTGTTGCCTTCGCCGTCCCTCACTCTTCCATCTCCAGATCTGACCCGGCGTGTGTTACAGAAAGGGAGTAATCCGGTGAAGTAACCAAATAACTGTTGCCCCTTAAGGTAGGGAACAACCTAACGTCGTCAAAGAAGGTAATTAATCTCATAGGTGAGCTTGATGGTTAATAAATGGTGAAGGTTGGTATAATTCAAGGAGAGAAGTAAGGCTGTATTTATATGGATGGAAAGTGTTATCTGGATGGTTACCATAAAACAGCTCAGGAAATAATATGGATGGAAAGTGTTATCTCAACCTTAATTCAAGGAGAGAAGTAAGGCTGTATTTATATATATATATAATATATATATGTTTATATGAGCAGTTGTAGTTAATCTAAAATGAAAAATTATATTCACTATATTATTATCTCATTTTCATTCTATTAAATGATAATTTATTACATGTTTCTTTATCATCTAATAGTAATGAATATACCACGTATTACTTAGTATAATAAATATAAGATAAGAGGTATATTGTATTACTCATCTAAAATATATTTAAAATTTGAAAATGAGTTTTTCCATTCATAAGTCACACATCATACTACCATTTTTTTTTTATTTTTTCAAAATTTTTTTATTTTATTTTTATTAAAATAATTGAATGTTTTTACTTATCATCTATATACTATATATTTAATAAAAAATAATAAAAAAATTGATGTGTGATGTTTAAGGCTTCTATATAAATTAAATTTTTCTTTGGGAATGGTCAAAATTCTATTAATACAGTTGTTGCTGCAGATGATGGTTATCTTCAGAAGCGTTTGATTGTGGCTCGTCTCTATGCGAACTAGACGTTGAACTGAGATTGGACGAGGATGTCATGATAACATACAGCGGCAGACAAAGCCACATCATGAAGTACTGACAAATTAGCTATAGATAGAAGTTCAAATCTTCCTTTGCCTTTAGCATATTTGGACCTGACACCAACAAATTGATGTCCTTCTTACACTAACAATTCATCATTCGTTCTTTAACTTCATGCTGGTGGATATATTGTTTCCTCCCCGCATGCATTTTGACTAAATATCAGAGAGAAAGGATTAATCTCCAACACTTACTAGCCACGCGAGCTGTTTACTACCCTACTATGATCTAGTACTAGATCTATAGGGAACGGCCCGGTGCATGCATTAGTTCCGGAATGTACCACGATGATTTAAATAAATAAAAAAAAAACAAGTGAATAACTTATTTATCTGAAAAAAAATAATATAATATTAAAGAAAGATAAAAAATAAGATTAAAAAAAATCTAAACTTCAGTATACATCCATATTGGATTATCTATTTACTTTCTGTATAATAATAAAATATTATTAATTTTTTATTTAAAAAAATTGAACCAAAAATAAAGAAAAATGAATAAACTATCAGAACAAAAAGATATAAAAAAGAGACGTCAATTCATGTGGGCTATTAAAGATATTTTGGTAAAATTTGATCATTCATTAAATTCTACAAATGAGCTACACGTCAAATGATCAAGAATTTTAAGGATCTTTTGGTAAAATATGATCATTCATTAAATTCTACAAAAGAACTATACGTCAAATGGTCAAGAGTTTTAAGTGCATTTTGATAAAATAAGACTTAACGGAAAAACAATAAAAGTTAACTGAAAAATAATAAAAGTTATTATTCACAATTAGATAGTCACTTATTATAATAGAGTACGTGTATATATATATATATATGTATGTATATATAAATTTTTATGTAGATGCAGGGTACGTACGTAATTAACTTGGTATTCATTTAAAACACAAAAATGAAACTTCGATTTTCAGTTCCACTTCTAATGGACTGTACTAGATCTGGCTAATATATAAATATATATATATATATATATATGAATAAATATATATAGAAGATACTATTGAGAGCATTCATTTTGTATACATGATGTGGTATCATTTAGATCTCACATCTTCTCAAGTAAGTGTTGGGAACAATCAACTAGAAGCAGTCACTCAGTAAGTACAAAGTGTACACTGTTATAGTAGCTTCTCTCTAGCATTACTTTTATATATATATATATATATATATATATTGACGTACAAGGATATTACAACATATACCTTCGAAGTCATAATCAATACTTTGATCTTCCAAAAGACGATATTTTTAATTCATTAAAAAACCGCTCTAGGCCAACTGGCCAAGAAAGGAACCACTTCGTCATGAGCAGACATAGTTTATTGTCATTCTATCATCCACGAATTAATATATATAGTGAAATCACCACCTATTCTAAACGTTAAAACTGATGTGAAAATATAAATTTTATTATTTATTTTATATTTTAGCACTCCTCTCACGTGTGAACCAGACTCTCTCTCAATGGGTAGCCTAACACATAAAATATTTAATTAAATGAGATAGAATATAGAGTCAGAGTTCGAACTTAGGACCTCTGCTCTAATACCATGTGAAATCACCATCTGTCTCAAAAGTTTAAACTGATGAGAAGATGTAAATTTTATTATTTATTTTATATCTTAATATATATATATATGCAGCTCCTTAATTCTTGCCCCATCTACGTATAATGTACCTATGTGCGTGTGTTCAAATGACCTCACTACAATAGATTTGATCTATTGTGATAGATGAAACCGTCACAAAAAATAAGCAAACCAGCTTTTGTGACGGTTTGAGACCGTCCCCACAATTGTCACTAAAATGGCGTCACATAAAGTATTTTGTGACAGTTTACTGTACAACCGTCACTAAAAGTTTTTTTTTTGCGATGGTTGGAAATCTTATGTAAGATAGAATGTTGGAACGTTAAGAGTTTTTGTGACTGTCGAGTTCCGTCACAGAAAGTACCGATTAGAATTCGAATGATAAATATCTAACGTTCAGTATTTTTCATTCACACGTTTGATTTTTACGATCAAACATAGACACATTCGAACGTTTTTGCTACGACATTTGAATGTTGCATTCTCACATTAATAGGAATTGTTTGAACGTCAAAGATTTAACGTTCGGATGCTTAATCAGTGCGTTCGAACGTATCTTTTTTAGTCATTTGAACGTTAACTGAATAAGTTCGAACGTTTATAGAGTGTATACATTCGAACATAGTGCAATACGTTCGAATGTATTTATCGAACATCGGTGTAATTATGTTCGAACGTTGCTTCGAACGTAAAGCCATGTTCGAACGATTTTTATTTACATTCGAACGTACCGCATACAAATTGTATCATATTACACCACTAATAACATGATTTGATGAAAATGTTTTAGAGAGTTGCAAAATTAGAAAACAAAAGTTTTGAACAATAATAGGTTTATTTCTTCTTCTTTCCTCGTCCAACGCGATATGTTGCAGTGACATAACACGTACCATCTGTGATATGAACCCGTGAGAATGAAATCCCTTAAACCCACAATCAATTTGAAAACTCACCCAAGAAAGCCAAAATCAAACCAATGGAAAATTTAGACTCGTTGAGGAACTCGTTTCAAGAACCTAGATTATATGAAAATTTAGACCCGTTGAAGAACCTGTCTCAAGAGCCTAATTATAAGGAAGAACACCACAAATGTTTTGATTTGCCTTTTATAAGTTCAAAAGTTCATTCAAGAACAAGAGGAGATAAATTCAACTCACAATGAATAAATTCATTAAATTTTATGAACTAATTAAAATGAGGCTACCAAGAGTATTTAAACCAAAACCTAATTAAAATCCTAGCCAAAGTAAATCCCCATCTTTCAAAAATACCTCTGAGTGAATAGTGTCACGGCTACAGTACTCGGCTACAGTAACTTACATATCTCAATCCCCCAAAAACTCTAGGTTAAAATAAATTCCTTTTCCAAAATACCTTTGGGCAAAATACAAGGCATTCCCAAAAGAAACCTACCTGCAAATTAAAACAATCCCTAAACTACCCTTAAAAACTTCTCTTGAAACCCTAGTTCATAAAACATAAAACATAAAACATATATGGGTCAAACATCCTCAAGCCCCATTATTCTAGACTAATTCCTATAACTAATAAAATAAGCCATTTTAATAAATTAAACAAGGTCCAAACAATAACTCTAGCTCATGTCTTCTATAGCTTGTATCAAGTGGATCAAAACTGTATCTCCTTCTCTGAAGCTCATCTTGAGTGTTGGAGTCTTGCTAGCTTCATCTCAAGTGGATTGCACCAATAATTGCATTGCCTCATGGATCTTCTTGGCTCTTGACATTGTAATTGGCCCATCTGGAAATTACAAAGAATCTTTAAGACTAGGTCTATCTTGGTGCCCATCAATCTGGACTAGTATCTCCCTCTAGACTTGTTCTTGAACTTCAATGCATATTCATTCCTGCTGGTCTCTTTGTCGCTCCTCCGAACGTATCTCAAAGTCAGACTGTCGCGATAAGAGAGCCTCCAACTCCTGTTGTCTCGACCTCATCTGCTCAATTTCTTGGCATGCAGTGTCCAAATCTTTGGTAAGATTATTAACTTCTGAAGTCAAGGTCGTAGAGGATGAACCAACATGCTTGAAAGAACGTCACAAACCTCTTACGAAACCAGACTTGGTCCCGGAGACTTGCGTAAATATGTTCATGTCACTAGGAGAAGATTCCTTAGAGGTTGACTGTATCTCAATCATTTTTTCCTACAATTAGGAAGAAAACAGACAATAAGTAACATATTAAAAGAAATATTAACTAAACATAATATCTATTCACATGTTGACATAATTTAGTCACACAAAATTACCTCACATAATTATCTTTAGCGACAGGATCAATCCACTTGCTATGTGCATCGGTGTGAGTAGCAGCATAGACATAAATGAGAGAGAAATTCTCAGGATCATCGCGTTTCTAACAAAGCCACATTAGTAATTTTAAAAGAAATATGTTAGTATTTAAATAAAGAAAATGATAAAAATGATTGAACTTTAACAAGTTATTAAGTACCATTTTATTGGCAAAAGCATTGGAATGACCTTGAACCGGCGCGATAGTGGATTGTCAAAGACGTTCTATTCTATGCATTAATAGAACTTAAGTGCTGCAGGAGAAACTAGCAATGTTAAATATAATATATGAAACCAATATAGATGTAAATAAGCTATAGGGAATAAATCTAGAATACTTGATAATTTGGGCTTGCGAAAAAATCACAACACTTCCTCCAATCGTCTAATTTCATTTTCTGAAAAGTGGACTGAGCAGCCTCTTCGAACGTCTCAAATTTCTTGAAGTGGTCATGACATCGTCCCTTGTGATGTCGAAATAATGTAGCCATCAACTCATTCACAGTTCACACTTCCTCACTAAGGCCAAAATTTAGGTCGGATTCATCCTAAGAAGTGAATTGTGTAAAAAATATGAAATTAAAACATCTCTACAAAACATATGGTATCTAAACTCACCAGTACACGACTCCGAATGTGATCCTTAACCTCATTCAGAATATCTCGCCATGACCGCACATAAAATGGCGCATAAGCTCGAACTTGTGTTCTGATATAGGAGGAAAGCAATGCCGCACTATCATCCACAACCCCAGTGAAGTTATTAGGGATGTTCACTTTGATTTTCCCGTGCCTTCTATTTTTCTCTAGAGTCAGGCCACGCGTTAAGCCACGACCATGACGTGACAATGCATCAGCTAATATAGTTAAAATTATTAAAATCAGTCTTCCCAAGTTTTCAAATATCATAATTATCTACAAGAATTTTCTTATTAGTAGGTGTGGACTAGCTGTATGCCTCTTGTGTATCAATTTGATGAGGAGTGGAGTCCTCAGTTGGGGAGTCCTCAACCGGTTCGAGACTTGGTGGAGGAGGCATGTTTCTTCATTGTCATTTTGGTGGCATCCTTGAAAAGCATTAATATTTGAAATGAACTAGATTAGAAGAAATTATGAAAAATGTAAGCAACTGTCACCTATGTAAATAAAACATTTAATTCTTTTATTCTTCATCTCCAGATGTATTTTCCATGCTTGTTTTAGAATCTCCTTCCTCATCTCATCTTCTTCTTTGTCTTCTTCATCGAATTCTTCTTTTGACTCTTCTTCTTCTCCTTCTTTTGATTCTTCTGATTTGTCAAAATCTTCAACTAAGTGATCATTTAATACAGATGGGTCAAGATGTACGGGTGGGACGTCGTCTGTACATAAGGGGATTAGTTCAAGTGTACCAAGGTCAACAAATAAATTAATACCCTCTACATCTTCCTGGTAGGCCTCTATTCTCGAAGTGTCATATTCATCTCCATTATAATCGTGATTCACTACCAATCCTGCATCATAAATATTCTGAAGAACAAACTTCTGTACGACTCGCCAAGTTATCTCTACACTACCTTCATTGGCCCCTTTCATTAGATCAATCAAGTAATAAACTTAGGTCGCTTGACAAGCCAATATGAACGGATCATCTTTGTACCATTTACATGCAATATTGACACTCGTAAAGTGACTATCCCTATGTATCGAAACCCGACCACAATCTAGATCCTACCAATCACATTTACAAACATATGTTGCATTCCCACCCAGGTATTTCAATTCAATAATATCACGTATGACACCATAGTAGTTAATATCCTCTGTTCCATGACTTCCCTTGACTAACACACCACAGTTTTGCGTCTTTCGATTATATTCACGGTCCATAGTATAGAACATATAACCTCAAACCATGCATGCAATGTATCGAAGTGCTCTGTTTGAGGGACCATGAATCAATGCATGCAATTCAGAAAAAACTAATGCTGGATCATGAGCATGTTGTTTCAAAATCTAACAAGTGAAATAGTAACAAAATTATTAAAAGTTACTAAGAATTAAAATGGTTTACAAATATTCTACGTTATGGGACATATAAATGCATACGCGTTGTTCAAACTGTCCTGGAAATTCTTCTTCGTGTCTCGCCTCTATATTCTCTAGACCTTTTGTCCTAAGTTTGTCCATGTGCTCACTATATAGAAGTAAAAAGAATAGAGTATTTTAACACATTCGATATAGTACTACTTTAATCGAATATATATTAATTAGAATTATTCTAAGCATGGATAGACATACCTGAGATAGTCATCAATCTCTTGACAATTACTAAACACATACCACCGAGCTTTTCCTAACTCTCCACCGTTTAAGTCATAATCCATTTGTGCACCCAAGGGCCGTACATTCTGGAAAACACAGATCGCTCACGAGGGCGAGGGGCAGCAAAATCAGCATTCCACTCTTTACTATTAAAGCATGTCTCAACCCCACAAAGATATAGAGAGCAAAATGTCAACCATTTATCGTGTATATAAGTCTCTGCTATTGAACCCTCAGCTTGAGCTTTATTCCCAATAGTGCGCTTTAGTCTAGCCAAATATCTTTCAACTGGATACATCCAACAAAACTGCACCGATCCACCTAACAATACCTCTCGAGATAAATGCATTGTTAAATGGACCATTATATCAAAAAATGATGGTGGAAAGATCTGCTCAAATTTACATAGTATTATTGTAATGTCATATTCCATCTTCCGCACCATATCTCGATTTACTACCTAAGAGCACAAATGCTTAAAAAAACATGCATAGTTCAGTTATGGCCACACTTACATTAGAATTCAGCTTACCCCGAATTCCCATCGGTAACAATTTCTGTAAAAATATGTGACAATCATGACTTTTCAATCCACTTATTTTTCATTCATCAAGGCTCACACATCTACCGAGATTTGAATTATAACCGTCTAGCAACTTCACACCTTGCAACCAATCCCAAAATTCTATCATTTCAACCCTTGTCATCATAAAATATGCATGCGGCATAACCACCCTATTGCCTTCCCGCAAATGAATATTATGTTTAATTCTCATTCTCTCAAGATATCTCCTTGTCTTAATTGTGTCCTTAGTCTTTTTGCTAATACTCAATGTCCCTAGTATATTATCACAAATATTCTTCTATATATGAATTACATCCAAGTTATGTCGCAACATGCATGACGACCTATACGGTAAGTCAAAAAAATACTCCGCTTTGTCCTATTCAATTCCGTTGCGCCTTGTTTTCTCTTGTTCTTTCCTCGACATTTTCTAAAATTGCTCCCTCCAAGTTCCCTTAATTGTTCCAATATATCATCCCTACACAACTCCTTCGGTAAAATTATGTCCTCCACTCTCCTATCAAATTTAGCGCCTTCCCTTCGTCATTCATGACTTGTTGACAAATATCGTCAATGACCCATGAAACACATCTTCTGTAAATATTTTAACCACTCACTTGCAATTTCCCTTTATTACTCCAACCAGAAAGATCGCCATATGCTGGAAAATCATTTATCGTCCATAATATTGCAACATGCATATGAAAAGATCTCAATGTGTATGCATCAAAAGCTCGGACATCTGTTTCCCAAAGATCATTCAACTCTTCAATTAACGGTTGTATGAATACATCAATGTCATTCCTAGGTGATTTTGAGTCAGGGATAAGCAAAGTTAACAGAAAGTTTGGCGCCTTCTAGCACTTCCATGGTGGAAGATTATATAGAATCAACACTACAGGCCATGTATTGTAACTTGTACTTATATTACCAAACGGATTGAATCTATCCGTTGTTAGTCCTAGACACACGTTACGAGCTTCATTGCCAAAATCTAGTTATTGATTATCAAAAGATTGTCACGCAATTGAGTCAGCTGAGTGCCTCATATATTTCTCATCCTTAACTCTTTTCTCCTCGTGCCACCTCAAATATTGAGCTATTTTTTAACACATATATAGCCTTTGTAATCTAGGTTTCGGTAGAAGATAATGCAAAATCTTCACCAAAATATTTTTCTTACCCTTCCACATACGGGACAAGCCTTTTTTTCCCTCATTCACCTTCCAAAATAATACACAATCATTCTTGCATGCATATATGGACTTGTACTCAAACCCTAACCCCTTTCTCAACTCTTTTGTTTCATAAAAATTCTTCGGCAATGCAGAACCTTCAGGGAGCACTTCATTAAATAAGTCTAATACCATGTTGATTGCTTTTGTTAACATCCTACACAACGATTTAATGTGCAGCAACCGCACAATAAACGACATTTTACTGTATTTTGTACAACCGAGATAAAACTCATACTTTACATCTTCCCACATTCTAGAGAAATTCTCTGACTCAGTCCCTCGGCCACTTGAGGTATCATCGTTAATTTCATCCATAAACATCACATCTCCAATGTCATCCAACATCTCCTCCATCTCATCCTGCTCATTAGCGTCATCCTGCTCATTATCGTCATCCATGTGCTTCATTTCAATACCATCACCTAGGGCTGTACAGGAACCGCCGGAACCGACCATGAACCGATCAGACCGACCGCCAGAGCACGAAACCGGCCGGAACCAGCAAAGAACCGGTCGGCAGTCGAGAGAAATTGAAGGAAAACCAATATCGACGGTTCGGTGTCGGTTTGAACCCCTGGAAAACCGCTGAACCGGCTGATCCGGTCTATTTATATATATTTTTTAATATATGTATATAAAACGGCGCCGTTTCACTTGTAATAAGTGAAACGACGTCGTTTTAAAGCTTGAAAGTTAAAAAAAAATTATAATAGAACAGCACCGTTTGGCTTAAAAGCCAAACGGCGCCGTTTTAAGATGAATTAATAACCCCCCCACGCCCCTCTTCTTCTTCCCCGCGTCATCTTCTTCCTCTCTACCCTCTGCAACTCTCTTCTTCTTCCATGGCAGCGACGGCGAGACAGTTCTTCACTCTTCCTCAGTTCCTCCTCCTTCATAGAAGACGCCGACGGTGGACCGAAGACCGCGCCGACGCACGTCGAGACCGATATGATCGATTTTCTATCCCCAAACCATCGGTTTCGGCCGGTTCAACGGACACATGGCAGACGTCGGTGGTGTCTCGGTTTTGTGCCGAAACCGACACCGAACCCATCCGTGTACAGCCTTACCATCACCGAATAAAATATCAGCAGATTGTTCATATGGCTCACCATGCAATACCTATCTAGTATATTCCAAATCCACACCATTCATAAATCTATGACTTTCTACTTCATTCAATCCTATAGCGCACATATTTTTGCACCCTCGACATTGACACTTAATGTAACCGCAACTATCAGCAGATACCTGAGCAAAATCAATAAGGTTTTTAACTCCACGTCCATACAAAATGTAGTTTTTTCCAAGTCTATCGCCAAGACGCATACAACTTTTGTCCATTTCTAAAAAAACCTATGGATTAGTATAATGACAACTAATTTCACACGCATACAACCAATTCAATATTTCAATTCCCCATGTTCTTTAGATAAAGGCAGTTGGTCCTATCCCATTAGAGATTATATTATCCATATTGCACAAGTTTCATCACTTTTATTCTCCACGTCAGTAGTAATTTTGGCATCACCTCCCCATAGTTCTCCAAGTATACATGTCGCATAGAGTGATTCTCACCTTGCGAACAAGATACCCGAATAAAAAAATCAAGAAGACACCAAAATTTCCACATTGAACGTGTAACGAAAGAGTAACGAAAATGTGTAATATAGATAATATAATCTCAAACTGTCCACACTGTACAATTTAGGAATTAGTGAACACCTGAATGTACACTAATTCCCAAACGGATCTAAGGTTATTCATGCAATGTCACACATAGAAGCTATAACACAAACGATAACATATAAGTAATGTATATTCATACTAAACTTTTTCGGAAGCCCGAGTAAAGAATCCATTGTTGGTCCTTTTCTAAGGATACCAAAGAAGTTTAGTATGCTTTGTCCTAATTATAATATGTGAAGTTTGTTAGATATAATTATTTGAATAATTTTAAAGTTATTTGAAATTAATTAGTTATTTGTTTCAAACTTAATTAATTAGTTAAAGTTATTAGTTATTTGTTAGATATAACTATTTGAATAAGTTAAAGTTATTTCTAATTAATTAGTTATTTTTTTAATATCATATTAGTTCTATATTTGTATATATTATTAGTTATACATTTGTATATATTATTAGATAGTTATGTGTATTAGTTATCATATTAGTTAAAGTTTATTTGTTTAATATTCACTTAGCATATATTATTAGATAGCTATGTGTATTGTTTAATATCATATTAGCTATATATTTGTATTTGCTTAATCTAGTATATATTATACATATACTTATCGTTTTTAATTTTAGTAGCTTATTATTTCCTATCATTTAATTATGCATTATTTACATTTTCTATCATTTAATCACAAATCACAATATATTCACAATATATTCACAAAATTCACAATATATTCACAATATATTTTGAATATATTCACACAATTCACAATATGTTCACAAAAAATCACAATATATTCACAAAATTCACAAAATAATCACAATAGATTCCAAGAAATCACAATATAATCACAAAAATACAATATTTAGTATATATCAACACCCAATCAAGTTTAGAAATATATCTAGCTAAAATCACAAACTCCCTTCACAAATCACAACCTTCAACAAGCTCCAACAAATATTCCTTCAAAATAAACACAATAGTAGTTAGTTAAAAAAGAATAACAAATATTCCTTACAAAAGAACAAATCCAAATAAACACAATAATAAAAATCACAATAAAAAATAAACAAATCCTTACCTCTCTTAAACACACAATCACTCTCACCATCACTCTTACTCTTACTCTCACTTTCGTTCTCTCTCACTCTAACTCTCTCTCACTCTAACAATCTAGTCTCTCTCTGACTCGGGAAAGATCCCAAAACAAGTCTGGGGCGTGTTATATATATTTTTAAAGTTTTTTACTTATTGCAGTGACAAAAGTCCTATAATAGGTCAAACTAAACAGAACGACGCCGTTCTATTTAATAAATAAGACTATTGCAGCAACTTTTTAAATAACAAGTCGCAGCATCAACTTGCCGTAACGTTCGAACACTCAAAGCAAACGTCCAAATGTTTCATAAAATTTTGGGGTCCCGCTAAATGTCCCACCAATTTTTTTACTTTTTGCAACGTTCGAACGTAGACATGTTGACATGCGAACGTATATGGAATTAGGTCACCGTATCTCCTATAGAATTAACGAGGAAAAGTTGTCGCCAATTTTTTTAGAAATGTTGGAACTTAACTAGTCTACGTTCGAACGTCATGCTAGAATGTTCGAACGTTCAGATGTTGACATGCGAACATGAGTTAAATTAGGTTCCAATATAATGCCATAGAAATAACACGGGAAAGGTCCCACCATTTTTCAAAGCATTCGAACGCTTATTTAAACATTCCAACGTACACTGTTGATATGTTTGAACGTACATTTGTTTGTTTGAACGTGGACCAAATATCACAAATATATATATTTTATAAATAATGGTTTATAAAATAATAGTATAGTAATGTAGTATATATAGTATATAGTTAGTGATCTATATAGTTAGTAATTTATTAATATATTGTAATCTAATATTTTGTAGTCTATATAATTAGTAATCTATACAATATATATATATATAAACTATAGTGGTCTATATAGTTAGTATAGTAATCTATATAGTTAGTACATTAATATATACTTTTAGTATAGTATATAATATATATATATATATATATATATATATACTTAGTACAGTAATCTATAGTATATAGATATTGATCTATAAAGTTAGTATTTTTTTTTTATAGAAGAGGACGGTACCTCAATCTTATTAATTGCCCTCGCTTATAACTGAGGAATATCATAGTAACAATCAGGACACTTGGGATTTACAGATATTACAAAAAACATCCCATGCGTCAAAACTAATATAATAATAAAAAACCTATACAATATGTTAATTAAAAAAAAAAATCAACCAATCTAAACAAGCCTATTTTATAAACCAGAACCAACAATACAAAAAAAACCAACGAACTCTAATAAGAACGTAATGAAGGTAATCCTGAGTAGTCCATACGAATTAAACCTCTCAACCTACGAGGTCTATCCCCAAACCTATGCCATGCAAAATTTGACCCTGCCGCCCCTTTCTTAGCCAACCAATCAACCACTTGATTTCCTTCTCTGAAAATATGATTCATGGAACAAGTCATAGAATCCATGATGTCATTAATTTCCTCCCAGAAGTCCTCCAAATACCACACCCCACATCTTCTTCGCTTCCACCAGGATATTACAATCACAGAATCAAGTTCAATTTCAACAAAATTATTACCTAAAGAATTGTAAACCTTGAGGCCATGAAGAAGGGCTAATTATTCGGCTTTATTGTTAGAACTAAAGCCAACATGTGAAACAAAAGCATGAACCAATTGGTCACGATCATCTCTAATGATACCACCAACACTAGAAGAGCCTGGATTACCAAGACTGCTCCCATTTGTATTCAGTTTGAACCAACCAGTAGGTGGTCGTCTCCATGCAACTAATCTGCACTGGCGAACTACAGGGGTCACAACAGGGATATGCAAACATTGAAGCACTTACATGTCAAAATTAGGATAATCTAGAAACTTTTTTAATGTCATGACATAAGAGACCAATCCAATGTTTAATAGAATGCAATATATCAGAGAGTGATTCAATAAGGCCCTCCATGAGTGCCAAACATCTTTGCCGCCAAAGTCTCCAAGTGATAATCACAGGTAGAATCCCCATGATTAAACCCACTTGGGTAGAGGACTTTGCCTGTCGAATCCAAGTGGACACCGTCTCCTTCCAAGTTCAGCCAATGGGAACACCAAACAAAACTCCAAAAAACTAACACACATTACACGCCATACGGTATCTCACCTTCAAACAACACATGATTTTGATCTTCATGATGCCTTACATCACAACAGCAATCACAACGAGAAACAATCGGAATACCAATACGGCGAAGATGATCATTAACGCTTAAAGCCAGGTACCATGCCTTCCACATAACAATAGATATTTTAGAGAAAGCAATTTATGCCACACCCAAGAATGCCATTTGAAATTAGGGCCCCTGATACGAATACAGTCCCAAGCCGACTTAGTAGAAAAGCAGCCATTTGTAGATTTAGTCCAAATTAATACATCCAGCCCATTCTTGCAATCTGCTAAAGTTTCCGGAATATCATCAACATTTTCCTAACCAACTAGCTCCACAAGTAAATCCACATCCCAACTGTTGTTCAATTTACAATCATTTACTCGAAATAAAGGTTGACCCACTAATGGCATATGATCAATTACTGGACCACAATCTCACCATTTATCATACCAGAAAAAATATTTCCCTCCTTAAGCCTCCACTTCGCATTGTTCATGACTAGAGGAATACTTCTAACAATCAATTTCCAAAATCTAGAGCCCTTATTAGTATCAATAAGAGTCCTAGGCTTAGAGCCCACATATTTTTCTTTAAAGAAAGTTGCTCATAGAGAGTTACGTTGAATTAAATTCCAAGCAAGCCTCATGTGCAAAGCCTGTTGCATATCATCAAGATGTCTCAATCCAAGACCTCCTTCCTCAATTGGCGTGCAGATGCTTCGCCATGATACCCATTTTTTTTACCTTTACCATTCACCTCCCCCCAGAAAAATGTACTCATCAAGCGATGTAATTCTTTGATAATGGATTGGGGAACCTGCAAAACAACAAATAAGTGGAGAGCCATACTAGATAAAATGTGTCGTAATAAAACAAGTCTACCACCCACAGAAAGAAGCTTCATCCTCCATCCACTTATTTTATTACACACTTTGGTCACCATTTCCTCCAAGTGCACATGCTTGAGTCGACCCAATATAATAGGGACCCCCAAATATTTGAAGGGAAACGATCCCTCCGAAAAACCTGTTCTCCGTATAATCTCCCTCTTACGAGACAAATAAATATGATGAGAAAAAACATGGCTGCTTTTTCTTTATTTGTACTTTATCCTGACCATCTCTCATATTGATTTAGCACCACTATAGGCTTTAGAATAGATCTCATACTACCATTAGTAAAAATTACCACATCATCAGCATACATTAAGTGAGATATAATAGTCGTACCTCTGGCCTGTGAAAATTGACCAAACCTTTTATCCCCCACACTCTGCTTGATCAATCTAGAGAGCACCTCTTGTAAAATGATAAATAGATAAGGTGAGAGAGGATCTCCCTGACGCAATTCTCGACCACCTTGAACAAAGCCTTTTGTTGTCCCATTCATCATTATCGAATACCAAGGAGTTGAGATACAAACTCGGATTAGAGCACAAAATTGAGGAGAGAACCCAAAACATCGAAGGACCTCCAGCAAAAAATTCCAATCAACCTGGTCATATTCTTTAGCCATGTCAACTTTGAGCATAATATTCCCACCATGAGACTTTTTATTAATGGACTGCATCATTTCTTGAGTGAGGTTGGTGTTCTAAAAAATGCTCCTACATGGAATAAAAGCACCTTATTCCAACAAAATCATCCTTGGAGGAAACCTGTCAAACGGTTAACAATAATTTTGGAGTATATTTTATAGAAATCCGAAGAAAGGCTAATAGGCCTGAACTTGTCAAAACCCGTTGGTGCATCAACCTTCGGGGTTAAAACAAGAGAAAAGAAGCCGAAAAAAATCTCAAGAGATGTTTGAAGCTAAAAAAACTCTTAAATAGCTTCCAAGACATCAAACTTCACTGCCTCCCAGCAGCTCTTGAAAAAACCTAAGCCAAAACCATCAGGCCCCAAAGCGCTATTAGACGGAATAGAAGAAACTACATCCAAAATTTCCTCCATAGATGGAACTGAACAAAGACGGCCACATTGTTCCTCCAATATTACTGATGATATCAAATGAGATAGATTAGGTACCTCTCTAGACGATTCCCCTTGAAGGAAACTAGCAAAGAAATCTACTGCACCTTGATGAATTTGTTCCGGTGACTCAAAATAGCCCCATTGGAATACGTCATTTCCAAAACTCTTCTACGCCTTTTATTTGCTAAGCATGCATGGAAAAATTTGGAGTTACGATCCCCATCCACCTGCCATTTCAACTTAGCCATTTGAGCTAGTCTGATATCCTCTCTCCGTCTCCAGGCTGCCAACTGAATCGAGGATGTTGAAATCACCCTAGCCGCCTCCTCATCCCAACCCATTTGTAATCTATTTTCCAGTGTCTCAATTTGTATTTCAAGCATGTCAATCTTATCATTTGTTCTGCCAAACACTACCTTGTTCCATTCCCGAAGAGCCACCTTAGTCTTCTTAAGTTTGGCAATCAGTTTATACAGTCCCCAGCCCGTCACAGCTTCAGACCAAACCATCCGAATAAAATCCATGAAATCTGGGTGATCCACCCACATTTGTTGAAAATGAAAAGGCACCAAACCATAAGAGAAAGGATCATAATTGAACTCAAGGAGTAATGGAGAATGATCTGAGGTAGTCCTCAGAAGAATCGAGCACACAATATTTGGACACGAAGACATCAGGGAAGTATCTAGTAGTGCCCGATCCAGTTTCGCCCATGATCTAGCAAGACCAACCTGCCCATTGCACCAAGTGAAGATGTTGCCATTGGACTTCATCTCAATCAAGCCCTCTTGATGTATCCAGTTGTTGAAATCAGTCATTGCAGCTCTTGGCCTTGGTCTTCCACCTCGTCTTTCAGAATCATACCCTTGGAGACTAAGATCATCCCATAGTATTTCTCGATCATACATATTGCATTTAGCATAGATAAATGTACACAAAAACTGAGATGAACCCTCACCTATACGTAACATTAGAAACTGCATGCCCATACGAACAACCTGAACAACAATATCCTTCTCCTAGAAAACCCAGATTTTACCACCATCAGAATCCATATGCAAAGAACTCATCAAACCTTGTGCTCAATCAAAACTCGGAAAATGTTCAAACAATGCAACAATTTTTGGTTTAAACTTGGCAATCAACTTCTTTAAACGGCCCCTTGAAGTGCCAATGCCCCTGATATTCTATGTAAAAATAGGACCAATCATTGAGTCAAGGACAAGGATCAGGCAAGAACCCAAGTGGAGCTTCTACTTTTCACAAACTGCTTTTTATTGTTTTTTTCTTTCATAACGTGCCTTCCATCTCTGTGTGATAATCTTTATCTTGTGGAATTACCTCCAGATTTGTTTCATGTTCTGGCACCGAGGAACATTCATCTTCCAATACAAAGTCATCCTCATTCCTCCTTTCACTATTCAAGCTCTTGTCATTCTCTTCTTGATCATCAGTTTGATTATCAACTAGAATTAAAGAATTTTCCTTAGATAATCTAGGCTGATCCGCAGGTACCATCATGCTGCTCTTACCACCCTGAACGCACAAGCCACATCTTCCTCAGCTCCAATCTTACTTACTGGGTTTTCTGCTGGAACAGGGGATGAAGAGTAGCCTATCTCGATCAACTGCTTCTCTGTTTCCGCACGATCAACTGTATTTTCCTCACGTTCAATTGTTTTTCCATCTGATTCAATTTCTTTCATGTCATCATTTTTCCCCGCATCACCGTCTTTTATATTCGCTTCCATTGTCACACCCTCATTTTTCCCTTCCAATTGCACTTTCTTTCGAACTCAAATTTTCTCTCCAGGCCTCTGATTTTTTCCAGTTCGAAAGATATTAGAATTTTGCCCTTGCATTCTACATTTGCAGCAAAATCCACAATCTCTTGTTTCCAACTAGATACTAATCCTGGTGCACCAATCCAAAATTGAGGGATAGGCTCCTTGGCCACATCCATCTCCACACATAGTCTGGCACCATCCGTCTGAGTCGCACACCGAGTAGGATTGTCACGACGAATAAAACGTCCGATTGGGGTTGTGAGAATTCTCAAGAAGGACTCATGATAAAAGTTGGGAGGAAAACCTAGTAAGGATATCCAAACAGGGACACACGACGGCTCTTCATCCTCCTGAAATTCAGGGTCCAATGGAAGATACAGTAGGGAAAACCATTTACTTCATTGGATTCACGAGATAAAGCATTCAAAAAATAAGCTTTTGTGGAAAACCTAATGAAAACATTGTGTGGGCCCCTCATAGCAGAGACGATGGGCATAGCATCCAAGCCCCATCAATTGTGAATAAAGTCCAAAGCAGGGCTTTGGCAAATGAACTTCAAAACCATGGAGAACCGAAAAGGTTCAGCAGACCGACTGATCTCTTCCTTAGAGAACTGGAAGAAGATCTCCACATCCATGCTTTTCGACGCACGAGGCGCAACAATCATCTCAAGTAAAGGTTGAGGGACCGCCGCAACGAGGTCAATGTAAGATTGCTGACCAGCATTGCCCTCTGCGGCTGCCATGCAGCCTTACGTAAACGAAAACCTAATATTTCCAAGAAAATGGAAACCCTAATAGAGCAACATAAAGTTCAAATACAAAATAATGTTCCTTTTTAGTTCCTCATTCAAACTAGTTGTTTGGTGGGAAATTCTAAATAAACCCAGTGTGAAATTGTTGCAACATTCGATCTATAAAGTTAGTATAGTATATAACATATAAGTAAATTGTAATCTATACTTTGTTAGTTGCTATAGAATATATATATATATTATAGATTATTATAATAACAAATTAATAATCTATAATATATTATATAGTAGACCAATAGTATATTATATATTATCAATTATAATAGAAAATAGTTTCTATAGTATATATATATATATATATATATATATATTATATATTATAGATTATTAAAAAATATATCTAGTATATGTATATTAAAAAATCCATGAAACGTTCGGACTTTACGTGCATATAAGATGAGAGTCCGAACGCGAACCATCATTTAAACTGAAATTTCAAAATCCTTGAACCGCAACCTTTGCATTCAGCCCTCGAAATTGTGGCCGCTGCCATCAATCACCACCGCAATCATCGCAAAAGAGGTAAGCATCCCTCTCTCTCCCTTTTGTAGTATTTTTTTTTATTGATTATAGGGGTTCGGTTCATACCAAAACCCATTTGGTGGCCGGAACTTCTTCTTTATTTTCAATGGCCATCGTAGATAGTTTATATTCAATGTATCCTTCATTTCTACGGTGGTCATTACAAGATTAACATTGTATTTGAGGAAATCGGCAATGGCTAAGTCGACTCAGCCATTTCTGGGTCATAAGTTTCGAACGTCGCACATGTAACATTCAAATGTTGTTATGTATTCCGAACGTTCGACTGTACTTTTTACATTCGAACGTTGTAATATAAAACGTTCAAATGTCAAGTTTTCATGGCCGTTCGATTTCGTCGTTCGAACGTAACCATTATTTAGTTTGAACATTTGTTATACATTCGAACTGTATTATTGGAATGTAGACTTATTTAGTTTAAACGTGGACTTATTTTAGTCATAACGTTCAAACGTAGACTTAGTTTTGTTGGAATGTCTCATCAATTACATTCAAATGCATCCTCATGTTCAAACGTGACGTTCTGATATGTTCAAATGTAAGGTTGATTGGGTCTTTCGCAATGAAACTTCCGCACGTTACAATCTACACGTTTGAACATTATCCTTGGACGTTCAAACGTTAAATTGTAATGTGCGAACATTTTTAGAAACAGTTTTAATTTCTCATATATGCATGTATACTAATGTTTTTTTCAAGATATGGCTCATCTTTTGACCACTAGGAAATAGGAGAGAGAAGGAACCGACAAGGACATTTCTCAGATAGGCTATCGAACTGTTATGGCCGAACGCAAAGTATTTATGAACGAGTTTGACGAGCTTACATGGGTGCAGACGAGCCTCAGAAATGTCTTTGTCACTAGAGGTTGGACCAACATCTGCATACTGAGGGGGAAGATATACCCTTCCATGGTTCGAGCGTTTTACATGGAGATGTGCTCCATGCCTCAGGATGCATCCTCTCACACTGTGACTGTACATGGTGTTCAATTCAAAGTTTTGATGGATGTCATCGCCGAGCTACTAGGGATTTGTCACACCTCTACAGTAGATGCTTAGGCTGAGGATGCAGCAGTAGGCACATTAGCTTCATCTACTGGCCCACTCGAGTCTATGGCTAAAGATGTAGATCGGTCGGAGGGCGAGGGTACTGATCAGCCAGAGGATGACGACTGTGATGAGGATTTCTACATCCTCACTGGGAGAGACCATACACAATTCGATAAGAAGAACACATTCTCCCAGACGTTGCTGCTATCATTTTTTTCGCATGTTGCATCTTATAGTTGCAACAAACGTGGATCCTGTGGCACATAATGCCACATTCAGTCGGACTCATGCACAGTTCCTAATACGAGTCGCACGCGAAGAGCCCATCGACTTGCCACTGCGGATTATTAAGAGGATCTGTTACGAGGCAAGCATTATCTCCACAGACAACCTCCCATAAGGAGTGAACAATACCCTGCTATTACTAGACTAGAGAGTGCCAGCCCAAGCAGAGGAGTGATTGACTGAGCAGATGAGCCCCCTCGACATGACCTCACACTGTCGGAGCATTGGACATGGAAGGAGGCGTGCTCAACGTGAGCCTCAGCCAATCTCAAATCTTGTTCCTCCGTCCCAGTCTGGGCCTGGTGTTACTCCCCATAATGGGAGTACTAGTCAATAGTCGATGGGTACATCTGCAGGGGAGGCGCCTTGCTTGGCTCATGGCCTCCTTGGGTTAATACAATGGTCTAAGATATTACTACACACATCGACCGACAGATCGCGCATGTACAGCAGAGTGTCATCGAGGTTGACCATCATATAGATATCCTAAACGAAAAGGTCAACACATTGACTAAGGAGTTTCATACATTTGTAAGTAACACGTTCTGAGTGTTTTGAACTTTTATAATATTTTGTATTTATATTTTAATATATTTCTTTTTCTATACTTTATGTAATGAACAATATTATTTAATATATCTAGTACTTTTGTATTTGAATTCTCATTCTTTTTTAATTTGAAATTCGATTTTTCATTTTAAAACAGTTCACGCTCGAATGTTAATGAATATTGTTCGAACGTTTAAACAAATAACTAGCATGTTCGCAAGTAAGTGGCTTAACGTTCGAATGTAACATTTTATACATTTGAATGTAATCATTGCAACACGACATCTTCTGGCTTACATTTGAACGATAATATTGTTTCGTTCGAACGTAAAACTCTTTCTCAACTACCTTTAGTGACGCAACCATCACATAAAATGATTTTTTGTGACAGTTTCAGGCGGTCACAAATTCAAAACCATCAAAAAACTCAATTGTGTTGTAGTGCCTATATCACCTTCAGATCATGCAATATGCCTGCATGAGTAGGTGCAAGTTAATTTCACGTTATCCTTAGTTTTTAACTCATTTATCTCCTGGCTACTCGCTAAAATAAGGAAAAAAAAAAGACTTACGCTAGGAAGGGAGTAATAAGCTGGGGCTATATATTGTACCGGGTATAAAATCCTCTCTTCATTTCACTTGAAATGGATAATATCCTATTATAATTTGCAATATTCCGATCATTGCACATCATGTTGACAAGTTAAATGCCTAAAACATCCAATATTTTACCCTAAATAGATAACTCTCAATTCCACTTTAAACATAGAGGATCTTTGTTTGTGGTATTCTGGTCTTAAGTTCTTTTGCTGATAATTGGAGTCCTCAATTTTATTAAATGTTGAAGAATATTTTTTTAACTCAACCAAAGATCATCTTGAAGTACATAAGGTTCTCAACTACCATGATTATATATGTTTATATAATCTATTTATAATAAACTACTTCCCATACTTACTAGGCGACTTATTGATCCCGAATTAACCTAATTAATAAAATTAGTATTGTTGATTAGTCTCTAACATTTTTACAACACCTTTGCTGGCTTAAGGATGAATTGAGATTTTAATACTGCGCACATAAGTCTATTTTGGATTAGGATTCACAGAGTTCTTATCCAAACTCTAATGCCAGATATAAACATATTATAAGTGGTGAGTTTTATAACATTAGCAATCTCATCTATAGGTCCAATTGTTGCGGTGGCGGTAGTACATCTCCCTGAGAGTGGAATACTTGTGCCCACAGCACGCTTTGACTGCTACCCAGTACGAAGCAGGGGTGGACAAAAACTCTAAAATTCTAACTCTGGCCGAATTCTGACAAGGCTCAGACTCTGTTGGAGTCAAAGTAACTCCGACTCCACTAGTTAGAATAGGAGTCAAAGTAAGGAACCCATGTGAGATCCGAACTTCGACTCTGAACTCCGACATATTTAAAAAAAAATCACATAATCATAACGACGTCGTTCCATTTTAAGAGGAACGACGTCATTTCATGAAGAAGGGGGTCCAACACGCCGGACCCCCGATTGAAGTAACTAAACGACGTCATTCTGCTTCATCATTTTGCGAAGAAAGGGGTCGAAAACGTAGGACCCCTTCTTCCCCCCTCACTTTTGCATAACACCCACCTACAACTCCCTTTGTCTCCCTCCTCTCCACACTGTGCATCACCTCCCCCGCCGTATGTCGTCACCTGAGGCAGCTGCGAGCCACCTTCCAAAGTTCATCACAAATTATAAGCTACTCGGCACTCACTCACTCAGTTTTTTTGTAGAATGTTAGGGTTCCAAAATCATTTAATTGTCCCATTATGGTTTGAAATTTGTGAAATGTGTATCATTTGTTGTTCATTTCAATGATTTTTTGCTTGCAAATCAATGATTTCAGTTTTTAGGCTGTCCAATTTAAGAATTGAGGGATTTAAGTTTCGGAAAAATCAGGTCTTTTTGTTCCAGCCAATGTTTGCTCAACTGTCGCTCGAGCGAACATCACACAAATTGTTCGATCAAGTCTTCGCTCAACCCACCGCTCAAGTTTGGCTCCAACGAATATCACACAAATTGTTCGCTCGAGTCTTCGTTCAAGTGTGGCTCGAGCAGACATTCAATCTTTTTGTGTTTTATTTATTTTTAAAATCACAAACACAACTAGATACATATGTTTTTCCTTTTCAATGTGTTTTCAATTTGTAGTTAATTTTCATAACATGTTAAATGACGGTTGTTTGTTAATTATTTTAGATTATTTGCATAGCAAATTATGAACGCTACACCATCTCGTCGCGATTCTCCACAAGAGGATGACGCACAGTCGTTGGCATCACTGACAAGTACTTCGGGCCATAGACCCCTATCTGAAGCAGCTACCTTTTGTGCAAGTAGTCGAGTCCCAATAGATCTAGAAGATGTTGATATGTTTAATGAGGAGGAGTTTATGCATGTTGAGGTCGATCCACCAACACGACCTAGTAAAAAAGGGTCGTGGACATGAGAACATTTCACCAAAGTTCCTGGGTATCGTGAGAACCCGTAGGCTCGATGCCACTACTGTGTATACGGTTGTCATTCGAAGAAGTAAAGCACATCAATATTAACAGCACATCTTACGGGCTGCCAGCAGTATAAGATACACAAATGGCTAGTGGCAACTGATCAGACAAAGCTGAGCTACGAGACTTCTACGACCACTGATGGCATGCAGATTAAGAAGCTATCAATCCCTCAATAGAGTGAGAACATGTTGAGGGATGATCATCACTGAAGAGATACCTTTTACCATGGTTGACAAGAGAGGCTTTTTTAAATTTGTGCACACTTTGGAGTCATGATTTCCCATGCCTTCATGGTATACTGTGATGCGCAATTGTTTGAAGTGGCATGCCAAGGAGAAGGAAGCTGTAAAGCCCAGGCCCATGGCCCAGGCCATACAAAGCCCAGCCCCTGAAGACCCCAAATACAGCGTCGTTTGGTAAGTTAATTTCTCCCTTTCCATTTTCTTCATCCTCAATTTTCTCTCCCTGTCAATTTCTTTCTTCCCCATTTTCCCTTCCCCGATCCAACATTCTCCTCTTTAAATCAGTTTTTCATTTCCCCCTAACCTCCTAACAAACTCACTCACTCTCTATTCCTCTACCACTTCTACGAAACTTGTGATTTAGGTTGTTGCCATGTGTGGATCTACCCGTTGTGGTATCGCCGCCAAGCTTCCCCATCAGTTTGGGTTGTGGACAACGATAACGCTCTCTCTCTCTCTCTCATTCTGTGTTCTCGCTCACTTACACGCACACACCCACTTTCTTTCCTCACCCTAGAACATCTTAGAAGATTGTCCTCCCCATCGTGCAAAGCTACCACCATCAGCATCATTGTAGGTTGCCTCATGCTAGTAAGGCTCTCTCTCTCTCTCTCTCTCTCTCTCTCTCTCTCTACATCTCTCATTCTCTCCCTCTTTTCCTCTGTTTTCTTCTCTTTCCCCTCAACCTTTCGTCTATGGAAATTTATCCCTGTCGCTGCCCAAGAGCCCTACACAACAAATAAACATCTCCGTGCACTGCCAACACTGAAGGCACCCTCTCGTTGCCAAGGTAGTTTTTCTTTCTTGTGAGTATTCAGATGTTAGCCCTGCTACGACGTGTTTTCCATTGAATAAACTAAATTTTTTTTCATTGTTGGTGAATCACATAGAATTATTTTTATTACTAGGCAGCGTGCGTCATCCTCTAATTCCACGGTTCATCATACGAAATTAGGTAAATTATGAAAAATATAAAGAATAATAATTTTGAGTATTTTGCTTTCCACTGTGAAACGTACTGCTGTGATTGTAGAGTCGTATGAAAAAGCTTTGATTTATGTGAAGTTATGGGGTTTATTTGTAGATGCTTGAGAGTTGAGAAGTGATTGACTTTGTTACTATTGGGGGTTATATATGTTAATGGTTGAGTTGATGTGACTATTTCGGGTTCAAATATTGATCGTTAAATTGACGTTGGTTGTTGCGAGTTATATTGGACATGGATTTTGTTACGATGATTGTTTTGGGATGGAAGGATGTGGCAGTCCAGCTTTGTTATATGACTATTGGTTGGTTAATTTTATTAAGTGAATGTGTAGGCTATTCGGTTATTATGGGGTTGTTGGGTTGATTTAGGTGTTGTTGGAATTGATAATTGGTTGTTTGGGGTTGATACAAATGATTATTTAAATTGTTTTCGTGTGACTATTCTGAGTTGTGATGCTTGGCTGGAAGGGCTATTATGCATGATGTTTAGGTTTGTGTGAGCGGTTGTTTGGGCTTTGTTTGTTGTTAAAAATGGAGTTGTTTGTTGTCGTGGGGGGTGACGAATTCATTACTAAATATTGTTTTGTGTTAATATATTGTAGAGTTGGGTAGTTGCTGGATGACTTAGCAATGGCTATTTGGGTTGTTTGTGACATGTAGGGAGTGATTATTGTAGTACAATGGATTGGTTTTGAAGTTCTTGATAAGTCAATTTGTGATATGTTAAATGGATCGATACGTTAGGAGTAAGGTTGGACTTTGTTGAATGTTGGATATGGCAAGTGTTGGACTGATTGAGTATAAGTGTCGGGAGTTGTGTAAAAGGTTTGGAGTTGAATTAAGTGGCTGTACAAGTTTCTTTATGACTGTTTTTGGGTTGGTTTTGTTGGGCTGGTTATAAACTTAAGTGTTGATAGGCTTATCTTCTTTTATTTCTTAAAGATTGTAAATTTTGGTTAATTAAGTTTATATACTAGCTTGGTCGTTAACTTGTGTACAAATATTTTAATTTAGGTTATCATGACGCGGCTAGCTTACAATTACAGAACATATAAAGTACATTACTAGAGTCAGGTAAGCGGGGTTCGTTTACTAGATTTGCATAAAAAAATGAACTGAGGTCTGTTTGTAAAATGTGCATATTATGTTTTAAAAGAAAATGAAAAAACAACCTTAGTTATATGTTCTGCATGAAAGAGAAAAATATTTTTTGACATGAATAGTATAGACATGAGCAATATTTGACATGTTTATGAAATGTGCAAAAGAGTGAATATGAAATTTGAGAATTTTTGTACATGTTATACAAAAATATTTTGGATATGTTTTTGATCATATGAAAATGATATGAATATGTTCAGCACTTTGTTTGACATGATATGCATCTGAAAAACCTTTGGCATGACTTTTTGTTTCTATTCTGATTCTGATTCTAGTTCTGATATTATACTTCTGATTCTGTTATATGGTTGGTACCAACACTTCTAATATAATATGAGTGCACCCACTTTGGAAACAAAGTGATTTTTCTAGTGTTTTTTCCTATGTGTACACTCGGGACTCCGAGAATGAATAAGGAAAATTTTCACTTTCTGATACTGCTTGGTTTGGCCACCGAGAATAGCACAACCCTACCATGGGGGTAAAACATGGTATACGATATGATACAATACGATAAATGATATAATAAGATGTGGATGTTCAGTCATGCTATGCCAAATGTTCTTTGAATATGAACAGTTAGTTTTTGAATATGAAAAGATTGAAATGTCGCTCTGAAATTTTGTTAATATGTTCTTGAAATTGAAATGTTTTGTTTTTTGCATACTGAACTTTCTTAAAAGGGCTCATGTTTACATACTAGTATATGCGCTTTGCTTAATGAGTTGTTGATAACTCACCCCCTTATCTTCACAATATTTTTTAGATGATGTTGATAGTTCGATTGGGGATTAGGAATAGAAAAAGTGAGCAAGGGTAGACGCTAAGGAGCTGATTACCTGAGGGTACCATTGCTAATAGAAAAGTTTAGTTTGATTATTTAGATTTTATTATGTTATTTGGCATGGTGAGACTTATAGAAATTACCAGTTTATTATGTAGAAGTTATTGGGAGATTGTGGAAACGTTAATTTATGTTATTTGAGTTATTATGTTGATGACCTTGTGGAGAAAATTTATGTATTAAGTTGGAAAAGATGAATTTATGTTTTTATTGAAACTTTTGGAGATTATATTTGTATTGGAAAACATGATTATAGTGACGGGTGGTAATTCTCCGACGATTTAGGGTCTGATATTATAGTTAAACTTTGTCTTGTAGAATACTAGGTTCCATAATTGGTAACCTCTAAAGTAAGAATGGATCGACTATGGGGTTTAGATTCTGATCAAGAATATCTGAATTGTTGTGTGTGTGTGTGTGTGTGTATATATATATATATATATATATATATATATATTAAAAGAGGATGGTACCACAAGTTTAATGATTGCCCTCACTTGTGGCGAAGGAAAACTGTGGTTACAATCGGAAACTTGGGGGCTTCAAATAATCATAAAGGCCCAAATCCAGGCATCAAAAAACTTAAATCATGAAACCACAATACAAAATAAACCAAAAGAAACACTACAACCAAAGCAAAAGAAACAAAAACAACCTACAAAAACAAGGTTAGCACATGCAATAATAAAGCAATATAATACCAATCAAGAAAATAAACAAAAACCAAACAAGCCAAGCTAAATTATCAGCAAAGAAGTGAAGGAAGACCCAACTTTTTCAAACGAATTAAGCCTCGCAGCAACCTCGGCACTTCCCCAAAGCCAAACTAAATAATTCCCCTCTCTAAAGACATGTCACACAGAGCAAACCATAGAATCCATAAAAGCAATAATTTCCTCCCAAAAGTCTTCCAGATACCATACCCCACATTTCTTTCTCTTCCACCACTTGAGAATCGAGTTCAATTTCCACAAAACCAATCCCTAGGTTTTTACAATCCTTAAGACCATGCAGAAGAGCTAATAGCTCAACTCTATTATTCGAACCAACATCGATTGGAGAAGCAAAAGCATGAATCAAATTACCTTGATCATCTATGATAATACCACCCACCCCTGAAGGCCCAGGGTTGCCAAAACTGCTACCATCTGTATTTAACTTAAACCAACCTTGAGAGGGTTTCTCCCAGGCCACCAACTTAGGACTGCACCTTGATGGAACTAAAGGCGGAATAAACAAAGAATTTAAAATCTGAGAATCATGTCTGGAACATTTAGAAACCTTGTGAATGTCGTGACAGACCAAACTAATCCAATGTTGAATTGATTGCCAAACCACACTGAAGGACTCTAGACAACCCTCCATACGAGTGACACATCTTCGACACCAAAGATGCCAAGAAAGAAAGGAAGGAAGAAGCCCCACAATTATCCCCACTTGAGAAACAGAAGACGCACGTCTAAACTATGCATCCACCATCTCCTTCCAAGTGCCACAAAGAGGTAAACCAAAAATAGCGCCACAGTAGCGCCACCGATATTTTGAATACCGTTTCGATCGAGGCATTGAAACGAGATATTTCGGTACTGGTACGTTTCAGAATTGTCTATATATGAATAAATTATATATTTATATTATATTATAAAATAATAGTCTATATATAAATTATAAATAGTATGGTTTGAATTGAGGGGTCAAAAAATGAGCTTGCAGTTTGAAGAAATGAAAAAAAAAAGTATTGGCCGAAATATAGGCCGGTACGGGCTGAAACAGTCGAAATTATGACTGATACAAAACTATACATTTCTCTATACTAGCTACGCTACAAAATCGGTATATCTCGGCCGTACCGGCCGGTACGGTACGAAATTCAAAACTTTGAGCACCACACCTGAGCAACAAAGTCCCCTCCGAACAACACATGATTTTGATCTTCATATTTACCCTCATCACAGCAATCACACCTAGAAACAATCGGGACACCAATTCGACGAAGACGATCATCAACACTTAAAGCATTATTCCAAGCCTTCCACATAGAAATCAAAACCTTCAGACGAAGCATCTTATGCCACATCCAAACATGCCCTGACATAATTAAGCCCCTTATACGAATACAGTCCCAAGCTGACTTTGTAGAAAAACAACCACCGTCATGCCTCATCTAGATTAACACATACGATCGCCCCTTACAAATAGATAATGAATCAATAATGTCATCCACATTTTCGGGCCCCACCAATCGAACCAGCAAATCCACATCCCACGAATTAGACAGTTTACATTCCATAACTTTAAGCATAGGTCGACCAACTATCGGAAGATCATTAAGTAAAGGACCCCGATCTCTCCATTTATCATACCAAAAGAAAATATTACCTTCCCTAATACGCCACTTTGAATTATCCTGACCAACAGAATACTTTTAACAATTATCTTCCAAAATCTCGTACCCTTGTTCATATCGATGAGAGTCCAAGGTTTGGAACCCGCATATTTTACTTTAAAGAATCGAGCCCAGAGAGAATTACCTTGGATTAAATTCCAAGCGAACCTCATATGCAAAGCCTTTTGCATGTCATCCAGGTTACGTAAACCCAAACCTCCTTCTTCCACTGGTTTGCACATGTTATGCCAAGCCATCCATTTTTTCTTCCCTTTCCCATTAGACTCTCCCCAAAAGAATGTACTCATCAATCTGTGTAACTCTTTGATGATGGATTGAGGGACCTATAAAACAGCAAACAAATGCAAAGCCATGCCACTAATTTTATTCTGGACTTTGTTAACCATCTCCTCCAGATGAACTTGCTTAAGTCTTCCCAAAATAATAGGCAACCCTAAATATTTGAAAGGAAAGAATCCTTCCGAAAATCCAGTCATACGCTTAAGAGCTCTCTTACGACCCAAAGGAATTTTTTGAGAAAAAAACATTGTTGTTTTTTCTTTATTAATCCTCTGGCCTGACCACCTCTCATACTTATCAAAAATAGATAAAAGCTCCTGAATTGATCTCGTGCTACCATTAGTAAAAATCACCACATCATCATCATACATAAGGTGAGATATTTGAATCTTACCTCTGGCTTGTGAAAATTGACTAAATCTTTTCTCCACAACACTGTTCTTAAGAAGTCTAGAGAGAACCTCTTGAAGAATAATAAACAAATAAGGGGAGAGAGGATCCCCTGACGCAAACCACGAAATCCTTGAAAACAACCTTTAGAGGTCCCATTCATCATAACCGAATACCAAGGTGAGGAGATACAAGCCCAAATTAAATCACATACCTGAGGGGAAAAGCCGAAAGAACAAAGAACCTCCAACAAGAAATGTCAATCAACCCGATCATATGCTTTAGCAATGTCCACTTTAAGGAGGATATTGCCACCATGAGGCTTCTTATTAATAGAGTGGACCATCTCATGTGTAAGAGAAATATTTTCAAATATACTGCGCCTAGGGATGAAAGCACCTTGCTCAAGAAAGATCATTTTTAGGAGGAGACATGTCAATTGACTAAAATAATTTTGGAGCATATTTTATAGAACAATGAACAAAGGCTGATTGGCCTAAACTTTTCAAAACCCGTAGGCACATCAACCTCGGAATTAAGACAATGAATAAGGCCGAATAGAATCTCAGAAATTGCTTGGAGAGGAAAATTTTCAAAATTGCTTCCCAGACATCCACCTTCACTATCTCCTAGCAACACTTGAAAAAACCCGCACCAAAACCATCAGGCCCAAAGAACTATTAGTTGAAATAGAAGAGATAGCCTCAAAGACTTCATCCATCGTAGGAGTACGACAGATAAGGGCATTCTCCTCTCCATAAATAACGGGTGAGATTAAATAAGAAAGATTCGGAAAGTCTCTCGAAGGGTTCACTTGAAGAAAACCAGAGAAATAATCCACAGCTCCATAATGAATGGCTTCCAACGAATAAGAAACCACCCCATCCACAGCTCTCATATCTAAAATGTGTTTTTGGCTCTTATTCACCAACCATGCATGGAAAAAGGATGAATTTCGGTCCCCATCCATCTTCCATTTTAGCTTAGCCATCTGCGCCAACCTAGTATCCCCCTTACACTTCCACGAAGACAGTTCTGCAACAGCCAAGTGTAACTCCCTATCAGCAACTTCATCCCAACCCAGTAGTAATCTGCTTTCAAGCCTCTCCACTTGCTCCTCAAGCTGATCAATGTTGTCCGTAGTCTGACCAAAAACCACCTTATTCAAGTCATGGAGAGCCACCCGGACTTGTTTTAATTTATTGGCAAGCTTCCATAAACCCATTCCTGCAACAGGAGCCGTCCAAGCTCTCTGAACACAAGCCAAAAATTCAGGGTGATCAACCCACATCTGCTGGAACCGAAAAGGAGATAGGCCATAAGAGAAAGGATCTTTTGTTAACTCAATGTGCATCAGGCAATGATCAGACATCGATCTCGGTAAGTATGAACAAAAAGCATTGGAAAATCTTGAAATTAAAGTGGCATCAAGAAACACACGATCAAGCTTCACCCACCTCATGGCTAGCCCACGTTGACCGTTACACCATGTAAACCTTCTACCCTTTGTTTTCATTTCAATCAAGCCACCTTGATGGATCCAACTGTTGAACTCTTCCATAGCAACCTGAGGCCTAGGGCGACCACCCCTTCTTTCTGAGTCAGATCAGATAACATTGAAGTCTCCTGCAAATAAAAAAGGCTCAGCCCCAAGAAGGTGCGAGCTTAGGTCATCCCATAACTCTTGCCTTTCTTGCTAAGTACACTATGCACAAATGAAATTACATAAGAACTGTTGAGATCCCTCCCCTACATGAATCGAAATAAATTGTGAACTGATGCAAACCACCTGCACCACCTCCACATTTTCCAAAAAATCCAAACTTTCCCACCAACTTCTTCATTAGAAATGCCATTCTCAAAATGCAAGCATCTCATCAAACCTTAAGCTTTATCAAAACTGTAAAACGGCTCCATTAGAACAACAATATTAGGCTTTATAGTATCAATTAACTTCTTTAGATGACCTTTAGAGGTTCCTATACCTCTAATATTCGATGCAAAGATGGAACCAATCATAGAGATAATTTAGTGGCTCGGGTATGAACCCGAGAAGGGCTCCTTACTTTTTCAAACTACTTTTTATTGTATTTATTTCTTAGGAACAGCTCCCTCAGCTTCTGTATAATAGTCTTTCTCAAAGGAAGGACATCCGAAGGTAACTCAGGTTCTAGATCCGACACTGACTTCTCTTCTAGACAGCAATCATCCTCATTTAGAGAGCGTTCTACGTCATGCACCCCAATAGCATTCTGTAAATCCTCTGTTTCCTCCCCCATAAACTCTGTTTCAGCTGCAAGCACCTCAGGGTGCAGATGAGAATCATTAACCAAAGAATTAGGAACCATAGTATCCAGATATTGATCCTGCACAAGAATAGTGTCACTACCTTGAATAACTGCAATGCCAATATCCACTACCAAATTCTTTTCCTTATTACTCAACAACGGACCCCCTGCATCTAGCTACTTCTCAGATTCTTTCTGCTCAACAATAGGTTGCTCCTCCGCCATCATTTTTAATCAGATACCATGGTGTTTAAATTTTCATTACCATTATTTATTTTTAATACTTGTGTGAAAAGTTTAATCAA
The DNA here is from genome assembly GCA_022457165.1 of Juglans mandshurica. NCBI lineage: Eukaryota > Viridiplantae > Streptophyta > Magnoliopsida > Fagales > Juglandaceae > Juglans > Juglans mandshurica. Next base: position 22,719,525 of record CM039623.1, read on the forward strand.
GTGTGGATCCTCCAGGATGGCAGCTCATCACCGTGTACAAACATGTCAGACTTGAATGCGATAAGTGATGAGGGTGGATGTACCATTGAGCAGTTTAATTGTATGCATCCACCCACTTTTGATGGGCAGGGTGACCCAACCTTAGCAAAGGACTGGATTCAGGACATTGAGGAGATACTTTGCATCCTAAGTTGTACAAACAAACATAAAGTATTGTACTTTGCCTTCAAGTTAACAGGAGAGGTAAAAAGATGGTGGATTTCTGAAAGAACTATAAGAGAAGCTGAGGGGACGGAAGTAGTCAATTGGTCCCATTTCAAGCAAATTTTTCTAGAACGCTTCTTCCCAGGCTCGGTCAGTGATGATAGGGCCATGGAGTTTACCAATTTGGTACAGTTAGCAAAGACAGTGCACCCGTACACATCCAAATTTATTGAGCTGTCACTTTTGAGGCATAGCTGATTCTTGACGAGGAGAAGAAGGCTAAAAAATTTGAGCAGGGGCTGAATGATAAGATTTATAAACGGGTGGTGGGCATTCAGATCCGAAGTTTCTCGGAGTTAGTGAATAAGGCCACAATATTTGAACGAAGTCTTCAAAGATGTGCCATGTCGCAAGATCAGAGGAAGAGGACTACTCCATCTAGGTCATACTCTAGCATGGACCAAGGCCCTTGGAAAAAGAGGAACGCAGGCAGTTGCTTTGGTAAGAAGCCAGTTCAGGGCAACCAACAAGCATATCAGTGTAGGGGACATGCAACCAAGTACATGCTGGAGAGTGCAGGAATGAGGTAGGACTATGCTTCTGTTGTGGCAAGCCGAGTCACTATCTCAGGGACTGCTCGTTGCCATTGGACAACAATAAGGTCACCATGCCGCCACCACCCAAGACAGAAGGGACAGTGCGAGGCAACAACAAGCATACTACAACACTTGCATGAGTTTTTGCAATCACTTGGAGATTCTGAGAATAGAAATGACGTGATCACCGGTACAAATTCTTTCATCTTTCTCCTCTAAGAAATTAACATGTTGTTGTTGATAAGTCTATGGTTATTTAATTCATGAATCATGCTGAACATGATTCACAGGTACCCTTTCTTTGTTTTCCAATAATGCCACTTTATTGTTTGATTCTGAAGCTACACATTCATTTGTTTCTATGAATTATTCTAAGCTTTGCACTTTAGAAACTAAAAAGCTAAAGTACAAGTTAGTTGTCTCGACCCCAACTGGAAATTTGGTAATCTGTGATGAAATTTTACCGGGGTGCCCATTATCCATTGAAGGGAGACTAATGCCAGCTAACCTATTAGTATTCCACATGGTCGGGTTTGATATAATATTGGGTATGGACTGGCTGGCTTCCTACCATACTAGTATTGATTGTTTTAAAAATGAAGTGATATTTAGACCCTCCAGAAGGAATGAATTTCGATTTCTAGGGTCGAAAGTGCAGTTACACCCATCGATAATATTTTTCGTTCAGGTTGGGAAGCTATTGTGGTTGTTAGGGATTCTTAGCCTGCGTGGTAGAGACACCAAAAGAGGAGTTGAAGTTAGAGGAGATCCCTATCGTGAGAGAATATCTAGAGGTCTTCCCGAAGGACTTGTCTGGACTACTACCCGAGGGGGAAGTTGAGTTTGCCATTGAGTTAGTCCCAGGCATGACACCTCTTTCGAAAAGCCCCTTACCAAATGGCGCCATCTGAGCTAGCTAAACTCAAAGAGTAGTTGCAAGATTTGCTAGACAAAGGTTTTATCAGGCCTAGTGTATGACCTTGAGGAGCTCTTGTTCTACTTGTGAAAAAGAAAGATGAGTCGATGAGAATGTGTATACTTTTTGGATAAATTTGTAGCGGTATTCATAGATGATAGATGGATATATTCCAAGAGCAATAGTGAGCATGAAAAGCATTGGAGATTAGTACTCGGGACACTCAAAGATAAAAAGTTGTTTGCTAAGCTGAAAAAGTATGATTTCTGGCTAGAGTCAATTGCATTTTTGGTACATATGGTTTCCAAAAATGGTATTTTAGTAGACCTGGGGAAAGTGGAAGCAGTAGTTAATTTGTCGGTGCTGAAGAATGTGTACGAGGTTAGAAGTTTCTTAGGGTTGGCGGGATATTTCATTATATGCTTCTTTTATGCCATAGGAAACTAGTATCAACGATCCGCTCACTTTAAACAAATATTACAAACTATACCGCTTGAAGAAAGTTTGTTACCAACGGTGCCGTTATGTAAAATATTGTCCCGCCAAAAACTTTTATCATAAGATGAATAGTTTTTCTTGTGCTAATGAGACAATTTCATTAATTGCTAATGATGTTCCTGATCAAATTCATCAACTATTTACTTTGAACTCAGGTGAATCTTTTGAATTTCTTACCTATGTGTGCACATAGAACAACAAACATGTTTCTACTTCATTCAGAGTTACATTTGATCGAGATCTATGAAGGACAAATAAAGGAACTTACACATTCCGAGCTCAAAGACAAATCTATTATTACAATAACGATTTACTTCCTCTGGATAGACATCCTTCTTATTTACAACTCTATTTCTTTGATACTGAACATGAATTAGAGAATCATGTTTATGATTATGGAAGATTGAATCTGTCGTACTTCATGTTAATCCATATTATTCCTTCTTCCGAACTCTTGGTGATCTACCCCATTTAGAGAACCACATAATTCATATTAGATCAGATGTTGGTTTAGATCAATGCATCTATAATGCTCCATCGGTTTCACAAGTAGCAACTCTTTGGATTTTTTTTTTCAAATAGTCGGAGGTCACATGTCCACGAGTGACCTCCTCTCCAATTTTATTAAAAACCCTCCCTTACGGTGGAGGAATACCAAATAAAATCAAGCCAAGGACACTAAAAAACCAAACCTCTAAAAAATACAAATCAGGTCCCAAGTTCATCCCAAAAACAGCCCCTCATACTTTAATGGGCCCTAATATATGGGAGACCCCATTTATCAGTACGTACAAGCCCAAGAAAACGCCTCTCTTTAAATTCCTCTCCCCAAAAGTCAAAACTACGCCCCATCACCCCTTCCTTAGCAAGAAAATCAGCAACCATCTTTGCTTCACGATAAATATGCCGTACACTGACATTCATCAAACAACATAAATAAATTGCCTCTTCCCAAATATCCCATAAATACCAAAACTTACATATACCCGACCGAAACCACCCCATAATCACCATCGAATCCGACTCTACCACCAAATATCTCAACCCAAGTTGATTACACACCTTCAGACCATCAAGTAAAGCACGGCATTCAGCAATATTATTAGTATCATACCCATAGCAATGAGCGAATCCAACAATAACCTTTCCATGGTCATCTCTAATGACACCCCCTCCAGATAGGCTCGGATTTCCACAAGACCCTCCATCGACGTTCAACTTTACTAGCCCCATCCCCGGCCTAGTCCAAGCAATCTTCTTCACCTCCTTTTTAGTTACCGGCATCACTGGGCAATTCAAATCCTGCAAAATCAAAACATCCCTACCATTAAGTGTTTTCAGTTTTCTTAAAGAGGTTGAAAGCTCCACAAAACAACCTTTTACACATCGTACAATTTGTCTCAAATAAAAAATCCCCCCTCCATACACGTTGTACATCTCACCGTCCAGATAGACCATATAATAATTATTGGTGCAACCCCACAAAGCCATCCCACTTGAGAGCAAATGGATGCCCATAACCACCAAACATTAACAACTCCTTGCCACCTTCTCACCTGAGGCATTCTAATCCCAAACACCCCAGCAAAAAAATCCCAAACCCGCCTAGCTCCATCCCCATCACACAAGACATGATCTAATGTTTCCATTTGAGCAACTTCACAACAATTACACTTCGATACCATTGGGATACCCAGCTGCCTAATTCTTTCACTGGTAAAGCATGAAGACGAGCTCGCCACATCACAAAAGACATTTTTTTTGGAACTTCATTCTGCCATAACCACTTCCTCCACAAGCAGATCAGGCCCCTTTGCCTCACTAACTCCCAGGCTAGTTTAGACGTTAGATCCCCATCATTTGCCTGTTGGGAGTACACCTTGCCCCGCCCCCAAGCCCACACAGGGCAAGAAACTTGTTTCTGTAGTTTGGTCTCACTTTACCAAACTAGAGGGTGGTAACCCCAATAACCCCCAAGCTAAATGTAATCACTGTGGGAAAATATATGGATGTCACTATAGGAAACATGGTACATCCTAGTTAAAGGTCCATTTAGAAGAACGATGCCAGAAGAGTCCAATATTAAGATCCTTACTAGAGAAGAGTCAATCTAGACTAAATATTGGACTAAACAAAATGGCGAATGGGAGTAATGGGGTTCCAACGTTGAAGGGGTATACGAAGTATAATCCCGATGAGTGTAGAATGAACTTAGCTCTTATAGTTATCATAGACGAGCTACCTTTTCAATTTGTGGAAGGGAGAGGGTTCCAAGAACTTGTCCAAGAATTGGAATCTAGATTTACAATTCATTCTCGCCACACTGTGGCAAAAGATGTACAAAAAAGATAAAGATTTTTTGAGGGGCCAATTGGCAGGTTTGTTAGTTTGCCTCACTACCGATACTTGGATTTCTGTCTAAAATATGAATTGCATGTCTTTGACTGTGCATTTTGTTGATTATGATTGGATTCTTCACAAAATATTATTAAGTTTTGTAAAATAATTGATCACAAGGGTGAGACGATTGGGAAGGCCTTGGAGGCCGCAATAAAGGAGTGGAGGTTGGCAAAAGTTTTTACAGTTTCAGTTGATAATGCCTTGTCTAATGATATTGCCTTTGGATATCTGAAAATTTATCTTAGAGAGGCAAATAAGACATTCTTGGGTGGTGAATATTTACATGTTAGATGTGCTGCACATATCTTGAATATAATTGTGACTAAGGGGTTGAAAGATGTTGATGACTCGGTTGCACGAGTTAGAATGGCTGTGAAATTTGTGAGCCCTTCTCCTTATAGATTAGAGAAATTCAAGGTTGTTGCGAAGATTGCAGGCATAACATCGAAGAAGAATCTTTGTACTGATGTTCCTACAATATGGAACTCAACCTTCTTGATGTTGGAGGCGGCCAGAGAATATAAGGCAGCCTTTCAATTATTGGGTAATTAAGACATCAAATATGTCAAATACTTTAATGAGCACGGGGGATTAGCAAAGCCTAATGATGATGATTGGGAGGTAGTTTCTACTTTTGTTGATTTTCTCAGGCTTTTTTACGATGTCACATTGAAGTTATCTGGTTCTTTGTACCCTACATCCCATGAGTTTTGTCAACAAATATGTAGGGTGTAAGAAGAATTAGACGACATGTGTAAGGATTCCAATCTATGGATGAGGGGGATGGCATTGACCATAAGGGTCAAATATGACAACTATTGGGGAGATTTGAGTAGACTAAATATTTTGTTATATGTGGCTGTTATTCTTGATCTCCGTCTTAAAATTTCAGGCATGTTATATGGTTTGGGACTTGCGCACGATCAGGCATGGGCTGATCTTATTAGTTATATGGCCCGAGATATCCTGGCTAAATTGTATAATGAGTTTAATGCGATTAAGGGTGGTACTGCATCTACTACACATACACCTGCACCTACCCCAATGCCTTCTCTAGACACCGGGCCAACAAAGAAGCATAGATTGGCGTGGACTAAGACCATCGCACAGAATTACACACTAGTCCGTCAATCTATGGAGGTGGTTTCGGAGTTAGACAACTATGTGTCAGGGATCTTATTCAAAATGATGATGATTTTGATATATTAGGATGGTGGAAGGCGGCATTAAAGAAATATATCATCCTTTCTGAGATGGCCCGCTGTATTTTGGCCATTCCTATTAGCACCGTTGCCTCAGAGTCAGCCTTTAGTACCGTAGGGCACATATTGGATTATTTCCGTAATTCATTGTCTCCTACAACTGTGGAGGCATTGATATGCACACAGAGTCTGACGATGGAAAAGGATATTCATGTTCCGAGTGTTTTAGATTTTAAGGAGACCGACGAGGAGGAGGGTGGTGATCAGTCTGGATTTGAACCACTTGGTAATTGTTGTTTTTATTTTATTATTTTGATTTATTTATATTCATTTCGATTTCATCGGTATTAATTTTAGTATTAATTGTTGTAGCAACACATGAGATGACTCAGACGACGTTTACCTCTACTGCAATATGAATATGTGATCAAGCCTTAAATCTCAATGAGTTAAAAAAAAGACTACCTGCCCGGGTCTCCCCAAATGTCACAGTCAAAGACTCAAACAACTCTATCTTTAGAATATTGAAATTTGAGTCATTTGTACGTATTATGTATTCAATGATTTGTAATGTTGATACAATGTCCATTTGACACTTTTATGTTTGTAATTTTATAATTGTTTAGCCTTTCAATTTTGTAATAGCTTAGTTATTATTATTAGTTTATTAAGTAGTAGACTAGTAGTCTGTAGTAGTACTTCATTTGCTCTAAATAAGTAAATTTGTATCATGCACATATTATTTTTATTCATGTAACATTTATGGGCACAAAATTGCTCGGAAGCTGTTTCTGGGCCTAAAACAAAAAGCTTTTAGGCCATTTTTGGCCTAGAAACCACTTTTCGGCCAAAGGCCCAGTAGGGGGTGGGGGCGGACGGATTGACCCCCCCCCCCCCCCCACTCGCACCCAGTTATCTGGGACAGGGTACCCCACCCCCGCACTTCGAGGGTGGGGGACGGGGAGGAAATCCTCTCCGCCGCCCATGCGGGGGCGGGGGGTGGGGTGGGGGCTACCCTGCCCCGCAGAGGGAGAGTAGCACCCCTACAACTAATTGTACTCACAACTGCATCATCTGGTATTGCTGCATCTATTTTATTTGGAGGTGGAACAGTACATTCGCGGTTTAAAATTCCATTAGATGTCGAAAAAAATAGCACATGTCATGTTAGCAAATAGGGAGCCATTGCCAGATTGTTACGTATTTCAAGATTGATCATATGGGATGAAGCACCTATGTCTAGAAATTGTAGTATGGGGTGGCAAAATTGTAGTAGTTGGTGGAGATTTTTGTCAGGTTCTGCTAGTAGTTCGTAAAGGCACAAGACAGGAACTGATTAATGCCAGCTTAGCTGCTTCTTATCTATGGCATATGTTGAAATAGATTACGTTAAGTGAAAATATGCGAGCAATGTTAGATCCAAATTTCTTAGATTATTTGTTACATGTCAGCAATCGAACAACACCAATTACTATTGAAGAAAAGATCAACATTTTCAATGAAATGCTCATTTCTTATACCAATGAGCTTAACTCTTTGAATTGTTTGATTGATGCTGTTTTTGAAGATATATGCAATTATTCAGAAAAATTTTTACAGATGACCAATCGAGCTATATTAACACTGAAAAATAATTATGTCGATCAAATTAATGTTATGCTCATCCAAAGATTTCCTGGTGAACTTACGCATTATTATAGTTTTGATGAAATAATAGATACATCTAAATAAGGTATTATGGAAGACTTCTTAAATACATTGACATCGAACTTCCACCTCATGAATTATTACTTAAAATAAATTGCCCCATCATGTTGCTCAGAAACATTGATCATTCTAAAGGCTTATGTAATGGAACACGTCTGATCTGTCGCAACTTCAATCGCAATGTCATTGATGTAGAAATTGCAATTGGTCACTATAGTGGGAAAAGAGTTTTCATACCAATGATTCCATTCCTACTACATACATATGAAAACAGTAGATTCCCATTCAAAAGAACACAATTCCCTACCAAACTAAGTTTTGCAATGATAATAAATAAATCACGAGGGCGGACATTAGATTTTGTTGGAATATATTTGTCTCAACCTGTATTCTGTTATGGCCATTTATATGTGGCCTTATCAAGAGCCAAAAATGCTAGCTCAATAAAAATTCTTATAAGGCCAATATCAAGTGACGAATCTGAAGAGAGTTATACCAAAAATATTGTTTATAGAGATTTATTAGAATTGGCACTCTCGACATGAGCTTACATAGGTAATACATTTGCAATAAATTATTCTTGATTATGTAAAATTTTATTTTATTTTTGTCTATTTGTTATTATTCTCTTCTATTATAATTTATTCTAATTATTTCATCAAATATAAATTTCTTTCACTAATATATTCTTTTTTCTTATGCATAGGTCGCCTTCAACATGCAAACTATCTATAAATCAATTAAAAATATTACTCCCACTGCAAGGAATTGGAAGATCAAAATTATTGTAGCAGAAAAATCACCAAAACTTACTGCGCAAAACTTAGCAACAAAGTATCAAAAGTTAACATTGATTGATCCCGAGGTATTACACATGTTATTTTTACAATTTATAAAAAAATCAAATTCCATGTTGTATTCATTTATAAAATATATTTAAAATAAATAAATATAAACTTTACAAAACGTCATGCTCTTCATTCTATTCTAAAAATATAAGATCTCTGTATTGTCCAAACCTAACCTTACAATAAGTTTTATCTATACTAAAATATATATAACATATGCTTTATAGGGCAATCGGCTGCAGGCAATCATGTTTGACAGAGATATAGATTTGCGTGATGATACATTGCACATATTTCGATCTTACTACATCAGCAATGCATCAATACCATAGAATTGAAACGCATCAATACCAGTGAATTCTAGTTCTAGAACAATTATTGACGATATACCAAATGATGATGAACCATTGCAGCCACCTGAATATAATCTTATCCCCTTCACTGACTTACATAATTACAAAAACACAAATGCTGAAATAGGTATTTTTCACTTCCTCATGTCAATTTCTTTCAAAACTTTATTCATTTCTAGCTAACAAAGTTTATACATTTTTAATCAGATCTCGTAGTTGTTGTTATACACATAAAGCCACTTAGAGAGATAACTATAATGCATGGGCCCACATTGATTCAAGAAATATATATGATTAAATGTATTTTGCAACATTTTGAACGCTTTAATTGAATCTTTCATATATTACTTCCCAATATTAAATTCTTACATATTCTTATTTAAATTTTACAATTTTAGGCCTATTTGCCTTACAATGTGGGGCCAATTTGTTCATGTTGAATGTCAAACAATTTCAAATATTATTGGAGCTAAGCCAGTGAGTTTTGCAACACATCTGAAAGTTTATTCTTATAATGGTACCTTCAATAAACAACAATAGTTTCATTTGTTATATATTATATGCTTCTAAGATTAGTAATATATCATTACAATATAGGACTCTCTCTTTCATCACGACCAACAAGTATTTTTATCATCGAACCTCTTATTTCTTCTGCAACGTCATTGCGCCAATGGTAATCTATTAACATATATCAAAATATATAGCCTATAATAACATTATTTTTTTATTAGTACTTTCTACCCTTACGGATTTATATGCAAATTTTAAGGACAACACTTAAAGATTCATTGCTTGAAGAAATTGTTGAAAAACGATTACATGATCCATCAGCATCAGCTTCAACTGTTAGTGTTGCCTCCATAATCAAGATTGATGGTGTCGCTAGCTTCCTCAAGAGTTTACAACCCATGACAGTAACACTCTGCTTTTACCATTAAATTATTACACTTTATGTACAAACATATAAATATAATACGCTATCTACTTTCAGTTTTAATACAATTTCCTTTCAAAATATTTTCATATTTGCATCCACTTTACGTACAAATCTGTTTACATTTTCATATAGAAACCAAACGTTTGGATTCAAGGAAAAATCTTTGTAGTTGATCAATCTTCATGAAGTCTTCTTTTCTATGTCTTGCATTGGATGCAACGAGGAGACAAGATATGAACACAATGAAAATTTCCTATGTTATCATTGCAAAAATATGAGTAACTCACAACCACGGTATATATGTTTCCTTCATATTTTAATCTATAACTTCTAATATCAAAACTTTGCAATATTAATAATTCATTCAAACTCACAACTACATTTTTTTATTGCTTTCAGTTGCCGAGCCTATGTTGACATAGAAGATGATACTGGACGATTGGTAGCTGTTTTGTTTGGACCAGTAGCAGAAGAAGCAATGGGTTGTACAACAATTGAGCTCATAAATCACAGTGGCGAGGTAATCAAAATATTTAATAGAAAGTTTTATAGTACTATGTATTATAAATGTATACATTTTTAATAAAAAGCGTTAAAAACATTTCTTCTTCTATTAGGGTTCATTTCTATGTATATAAAATTCTTACATAAAATTTAAAACATTATAATTTATAAAAACCTCTTTAAAGCCATGTCATAAAATCTAACATCGTTAGAACTAGAAGCGAAATAAATGCAACTAAATAGATGCATTTGTTTTATATAGTATTATTTTCTATCAACATTTCCTAAATTTCTAAATTTAATTTACGTAGGAACATTTACCGTATCTACAAAGTATTAAAACACAAGTTTCAGAAAAAGAATGGATCATACAACACCCTGGTGTAGAAATAGATCAATTCCGAAAACAGTGCATAAAAAATATAACATGATGTCTATCCATTCAGTGAGTGAAACAACATGAGTTACAGATGTATATATTTCCCTCAAACTGCAAAAACAAACTTTTGTTAGCTTAAAAAAATGTTTGTACTGTATATATGTCCTTCAAAACCTACCTTTGAAGAGCCCTTGTGATACTTTTTCGATATGTGTTATATATATGATGTATATATTGCTCTTCAAGATCTACATTTGAAAAACTTTTGTAATACTTTTTCTATAAATGTCGTTATGAAACGATAATGTTGTTAGGTCATAAATTTTTCTTCTTTTCCTTCCTCAAATGACCTAACATATTGTTATTAGGTCAGAAATTTTCTGCTAGAAGTTCATAACATTAATGACCTAACATATATCACTCATGCATGTATGTTGCAGCAGTAAGGAATTTTCCGCAATGAACGAAAGTCTGACAAACTTTTTTATCAACTTCATAAAATATAGTTTTTATAAAACATTATTTATTCTTTTAACCGGGTGCTACGTGCAGGGGCATACGTGCCTTGATACGTAGCGCGCACCGTTACTAGTATGTATATATATATATATATGTTTACAGCTGTTGTAGTTAATCTAAAATACATTCAAAATGCATATTTGAAAACAGTCAAAATTCTATTAATACAGTTGTTGCTGCAGATGATGGTTATCTTCAGAAGCGTTTGATTGTGGCTCGTCTCTATGCGAACTAGATGTTAAACTGAGATTGGACGAGGATGTCATGATAGCATACAGCAGCAGACAAAGCCACATCATGAAGTACTGACAAATTAGCTATAGATAGAAGTTCAAATCTTCCTTTGCCTTTAGCATATTTGGACCTGACACCAACAAATTGATGTCCTTCTTACGATAACAATTCATCATTCGTTCTTTAACTTCATGCTGGTGGATATATTGTTTCCTCCCCGCATGCATTTTGACTAAATATCAGAGAGAAAGGATTAATCTCCAACACTTATTAGCCACGCGAGATGTTTATTACCATACTATGATCTAGTACTAGATCTGGCTAATATATAAATATATATATATAGACGTACAAGGATATTACACTAATATTTTTCATGTAGATGGGTACGTACGTAATTAACTTAATTGGTATATATTCATTTAAAACACAAAAATGAAACTCCGATTTTCAGTTCCACTTCTATTAATGGAATGTAACGTCGTTCATTCACATGCATGCATGACAAATGAACGTAATATTTCTTACGTAAATAAAATTAAAGATTGTAGGCTCACCGATCGGGATATGTGAATCATTGATCATCCGACATGGAGGAACATGTTATAATCAAGAGCTTAGCATACAAATTTTTATGCCGACACCGACGTTTTTTATTTTCTAGTACGAAGTTCCAAGAAAAAATGATCACAAGTTAATCACACTGATCACTTAGCATATACGTACAAAGGTCGAAATATATAGAAAAAAAAAATTTATGTGAATACAAATGAAACGAATTAAATAATATTGCAAGAAGACAAACATCCTCTAGATTCCCAAAGTCATAGATCAATCCAAATGTCTACCAGAATATGGGTCCTGCTTTGATACTTATGGATTCTCTGGATCCCTTATAGGATTCTTTTGTCAGCCATTTTGGACAAAAAAAAAAAAAAAAACGAAAACAAGAAAAAGAAAACCGCACTTTTTTTTTTTCCATTTCTAGGCGAAGAATTTTCCCTTTCTAGGCGGGAGAAAGGAACCACTTGGTCATCATGAGCAGGCATAGTTTGTTGTCATTCTATCATCCAGGATAGATGTGATTTCAAAAGATATATATGGATGATGCTACAGCTCCCGCTGGGCAGCTGTAGCATGTGTTTATATGTATTTCTTTTTTAAGTTATTTTTTATATAGATTTTTTTAATATTTTTTAAAAATAAAATAAATTTAGAACATCATTAAAAACATTTTCTTAATCAAAAAATAAAAAAAAAAACTATTAAAAAATCCTTCCTTAATCATGAAGTAAAATAAAAATTTATAAAAAAATATTTTTTATTTTACTTCATGATTAAAAAAGTATTTTTTAATAATATTATGAATTTTTTTATTTTTTAAAATTATTAAAAATTATTAAAAAAATCTATAAAAAAAAAACTAGAAAATACACATAATAAAACACATTAGAGCTCTAGCGGGAGCCCCAGCGGGAACTCTAGCATTTTCCTATATATATATATGCAGCTCCTTCTCCCTATATACATATAATGTATGTATGTGCGCGTGTTCAAATGACCTAGCTATATCACCTTCAGATCATGCAATATGCCTGCATGAGTAGGTGCAAGTTAATTTCACGTTATCCTTAGTTGTTAATTAATTTATCTCCTGGCTGCTCGCTAAAAAAAATAAAAAAATAAAAACTAGTTTGTAAAACTTTTTCCTCTCGAGAGTTTCTTCCTCGTAGAGGTTCTTCCCCTCCCTGGTGCAGGTTCTTTTGAGGTACAATGGAGGAGAAGTTAGAGGTTCTCTATCAATGCCTGAAGTCGATAGAATGCGAGCAAGAGAAAGTTATAGTGGAGCCACAAAATCTAGAAGATGCTATCCACCGGGGTGGGAAGTGTATGATGGTTCAACTTTTGACGTCCAGGCACTATAACAAAGAAGCATTCAGAAAGACGATGAAGAAAATATGGAGATCTGCGAAGGGTATTTGGTTTAGAGATTTGAATGCAACCCTGATGCTAGTTGAATTTGAGGAATTACGGGATAAGAATAGAGTTGTGCATGATGGCCCATGGTCTTTTGATAAACAACTGGTATTGATTAAGGAGGTTGAGGGCAATCAACCAATTCATCATATACAACTTACTGAGGCACTCTTTTGGGTCCGATTGCACAATCTTCCTATTAGTGCAATAAATGTATATGTGGGTAATCTCATTGGGAATAAGGTGGGATTAGTGGAGGAAGTAGATCTGGAGAAAGTGGAGATGGCATAGGGGGAATTCATGAGAGTCCATATCAAAATTGATGTCACTAAACAATTACTAAGGGGCAAGATGCTAAACCTAGGGTCCAATGAACCAGTTTGGGTTCGGTTCTCTTATGAGAGACTTCCTGATTTCTGCTATTTTTGTGGTCGAATTGGACATGGTCACAAAGACTGTGAGGAAAGGCAGGAGGATAATCAAGGAAAGACTGTGATGGACGATTTCCCTTATGTGCAGTGGCTGCGTGCGAGCAACCCAGGTGGTCGGCGGGATCGACGCGAACAGAAAAGCAGGTCAGGGAATGCAGCTTTGGTTGCTACTCCGGCGAAGGATAAGAAGGCAGTAGATCTCAAAGGGACAGAGCGAAATGTGTGGAGTAAATCACGGCCCAGAAAATCTGTTGTAACGGTTGAAGATTCAGAGGAGATAACGGAAGATATGAATCCGCAAAGGGTGGAGGGTGAGTGGGAGATTCCTGTAACGGCTGAAAATTTAGAGGAGATAACGAAAGATATGATTCTGCAAAGGGTGGTGGGTGAGTGGGAGATTCCTGTAACGGCTAAAAATCTGGAGGTAAGGCGGGGGGAAGTATCTGTGAATCCGCAACAAATGGAGAGAGAGTTTATGTAGCCTGGGGAGGTTATGAAGGTGGATCATGGGCTTGAGGGAGTTGAGAAGGGAGATGGGCCTGTAGTAGAAAATTGGGTCGACTATTTGAAGGCCCATGGGTTAACTAAACCAATGTATTGGAGGGGAAGAAATGGCGACGGTTATCGCATATCACCAAAACTCAAACACAAAATTCCCCTTTGAAGATTGGTAATAGAAAACGGAAAGATCTCTGGGCACGGAGGAAGATTCGATCAGAGGGGCGAAGAAGATTCATACTTTGATTGAATCAAGTGAGGCTCAGAAGGATGTTCTGCATGAGATATCGACAGTGGTTGTTTCCCAGCCCTGCCAGACGCCATGAAAATTATCAATTGGAATGCCCGTGGGCTTGGGAACCCATGTGGCGTTCATACACTTTGCGATTTAGTCGTGAAGGAAGGTCCCGATATCCTTTTCCTGCAAGAAACAAGATTAACGACCCCTAGCGATGGAACACTGTAAGTATAAGCTAGGTTTCAATAATTGCCTTGTTGTTGATTGTGTGGGGAAAAGCGGTGGTCTTGCGCTATTCTGGAATAAGGATATTGATTTGGTTATTCAGAGTTATTCTATTAATCACATTGATGTGTTGATAAAAAAATGTTGGGATTCATAGAAATGAATTTTATCTTACAGGGTTTATGGTCATCCTAAGGCTCATTTGTGTTACAAGATGTGGGATATTATTCGCAGATTACATAGTAGTAGAGGAGGGGCATGGCTGTTGTTGGGTGATTTTAATGAGTTGCTAAGTCAGGCTAAGAAGTGGGGAGGAAGGATGAGGACTAAGAAACAAATTACTGATTTTATAGAAGTGTTGCATGATTGTTCCTTGAAAGATTTGGGATTAATGGTTCTATGTTTACTTGGTACAATCGTAGAGAAGGAGAACAGTGCATTAGTGAGAGATTAGACAGATTTCTTGCAAATGTTCTATGGTGTGCTAACTTCCCAAATGCTAGAGTTTTTCATGGGTCTGTAACCTATTTTGGTCATTTGCCGATATGGATTGAGGTTGATGGAGAGATATCTCAGCAAAGAAGGCCTAAGTTGTTCAGATTTGAGGCAATGTGATTAGGGAAGAAGGATTATGAAGATATTGTGAGAGATACTTGGAAGAAAGTTGGGGATAGAACTGATATGGTACTGTTATGAATAAAGTTTCAGAGTGTGGCCAAAGGCTTCAGATGTGGAATCAGAACCATTTTGGTAGAGTAAAATAAAATTTGAGGAAAGCCCAAAGAAGACTACAAGATCTGGAATTTTGTGATCCTAGAAGCATTGATAAGGAGGCTCTTGCTGCTGCTAAAAGATAGGTTCACTTATGGCTAGAAAGGGATGAGATGATGTGGCGTCAGAGATCCAAAGCTTTGTGGTTAAAGGAAGGTGACTAGAACTCAAAGTTTTTCCATGTTAAAGCTATCGATAGGAAGAAAAGGAATCATATTCTTAAAATTCAAGATAATAATGGAGTGTGGAAGTGTGGTGATGAAAGGGATCAAATTATTCAAGAGTTCTTTACAAAGCTGTTTACTACTGCTGAACAGAGGGGGCCTATGGATTTCTTTGATAATTTGAATGGAAGAGTTATGGGTTAGATGAATAAGGTTTTAGCCGCAAAATTTTTTGAGCATGAAGTGGTACAGGCACTGAAACAGATGCATCCTCTGAAAGCCCCAGGCCCACATGGAATGGCACCGCTGTTTTATCAAAACTTTTGGCCTAAGGTTGGTGGAAAGGTCACTACAGCTATCTTGAAGGCTTTGAATTCAGGTGAGTTCCCTTCTGACTTGAATCATACGTTTATAATATTGATTCCTAAGAAAAAATCCCCTACAAAAGTGGCTATTTTCGACCCATTAGTTTACGTAATGTTGTGTATAAATTGATGTCTAAGGTAGTGGCTAATAGGCTAAAACATGTTCTCCCTGGCATTATATCATAATCACAAAGTGCTTTTGTCCCTGGCCGTCTTATTACTGATAATGTGCTTATCACTTATGAATTAGTTTACTTTTTTGAAGCATAAAAGAGTAGGAAAGAAATGATGCATGTCTCTTAAATTAGATATGAGTAAAGCCTATGACTGTGTTGAATGGTATTATTTAGAAGCTATCATGATGAAGATGGGATTTGAGAGACAGATTGTGAACTTGATTATGAATTGCATTTCCATGGTTTCTTATTCTGTTTTGATTAATGGGATAGCTAAGGGCCCTATCATTCCTTCAAGAGGCTTGAGACAAGGGGATCCTTTATCCCCTTATCTTTTCCTTTTGTGCACTGAAGGTTTGATTTCCTTATTGCATAAGGCTAGGACTGGGAACAAAATTTCTGGTATTAAGGACTGCAGGGGTGCTCCTCGTGTGAACAATCTGTTGTTTGCAGATAATAGCATCATCTTTTGTCAAGCAAATGTGGAGGAGAATAGGTGTATGCAAGAACTATTGATTGTTTATGAAAATGCCTCTAGGTAGAGTATTAATAGGGAGAAAACATCTATGGTCTTTAGTTCTAATGTGACTAATGATGTGAGGATTGAGATAATGGAAATGCGGGGTGCCTCCTGTGAGAATCAGTATGATAAATATTTAGGTTTGCCTCCAGTTGTTGGCAGATCTAAAATGAGTGCATTTTCTGATATTAAGCAGAAAGTTTGGCAAAAATTACAGAGTTGGAAAGAAAAGTTACTTTCCTAAAGGGATAAGGAGATATTAATTAAAGCAGTAGCTTTGTCTATTCTTACATATTCCATGAGCTGTTTTATGTTACCTTCTAAACTTTGTTCTGAGTTGGAATCTATGATGACTAGATTTTGGTGGGGTCAGAAAAATGAGGAGAGGAAAATCCACAGGATTAATTGGGAGAAAATGTGCGAGCCTAAAGCAAAAGGGGGTTTGGGTTTTAAAGATTTGAAATCCTTTAATTTAGCTTTACTTGCTAAACAGGGATGGAGAATTCTTAATTCTCAAAACTCTCTATTACATAAAATTTATAAGGCTAGCTATTTTCCTAATAGATGACTACAAAAATGTGGAAGGAAGCATGGATACCTGGGTTTAATGTTGCCTCTTTGGCTGTTTTAGATGCTAATGCAATAAATGAGGATGATACTGTGAGTGTCTTACTGGATAGGGATAGCAATTGGTGGGATGTAGCAAAAGTCAGAGCTCTATTCAATCCAAATGCCTCTTCTGAAATTTTGAAAATTATTATATGCCCTGGAAACCAACCTGGCAAATGGATGTGGTCTCTTGAGAGAAATGAGTTGTTTAGTGTGCGGAGTGCATATAGACTGATAAGGCAGGGTGATCAAATTTCAGTGGGTGAATGTTCTAGTGCAAGACAATATCAAGCTTTGTGGAAGGCAATTTGGAAGATGCATGTCCCTCATAAAATCAAGATTTTTGCTTGGAGGGCTTGTCGAGATGGTCTGCCTACTCAATGTAATCTGAAGAAGAGGAAACTCATTAATGAGGAGGTGTGTGGCTTCTATAATGGAAAGTGTGAAGATCTAGTGCATGCATTGCTCAGTTGCCCTTCTATTCGAAATTAGTGGAATATATTTTTGCCTCTAATGCAGAGTGTGGCAGATACTGGTTCTATTTTTCAGATTGCTTTGAGTTTCCAAGCTATTGGCAATACAGCTGCTTTGACTAGCTCTTTCTCTATAGATTGGGGCTTTTGGTATAGACATAATAAGCAGTTGCATGATCAAGTAGTTCTTAAGCCGAGACAGGTGGTGGAACACGCTCTTTCCCTCCAAGAGATTTTTTATGCTGCCAAATAGAGTTCCAACATTATTGTAAAGAAGCTTTGTAGATGGGAACTACCTCCTGTGGGTTTTGTGAAACTGAATGTAGATGGGGCTATGTTTCAAGACCAACATAAACTGGGGATTGGAGCCATACTCAGTGATGAGAAGGGGAAGGTTATTATGGTTGTTAGTAAGGCCGAAGTTGACGTTTTAGGTCCTGGAGACATTGAATTACTTGTTGTGTTTCGAGGCTTGCAACTATGTACCCTATGGGTATTAAAAAGGTGGTTATTGAGAGTGACTGTTTGTTGATGGTCAAGGATCTTCAATCTTCAACAGAAGCTTCCTCAAGGTTGGGGGTTTTACTGCATGAAACCAAGAATTTGTTGTCTGTCTTTGATGAGTTTCGGATTCAACATGTAAGTAGAGAGGGCAATGAAGCTGCTCATGGCTTAGCCCGACATGCTTGGGTTGTTAAGACTATTGAGATGTGGTATAATGGTTTTCCAGAATTTATTTCTTAAGCAATTTGGCTTGATAATGGTTTGTAAACTCTGATTATTATTAATGTCAGTTTTCTTATCAAAAATAATAATAAGAAGAAAATAAAAGACTTTGGCTAGGAGGAGAGTAATAAGTTGGGGCTATATATGGTACCGGGTATAAAATCCTCTCTTCATTTCACTTGAAATGGATAATATCCCGTTATAATTAGCAATATTCCGATCATTGCACATCATGTTGAGTCGTTGACAAGTGAAATGCCTAAGACATCCAATATTTTAGCCTAAATAGATACTCTCTATTTCACTTTAAACATAGAGGATCCTTGTCTGTGGTATCCTGGTCTTAAGTTGTTTTGGTGACAATTGGAGTCCTCAATTTTATTAAATGTTGAAGAAGATTTTTTTAACTCAACCGGAGATCATTTCGAAGTACATAAGGTTCTAAACTACCATGATTATATATCTTTATATAATCTATTTATAATAAACTACTTCCCATACTTACTAGGCGACTTATTGATCCCTAATTAACCTAATTAATAAAATTTGTACTGTTGATTAGTCTCTAACATTTTTACAACACCTTTGCTGGCATAAGGATGAATCGAGATTTTAATATTGTGCGCATTAGTCTATTTTGGATTAGGATTCACAGAGTTCTTATCCAAACTCTAATGACAGATATAAACATATTATAAGTGGTGAGTTTTATAACATTAGCAATCTCATTTGTATGTCCAGCCGCTACGGTAGCGGTAGTACGTCTCCCTGAGAGTGGAATAGTACTCGTGCCCTCAGCAGGCTCTAACTGCTGCTCAGTACGGAGTAGGGGTGAGCAAAAACTCTGAAATTCTTACTCCAGCTGAAAAGGCTCTAACTCAACGGAGTCGGAGTTTTCAGAATTTGGAGTCGGAGTCAGAGTCGAAGTCGGAGTCGGAGTCGGAGTAACTCAGACATATTTTTTAAAAGAAACTCACATAATCAAAACGACATCATTCCACTTCAAGAGGAACAATGTCGTTTCGCTCAGAAGGGGGCTCCAAAATGCAAGACCCCTACTGAAGTAAACAACGTCGTTCCCCTTCAAGCTCATGCTTCCCCCCTCACTTTCGCACAACACCCACCTACAACTCCCTTTATCTCCCTCCTCGCCACACTATGCTTTACCTCCCCCGCCGTCTGCCATCACTTGAGGCCACCGCGAGCCACCTTCCAAAGTTCATCACAAATTGTAAGCCACTCGGCACTCACTCACTCACACAGTTTTTTTGTAGAATTTTAGGTTTCCAAAATCATTTAGTTGTCACAATGTGGTTTCAAATTTGTGAAATGTGTATGATTTTTTGTTCATTTCAATGATTTCAGTTTTTAGGCTGTTAAATTTAAGAATTAGGAATTTAGGTTTTGGAAAATCAGGTATGTTTGTTCTAGACAATGTTCGCTCGAGTGTCGTTCGAGAGGAAATCACACCGATTATTCGATCGAGCCTTCGATAGAGTGTAGCTCGAGTGAAGATCACACAGATTGTTTGCTCGAGTGTAGCTCGAGCAAACATCACACATATTGTTCACTCGAGCAAACCTCGATTGTTCGCTCAAGCCACCACTCGAGTTTGGCTCGAGCGAACGTCACACAGATTGTTACGCTCAAGCCTTCGCTCGAGTGTGGCTCAAGTGAACATCACACAGATTGTTCGCTCGAATGTGGCTCGAGTGAACGTTCAATTTTTTTGTGTTTTATTTATTTTTAAAATCACAAACACAATTAGACGCATATGTTTTCCTTTTCAATGTGTTTCAATTTCTAGATAATTTGCATAACATGTTAAATGACGGTTGTTTGTTAATTATTTCAGATTATTTGCATAACAAATTATGGATGCTACACCATCTTGCTGCGATTCTCCACAAGAGGATGATGCATAGTTGTTGGTGTCACTGACAGGTACTTCGGGCCGTAGACCCCCATCTAGAGCAGCTACGTCTTATGCAAGTAGTCGAGTCCCAATAAATCTAGAAGATGTTGACAAGCTTAATGAGGAGGAGAATTTTGTGAATATGGAGGCCGATCTACCAGCACGACCAAGTAAAAAAAAGGTCGTAGACATGTGAACATTTCACCAAAGTTTTCAGTGATCGTGAGAACCCGCAAGCTTGATGCCACTACTATAGGCAACACTATTGTTGTCATTCGAAGAAGCAAGGTAAGTCGGTATTAATAGCACATCTTATTAGCTGCCAGCGATATAAGATACATATAGGGCTGGTGGCAACTAATCAGATGAAGCTGAGT
This sequence comes from Juglans mandshurica, assembly GCA_022457165.1. Lineage (NCBI taxonomy): Eukaryota > Viridiplantae > Streptophyta > Magnoliopsida > Fagales > Juglandaceae > Juglans > Juglans mandshurica. The sequence goes on from CM039623.1 coordinate 22,740,290, forward strand.
CCCCACTCGGAGTCAAAGGTCGGAGGATGGCATTCCGACTCCTTCGGAGTCGGATCCCACCCCTAGTACGGAGGTGGTCCGTGCTTTTGCCCAAAGTGATGATATTTATAGGGCCGATTTGTGATTGCCGACTCTCAAACGAAGTAACCTCGACTCCCACATACAGAAGTAGTATAAAGATTGTCAACACAAATGGCAAACTACTTCTAGACAAGTACTTAGATTCATCTCTTATTCGAGACAAGTAATATAGGGGTAGATCAATCGCAATTTGAATCTAGCCTTGATCAATGTTGACATTCGTTGTATGCTTCCACGAGTCTATGTTATTATATGCGACGATCAGCGCCAACATCTGAAAGAATGTTGTGCAGTCAACCTACCTGATGGCCTTGCCACAATGATAAGGAGGAGTTGTATCCTCGACCATCAATCAACGTACCTCCTCGTCGGAAAGCTTATCCTCTGGGACAATTTGCTCTATGAGCTTCTTGGTTCCATCCTCTTCCTGAACCGCTTCCAATGCAAGATACGCACCAAGCTCACAAGAGATGTCAAGAATCTCAACTATCTTGTCAACTGAAAATATAATATTCACCCTTCGTACAATGAAGGTGAATGTCTCATATGCGGCACCCATCTCACTGACTCTCTTATAGAACTCGTACACCAAGTTAGGATAGGCAACCCCCAACTAGTCACATATAGGACCCCATCCCCTATCAGTGAATCTAGACTCTAGGGTCATGCCCTTCCAAATTATCTCATTGAAGTCACTGAGCTTAACGGCCCTCTCGATAATTATAGGTCTAAGAGCCCGATTCAGTAAATTCAACAATGTTCCCTCTTATGACCTAGCACATTTCGATCCAAAAGTAGGCATGATGTATAAAATCTGCAGATTAAAAAAACGATCGTTGAGATCAATAGATAGTAGAACCATTCTAATACACTGGTTTTTTAAGTAGCTTTTGTATTCTGGTTTGTTTTCAAATGGACGGGAATGTCTTTCGAACAAGTGACAGAATTCCCATTGCATTAGAGTCGAAACTCAGGTTAGTGTTCAAACTAATATAACTTCGTTCGAACAACAAGCAGTATGTGAGATTTACGTAAGTTGAACTACGTATTCTGGTTCTTGTTCGAACAAATGTAAACTTCGTTCGAACAACAAGCAATATGTGAAATGAAAGCGGGAAGTAGAATACGTATTCGGGTTGATGTTCTAAGTAATGTAAACTATGTTCGAACAAGAAGCATTACGTAAAAAAAAATGTAACTTGAACACTTATCGGGTTTCTATTCAAATGAATGTAGACTTAGCTCGAACAACAAGCAGTATGTGAACAAAAATTCTTCCCGATCACGTATTCCGGTTGGTGTTCAAATGAAACTTGACATTGTTCGAACAATATAAGTAGTAACAGTAGGGAATGACGAGGTCCAAACCAACTGATATGGTTTGAATGGACAGAGCTTATGTTCGAACTAAGATTCAAACATTAAGCAATAGTTCAAACAATAGTATTTAGTGTTCGAACAGTATAGTTATAGTGTTTGGCAACTTTAAGCATTCGAGCTTTCAGAGAAGACGTTCGAACGAGAGACTAGAGAAGACATCAATGGCTGAGTGAATTCGTTCTCGAAACTAAAACCCATCAATCTTCAAGATTGATGGGTTTTCTCCCTAAATCTTTAAGGGAGTGAGTTCATAAACTCACTCACTCAATTCACACAGCCATCCACTGTGTGAGGTGGTCGAAAAATGCAAGTTACCTTTTGGCAAATGTAGCTTTTGGCAGCTAGGAAGTTGTGTGACAGCAGTAGTGGCAAAGATTGTGGACTTTGGCGGTTGGCTATTCAAATAGGCGTCAGAAAGAGGGATTTGATGTTTGAACGATATGTGTCAACAGAGGGAAGGATTCCAATATTTATTCACACTAGTTTTCATTTGAACGAATAATGTGGTGTTCGAACGTTAGTGATGAGTGTACGAAAGTGCACTCTAAATACCCTATTATTGGATTAAAATGCTAAAACATGAATAGAAATCATAGGAATTAATGTGTATTCTTGAATTGAGTTTCTATTTACTTTGAGATACTCCTGAACATATTTTTATGTTTAATTTCAGAGTTTATAAAAGAGCAAGTCAAATTCCATTCAAATTCAAAGAACTTTCAAGTGGGCAAGACGTTGGAACAACTTAAGAACTTTCAACGAATGTAGGACTCTTCAAATAAGGATAATGATGGGGTTTGAGAGTAATTTGAATCAAGAGAAAAAGTCAGTCCAAAATTCGCTAGAAGACAGCTTGTATAGACTTTAGTATTTTGATCGTAACTTTCACTCAAATATCGGATTGATGTGATTCTTGATGCGTTGGAAATCTATCTTAAAGGGTTACAAATTTATCTCCAATAAGGATTTCTAAATTCTAACTCTTGAAGCACGTATGTGGCTGCCAAAATGAGTCCTAAAATTTAGGCGATTTTGTATACAGGAATATGAAGACATTAGAGTTTCTTTCCTACCCTATATAAGCTTTCATTAGCAAGAAATTGAAAGTTTTAAAAAGGGGGTCAGTACTAAAGTACGAAGAGACGAAATTAATTTTCATGACCATCGTTTGCTTTATTTTTCTCTTAAGATTTTTGTTGTCCATTATATTTATGGGTAACTAAATTCTCAAATAGGGATAGGGATGAACTTACACATTATATGGTATTTTTAATTTATTTTTAATTTATGTATTTGGCTTTCAATTACTAAAACTCTTTTATTTTATCTTTCTCAATTCATTGTTGATGTTTTCTTCTCCGAATAATCATACAATTTATTATGTTTATGGATTCAGTCATGCTTTTTCTATTGAATGGATTAGGTCTTTGATTATGTTTGGATCAATTATTTATCTATATTGATTTAATTTTTTGCTGCAATATCACTCCATGAGTATATTCTTATCGTTGGATTTTCTCAATAGTGATAATAATTTACGTATTTTAAAAGTAGTGAATGATTTTTCAAAGGGTTACATTTGGTTTAATTTTGGTTTATAAATTTATACCTTCCAATTGGGAATTTTGGAAATTGAATTTACAATTGAGTTATTCAATGAATTAAAAATAATTAAAATACCGGATTTGTGCAAGAGATTCCCGACGCTTTACTGTTTGTCAAATTTGAGTATTTTTTCCGTTAGCCCATTTGCTTCACTTTAATTTGCATTTAAAATTAATCTTTGTTCTTCATTAATCATTTAATATTTTTCTTTAGTTTCTTTGTTCCTTCTGCTATTCTTTTAATTTGTTTCTCTATCGAATCAACACCCCAAAGCTATGCTACGACTACCGCATTATTCTTTGGGCGTAATCAGTTAAAAAGGAAATGTTCGAACAGTATAATTAATGTTTTAACGGCATAATATAAATCTCATTTATCTAATTTATGTATCTGAATATATTAATCTAATTTATTAATCTACATGAATTAGTTAACTTATTATAGAAACTAAAGCTATCTAATATATGTTTTAGTACATTATAAGTATATCTATTCTATTTATAGTACTTAATATCTATCAAACTAACTATTATAAATCTCATTCAACTATTCTTTTTAAATTGTAATAAAGAAGATTATAAGAGCAGTAAATAAATCTGATTCAACTATTCAAATTTATTGACTAAATTATCTATAACAACACAATTGTCTAGATTGTTATCAAACCACGTAGATAAATGGTAACAAAATATTAGTCTCATATATGAAAACATTCCTAAGATGGTGGAGGCATAAATTTTCTACACATCATCATCTGCATTTCATGAAGCATTTCTTGGTGCTGAATTGTTAACTCCCTCCGCAGCTCATTTCATGAAGCATTTCTTGGTGCTGAATTGTTAACTCCCTCAGCAGCTCTTCTTGGTGTCGCTGCCTTAATTGCATCCCAAATCAGCTGAATTCGACCTTGTGGTCTCTTCCTCCATTTCTCTCTGCCTTGATCTTAGCTGCTCGATCTCCAGTCTTGCTTCATCTAAGTCCCGATAGGAGTTACTTAATCTGCTCTTTGATCCCAAAGAAGATGCAGAAGGTTTTATGCACCCCTTAGACCCTTCAGATATCCATAACGAGGTGCCAAAACTTGAAAAAAAATCTCAACGTCGCTCGCTGATAATTCTTCAGAAGCATATTCGTTGTGGAGTACGATCATCTTATCCTACACAAGAAAAAGTAATATGAAACAATAGATATGAGATAAATATGTAATTAATACTACTGCTTCACTTCACTAAGTGTGCTAAATATTACATAGTTTTCTTCTACTTCAGGACTAGTCCATTCCCCATCACGATTAGTGTGTGATTTAACATATAAAGTTGTCAAGTTATGGATTTCGAACCGGTAAATTAAGATAACGAAAACAAATTAACTTGGTTTTACCAGTTTCTTGTAGAGACGATGAAAAGTTCTCAATCCAACATGATGATAGATCTTCAGGTTTGATCTATTTATTTTATTTGCATGACTCCTCTCCTACAAAATATAGCAAAATTATAATTTGATATTACATAAGAAAAAGTTAATATAGTATAACCTTGAAATTATGCATTTAGTTGATATGCCGGCTCCTTAAACATATCACATAGTTTCTTCCACCCGTCTGGCTGCATGCCTTGAATAGGATTCTGGCTTGCCTCGGAATTTTCAAATTTCTGGTAGTGTTTGTGGTAGCGACCCTTATACTTGCGGTATGCATTATTCATCAATTCATCAACGATCAGGCGCTCCTCAAGTCTCTCAAAATTAAGTTCAAATTCATCCTTAAATATTACAATAAAATTAATATACAATTTATACATCATACAAGACACTATGTTTAATACTCAAAAAACAACACATTTTTACTTACCAAGCAACACTTCTTTATATGCTCCTTAACATCTTAAGGAACTTTGGACCAAGATGATGTAGCCATAGGTGCATAAGTATGAGTAAGACTACTGACGTACGACGCTAGCAAAGCCACTAGATCTCCACTGCCACCAGTGTGGTCGTCATTAATATTAACTTTAATTTTTCTCATCTTGCGCACCTTGTCTAGGCCAACGCCTCTTGTAATACCTCAAGGTCTACAAGGTTGTGTTCCAGTTGCATGAGTTATGATAGAATATATTTAATATGTGTTTTTATCATAATTATAATCTTAGTAATATATGTATTTATTCATAATCAACATATCGTACTCTGATTCACTCATAATATATGTGTTTGTTCTCTGAAAGACTGGAATCTTGTATAAATTTATTATCTGTTTTATAACTTTACAAGGCGGTTAATAACAAATCTATACCAACTTCCTGTTGTTGTGAAATTTTAATTATACTCGCAAGTGCACAAACCATACCAAAATATTAGTTTAGCAAGAACGAGGTTGAACCCACATGGACTTGTAAAAATATAGGAAATCAATCAAATATAAACTAAATAAATTCTAATCTAGCTCAGAAAAATGAGTTTTAACATAAAATAAGAATTTAAAAACTAAATAATTAATGAATAAAAAACAATAAATAATTAATTTAATAAGCTAATTGGGACAGTAATCGGTTCGGTTTGGTCAGATTTTGTACAAATTTTGGAACCAAACCAATATACACCGATTTTAAAAATTTAAGAACAAATACAGACTGATTCATCACCGAAACTGAAATTCTTTATTTTTCAACTTCGGTTTGGTCCGGTCTGATTTACCAATTTACCATTTACACGTGTGGCACTATATAAGTTTAATATTACAATTTTTTCAATACTAAATTTAATTGTTAGAATTTAGTATTTATTATTAATAATTATTAATTCATTAATGTTCAGTTATACTAGTATAGTATAAATAGTGTCTAACTTACATCAAATGTTAATATTAGTTTTATGTTATAATATTAACAGACTTGAATAATAAGATTAGAATTTTATGTTATATTAATTAGCAATTTAGCATATAATATATATAATATAATATAAAAATTTATACATAATATAAAAACTTAAATATATATATATATATACTAGTCCGGTTTGGTTTAAACCAATTTTCAAAATATGAAAACTGGTACCGCACCCGACCAATTACAAACCGGACTAAACCCACCAGTTCGGTCCTGTCCGGTTCAACCAATTTTTTCAGTTTTTTATACACCCCTAAAGCTAATCAAAATAAAAATAACTAAAATAAATTATAAAGAAGCAAATTAAACTAAACAATGAATAAACTACTAATGGGGAATGAACTAAGATTTTAGAATCCCCTCATTAATTCATAGTAATATATTTATGATAATTGATTCTTCCCGAACGTCTACACGATAATGTAGAAATAAATCTTGTTATCATAGAAAATATCATCGTTTACACCTTTGTTTTAAAGAAAAGAGAAAAGATACTTACAACCGTGAATTGTGCAACCGTCGCGTAATCGTTTTGAAAAAAGTGAATAAAACATGGGATCCACATGAAAAAATTAATTTTTTAATAGTAGATCCCACTCTTTTTCAAGGCGATTACGCGGCGTTTATGCACTTCACGATTGTATGTAGAATTACTCTAAAGAAAATATCTAAAGTATATTTTTCTTCACTCATAAATATAAAATATCTAGAGTATTATCACCTGTCTTGCAAACGTTCGACCAAAGAATTATTTTGAAGAAATGTGTGGCTTCCAATGTTACTTCACTAAACCGTCTCTCGGACCTCAACAAATGCGGTAACAATGAGTGGACAGTATCTAAAGTTTGAGAAACGATGGCCTGGCAATTTTTGGAATATGAATATTTACATCGATTTTTTAAATTACTTAGGTGGAATAGAAACATCATTTATGAATAAGCCAAATTTATCGTACACAACACAACTTTCGTCACAATACTGAGGAGCCGGTATACCAGGTAATGCATTATTTCATTATATTAATTCCATTCATTTTTTATCTATAATATTAGTCAATCTAATTCTACTTCTTATTGTATTAGTCTTGTCAGACAAATTCAGCAACAGGAAAAGCTGAAAATGGACTAAGCCATTCAGAGCGAAGAAATGGTTCAAGAGATACTCATGATGATGTTCCAACATTTTATTCCTTCAGTTCCATTTTACACATTTTGTAATTTTTTTTAATACTTTGTATCATGGCCAACTTAGAGTTTGCTTGTAGTTTCATAATATTTTTATGAACAATTGTTGGATTATATATTATATTTGACTTTCAAGCCTAAAACCTACTACTCGAACGAAACTTTATTTGTTCGAATGCGTTCCCTTTTTGATGTTCGGAATGTTGAAATTGCTATTCGAGCCGTATAAAGTTAACATATGATGTTCGAACGGTTATGATAATAGTTTGAACTACAATTCATCATCCCATTCGAACGCATACCTTTTTTATTAGGACGAACCTATTATGTTCGAATAGTGTTCAAACTGTGACATAAATTGTTCGAACCATATACTGAAACATTCAAACGAATCGCGTACATCTTCAAACGCACATTTGAACGGGTATAACAAAGCATTCGAATGCTAATCACTCCTATTCGAACAGAAATAGTGTTACCCTATTATGTTAGAATGAAAAGGCAATACGTTCGAAACATTTACGGTCACTTCGTTTGAACGTTCCATCACCCTTATTCGAACAATTTGAATTAGTAGGTAATTGCATACCTTCTCCATATACACTCTCAACATTCAAACGCAAATCAATCTTATTTGAACAGGCATGACTTCAATATTCGAACGACCTCTCATCCCCTTCGAATGTTTCTCAACCCATTCGAACGTAACTAAAAGGTTTGAATACCAACCTCATAACGTAACCATTCAAATATTATTCTATATTCAAATGAAAGTTGGCCGTTTGAATGGTTATTAGGGACCTAAGTTTTTTTGGTATTTTTGCATTCCAACAGACTTCGAACGGCCCAGGAAAACTTTGTCCCAAAAGAGATTTTCTAGGATGAAAGTTTTTTCTCGCCCCAGAATGCTTTTTGCAATAGAGTTTTTGGGAGGAAATTTTGTTGTCAGAAATTCTCTTAAGATGAAATTTTGTCATCCCAAAAAGGGTTTCCGTTGTAGCGGATCATCATCTAATTAGTGTGTATATATGCCTCTATCATAATTGAATAGTTTCTTGCAAAAGTGGTTTGGTGGACGGAACCTTTTGTTGAATCAAAGTAAAGTACTCCTTTTCTTTGCCTTTAATAATTTACACTATCTTTATTAGTTAAAAAAAAAAAATAGAGCGTCCAACCACTGCATTATTTGACCATCAGGTGGTTTGACCAATATATACTAGTTCTTGTTAGAAATTAGACGGCCAGGAACATTACCATACTTTTCATTAGAAGGTTTTTAATTACATGGGTACTTTCGCCATTATTATAAGTTGCTTTTCATCCTCTTTTTAATGTACAGTGCGTCATGATTGATTTCCTGAAACCAGAAAACTTTTAAAGTAACAGTAGTAATACTACTTATAGAAGTCGAAATTGAAACATTCTTTATCTAAATAAAGTGATCATGGGATTCTATCATCTTCAATTGTACGGAGTGATCATGAGCAAACTTGGCACACAATTCATAGAATTAGTCACTACACCACAGCCCCTCCCTCATATACCAGAGCAAAATGGGATCTCTGAACGTCATCACCGCCACTTAGTGGAAATGGGTCTCACTCTCTTACATGATGCTTCCCTACCATTATCCTATTGGCCTCATGCATTCCAAATTGCTGTTTATCTTATTCACCATCAATCCACACCAATGTTAAACCACAAATCCCCATACATAGGCTTATTAAGACAGCCCCCAAATTATCTTAAATTTAAAATATATATATATATATATATATATATATATCTATATTGGTTCTCTTTGCTTCCCACTCACCAGGCCCTATAATACCCATAAACTCCAGCCCAAAGCCACTCCATGTCTATTTGTCGGTTATTCTCAAACTCAAAATGCTTACAAATGCATATACCTCACCACAAACAAGACATATCTCTCTCAGCATGTCTTATTTGATGAAACCCAAAGCCCCATCAAGACCCATACGGCTGAGAAAGAGTGCCCTTCTTCTCCAATGATTGCTCCACCCATCTCAATGCTACCTCGTCGCGACCGTTACCAGTGTTGTCGGATTGTGCCACCGTTTTCGCATCACCTCCAGTAACTCCCCTGATTCCTCCTCTTGTGGTTTCCCCAATTTACAATCAAATACACGATGCACTGAACCACTCGCACTACACGACGGCGAGGTCTCATCGCCAAGTGCCACCACGGTTTTGCCCACCCAGGTCACCTCACCACCTACAGATTCACTCTCTGCACCCATCGAAACACAAAGAATCCATTCCATGACTACCCGATCAATGAACCAAATTTACAAGCCCCAACAACTCCATGTAGTCACAAAACATCCTATTCCACCAACAATTGAACCAAGTTGTGTGAGTCAAACACTCCGTGAACCTCACTAGCAAAATGCCATGTCTGATGAGTTCACTGCTCTGATGCGGCATGGCACATGGGAATTGGTTGCACCCCCTAACCACTGTAAACCAGTGGGTTGCAAATGGGTGTTTCGGGTTAAGAGAAAGGCCAATGGGTCTGTTGATCGTTTCAAAGCAAGGCTTGTTGCCAAAGGCTATAATCAACGTCCTAGGTTGGATTACATGGAAACCTTCAACCCTGTTGTGAAACCTGTACTATTAGAACTATTTTGACTATTGTTGTGATGTAGGGGTGGATTTTGACACAACTCGATATTAATAATGCATTTTTGCATTGTGAGTTAACTGAAAATGTGTACATGGTTCAACCTCCGGTATTCAAAAATTTGTCCAAACCTAACCATGTTTACAGGTTACGCAAGGCCATTTATGGCCTCAATCAAACAGGCTCCTAGGGCGTGATATTCGGCTCTAAAGAAAAATATATTGGAGCTTGGGTTTAAGAATTCCAAAGCTGATTCCTCATTGTTTATATATAAGAGCAGCTCTATTATCTGTTATTTCTTGGTTTATGTGGATGATCTGGTCATCACAGGCAATGATATTAACTTTTTTTGTTCAATCATTGAAATACTTGGAGCTCGTTCGGACATTGGTCAGCTTCATTTCTTCTTGGGCATGGAGGTTATCTCTACTAAATCTGGTTTATTCTTGTCCCAACATAAATATATTCGTGAACTCCTGTCCAAAACTATTATGATTGGTGCCAAGGATGTTTCGACACTGTTGTCTACAAGTACTACCCTCAAATTGGTTGATGGTACCTCCTCTGTTGATAGCACAAAATTTTGACATGTCATAGGTGCTTTTCAATACCACTCTCTCACACGTCCAGATATCTCATTTGTGGTGAACAAACTCTCTCAGTTTATGCATAAACCAACCGTCACTCATTGGACAGCTGAAAATAGACTCCTTCACTACTTGAAGCAGACCATTTTTCATGGCATCCGTATCCACAAGAGCTTCAGTTCAAATCTCACAACATATTCCGATGCTGATTGGGCTGGCAACTTTGATGTTCGTACATCTACTTTTGCATATATAAGTTTTCTTGGCTCCAATCCCATTTCTTGGAGTTCAAAAAAACAAAGGACTATCGCTCGTTCATCCACTGAAGCCAAATATAAAGTTCCTGCAAATGATGCATCTGAAACAATATGGCTACGAGCACTATTTACTGAACTCGGTTTTCACTTTCATCCCCACCAAAACTGCTCTGTGATAATCTGAGAGCAACACAACTCAGTTTCAATCTAGTTCAGCACTCTCGAATGAAGCATATTCAGATTGACCTCCACTTTGTTCGTGACATAGTTCAACGAGGCACACTTAATGTTCATCATGTTAATACTCAAGATTCAACTTGCGGATCTTCTAACAAAACCATTGTCATAACAACGTACGGATGTCTGTAACAGTCACGAAATCACAGAAAAATATTCTCTGTAATAGCTAGGAAGTTATAGCCACAATCTTAGTTTACTTTCCTGGAATAGAACTTGTAAATATTTATGCTTTACGAGTCTATGTACCAAACAGTGTGTTGAAAAGATTGTTCATTGTGTGTAATAAAATTTCTATCAATACTCAAATTTCATCAGAGTTCATGTGGTCTTAGCTGCTTCAATAGATTCCAAGTCTTCCTTTTACTTAATGAATTATCCTTGATAACTAAAAGAATATATCTTTATTTATAGACAAATATTTGGCCCGCAAAGATAATTTTAAAAAACTACTTTTCAAATTGATGGGATTAAATATAGTATGACGTTATAATATTGTAAAACTATTATTATTAAAAGATATATATATATATATACATATATATATGATATCAAATATTAAACCACATCCATTTATAAAGAAATTATTTTGTAGTTCTTTTTGGCTAAATCCAGCTAGCCTTTTATCGTTTTATATGAATAGTTCATGCTTCATATAATCAGACTCCAATCCAATTAACAACATTTGATCCTAATCTAGTAATCCATACTTATAAAAATTAATCCTAAGTTGAGGGTAATAATATCTTCAACAATTGTAGATACAAGATGCAGAAAGCCAGAATTTCCCAATGCCCCTTCTTTTTTTTTTTTTTTTTTCTAGGCAAGTTAAGCATTATATAGATAAATTAAACGGTTACAAGGATACAAGACTCAGTGAGGTGGAAGTCCCCAATAATCATCCCAAACACAACAAAAGCAGCACCAAAAATAAAAAATAAAAAAGCTGGTTATTAAGCCAAAAACTTGACTCCAACCCAATCCCACAGGGGGATGCCGCTTTAAAGCGGTATTAATATAGTCTGATAGATAGACTATAAACCTACGACTAAAAGCCGCAGTCGAGAGGGGTGCGCTGCATTTTGTTTATCAGGTTCAACTATAAGAGACTATCACGATCACATCGTTTTTATCGCTGCTTAAGGAAAACAGAAACATAGGAGCATAGCAGCCTAAAGATACTCTCACGCACCGCACTGAGAACAAAACGAGCACGTGGATCTGAAAGATCCGAAGCCGCTGCCAGTGCCCCTTCTATATAACTCATTGGTGATCGTCAAAATATTCTTCCTTTCTCTTCCTATAATAGTATTTAAAAAAATCGAGATTACATACATATATGCATCTATATATATATGCAAACGGCCTCTCTTTTTGAAGAGTACTTTATCATGATAGCTAAAATTATTCAAACCATATGGGAGATTTGAATCATGGTTTTAACTATATTTACTTATAAGATTTATGGAAAATGCTACTTAGACCGATAAAATTGATCGATTGTGATTTTTATTTTTATTTTTACCTTAATGGTTAAGGAAGTGATTATTAGTGAATTGATATTTTTTTATTTTTTTAAAGTGTTTTAAAATATATAAAAAAATGGTTGAAATAAAAACAAAAAAATAAAAAAGTTCATTTGCACTTGTGGGTCAGCTTTCTAGGTTAGAAATGTCGGTCCAGTAGCATTATCCAAAATTTATTGAAAGACTTTGTTGGTTTAAATAATAGATCAAAAAGGTTTGAAACAATAGAACTAATTCATAATTACTAGTCATGGGGGATTTTAAATTTATTAGAAGTTTCTATTTTCAATTAAAGAGTTTAAAGAATTGGTTCAACACGTTAAATATTTAATGTTCAAATTCAAAGATCTCTACTCCTACATGTTAAATGATCATCACTCATTCTAAGATCTAACTTTTTGTGTTATATCCTTATAAACACATGCACTAATTAAAGCCGTAGTCTTGCTAATTAAGGTCATGTACAATAACTCCTAGGAGCACTACAAGAGATTTGATTTTCAGAAACGAGATTTTTTAGAGACTAATTAAATTTCGTCCCTAGAATTATTTATTTGAGATGAAATTTAAATTTTGTCCCTAAACATGGATGCTGTTTTTTATGCGTGTTCGAACTAAACCTTATGTGATGAAATATATCGTCTCAAAAAAAGAAGACCGTTCAAACTTAACAAAAACAGTTCAAACAAAATTTTAAATACCGTTCGAATGGTTACATAACTGTTCGAATAATAGTCGTTGCGGGAAAGTATATAAAATTGTGCCGGGGAAAGTTCGAACCCGTTTGAACTTGATATTTAATCATTCGAACTAAAGTTTTGGTGGGAAGTTATAAATAAATCTGGCAGGAATGTTGCTATACTGTTTGAACACTCCAGTACAAGTTTGAACTGTATTTTAAATCACTTTCGAATGTTGATATAAATGTTCGAATAATAGTCGTGGCAGGAACATATACATTAAAACCTGTTCGAACGCCACATTTATTCAATCGAACCAAGTTTTTGGTGAAAAGTTATAAATAAATCTGGCAGGAATGTTGTAACACAGTTCGAACGAGACTTTTTTGTTCGAACGGATATATTAAACGTTTGAATGCTCATAATAGTCGTTCAAAGGGTACCATTTAATTATAGAAATTTATTGAAATGCATTCAAATATTTTGAAAATAAATATTATTTGAGTTTATAAGTTATCATTTTCAAACGATAAAAAAATCTAGCCATATGGATTTATTATTATTTATGATAAATTAAAATATTTCATATTCCTAAGAATTTTATATAATTAATTTAAAAATTAATTAATGAGTTTTATTATGGTAAATAAGAATTTGCAATTAAGAAAAATTACCTTTTAGGGAGTGTCATTTTTTATATTATCATAAACGGTAAGTAAAATAACGAAAATGATTTTTGATAATAAAGAAGCTAGCTATATATAAGAAATAAAAATGATACGGTAATAAAATCAACAACATTCGATACAATACAAAAAGTCAAATAAAAAATAAAACTACTAGGTAAGATTATCTAGGTCCTCTTCTCCTGCATGACAGAAATGCTTCCCTCAATCTCTTGCAGTCGAACCATAATGGGCACAATGATCCTCTCCACCATCATCTCCATCTCCTGGAGCAAAAGTATGGGATGGTCCTCGAGCAGGGATCGTATCTCCTTGATAGTAGCCCCTGTAGCCTGTCTATCAACAACGGCATGAGTAGAAGCTGGATCACGCTCCGTGCCTCTATCTTGTGTTGCTGGAACATTAAGGCGAGCCTTCCGCAAGTGGCCCTCACTTTGCTTAAGGTGATCTTGTTAAGGGGCCCAATCTGTGGTTGCATCCTCTTAGCCATCAGCACATGAACCTCCAATTGGACTAAAAGGTTAGAGATCATCAATGCAAACGGTAGACTACCTGCACTCAAATACCATGAATCAGATCGAATGTAGAGGAGGAAATATAAAGGTAGATCAATCGGCTCTCCTCGTGCTATCCATAGAATAAATCGAGCTCATTCAATGCCAAAGTCAGTCTTGTGTTTCCTCGGATCAATATTATGGGAAACAATTAAATCCAGCATTCGAAAAAATGTGATACAATCTACCTGTTTGATGACCTTGCTGCCATCATATAGAGGAGCGGAATTGTCATGCATCAATTGACGAATCTCATCGTCAGTGGGACCATTCGACTGGAGTCTCATCCTCGATGGTATCTCCACCATCTATCCCTACAGCCGGTTGTTGTGTAGGGTATGCACCAATCTCGCTGGTGATCCCAAGAAAACTATCTGCTGAGATAGTAATACTCACTCCCCGAATGGTAAACGTGAAGGACTCCTCATTAGCCTCCATCTAACCCATGACCCGATAAAACTCACTGATCATGTCCGGATAGGCCACACCCCTCTACTGACAAATCGAGGCCCATCCTCTATCACTGATAATGAATGGCATACATTTTGTTCAATGTATTTTCGTGGGGTTGATACTAGATTTACAAGACCGGACCGAAATTATGAAAGTGGACAAATGGGAGTCTCTTCATCATTTTCCGTATTTTCTCAAATAATACGTCTCATAGGCACACGAGGGGGCTATGACCTATGTGGATGAGAGTTTGATTGAGCTCGATGGTATGTCTTGAATAACTGCACAGAGATTGACCACTACTTGAAGTTAGTGATGAATCTCCGTATCAATATAAATTTAAGTTCATGGAATATAATATAATATAACTTGATACAAATTAATAGTTAACTTGAACATGCGCAGCAAACATATACAGCTACTTCGCCTGGATGGTGTAACTGACGTAGAAAAAAAGCACAAAGATGAATTCGCCTCGTGATTTGAACATACGGTATTAATGTAAAAGTATCTTATTGTCTACGAACTTCATACCACTAATCTTCACTTTTTTTTCTATCTAATATTGATAAAACTAGAATAATATTTATTGATATAGGTTGTATCAAAATATGGTGAAATTGAGAATAAATCTCACCAGAACTGTATGCTCTGGCACGTGGTCCATCCAGGCAGGCCATCCAATACTCAGGATGTTTGGTGCGTAGATATAGATTTCACACAAGAGAACGATATAGAAAAATTCAAAATTATGGGGTCGTAGTCGAAGGAAGCCATGGGGAGGATAACATTGATTTCTACGGAGTTGTAGAAGATATCATAGCGTTAAAGTACGTAGGGGATATATGATCTGGTTGTTTAAATGTAATTGGTGGGATGTCTCAAATCCTAGATTGGGAGTGCATAATAATGAATATTTTGTGAGTGTCAATACATATCGCACATGGTATGAGGACGATCATTTCGTTCTCGCTTTCCAAGCGAATCAAGTTTTTTATTTAGATGATGTAGAGTACGGGAACCCATGACAAGTAGTGGAGAATTTTGCACCAAGAAATGTATAATATTACATTCCAGAGGTAGACGAACAACATGAAGAATTTGATAGTCCAACAAATGAAGAAGCATATCAAGAAAACAAATCAGACATCAATCTATTTGTTGATCTAAGCCAATATGACATGGTCTCATTGCGTAGAGAAGAAATTCAACCAGAAGTAATTGAAGGTGGAATGTCAGAAGAACATAAATCAACTGAAGTATCTAGTGAGGATGAAGGCAACTGGTCCAATAAAACTAATATTAAATGAAATTAATATTTATGTAAGTATCATTGTTATAAATATCCGTAACATTTTTTAAAATAATAATTTATTACAGTTTCAAACAGATATGCCTCACAAACGCAAAGTAACTTGTGTGCCATCTCCATCCATTACCGACTCCCCAATTAGTTCACATGTCATGAATGGTGGGCCAACATCACAAGACCCAGAAGAAAGTATTGTACCAAATTAAACACCACATTTATTGCTCGATTTGAGTTTCATACATTTTCAAGATATTAGTATTTAATTAAAATGTGCTTTAATTATTGTACGTATATATAGTTGTTGTAAGTAAGCGCCGAGGTCGAGGCACTACAAGGTGTGTCTGCATAGAGAAAGTAAGAAAATGAGGAAAAATTAAAGTTGATATTCCTGATGATGTGGCTCTGGGGATTCGACAGTTTGGATTACTTCTTATGTAGGTACCCTTACTCGCACATATGCACCAATGGCTACATCCTCCTCGGCTAAATTTTTCCAACATGTGAAAGATCACATTAAAAATCGTTACCTGGTAATAAGTTACTTAGCAAAAATTTAAGTATAACATGTTAATTTATAATTAGTTTGTATTTATACTAACTGTTTATAATTTTTTGAAGGACGAGTTTGAACTTAATTTTGGCCGGGGAGAGGATCAACTAACGGTTGAGGAGCTGATATCCAATGCGTTCTGGAGGTATAAAGGTCGATGTCATACACACTATCAGAAGTTCAGTACTGCAACAGAGACGTGTCAAAATTCATTTCAAGTAATAACACCAAACGAATGGGAGAATATTTGTGATATGTTTGAAGATCATACTTATCAGGTAATTTCGCTGCTATCTTTTTTTATAGTATATAATAGATGTATTAAACATATAGACATAATGTTTTCTTTTTCTTAGCAACGGAGTATTGCAAACAAAGCAAATAGATCAAATTTACCGATACACAATCAAGCGGGTTCTCAATCTTTTCATCATTTATCTAAAAAAATGGTAACCTTATACTAGTACTCGTCAAATATTAACATATATACTTTTCTGATTTAAGTTCTAGTATAGATTTCCCTTTTGCAGCAAGAAGAAAGTCCTACTGACTATAATCTGACCCAATTGTATGCTAAAACACATAAAAATCATGATCGTGTTTGAACCTCGAAGTAGAAGCAAATCATGTAAGTTTAAGCTTTTTTTAATTCAGTTTTCTAATAATACTTTTGTTACTTATACTAACTTTTTTTTTTTTTTTGCAGGACAAGATGGTATTACTTAAGGAAACTGCTACGGATCCATCTAATGAATCATCTGTCAACAATACTCAGATCTTTTTTCAAATTCTTAGACCACGTTCTGGATATATGAGGGACTTAGGATGTTTGAGGGACTTAGGATGTTGCGTGAAGCCATCATCAACATCATCATCCTCTTCTCAAGTAAGATCGAATGACAAAACTCAAGAATTAGAATAAGCAAGGCTTGAGATAGAACATTTGAGATCTAAGGAAAAAGAGTTGCTGATCCGATTAGATCATGCAGAAGAAACTGAAGATTCAATCCCAAAAATTGTTTGAATAGTGGTAATCAATGATGTCCCAAAACTCTATGCCACCACCACAATCCTAATTTTTCTTTAATTGTCTTTTTATTATTTTGCCCTATAACATTTGAACAAATTTGATGTTTAAATTATATTATTTAATATTAGTATCATATTTTTAATTAAAATCAGTTATGTAGTAAGAGTACCATTCGAATGGAAAATACCTAGTTCGAACAATAAATTGCAATTTATAAAACTGCGAGCTTTTTACCTTGCATTCGAACCGAAAAACAAAACTATTCGAACAACCTGAGAAAAATCCAGTCCGTTCGAACCAAAAAACATAGTGTTCGAACGGACTCCCGTTCGAACAGTCTTTATATATTCGAACTGGCAACAATCATTCATACTAATTATGTTCAAACAACAATCTATTTGTTCGAACAGACCCAGTCTGTTCAAACACTCTGTCCATTTGAACAGGATCAAATATATTTGGTTGTTCGAATCAAGTTTCTGTACCGTTCGAACTGTTTCAGGATTGTTTGAATGGAAAATTTCCATTCGAACTGGTTTTTGAGACGAAAATGTTTCATCTCAAAAAGAAATTTTTGTTCGAACATCTTCGACTGATTCCACCCAATTTTGTCCCTAAAAGTTTTTTATTTTTATGAAAATCAAATTGTGTCCCAAAAAACCTTTTGAGATTGGCTTTTTGAGACAATTTAGAGACTAATTTTTTTTCATCTTAAAAAATTTTTTGAGACAAAAATGGGGTGATTCATCCCAAAAAAACCATTTCTCTTGTAGTGGAGGTGACTAATAAGTAGAAAGTCGAATGGATAAAGGAAAGATCAAAGTTTGGATTAGGTCAATGAGATGGAAGTCCAACAATTTTCAAGTATAATTTGATTTGAGGATATATATGTGTGTTTGTGGAGAGAAATGAGGTAGAACACGTAGGAGTTGGAGGCTGGTGATGAGAGGGGTGAATGCAAGACCACATAAATTAATTGGTGGGGAATACAGTCTCTTCGCGTTGGCAAGAAGCAAGACGATAAGGCCAAGGGCTTTTGCTAGCTGCAGGGGTCCATATATAATATATGTCTCTTACATGTGTGGACTTTATATATATAGGTGCGTGCGGTCCTCCTTAACACATGACATTTGTATGCGTTACGTACGTGGTGCATCTTTTCTTATGTAAAATGGTATCTATGTCATCCACACATGGACAAAACGACAACTCAATCTCTGTAATCTTTCGAATTATGAGAGAGAGACAGAGGCATAAAACTCGTAGCCTATAAGTCTTGAGAACGCGCGTACGTACAGGTGAATTTGTTCCTTGCTGGGTTTGGAGTCTTGGACCCTTGTGCTAGCTTGGTTTTATTTGTGAACAATAAGCAGGTAATTGGGTGGACAGAGAGTGGCTAGCTAGCTAGTGGGGTACGGTCGCTTTAACTTGTTTGAGGACTGGACCTAATTTTTCTTTCTACGTACCCAAAACCAAAATAAATTGCTTAATTTCCGTGCGTGCGTGCATGCATGCATGTTCCTTTTTATTTATACCACCTTTTATATATATATATATATATATATATATATATATATATATATACTTTTTTATTTTAATTATTTCTTTTTGTCACATTCCTAGCTAGCTACGACCTGCATATTTCTTTATCATGTGGTCGAATTAAACGCTCACAAATCTTAAAGGAGATGCATCTTCTTGATCTATATTTATAATTATTTTGAAAAACAAAATCCTCGCTCTCAAGAGCTAGAGGACCGGGATTGAGTAGAAACTAATTAAATACAACCATTTCCACAATGACTGAAGGAATATTTAAAGAATTTACTGAGTCCATTTCAGACTTCGATCGACTGATATATGGATTCTGTACGTCTAATAATATTTATAATTAATGAACGTTACTATTCTTCTATATATCTAATTGCTTATATGATATATCAATATCATCCATAATTATATATAATATTAATTTATTAATTAACAAAAGGAAAATATTACTATGACTCTCAAATGTGCCAACTGATCATATATTTTAATTTTTTTTTAATTTTCTTTTAATGTTTAAGAAAATGAATATTAGAGATGAAAAATGATAAACACACATGATGACTAGTAGTTTTAAAATGTTTAAGAATCATGTTTTAAAATGAATAGTAGTTTAGTAAAATACTTGATAAAAGTAACATCACTTTATAAAAATATTCTTACTTTAAAATATATATTGTAAAATATGTTGTGTGGATATCAATGCTCGATTAGAGATTAATGTTCAACCTACACACCCAACCCTCGTCCAGACAAAAAACAAAAAAGAGAAAAAATAAGACACAGTCCGAAAGAAAAAGAACCACGTACAGAATAATTAAAGCCCTATTAGCTAGGGACCGGATCGAGAAGGCGCGCAATTGACTATAATCATACATTTATAATGATATGATAATGTCGAACGAAATACCAAAATCTTATTAGGTAAATAGATCATATATATGATTCTGTTCCATTACAATTGCACGCTGAAAATTAACCTTTGATCCATCTTTTTGCTATTATATTCATCAGAGCCATATATATATATATATATATATATATATATATATATATATATATATAGAGTTTGCAAATTATTCCCGCAACATACATGATATGTTACTGGCCGAACTACGATTAGGGTTTTCTCTCATGCTGTTATGATCTTTAGGGTTAAAGATTTAATTAAATTAGTACTAATTGGGCCTTTAACAATTGGTATTAGAGTAGGGACCACGTCACGGGCCAATTCAAATTACGAAGAGATCGAGCAACATTATATAGACTAGATTAAAATGTCTTCATACTATGTATGGACATAGTGTTAAGTCATTGAGTAATAATAGATAATGAGTTAAGCCACCAAAAAGGAAAGAGCTACCACGGGGTTAATGTAAGTAAAGTGGGCCGCTATAGATGTCGGATTCGGAAACGTGGTGGAATGTTAAGATCTTACAGATTAAAGGTTTAACCAAATTAATATATATCCAACAGTCCTAGAGGTTTTTGATCAATTATTGGATCTTTTAACACATGCCCATATAGATATGTATTAATTAATAATTCTAGGGGAAGTAATCAAAAGATGGAACAATGACCGATTTATAAGTCTGATTATTCCCTTGCAATAATGACTTCTTTATTTTTTTGGTTACTATATACATTGTATTCATTGATCTTTTTGCTGCATAACGCTTTTTCTTCTCTTTTTTCTCAAAGTATTCTAGCTAACTGAATGTTTTCGGGGAATCCCTGAAAAATAATGATCAGATATTAACAAGCTAGCTAGCTTAAAAGTTTAATTTGTGATGAATTTACAAGACATGTAAGCATCATGTATATTTTGATACGGGATCTAATTAGTTGGAGACTGAAATTTGAATCTCCTAGCTAGCAGATGGAACCCCTCCATTATGAAGTGAAAACTAGTCCTTTGCCAATTATTTGAGTGTCAGATATGGCGTGAAACTAGTCCCATCTCTCCCGCTCAAAAAACAGAAAAAAGTTGCAATATCTGATCTCCTAGTCTAGCTAATTTCCAGTCCTACAAAAATTATATCGGGATCCATAGATTCAGACCTTAAATATTTTTTTATATACTTTCATTAGCGTGTATATTGTGATATTTATATTATTTTAAAAAACAATCATATATAAACATGATAACTCGATATAAATTAAAGGAAGTAGTACTATATATCCGTTAATTATATATATTGATATATGACCCAGTTTTACACAAATAATTTGAGAGTTTCGATCCCCTCCCTCGTTAATAAATAAATTAAGAAACATAATATTTTTAATATTAAAAACGAAATTAATATGGGAATTCAAGGGAAAATGGAGAAAAATTATGAGTAGAACAAATAAGGGATCGTAGATGAGAATAAAGAAAAGCCTGAGTGCATGCATGAGATCAGTACTTAGAGATCATCATCAATAGAGAAGGGTAGTACTTGAACGCTTTCAGTTTTTTTAATATTATATGTTTGTGTGTTCATATATAGTTAATTACGTACGTTGTAATTTTCAAAACTTGTTATAAGTTTCAAACCTATAAGGTTTTCAAGTAAAAATTGCTCGTAAGATTTGAGATTAGAATTGATCAATTAATTTTAACAGCAACACAAGTACATGATCATCATGTACTTATTAATAATTAACTATATATAATGAGGAATTCTATTCATCAGTCATTATTTATTTTTACACCCCACACCTATAGTTTTTTTTTCATAGAGTGTGAGGATATTTTTCATATATATGATGTGGGGTGTAGAGTAGTAAATAGTGACTAATGAGAAGAATTTTTCATATTTAAGACGCCTTCCGCAATATCTTGGGTTAAAACCACACGTAATATATATTAACCAATCCTCACGCTTGGCTTTAGTTTGTAATATTCTTTCTATTAAAAACTCATAACTTTCGACCAATGCCATGTTCAGAAATTAAAACGCAGCCATTGATCTTAAAATTGGCATCTTCCTGTTCAGAAATTAGCTAGGTAGGTACTCTTCCTTCTAATTGTACTAGAGTAATGGAAAAGGAAAGTTTTCCGAGTTGTCCAAGCTGTCGTAATGATACCCACGTAACATATTTTATAACTATATTTTAAAAGAGTAATTTTACATATAACCATGAAGTTGTGCGTAAACGCCACGTAATCACTTTGAAAAAGAGTGGGGTCTACTATTAAAAAATTACTTTTTTCATGTGGGTCTCATGTTTTATTCACTTTTTTTAAAAGCGATTACGCGACGGTTACACAATTTATAATTGTAAATATCTTTTCTCATTTTAAAATAAGAGTATTTTTGTAAAATGATGTACTTTTATGAGTTATTTTACAAAAATGAGTAACGATACCCACACAACACATTTCACAACTATATTTCAAAATAAAAGTATTTTTATAAAGTGATATTACTTTTACGAGATATTTTATAAAAATACCCCTCATTTTAATGTTATACACGAGACACTTACAATATTTACTAATGATGCATTTGGATTTTGCTAGATTTAATGACGGGGGATTTAAATTTTGTTCTTTAAAATCCAAATCTTCAGTTTGGATCATATAGTATAATTTAGATTTGAATTGAGATCAAAACAAGACCTCTTCAACGCCTTAGATTTGAACTCGAAAAATAAAATATTCATATTGATCTAGCTTCTATTCAAACGCGGCAAGTTATTAAGGTCTCGTTTGTTTACGCAATTCAGATGAGATGAGATTAAATATTTTGTTAAAAGTTGAATAAAATATTGTTATAATATATTTTTTGTTTTAGGGTTTGAAAAAGTTGAATTGTTTGTTATATTTTGTGTAAAAGTTTGAAAAAATTGTAATAATTATATGAGATGAGATGAGATAGTTTGGTTTTGTGTAAGGAAAATAATAGGGTTACTACCCTCTTACTACCCATTTACTACTATTTTTGTATTTGATTTTTTTTATAATTTTTTATTTTACTTAATAGTTAAGGAAGTGACAATTAGTAAGTTTATATATTTTTTTAATTTTTTCTTAATGATTAAGGATGTTAAAAAAATAATTAAAATAAAATGATAAAAGAATAAAAACACTATAAGTAGTAGATGGGTATATAGTAAGCCTATCACTACCCTTAGTGTAATGCATGTACGTACTAGGTCTTGATCATGTTATTATTTATCATTTGAAGATTCTTTTAAGCATATTATATCATGAAACACTATATATAATAGATAATTTAGTATTTAATAGCCTACTATTGATCAGGACATCATCAGCCGATTACGTACTACGAAAGTAACTAAAATTATGGAAGCTAGCAGTTGTAACTTCAGCAAAGAAATAGTAAAACATGCATGTGACAAAAAAACTAGGATGACATGCTGATTGCCCTAAGATTTTGTTTCCTTGTCACATGATATGGTAAAGAGAATCGGTGCTTAAAGGACCATGCTTGTCAGATAAGATTCTGAAAGCACATGATATTATTTGAAGCACAATGATGCCTAGCTTGCGTCTTGACAATTTCATCTCCATCTAAATTAACCTTACACATAAATACCTTAATTTGTCAAAATAGTCGCACATTAATTAGGTAGGCTTGTATATATAGTTGCTTTGACCTTGTGATATGTTTGAATGGTTCCACATTAGTTAGCTACATAGCCTTGTATAACTTGGATAGTCGAGGAGGGGCTTAAAGCAATTATACAAGCCTTTTTTTCAAAGTCAGTCTAACCATTGTCACAGTGTGGGACTATTCTGGCAACTTTATAAACTCTATACTTCATACAACTTAATTAAATATTTCACATGTTGGATCTACTTATTAAGAAAAGTCTGGCATATACTTGAGGAGGAGTATTATGATATAATTTAAAAAATTAAATATATCTCTCTCCCCAACTTAATCTATTGATCAAATAAATAGTTATTTAACATGACCAACCACTTTAATTTCCTTTCACGAGGGTATTTCAGCATTGCCCTCTCGAGATTTTTATATGGACCCCATAATTGGTCATTTCACCCTCTGAAATTGACGTGGTTTGATATAGTACATTTAGATTGTAAAGTTATTTTTATTGTAAAGTATATCTAACGTGTTATATGAACGCATGTCAGTTTGTAGATTTAATTTGTAGAATCTCTTTATTATATATATATATATATATATATATATATATATATATATATAAGTTGTTGATACCATGCACGTTAGAATGATCCCAGGAGTGGAAATTAAAGGGAGCACAAGGAGGATGATATTAGGTCATGATGTCGGTGCTTCTGCTCACTTTGGGCCCCTACAACCTATAGTTAGCATGCCTTTGTACTCCTTTTTGTAAATTGTACACACCAACTCGCACAATGTTTGCCCCTTAATTGGCTCACCAAAATATTCCCCCATCGGCTTCCCAGTCAAAAGTGAGCATCAAAAACTCATTTGGGATTTGATAATTTGCTGTCTCCAATACACCTATTTTTTAAGTGATTTTTATATGCCAACTACTCAAATGACATCACCAAAGAAATGTAGGTCTAGAGTTCCAAACTTCTCTCCCTAAATAAAAAATTAAAAAAAAAAAAAAAAACTACTCAAATGACGCCGATGATGATTTAAAATATGCTATACGACATGTGTGGTGAAAAATGAAAAAATTTATAGCGAAGAACATGTCTCTAGAAAGTTATAAAGCCCATGGCCGACAATCTATGTTCATGTTTCAGGACAAGCCTAGGTGCTAGAAATATTGTGGTAGTCGGTAAGTCGGTTGGAATACCGAAAGGAGGTACTCTGAAGAATAGATAAATGGTGGGTGATTAATGGTTATGTCAAGGGAAATGCTGTGGTGAGATACCTGGCCCAACCGAATGTAATGAGATAAAATAAGGAGTTAAAAAAGGAGAGGAAAGAGGGAAGGAAGACCATGCACATATAATTATGACAACTTAAAATAGCCACTACTAACATACTTCTTTGGGAAACCCAATGCACAAGAAATCAAAACTATAACACTTAGTTTAAAAAAATGGAAAATTGGACAGAAGTAATGATAACAACAGTGATTTTTTCAGACAGTGAGCCTATAAGCAGCCAACCAGACAGGCTCCCAATTCAGTAACGCTATGTTCCCATGGCCACTTTCCATGCACCTGCTTGGCCTTGGAAGTTTCCCCATTCCCATCTCATTTCCAACACCGCCACTCATATCCTCCTCCTCCTCCTCCTCCTCATCAATATCAGAATCATCCAAAACTTGTTCTGCTTCTTTTTTAACAACTCCAGTTTCCAACCCTTCTTCTTGAGCAACTTCTTCATTCTCCTCCTCATCAAATCCTTCATCTTGGACCAACCGAAGCCTAAGCCTGCCATCTCCACGCTCAGCATGAAACAGTCCACGAGAAGACCGGACTGTAACAGCTTTCAAAACAAGCCTACCGCCTTCTCTGTGAGGTTGAACTTGTACACCATTAGAGCCACTAATGGATGTCAAGGGTGGAGGAAAACTACGGCAATGATTCAACTTCTTTGACACCCGAAAGCCGTCCAATTTCGAAGCCTGCTTCCAGGGACCAGTTTCAGTAACTACTGAAAGCAAAGCGATTTCATCGATATTGCTTTCTGTAAAAGCACTACCTGTCTCGCTGCACAAGCTTTCTGTGCACATTCGAAGGCTTTCTTCGCTTAGCCTAAAATAAGAGCGGTTAGCATGTGGGTTCACATACACTTTGTCATTTCCAGTGTCTTGTTCCTTGGTATAGAGTGAATTTTTGGTGAGAGCCTGGAGAAAACTCCAGCCACACGAATTAGCACCACTCGAAGACATGTTGGTTCTTTCAACCATGAAATGTTGAATGCAAAAAACAGAGGATGATGAAACAGAGAGTTTTAGTACTGGGCTAGAATGGAGTTTGATGAACTCAAAGGTGAAGAATTTGGATAAAAGACAGGAACTTGAGTGAAACCCACCACTTGGTTTGGCTGAAAGTGAAGATCGATGGGTTTAAAAAGAAGAGAGAAAGAGAGAAACGGGAAAGGGGAGGAGGACCGAGTGACGTGAAAGAAATGTGAAAGCGTGAGATGAATATATAGGTCGAACCCGTTGAGAGAGGAGGGGGGCAGGAACTTTTTAACCCCACTTGAATTTACAACTTTACTCTGCCACACGTTATAAATGGAACAAGAAACAAAAAAACAAAAAACATTAACATTAAATTAGGGAAAACACTTTTTCTTAGTTCGGTGGTAAACACCGAGAATGGTGGACCGAGTCGAGATCAGTTCTATGTTCATCCCTGACTTGGACTCGCTTCATTTGACAAGAAACACCAATTTTTTTTTTTCTATTTATGGACGAAACCCAAGCTTTTTCATCTATCGTCGTTTCAGCTTAAAGAAACCCGCAAAGTACATGATTCTCTCTAGTATTTTGTGGTTGGGATTGCTACCTTTCCCTATACATTACTGCTTTACACTTTACCACTATACGCTTAAATTTTTCTTCTTCCTTTTTCCTGCCGTTGTAATTTGGTCGCTGCCGGTTATGTTGTGGCTGCTCATGTCATGCAGTCCAATGTTGCTTGCCGCATGTTGCGGTCCACTGGTCGTGATCTGGGGCTTCTTATCAAAAGTTAGATGAAGAACTTTTTATTGAGATGAACTCATTGAATTCGGTTATTAGTTCTGTTTATACACAGGAAATCAGAAACTGGAAACCGCGGGAAATAATACGTGATGGAAACTGAACAGATTATGCCACAAACTTGCTGAGTCAGCATATACAACTCTTGGATAAGCCAACTGCACCTCCAAGCTTTGAAACTGTACTTTCTTTGCTGCTGACGGGTGATTGCTAATACTCACCCACAAGATAATTGCTGACACATGACTCGTCTTGCCAAGTAATGTAGGAAAAAACATTGGGCCGGGCATGTTTGCATTTTGAATAAATTTTCATAACTTTCTCGTAATTTCACACCCCACATTTTTTTAATTTTTATTATTTTTTTCTTTTATCAAATATTTATTATATGAATAATGAATAGAAAATTTGAAATAATTTAAAATGAATAAACTCAAAAAAAAATTTAAAGATTTAAAAAAAATATATAGAATGTAGAGTGTGGTGGAGATTGTATAGAAAAACTCTTCCATTTTAAGGGTTTTTGTGTTTGTTACTAGATTTTGTGAAAGTGGAATACAATATGAGAAATTGTTTGATTCTCTTGACAGATGTTTTGTATTAGAATTTGTAGAAATAATAAATCATTAGTTGCTTTAAAAGTTTAAATTAATGAGAAGAGGTAAATTTAATTATTTATATTATATCTTACACTGCCCATTTAGATAGTGAGATAAGATGAGTTGAGTTGGGATGGTTTATGAATAGTAATAAAATTATTAGTTAAAATTAGATAAGATGAGACCTCTGTATCCAAACGGGCCTAGGTTATTTGAAGAGTTGGAATATAATTTTTGTGAAAGTTAATTTAGTTACCACGTTTTTTTTTCAAGAAAATATAAGCAAATGATGAAGTGAAAAGTTTTTTTTAAAGAAATAGAAAACATTTTGAGATATAAATATGTTAGAATTTAAAGTGAGATTTATATATATATATATATATATATCATTAATAGAATAACATTACAAGTTTTTGCCAAGCCAAATAACTTGAGAAATAAACTGAGGAACATTCTCCCACCACATTTCTAGACTCACAATATTCCAAACATACCTGGCCAGCTTATGTGCTGCCTCATTTCCAAGCCTTCTAACATGTTGAACAAGACATGAATATCAGCTTGTTGATTACTAGAAGAAACATGAAAAGTTATAATAATTCCGACATGAATTTTGTTCCATATAAAATGGCAATTTGTTTCTATATCTTTTGTTCTTTCATTAAACTTCTTTCATGAAAAAGCCTCATGAGCAATGAGCGTCATGAGCAATGAGCGTTGCATATAATTACAGTGTTGGCCATGCTGCTCGAGAAGTAGTGCCTTAGGATGCTGTTTGCTATCTTTCTGCATGCTGCCCTTGATTTGTTGCTGTCCAATGATCACCCGGGTGGTGCTGTCTGCTAATTGGTCTTAGCACAATTAGCTTGCTGTTAACCTTTTTTGCATTGTGTTTGTAAATGGCTAGTGCCATCTTAGGCGTGGCTTTTGTTCTGCTATTGCTGTAGTGCTTGTTAATTTGCCTAGTTCTGCAATATCTCTGTAATATTTCTAATACAGTCTTAAAATGGCACCAATTTTGGTTGGTTTTCTAGTGAGAACTCTGAGCAAAAACAGATGAAAAGCAAACGTGTCCTGCTTTTGACCACAGTCATTGCCTCTCTATTGACCAAATCTTTTCTTTTATGGTCATTGACCAAATGCCAAAAACATACCGACAAGATCCATAGTATATCTTTTTCTCTGTTCATAGTACAAATTATAAAAATAAAAAAAAGGAAGTTTTTTTGGTACAAATGTACTGCTTGACAAATTTTTTTTTTAATATTAAGAAATTGATTTTAAGTATATTGGTATATTTTTTTTATTTTTTTTAAATATTTAAATATTTTAAAATAATGTAAAAGAAAACAAAAAAAATTACAAAAATAACTAGCGATAACAACTGAGCGGCCTGAGTAGCACCGCTCCTTGTGCAATTATATATCGTACTTCTGTTAAAAAGAGAAGTAGAAGCAGCTAAGATTCTTTTGAGGCACTGAAGCTTGAGTTCGTAATATTTAGGAAGGTAGACTCTTAAGACAGAAATGATTACAAGTATTAGGATCGAGGAATGAATTTGAAAAATTAATAAGAAGTTGAAAACCCTAATGCACATATACTCCAAACTCCAAAGATGTCAAATGCTTGTGTCTTACCAATAAAGCAATAAACTACATTGAAGAATACGAAATTGTTGTTGTTGGTATTGAGAATTGTAGTTTCTAAGTTGTAATTATAAGGTGCATAATAGAGGATATTGAAACGAAAATAGGGATCTACCTTCCTATTATGGTTTCGATATCCTTACGTCTCGTTTATTTTCACAATCATTCTAATTTTATTTCATTATTTTAATTTTTCTAAATTCTCATACAAAATAAAATAAACAATTTAAAATTTTCAAATTTCAAAAAAAATATAATATCAAAAAAATATATTCTAATAATATTTTATTTAACTTTTAACTTTTATCTCAACTCATATCATCTCACCCCCATCTCATCTGTGAAAACAAACAAGCAAAGAATTCAAAAAAACAAAGGTCTAATTTGTGGTGAGCAAAGAAGAATATGTGCCTCTTGTATACACTCAAGCCCTAACCATCTGATTTCCTTTCCAATTCCCTTTTACTTTGTTTTTGTTTTAAATGAAGGGCAAGAGACTAATGTGTTTGGTTGTTGAAATCAACTTAACTCATTTCAAACCAATCATTGATGAGATTTGTTACTTTTTCAATTTCTTATAAAAAAATTAAATTTATCTCAACCTATTTCATACATTCAAACACATATTTCAACCTATTTACATTCAACTATATCTAAATGGAACTCACAAAATATTACTATTCACAAATCAACTCAAATCATCAAAAATCATCTCAACATCCAAACGTAGAAAAAAGGCAGGGCCTCTTCCGATCATGCTGCCCACCTTTGCCCCCGAAATGACAACTATTTTTTTTTTCTTTTGCTGGATAGCTACTTATTAGTTATCTTAACGAGAAAGGTAACGGAATTGTGCTGATGTTAATGCTGTTGTTATCATTGATGCTGTTCTTAAACTTAACTTCATTCTTATCTAACTTGTGATGACAAGCATATGCTTAGGTTTCAATTCATTGATAGATCATTAAAGTGCCACTCAAGGAGAAAGATGTTAGTAAAGGTCCACTAATGTACATAAAGGAGACGTGTCAATAAACTTTAATACTAACACGTTCCAAGTTTGTGATGCCGGACAGAATTTAAATTAATTTTGACGACTAGTTTCAACAGATGATAAACATAAAGAAGATAATAGATTTATCCAACAGAAAAAACTCTGAACAATATTGATTAATAATAAAATTCGAAATTATTTTATAAACCCACAAACCAGACTTAAATAGCTGCAAAATTCGAAATTATGATAATTTTTTCAAAATAGAAAATTATAAATTATTGTATGAGAAATAAATACATAAATAAACAAAAATCCTACAAAAAATTTGGCCAAAATCGAAATTAGAATCACTTTCAAAACTTGAAACCAAATATTTACTAATAAAGCAAAATGAGCATAAATATATGATTTGAGGGAAAATAATTAATATTGCCTTAGTCCAAGGAGGATATTAAGCTTTTACTTCCTTATTTGTACAGATTCATCTTCTTAAAGTAGTATTTCAATACAATCAACGTAGAATCTTGACCTAGATACCATATATGTGACATATCAATTTGGGTTTACATCAGCTTGTGGACAATACATAAAAGGTTAAGAGTACGGGTCATTGCCCATATTACACCTCATTCAATCTGTAAGAGCATAAAGCATTTCCCTCAAGAATGAATCAGAGTTGAATGCTCCAAATTAAATGAAAAATTGGTACTCTATCGATACATTGTTATGTTTAATGGTTGTTACCCAAAACAACTCGTGAAGCATTCACTACCAAGAAGGAAAGCCTCAGATGACAGCAAAGTTTTCTGATGTCATGATACATGAAGATTTTGAATTTCACTATTTAGTTTCTGAATTTCTTTCTCAACTCCCGACAATTCTTGTTGAATCTCTGAGAGTTTGTCTAGTCTATGCTGTGCATCATCTTGGTAGGGCTGGGCAATGATTTTCACAAAGCTTTCCATATTATTGATAGCTTCCAATAGATCCTTCTGCATGGCCTCATCAAGTTCACTGGCCAAGGCATCTGCAGCCCTTCTCACCTTATCTATCATCCCTTGCCTGCGAGCTGGGAAGTTTGAAATTGCTAATAACCTATCACAGAAATGAAGGATTGGTCAAATATTGCAAACTATAGTTTATAAAACTCTATTCTTTTTTAATGATATAAAACGGCGTTATCGTGTGTGTGAGTAAGTGAGAGAGAATTTTAGCTAAGAAACAGTATCAAATAACTACAAATCTATTCCTGGCAGCAGTGAGCTAACTATGATATATGTAAAGTTGGAACAATGATGTCCTATAAAATCTTCCTCCTTCGTCCAGAATGACGCCATAGAGCTGGATTCTCACCCACATGAACTACCAATAAATTGAGGCATTTGTGACATAAAGGCTTCAGTGAAAAGAAAGAATCACAAAGAGATGCAGAAAGAGAGTGTAAGATTGAAGAAGATGCATCACCCGCCAGCGGAACAAAGGCCAAGAGCGAGAAGATCCTCCAAAGTAGTTGGCAATACAGATGTCAGAAGTGAAGCAGACAAACCAGCTGCCCCCAGTCCTCCGAAAGTCCCTAAGAACTGACATCAAAGAGAGAATATTTCAAATCGGGTTGAGTTCACCATAATCAAATTAAATTACATAAGCATCTTCCACTATAAAGTCCCAACAAATAAGTACTGCATATTAATGACAACACTTTTGGGGGTGTCCAAGAAGGAATAAAATCCAATATAACCTCCAAACAAATTCACCATTGAGGTTATTATGAAAAGATGTAGATGCCATCCACTTCAGAGGATAAATTAAAAAGGGTCCATTCTAGAGTTTAAAACGAATAACTCAGTGATGGGCACTACAAGCACCACAACACAACATTCCATCTTCTTGCTGAGGAAAAAGAAGTGCTACTCATTATCCTGAGGGCTTTCAAACTCACCACTTCGCGGATTTCTTGCTCAAACAACTTGGAAGCAGCACCAGCACCGAAGTTCTCTATCACACTCAAGCTGATCCTATCCAACTTTTTCAGCAACTCATAGGACTCGAAATGCACCTGAGTGTTTGGATAAACATATGAAGGCCATTCTTTTTCAAAAGAATCCTTGTACAGACTCCCTTCCTGAGCATTGCTTGACTGTAACCACGTGACATATTCTCCAAGTAGTTTCTACACACCAAGAAAATACCACAAGTAAACATCAATTCACGAACCAATGCAGACTTACTCTATGGAAAACATGGTAACAAAATTAATGAGAAGACCTGTAGGCAGAGGGAAAAAAAACCTTTAGTAAACCTACAAACTGTAAATATTAAGAAGAAGCAATTCATATTCATGCATTCTGAGACTTAAGCAGCACAGGCATAATCCTCACATGAACACTGCGATTTCAGGACTGAAAACCAGGTTCATGGAAGAATATCTTACACAAACAGACAAATTACACTCTGCACTAATCCATTTACTCACTTGTGCATCTGAGAGTGCGGGACCAATCAGATCATTTTGAAACCTTGTTGTGGCAGGCATTGTTCCCAATTTTTCTGCTTTGAAAACATATGAAGCAACAAGATCAAGATTGGACAGTTGAAGAGTAGCTTCTATAAGCTCCAGAACACGTGATTTTGTAGTCTCAATCTGCAATTTCATACAATACAGTTCATAAACAATCTAAAACAAGTACCGCCAAACTACTTCTGCCTAAAGAAAGGGTGCATACTAGAGATAAAGCCTTCCTTCTCCAAGACAAGCTCTCACTTTCCATCTTTGATGCATATTCTTTTATGCTAGCAACTCTATTGTTTACTGAGACCAAGTCCTGCTTGGCAACCCGGCAGTCCTCTCGCACAAGAGTATCACAAGCAGAAAGTAGCCGTTCTACTATGCCAATGGGTGTTCCAAGTTTTAGCTTCATTCTCTCCATTCCAGCATTTGTTGAGCCATCCAAAAAACTATATAAATAATTTTCAAATTCATAGAAGCTCCTGCTTCCCCATTGGGAATCAAACACCAATAAATCACCGTGGTTATTTTCAGTCTCAAATGAAGACGAAAGTTTTGCTTCAAGAGCAGATCGTGCCGAGACAGGATATAATGTCACATCCTCTGTATTTAGCAACTTCCGAGTATTCTCCTTGATGAATGATATTGCTTCTTCAAGCTGTACCGAATCATGTAAATAGTTAAAGAGAGCAGAATAGGTAATGATAGATGATAAAGGAACTCCAGAAGATTTAAAACTTTTACTATAAGAAAATCATAGAAGGTAAAATCAACAATCAATTTGAAAAAATGCATAATTAAACCTCTTGGGCAGTCTGATAGAGGTCAGCCTTATTCAAGACAAACACAACTTTTTTCTTCCATTGTTGAGTATAACGAAGAAAACCAACCTGAAAAATAATGACAGAAATTAAAATGAAATCAATTTCGGTGATAACACATCCTGCTAAGAGATTTCTTGCAAATACCACGAACTCAAGAAAAAACCTTTTTTCAAAATAAAAAGGTTTCAGCACAAAAGTATGTCATTAAAAAGATAAGATTAACAAAGTGATATTTCCAACTGCAAGGCCTGGTTTGGTTTCACAAATCTTTCAACCCATCTCATCTCATCTGAACATCCAAACACCATTGAAACACAAACATTTTTCAATTTCAAATTTTTTACTTTTCAACTTTTTCATCTAATCATTACAACTTTCCCAAACTTTCAAACAAAACACAAAAAATAATTCAATTTTTTCAAATCCCAAAACAAAAATAATATTAAAAAAATATATTATAACCCTCTTTTAACTTTATAATTTTTTATTTAACTTTTTCTTTCTCCTTTCCCAAAACCCCATAAAACATCTTAACTCAACACATTTCACTACTATTCACAAATTTGCTCACTACTATTCACAGATTTCTCATCTCATCTCATCTCATTTGTGTAACCAAACGAGGCCTAAATCTCAAACTTCTCTGCATGATAAATTAAGCTTCGCTGCTTGACCAGGAAAAATCAACCATACTTGCATACAAAGAGCGTACAAGCTAGAGCCTGAGGCATTAGAGATTCATTCTTTTTCTCGAGGACAAAACTATAATATCAAGCTCAGCCAAATTGATGAGTCCACCTATTCATACCTCACTTTCAGTTAAAGGACGATCAGCAGATATAACAAAAAGAACCAAATCTGCACGGGGTACAAATTCCTCAGTTAGGCGTTGTTGCCTCTGAAGAATCACATTAGTTCCAGGTGTGTCAACCACGACCATCTGATTTAGAAAGGGATAAATGAATTAGTCCATTATGCATCATGGCTAATTATTATAATAAGCCAGTATTCAGATCTATTTCCCGGGAGTTAATGCTGGGTAAACTATTGAAGAAGCATATGCTGCGAATCCTTCATTTTTGCTACAATGTGACAGACTTTATTCTTATCTTCGCTTCTCTTCAATGATCGTTGCATCAGGTTAAAATTAAAGGAAACATATTCATATTTTAATTGTAATATTGGAACATCTCAGAAGAAATCATGAGCTGTAACCAAGGAAAAATCAACTCACTTCTTTAAGAATCGGAGCTGGGAGGTAGCATGTATATTGACCATCTGGATGCCTTTCACAATGTTGTTCATGACCAGAACCCGACTCAGAATAGCGTAAAAAAGTGATCTCATTAGTTGTAGGAACAACCCCCTCTTTGAGATATCTTCTTCCAAGAAGTGCATTAATAACCGTTGACTTGCCAGAGTTAAATTCACCCTACGAATATCAAGTTATATGAAATTGTCAAGAGAAAACTTAAGCCACATTCTGATAAACTATATGGCTAGAATGCACTATAGTAATTATACCGGTCTTTATACAACAGCTCTTTTCTCAGCTGTTAAAAAACCTTGCTCCCACCATAGAAGTATATTTCTTTCAAGTGATTAAGTTTATTAGAAAAACCAGAAGGTAAATACAAAGCAATAATAAAAAGCTTATTTTTAGATATTGTTTTCAATGTTGATTCCTCCTGATGAAACAGACAAATAGATAAGTATGAGAAGACAACTAGAATCTTATACACAGTCAAACACTAGTCTCAATAAGAAAAGCAGATATGCTAGTATGATATGACATGATGACATGTGATTTGAATAAACATATTATCCTATACAGGGTGTTATGCTACGATAACCCCTAGGGGTTGGCTCAAGTAGTAAAGGCCTTGGTCTTGTTGGTATGCTCCCTCCAAGTCTAAGGTTTGAATCCTCTTGGATACAAACAATTTCTTGGGGTCATCGGACTGGGAGAACTTCCCCTTAAATTGCCCGAGGTGCACTTGCGGAAAACTCCTTTCCGAGGGCCTATGCACCCCCGAGATTAGTCGGGACTTTGTTCTTGGACACCTGGTACCAATCAAAACAAAAATTATGCTACGATATACTTTGTGTGAATCCGCCTACTCAAGTTGAGCCTGCATTTGCACTGAGTTCCTTCAATTTGGAAAAAGCAATCCATTAATTTTTTAATTATAAGTTTTAATGCAGCGGCACAGGGACTAAAAAAGCAATCCATTATTAGCAGTAGCATATAATAATGTAGATAATCTCAACAATCCCTATACATTTTTTCTTATGTAAACATGTATGTGGAATAACCAAGGCAGCTTAAATTCTACACCCTTTCAACTTTAAAAAGAAAATTATGAAATTTAGAGCTAATACCAATGTATATCCCTGGAACCAGAATTTGTTGAAGTTCAGCACACAATTACCACTATAACCAGCAAAAATGGCTGATCAATTTGTGAAACTGCTTCAATGAGAAGTGAAACCTCCTCCATCTGTCATTCAAAACCAATATTTCCAGTTTCAGAATTGAGTGAATAATAAAATATTTATGAAATATAGAATCATCTGAAAAATAATACAACTACCAAATGTTTTAATTAAATGATCACCAGAGGAGCAGCTTTCTGGATAACATTTATTGCTTTGAGCAAAACTGTTCTCTCTGTTTCTATGAACTGTTTTTCTCTATCTTCCAATTTAATAAAGCCAGCTACTCTTTTTTCCCCATAACCACCATTATCCGCATTCAATAATTTGAACTTAATAGAGCTTTCAACTTCATCCTGCATTCTTTTATTCATGTATGCATTGTTAAACAATTTCCTCAAAACATCATCATCAAACAACCCCAAACCTTCCAAAGGGATCACGAAACCACTAGCACCCAATTTGAGCATATCCGATGCCTCAGTCAATAATGCATCCTCTCCATGTGAAGAAAAGATGACAAAAATTGGTATCTTCACATTCTCAAATACAGAGTTCTCTGCCATATCAACATGTTTCTCTCCACCAATGTCATATATAAGAAAATCAGCACCTTCAGAAAAAGACGCATTTAAAGCAGCATTTGCTGTTTGTACTTTCCTAGCTACCAAAGGAAGAATAACCGATTCAGACTTGGAATCGATCATTGTGTTTCTGGCCACAATGGCAGGAAGACCTGTAACAGAAAGAAGCATCATATAATTACCGCATCGTACAATTTATAATATTGAGATGAAATTGTATTGAATAGGGAACATAACTGGTAAAATAGATAACAGATCAAACTAACGCACACTGTGACCAAACATTGGGATTCACCATGGACCAAGGTACCATACTACAATAAATGATCCGGCTCAGAAATAAACACTTTATTTGGATAGCTTAATTATCAAAAGAATGTATCTTACAGAGTGAAATATTTTTAACACACACGCACGCACACACATATATAAGAATGAATTCTGGTTAGCATAATCGATCAAGTTAACGTGTGGATCTGCAGCCTGTATTGATCTTCATTTTTTGTTGTAGTGACGTTATTAGGAATTCAGCTCTCAAGATCATCCACTTAGTGAGTACGTGATAAACTAAATGCCTTGTCGTTCATTAATAGTAAAAACAAATTAGATATGGCATATAAAAACAACCTTGATCAGAGAGTACAACCCCACTAGCTCCAACGGCTGCAGCGACATCTACTCGCTCCGCGATTAACAAATACGCGCGGTCCCGAACAATCGATTTCAACAAACAAGCGGCCTCGTAAACCCTCCCAGCACCACTTCCTTCACCGCCATTGAGCAAAACAATCCGAACCCACTTGGCTACGGCCTTGTCGATCAAATCCAAGGCATCCTGTCGACCAATGACGTCGTCTGGATCCAACTGAAGGACGAGACAGGGAACTCTGATCTCGGGGCGCTTGAAGCCGCCGGGGAAGAGAGTTCTGGGCTGGGACTTAGGTGGGTTTGGAGGGTTCTGGTTGGGGAGGCGATAAGGATCTTGGGAGATTGAGGTAATGGGGTAGTGGGTTCGGCGTAGTGGGGTTTTTGAGCGAGTAAATTGTGTAAGGCGATGTGGGGTGGGGTTGAGAAAAAAGAGAGGGACTCTCGGGGTTTCAAAGGAGAGGAGGGGTACCATGGGACTGAGAAACGAGTGTCTCGCTGAGTTGTTGTTGTTGTTGTTCTGAAGTTTGAGAGAGAGAGAGAGTGAGAGAGTGCGGGTGCGAGAAAGAAGCTTATCTTCCCATGGATATACGGTGGTGTGTTTTCGTTAACTTTCTTATCCGTTGAGACGAGAGAGGAAAACGAAAGCGAGGGCTGTCTGCTGTATTGCTCCAATAATGACAACATAAACAAATAATGAACTATGATTTTAGCAAAATATAATTAAATTAAAAATAAAATTTCTTATGTTGAAAACAAGTCACTTTAAAGATTTCAAGATAGTAGTGTTTTTGGATTAAAAAGTGATATTATCATAGTCGAGTGCGTAAATGCCGCGTAATCCTTTTAAAAAAAGTGAATAACTACGGGATTCACATGAAAAAAAAATTAATTTTTTAATAATAGATCTCATTCTTTTTCAAAAAAATTACGCGATACTTACGTACTTCATAACTATATGTAATATTTTTGTTATAGGGGTTTGTGACTCTAGATCTAACCTCTTATCGTTTAGAGATGGGAAAAGGAAAAATAAAAAACTAGGGAAACATAGAGAAAAGAGAAAGGGAAATTATTTCGGTCTACAAGATCTTAAAAAGGGAAACGTAGAGAAAAAAGAAAGGGAAATAAAAAGCTAATTACCTCGGTTGTCTCTTCTAATGGACTGCAGCTTCCTTTTTGTCACCCCGTCCAAGACATCTTAGACTACCTCAGATTGGCTCCATCGTAGCTTCATTCCAACACATGGAGGATTCTGATGTTGTGTTGTATTGTCTGGCATATGGTCTTTGAGACTATGGGCAAAGATTATCCTCGATATCGAAAAAGGTCACCTAGTCCTCGGAGGATGAGGTGTCTCATGAGCCATCAGGGTACAGCAGCTGATAAGTATTATTTTTATGTGATTTTTATCACTCTTTTATTTATGAAAAATATCATTTTTCCTTCAATACTATTAATTTTATTTTATTTCTATTTATTTTTATTTATTTTCTTGGATTTGAAGAATGGGACGATTTAGTGCAAAAGGACAACATTTTGGTACAAAAGAAGAGACTACGGATCCAGACTGATGAGAGGTAGCGAGATCTGAAGAGAGCCGATAAAATTTGGGCGAGGAGCCTTGTCCCATGGGCAGCAAAG
Organism: Juglans mandshurica; assembly: GCA_022457165.1. Taxonomy (NCBI): domain Eukaryota; kingdom Viridiplantae; phylum Streptophyta; class Magnoliopsida; order Fagales; family Juglandaceae; genus Juglans; species Juglans mandshurica. The sequence goes on from CM039623.1 coordinate 22,779,005, forward strand.
AGATATTTCTCGCCCAAAGGCGAGAAGACTTACCTCTCGGTAGGCGAGGAGACTCACGACCAGAATGTGCGACCAGAATGTGCAACCAGAAGGTGCGAAAACTTGGTGACAAGGCTCTAAACTGTTAGATTGGGAGACTAGTCTAAATGACCAACTTAAAAAACCAACATAAACGACATCGTGAGCAACAACTAGAAAATGCGAGATGAGTCTTTCATCCCGGTTGGGAGTCTTTCCACTTGGTAGGCGAGGAAAGGCCCGTTCTTTTGTGACCTCCACTTCCGTTCATTTGTGACCTCCACGCCCACCAGTTATATTCAGTGCACACAGCATCTACTTGCCTCTACCCTTTTAAGTTCCACAATCAATCTATTGGCGACCAAATCCTCCCAAACTCCTCAAATCAAGTCGCACTTTTATGTTAACATCTATCTTTAGAAATTATTTTCCAAATTTTTAGGTTAGATTGTAGCCACATTTATTTCGTTTCTGGATTTGAGTTTTGATATCTATTTAATCCCGTTTTGTGGGATGAATAGAGAGTCATGATTCTTAATCTTAGTTTTAGTTTTGAGTTTTAGAGAGTCTGAGTTTAGGTTTCGATAGTTCAAAATTTATTATTTTTTCTTTCAAGAAGGCAGATCTAGGGGAGCAGAAGCGAGAGTCACATGTTTCATCAACTGACTCCAACGAAGAACATCAGTTTTATTCTTTTTCTTTTTAATTTCATTATGAACTAATTTTATTTTCTAGAGTTTTGATGTAACTTAGCATTGAACACACAGTTTACATTCCAAGTTATTTTATTTTCAATATTTCCATAATTAAGTGTTTATTCATTGTTTTTAATACTTACAATTTTCTACCTAACTATTGTTCGATCTTTTGGATTGCAATGAGACCGAGAGGTGATTTGTTATTAAAGCTCTAGGATAAACACAATTAGTTGAGCAAAAGCAAAGATGATTTACCGCGACTAGTATGATTTCAAGAAAAATTCAAAAAACTTAATGAGTCTCTAATTAGTTAAATTCAAATAGAGATATGGAGTTATTAGTTGAAGATACTTTTGGTATTGTTCAAGAGAAAATATTGAATAGTTGAGGATTTTTATCATCAACTTGGGATAATTGGGATTCTATAACAAGGAATAATAAATTGTGTGGGATTTGCTAGGTGAAGTCAAATGCTCTAGATCTATTTTTATTATTTTTAAAATCTTAATTTTAATGTTTTTTTCTTCAGTTTAATTTAAATAAACCATTCTTCAAATTTATGGTTTCCAAATAGTAATTAATTTAGTCAATTTCAATACTCAATAGCATAATTATTCCATGTGGGTTCGATAACTGTTTTCTTTAAAACACTTCACTACTTGTTACGATTTTGTGTACTTGCAAATATATTTTTATGCGAACAAGTTTTTGGCGTCGTTGCCAGGGAATCCGTAGGAGTGCCTCCCTTGGGCCAGTCTTCGTAAGCCCCATCTTCGTCCGGGGTCATGGAGCCGACTCAGGGTCAACGGCCTACCCGGGCCGCTCGAATGCCCTTATGTCTGACCAACCCCCTATTTCATCCCAACCAGTGCCCCCATCTTCTACCCCGCCAGGTGATCAAGGACCAGCTAGGGTCCTTAGCCGCGAAGAATAAGATCTTGAGATGGACTTCTTCTCGGCTTTCCTTGCCCCCACTCTAAGGGGATCTCATAATCTCATCTTGTCGTTTGAAGATGTCTTGGAGATGCTGTTGCCCCAAACGATTATGATGGGGTGCATGTCGTCGCTCCCGAGGAGAGAGACCGTTGACACCAAAGCCCTGAGGTTCCCAAGCAACGGCGGGGGTGTCCATTCCCCACACTTTGACGAACCCATGGGGTTATCCCCAGATCATCCCTTGGTCATTGACCTTAGCGGGGAGAGGGTTTTCATACCTTCCTTTTCCTTAGGCACATCACTCGAGCCCGAGGTTGTTTCGTCGGTGGCCTTAAAGGAGCCTGCCATGGTGACCCCTCCTGCAAGCGTATGGGCGTACCGGGCGAGCAACTGGTCTGGGGTGTCGTTGCGGCAACTCAGGTTGAGAAAGCGACAGACATAAGGGCCTTGGTGACGCCCAAACAGGAGTCAACGGCTAATGGGGGTTCCTCGTGGATGTCCAAGTAGGAGCTGGCAGCTGACGAGGGCTCCTTGGGGTTGAGGATGCTCGAGCAAGAGCTAAAGGGGGTGCCTAGGGGATGCCCAAGCAGGAGATAGTGGTTGACGGGGGCGCATTGGAGATGACCAAACAGAAGACGGTAGCCGACGGGGGTGCCGAGGTGACGCTCGAATTGGAGCCAATGATTGACGTAAATGCCCCAGTAACATCAGGGCAGGTACCTGTAGTTGGGGTTGTTAGCAGTATCGAGGCCCAATCCGAGTTGGCACCTGACAAGGGTGTAGGCACTTCTTCTTGGGCTACGCTCATCGCCTCTCTGGTAGCTGGGAGGCTTAGGGCAGACCTTTAGAGCTAGAGGGGGTAGTGCTTCGAGAACAAGGCCAGATCTTGACAGAGCTCGAGCCAAGGCAATTAGTCAAGAAGCCAGCAAACTCAAAGATTTCTTCTCTTCGTTAGGATATTTTCCTTCGCCCCTACTTTTTTCTTTTATTTTCATTTTATTTCATCTAAATATGTTCGAGCTACCAAGGAGTCAGCCAGCTGGCCGTCTTGATTGTGGTTGAAAGGGGCGAGTTAGAAGAGGAGGTCCGAGCATTGCAATCCCTTGCCATCTTAGCCCGCAGAGAGGTCCGCAAGGCGTATAAGGAGAGGAACGATGTCGTGGAGGCCTTCCTCCACGTGCACTCCAACCGTCAGCGCAAGAAGAAGAAAATTGACAAGCTTCGCCAAGAGAAGATCTTCCTTCGAGATGACTTGACTAAGTCTCAGAAAGAGGTTGCTCGCTGCCACCTTGAGGCCAAGCTTCTAGAGGAGGAACGAGACATTTTGTGAGACCGATTGGCTCGTTAGGAGGTTAAGTTGGAGGTGCTCAGGAAATCATGCAATGACCTCAAGGGTGAGAAGGATAAGCTAGTTAAGCAACATAATTCAGACATGAGGTTGCACAATTGGTTGCAGAAGACATACCAAGACCTCACCAGGCCCTAGAAGCGTAAGGTAGAGCTCCTCAAATCTCGAGACAGGCAAATCAAGACTTTGGAGTCTGAATTGGCTTCTGCCAAGGGCAAGTTGTAGTCTCACGACTTGCAGATAAAGGCTCTAGAGTCCGGGTTGGCTACTTCCCAAGAGAAGTTGACCTCTCGGGACCTGGAAGTCGAAGCCCTCAGGTCCGAGCTAGCTTACTCCAATGGGGACCTGGCCCATCTCTCTATACAGATGTCGGCGGCAAAGATGGTCCACAACCAAGCTTGGGGTTATGACTATAAAGAAGGCTTAGACAGGTTGAGGGATCACCTGTTGGAGAACCCACGAACCAACATGAGGGCCTTTAACCTGATCTCCCTCCAACCTAATCGTCAGGTGCACCAATTCGCCAACTCCTTGGGCAAAGACCTAATGTTCAATGTTTTTCTAGACAAAGTTCCAGGCCCTTAACTTGTAATGATTATAATTTATTTTTATTATTATTATTGTAATAGAAATGAATTTACCTCGTATGCGAGGGGTGGGCAGCGGGGCCTCGCCTCCGCTTCCGCCTCGCCCCGCATAGAGAGGGCCTAACGGGGGCGGGGGCGGGACGACCCCAGCGGGGCCCCGCCCCCGCCCACGCTCCACATTAAAAAAAATTTTATTTATATATATATAAATAAATATATTGTATATAGATATACACAATTTATAAAAGACTTAAAATTATATTCAAGTCATTGGATTGCTTTGGCCTCCTAGGCCAACCTTTATATAGGAGGCCAAGGCAATACAATAGTCATCCTTAAGCAATGTGAAACTTACTACTAAGTCTCACATTGCTTAAGGATGACTATTGTTTTGCCTTAGCATCCTATAAAGGTTGGTCTAGGAGGCCAAATCAATCCAAAATCTAACTCTAATGAGTTTAGATTTTTTCTCCCGGATGGATGGTGCCTAGGCGGGGGGCGGGGCGGATGGGATTTTGTCCCCCACCCCCTGGCACCGGGGCGGGGGAAAAACCCCCAACACCCGCATGGTGCGGGGTGGGGGGCGGGGAGGGGGTGCCCCCGCCCCGCACCATGCGGGTAGCACCCCTATCGTATACGACTTCTGCTGATCTTCACCAGTTTAGGCTTTTCTTCCCTTTATTGCTCTATTGTATTCTTTTTCTTTTTGTCATTCTATTGTGTTTCCCTTTTTGCCGTTCTATTATGTTCTTTCTCTTTTATTTGTTCTATTGTGTTCACAACGAGTCTAGCGACTAGACTTTTATTTGCGCTAGGGCCGGGCAGTCAAAGGACCGTCATCGCCCTTTGATTCACAACGAGTCCAGTGACTCGGTTTCTATTAGTGCGAGGCCCAACAATCAAGTGACTGCCACCTCCCGTTTGTTCACAGCGAGTCCAATGACTCAATTTTTATTTGTGTGAGGACCGGGCAGTCAAGGGACTGTCACCACCCTTTGGTGGATACCCGTAAGACATTTTCTCAATACATTTAAGCACAATATTCATGGTTTATTCATGGTTTACCAATTTTCACCGACTCATTTTCTCAATAGATTTAAGCAAAATATTTCATCAAGTGCTTTGCATTTCACAGGTGTGGTAGTTTATTTCCCTGTAAATCCTTAAGGCGACAAGATCCAGACCTGCTGTTGGCAGTGATGACAAACAGTCCTTCCCATCACGGCACCAGCTTCCCTTACTCTTGCGTGGTCGTTCATGTTTGTCTCAGAACCAGGTCACCTACTTTGAAGGACGTGGGCCTGACTTTCCTGTTGAAGTAGTGTTCAACCTTTCTTTTGTTGATTATAGTTTGTATTTCGGCTTCCTCTCTCTTTTCTTTCAACAGGTCTAAGGTGTGTTTGGGTAGTGAGATCACTCCACTACTATTTATTATTTTATCATTACTTTTTACCTATTTTTCACTACTATTCAATATTTTATCATTACTTTTTCACTACTCTTTACTACTATTCATAGATCATCTGAGATCACATCACTACCCAAACACAACCTAATTGTTCTTCTAGTTTCTCGTCATTGGAGCCTTGGTTGAAGTGCTAGACCATGTTGGTAGGCATCCCTACTTCCACTGGTACCTCTGCTTCGCTTCCGTAGGTAAGGGCGAAATGGGTTTATCCTATCAGTGTTTTGATGGTAGTCCATTACGCCCATAGGACCCCTGGGAGCTCTTCCGCCCAGCTCCCTTTCATATAAGTCATTTTCTTCTTTAGGATTATGAACAATGTCTTGTTGGTTGACTTGACCTGTCTGTTGGCTTGTGGGTGCCCCATGGAGGAGTATTTGAAGTTGATTCCCAATTCCACACACCAGTCGCGATAGTGACTTGAATCGAACAGTCACCCTTTATTCGAGATTATATTGCAAGGAATGCCAAATCTGCAAACAATGGCCTTCCACAGGAATATGGTAATGTTGTTTGTCGTGATAGTCGATAGAGCTTCCACCTCCACCCACTTTGTGAAGTAGTCTACGACGATGACCACGAACCTTACCTCCCCCTTACTCGAGAGCAAGCGATCGACTGGATCAATTCCCCATTGCCCAAATTTTCAAGGCAACATGATTGACATTAGTTCCTTTGGTGGGCAATATGGTACCGGGACGTACAACTGACATTTCAGGCATTTCCTGACAAACTCTTATGCGTCTTTGAGGGCAGGCGGCCAATACTACCCTGCTCGTACTACCTTTTTCCGCTAATGCTCTTCCACCCGAATGATTCTCGCATACCCCTTCATATATTTCGGTTAGTATGTTTTGGGATTCTTCCAGCGAGACGTACCTGAGGAGGGCTGCCGAGAAGCCCCGCCTGTACAGAACTCCATCTATTGGGGTGAAGCTTTATTTTTTACCATCTGCACCTCCCATTTTTTTTCAGGGAGCTCCCCGACATCTAGGTACTTTATCACATCTAAGGCCCATTATGATATTCTCAACCTTACCTCCAAGATTTCGATTCCCACGATGTGTACATCCATCGTTCTGACGACCATCAGTTCTGGTAAGACGGAATCCTCCTATTTTGTGGTGGTTCACACTAGCTTTTTGGTCTTTTGGTTCTCTTCCCTTGGCACCTGTTGGATACGAAAATACTGGAAACAACTGCATTTTTCTCATACAAACTGTAGATATTTCTTTAGTTTCTCACCCTTTGTAGAGAACTCTCTCAAGACTTGGTTGACAATTACTTGGGAGTCGAGTCTCACTTCCAAATATGTGGCCCCCAACATCTCAAGTACTGAAAACCTGGCCAGCAATGTTTCATATTCTACTTCGTTGTTGGTAGTTTTAAAACCGATCTTAATAGCGTAGTTGTGTTCTTCCCTACAGTCTGTAGTGGTATGCACCCCTACTCCTCCTCCAGCACAGCAGGACAAGCCGTTGATGAAAACTTGCCAGGTCTTTCCTGCAGGTGCATCTCGGACTTCCTCGGGGAAGTCAGTGAACCCCCTGATTATGGTGTGGATCTCACCAAAGGGGCTATTCCCACGAGCTGGGGCTCAGCGAGGGGCGTGATAAGTGGATTCTCAAGCCATTCTCAGCCTCTTGGGGCTCTCACTCCTTCGCGACCTTTAGGGCTACCCCCCGCTTTGCTCGAATGACTACCTACGGTTCATCGGATATTGGGCGACCAAACTCTCCAACTCTCCCATTTTCTTCTTGAGGGTGTAGCAATACACAATGTTATTGCTTTCTGTCTAGTGGTAAGTACACAAGCATCGGCTTCCAAGGTCGCAATGGTCGACTTCCCGAATGTTTGATGTGCTTTCTTCTTGCACATTCAAACTGGAGTGTTGGTGTCTAACACCTTATCTTCTTAAGGACATGTTATCCTCTCGGCTCAGTCGTGCTGCCCCTTTTCAGGTTTCTCTGGGGCTTTCATCCAACCCAACACATTGGTCTTTCGATATGCTTGTTCTAATTCGATCTTCCTTGGGGCTGTCAGGACCCTGAGAGTGTCTTCGGCGTTGATGAAACCGTCTACCCTATCCATAAACTCCTGCAATTTCATGGGAGTCTTTCTTGCCAACTCTGTCATGAACGAGTTCCGAGACCAAATTCCTCATAAGAGTGTCGCCACTGTGATTTTCTCATCCTGGTCATCCGTAGTCATACGCTCTTTATTGAACCAGGCCAGATACTTCTCATCTTGGGGTAACACTCCGAACCACCCTCTCGCTACACCTTTTAACGTCAGCAGGAAGGCTCTACAAGCTACTTCTCCGGGGATCCCATGAAGAGTCATATGGACTTTAAAGGTTTCTAGATTTTCAAGAGAGTCCATGGATCCGTTGTACATCTCTATTTGGGGAACTTTGAACTTCGACGACATCAGTGCTGCCATCACGTCCGCGTTATAGGGTAAGTCTGTGGTAGTGAGTAACTGGTCAATCGACAACGACGCTCCCATCCTTTTCACCATCTCTTCATACTTTTCCATGAGTCTACATAATTCATGGTGCATCTTTCTCCTCTCTTCTTTGTCGGCGTTCGTTCCTCTGGCTCTCCATGATTTGGCATGTTCATTTTGACTTGGCTCGGCATCCTCTCATGACCCGCCGTTCCTTCTCTTTAGGACTTCTTCTCTTGTCGGAGATTCTCCATCTCTGCCTCCATTCTCTTCATACGCTCCTCCATTTCTGCGAACCTTCCTTCTGTGTTTCTTGAGGATTCTTCATATCCGCTGGTTGTTTGAGAGTGCATTGTAGCCGGCATTCGAATGGCAAGTTATTTTACAAAGATCCCACAAACGGCGCCACTTTTAACGATGTATTTCTCATACTGGTCACTAGGCTTGATATTCCTGGACACCATAAATGTGAGGGCTTGGCGGGTGTTGAGATACCTCTGATGCCTAAGTCAGTCTTCTTAACGCTAGAGAAATCTTTTGTATGTAAGAGTACGTGAAAGAGGGCTTCTGACCTGGGGTTGAGGTTTTATACTTCCCACCGAGGTAGGGCCCATTTCCTATGTCAGGGGTGTCCGTCTCCCATACAAGGTTCCAAGTCATCACATTTAATGCAGCGTGGCTCTCCTTGGTCACGTCCTTTGTGGTAGGTGGGTGATGTGGCCATTACTGGCCATTCTACCAAGAACAATGCCTCCCACCTGGTTCTTCTATCTGCACTCCGTATTTGTACATTTAATGCGGCGTGGCATCCTTGTAGGCCATCCAGACAAGGTTGTGTCAGAGTAGGCGTTGTCCCATCTCCCATGCTAATTCTTCTTCCCTCATGGGCCCAATTCCTCCTTTATCGCTTGGTGGGATGGTTACATTCTAGTTGTTGGGCTTCTTAGACTTGGTCCAGGCCCAGTCTAATGGGACTGAAAATATCCCTTCCAAGAACCATTCACTTGTCATATTCTCTCACCTTGAGTAGTGTACTCTTTATTTTTTTTCCTTCATATTTTTTATCTTTAAGCAAGTTAACTACTCGTTCTTCTTGTCTTGTTTTTCTCTACGATGCTTGCTTTATTAAGGATCTCATCCATTGGAGAACAATTGAGAGGGTTAAGGCAAAGGAAGGATTATGAACCGATTTTGTCTCAACTCATCTCATTACTATTCACTATTATTCACAAATTTAAACTCACAAATCTCACTACTATTCAAATATTATGTTGGATTATACAAAATCACATAGAAGAATTGGAACTAAAATCCCAAGAAGCCAAACAAAAGGCTTCCTCTATTAGTGATCTGTTAGTTGACAGTTAAGTAAGTTAAAGTGCAGGTAAGTTAAGTTGCCAGATGTCAAGCATTGTATAGTCATGTTAATCAATCAAAATTGTATAAATAGATTCATTTGTAATAGCTATGAGCTTCATGAAGTTAATGAGAAGTAATTCATATTTCTTTTCTCAAGTTCTCAAGTTCTCTGTTTTCTTCTATTTTTAGCAATTTTACATCGTATCATCAAGAATAAAGAATCTTCCACTGCTTTCTTGATCTCTTCTTCATTCTTTCTTGCTTTTATCACAAATCCTTCTGATGATTCATCGAGTTACTACTATCTGCATCCCTTTGATAATCCTGGAGCTCTTCTGGTTTCAGAAATCTTCATTGGTGAGAACTACATTGCATGGAGTCAATCTATTTCCATTGCCCTCACTGTGAAAAACAAGATTGCTTTCATTGATGGAAGCTTGGCTCAACCTAATCCTGATGATCCTAGGTTTCGAGTTGCTTGGCTGAGAGCAAATAATTTGGTGTTATCCTGGTTGATGAATTCTATTGCCAAAGAAAGTTGTGGCAGTCTCCTCTATTTTACAAGTGCATTTAATATATGGGAAGAGCTTAAAACCCGATATCTTCGAAGTGATGGTCCAAGGGTTTTTACTTTGGAAAAGTCTCTTAGTTCCATTTCTCAAGGATCAAAATCTGTCACTGAATATTTCAATGAATTCAAGACTGTGGGATGAATACATTAGTTATCATCCTATTCCAAGCTGCGGATGTGGAAATCTTGATAGATGTTCTTGTGACATTCTAAAGAACCTCACTTATCATTAACAATCTAACTATGTAATGAAATTCTTATTCGGCTTACATGATTCTTATTCAGTCATGAGAAATCAATTATTGCTTCAGTCCCCATTACCCTCCATGAGCAAAGTTTTCTCTTTGCTACTGCAAGAAGAAAGCCAAAGATCTTTGACTAATGCAGTTGGAATTCCTCTTGATTCACATGCTATGATTGCTACACAACCATCAAGAAAAACATCAACAAATGGGGTTTGATTCACAAAGCCAAAAGGAAAAGCAGATGTGATATTCTCTCATTGTGGATATTCTAGTCATCTTGCAGACAAGTGTTTTCAACTCATTCGCTATCCACCTGGATGGAAGGGTCCACCAGGCAAAAGATCCCTTTCTACAACATCTGGAGGTGCAAATGCTCCAAGATTGCCCACTGTAAACAATGCTTCTTCTTTGGAGCAGAATTCAAGTATTCCCAACATGAGTTTAGAGCAAATTCAAAATCTTCTTACACTTGCTAATAGCCTATCCAATTCAAAGATTAATCCTAGTGCAACAGCTAATGTTGCCTCTACCTGAGGTAATTTCTCCTCTTGCAACACAATTTCATTATCAAATAATCATTTCACTTGGATTCTTGATACTGGGGCAATAAATCATATGATATATTCTCCTCAATTTTTTGATTCCATCAATTTACCTAGTACACCTTCTAAAGTGTATCTACCAAATGACCAATCTGTCCCATTGTCTTTACTGGAAATGTTAAATTTTCACCAAATATAACTCTACATAATGCTCTTTATGTTCATTCCTTTAATATCAATCTTATTTCTGCTTCAAGACTAACTAAAGATAATTCAATTGGATTATTCTTTCTCCAATCCAAATGCATTCTGCAAGATCTCAGCAAATGGAAGATGATTGGGCTTGCTAAAGTGAAATCTGGTCTATACCATCTACAAAATTCTTTGCTAAAGCAAACAATGAAATGACTGATTCAATCATTTCATCTTCTACTTCTTTAGCTGAAACTTGTAATATCAATTATGAAATATGGCATTTTCGATTAGGACATCTTCCACCTGCAAGAATACAAATCATCGGTGCATTTGATTCTTCTATAAAAGCTACTCACAATCATGTCTATGAGATTTTACCTTTAGCTAAACAAAAGAAACTATATTTTCATGTATCAAACAGTTATTCAAATAAATCATTTCAATTGGTTCATTGTGATATTTGGGGTTCCTTTTCTACTTAATCATATTCTGGTTATAGATACTTCCTAACAATTGTAGATGATTACACAAGGTTCACTTGGTTATTTCTTATGAAAGCAAAATCAGTCATTCGATTTCTACTCACTAATTTCCTTGCTTATGTTCATACTCAATTCAACACAAATATTCAAACTCTTAGAACAGATAATGGTCAAGAGTTTAATATGTCTGTTTTTTTTTATCAAGAGCATGGCATTATTCATCAATTATCATGTGTTGAAACACCTCAGCAAAATAGTAGGATTGAAAGAAAACATCAACACCTATTGAATGTAGTTGGAGCTCTTTTATTTCAGTCAAAGCTACCCTGTCTTACTGGACTGATTGTGTATTAACTGCCATACATCTCATCAATCGTACTCCTTCATCCATACTTAATAACCAGACACAATATTACATTCTATTTCAAAAATCACCAAATTATAATTATCTCAAAGTCTTTGGCTACTTGTATTTTGCAAGTACAATCACGAGTAATTGAGGCAAGTTCCAACTAAGAACTTCAAAGTGTCTATTTCTTGGCTATCCACCCAACATAAAAGGATACAAAGTCCTTGATCTACTCACTCTCAAAACCTTTGTATCCAGAAATGTGGTCTTCCATGAATCAGTTTTTCCTTCTATTCCAAACACCATCCATACACCCTTTGTTTTTCTTGATTTTCCTCAAGTCTATGACTCAACAGTTCCAAACAATTCTTCTCCATCAATTTCTGCAAATCCTGAGACTAAGAATCTTAGAAGGTCTAAAAGAATTAAGCATTTACCTACATATTTGCAGAATTATAATTGTAGTAATATGACTAAGATAGCTTCAGCATCTCTCAACTGCTCTTCTTTTGATAAGCTTCATTCTATTTTCTCTTTCCTTTCTAATTCCAAATTATCTCCTAAACACAAAGCTTTTGTTTCTACCATTTCATCTACTTTTGAACCCAAAACTTTCAAACAAGCCATTTCACACCCTCAATGGCAAACTGCTATGGCAGATGAGATAAAAGCTCTTAAACTCATTAAAACTTGGGATCTTTCTATTTTGCCTCCAAATAAAACTGCAATAGGTTGCAAATAGGTTTATCGTGTGAAATTCAAAGCTGATGGTACAGTTGAGAGGTACAAAGCTAGATTAGTAGCAAAGGGGTATACTCAACAAGAAGGCACTGATTTTTTTTACACTTACTCTCTTGTTGCAAAAATGACAACTGTAAGTGTCTTGTTGTTACTGCAATAAAACAATGGCATTTACATCAACTTGATGTAAATAATATTTTTTTGCATGGAGACTTGAATGAAGAAGTGAACATGCAATTACCACCAGAATTTTCAGTTCCTAATGATCCTCAAGTTTGTAAACTCAAAAAGAGTTTATATGGTCTGAAACAGGCCTCGAGATAGTGGTTTTCAAAACAGTCTTCATCCTTACTTCAGTTTGGTTTTATTCAAGGCAAGTCAGATTTAAGCATTTTCATAAAACAAACTTCAACTAGTTTTATGGCTTTACTAATATATGTTGATGATGTTATAATTGCTTCTGATTGTATTGAGCACATAGCTACTGTAAAGAAATTTCTACATGATTCCTTTACCATCAAAGACCTGGGTGAGTTGAAATATTTCTTGGGTATTGAAGTGGCTAGATTAGCCAAGGGCATTACTTTATGTCAAAGAAAGTTTGCTCTCGACATTCTACAAGACAGTGGCTTCGCTGGTTGCAAACCAATGACTTTTCCTATGGAGTCAACTCTAAAGCTCACTGCAACTGATTCTTCTCCACCTTTATCTGATCCTGCATCTTACAGAAGGCTTGTTGGCAGACTACTCTACCTCACAATCACAAGACCTGATCTGGCTTATTCAGTACAAGCACTCAGTCAATTTATGTCTAATCCTAGCACCATGCATCTTCAAGCTATTGAAAGAGTTCTTTGATACATAAAGGCTACACCAGGTCAAGGAATTTTTCTAGCTGTAGCATCTTCCTTGCACCTAAGGGCTTACTCAGACAGTGATTTGGGGGGGGGGGGGGGGGGGCACACTAGAAGAAGTGTCACTGGATTTACAATTTTCATAGGAGACTCTTATATCTTAGAAGTTAAAGAAGCAACCTACTGTTAGTAGATCATCTGCAGAATCTGAATATAGAGCCCTAGCTTCTACAACTTGTGAACTTCAATGGCTGGTTTATCTCTTGGTTGACTTAAATATAATTCATTCTCAAGTTGCACTGCTTTATACTAACAGCAAACCTGCATATGAAATTGCCTCAAATTGCAATTTCAAACCCTGTTCATCATGAAAGAACAAAACATATCCAACTAGATTGCCATCTTGTTCGAGAAAAATTGCAAGAAGCCCTCATCAAGATCATTCATATTCCTTCCAAGTACCAGCTGGCAGACATCTTAACCAAACCTCTCGGATTTCTCAACTTTCTCATCTTATTCGCAAGATAGGAATAATCAATATCCATTCTCATCTTTAGGGGAGTGTTGGAATATACAAAATCACATAGAACAATTGGAACTAAAATCCCAAGAAGCCAAACAAAGGGCTTCATCTTCTAGTGATCTGTTAGTTGACAGTTAAATTAGTTAAAGTGCAGGTAAGTTAAGTTGGCCAGATGTCAAGCATTGTATAGTCATGTTAATCAATCACAAGTGACAAGTGTATAAATATATTCATTTGTAATAGCTATGAGCTTCACAAAGTTAATGAGAAGTAATTCAGATTTCTTTTCTCAATTGCTCAAGTTCTCTGTTTTCTTATGTTTTTAAGAATTTTACAAATTATCTCAACTCATCTCTAAATCCAAACAGGCTATATCTACTGCAAAAACCAGAACTAGGCTTCAAGTCTAATTCTATTTCTGTTCTTACCGTTTCACGATACGCTCGACATTCTAACCAAGAGCTGAGTGGGCTTAAATGAGAGTATTCAATGCAAAAGGACAAATACAGAGCATCCAATGCGACGAGACATAATATAACAATTAAAGCTACAATATCCGATTAGATCAATCAACATGCATTTCGATTAAGCCTGATAGTTCTTTCTAATAATATCCTTGGATTTTTACATTTGTACATATCATTACATTACGAAAATCCAATAATACAAATATAAATAGGGAAATTTTGTTTTTTGCTAAAAATAAAATGATTTTTATAATTCGGGTGTTGGTTAGAGTAAGGTCTGGTTTGGTTTTACAAACATTTCAAATCATATTATACCATTTTAACATCCAAATATCATTTAACTACAAATATTTTTCAATTTCAAGTTTTTAAATTTTTAACTTTTTCATCTAATTATTACTTAATCATTACAACTTTTCCAAACTTCTAAACAAAACATAAAAATCCCTCGTTTAATTTTATAATTTTTTATTCAATTTTCTCTCTCATTTCCCAAAACTCCATAAAATATCTTAACTCAAACTATTTCACTACTATTTACAAATTATCTTACTACTATACAAAGATTTCTTATCTCATCTCATCTCATCTATGTAACCAAATGATGCATAATTCAATAAAACTTACACAAAGCAATTATAATTCTAATTAGGGGTGTAAAAAATAAAAACCGAAAACCAGTTAAGCCAACCGAACCTTGATTGGGTCGGTTCGGTACCACTTTACATACTTTGAAAATCGGTTTGAACCAAACCAGACAGGTATATATATATATGTATATTTTTAATTTTTTAGATTATATATAAAATATTTTTTATATTATATTATATATTATAGGCTAAACTGTAAATTAATATAATATGAAATTTTAATATGATTATTCATATCTATTAATCTTATAACATAAAATTAATATAAAATTTAATATAACAAAAAATTAATCTTATAATTTTTAACATAATATTTTATTTAATATATAATTTTTAATCTTATAACATAAAATTAATATAACATGAAATTTCAATCTTAAAGATGAATATTAATATTAAATTATTAATATAAACTTACTTTTGAGGAGAACAAATACTAGAGGAACCGGCTCTCAAATTTCAACTTATGTAGTGCTACAAGTGTAAACTATAAACAGGAAAAATCGGACCAGACTGGACTGAAACTGGAAAAATCAAAAGTTTTAGTTTCGGTGATGAATCAGTCCATATATGTTCTTAAATTTTCAAAATCGTGTATATTCGTTTGGTTATAAAATTTATTCAAAACTAGACCAAACGGACCGGTTACACCCCTCAATAAAAAATTTTAGGTTTATTCAGATTTGAACATTTTTATATTTAGGGCCCATTTTGTAGCTCAGTATAGGGTTATGATACGAGGCTTTGCAACTTAGCTGCCTACACCACACATCACATTCGTTTTAATTTTTTTTTATTCTTGCTAAATTAATTGAATTTTTTTACTTATTATATTTATACCACATACTTATTAAAGAAAAAAAAATAAAAATTAAAGTAAATGTGTAATGTAAGAAAGATGAATGAAAAAGTCTGGATGCAGGCGTAGTCCGCAACTCCCATGCACTACTTCCTACGTGGATTCAAAATGCACCATTTAGAATTAATAAAACCGTGCGTTTTGCAGCACTTTTTCCTCTACCAGATGATGCAGATCCCTTTTCCCCCTTCAATTTCCCTTTCTCAGTTATCCCCCTTCTACTTTAATTTCTTCCTCCTCTTCTTCCACTTCTTCCCTTTCTCAAGTCCATTCTCCCCCATCCTGGTTTACAATACAAAACCCATTGCCAACAAAGTATGGTCTGCAATACGAAACTCACCATTTAGAAGCATGCTGGATCTTCTGCAAGGCGGCTTCTGCAATGCGTCGGTTCCGATTTCGTCCTAGGTAACTCGCTACTCCATCTCAGTCCATTTTTGCATAGATTTTGTTGTGTTTGAGGATTTTTCCATGGGTTTCCTTCTCACTGAAACCAAATGGAGATATTAGACAAATATCTTTATTGATCCTGACCAAAATAACAGGACCATTCTCCATCGCAATGGCCGAGGCCTCTCCACTACCGTACGTTCTCCATCATTTACATTTTTTATTTGAAATGAAACCCTAGGTTTTCATTTTTTTTTCGTTTCCTTTATTTATGGAATGCGTTTGTGTTTGTTTTATTAATTCTAAAAGTCAAATTTTGTTGAATCATAGAAAGACTTATAGCCCCAGTACACAGGCATTATAATACGCTTGCTTGGTTAAATGTTGTTGTGCACGGTATACACAAGCAATATTTGATATGCATGTATGAAGAATACTTGATGGTTTGATCTAGGAAGTCAATACTGCAAAGTAGAAATCATTTAGTAGAGTGGATAAAAATGAGATGACAATGAATGACTTGGTGAAAAGTTAGATTTTGAACTTAATTTCAATTATAATTGGTTGTTAAAATATTAAGACAAGTCTTTCTTAAACCCTTTTTAATTTTTGTTAAACTATAATTTACAGCACCCTACATTCTTGTAACATCCAATTATCTGAACCAATTATAAACTGAGGTAACAAGAAACTGATATTCGGGAGAAAAATCCCTACTTGTATATTTATTGGCATAGATTTTGCTTAGTTGTCATGGTGTTTATACAAATTAATGATGCTCTCTGCTACTTAGTTGTCATGGTCTTTAGTTTCTCCTAGAAAGTGTGCTTTTTCTCTAGAAAAATTTGATGAACACTGAAAAACTAATGCAGGCCTGCAATGCTCATGGACTCTATTGTGTTCCTTTATATGATACTCTAGGTATGCATATTCACTACAATAGCATGGTTTCAAGATTACTTATAATATATTGGTATTGTTTTTCGTTAACATCTAAGCAAAATACAGACCCATCTACTCTCTTGGTACTGAGGTTTTTTATAGCTAGAAAATATGACATAGTCTGTTATATATAAGACGTTCAACTTTCTTTCAAAAATTCAACCATTTATATGCATTGACCTTAAACCTTAAATCTTAAGCATCTTGTGAAATATAATGTTTATTGCTGTTTGATCTGATCTGGTTCTCTGGTTAGGTGCTGGTGCTATGGAATTTGTTATACGCCATGCAAAGGTTTCAATTGCTTTTGCTATAGAGAAAAAAAAAATCCCCGATGTACAATTATTATGTGTTTACATTTGTGTTTCCCTAAAATAACAAAATATTATATTTGTGAACCAATTATAATTAATGTAGGGCGTTGTAAATGATTTAAAATATTGGATATTACAAGAATGTAGGGTGCTGTAAATAATATAAAAGCATGTTGGATGTTAAAATATAATTTCAAGTCTTTCTCCCGAATATACAAGTCTTTCTTAAACCTAAATTTGAGGAGCAACTATTTCAGTTTATGTTACAAGAATGTGAGGTGTTGTTGTAACGCCCGTTCTTGTGGTAAGACTTTTTATAAAATAATTTTAGAAAAGACGACGAGAATTACCTTTCGATTTAAAACTTTTTACTTCCATACCCAAGGTGCAAGACTCTACGTTATAAAATAAGATGTGTTTTAAGAATAAAAGAGGTTTACAGTAGAAAACATAAATCTTTAAATAAAAATGCCTCTCATACAATTAAAACTTCATGCCTAGACTTCCGTGCTCTTCCCCATGGGCCATGTCCTTCCTGATACGTACTTCTCATTCGGTTCCTGTGGGGGGAGGGGCATACATAAAAACTAAAATGAGTCGATAACTCGTAAGCATTACTTCATACAATTAAAATAATAACATAGGTTTTCATTCATGCATTCATCATTCTATACATACTATACGTACATGCATACGTGCGTTCGTTTGAAAACGTCACTGGACGGAGTTTTTCTTTAAAAAGGGTTTTCTTTTCGTAAAACGTATCTCCCGTCAATGCCTTCACTTCTTCAAGAGTGCGATGCATTCGTGCGTTCATGCATTCTTCTTATCACTTTCACTAGCCAGTACACATTGTTCCGCCCCGTTTGTTGGGGTTAGTGGTCTTCCTTTGGACCCGGACTCCGCCCGTGGCCACGGGTTGGGAATCCCTTTCATGGGGGGCAACACCGGGTGCACTACCAATACTATTTACCCGACATTGCAATCTATCCATTCCTTTGGTACCCTTTCCATGCATTCATATGGCCGTTACATATTTTCATACAGTAAACGTTCATTTCATTTCAATCCTTTCTTTTAGTTCAGTCCTTTCTTTCATTTAACAATCCGTTCATGGAAAGAACGTCGTTTAAAAGCATGGACTTAAACATCATCTTTTCATGGCATCCATAAAACATCAGTTCGTGGCATCCATAAAAGCATTAGTTCATAGAGACATTTTAAAACAACATACATAAAAGCCTCAACATTTCTTTTATTAGAAAATATATACAATAGATACATCATATAGTCATCCATTCACAAGCGTATAATTAATACTTTTGGGTGTGTAAAAAAGGGATGTCAAGGAAGGGCCTTTACATACTTATACCTTTGAACACTTAACATGCTTTCGTAAAATATCATTTCGTAAGGCATCGTAAAGGAAAATAGTTTCATTTTCATTTTTGTATATTTTAAAAAACTCTAGAAGAGTATGAGCATAATACTTACCTGGATTCCATGATACTTTTATATCATGCAGTCCATTCATATGCATGTCAGATGGCAACCTACATGCATACACATAACCTTGACGTCATTCTCTATCTATTGCATAAGTAACTTAAACTAGAAATAGAACTACATTTTACTTGGAACACTCTCATTCTATCTCGTGCTCTTACGTGTCCTGTACCATGTTAAAACTTTCAGGGACCACTTACAGTCACTACCTCTTCCAAACTCGACGTTCTACTTTGAGTTCTCATTCACTAAGGTGAACCCATGATTCACCTTAGGATTAAGACACTAAGACATTCGTCTTACTCTTCTTATTAACCACATTCCGATGCATGATTCCGACCGACGGAATCACGCATCCCAGTTCTAGACAATACACCTGTTACTGCCTCCGTGCACCTTAACCCATACTAAATCTCCATTCCCATCCATACACGCCACACGGCTCTAAGCCAACTCTGATGCTTAAGCACCGTATAACTATGCTCAGGACAGATTACCCATTACATATGGTGAATCCGTCCGGTACATATGTCTCGCCAGATAACACATGTACCTTACCCCTTTATCACCAAAGATCAACATATAACATGTTGATCACCTGCTCGTGTAAACAAGCACCATACTCCGATACCAATCTTCTCTTACCCCGGCTAGCATGACTCTTCATGATACACGTCCCTTTTGACAGTTCATCCCAACACTTAACACGACAAGACACCTTTCACAACTACACCTTACGTCACGTCATATAGCTCGAGACTGCTCCCAAGTTATACCGTGACCTTGTCACGTCACCTGACATTCTGCTACGCCAACTCCTATCTCATCACGAGTACGGTCCCTCACGTACTCTTGTCACATCGTGACATCTCGTCACGTTCCTGTTATGCCATTCATGCACTAACTCTTCACCCATCGTAAGCACGACTGCCAGTAACCATGTCAGTTCGTGACATTCCCCAGTCATACTTCCGCTGCGCACTCTTACACTTGTTCTTTCACTTCACACATACTCCCAGCCATAACTCAATTACGATGACACCTGTCACCTCATACTACAGGCCACATCATAACTATTTCGGGACACTGTTCCACAATTCCCGACACTACTCACCACACTCTACTCCCATCAACTACACAAATATCCTTATCTCTGTGACACGCCATACAGTGTATCGCTGCACCTCATGGAGTACACTCCACGTGTACTCCCTTCACACACTACGACCCATCACCACGACAGCATACGCGTCATATGGTGCATCACTTCACCACATGGAGTACACTCCACGTGTACTCCCCTTCACACACTACGCCATATAGAGTACACTCCACATGTACTCTTCTCATTCCACATTACGCCAGGAGGGTGTATTTTACATATACTCTCCTCATCCCACACTACGTCACGAGGGTACACTCTCTTCTCAATCTGCACAACGCCACGTCACCCATACAGCACATGCTCCATAACCACACTTCACAGCACAGTCCATAACACTTCACAGCACACTTTCCAACTACGCCCAACACTTCACTACACAACACATCACAACACAGCGAACTCCACAAATACTAACAGCACAGTCCACAACCTAATCAACTAATTAACACCTAACATAAATAACAAGGGATAGAGAGTTATACCATCGACGGGATTGACCCGTGCGTTGTTCACTGACCGTCACAGTTGATGACGTCAGAAGGATTGTGCGTGGCGGCTAACCTACGTACAATGGTTGTCCACCACATAAAGTGGCGGTTTGGGCTTAGGGCTAAGCTAGGGGAGGCCAAGGGAGGCTGAGGGTGGTCTTCATGGTGGTTGGGGTGGCGGAGCACGGCAGAGCCGTGGGTTTCCAAGGGAAACCCGTGTGCCTCAAAGCATGGAAATGGAAGGGGAAGGATTGGCTGGTCGTGGCTGGCCATGGAGGGGTTGAGGGAGGTGCGGAGGAACTTGTGGTGGCGCCATGGTTGCCTACGGCAGCGGATCTAGGCCATGAAGTGGAGAGGAGCCGTGGAAGAGTGAGAGAGAGTGAGGGAGCTAGATGGCTCAGCTCGATGTGGGGGTGGCTAGGGGAGGTCCCCGGTGGCCAGTGGAGGCTCCGGTAGTGGTGAGATGGCCTGGGTAGCCGCGCACGGCGGCGCAAGGGTGATAAACCCGTGCGTGAGGGGGAAGACGCTCGTGCATGTGAGGGAGGCTATGGGCCTCGGGTCAAGTGGAAGAGAAAGGGGGAGGGAAGGGGAGCTCATGGTGGTGCTCGATGGTCGTTGGTGGCTGCGTACGGCGGCCCACGGGGAGAGAAATGGGTTTTACTCATTTCGGCTAGCTTACCGTGAAAACAAGAGGAGAGCTGCGCGTGGGGGGCTGGCTTCGACGGTGGGAGGTTGCCGACGTGAAGGGAGGCTGGTGGTGGTGGTGGTGAGGTCAGGCGGCGCGCGGCAGCACTGGGCTAGAGGAGGGAAGAATCGGTGAGACAAAGAGAGGTGTGCGGCGTACGCTAGGGGAGAGGGAAGGGAAAAGTATGGGAGAAGATAGAGGGGTCTGGTATTTAATCCAGTCCCTTTATCTTGGGATCTACAAAACGATCTAACGGTAAGGAATTAAAACCCTGATTTGAAAATGCGTAAATATTAACTTAATTAAAAGCACTGAGAGGAATAAAGGCAGAATATTATTTAAACTAAACTTTAGTTATAAAATAATATTCCTTCATCATTAATAAAATGATGAAGTCTTATTTAATATCTTTAAAAAAATAAAACCATTTAATTAATTAGAGTTTTCAACATAATTTAAATCACATAATATTTTAAATAACTGAAATCATTTTAATAAATGATATTAAAATGATTTCTTACAATTATAATATTTTTGGAACTCTTCAAAAATATTATAAGTTTCAAAATTATTATAATTGTCTTATTTAAAATCAAGTTTAGTTCGATAACACTGGAAATACCTTATATAAATATTTCCAGTGCATTTAAAACACTGGACGTACTTTATAAATCACATAATATCTTTTGAAACACGACATCAAGGTTCGGCATGCATAACGAGGCTCGCAGTCGCTAGAGAGAAAGGTAGACCATTACATAATTTCCGTCCTCGGAATTGACTTACGTCAAAAAGAAAGAGCATACGTAAGAATGAATGAACGGGGTGTTACAGCTGTAAACAATTGGTTTTTGTCTAAATTCTAAATTCTTTCAGTTTATGTGACAAGAATGTAGGTGTTGTGACTATTTGAGTTTATCTAAATTCTTTTTTAGATAATCACACATTCTTTGTATACTTAGCACATGCATGATTATAATACTCAGCACATGTTCTCTTCATTCCTTCTTAGCTTTTTATACAGTCGCACATTCTTAAGACAGTTTTTTCTGGCTTCATTCCCAGATTTACAATGTCATTAAGAAGGGAGGAATAACTTCAAATGAGAGAAGAAAAGATTGGGAAGAGGGAGTTGGCACTCCACAACGATCAAGTCCAGCGTTTTAGTCAAGAAGCCGGCATGCGGCATGCACACACACTTCTTCGTGCCTATTTTCTAATATCCATAGTTATTTACTTGTATTTGATATGTTTGAAGTGAAGACAACTTTGTTTTTGTATTTGACAGGAACTTAGTGTTTGCAAGTCAAGACTTTGTTGTTATGTATTGGAAACCTTATTTGCGATTAGTGATCTTCAATCCTGAGACTTTAATGTGCCACTGTCTTTTTAACAAAGCATGTACCTGCATGAAATGAACTTTTCAATAAATTACAGGTTTATGGATTGCCAATAAATTACAGGTTTGTGGATTGCCAATAAATTATAGGTTTATGGATTATCAATAAATTACAGGTTTATAGAATCAAATTCTAAACTTCCCAGCATTGTGTGGCAGGCCATGCATGCCTGCCTGTCATTTTTATGACAGCGAAAGAAATACTTCCATTTTGGCCATCAGATGTATATATATAATTTATACTCAATACATTAATTCAGTGTAAAAACAAATAAAACAAATATCATTCCCATAAATTGAGCACTTGGATACAAAATGCAGGCTCAAATACTATGATACAAAATGTGAGCTTAATTTTTATATCTATATGCACAAGGGAGTCTTCTCGTGCTCCAGTGAAATGCCGACGTGACACCTAAAATAATATTCTTTTGTTGTACCTGATACGATAAATAAAACTAGAGTTAGATATTTGCATAATAGTTGGACATATTAATTAATGAGTAAATTATAGAAAACAAGAAAAACCACCCCAACACAAATTTCAACAAACCACCAACAATACAGGTTACTCAAACAAACCACCAACACATGACATACTCCAACAAATCACCAACAACAAATGATTGTTTACTCCAACAAATAGCCAACACACAACATAGTCCAACACACAAGGGAAATTCTTGCTAAGAGAATATATTTGGCTGCGTTCCATCTGCCATCTCTGGTTGTGTTCCATCTGCCATCTTTGGTTGTGTTCCATCTGTTATTAGTTACATATGTGAATGTAATAGTAGATAAAGTAAGACCCACATAAAAAAACATACAAATACAATTAACTCTTCAAAGTGGTAATTGTACACTTTCTTGTGTCCCTATCACTGGAGTTTGTACACTTTCTTGTATCCCCATCATTTGTTGTTGTATACTTTCTTGAGTCAATAGTTTGGTGTCCAATCCACGCCTCAAAAAATTATAATTTTTAAATACTTTCTTGAGCCAATGGTACGTTATTATAAAATACTTTTTTTTTACGGCTAAAAAGGTACGTTATTATCAAATACTCAAAGAAAAACATCAGGTCAGGTAACAATGACAATAACTTAAAAATGAACAAGCACTCACAAGTCTACTTTTTCCCATATGTTTTTTCTTTTTAGCCGCTTTAGTTTTATTTTCATCACATGTTCTTCCATCATCGACATTCTCTTCTTAAACGGGATCTTCCCTTACCTCTAACAATATGGGGACTTTGCACTTTTTTAGAACTTCTTTCGGTGGCTGCATTCACATTACTAACTCCAACATTGGAATCCATGTAGTGGGCCTTCGAGGTGTTATATACCTCATTCATCGCATACAACTTCGATACCATGTCCTCAGTATGCCCATTGCACGACGCTTCATTGTGCGATCTTGATCTGTAATTATAGTAATTGGCGCTTTTCCACCCATGCAATCAAGCCAATTTTTAAATAACCATACAAATAATTTTGTATCCTCACTTGAAATAAGACTTGCACCTAAAAGAATTGACTGTCCATGGTGATTTACACCCACAAAATGTTCAAATGGCATTACATACCTGTTTGTCAGGTATGTGGTATCAAATGTTACAACATCTCCAAAGTAGATGTATGCCCCTATACTACGGGCGTCCGTCCAAAATACATTCCTCATCCTATCATCATCATCCAAATCCATGAGGCCAAAAAAACCATCATTCTTCAATTGCATCCTTCCAAAATGCTCAAATAGTGCTTGAACACCACTTTTACCTAGGTGTAGGTGTCGTGTCTTATCAATATAGTTACGACAATCTTTTTCTCCAAACAGTAAGTTCTCAAACCCACCAGCCTCAGTCTCAAGAGCATAGAAACTCTTATTCAACTGTATGTCAGTTTGATCATTGTATCCAACACCCTTCTAACATACTCATTAACTTCTCTATTACATCTAAAGAACCTAGATTTTTTTAAACTAAGCACATGATTGTGTGTGTTAAAGACTGATGTGACACACAACTTATATTCTCATCCTTCAACAACACATTCATCTTTGCCTTGCAATCAGTCTTGCTTATAGGTCGAGGCTTGGAGACATTTGACATCCTGTTCCATGCCTTGCCACCACAAGTACATCCCAGAGTGACATATTTGATAGTCTCATCCTTCTTCCTTCTACTCCTTTATGTCATTACTCCAAAACCACTTCGTTTTTCGTAATGTTTATAATAAGTCATCAACGCATTCTCCGATTCAAAGCACATTCCTACATTTGGCTCCTAAGTGATATCACCCCATTAGTAGGATCCACATGAAGTGATCCAAAGTTGCCAGCTTCTTTGGTATCAATAATATTACCCAAAGAGGTAGTACACTGCGCTTCAACTTCTATAGAGTCTAGTGTGGTCTCACTAGTTTCTTCAACAGAGTTACTCTGTTGCACTTTTTTTTCTGCAAATTAGAAGAAGCAATTATTGTATGACAATATATCTTCTGATAATTTAAAAGACATAGCATGTGAAACTGCCATCACATCACTTTGTCAACACATGGATCCGGTTTGGCATTCATCCCAATCCGGTTTGGCATTCGTCAGAAGAATAACTGCTACACTAGAACTGGTAGCTACACTAGAACTAACAACTACACTAGAGCTCACGCTGGTTGCGGAACTACACATGGGGGCGGAAGTAGACATGGCAGCAGAAGTATCCATTGCAGCAAAAGTAAAGTATGGGTGTTGCTGCAGTTTTTCAAAAATAAAAATTTTAAAATAAATAATTAGACCAAATATTCAAGTTCATAAAATTAAAGCACATGAACTACTTTACCATCCGACGATTACCTAGTTGTTCTATGGATATGGGTATGTAATTGGAGGCGGTCTCATCATTGGTATAGCGGAACTATACAAGGTAGTAGAACTACTCAAAGGAGCAGTACTTGACGTGGCAGCAGAAATAGAGTTCCATGGGTGTGGGTTGGCACTTGGAGGAGGCACAAAAGACAGTAACCACGCAAGATGCATTGGATTGTAGTAACTTGGCAAGTACTTTGAAAAGTCTGAATAAAGTGGTCTTGACCCGTCCTAACATATAGGAGCATAATGTTAAGCAACCCAGATGAGCAATGACTACATATATAATAAACACACGCCAATTGTGTGTGTTGTGTATAATACCTGGGTTGATAGATTAGTGAGAGGAGGTGTTATGGGGGATGCATCTTCTTTCTCTTTCTCCATCTTCACAGTTCCAAATAGAAGCTGAAATATTTACTAAAATGTGTGAAATGTCTACTGTCGTGTCTCTTAAGAAAAGATCATTTCAATTACATTTGAAATAGATAATCGATCTAAAATATATGGGAAAAAAAGTTCAACAATATTTCAAGTTATATAAGAGAAAGAAAATGTCAGATACAACATAAAAATTGAATGTGCTAATATTATTATAAGCTTCCAAAGTTGGGAGTCAAAAACATCCAACAACTTAAAAAATCTTATTTGTGGTATTGAAGAAACTTGAACCCACTTTCTGAACCTTTTTCAATTGTTTTCTCCACCCACCCTCATGCTTTGCTCCCTACTCTCCAAAGCGGGCCCCTTAGCTTATTACTTTTTTAACATTTTGGTGTTGGATCTTTGACTTGAAGTCCCCCACACTCACACACGTAAGAATATATTTAGTTACAATAATCTTTAATTTGTAGTGTTTTTAATTTTAGTAGAGGCCCAATGTCCACCTCCTGAGATCTCTTACATT
This sequence comes from Juglans mandshurica, assembly GCA_022457165.1. Taxonomy (NCBI): domain Eukaryota; kingdom Viridiplantae; phylum Streptophyta; class Magnoliopsida; order Fagales; family Juglandaceae; genus Juglans; species Juglans mandshurica. The sequence continues at coordinate 22,805,000 of CM039623.1, forward strand.
TTTTTTCACATTCCGTAAACAGATATGTCCTCTAAAAGATGTTTTTATCAAAAACTGCACCACAAAACCATTCAACTTAGAGGATGTAAAAAACTTTGAGTGGCGCACAAATTTAAAAAATATTGCTAGCCTTTCTAGAAACCATCACCATTGGCTCAAGAAAGTATATTTTTTCCCCAACGGCTCAAGAAAGTATTTAGTTGTACATAGTTGTCCCCATCAAATTTTTAAATACTTTCTGGAAACCAATCACCATGGGATACAGAAAATTCAGAATTTTACAGGTGAAATAACAAGCTCAAACAGCTAAAAAAATAAAGTAAGCCTCACCTTAGAAGAGACTATCTAGTCGAAGAGTGAGATTGCGAGCCTTTCGTTTTCTTCGAAATTTTGGAAGAACCCTATACGGTCGGTTATCATTCTCCCTCTTTAACTGTCTGTTAAGTTGAGGGGGTGGGAGCCACCCCCTCACTTCCTTCTTGCCCTTCCTTCAGTTTGTGTTTTACTTCTTTTTTTCTATGTTTTTCAGGTCTAATCAGGGAGGAATACTCTCCGATGGTCCAGTCTCTACATCTTTTTGTCTTGTTTCTCCTTCTAGATGTCTGAGAAAATCTACAAAACCCCTGCTACTCATTAACCTGACCCAACCTTTTCTAGATCTCCATTCGAGATGGGTTTCATGTGATGCGTTTTAGAGATGGGTGGCCAGTGCTCGAGCCGGTGGTGTCGAGCTGTGGGCACAACTGGTGTGTGTGCCAAACTAGTGCTGGGCGAGACGGATGGTGGAGGAAATGGTCGTTGCTCGTGCGGCTGGTGACCGATGTTTGTGCGAAGGTGGAAGGGATCGGCATGAGCAGATAGGTCGCCTGCGCAGATGGCGGCGGTAGGAGCAGATTGGGGCGACCGAGAGGGATGGTGGTAGTGCGGGGGGAGTGAGGTGCTCATGTGGTGGTGTTGGTAGGTGGTGGGGAGAATCACCAGTGCTCGCGCGGAGGTGAGTGTCTTGTCGATGCTCGGATGGAGCTTGTGCTCATGGGCGACAAAGGGGTGGAAGGGGGTACGGGGTTGCGAAGGCAACATATCGCAGCAGGAAAAAGGAAAAAAAAAAGAAAAAGAAGAAGGAAGGGGCAGCGAGACATGTTAGAGTTGAAGGGTGCGGCTACTATGCCGCCCCATCTTGACTGTTGGGCTTACCGCCCAACGTAAAAAAGTTTTTTTTTTTTTCTTTTCACAATTTTTTAACATATTTAAATACATTTAAAAAATAAAAAAAATACACCAATACATTTAAAATCACTTTCTTAATCACTAAGTTAAAAAAAATAAAAAAAAAATAAAAAAGACAAGCTGTCAAATGGAGGTGTCAAATGAAGTGGGCATAGTAGTATTTTTCTAGAGATGAAACCCTAAGGGCAATCCTTGTGTTTTGTTTTTGCACAGTGTATCTCTGCTTTTTGTAGTGTTTTTTTCAGTGTTTCTTAGTTTTTTTTTCTCTGCTTATTAATAAAAGAAATAAGTTATTGGACTTTGTATCCATAGCAGCTGAGTCCCGTTCTTCCTTTAGGAGGAAATGGAGTGATAGTCTTCCTCCTCCTAGGGAGGACAGGGAGTGATAGTGCTTCTCTTTTTTGGAAAATAGTCGTTTAGTTCTGTTTTTACAAAGCATTATTCTCTCAGACAAACTGAAAGGTTTGTTCGGAGAGAGTTTGTAGAAGTTTAGACAATGTCCGTCACAAAGAAATTTATGTTCGGGAGTGCTCTAGAGTATATGCGTAGGTTAGCTTGTAATTTAGATTTTTTTCCTGTATTGATAAGCCACAGTTATAACTTTGGTTTCGTTGAATGAAATGAAATCTATTTCAAAAATAAAAAAACTGTTTTATGTTTTTTTTAATTTTAATATAATATAATAAAATTGCCATGTCAGCAAAATGTACAGTGCTACGCGTCCGTACGCCTTTACGTAGCGGTTTTGAAGATGAGTAGAGCATGCCCTCCTGTACGTATAAGATGACATAACTGCCCCTTTCTACGTCTTGAAAATCCACTCCTACGACCGTACCGCTTCAAGTGGTTATCGAATGTAGGGAACAGATACATAGTTGTGTTATATTGTACTTACATTTTTATATTTATTTTATTATTATTTTTAATTAAAATTTTAAATTTTAAATTTTATAATTTTTAACGTATGAAATAACATATTTAATTTTTTTATTTAGCATTTTCCATATATAAATACTCTGCCATATATAAATACTCTGCTTCGTGCGGGTTTATCTCGGAGACGGAGAGAAAGGAGAATGGGTAGGAAACCCAAAGCTGCAAAGAATCAAGAAAAGGAACCCATGGTATGAAACCACTTTCTGTTCTTTATAATCATATTTGATATTTCTGTACTGCTTATAAAGGATCTTTAGAAAAAAAAGGTAGGTGTTCACGATTGCGTTGGTGATATGCATGACAGCGGACATGTTTTGGCAAAACCAAAATAGTTTTTTTTTTTTTTTTTTTTTCATTGTTTTTTATATTTCATCTTATGTATGGATTGTAGCTTTGGGGTATAATTTTTGTTTGGTTCCCTCCCAACAACAAAAGCTGTGTTGTTTGGTGGGTTTTTTTTCTTTTTTTAACAATGTAAGCTCAGGTTTGATCTTTTATCTTTCTGGAAAGCATGGTAACATTTTAAACATGTCTTTGACCATCCAAGGAGAAGTACCTCTCAAAGGATTATTCTTTTTGCTGAAAAAGGATGCATCGCACATCTCACTACTATTTATGACTATTCACAAATTTTAACTCACAAATCTTACTACTATTCACAAACCATCTCCTCACTACTATTCACTATTATTCACAAATTTTAACTCACAAGTCATCTCATCTCATCTCTCAATCCAAACAAGGCCTAGACTAACAGGGCTTTTTCTATATTTGGGTTTGCAGAAGAATACTTCCACACCTTATGTATTTACCCAGAAAAGATTTCTGTTCTACTTGCCAATTCCTTGGTTTTTTTTTTTTGAATAAGAAGATTTTATTAAGACAAGTAACAAGGTAAATCCAAGTACACAGGAAGTCTACAAATACTGAACCTAGTTAGGCTGTGTTTGAATGTTAAACTGAGTTGAGTTGAGTTGAGTTGAATTGAGTTGAGATGATAAAATATTATTAGAATATTATTTTTTTTAATATTATTATTATTTTGGGATTTGAAAAAGTTGAATTGCTTATTATATTTTGTATTGGAATTTGAAAAAGTTGTAATTATGAGTTGAGATGGGTTTAGGAACCAAACGAAGCCTTACTAGTCAGGAACTAGAAAAATAAACAAGAAACTCATGGACGCTAGTTCCTTTAAAACAATGGCCGAAGCCCACAGAAATCAGGTATTAAAGAAAAAACATCTAAGCCCGTCCACTGAGCTTTCCTTATCTTCAAAGTATCGACCATTCCTCTCAACCCAAATACACCATACAAGACATAAATGGATCATCTTCCAAACAGCGGCAATCTGCGAGTTACCCCTTAAACTTCTCCAACTAGCCAAGATCTACCACCTTCCTAGGCATCACCCAAGCCACTCCAATCCTATTAAATACCTCATACCATAACACCCTCACCACCTCACAATGTAGTAACAAATGATCCACTGATTCACCCGATTTTTTACATAAGAAACACTAATCCATAACAATTAATCCACGCTTCCTGAGATTGTCCATAGTCAGAATTTTCCCTTAGGAAGCAGACCAGCCAAAGAATGCAACCTAGGCACCTTGCTCTTCCAAATACTCTTCCAAGGAAAAGCTGTGTAGCATACAATAAGCCAAACAAATCAGAAACTACATCCATTTCCCAATCATTCACAGCTCTAGTAAAGTGAATATTCCAATGGGGTGAACCTCTAGAACAATCCAAAATCTCAGCCAAAGAAGCATCCAGATTCTGAGTATTACGAAAGAGGCCTGGAAAAACAGCACTAAGAACCCTACCACCACACCATGGGTGTGGAAAAATATTAGGAGTAGCGGGGATGTCGTTAGAACACCATCCCCGCAAGCACTCCCATATTTAGAATCAATCACAGCCCTCCACAAGGATTCACAATCCTGATGATATCTACACAACCACTTCCCTAAAGGGGCTTTATTAAAGATACTTAACTTTCGAACCCCCAACCCACCACACGACAAAGAATCTTTTACCAACTAAGGGAACTTGGCTTCCTCCCCAATACCTCCCCACAAGAAGTCTCGAAATAGCTTCTCCAGCCGGTTTGCCACTCCAATTGGAATGTGAAACAAAGATAGAAAGTAGGTAGGAAGGTTAGACAAAGTACTTTTGATGACGGTGATTTGTCCCCCTTTTGACATTCTTTCTAATATCAGTTCTTGTGAAATATAAAGGCCTCAGTTGTGAATGGATGGTTGTGTCTGAAGGATAAGTACTTGGGCTTCAACAAATGTGTTCATCCTCTAATTTGGCATGGTATATAAGACCGTTTTTTATTACAGCTACATTTTCTGGTTTTGTTTATGGGTAATGCTAGACACAAACCTAGGGCATGCAAGTGGTTAGCTTTGAGTTTTATTTGCACTTACCCCGTTAACCTTCCATCATGTTAGGATTTTGTTAGTGGTTAAAACTGGCCATTTCCCTTGAACTTGGGTTTTTGGAACCAGTGGTAGTTTATGATCCTGCAGTGATACCATTACGGATCACTTGTCCCAAAAACCTAAGACAATGGTAATTGATGAATTTCATCACTTAAACATTATTCTAATATATCACTGTTGCTGTCACCTGTCATATAAGCAGCTGTTATTATCTGGGAAGTTTGAGAACATGGATTGTGGTATTTTTCTTCATCTGCTAATTAGTGTTTATGCTAGTGTAAGCCTGAACGTACAAGTCCACCTCAGGAGAGAGTGACGTCGCAGCCTGGAAAAATAAATCCTTCCCCAGAGAGAGTGAGATCACAGCTTAAAAAAGGACATCCTTCCCCAGCCAGTATGGAAACGCGGTCTGAAAGCAGCATCCCTTCCTTCGGGAGGGTGAAGACACAGCCTAAACAGCAAGCAGAGTCTTCCAAACAATCAAATCCAAATAAAAGAATGAAATTCTATGCTCGTGTTGTCAGGCGATCTGAACGTATCCAAAATGCAGTTATGCCTGCTCAAAACCTGGACATTGAGCCTATTGTTGAAGAGATAGTTCTAAGTGAAAGTGATAAAGAAGATGACCCACCTACTCAGACTCAGAGGGAGCAAAATCGGCCTGAGCCAACAACCTTTGGTGAAAAGAACTTGGAAGAAAAGGTTGAATATATCATACAACAATTGGAAGCACAAGAAAAGGCCATGGAGGCATTGAAGTCTGAGTCATCTAAGACAGATGTCTCATACAAAAAATTGTATATAGACAGCCAAAAAAAGGTTGAATCCTTGAGCGAAGAAAATAAACAACTTTCCATGAAGCTGGAAATTGCTCTTGGAAAACTTGAAACAGTAAGTCTCACCGATCCTCTTAAATATCATTTGTTTTTCAATGATTTATACAACTATGCTGCTCTATCTTCAGTCATTGCTATAAAACTTGTTCTACAATTGCTGAAATTGGTGTACACAGTTACTTTTATGTGGATATAAACCTGAAAGAGTGGCCAGTTACCATCACCAGAAAATGCATTTAATTTCTTTACAGGGTTAAAAGGAGAACTCTGTACTTTTTGTTTTTTTTCCTTACTCGAACCTTTTTTATCGTTATGATTGTGAGCACTATTAGAGTGATCCTGTAGAACGAGTTAATGTAAATCTTGCATGCAGATATCTATAAAAATGTATTGTTAGTAGTATATTGTTCATTCATTCTTTTCTACACATGTTGCTATGGGCTGTGCCTGTCAGACCCACAGATTTTTAGGGATGTAGATTGCCTTGAGATCTAATAACTCCACTTGTGGGAAGTTAGGGTATACAGAAGAGAGGACCAATTAGCTTAGAATATGGGTTCGTGAGTATTAATTGATCATTCAGGGTTAGTAACGCTTTTAATGAAAGATCTATTTTCTAAATAAAATTTTCAGGTGCTCTTTAATTTTGGGTTTTTAAGAACCTTGGATAATTAACAATTGACAAAAGATTTACATTTCCCACTTTAAAGATGATCTGTTTCTTTATGTAAGGGATGAGAATTTGTCTCGGCTGTTTCTTTATGTAATGGATGAGAATTTGTTAAGTTCATCGTCACGGTGAATGGTACTTATATCAGCTTTAAAAGGTTTCGTATATGCTAATGATTTGACCCCTTTTCATCTTTCCTCGTCTTTGTTTTCTTCTATTCTAGTATGAGAACGGAAATCGAGTTTACTCTGAAGTGTTGGAGAAATTGAAGGATTTCATCTTGGTCGCGAATCTGACAAAAGCTACTGAGACTGCGTTTAATGCATCATCTCAAGCATTACGCAATACCTTCCGTGCAGATGATGATGCTCTTGGATCCGGAAGTCGTGCAGTAAAGAGAAATAAAACTACCTCCCAAAATGAAAAGAACTGAAACTCGTCACATAGTCCAGGTGGTTTGCCAAATATTTTGAGAGTACTTTTGTCTGAATCTAGGGCGGTCTTGTTTGGTTAAAGTAGAGATGATGACTGGGGTGGTGGTACTAGATTGCTTTGAGCTTGACCCCGCAAGCGCTTTTGATGTTTAACTTCCTTGGACAATGTTTGGTACTTCCAGTGGACAATGTCATTCCAAGATACGATGTGCTTTTGATGTTTACTTAGCTGTACAAACTAGTAACTACACCCAGCGGGGTTCCTGTTTGGGCGTACCGCTAATGCATTTCAATTTTTTTTTTCAATATTTTTTTAACATATTTAATCATTAAGAAAAAAAAAAAGTACACAACTCCATTAATAGTTACTTTTTTTAATTATTAAGTAAAAAAAATTAAAATACTCAAGCAAGCATTAACTTTGAGGGACTTTACTAACATTTTCCTATTTGTTTGGAGGATTTGCCCAAATTAGCAGTTTTGAGTGTTTTTGATGCTATGGTTGGAGAAGAACACAACTGATACTGTAACCAAATCATTGTTTTATTACGTGAATGAAACCCTACAAGAGAATAAATGTTTTGCCTCATTGTCGACAAGAAATCCAAAATGTACATTTGAAATAAAACACAATTCCAAATGCAGATGACATGATGAGTTATATATATTATATAGCATACTTTGCTTCTCAAAACTGAAGATCTACCCCTCTCCTACTGCTCTTCGTGATAGCGTTTGTCAAGAGAGGTACAGAAGCTAAAAGGATGAGCTTGAGGTGTTTGAAAAACTTCACAATTAGCATTTTCTGCCTCCTCTGGTATGGGTGGTGGTGGAGACGAGAAGTCTAAGCACATTCCCTGTATAAATTGTTCATATGATGCTGAGAGATCTTGGGAGGTGATTTGGTGGTACTCCACAAGTTGGTGAAGGCACTGATTTTCCCTCACTAAATTGGCATTTTCATTAGCTAATCTGGATTTCTCCGCCAGCAATGCCTCCAATTGAAGCCTCACCTGTGAGCAGGCCACATTTTACAAGATTAACAACAACACCTGCATGGCTTCTCAACTTATTTCTAGCACAGTAAATATACAAGTGCTGAGGGAGAAAATGAAAGTATAAGACGACCCCATTACCAGATCATCTTCATCTGGTCTTATCCCTTTAGCAAATCCATCACGGAGCCTCCTGTTCTCTTCCTCGAGAAGCTCGCATCGCTCTTGCATAAAACATAAGTCTGACTTTATTGACTTGAGTTCTCTTGCAAGCGAAGCCGCTTTTGTTGCCATTGAAACTGCGAGCTGTTAACGACAAATAATTACATATCAAACAATATTGATAAGCTTAGTTGTCTTGCTCAGAGAAGGATAAAAGATAAAAGATAAGCTTAGTAGCTTTAAGAATGGCACTTTAAGAGAAGAAGAGACTGTGTGAGCTTACATTTTTGGCTCTGTTCAGCTTCCCATCTTTTAGGGTTTGCTCATCATTTGCCTTCTGAGATTCATCTTCTTTATCCTCCGAAGCATGACTTTGATCAAACTTCCTTTTCAATCCTTTCTTGAGCTCTGCTTCCTTTTGTTCCTTTTCTGAATCGTCTTCTTTACCATCTGAGTTATTCAGATTGCTTTGAAATATTTCAGTCAATGTGGGTGGTTTAGCTAGATCTCTTGCTCCCTGTAAAAAGAGAGAGCTGAATTTGTTAGTTAAGCCCAAGACAAGTTTCGTCCATATAATTAATTTCAAACTTACAGAATTCTGCCCGTTTCCGACACTGATCTAAATACCTTTTCACTGTGTATAACCATGCCAAAAGGGTCCCTTTCACTTGTATCTTTGTACTAGGACTAGGAACTTTTGATCATTGATTTCTATGCGATATCAAACAATTGAACCAAAATTCCAGAACCCAAAGATCCTTGTTTATTTATAAATCCTTAGAGACTTGATATACCTGAAGTGCATTGTCTATATTGTTAGATAGCAGGGAGAGAGTGTTGGCAACGGAATCAAACCCTCTCATCAGAAGCAAAGAGTCTTCCTTCATTCGCTTAGCCCGGTCCGATCCTCTGGAAATCTACAAAAATAAAAAAGGAGTAATAGAGAAAACACCATAATCCATCAATGCAATTCTCAACCGGAATAGAAGTCAATCGAAGTGCTGAATAGAAGCACTCACCGATTGGGTGGATACAGAGGGTTCGCCTGGGATTTTGCTTTGACGATGCTCGAGAAGGATGTCGATCCTGCTGCGTAGTGCGCTCCAGAAGCGCTTATCCGAGGAGGGGCTGAACGCAGGAGACGAACCCATGAAGCTTGTGCCCTCCTGTAATCAAATTCAAGAAATTTGTATCAGGTAGAACAGGGGAAGAATTCTTCAAATAGAGAGAGAAACAATAAAACCCACCACGGAAAGATGAAGAGACATAGAGAAAAAGTAGGAGACAAGAATAAAAAGACCTGGTTGAGATGAGCAGGTGATGGAGTATCATCCACTGAGGCTGCCATGAGAGCGAGAGAGAAAGAGAAAGAGAGAGATACAGAGGAATAACGGCTAGTTGGTAAAGGAGCTTTCGGGGGGAAGATGGAATTTTAAAAGAAAGAGGGATGCGCTGTTTGGGCCAACGTTCAAAAATCTGAGTGCAATTAAATAATGTGAGTAGGAGACGGGAGTAGGATGGATCTGCTACCGCTCCTTTGAGCAGTAAAGTTGGTTTGCTTTTGAAGGCGCCGAGTGGGGACGCATCCCCATTTTTCCATACATCTACAGCTTTTCTTTCAAGTCATTTTTTAACTTGCTTCATATTTATGCCTAATAAATATCTTGACATATTTATTAAGGAAAAATAGGTTAGTTTCTACCACTAATTTCTACTGCTGAGAGTTTTTTATTTTTATATTATTTTTTTTTTTTACTTAATGATTAAGTAAGTATTTTTTAATAATATTATAAATTTTTTTATTTTTTTAAATATATTTAAATATGTTAAAAAATACGTATAAAAAAATACAAAAAAAACACATTCCAAAAGCACTAGCGGGAGTCCCAGCAGAAGCTCCTAGCGGTGGGAGTAGCACCGCTCTTTATTAAGTTTGTCTCAAAAAAAGAAAAATATTAAATGTAATTAAAAAAAATTATTTCTCTACGTGTCAGTATTTATTAATGTGCTGGAAATTATAAAATTCAAAATTTAAATTTAAAAAAAAATACAAAATAAGTCTTATACGTAAATGTAGCACTATTCTAAAAAAAACTTCAATGATTTTGTTTGAAACTGAGAAGAAGAGTTAGGATCTTTGAATAAATATAGATAGAAGTCACTATTAGGAGCATCCATTTTATACACATGATGTGGTATCATCTAGATCACACATCTTCCCAAGTGAGTATTGGAAATAATTAACTAGAAGTAGTCACGCAGTGAGTGTAAAGTGTGTACTGCTATAGTAACTTTTCTCTAGCATTACCCTTTAATGAATTATAAGCGATAAAATATTATGAGTTTTTTTTTAATATTATTATTGACATAAAAAATCGCTAGAATTGGGTTTGGTTTGAATCTATCGGTTGGTGTGGGACATAACACGTCAATTGATGCAATTCAAATAAGGAGTATGACTTGAGCAAAATGTCAGGTTCCGCAAGCTTAGGAATTGGGGTATGGACACTTTGCACAGATCCAGAACATGCAAGAATCTTAAGGGTTAATTTGTTATCAGAGATGAGATGAGTTAAGATTAAAATTAAAAAGTCGAATAAAATATTATTAGAATATATTTTTTAATATTATTGTTGTTTTAGGATTTGAAAAAGTTGAATTGTTTATTTTATTTTATGTGGAGATTTGAGAAAGTTGTAATGATGAGATGAGATAAGATGAGATGTTTTTAGAAAATAAACAAGGCGTACCAAAGGCTATCTCCAGCTGCATTTTAGCTAGACTTTGAGAGATTTGGATTCAAAACCTAACTTAATTCATCTCAATTTATCATTACAACTTTTTCAAATTCTCACACAAAATATAATAAATAATTTAACTTTTTCAAATTTTAAAATAACTTTTCCAAATTTCTATACCAAATATAATAAATAATTCAATTTTTATTCTACTATTTATAAACCATTTTAACCCCTCTCTGAATCCAAACCTCACATTGAAGTACCACTCACGTTTGTCTTTGAATCTGCAAATCATGACAAATGAAGGAGTTACCCAAGTCAACACATTATCACAGTACTGAGAGATCGTTATAAACAGGCATTGCACTTGAAAACCATTAGAACCAAGTGTATGTTGAATAATATCTTTCGTTATGTTGTCTAGCTAATTGAGCTTGTCGTCGGTTCGAATATGGCATTTAGTAATTAAAAAATGATATTTACAGTTTTAAATTGTACAAATCTTATAAACTTTTTTTAAGAAAAGTACATAAATTTGAGATCCACAACGGTACAACTAATTTTTTTTAAACGGAGTGTACGAGACTTACACATTCTAAAATTATATCTAACACTAGCAACGCAGCAAGTTAGTAAACTAAATAGAAGGATGCTTAATAGCCTTTTTTTTTTTTTTTTTAAATCACACAATTTTCATTGATCAACTTCTCTATACAGAATACATTGAGGGGTTTCCTCCATGTCCACAATACAGTCTAAAATGTCTAATGCATTCTTGCCTAGTGAATGTGCAACTATATTTCCTTCTCTATTGATGTGTCTGATGGAACAGTCTTCATAGCATTGAATCTTGGACCTAATGTCGGAAATTAGCATGCCAAAATAATTCACATCTGGCACTTGACCCTGAACAGCCAGCCATCACTACTTTTTTGGAATCTCCCTCTAGGATTAGGATAGTTTTCCTTAATCCCAACTCAATACCAAATATTGCTGCTTTGAGTGCTGCATAGGCTTTTGCTATCAGGGAGTCCAGGAATAAGTCTTGCTTCTTCCTCATGGTGGCCAGAATATTACCCTCTTCATCTCTAACAACGACACCAATGCCTATCTTACAATAAATCTTATTTACCGTTACATCCCAGTTAATCTTGTAGAAACGTGGTGGATGATTTTCCCATCTAATAATTCCAGTATTAGTGAGGGAGTGGTTAGTGGTTATCCTTGTTTCAGAAGTTTTAAGCTCCTGCAACAATTGATATGAGTTGATGTAGTACGTTAGATTGTAAATATATTTTTCTCGTAAAATAAACCTAACGTACTATATTTTTTATCGTCAATTTATGAATTTACTTTTGTAATATTTTTTTGTAATTACAAGACTCTTTTAAGTATTTTTATACACATGTATAGTAATATAACTAACCCTAGAGGCATTTAAACTCTGTCCCAACTTTAAATTTACATTTATTAGTAGCATCCCTTGTATTAATGGCCTTTACCATAATCCATGCCAATCTACAAGAGATTTGGTATGCTGCCATTCAATGGATATTCTAATTTCTCACATGGCTTTAATGAACCCATTCTTGCAATCGGAAGTTTCTCTTTTTGCAAATTAGAATTAAATCTATCTTTCCTGTCATTTAATAAATGTCCTAGCATGAATTAAGGAGTTCATCAACGCATAAAATTAAAATATAGATAAACAAAAAAATACTTTCATCCTATTATAATAAATTATATATTTAAGATTATTTATATAAATACCAATTTTAATTGACAAAACCCAATTTTCCTCTTTTTGTTCCATTTTCTTGATGTTTTGTATTGTAATATTCTGTTTTCAAACCTTTCATGTGAGTCCTGCTGGTTTGCATCAGTAATTGTTGCAATTTTCTTAACCGTAGTCTGTCATGATGTTTGGAAAAAATGCATTTTTAAGAGAAGTGTTATATGTTTTATAAAAGTAAACTCACAAACTAACATAATTTCATGTGATCTGTTAGATCTACTTTATAATAAAAATAATTTTATAATCAGAAGTTTATAAGTTTATTTTTGTAAAATCCCATCATCACTAAAGTATTTTTCTTTAATTAATCCATGAAACTGGTACTTATTTATCCTTTCCAATCTTAAATTAAAAAAATAGTTCTAAACTATCAATAGATTTTACTTAGCACTTTTCATTTGTGTTCGATCATTAAATTTGGAGTGAAAAATGATAATTATCCACAAATTTTTTAAGTTACTTTTTTGCATGTTCAAAAGCAAGATTGAACTTGTTCGGTAGGCCGGCCGTTACCTTTATCTTGTACCAACAGAACCGCTGGTTATCATACAACCAAAGCGCTCACAAAAAAAACAGTCAATGGCCACTCTTGCTTCCTCATCCTCTCTAATCCTCTCCTGTCCACCCTCCAACTTTTCTCCACCTTCTCTTTCTTCTGCTCCACGCCTCTCTCTCCCTTCTTTCTCTCACTCCAATGCTCTCTCTTCCTCCCTCTCCATTTCTCTTCCTTTTCTCACGTACCCCACAATTTCTAAACGCTTTGCTCCCTCTGCCTTGAGTGTCAGGGCCAGTGCTACAGAGAAGAAAAAGGTCCTCATAGTTAATACTAATAGTGGTGGGCATGCGATTATAGGGTTCTATTTCGCAAAAGAGCTTCTGGGTTCTGGCCATGAGGTCACGATATTGACTGTTGGTGAAGAGAGCTCGGACAAGATGAAGAAGCCTCCATTTAACAGATTCTCAGTTAAGATCCACTCTAAATTAATCACTAATATCTGTGTGTGTGTGTGTCTCTCTGTTCTTTCAATATGGATTTTTAGTGATATGTAATGGATATAATGATTCTCTATTATATACAACTCTAACTTATTTTTGTGTTATCCGCAAATTTCCAGGAAATTGTGAGTGCTGGAGGCCGGACCGTGTGGGGGGACCCGGCAGAAGTGGGGAAGGTTGTTGGAGGGGTAGCATTTGATGTGGTTCTGGACAACAATGGCAAGGACCTGGATACCGTAAGGTTTGTTGAGTTAATTATTGAAATCAATCTTCAATCACGTTGTTTTTGGTATAGCTATGACTATATAGTTGAAGTCTGTCAACTATCCTGCTTGATAGAACTGGAACATTTTGATGGGCTGCCTTCTAGAAGTTCATGGACCCAAGGAAATAAAGATCATATTGTGTGTTTGCCAGCTAAATATGGTATATGGTATGATAGATTTCCCATACTTGAGTTCTAGTTTTGAAAAAAACCAATGACTTTTCAACCATTTTACAATGTTGGTTGTAGGACTTTATTCCTTGAATGAGCTCTGGGTTACGAGATTATACCCAGCTATATTATGATTGACAAAGCTATAGAATTTTATACCAGACGTGGAGGTTCTGAATGCAGGGAACAGGGAGCCATTGAGTGAGCATAATTCGAGTAACTGGTGCATAAAACAAGTGAAAAAAATATGAATCCCTATTTTAGGTTATAAATATTACCTAAGTATCGGTTGTTAAACAATCACACTTGCAGGAATATTGCAGGAATATACGCTCTAGATTCCTACACTGCACACTAAGCTCCAATGCCCCACCATTTATGCCTCGTTTTAAACCCAATATGCCAAAGGGCAAGTTAGTATGTGGTAGTTCATTAACATCTATTCTAAGTAATATGCAGAAATGCACCAAGTAATTGGAACTAAACACACTATTGAAAATGGAACAAAAGAAAAGAAACCTATATGTATTCCATCCGTAAGCTTTTCTTCTAACATCAATCTGCATATGTAGGCCTGTGATAGATTGGGCAAAGAGTTCTGGCGTCAAGCAATTTCTGTTCATAAGCAGTGCTGGGATTTATAAGCCGACAGAGGAGCCTCCTCATGTTGAAGGAGTATGTTGTATTATATAATCCAAATAGTATACAAGATATGCTGGCCTTTCTCTATTGAATGGGAATCTTTACCTTTAACAGGATGTCGTTAAAGCTGATGCTGGTCATGTTGGAGTGGAGAAATACATTTCAGATGTTTTTGGTATTTGGTCAATATTCCGTCCGCAATACATGATCGGATCTGGCAACAACAAAGATTGTGAGGAATGGTTCTTTGATCGTAAGTGTATAATCTCAAGTGCCCAAAAGAAGTTTAGAATCTCACACACCTTTTCAATTACTCATTTTTCATGGCGTTGCTGTAAGATAGCAATTTTATTTTGAGCCAACAGTGGCCCAATATTACTCCACAAAACCTTCACTCATTTATTCTGAGGTTTGTCTCATTCATACCTGGATTGTGTTTGCATTCTTTATCTGATTTTACTCATTCTTGGAATGGTTTTAACTGAATATGCCATGTCAATCTATCCTTGGCTTAGTGATCACAACATTCTTGAACACTATGCACTCATATATACCAACTTACCAATTGCAGGAATTGTTCGGGACAGACCAGTTCCAATCCCTGGCTCTGGAATGCAACTCACAAACATCTCTCATACTAGGGACTTGTCCTCTATGCTTACTCTAGCCGTTGAGAAACCAGACGCTGCATCTGCTAACATTTTCAACTGTGTAAGTGACCGTGCAGTGACACTGGATGGAATGGCCAAACTATGCGCTCAAGCTGCTGGTCGCCCTGTTAACATCATTCATTATGATCCAAAAGCAGTTGGAATTGATGCAAAGAAAGCTTTTCCTTTCCGGAACATGGTAATAACTTGTCTTTCTACTTGCCCTAAATGGTTTGGAAGATAGTCTGTAATGAATCAAAAAAAGTCAGTCAGAATAGGAGACATTTAGGGCATCAGATAACCAAATTGATGTAAAAACTTTTGACAGCATCAGAGATAATTTACGTTATCCATGCACTGTGCAGCACTTCTATGCGGAACCAAGAGCTGCCAAGGACATTTTGGGCTGGCGCAGCACCACAAACCTTCCTGAAGACTTGAAGGAGCGGTTTGATGAGTACGTAAGGATTGGAAGAGACAAGAAGTCCTTGAAATTTGAGATAGATGACAAGATCTTACAGTCGCTTAAAGTACCAGTGGCTGTATGATCATTCAAACATTCAGTGAGATATCTATCCATTCCACAAGGCTATATATAAATTTAGTCCCCGTATCTCGTCAAAAATCAATGTATTCGATATTATCATTTCAATGCATAAAATGATACGATTGAAGTTCTTATCTAACTTGCTGCAAACAAAACCTAAGGTCTCGTTTGTTTTCACAACTATTTTCATCTCATCTTATATAATCATTACAAATTTCTAAAATTTTCATAGAAAATAAAATAAACAATTCAACTTTTCAAATCCCAAAATAAAAATAATATTAAAAATATATATTCTAATAAATAATAATATTTTATTCAACTTTCAATTTTTATCTCAACTCATCTCATCTCATCTGCGAAAACAAACGCGGCTAATTCTGCAATCTTGAGGGAAAGAAATTGTAGCTCGGAAATTTAGAATTGTATTAATATTGGATGTTGCTCAACCTAATTTCCCATTACATGTTTTCAGAGAACTGGTTTTATCATACTAATCGTATTTGTAGATATTTCCATCATATAACAGCAGAATTTACCAGCACCCCTTTTGCCAAGGAGTCCATTTAGGAACAAGAAATTGAAAAGAAAAGTTCAATGGGATAATCATAGAGCAAAGATGGATAAGAGATGTCTCAATCTGAAGTTAACCTGCCAGTAAGCAGTATTACGTGACCCATTCAGAAACTGAAATCAAAGTCCCATCAGAGATACTTCTTTTCTGAGAATCACTTCAAATTTCAAAGTAATAATCTTCATGCTGATTAAATATATTAAGAATTCAGAAAAATAAAAAAATCTTGAAAATAAAAATTACTTCCTACTCCGTCTAAACATAAAATTGTCCACAGATTCAAATACTAAAAACCAAGTCGTAAGCTAGGGAATGTTCTTAAACTGTTATGGTTTCCAACCTAAACTACCACAAATAGATACACTCGGCTAAATGCAGCAGAACTTGCTAATACAAAAGCATACTTGTTAACCCAAAAATCAGGTCTGGACAAGATTCAAATCAGATCAGCGCAAGGCAGCGGACTACTGCCTTGGGAGTTTGAAACTCTATCACTCTTGCTTAATCTCAAGGTTCTTGAGTCGTGATTCCAATTCATCCTCGTTACCAGATCCATCCTCTTCTATTGTCTCATCAAGATCTTCTCCTTCAGGATCATTCTCATCCAAAGGCCCCAGCAAACCGGGAGAATTCTTGAATATAAGCTTAACCTCATCAATCCCTTCATCAGATATGAAATTAGAGTTGATATTTAGCAACTTAAATCCAGGTTTGTGCACAACAGCCTGAGCTAAGAGCCTAGCCCCAACCCTTCGAATTGAGTTTGTGCTCAGATCAATTTCATTTAAATGACCCAGGCCCACTTCCAATGCCTTACTCATCACACTTGCACCTTCATCTTTCAGTTCATTCTCAGACAAGTTTAACTTAGTAAGATATTGTTTTGCTGCTATACAGGCTGCTAAAGAAGAGGCAGCTTTGGCAGTAATGTCATTTCCAGCCATTTCCAGAACTTCAAGTGAAGGTGCAGAATCCTTGAGGGCATTGGCCAGGGCTACTGCCCCCTCATCCTCTAAGTTCAGGTAACTGAGGTAAACCTCAGTGAGATCCGTGAAGACAGATACAGATTTACTCAGAGCAATTCCAGCTTCCACACCAAACATGTTGTCACGCAAATCAAGTTTCTTTAGATGGGGGCAAGACCCTAGTGCTTCAGATAAGGATACTCCCCCTTCAGAGCCAACCCTCGTGGAAGAACACCGGAAATCCTCCAATGCAGGAGAATGCTTCACAATCTCAGATATTGCAAATGCCCCTTCATCTCCTGTCATGTTGTTGTGAAACTGAAGAATCCTCAGCTTCTCAGTGGAAGGAATAAGCTCACAAACTGCTCTTGCAGCTTCCTCTGAGATACCATCATTCATCAGATAAAGTTCCTCCAAATTCTTCTGAGACCTTAGCAGGGAACCAAATGCCCTGACACCCTTTTCACCCATGGCATTGTTGGAAAGGTCCAGATATCTCAAAACACAACCTTCCAAGGCTGAAGAAAAGATATTCATAACCTCAAGAGCTTCTTCCTCTGGCCTTCCAGCAATAAAATCTGATAGGTCTACTTCTGTCAATTGATCCTTAATTGATAATAGAATGGGCTCAGCAACACGAGCAGCACCCAAGCCAAAACTTCTATTGCTGAAACAAATCTTAGTGTATGAGTTTTGTTCCCTAAGTGGTTTTAAAAGCTCATCAGCCTCCTCTGCTTCAATAAAAGCCCTACGACCTCCAGATATATCAAAGACTGTTTCATTAGCAGCAGTAACTTTCTCAGATATCATAACCTCTCCATCCTCCTTTGTTCTGGGGCCTCTTTTAAGAACTTCCAGCATAAGCTTACTTGATTCTTTGGCATAAATTTGCACAGCAGAACTCCCATCGCCATCTGGCTCCTTCACAAATTGTTGGTTTGCAGTACCAAAAGAAATTTCTTCTATATACTTGGCATCTTCCTCAGCATCTTCTTTACTCAGCAGGCCATACTTCCTTGAGAAAATGGATGGAGTTGTAAGGTTCTTGATCATTCGATCTACAAGCATTAGCCTTGTGCTCTGGCTAGGGGGCCACAATTTGATTGGCAATGTTCGGTGTTGAAAAGTTTGTGTTGAAGAATCCATGCCAAAGAAACCTGCAACCAAGTAAATTTTTTTTTTATAAGTAAAATAACATTTTATTGAGTAAGTATGCATAGCCCAAGTACAAGAAGTATACAAACAGCAACACCTAGTTACAAAGCATACAAAAACCAGGATATAATTATACTCAGGGGAGAACATTCATTGAACCAACCTAATCCAATAAAGCCAAACAGATAGCTCAAATTATCCAAAAACACTTCTGGCTCAACAACATAATTACTCTAGCATTTAGAGTAATCAGGTTAATTTATTTCATAAAGTTCACTACTGGAATTGAAATTTTTTTAATAGGTAAACAAACTACTCGAATTGAAATTAAAATTTCTTCAACACACAGATAACCCTTTTTTTTGTGCCTATGCCTCAACCACTAGTGTGCACAGGTGCACACAAAAAATAAATAAACAACCGAAGACCAGTCCTTATAAGATAAACAAGCCAAAAAGTAGAAAGAAGCATGGTGCACTAGGGAAAAAAAATAAAAATTAAAAAGAATTACAATGCGGTGACAAGAAACCTACATTCTGAGGTGAAAGTTCATAAAAAAATGAAATAATACAAAAAGCAAAACTCAACATCACACAATGATTAATTTAGTATGCACTCTACTGGAATTGAAATATTTTTAATCGGTAAACAAACTACTGGAATTGAAATTACAATTTCTTCAACACATAGATAACCCCTTTTTTGTGCCTATGCCTCAACCACTAGGGTGCACAAGTGCACACAAAAGAAAAAAATAAACAACCAGAGACCACTCCTTAAAAGATAAACAAATCAAAAAGTAGAAAGGAGCATGGTGCACTAGGAAAAAAAATAAAAATTAAAAAGAATTACAATGTGGTTAGAAGAAACATACATTCTGAGGTGAAAGTTCATATAAAAATGAAATAACACAATAAGCAAAACTCGACATCACATAATGATTAATTTAGCATGCACTCTACAAGATAGGAACCACAAGCATTGGGCCAAGAGTGATGGTGAAGTGGTGCTGGCGTAGTAAAAGTAGCAACGACAGTTGCAGCAATGGCAACAGTGGTGGTGTGCCCCTCACAGTATTGGCCCTAGTGTTCATAGTACCAGCAGCAGTGATGATGGTAGCACTGATGTCAACAATACAAGAGTCAAGTACTTTCAGTGAAGGAAACAACATCTTGCAATATATACCAATGTACAGGGGTGGTGATAGCAGCAAGGCAACATTTGATGTCATTAAAGGAAATGATATCAATTATTCCTATAATAAATACCAATGTGCAGTTCTGTGAAAGCATCCAAGCAAAAAGGTGGTGGAGTGATAAGAATTTTAGCTTGCCTATCAACCAAAAGTTTATCCATTATTAAAATTATCAATCACATGACTTTGCTTACAGATTTATAATCTCCAAATACTTTTTTTTTATTGGCACCAGATGTCCGACAACAGAATATATATATATATATATATATATATATATATATATATATTATATATATATATAATCTCCAAATACTATAAAACAAGAATATATATTTGGAAGAAAAGCAGTTCTAACACACTCAATGATCCAAAACTGATGGCTCACGTAAGAGTTTTTGAACATAGTATTGCATAAACAATATAATTTGAGACAAGAAACAGAGAAACTAACAACTCAACAGTTTCACTTCTTCATATTTAGAAAACTTGATACAACAGATGAGTTTTTCTGTCCAAAATCTACTACCATTAATTCAAAAAAATCAAGAAGCAAATCACAAGATCATAACTACCTACATAACAGCAAACTTCTGTACATCTCTTTGGTGTTCTTACAGAAAGGGTACTGATAATATACCTTGTTATAGCTTTGATTTTTATTTTGCATTCGGTTAATCTGTTGTATGATGAAAATCAAAGATCTTAATCCTTTCGTACCCCATAACAAAAGGTACAAACTCAACTTGCTTTCTTCTCTAAACATTTCCTAAGCATCATTATAGGTCAAGGTTTCTGGTCTAAGCAGCATCTTAGAACTTCAATTCAACACTTTTGTAAAATCAATTAACAGATCTAGATATTGAAAAAGGAACATTCACTAATCATAGAGGAAATGACAGATGTAGAAAAGTATAAAAGGCTTTTCTGGTTAGAAGACTTATCTAAGAATGATGGGGAAACGAAACCTTATAAGGAATTAGGAGTACCGATGTAATCCAAGACTTTCTTTTCAAGTTATTAAACTTCTCCACAACCAATCAAAGCAAAAAAGCCAGGAACAAAGCACAGAGAAAGCAGCAATCATTTCAACTAGTCAAGCATTGCACCAAACCCTACGAGAAAGACCGCGTGAAAATTCAGAATCATTCGCTAGAAAATTGCCTGTCAGTTTCATATACGCTAAATTGCAAAGAAAATCTAAGGAAAGGTCGGAGTTTACAAGGGCCGAGTCAACCCTTTTTTTTATAAGTAAGGGCCGAGTCAACCCTTAATCTGTAGGTGCCATAAGTTAACATTCCAAGCATCCAGTTATTTTCCGAAGTATTGCAAGCAACCAAACAAACAGTAAAGCGGAAAAATGAAACAGTGTAAAGAGAATCCGATGCGGCACCAGGAACGAACAGAGAAAAATAAACTATAAGTATAAGCCCTAGAAATTTCAGGGTAACTGAAAAGATAAAAATACACCTGTTGTTTTCCTTCCTCCTCTTTGTTTCTCTTGAAAACTTCCGAGGATTTTCAGGCGAGTGGTCTGGTGGGCAAAGAAAAATCCAAAAGAGAGTGGGAGTGAGAGAATTGGAGGGAAATGATGAAAACCTAATCCTAACTTCAAAAAAGATATATTATTGAGGGAGGAGCAAAGTATAGCTGTATAGGCTTTCGAAACGGAATGACTAAAATGTCCCCCCGAGTTTCTTTTTATTACGTTCTAAAAACTTGGGCTCTGACCTGGATTGGGTTCAGCCTTAAACTTGGGCTTTGATTTTTTCATCTTAACCTCTTTTAGAGGATAAAAAAAAAAAGAGTAATGTTAAATACAAGTTTTAAATAGACAAGTTTCATAGAAGTCTTTTATAAAATAATGGATCCTACTAATAAATAATAGTTTTTTTTACATTTTTTTAAGGTGAAGTCTACTTTTTTATAAGGGATTGTATGAGACTTATCTATTTGAGGTTTGTACAAATCATTTCTTAAAAAAAATACAAAATTTTCTCATAACCTACTACAAAATAATATATTAAAAATATAAAAAATTATTCCTTAATATTCATCACCCACACACCTCACATCCTATGAAAAAATTATAGGTGTAAGATGTTAGAGTAAATAGTGACTGATACGTAGCATTCCTCTAAAAATATTAGTGTATAACCTCCAAGACATGTATATTGAAATAACAATATCTGTTAAATATTATATTTTTTAAAATGATTGTATGGATAAATCTATTTACAAGCTTTTTTATTATAGCTATGACTTTTTTTAATATAATTAGAAATGTGTTATACACTAGATTTGTATACATAATAACTCAAGATTCTATTGTATAATATTAAGTTAAAAGTTGAGATGAGGTGAGTTGAGTTAAGTTGAGTTGAGATTAAAGTTAAAAGTTGAATAAAATATTGTTAGAATATATTTTTTTAATATTATTTTTATTTTGAAATTTGAAAAAATTGAATTATTTAATTTATTTTGTGTGAGAATTTGAAAAAATTGTAATGATTAAATAAAATGAGAAGAATTGTAAAAACAAACGAATCCAAAATGTACTTTCTTTGGGTTCATGGTTATGGAGTTTAAGGGTACTTTCATTTCAAGCTGCTATTGGAGATCCTTTTTCATTTCTCATTCAATTTGTATACTACAAGTCGTTTCAGTTCTGTGGGGGAGTACTAGAATATTAGTTGTAGTTCTGTTAATTGTTTACAAATTAGTTGTAGTTAGTTGGAGAATTAACAAAACGCTTGACCAATAAAATCTAAAACATAATTGCCCTCTCATTTATATCATTCATCATTTTCAATCATTTCTTTTTTGAGTTTATCTTAAAACAAGATGTGATGTAAATGATGTTTTTCACCCTCAAGCAAGGTGGCCAGCCCCACTCCGACATGGATGGTCGGTCGGTCACCACCCCACGCCAGAGTGATTTTCAAGCCATCAACCCAAGTGCTTGGTAATGATTGTTAAAAAATGGTTGGTTTGAGAATTTAAAGTTTGAGATTTCTATTTTAGAATTTGAGAACTATAATCTATGTTTAGCTTTTTAAAAAAAAGTTAAAATTCTCACTTGGTACTTGTAGATTGGAGGATTTTGCACCACTCAAATGACATGACTCTCGTCTTTTATCTCCCAATTTCATTTTTGATAGTATAGTTACAATATAAGTCTCGTTTATTTTCACAACTCATCTCAACTCATATCATCTCATTATTATAATTTTTTAAAATTTTTACACAAAAGAAAATAAATAATTAAACTTTTCTAATATCAAAACCAAAAATAATATTAAAAAAATATTCTATTTAATTTTTAACTATCTTTCCTAATTCAGAGCAAATCGACCCATCCAAAGATAATCATCCTTATTAAGCATGAACAAGATGATCCAATTAATGATAAAAATTGAATATTAATCGTTTTTAGGTCTCGTTTGTTTTTAAAAAATATTTCATCTAATTATTACAATTTTTTCAACTTTCAATACAAAATAAAATAAACAATTCAACTTTTTCAAATCTTAAAATAAAAATAATATTAAAAAATATATTCTAACAAGAGAAATGATACTTGCAGTCGTGAGTGCGCAAACGCCGTACATTCACTTTGAAATAAGTGAATAAATACAGGACCCACATGAAAAGAAATTATTTTTTTAATAGTAGACCCTACTCTTTTTTAAAACGACTGCACGATGCTTGCGCACTCCACGACTTCTAACAATATTTTATTCAACATTTTAACTTTAATTTCAACTCATCTCATCTTATCTGTGAAAAACAAACGAGCTCTTAGTTATCTGGTTATATTGGATCGATTTAACTTTAGACAAAGATAAATATATCATATCGAGTCCTATAACATTTAATATTATTCGAATAGAATTTTTAGAAAACGTAAACTCTACACCAGTCTTTCATGTTGTATCTATTTCTTTATATATTTGAACATCTAATTGACTCGGAGTAGATATGGAGAAAACCCAAAAGGACATGCTAAAGTATTTCCAGTTGTTTCTCAATCTTTTTTTCAAAACCCCATCACTTTATTTTATGGTATCATATTAAAATTCTACACCTCTTAGCCATGTTAGGTAGGCTTGGTGGCTTTTGCCAAGTTAATCTTCCCAACCTAATTAGACATGTGATGGATGCATTAAGATTAATCAGTCTATGGCCTAATCTCATGTTGCCACCGGCAACCACCGACATGGTATCAATTTTATATTTTAACGCATCACTTAGTAATAATACATACAGTCTTAGAATATATAAATCTCGTATATTTTTTTTTGAAAAAAAAATAGAACCCATTATTAAAAAAATAAATTTTTTTTATGTAGATCTCATATTTATCAACTCTTTTAAAAAAAATACGTAAAATTTATACAGATTAAAACTGTATCTAATATTATTTTAAAAAAATCAAATATATTGAATTATTGAATAAAAAAACTTGCATAGATTCTTCTGAATATTAAACTTGTGGGTTCACTTGTCTCTCTCTTCATCTCAAAGTTTCAAGCAACAAACGAACATAAATATAATGTTTAAAACTGTGTGATAAGATGTCAGATGAGACATGTCCAATCTTGCAACCCCAAGACTTAAAACATTTTGATTAATTTATTGGATGTAAAATATTATTTAGTTGTGTTCTTCACTCCACAACGCACTTTCTGAGAGCCTCATTGAATTGGCAGCATTTGGTTGTGGTGGGTGCTGCAGCTACAATCCACTCAAGAACTTTGCCTTCTTTCATTAATTATAAATCATCTCTTTCTTATCTCCTGGCGGTGGTCCATCTCACAACAAACGCGTCTCTATCATTCCATTAGGTGCAAGAGAGGTTAGGTCTTATTTCTTTTCTTTAACCTTCCAATGACAATTTTTTGCATAAAATAATTCTTTTTTTATATAAAAAAGAGTAATTCTACATACAACCGTAAAGTGCGTAACTGTTGCGTAATCGCTTTGAAAAAGAGTGGAGTCTACTATTAAAAAATTAATTTTTTTCATGTGGGTCTCATGCTTTATTCATTTTTTTCAAAGCGATTACGCGAAAGTTACGCAATTCACAGTTATAAGTATCTTTTCTCATAAAAAAAATACAAAAAAGAAAAATGTTTAACCACAAATATAGTTTATAAAAATATTTATATAATTAAGATGATTTGATGTGATATATCAAATTTACTATTATTTTTATTATAAAATAAATTTAATATACTATATAAAATCACGTCAATTTATAAATATACGGTTATAAAATTTCTATTACAGCAGATTAACACTTCCCGTTTAAGAAAAATCAATACATAAATTGAAAAACTGTTTGCCTTGATTCTACTTTACAATTGAGAATAGACGAGCTTAGAGGGGAAACCTTTAACAGTTTCTGGCTCTCAATCATTGTTGCTAAAAATAAGACCCCACCATTTTGTTAGATTAGTTTTTTTTTTTTTTTTTTTTCATATTTTCTTCCATTTTGATCTATTGTGAAATGATGGTCCATAATTATATCTTATAATTCAAAAAAGATTGTAATGCTAGACTATAAGATAAACAGTGAGATGAGATAAGATAATTTTAGTTAAGTTGAATAAAATATTATTAGAAGATTATTTTTTAATATTATTATTGTTTTGAGATTTAAAAAAATTGAATTATTTATTATATTTTGTGAGAGAATTTAGAAAAATTATAATGATGAGATGGAAACATCTCTTAATCCAAACATGGCCTTAATTATTTATTTGCGTTTTGCCATCATTCATCAATTTTTTGTAAGAAAAATCAATCGAATACAAACAAAAATTAAAAAAATATAAAGTGTTAAAAATGACTCTCTCTTGAATAAGATTACCATCTTACAGCTCACCAAAAAAAAAAAAAAAAAAATTACCTTCTTACAAAGTGGAGGGGAAAAATAAGGAAAGTAACCAGTTGGTCCCACTTCATCACGAGGAGGAGGAACTGAGGAAGGTAAGAATCAGCAATTCCCCGCTTATTACTCTAACTCAACAAAGGAGGAGTGCACTGCCGACAGAATCTTTCATGTGAAGCCAGTTTAGCGGGTTTGTGTAAGAGAAAGAGAGAGAGAAAGAGAGAGAGGGGCACTTGTGGGAATAAATAAAGAAGCAATCTTTGATTACTTTTTTCTTGTGACAAAAACTGTGCAGAAACGTGCTGTGGCAGAGAGAAGAAAGAAGGGTAAACTCCATGAGACAAGCTAATGCCTCTCTGTGCAGTGTATCTTCTTCGTGCCTCCCGCTCAGGTAGAAGAAGCTACTTGGTATAGCATTGTTGAGACATCCCCCTTGGCCCTTACACTCTGTAAGTTTTATATATTAAGTTGTCGTTTTCTTCTGGTATGCGTTCCTTTCCAGATTTAGGCTCGACATTTTGGTTACTGAGTTGGGATTTGATGGCACAATGTATATTCTGTTTGAGGGTTTGATTGGAACTCTTGGGTTTGCTTATTTTGTTGGATTTCTTTGTTTCTCTTCTGGGTTTCCCCGTTTTGTCCGAATCGCTTTTGAGGATGACTTTGATTAAATTAGAAATGTGTATTGGTTTCCTAATTCGGACGCCCTACTAGTTGTTAGGGTTATCTTTAGTATTTTTTTCAGTTGGTTAAAAGTTGACATCTTGCCGGGAAGTTCGGGAACAAGGGTCACTGAGATCTGTCCGTAATGGCGGGGAGAAAGATTAATCTGGTGTAAAGTAAAAGAACTAGGCTTCGATATGCAATTTGGGTCTGTTAAACTTTTATCGAATAAGCAATTCGTCACCTGATTTGCCTCCTAACCAACTTCGAATACTGCATTATTAGATTGAAACAAGATTGAAGCTTATTGAATCAATTGCACGGTGTGTATAATAGTGACAACTTCTGGACGTTGGTTCATGCTGTTGTACACCCATGTGAAGGAGAGATTGAATACTTTCAATCGTAGATTTTGTTGTTTTATTCATGATAAATCCCCAAATTTGGAAATCAGCTTGATCTGGTGAAAGCTTAGACTGATTTGCTACTGGGTGAAACAATATAAAAAGGTAGCTCTCAGAATTATATTTAAGTCACAAACATCAAACTAAGTCTATATTCAGATGTTTCTTGGTAGGGGGAGCTATAGGCTTATGGGAATCCTTTGTAGGGGGAAGGATGTTGTCAAAATCAAGAAACACAGGCAGAACATATTTCGAGAAAGTCAATGGAAAAGAATTCAAGTGAAAGTAGAGTATATCATGGCCAGTGGAAGAAACGGAAGGATGCATCTTATTCTGGATTACTTCTGAAAATTTGTGATTTTTGTGAAATGAAACACTAGAGTACTTTACATGCATTTTGAGAAATGATTCTTCTGTAATGATGTCGATGTGCAACTAATGCATTTATGCCCTGTAGCAGAGCTTGTTGGTTGCCTATCGACTTTGGCTTTTCTGTGTCCCAAAATACTTCTCAGGAAGCACTTGCATAGTCACATCAAAAGTAGCGCTTGCAAAATCATCCTTGTTCATAGCTTTAAAATCGCTAGTTGCAATGACAAGTTTTTGAAATGCTATAAAGAGCATTCAAATGATAGTGCTTTCATGAGTGTCAAAAGAATTGTTTCAAACAGTTATTTGAGTAACTCTCACCTTTGAGTAACTGAAAAACAAAAGGTTCATTTGAGTAACTCCTAGGGGAGAGTCAGGTGGCATGCTGATCTTAGATAAGCACCTGGCATAGTCTATATCCAGCCTTGAAATCAATGTCACATATTTTCATGGATTTCAAGAATGTTGGTTTGAGTACTTCTTGACTATGAATTAGCTTATTGATTTTTAATATTGTTGTGCAGATTGGAGATGGGTACATTGGCATTTCATGCTCAGAATGTAGACTCGGATATTTACCTTTCATTGGGGCTTACAGAATTGAGAAAAGGCTTTCTGGGAAGTCCACGGGTTTTATCACTTCTCTCCTCACTGCTTGAGAGATCTGTTCAAAAAAATGAGTTGCTACTGGAGATGTCACAAATTAAAGATGTTGTTACAATATTCCATGGTCTGAGAGCACCCACTCTGAGCATCCGGCACTATATTGATCGAATCTTCAAGTACTCTGCTTGCAGCCCTTCCTGCTTTGTTGTTGCGCATATCTATATTGATAGATTCCTCCAGTGTACAGAGGTTCATTTAACATCCCTAAATGTTCACCGGCTTCTGATAATAAGTATTATGCTCGCAGCAAAGTTTATTGATGATGCGTAAGTACTGATAAAACAGAGTTGTCTTGAATTATTGTATTGCTTGGTTTTCCTTATCAAAGAAAGAAAATCTCTTTACTTCGTTTTCAAAATTTCTAGTTATTATACTTCTTATCAGCAAAGCTGGATCATGTGAGGAAATTTATTTAAGGAAACAGTATGATTTCGATAGCTCTCATCGATGAAGTTCAGAGGATCATAGTCCTCAAATATTTATTTTATGATAATAATGGGCAGACTTAATAGAATCCCGAAACTTCCTAGGGATCCTGACATGCATATATCCATAAGCCAATCGGAATGACCAATTATATCAAGCTTAGGTGTCGATATTGTGTTGTTTTCGCTTTACTTTCGGTATGTTCTGAAATGAATGTATTACCTCATTTTGCAGATTCTTCAACAATGCCTATTATGCCAAAGTGGGAGGAGTAAGCACTGCAGAGTTGAACAGGTTGGAGATGAAGTTTTTGTTCAGTATAGATTTTAGACTCCAAGTGACATCGGAGACTTTTGGAAGATATTGTGCGCTATTGGAAAGGGAAACTGCAGAAGGGCTCCAAATTGAACGGCCTTTTCAAGCCTGTAGAATTAAAGAGAGTTGGTCAAATAAAGATGATTCCAATTGTGCTCCCACAGTTGCACGGTGAAAATATGGAATTATGCACCATGTCTGAGTATAAACCAAATTTCTGAAACACGATCAAATTAGAAAGTATGTTTGTTGAATATGACCAATCGTGTTAGGGACACCATGTTGTTTGATTACTGTCTTTCAAATGTTGTAATTGGGTACAGATTGAAATAGGTTTTTTCATAGTTCTTTTCATCCTGTGCTTTTTCTCGAAGCACCAACTTCTTGTGGTTTATCCCATGGGTTCGGGTCTTCATCAATGCAGGTGTAAACATAGATTTAAGCAATTCTATGGTTGAAAGAAGAGATTGACTTCATTTCTGCTGGTAGCAGCAACTGGTGAGTAAAATGGAAGCAGCAAATCTTTTACATCGGATGGTTACAAGAACTGTAGATGGAATAATACCTTAGCCTTGATATATCCTCAAAGCCGGAAGCGAGGGCTAAGTCTAAACACTCCATTAATTAAGTATATATATATATATATATATATATATATATATATTGGTAACATATGCATAAACTTGGTAAGTTGTCGTTGATTTAGAGCTGTGTCTTCGGAATATGTATTTTCTCCCCGGGGACTGTTGTTTTTCGTAACATAGACTTTTGTTCAAGGCATGAATGGTTAGTTGGTTGTAAGGAAGCTATGCCAATTCCATTATATCATATTATGATAAAATAAAAACTACAAGAGATGGGAAATGGATGTCAATGACAATAAACAACCAAAATACATAATAAATCGCTTTAGTTGCCCAATCAAAGGGTTATGGTTTTTTCAGTATGGATAAAAGGTCTAAGTTGAATAGCATTCACGGTAATGAGTGGAAAATACATGAGATAATCTTGGTGTGGAAGGACGGGTTGGTAGGGGATGGAGAATGCCAAAGAGGGAATAGGAGCTCTACCAAGGAAAAAGCCTTACAAAAGAGAGGAGCCTCACCATGGAGGGAGAAGAAAGCAAATGGAGGAATAGGAAAAAAAAAAAATATTAGATAGTCCTGATAATCCCATCATATCATAAGATGTCATGTCAATTAAAATTTATATTTATCTGAGAATTTTAATTATATAGCATGTTGGGATAGAAGGGAAGTACCACATCATCAATACTTTGGGAATGCCTAATAATTTTCCAGAGAGAATATATGCATTTGCTGGACAAAAAAGTACAAGAAAAACCCGAATCTTGAAATGGGTTAGAGGGCTCATTCAAGAGACACTGGAAGGGGGAAGAGTTTCCAATTCGGCAGGTGAGAGCAAAAACATAGCTTTTTTCTGACCAAAGACTTGAATAGCATATGGATCGAAGAGGAAGTCATTCAAACAGTCCTTGAAAGCCATTGAGGTTAAACTTGGCTGAGTTATGATCCCAGTTAGAACAAATCGTGAGAAGACTCTAGGAACCGAAGGGTGACCGTCATATTCCAAGAATGAGTACACGACTCGAGTAACTAATTCGGGTTTATATGTTTGTTGGGCCATGGGCTATTCCATTTTATTTAGTTATTTCCATTATAAGTTAGGTCCATTATTGTTTAATCAGACTATCCTTGTAGCGAGTTATGGGCTTGGGCCCTTTAGAGTACTTTTCCTTTCATTTACTGTTTTAATGTTCAGTAGTTAGGGCCCATATATGAACAACTTTGTTAGACACCAGGTTATATGTACTGGCCTTGGGGGCTCTACGAAATTATCCAGAAGCTGAATACAACATAATTTCCAGTATCTCTCTTCTTCTCTCGGAGGTAAGGTCAATCTCAAATCTAACTAATTTTCTTACATTTTCTATTTACCCAAACACCTACCATCGGGTGTGTTACGAAGTGATATAAAAAAGACACCAATCTCTGTGCTATCAATATATGGAAATGGAAGATATTCTCTCATCATTACTCAAAATCAAGGAGCTGGTCGAATAATCACAGCAACGTTATGAAGTTATCTTGTAGACAATCAAAGATGTCAGGAACAACTTCAATGAAGATTTAACCTATCTAGAACACTAACTTTGTGCGTTGCAAGAAGAAGAAGAACACACGGCAACGGTAGAAGACAAAGAGGAAGTCAATCCCTATGAGATTCCTCTTTCTCTTGTTCCCATTAATACCTTTAGAAATCGAAAACTATTTTCTCAATTCTCAGATCTCCCTTTTCGACTCTCGTTTCCTTCATTTCCTCTAAGAAATTATTTTCTCTTTCCTTCCTTTCTGTCGGTCGTCCCTAGCACTAACTATACATTGACAGTAAAGAGGAAAGGCCTAGCCATCCGATGGAAGTTTGACCTCGATGGAATCGATTTTCAATTTCTCAACTCCTCACCCTCACCACAAAAAACCAGCCATACTATGTTCCAACCTAGAGATCTCTCAAAAAACCAGCCATACTATGTTCCAACTCGTAGATCTCTCTTACTCCCATTTCTCTGTGTCTCTTCGAGGAGAAAACCCTCGAAAACGCAGTCATCCCTAATTATCTTTGTCTCCCCACAACTCACTCGTGATCAAATGGAAGCGCATCTATGAGGAATGTTGTCAACGAAGGTGGGAAGAGAACATGAAACGAATGGAGTAGCTAAATCTAGGCAAACTCACTCAAGCTCTCAAGGGCTTGAGTTCTCTATATTCTTCTTTCTTCATCAATTGCGTCGAGTTATGCTCCAACCTCCTTCAAGATTTTCGCACTTGCTTATGTGATTTCGATTCAACAATACCACCCATCTTCAGACGTTGATCCAACTTTTTTGAACCATTCTCACTGGAGCTTTGTTCTTGTTTCCTGTCCTTCAAAGATCTCACGAGGTTTTCACAGTGGTAAATCCATAACTGCTGGTTGAGGCTCCCATTCTCTCTGCTCAGCCTCAGGTGACACCAAGAACAGAAGTTGTGGCAAAAAGATGTTTGGTGAAGAGGATGATGGGAAGGTAAGTATCATCTGAACTGATTGCTCAAAACATCCAAATCTCTTCTACCATGGCCTAAGGATCTGAAAATTGTTGGAAGATGCAAAGATCCCATTGCTTCTAAAATTTTTGTGGACCCAACGAACGTTACTTGGTCCTCCCTCACATATAACTGGAAATTAATCGAGCTTGATAGAATTGTTGAAGATAGAGTAAGGTTCCTAGAGATAATGAAATATGTTCCAAAGGATTGGTGGGTTAAAGATATATGCAAGCGACATTGATCTTTACAAGCGAGTAATCGTTGTTGTAAAATCCAAGGGAAGAATGGATTCTACTATGATTGGAAAAGCACTAAAAATGTACGCAGTTAGATGGTTGCAAGATTTTGTTGATGCTTTGGTTTTCGATGCTCATGCCCAGAGGAACAAATCTTTGGTAGAAACCATCATTTGCTTATTGCCATCTAACAAAGGTGTGAGTTGTTCTTGTAGTTTCTTGTTGAAACTGTTGAAAGCTGCAAATTTGGTTAGAGCAAATAAGTTGTTTGATGAAATGCTTGATAAAGGGTCATGATAATATCACATCCTCAATCTTACTTGGGTTTCAGTTATTTGGTTCAAATTAATTGAGTGACAGCCAAATCCAAATAAAGTTTGAAAACAAACGTAGAGAAGGCTATCATTTGTTCCCTTGATCTTGATGAAGCAAAGGCTAACCCGTTCAAGGATGCAATTGAGAATAATTACTGGCTTGAATTATTTGTGAATGATATACCCTTACGGGGTTTTGTTGGTGCGTTGAATCTGGATAAGAATAGAGTGAAGCATGCCCTTTTCACACATAAGAACCTTTTTGCTCCTCATTTGTTTGATATATTGCGACCTCATTGGCCATTTGATAGAGGAAAAGAAAATGAAATGGCCCTGAGATTCCCTCCTCGACTACTATCTATCGTGTTCTACTTTTACTCTTCCTAATTCGCTTCATTTGTTGAAATTGATTCCTACCTTAGTCTCCTCGACCTCGATCAAATGGCGAAAGAACCAGATTGCGTTCTCGTAATTGGAGCCGTAGGACAAATCGAATATGCTCTCATCCTTGTGATTGTTAGGGGAGTAATGTTAGGCCCCAACCAACCTACGATCCTGCACATGCTTGATATCCCACATGCTGCAAAGGCATTGAATGGGGTGAAAATGGAGTTGGTGGATGCTACATTTCCTCAATTTAAAGGTGTCATTGCTACGACTTATGTTGAGAAATGCACAAGGAAAGAAGACATGGAGAGGAAAGATGTGATGTCAATAAATGTATCAATTTACAAGTCTCAAGTTTCTGCCCTTGAAAAGCATGCAACTGCAACCTGCAAGGTTTTGGTTTTTGTCAACCCAAAAGACACCAATGTACTAATATTGAAGGGAGAATTCATAATTATCGTTCAACAACATGGTGCTGCAATTATCAAGGCTGGGATTGTGACTGCAAACAAATCATTTAAGATAGTAACTCGTCCAACGATGATATTATTGGACCACAGCAGTGAGTGATGATGCAATACCTGCACCTTGTGGGTAAGGTGCTTCTAAGGGGGAGGGTTTGTCACATTCCAAGAACGAGTACAAGGCCTGAGTAACTAATTTGGCTTTATATATTTGTTGGGCCATGGGCTATTCCATGTTATTTTGTTATTTGATAAGTTAGGTCCATTGTTGTTTAATCAAACTATCCTTGTAGTGAGTTATGGGCTTGGACCCTTTAGAGTATTTTTCATTTCATTTACTATTTTAATGTTTAGTAGTTACATATATGGGACAATTTTGTTAGACACTAGGTTATATGTACTGGCCTTGGGGGCTCTACGAAATTATCTAGAAGTAGAATACAACTTAATTTATAGTATCTCTCTTCTTCTCTTGGAGGCAAGGTCAACCTCGAATCTGACCCATTTTCTTGCATTTTTTCAAATTTTCTATTTACCCAAACACCTACCATCGGGTGTGTTACAATGACAAATCAAAACAACCTCCTTTTTTGCACCAGAAAATTTCAATAAATTGGAGAGTAAAATGAAAGACAAATTTACATGTGATGTCCGTAAGGGCAATTAGAAATAAAAGGTTGTAACGGGTGATGAAGTCAGGGAGGCTATAGACCAAAGAGGAAGAGGGAGGAGGTGTTTTAGTTGGTTGAGTCTCTCTTGGTTGGAAGAGAGAGACAAAAAATTTGAAGAGAAACACTAACCTACCCACACTAACCTACCTCTTATGGGTCAAGAAGGTGATGGAGTGGATGATAGCAATGCAGTTGAATGCATGCTATTGGGCAAAAGGAGGAAGAAAAGCAGTTTGACAATTTTGTTCGTTATGTTCTTAGAGGTTGGAACGATGTTATGTTGTAATAGAAAGTGTTAATAATGAATACGTCGTCGCTTAGTTTAGTAAAGGGTTGGGCGAATAAATAGAATGCAATCGTTTTGTAACTTTTTTTTTCCATATGATTGTAAATACGATGCCATATTGGAAAAGATGAAAGAAATATAAAACATACGAGCTGGAGGGAAAATCCTCACTCGAAAATTCATTCAACATATATATATATATATATATATCTCATCTCTTCTCTCTCTACTTTTTGGTTTTCTTAGAGATTGACTATCTCGAATTAGTCATCAACTGAGTCCATTACAGTTAGTATTCAAAGCCATGGCAGAAGGAACACGTTCATATGCTCAGATTGTCAATTCGGTGAATCATCTTAGCCAACAATAAGAACGTTAGCAAAAGTAGATAGAGGATGCAATTGCGTTGTTGTTACAGCAACGAGAAGCTGCGAGGGTTGACAGGGAGACCCAAGATAAAAGATTTCATGATGTGTTACAACAAATTTCAATAATTTCTTGTAATGACTCGGAGGGCAATGAGACAACAAACAAAAACTTTTAGGAGGCACATGCTTTTGTTAGAAAAATTGATCTCAATGAAGGTACGAGTGAGGTGCATCATAGGGAGAACTATGATAGAGGCTTTATTAAAGGAATTAAATTGGAGTTTCCACGATTCTCTGGGAATAACCCATATGCATGGGTATATAGGGCCAATCAATACTTCCTGTATCGCCAAGTTCCTCCTGGCCAGCGAATTTTTTATAGCTTCTTTTCACATGGATAAAGAAGCATTGATATGGTTTCAAGATGCAAGCGAGGCAGGGGCATTTCACTCTTGGGAGGAATTTGTACAGGTTGTGCAGATCAGATTTGGATCATCCCCATATGATGATCCCATTGAGGCTCTTACACATTTGAAACATGTCAGTATAGTTACTACATATAAAACTCAATTTGAAGTTCTTTCTAATAGAATCAGAGGAATATATGAGAAAAACAAACTTAGTTTTTTTTAGTGGCCTACAAGATGAGGTCAGATTGCATGTTAGGATCTTAAATCCCACTACTTTAAATCATGCATTTGGACTGGCTAAGATCCAAGAACAATATATCTTGAGTA
Organism: Juglans mandshurica; assembly: GCA_022457165.1. Taxonomy (NCBI): domain Eukaryota; kingdom Viridiplantae; phylum Streptophyta; class Magnoliopsida; order Fagales; family Juglandaceae; genus Juglans; species Juglans mandshurica. The sequence goes on from CM039623.1 coordinate 22,839,721, forward strand.
CTAGAAGATCTTGGAGGAATGGATTAACAGATTTTAGCCAGCTGGGTCCATGGTCGAGTGTGTTAAAATATGGAAAAATTGGTTCTATTTTGGAAACACCTAAAACTCCACCTATAGCAAAGATGCCTTATCAAAAAGTGTTTGAGGCTCAGATGCAAGATAGGCGAAAGAAGGGTCTTTGTTACTTTTGTGATGAGAAGTGGCATCAAGGTCGTAGGTGTCTTGAGCCAAAATTTTTTTTGTTAGAAGATATGGAGTTATCAGATAGTACTAATGGTGCTATTGGTTTGGAGCAAGACAAAGTGGCTGACGATGAGATTGAGTAGCTCGAAGTTTGTGGGGAGATAGCCTCAATTTCGCTTCAAACTATTGTAGGGGCTCCAAGTTCGACAATGAGACTTATTGGCCAGTTGGGTAAGAAGAAAGTGGTCATTTTAATAGATACTGGTAGTAGCCACAATTTTGTGGATACTTCAGTAGCTTCAAGGTGCAATTTGTTCATACAACAGAATCAGTCCATTCAAGTGACAATAGCAAATGGACAAATGATTCAAAGCAAGGGTAGGTGTACTTCAGTGGGTATGCAGATACAAGGTACAACTTTTACCATTGATTTTTTTACACTATCCTTCGGTGGATGTGATGCAGTTTTGGGTGTGAAGTGGCTTTTGTCACTGGGCCCTATTTTGTGGGACTTTGTGGAGTTGTGCAGTTTACTTATAGAGGGAGGGCCACCTGTCTTAAGGGTATTACAGCTTATGATAGGGAATTTTCAAGTATATCCAAGCTTGGGCAAAAGGGTCTGCTACTGCAATTGATTGCTTGTGATGTTATAGAATCTGTAGCTATGGAATTCAATGGTGTTTTGGAGTATTGGAGTAGTTTGAAAATATATTTGATGAACCCAAGGGCTTACCTCCCCATAGGTCTCATGATCATCAAATTAATCTAAAGCAAGAAACATCACTAGTGAATGTCAGGCCTTAAAGATACCCCTATTACCAAAAAAAAAATGAGAAGATTGTTAAGGAGTTGCTGGATTCAGAGGTAATTCGACTAAGTCAATCCCCATTCTCATATCTTGTTTCGCTGGTCAGGAAGTCTGATGGCACATGAAGAATGTGTATTGACTATAGGGCCTTAAATGAAGCTACTATCAATGATAAGTTCCCAATTCCTGTGGTAAATAAGCTGTTGGATGAACTTGCTGGTTCCACCATTTTCTCCAAGCTGGATCTCAGGGCAGGCTATCATCAAATTTGTATGAGAAGTGAGGATATTCACAAAACTGCCTTCAGAACACATGAAGGGCATTATGGTTCCATGTCATGCCTTTTGAACTCACTAATACTCCTTCAACATTTCAAGGACTCATGAATGAAGTGTTCAAGCCTTTCCTCAAGAAGTTTGTCTTAGTATTTTTTTGATGATATCCTTGTTTACAACAAGGATTTACAATCCCATTTAATGCATCTGACTTCAGTCTTGTAGACACTACAATAACATCAATTGTATGCCAAAAAGTCCAAGAGCAAGTTTGCTTGTGATGAAATTGAATATTTGGGCCACTTGATTTCTAAGGAAGGAGTAAGGGCAAATCCTAAGAAGCTGGAATCTATGGTTACTTGGCCAATTCCAAAAAACCTAAACTCACTAAGGGGTTTTTTGGGTTTGACAGGTTACTATAGGAAGTTTATAAATGGGTATGGACAGATTGTTGCTCCTTTGACTGCATTATTAAAAAAAGATGCATTCCTTTGGAGTGAGAGTGCTACACAATCCTTCAATGACCTCGAGACAGCAGTGACAAACCCTCATGTGCTTTCCTTGCCAAACTTTTCAAAAGTGTTTGTAATTGAGTGTAATGTGTGTGGACCTGGTATTGGTGGTCTTGATGCAAGAGCAAAGGCCTTTAGCTTTCCTTAGCCAAGCTCTCAAGGGCAAGAATTTATCACTTTCTACTTATGAGAAAAAATTGTTAGCCTTGGTGTTAGCAGTGAAGAAGTGGCGACCATATCTCTTGGTGAGTTCATTTGTGGTCAGAATTGATCATCACAGTCTGAAATACTTGTTAGAATAGAAAATAGGTACATCCTCACAACAGAAGCCAAAGTGGCTTTCTAAGTTGCTTGGATATGAGTTTTGCCTTGAATATAAAAAAAAAGGGTGGAGAACAAGGTAGCTGATGCCTTGTCTAGAAGAAATCAAGATGATGAATCTGGAGTCTTGGCTACTATATCATTTCCCACCCCAACATGGCTAGCAAATTTAAAGGTCGGTTATAAAGAAGATCAAACCGTACAGTAGTTAATTACTTCTTTACAGCATGATGCTTCTTCCCATCCTTCTTTCAGTTTAAAAAATGAAGGATTTATGTGCCTAACTACCCTCAATTGAAGTTGAGAATTTTAAACTACATTCATACTAGTCCTCCTGCAGGTCATTTTGGTTTTCACAAGTCCTTGCTGAGGGCTAGAGCTGATTTTTTTTGGCCTAGTTTGAAGTCTAGGGTTAAAAAGTTCATTCGTGAATGTGAGGTGTGCCAAAGAGAAACAAAGTGGAGAATGTGTTTCCAGCTGGTTTATTACAACCTTTGCCCATACCTGAACAAGTGTGGACTGATATTTCAATGGATTTTGTGGAAGGGCTGTCTATTTCCAAGGGATATTAAGTGGTTATGGTTGTGGTGGATAGGTTGTCGAAGTATGCCCATTTTATAGTTGCTAAGGTAGCATTACTCTTTCTGAACAATGTTTTTAAGTTACATGGTATGCCTAAAACCATTGTTTCAGATAGATGTTCCACTTTTACAAGCTCATTTTGGAGGAAACTGTTTAAGTTGCAAGGGGTCAATTTATCTTACTCATCTGTCTATCACCCTCAAAGTGATGGCCAAACAAAAGCTGTTAATAAATGCTTGGAACATTTCCTCAGGTCATTCACTGGAGATAAACCAAGATTGTGGTTTGATTGGCTATCCTTGGCTGAGTGGTGGTACAACACCACTTTCCACTCCTCAACAAGGCTTACTCTGTTTGAGATTGTTTATGGAATTCCTCCTGCTAGACTTCAATCATATATTCCTGGAATCACAACTAATCAAGTAGTAGATGAGTTGTTGAAGATAAGAGGTTAGATCATAGTAGCATTGAAAACAAATTTGGCAACAGCTTAAGAAAGGATGAAGTTTCAGTTTGATAAACATAGAACTAAAAGAGAATTTTCAGTGGGGGATTGGGTTTATATCAGATTGCAGCCTTACAGTCAGCAATCATTGGCAATGAGGAGAAATTTGAAACTATCTCTTAGGTTTTTTGACCCATTTAAAATTACTCATCGAGTGGGAAAGGTGGCTTACAAACTTAGGTCTGGTTTGGATAGTGAGTTGAGATGAGATGAGATGAAAGTTAAATAAAATATTGTTAGAATATTATTTTTTAATATTATTTTTGTTTTGGGAATTAAATTGTTTATTGTATTTTGTTTAGAAGTTTGGAAAAATTGTAATAATTAGATGAGTTAAGATGGTTTCACTATCCAAACCAAGCCTTAGTTACCCTCGGATTCTCTTTTGCATCCTATTTTTCATGTTGCTTGTTTGAAAAGAAAAATAGGAGAACATGTGTCACCTCTTTCAGCCTTACCCCAAGTCGATTTGCAAGGGGAACTGATGCTTGAGTTTGAGAAAATTTTGCAGCGTAGGAGTAAGAAGGTCAACAATCTAGCTATGGTTGAGATGTTGGTTTAGTGGAAGGGTGCTGGAGTGAATGATAACACCTGAGAGCCTTACTGGCAGCTTCGTCAGAAGTTTTCTCACCTTGTGGACAAGGTGCTTTAAAGGGGTAGTAGGGTGTGTTATGGGTCAAGAAGGTACTAGAGTGGATGATTGCAATGCAGTTGAAGGCATGCTACCAGGCAGGAGGAAGAAGGGGAGTTTGACAACTTTGTTCATTATGTTTTAAGAGGCTGGAATGTTGTCGTGTTGTAATAGAAAGCGTTAATAATGAATACACTGTCGTTTAGTTTAGTAAAAGGTAGGGTGAATAAGTAGACGTAGTTGTTTTGTAGCTTTGTTTTTCATATGATTGTAAATGCGATGTCGTATTAGTAGAGATGAAAGAAATATAAAACACACGAACTGGAGGGAAAATCCTCACTTGGAAATTCATTCAACATATTTCTCTCTCTCTCTCTCTCTCCTCTCTCCTCTCTCTCTATCTCTCTACTTATTGGTTTTCTTGGAGACTGACTATCTCAAATTAGTCATCAACTGGCTCCATTACACTACCCATCCTAGCACTCCTCTTGTCTAACATACTTAACTAGGGAGTTCTAATGAGATCTAGTGAATTAACAGAATAGTGCAGTCACCAGATACCGTACTCATGTCCGACAATCTTTAGAAGTGGGCTCTTTAGGCAGATAAACAAATGCCATAATACATGTTTCTGTCTAGAAATGAGGTATAATCAGTGATCCTCTGTTCAATTTACATACATTCACCACATGGTGCATGAAATAGTCAGTAAAAGAGGATGTCACATTATGGTCGCTGGTTACTGTGCAAACTGAAGAAAATGACAGAACAAAATTTTAATTACCTTACATGGAGCTATCCCAGTTTGGACCACCTGAAATCTCTCCCATCTGTCATGTTCTATGTGGTGGTATTGTAACGTTGTGGGACTTGTTCTTCCATAATGAAACCTTATCTTACCAAGATTTATGTTCTCCAATCTTGATGATGGTTACTAGGTTCTTCTTTGATGGACATTAGCATTCTTTTGGCATGTCCAGGATTGCAGTCAAAGCTTCAAAAGTCCTTATTTTCCAATACGAAAATATTCAAGGGCATTAACTGGGAGGCCTCTCCAATGCAATCCAACCAAACTTCCCCTTCCGGAAATCAGAGAGAATACGAAAAGCCGCTTGATGAGTGTCACCACTGAACAAGTGAAGTGCAAGCTTCTGAACGAATCTGCATGTAGAAAATGTATAGCAATCAATTCAGCTTTGTGATTTTGGAATTAATATGAATAGGTGACTGTACATTCTGCCAAGGGTCTCTCCAAATAACAAACTGTCCCCATTCTGTATACTATGGGATAGGCTTTTATCTACTTTAACCAAAACGCAGTTCTTTTTTATTTTGGCATACCTGGTTTTTGTCACCAGGATGTCCCTATAAGCCTACTATTCAAACAGTACTTAGCCTCCACTCCCTCCCTCAATATTCCCCCAACCCAGCACCTAAAATATTTTTAAGAATCAAGTCCAAGTGAGAACAACAACCGCCATGCCAAAACATACGTTTTACCACATTGACCATCCACATCAATCTTGTAACGGTTGTAAAGAGGTTTTGTGCCTGCAATAAACAAAATTTGAATATTGCATGAATGTGCATTAAGATTATTTAAATAAATGTAGTAGAAATTTGAGCACAAGTAGAAAAAAATGCATAGAATAAGTAATAGGGAGATTAAGGTCACGCTATGCATGAAAAGGATATAACTCCTCTCTGTTTGCCTTTCCAGGTGCCAATTAAAGGAACCACAATATGAAATCAGCTTGAATAAAAGTCCTCCAACTTTTTTTTTTTTTACAAGTAAACGTTGAATAAAAGCAGCATCAATTCAGGTAATGGAAATTTAAAACCTCCAGTTCAAGACCCCATCAAAATGCAGTAACAAAGGCAACTTACCATTATTTATGCACCCGTTATTTATTTACTCCCATGCCATGCTCATACTGCTCTCAAAATTTGAGGATGTGATCAATAAGATAAAAGCTCTCAAAACTTTACCCCATTAGCCTCATGCATAATTGTTCCACAGCTTAATCTCTTTCCTCCATATTTACTTTATTAAAGTTGGTCATCAATATTTCACATTTGGAAAACTTCACAATCAGATTACAAACAAAACTAAAATCTAAAAAAATTTTCATTGCATTGCATTGGTATGAATGCTTCTAGTCACAAGTAAAACTGGAGCCAAATTGAACTTCTAAAATGTTCTAATTTCCAGAAAGATTCAAATGGTTTCTTGACAGCCTAACAAAAGGAAGCAGAAAAAAAAAGTTACCACTAGTTGAATAAATAGTACAGATTGTGACTGTCTTGTAAAGATCAATTTATATTGAAGTGCTTTGTGTTACCAGATAAGTTTCCTTGTATCACAAGTGTCCTAGATAATTCCAACAGAGAATAGATTGATTAGAATAATACTTACCGACTGATGAAAGCCTTGCCAACATCTGTACAAGAATTGCAGCAACATCAGCAACATCATATGATCTCTCTCCAATGTCATCACATATAGCAAGCTTTATTGCAGCTGACTGATCACCAATCCGCATTGGAATCATTCCAGGAGAGTCCAGCAACTCAAGGTCATTTCCAAAACGAACCCACCTTATCCACGAACATGAAAGACAAAAGCAGACGAAGAAAGTATATAGACAAGGCCAGGACTTGTTCTTAATGTTTATCTCAAGATAAAAAATAGAGCAAGCATTGGCTTTGGAAACTCTTTTGAGAGTGATGAAATTGCAGAAGTATGTAGTTTCCAAAATTACACAATTTATGTTCATAGATGTGAATTTTAAGAATTTTAAAAGTTTGCATTAAAATAAAAAGACACTTTACAATTTCTTACTCTCTCTCTCTCTCTCCCATTTTTTAAGGATTCTATACCATTCTTAGCATTTTAAATTTTTAATAGCAACTTTAATAACAAATTTCCAATATCTTTTTTTTTTTTTTAATATAAGTAAGAAGATATTTTATTGATATAAAGATAGGCATAGCCCAAGTACACATGAGGTATACATGTGATTACACCTATTTAGGAACTAGAAACGGTTACAAGGAAATCATGGAAACTAAGACCATTTAAATCTAAAGAAATGGTCCACATAAATAAAGTCTTCCAGAAAAAGCTCTTGAGCTCTCCTCGAAATTTCTATCATTTCTTTCACTCTAGATACACCAAAATATACAAATGGGAGCCATCTTCGACAGCTGCAATCTGTGGTGTTCCCTTGATCCTTCCCCAACTAGCTAGTAGTTCAACCACCCTCCCCGGCAGAATCAATGCTAATCCCACTTTGTTGCAAAAATAATTCCATATGACCCTTACAAACTCACAATGTAGAAGTAAATGACCCACTGTTTCACCACAATTTCTGCACATACAGCACCAGTCGATGATGATAAGCCCACGTTTTCTTAAATTCTCAATAGTCAAAATCTTACCTAAAGTTGTTGTCCAAGCAAAAAAAGCAGCCTTTGGAGGTGCTTTACTCTGCCAAATGTTCTTCCAAGGAAAATGATTCCTACCTTGGGCAGTAAGAGTCTCACAGAAAGAGCGTACAGAAAATTTGCCTTTCCTGGAAGGCCGCCACACCAATTTATCCGCCGCTGTAACAACAGGACTAATGGTGTAGAGCAAGTTAAGGAACTCCACCAGGACAACTACTTCCCAATCATGGGCCTCCCTAATGAAGCTAAAATTCCATTGCTGCAAACCATTAGTAATTTCCAGCAAGTCAGCCACGAAAGCATCTTGTTCCCTAGCAATTATGAAAATAGCGGGATAGAAATTATTAAGAGCCATATCTCCAATCCAAACGTCATGCCAAAAACGGATTCTATTGCCATCCCTCATACACAGCCTAGTGTTGCTAGAGAAAGACCACCAACCTTTCCGAATATGCTTCCATAACCCCACTCCGTATGCCTCCCTAACTTCATTAGAGCACGAACCCTCCTTATACTCCCATACTTAGTATCAATCACCATCTTCCATAGTGCTTCCCTCTCATAATTATATCTCCATAGCTACTTCCCAAGAAGAGCCTTATTGAAGGCCCTCACATTGCAAACCCCCAATCCACCACCCCTCAAGGGAGAGCACACCTTGTCCCACCCAACTAAATGGAACTTAACTCTTTGCCAAGTCCACCCCACAAAAAACCTCGTTGAAGCTTCTCAATCCGAGAGGCAACACTAGCTGGAAGAGGAAATAATGACAAGAAATATGCGGGAAGGTTTGAAAGGGTACTCTTTATTAGTCTAATCCAACCCCCTTTAGACAAATACAATCGTTTCCACCCAGCCAACCTATGCTCTATTTTCTCTAACACCTCATCCCAAATAGTCTTGGCTTTGAATGATGCTCCCAACGGAAGGCCAAGATACTTCATAGGCAGCGAAGAGACCACACATCCCAACCCTCTCCGTTTTCGAGAGATTTATTTTTAACTCGGAGACCACTTCAAAACACAGCAAAATAGCCTTTAAAGATTGAAGATGACCTGGATTTGCCTCACAAAATAACAGCGTATCATCTGCAAACAAAGTATGCGATATAATGGTAGCACCATGGTTGTATTCCCACTTAATAACCTGAGAAAAAGCCACCCTCCACTGAAGCTAACAACATTTTGCTTAGGGCCAACATGACAACAACAAATGAGAGGGGTAATAGTGCATCGCCTTGTCGCAACCCCCACGAGCTATTAAAGAAATCCACGGGATCACTGTTTACCAAGACCGAGAAGCGAACCGTTGATACACAATGCCTCATCCACACCCTCTATCTCTCCCCAAAACCACATCTCCTCAACAAATAAAAAAGGAATTCCCAATTAATGTGATCATAGACCTTCTCCATATCTAATTTGCATAAAATACCCGGGACTCCTGACTTGATCCTGCTGTCCAAACATTCGTTAGCGATGAGGACCAAGTCCAATATTTGTCTACCCCTAACAAATGCATTTTGAGACTTGGAGATGATTTTATCCATAACCATGCTCATCCAATTAGCAAGAACTTTAGATATTATCTTGTACACACTGCCCACAAGACTAATAGGCCGGAAATCATGCACCTTTATTACACCTACCTTTTTAGGGATAAGTGCAATAAATGTAGCCTTTACACTCTTCTCAAATTTCCCAAAAGAGAAAAATTCATGGAAAACCTGCATGACATCTCTTTTCACCACCTCCCAACACGTCTGAGAAAATGCCATAGTAAAACCATCAGGGCTCAGAGCTTTGTCTTTATTTATTTTTCTGACTACTTGTTGTACCTCTTCCTCTTCAAAAGGTCTCTCTAGCCAAGCCATACTAGTTTGATCAATGGCCTCAAAAGCTAGGCCATCTAATCTAGGCCTCCATTCAAAGGGTTCCGAAAGCAAATCTTCAAATGTCCAGCAATGTAACCCTTTATCACTGACTAGTCTGAAGAAACACAGCCATCTATGGTCATGGTCTCAATGGCATTATTCCTCCTATGTGAGTTTGCAACCCGATGAAAAAACTTTGTGTCCCCCTCCCTAAGCCACAATGCCCTTGATTTTTGCCTCCAAGAAATCTCTTCCATTAGAGTCATCCTTTCTAGTTCGGAAATGACTTGGTCTTTGTGAGTGTTCTCTACTTCTACACCCTCCAATCTTTGTAACTCTTGTAATAAGGACTTCTTTTGAAATTCTACATTACCAAATACCTTTTTTTTTAAGTAATAATTACATTACCAAATACCTGTTCAATCCTTGTCTTCAAATCCTTCTTCAAAGCTTTCAACTTACCAGCCAATATGACACTCGGAGTGCCCTGTAACTTATATGAGCTCCACCATTGTCTAATCAATACTCATCTATTTTTTAGCCACATATTCTCGAATTTAAAGGGCCTTCTTCCCCCTTGGATACCTCCACAATCCAACATTATAGGAAAGTGATCCAAACATATCCGTGGTAGTCTTTTCTGGCATACATCTGGATGGTACATCTCCTATGTTGGGGACATAAGAAATCTATCCAGTCTAGACCATACATGATTATTAGACCATGCATATGTACCCCCCCATAAGAGGAATGTCCATGAGCTCCAACTCAAATATGAAATCAGAGAATTTAACCATTGCATGATTTTGTCATCCCTCCCCTGATCTCTCAGTTGGAAACCTTGTCACATTGAAATCCCCTCCAATACACCATGGGACATCCCACCAAGTACACAATCTTGCTAGCTCTTCCCAGAGAAACCACCTCTCACTATCCAAATTAGGACCATAAACCCCAGCAAAGGCCCAAAAAACCATTTTCAGAATTTTTAAAAGAACACCCCACCAAGTATTCCCGTGGAGAATCTCGTCGAGATTCTCCACCACCCTTTTTTCTCACATTACCAACACTCCACCCGATGCCCCATTCGAGGGTAAATATGACCACCCTACGTACTGGCAACCCTAAATACTCCGGATAATACTTCTTGTGATAAGCTTCAGCTTAGTCTCCATCAAGTACAAGATGTCCACCTTCCATTATCTTAACAAATTTCTTATTCAGAGGCGTTTGTCTATCTCATTCAACCCCCTAACATTCCAAATTAGAATTTTGGGCTTCATTTATCAACTACTACAACCCTCCCTTTGTTCCTTCCTCGGCTTGCACTCCCCTCATTTCCTTCATAATTAATAGACCAAGATAGCCTCCTCAACTCTCTGTTTCGTTTTGACCCCATTCTATGATGATAATGTCCTGCCTCAATTGCTGTGAGAAGTGCCTTGAATTGATCTTCAAAGCCCTCACAAAAGATCCCTACACATCTCTGAATTTCCTCCACTTCTTGCATGACCCAGTCTGAAGATAGACAAAGAGGAATAGAATAAATAGAGATAGGATCGTCCCCAGTTTCCTCTGGCCCAATATGATGAATCTCCCCTGTGCTGAGTGTTGAATCGTGCTGGAATCTACCTTCCTCATTCTGTTGTAACTCCTCACCCATTGTTGGAATCATGTTGGACCCAAATAGATCAATGTTCCTTCCCCTTCTGCCTTCTCGTACATCTGTAGCCCTTTCTCCTGCTCAACCCTCTCCATCGACCCTTTTTGTGATGTTTCCCCTTGCTTCTGAACTCCCGTCGAGTGTGTCCCTCGATTAGTATGGTCTGTCTCGGAGGCTACGTCTTTTTCCGGCGCCAAAATTTTCCTTTGCACTGCACTAAGGTTGAGCTATTTCGCAAAAGACTCCTGCGAAATTTTCTGAGTGATCTCCCCATGCTCTTGAACCCCCAATGCCACACTCTGATGCATAGGCTCTGCTGCCCTTACCTCTGCGGTATCGGAAAGTTGCCCCGCCAAACCTAGCGCACAAGTCTGTGTCAACCCACAGAGCTTTGGCCCGCCAGAAGATGGCATCGGCGATTTCCCAACCTTTTTGTACAATGGCAGCACTAGGGTTCCCGCACATGGGTTGCCGGAAACTACCCCAGACAAAGTCGGCGGAAGGGATGGTGGCACCCCTGGTCTCTGTGACGGCGTGGCCTCGGGCCCAGAGGAGGAGGATGTTGAACACATTTCAAAATGGGTAGTTCTTTGGGCCTGAATGGGCGCAAGCCCATTTCTTTTCAAACGCCATCCCATTTTGGGACGGGGTGGGCCTGTCCAGCCCAAGCCCAAGTCCATCTTAACTTTACCTTTTTCAGGCCTTGTATACTGACTTGACCCCAACCCAACATTTCCTTGGCCCAGGCCCAGGCCCAGGCCCTGGCTAGGATTTAAATCCCAATCCACTCTGCCTAGCAACTCTTCTACAGACTTCTTCAGACAGTGCAGCCCCTCCTTCACGCCAGCCAGCTCCTCCTTTAACCTAAACAAGACACTCTGCCTCTCACTTTCCACTGTGCAGATATCGGACATACCACCTTTATCTTTTTCAGGTACAAAGTTGCAACCATTCCTCTCCACGAAGGAGCACTCCCCTGCTACCCTTTGCCTTTTGTCCTTTTCTCCATTTGCGACGCCAAAGGATTGGTTGTACCACCATGCACCGCCACCCTACTTTCTACTCTACCTCCCATCACAGCCTCAACATACATCCTAGCGTGCCTTCCCAACTCCTTCCCTTTCCCATCACCCTGACCCACAACTGGAGCCTTGGGGGGGCTATACAGAGCACAGTTCATGAATCATCTCCATGGAGAGGCTTTTCCACCCTCCACCTTCCATCCCTTTCGAGAACACAAGCATACCTTGATGCCCATTGCCACCATACTCAGTGACTTCTAAGTAGCGTCCGTAAGTATTGGAACGCCGAATGGCAACCAATGACAAAGACCCACTACAAAAAGTCTTGAAAAACTCCTTCTTACCCCTTGAATGATAGGACTCCTCCATCGTGATTGCCAACCAACGAGCACTGGCATGATTGAAAACCATCTCCTTCATAACCTTCCTACTTCTTTCAATAATACAAAAGTAGCTTCCCCCCTCCAACGATAACACAAAAACCTTGGTTTCAATTAGTAAGTGTTTTCTAAAACCCATCCTACACCGAAAATATGACAGACCCAAAGAATGCGAAGGTGATTCCGATGCAACTCACTAGAAAAAATCATCCATGATGAGAGAGAGAGAGAGAGAGAGAGAGAATAGTTTCCAATATCTCCAATAACAATTAATAAATTGCAATATCCTACCAATGAGTTCTAGCTAAAATGGTGCACCTCCCCCTCCTGAAAGAGTGTAATGGAAGGTGAGGTCAAGGGTTCAAGACCCATTGACCACATGTTTAACTATCTAATCAAAAAGAAGAAAAATATCTTAGATTTTTTTTCAGTTTTTCTAGGACTCCAATTAATGCAACAACAAATTTAAACCCAGCATTGCAAGTTGCTTTCATTTCTCCCAACCCCCAACCTCATAACCCGAAAGATATCCAAGTGACAGTGACAAAGATGAAGATGCATACTTCAACTCTCTTGTGACACCTGGTCTGGGAGCTGCTGGACACATTCTCCGCTTCAGCAAACGGTTTATCAAAGATGATTTTCCAACATTTGGATATCCAACTATTCCAGCTCGTACCTATAAATAAAAATGCAATGTTCATTTAACCATAGCAATTATTTTTGTGAAGCATGATATACAAAATAAGTTATCGCACGAAGAAAAGGATCAAAAGCATAGAGAAGCAACCGTAATTTAGAAAAACTTTGTTTCTTATCTAAAGATATTTCAAAACAAGTTCAAGAAGAAAAACAATACCCCTTCTGGCTCACCACCAATTAAGAATCTTCCCATTTCCTCCCACAAATTGCTCAAAAAAAGCCACATCGGTTCAGCTCAACACATCATCTACTACTTATCTACCAATTTTAAACTGCATTCTGACTCTTAAGGGATATGTTTGACAAGAGTATCTGACCCAAACACTCTCTCCTCTACAACACATTCCCAAACTCACTCTCTTAAGCAAATTATCTCTTACTGCAACCCCTGGTCACTTTCATCTTGACCCAACCATGCTCACAAAGCAATCAAAAGCAATGCAAAAATGATATGCTGGAGTTTCGTAGATTGGTCTCTATAAGCCTAACAACAACAGTAATCAAATAAATAGATCCTTTTCAGAGATAAATAGAGATATAAATGTCGAAGCAGCAACTGAGCTCTAATCCTTTGATAAAATGCAGAGAAACTTGAGAACAGCTTCATTAGACAGACATATTTCAAAATGAAACAAAAAAGTAAGAAAAAGGCATCAAGATCTAATCCTTTGATAAAGTATCGGAAAACCACGATTGGAGGCCCACAAGCTCAAGGCTCAACGAAACAGAAACTATCAACATTAAGAAACTTCTTGGTGTCAGCAGTGAAAAGAAAAAGAGCCTGGCATTCATTTATTCTATCATCTTCGAGGCTTATTTTATGTCCAAGTCCTGAACTTTCCTCCAATCCAATTCTTTCATTCAATTTTTGCTCATCATGTTATTGTTGTGTTTTTTGTTGTCAGACAAGTATAAGTTTTTCTCTCTAGATGTTAGTCAATTGCATATTATCTCGAAGATGTTTATTCTGTTATCAATTGAGGGACTTGAGACTGTAATTCAGGTTGAAATTTGTAAAAAGCAAGACGTAAGGAGGAGCTTGCATTTGGAGCCAAAGGAGCTGTGATTGTCATTGTTGCCAGAGAAGAAGCCGTCAACTAATGTTATGATGCAGATGAGGTGATAGAAGGGGCAGTGGCTTTGGGTCCCAATAAAGATCAAAGCAAGGAAGTGTTGCAATTGATGAATGAGGTGATGAGGTGGATGTCATTCTCATCGGCGGTATGGAAAGAGAAAACAAGTGCGAGGAAGAGGAATGTGGGGAGGTTTGAGGTTCAAGGTGGAAGATGCCACGGTTTTGCAGAAGAGTTGGGACATGGTACGGAGGCTGTCTAGTTGGGGGTGATTGGTCATGGAGGTGTAATTACTTCGTTAGAAGATTTGGTGATACGTTATTGACAAGGAATGTGATTAAATGTAATGTACAAAGTGGCCCATATCAAGCACCCTAGCTGGGGAGAATGAAAGAAAGATAATGGAAGTGGACTTGAGCCTTGCATCTTCAAAGTTCAAAATGTGAACCAATGACTATCTTAGAACTTTGAATGATAACCAAAAACTATAGAAATGTACATTTTCATTCTAAAGATTAAGTAAAAAAAATATTGGAAAAACAAATATTCTGCTCCAAAAACCTACTAGCTTTCATTGGTTCTTTGGAAGGTAAACCATGTCGAGCAAGTAGACTGATAAAGATCAAGTTGTGCTTAAATGCTTATATAATTTTGATGTATACTTCCTGTGTACCTAGACTTTGCCTATTTCTATGAATATAATATCTTAGATTACCTATAAAAAAAAATGCTTATATAATTTTGCAACAGCATTAACAAGCAATGTGTCAATAAAACCAGACATTAAGATAAAGACTAAGAAAAGGAAAAAAAACATGAAAGGTTTCACATGATTTCACTAGATCTAGGAACCTACCGCCCGTGGAAGTAGTCCTTTGGCTCTGCGTCTGACATTCACATCTGCTGATAATGCCTTTGCTAACCGCCCCAGCTTCATAGTGCCCTGTACTTGCCACATAAACATAATCATACAACTAGATGATGACCAGAATATGGAAAGATAAGAGGGTCTTTTGTTCCAGTACCAGCCCGAGTTGCCCATTGGAAAAGACAACCTTCGTTCCTTGCCTTGAAAAATAAGTAGCCCAAGCATTTCGGTCTGCCGTGGATATCATGTCTTCTCTATTCAACACCAGAATTCTTTTCCTATTTCCCAGCCACGAATCCATCTGCTCAAGAGAGAGGGCTAGGAAGGTTAAGACCTACAACTTTTGGTTTCAACTCGTCTGTCCTAAAGGTGCTTCTTCTTGGAGTATCAAGAACCATTTAACATTATTTGCAACATAGTATCCGATTAATAATGCCTGATGCCACAGTTCCCAGAAATATGGTTTCCACTTTCCACCAAAATTCATTATAGCATATTACAGGAATAACATTTATTTAGTAAGTCTTATAGGTAACAATAAACTAAAAAATTAGCAACCCAAAAAGTATGCATCTAGACAATCTTCTCCTCTCTAACCCAATGTAAATTGATATAAACATTAACATGTTATAGTCATTTCACATTACAGCTAAGCGGTAACAAAGTAATACAGAAGTCTAACCTGTGGATGACTAGTTGACAACGGAATTCTTGCGTCTCGGACCTCTATCACCACATCCATTAGCTTAAGTTGCTCTTTAAGCTGTTTTTCTGTTTTTGCTATATGACCAGGATACCACTATCCAGGTGCCAACACCCAATAAGGCAAATTGAAACAGAAAGTTAGTCAGAAACCATCAATTTGAATTTCCAAAAATCTCAGCCAGCTACCACTTCAGAGATTCAATCATGATAGACCAAACCTAATTCATACCTGAACAGGTCGCAGTGCCTTGGTCCAGTGATAAAGATCAGCATCCAGCTCAACCCAATCACTCTCTCCATGACATCCATCTTCGGAATTGGCATTCCCATTTTCATGCCAACTGGGAACATTGGCATTCCCATTTTCATGCCAACTGGGAACTTTCCCACCAACAATCTGTAATGTTTTAATCAACAATTGTGTTATCCTATCCATTTGTGACCGCATTTGTAGTGCATATGTTATTGATTGTTAATCCACAACATTCGAAAGAATTATAATATGAAATAAACAAAAACCGGAACTAAACTATTTGATTGGTTTCTGAGAAAATTTAGTAAATAAAAAGAAAATAAATGTTCGTTTTATTAAGAAAGAACATTTAATACATTATACACTCTAGTTGGGGCTAAAACTGCTTTTGGGCATCCTCGTAAACAAAAGCAAAAGATAAAAAAATAAAAGATTACAAGTTCTCCTACGTTTTACAAGAAACAAAACACAAGGAGTGAAGAGAATTATGAATGAACTAAGAGGGAAATATGAAATTGAGGATGGGAATTGATGCCTGGATGGTGGAAGGTGGGGACGAGAGAGAAGCTGCAGCTGCGAGAGCCGTTGGAGATGACTTGGGTTTGGTTGTCGGGAACTGAAGGAAGAGTCCCGGGATTGCAGGAGAGTTTGGAAGCCATAGGCCTGAGAGCTGAACCGCCATCTACTTTTGTAGCTAGTAGATGTGTAGTCTCTTCAGTCTCTCAGTTTCGCGGCTGATGATAAGGAAAATTTTCTTAATTTTCGCTTTCTTACTAGTCACAGAAATTCTCAACGCGCTGTATTCCGTTCAACAACGCAACTGATAACAGGTATTTTCATATATTTTCGTATACTTTGTTCTTAAACATTATTCAAATATAAATCACTTTTTATTTTTTATTTTTTCATCTAATTATTATTTAATCATTACAACTTTATCAAACTCTCAAACAAAACACAAAAATAATTCTATTTTTACAAATCTCAAAATAAAAATAATATTAAATATGTATATTTAAATCATTTTTAACTTTATAATATTTTTATTTAATTTTTTTATCTCGTTTTTCAAAATTCAATATAAGATCTTAATTCAAATCATTTCATTATTATTCATAAATATATTAAAATATTCTAAATATTCAAACTAAATATCCAAACGGACCTTAATTTCCCTCTAACAAAATTATTTTATCTATATCAGTTATTAATCTTCTACATTAGCTTATTTATTGTTGTTATATTATTTATATATATATATATATATATTATTTTCTTAATTCGTTTTTGCATTCGTTTAAATAGATAAATATGTTATAAATGCATATATAAATTTGGTGGATGACCATTTAGTTTCCACCTCATGTACTGACTCTTAGGCTTCGTTTGGAAGTTGAGATCATCTCAACTCATCATTACAACTTTTTCAAATTTCAATATAAAATATAATAAATAATTCAACTTTTTCAAATTTCAAAATAATAATAATAATAATAAACAATAATATTCTAACAATATTTTATTATCTCAACTCAACTCAACTCACTTCAACATCCAAAACCACCCTTAGATTTTCCATTCATGTACCAAATTTGGAATTCCTAAATTCATCAAGTAAACTTGAAGTTGGGAAAAGGGGTTTGGTCGAAAAAGAAGACCATAGTGGATAGTGGATAGTGCACTTAAGGTACCGCAAGATTCGTTTATGGCACTTTAGTGAACATCAATTGGTTTATGCATAAATTGACACACCTTATTAATTGCTAATGAAATACTCGGGTACCAGTTAATATGCACCAATAGGCTAAAAAGCAATGGCATAGGCAGCCATGTTGGCTTGAGTACCATGAAAAGAAATATCAAAGAGGTGAAAGTATTTGATAGTAGTGTGGTCAGTCTTGTCACACATTTGGCTAACTAGGCAACATTCCAAGGAAGAGGAGCCACGACCACGATCTTTGCCGTGAGGAGCATTAGAGGAAGAGCAGCGTTGTTCATGTTGAGTAGACCGACCACTACCACAATTTAGGAAGACATCATTTCGTACTGCAACATTGTTTGAACCAATAACAGTATCAATAGCAACAATATGTTTATCAAGGCATAGTTTGAAACTAAGCAGATGCCTATACATGTCCTCAAGAGTGAAAGGATTCACACGAGTGGTGATTGATGTGACCAAGGGATCATATGAGGTGTCAAGACTGCCAAGCAAGTATGAGACAAACTCATAATCATGGAGCGGTTGACCAATGGCAGCAAGGATGTCCACCATAAACTTCATCTTTTGATAGTAATCAATGAATGTAGTATTGCCCTTTTTTATGCTTGACAACTAGGCTCAAATATGCATCATACGAGCAATGGACGTAGAGGATAACATCTCTTCGAGTGTAGACCAAACCTCACACGATGTGGAGCAACCTATTAGCACAACCCAACAGCTCGGCATGATTTGTGGGATTGAATGGAGTGATAAATCCCGAAAAATGATGTTATATTGATGGAGAGACATTGAAGGGTGAAGGAGTCTCAATGGCAACAAATTCAATCCAAAATGGTAGTTCAACAAGATAAGGAAACTCCAACAAATGAGGATGAGCATATCTCGGACTCAACTAAATTCAGTTGACTCTCAATGGTGTTTGAAATCAAAACTGATGCAGAGCACGTCATATCTTGGATATCTCGGATTTTATGCAATCTCTCAAGATTTTATACCTTCTGTTATGCGTTTTCCATGTAATTTGTTGTCTCGTTTTCAAGCTTAAATAGATGTTGTATTCCTCAGTATTAGTTATGTAAAATGCTGAGAGTTCACGTAAAATAATACAAAGTAGTATTTTTTTCAAACTCTTTACTCTGTTATTTTCCATTTCTCCTCTTGGTATCACAGCCAGTGTGAACACACGGCACAAACCCCAACAGCTCCCTTCTGCAACCATGACTTCACTATTTCTCAATGTTGGAAATTTTATTACTCTCAAACTCAGTCCCACCAATTATCCATTGTGGCATGAACAAGCCTTGGCCCTTGCAGAAAGCCAAGAATTGCTCGGCCACCTTACCAATGAAGATCCTGCTCCACCTAAATACACCATACCAGATTCCAATAATACCACAAATGCAGACACCTCTGCACCAAGAATGACCGAAGCATACATTGCATGGCGAAAGGCTGATCGTCTTCTTCGAGGGTGGATAATCGGTACACTCTCTAAAGAAACACTCGGCCTCGTCGTGGGCCTAGACACATCAAATGCGGTCTGGGAAGCACTAAAGAATGCCTATGCAGAAGATTCACAAGAACGTGAATTCACACTCAGACAACATGTGGCATATCTTTGAAAAGAAGATATCAAAACGATTGGGGAGCATATCCAAACCTTCAAAAGCTTATGTGATAGTCTAGCAGTAATTGCGAAACCAGTTCCAGACAAAGAAAATGTATTTTGTCTTCTCACTAGTCTTGGCCCTCAATATGAAACTTTCACCACTACTATGCTCAAACCACCAAGACCATCATACTCTGAGCTTGTCTCACAACTTCAAAGCCTTGATCAACGACCAATTGGTTCTCAAATCATGCAAATGCCAACAACTCACTCTCTCCTCAATGGCGTTCTACGGACAATGGCAATTTCAGCAATCCTCCTCAGGATATCAAGGTAACAAATAGAAATTTATTTCAACAGGAAGAGGATTTCAGGCACAACAACCAAAGGACCAAAACCATGGCTACTCCAATCCCATGTCGAGCACTCAACAAAGACGCCCTCCACCACCTGGTGAACTACGTATGACACCTACCAAATGATACTCTTATCGTGAAGAACTGTGGGACACATTGCAAAAATATGTTGGTGGGTGCCAAAAAACCAACTCAACATGAAGACATACCACAAGCCCTAGCAGCACTCACCTTGGATAACACCTTCTCAAAAACATAATGGACCTCAGACACAAGAGCCTCAAACCACATGACAGGTAAGCCAGGTATGTTGACTAATATTAGAAACTACTCGGGTGCAGATTCAGTTCTTATTAGAGATGGATCCTCTCTACCAATTCTTGGTATTGGAGATTCAAGCATTAAGCAGAAAAATAAAAGCATACCTCTTAATGATGTCTTGCTAGTTCCTCACTTGAAAAAAAACGTACTTTCAGTAAGTCAACTAACAAATCAATTTCCTGTTAATTGTGAATTCACTAATGTTGATTTTTGTGTTAAGGAACGACAAACAGGACAACCAGTGAGCACAGGGAGGCGCAAGGGTGATCTCTATGTTCTTCCCAATTCACCGGAGCTCTATTTTTCTCATCGATTCAAATCCGGCTCCACAGATATTTGGCATCAACGCTTACGACATCCCCAGCCTTCTTCTTTACAGCTTTTAAAGAATAAAGGGTTAATTGATGTTATTGGCACTGTAAAACCTATACACATTTGTGATAGTTGCCAACTAGGAAAGCTTAGTAGATTACCATTTTCTTGTTCCAAACATTCAAAATCTAGTATTTTGAAAAAATTCATTGTGATTTGTGGGGACCCGTTCCTATTTTATCAATTGGAAAATTCAGATATTATGCATGTTTAGTAGATGATTTTTCTAAATATACTTGGATCATTCCCTTGCAACATAAATATGATTTTGTGAATGCTTATTTAGCCTTTGAACAGTACGTTCATCAATAATTTAACAAACAAATCAAGGTTTTTCACTCGGATGGAGGAGGAGAATTCATAAACTCCAAGTTATCTTCTCACTTTCTTTCCACTGGAATCATTCATCAGGTATCATGCCCATATACCCCAAAGCAAACAGGTGTGGTTGAAAGACGACATAGGATAATATGAGAACTAGCAATGACCATGTTATTCCATAGTGGTGCTCCTCTATTTTTATGGGTAGAAGCCTTTACCATTGTTGTCTACCTCATAAATCGTTTGCCTTCATCTGCTCTTAAATCTGAAACTCCATATTTTACACTGCATGGCACTCATCCCGATTACACTTCACTTCGTGTCTTTGGTTCCAAATGTTTTCTTTACACATGGGATACAGGGCAACACAAATTTGATCAAAAAACTGTTATTTGTATCTTTGTAGGATATAGTAATAAACATAAAGGATACAAGTGCTTTCATCCCTCTAGCAGGAAGTTTTTTGTTTCCCGCCATGTGGTTTTTAATGAATTATTTTTCCCTTATAAAAGCACTCGGAACAAAAGTATTGCACCTCCTACATCACAAGCAAAGACTTATGGTTGGCCAATACTAACTCTACTCCTGCTGCAGGAACCGAATATCAAACACACCACCGTGCTTGAATCCATTACCTGAAGTGCCAGGGCTCCTTCAGTCTCACATTCTTCTACATATTCCTCTACCGAAATGACTGGAAGCCAGCAACTCGAATTTGGAACTGAGCAAGAAGTGCAGCAACCGCAACACTCTAACCAAACATTACTTCCATTGCAATATGAGATGAATAACCAACCCATACCCATTCCTCATTTGGAGACCGAAACAATCAAACATACTTACAACACCAAACTCAGCAAATACAAACACCACAAGCATCCTTACGTTCTATGGTCACTCAATCACAGAAAGGAATAATTAAACCCAATCCAAAATATGCATTGACCTCCTCCACACTCTCAGCCACCATTCCTCGAGAACCTCATAACATACAATTTGCACTAGCTCACTCTGGGTGGAAAGTAGCAATGGATGAAGAACTTGAGGCACTGCACAAAAATAAAACTTGGAAACTTGTTCCACGCACCTCGGACATGCATGTTATTGGTTCTAAATGGGTGTTTAAGCCAAAACTCAAACCCAATGGTTCATTAGATAGACTCAAAGCTCGAGTTGTGGCAAAGAGGTATCATCAAGTTGACGGGTTGGACTACACCGAGACCTTTTCTCCAGTCATCAAACTTGGAACCATTCAAATGGTCCTCACTATAGCTCTTGTTCAAAAATGCAACTAGACATAAAAAATGCTTTCCTTCATGGTTTAATTTTGGAAGACATATACATGGAACAACCTCCAGGAATGGCTGACCCCCAATATCCAAAACATGTTTGCAAGCTTGAAAAGGCCCTCTATGGACTCAAACCAGCACCTCGTGCTTGGTTTGATCGGTTTAGTGCTTTCCTTCTCAAATATGGATTTTTTTGTAGCTTAGCAAACCCATCTTTATTCATTTATCATTCTAACCTTGGCACGCTAGTTCTTCTTATTTATGTAGATGACATGCTCCTAACAGGTTCCTCTACAGCTCTAGTTTCAACATTTATTCAACTCTTGAGCTCTGAATTTGCAATGAAGGACTTGGGACCAGTCCATCATTTCCTTGGCATCGAGATGTCTCCGACATCAAATGGACTTCAGCTGTCCCAAACACACTATGCACTTACCATCCTTGAACGAGCCAACATGGTCGACTGCAAGCCTATGAGCACACCTCTTGAAGCCAAAACAAAGATATCATCTAACGATACTTTGCTGGAAGATTCAAGTTACTTTAGAGGACTTGTTGGTGCTTTACAGTATCTAACTCTCACACGACCAGACCTTTCATACAGTGTTAATTATGTATCACAATTCATGCATGCTCCCACTGTTGTGCATTTACAAATGGTTCGCCGTATCTTAAGATATGTCAAAGGCACAATTGACATAGGTTTACACTTTACTTCCAATACAACACTTGATCTTTGTGCTTTTTCAGATGCAGATTGGGTAAGGTGTCCCACTACAAGGCGAACCACCACAGGATACTGCACGTTTCTTGGAAGAAATCTCATCTCCTGGTGTGCAAAAAAACAACACACCATCTCTCGATCCAGCACCAAAGCGGAGTATCGAGCTATGGCAAGCACAGCAGCTGAACTCACGTGGATGACATTTATCCTCAAAGACCTTCGCATTCCATTAGCTTCTACTCCGACTCTCTACTGCGACAACATAAGTGCTCTCCATATGATAATAAATCCGGTGTTTCATGCTCGTAACAAACACATCAAGTTGGATTACCACTTTGTGCGCGAACGAGTTGCACTTGGACTTCTCATCACTAAACACATCTCCACAATGAATCAAGTAGCAGATCTCTTCACCAAACCAATGTCAAAAGCCACACTCAGTAACTTTCGAACCAAACTCTGCCTCCAACCCCGACACAGTTTGAGGGAGGGTATTAGCACAACCCAGCAGCTCGGCATGATTTGTGGGATTGAATGGAGTGATAAATCCCACAAATCATGTTATATTGATGGAGAGACATTGAAGGGTGAAAGAGTCTCAATGGCAACAAATTCAATCCAAAATGGTAGTTCAACAAGATAAGGAAACTCCAACAAATGAAATTGAGCATATCTCGAACTCAACTAAATTCAGTTGACTCTCAATGGTGTTTGAAATCAAAATTGATGCAGAGCACGTCATATCTTGGATATCTTGAATTTTATGCAATCTTTCAAGATTTTATACCTTATGTTATGCATTTTCCATATAATTTGTTGTTTCGTTTTCATGCTTAAATAGATATTGTATTCCTCAATATTAGTTATGTAAAATGCTGAGAGTTCACGTAAAATAATACATAATATTTTTTTTCAAACTCTTTACTCTGTTATTTTCCAATTCTCCTCTCAACCAACATGAGCAAGAACACCTTCGTATAAAGACAACATCAAGGTACTAAGGATCAATGGGTCCTACTAGAACCATTTAGCATACATTGGATTCGTCGTTTGCATGAAGTGATCAGAGGTTATATCATTGAGAAACTTGGGAGGGCTAGAGACAGAGTCATCAGCAAATTCATAAAGCTACTGATGGTGAAGGTAAGGTCCAAAGAATATAATTATCTTTAGTAAGCTTAATAATAACAAGGGAATGAATATGAATTGGGAAGATGGAGGCTATGGGATTGACAAAAAGAAAAGAATAAGACGAAATATGATCCATAATAGAGATGCAAGTCTACATATGACTCTTGATACCATAAAACAGAAGGCAACACTTTATGAACCATGAAACTCTCTTGTGAACACTTCGAGAGAGTCGTAGTATTATATTTATGGGCACGCTATTTTAGTAGTACAAGAGTTGTAGATTTATAATGATTACAATTATGATGATTATAAATGATTACATAACATTGGATAGCTAGTCAACTTTATTTTGATCACTTATAACATATCCTGATCACCAGAAATGATTGAGTTTATTCCCTCATTAAATCCTAGCATTTCCTCAGAAATGTATTTGAATTTGCAAGTGAGCATCTCTATGACTAATAGAGATGGCATGTGGTGAAATTAATAATGCCAAGGTGTACATCAAAGTAGTGCTAGAGAAATGTTGTGACTCCAGTCTTGGTGATCTTCATGCCATAGTTATAGGGAATTAACGATTATAAGCCCATTTGCTGGATAATAATAATAATAATAATAATAATAATAATAATCGATGATGGCTACACGCCTATCACGTGACAAGCCAAAATAAAAAAGACTGCAAGAAATTAGATAGACGTCATTTCTCTCTGGCACTCCCTCTGCTGGATATAGAATACCTGCGACAAGCGTGCGTCCCTTAATGAGGATTTAGCCTTTCGGGTCCGACAGCTTCCAATTTTGACCATTTTATCTTTGTAGGAGTCCACCGCCGGTTTGGCCATTTGCGAATACCATGCTTGTTTCTACGATTGAGGAATATGGTACTTGTGAAACCAACTTTGTGGTACCACGACTTGGTAAAAACTCCGAAGCCAAAAAGAACAGCCAAAGCCAATGCTTACAATTTCACTACCATGCTATCTGCATTCACTGTGTATTACTAATAATGAGGCACACAAGTGCGATTGCTTCAATGGGAGTGACTAGCCAAAAAAATAACCGCACTGTTCACTCACAAACTGCCACATATTTTGCTTTACCTCCCTAAATTGTAAAGAGAAATGATACTTTCAGTCGTGAATGTGCAAGCACCGTGCAGTCGTTTTAAAAAAAATAAATAAATATGAAATCTACATAAAAAGAGATTAATTTTTTAATAATAGACTCCACTCTTTTTCAAAACGACTACACGACGTTTACGCATTCCACGACTGTATGTAGCATTACTCAATTGTAAAAATTTTAAATTTACACCCAAAACTACCTATATTTTTCAATTTGCACCCCAGATTAAAATCTAACTATTAAGAGGGAAAAGAGATTTTATCAAGTGACATGATTTTAATTATCAGACTTGAATGAAGTGTGAAACATATTGCTAGTTTTGGGTGTAAATTCAAATTTTTTATAATTTAGGAAGCTAACTGAAAACTAGATAGTTTACAAGCGAAACGTGATCTCCCCCAAAAAACTGAATAGGCAATGAAAAATCCACTCCTGATTGCTCAATGACTAGGTTGAATAACCTACAGGCTACAACTTTCTGTACATGCTTTATCTTCCATCTTAACAGTTAGCCAAAGATCAAAATTCAAGCTTAACTGTCTAAAGTTTGCCGCAAATCAGCTTGGATACGCTTAGAAAGAGTATTAGTGAAGAAATTGCGTATCTCTGGTATAATGCACTTCATTAGGTGGGAGTACCTGCATATTTGCATTGGAAGAATTATGATTTTTCGCACGGTATTACAGAACAAAGTCTAAGACACTAATAAAATTCAGTAAACAAATTGTAATCTAAGTAACATTGATATCTCCTACACCCAAGAGCTAAATATAAACCGAACAGCCTCGCATTATATAATAGTGACACTATTAGAAAAGATAAATGTTAGTTTATGATTATCGTTGTGTATATATGCATATATACATGCGTAAGTGAGCGTGTTTGTGCGCGTGCATTTTGAGAGAGAGAAAGAGCAATACACCGGCGAGTAGATGTCAGACAGATATAACATACCATGGCTTGGCACTCAATTTGTCAAACTGCTCCAAAATAAACAGTATGCATGCTTGCCTCAACGACATAGCATTAAAGGCCTCTGATAAATCATACATGAGAGAAACATTTTCCACACAAATATCCTTCAGAAGATAATGAGAAGCAATCAGATTAACCAATAATGCAGAAAATAGAAAAGCAATGATCAAACTAATTCCATTGCGAACCTGAGCAATGGCATACTCGCAGAGACGCTTAAGACCATCCAAAAGATACTGATCAGCAGCTCTGAGGAGATCCTGGGCAACATCCAGATCAACTTCTAATGATCCTGTGTATATGAATCTGAATTCACAACAAACATTAGGAAGTATCAGCATAAAAGTAGGGCCCATTTATATCTATTTATAGCAATGAGAAGCCGCTAGAGGGAATAAGCATAAACAGGAATATAAAGGAAAGTTACTTTTACTGAGATTTCCAATAATTAAGGGAACGAATACATTATAGCAAAATGTAAGGTAGAACCCCAAACTCGCACCTCATCATCAGCTCAAAAGCGTTCCATTTAATATTTGGAATTTCTACATCTTTAGCATCCCTCTCCTGCAATACAAAGTCATAAGACTACATATAAAACAATAAATAAATACAATCCCCTGAACTCTATAATTTTCTGCCAAAGAAAGTTGTCTGAAGCTGGATTGTCTTTAATATAAGGTGCAAGATACTTAAAAAAAACCAGCTCATCAAAAAAAAAAAAATATATATATATATATATATATATATAAGGTGCAAGATACAAAACGGATCAGATTGACAACCTAACAACCAGTTCATCAGCATTAAAATTCTGTGATGTATCTGATAATGATGGAACTCTAATGCAAAATCACCTTAAATTATCTTTAAGAGGAAAGACGAGGAGAGAAAATGAATGGCCAAAGAAGTTTGGTTACAAGATCATCATATAGCAGACACAAGCATCGAGGTTTAAAACAAATCAGTACTCACCTTATAGCCACCATCAAACATTGCACGGAATGCATCCGAAGAAGCAAGAAGACAAATTCTGTGAGCATAGAACCGCTTACCTGATAAAAGAAGCATACACACCCATAGAATGTTATGTTAATCAAATTCATATTCATCAGCTGCTTAGAAATAGAAACAAATCATTTAACTCAATAATCCAATAACAGAGTATGCAAGAAATATTCCAACCTTCAACTAAGAATGTGACATCAGAAAGTGTAGGATTGTTTACATATTGCTCACCTAAATACACCTGCAACAAAAGTTTTGCAAGACAAACAAACAGAAAGCCTTAATTCAACTGGCAATATTTTATGTCAGTGTCAGGAAAGTATTTGCACTCAACACCAAACATCATAACTGCCAATTCAATTTTAAAAAGCAATAATCGGATGGGTGGACCCCTATCCAAAAATCTAATACGAATGACTCACTATTCACTCAGTTTCTGGCCCATAACCGTAATGTAGGAGAGATTGCCAAGCGGTTCAAGGCGTAGCATTGGAACTGCTATGATTAGGATGACATTCTTTTCATTCGAATGGAAAAATGGTATTCATCAAGAAATAGGGAGAAAAAGTAAATCTACCCATATTCAAGCCTCAAATTCTTGGCAGATGTTCAATTACTACTTCAAATAAAGAAAGCAGCATACAACTCACCCTAAAAATATGCATTTGTTACACTACTACCCACATAAGAAAATAAATAAGGTCAATTCAAGTGCATAATGAACCCCATCACCCCATTTCCCTAACCAAATAAAGAACCTGCAGGTTTGGTGATGGAGGAGCAGAATCTAAAGGAGAGAGTGAAATAGCTTTGGTAGCCAACTTGTGCAAGGCTACCGAACCATCACGTTGCTGCTTCAGACTTGTAGATTCTAGAAGCCCAATCAATAAGTCTAAACCTGCAGACAGATGTACGTGCAGCAACAAGAAATTAAAACATGGAAATCTAGGTGAAACCAATGAAGAACCTGCAGGCCAAAATAGGAAAAGGGAAGAAAAGATGATGCTTGAGAAAAGCTAGATTATCTGTACCACTGCTATGGATAAAAATAGTGTTTTGATCGCCAGGGGCACAAAGATGAGCAAAAGCCAAGGCCACCTTTGTTTGAACAGCTTTCTCTGAAACCCGCATCAGATATAGCAGGTGATTTAGTACCTGTAAAGGCATTGTAGGAATTGGTACACTATTCACACCAAATATGTTTATACAATGAATATATTTATCAAGGAAAAATACCCTGATTAAATGAATTAAACAGCTAAATAGAACATAATGCAAGCCAAAAAATCCTGTAATATAAGGTAAAACTCACTCGCCCATGAATCTTGTCCTGTAATCTTTTCAATGTCTTTGCTACACAATCTTTAGTTGGCTGCAAATTTGACATGTCAATTATAAGGGACAAATAATTAACAAAATTTGCCGCAGGGCAGACTTTTCTGTGCCATGAGAACAAGGAGATCAATGAATCTTGGTGCATGCCAAAGGAATGAAAAAATAAAATCAACCAAGATCTAGACACAGAGGGTACAAACTGAACTCAAAATATAAATAATAAAAAAAAGGCGCACTTGAACTGTGAATTCTCCATCTTGAAGTTTCTGAACACCACCAACTTTGATAATATCCGCAACATTGTCCTACAGAAGAAACTAAAACCAGTTACAGTAGATTACCAGCATTAGATGTCTGAGAAAGGACAAACTGACCATGAAGATTAAAATTAAACAATGGCCCAACAAACTCTACCTCATTATCTGCAAGACCATATAAAGCAAATGCAGCATTATGTTGCAAAGATCCATTTTTTGAATCAAGAAGCTTGAGTAGAGGCATTATACCTCCACCTTGAGCAATGCCAGCTTGGTTGTGTGTATCCTAAAAATATGAACTATTTATCGATCCAGGAAAACATACATCCCTAATAATAATAATATTATTAGTAATCACTTAAGGGAAAGAGATGCTGACCTGTGCCAACCTCCCAAGTGCAAAAGCCGACATCTCACTAAGCTGTGTATCTGGTGACTCAAGCATCTCAATTAACGGCCGGACAGCACCCCTCTGAACAATGTGTACCTGCATGAACCTCATCCTCATATAACAGCCGATAAAAGAATATGCGACAATAGAAGGGGATTCAAGGTATGGAAACAGTAAATTCTAAATAAAGAAATAAAATTTTAATCCACCTTGCAATCAGAATCAGCTCCAGCAAATTGACCAAGTAACAGAGCTGCTTCTCTTTGGCTCTCCGGACAGCAGGAACTGTCATCAAAGTGATGAACTTATTGGTGGCCAGTGCACAGGAGTTTTTTTTTCATTTAAAAAAAAAAAAAAAACTCAACAAGTAAAATATTAATTAATAGTTCTGCCCATGAATTTCAGTTCTCCTTAACAGATCTAAAAATTATAGATCTACGCAAAAAACGTGTTCTCCTTAGCAAAAGTGAATTTGGCGAGTAACAGAAGGGAAAAATCGGTGTTACCTAAGCAATCTGATAACAGGTTGTAAAGCTCCAGAGAGGAGAACTTCTTTTTTAACTTTTGGGGATGAGTGGACCAGGTTACCAATCACACCAACCTAGAAACTCCAGAAAAAAAGTCAAAAAATGTTTAAATAAGGCAAAATGCAGTAACAAAGCCAAAGTATGCAGAATGAAATAGGATACTATAGATCAGTGCCAACCGATTCATAATGTATAGTGGCATCCTCAGACCAAAGCATCCGTACAAGGGTTGGTAGAGCATTGCATTCTACAATCTGCCAATTTGCAATTCATATCAGCAACTGCACCAAAAGAAGTGGTAAGAAAAACATGAAATAGAGATAACTCATCAACCTGAGTTTTGTTTTCATCATTTTTGAATGCAAGGGTTCGCAGGGCCCCTGCAGCTGCTCTTTGTACCTTTGTACCCGCATACTCGAGCAGTTGAACAAGAGGAGGGATACCACCTTCAATCCTGCCATGAACAGCTAATTATATCATGAAGAGGATAGAATGAAAAAAATGAGATGCAAGAGCAAGGAAACAAACAAACCTGACACGGCTTTTAATGCAGCTATTTTCATGAGCTAGGTTAGTTATTAAATCAGCAGCTCTCCTAATAACACCATTGACTGCTCGGGAGTTGCAACCATTCTTGTGCCTCTTTAACAAATCCACAAGATGTGGTAGAGCTCCAGCATCAACTATGAGCTGTTGATGTTCTGGCTGAATAATTCACACAAAGACAGAGAAAGTACGAGTTAAAACATATCCTCTGAAATGAAACCGTGAGTAAATGTCCATAAAGAGACAGCAAATTCCGCATTGATTCTATGGCCATGTTTAATTACACAATGAGACTAACCTTACTAAAAATGATGATATTACACTAACCCATTTTCATTGCAATGCTATGATTTTTCTCCACAACTATACAAGTCGAATTAACATAGGAAACAATTACAACCTCCACTCATAAGTCATAATGAGCAACAGCTGATTGAGAACAATAATGAGCAGAAAATTTTCTGCCAAAGAACATCCAATAATTACCACCCCAGAAGTGAGGCTATGCACCAAAGGGCCATAGCAACAAAATTCACATTTGCTTCTTATTACTGATCCAATAACCTTTCCAATGTTTCCTATGAGAATAAAAATAGTAAGTCCAAAACTTCTAGACCAAGGACAATTTCTAGTCCCTACTCCCCTATTATTCGCCAACTTCATAGTTAGTTAGAGGTTCTAGCAAGTAAGTCTGCTAAGAGTCAACTCACAAGATCGCAACAAACTCAACCATACAGGGACTTGCATAGATAATTTTCAAAACTGAAGATAGCCCCACCAATGCTGCATGGAATTAAACTACTTTCATTCTGACAGCCATCAGCACCTTTCACTTTCAACAACACCGGCACAATAAGTTTCCGTTTATAAATAAAAAAGAAAAGTATAATTTGCACTCCCAAACTACCAAGAATCTTACATATTACTCCCCAAATTACCAAACTGGCTATTACTATCTCGTTAGCATGCTTTTATCTCAGATGTGAATGAAAAATCGAATATTTCTCCAACTGAGAAGCACTACCAAGATTAGCCAAACTATAAAGCATGTGATTATACCAAAAGTTGAGCTTTGGCTTGGTATGATCAGCTTCTCTAACCCAAAATGAAAGCTCAACACAACTGCATATCACGGTCATCAAATGAACAAGCATTCGATTTCATCCAACAGACAGATTATATAGAATGATCTACATGAAAACATTACTGAAGCCAATGCAACCAGATAATTTCAATTACACATACCTTCTACAGAGTTATTTTTAAGAATGAGCTAGAATTTAGCATTAGATATTACTCAACAATAACTTTTTAGATAGCAACTAATAAAAAAGGACCACTCAAGCATGGCCAGTTCAAGAAATTTGATTTACATTTACTAAGAGTGCCAAGTAGTTCCACATCAAACAGGGGAGAATTATCAAAAGTCAAGTCAGTCAATCACAATAAAAGATAAATATCATAACCATAAAAATCGTGCTAATTTAGGTTTTAAAATGTGACAATTTGAGAATACTTCCAATGAATTTACACCGAAGCAAAACAAAAGCAAGAAAACAATAGATTCTAATTACTTTGACAGCGAGAAGTCCAAGTGCATAAGCGCTTCCTTTCTCCACCTCATGCTCATAAGGCCTCGGACTGCTGTCGCCTTTTACCACTGCCGGCGCCTGGAGATGCTTTACCAAGGCTGGAACAGCTCCACAGTCCACTATCACGTTTACCATGTCCTCTGCTCAAGAAATCACCAAAAACCTCAACAACGACCACAGATAAAATATTTCACATGACGTAACTTATGAAAAAATTGAAGTTATCCGCATCAACCCTATGCAATTTGAATTACTCGATCAAATGATTATATCGTTCACGGTCTGCTCCAAGGAATGATCAAGAAAATCCCATACATTCGAGAAATCAGGTAAATCAACAAAATCATGTAATTCTTCGATTTAACACATAGTAAAGAGATGACGAATCTGAAGAAGAAGATGAAGCAGAAGCAGCAGATTAGCAACTTAGCAAATATTTGACCACTCGATGATATGGAGCTGATTGATTTAACTCTTCGAGCTATCTTTTTCTTCACTAGTTCATCCGGACAGTACGCAAAACAAAAATACACACCCAAATGATATCTATAAAAGCGTGAGGCGAAAACTGTACCGTTTTCCGCGATTTGGGAGAGGAAAACAGTGGCACGCCTGGCGGCGGAGCGATCGGCTTCGGCGGAAGAGAAAGTAGAATGGAGGAGATTCACGTGGGCAAGTATCTCTGGGACAAGGTCGTGGTCCTGGGGAGCCAAGCAGTGGCGGGGCTGCTCAAGAACGAGAACCTTGCGCTCCCCACTCTCCTCGTTTGGGTGTTCGAATTCAGGCTCCAGCTTCCGCTTCAAGCTTCGTGTGGAAGCGGGGGGCTGGCCCCTCTGGTTGTCCTGATCCATGGGTAGTGGTGGTGGTGGCGGCGGCAAGGAGTGGTAGATGGAGAGGAAGCGCGGGGGATAGTTTGGGAAAGTAAAGTTCAGTTTTGGGTTTGGTAGGTGAAGTGGAAATGGGGATGGGGGTGGGAGTGGGAGGGTTCGCCCGCCAATTTATTTTACATATTTTTTCTCTTTTGAGAAAGTGCGTTCCCGCGCTCCGGCATTTATGAATGAATTTGAAACGCTGACGTGCGCTCCCTTTTATTGTGGAAAAATGTTCGGTAGAAAAGTAAACTTATAAATTAGAGTAATGTTAGTTACAGTTTTTAAATGAAGACTGTAATGTAAGGCTAAGTTATTTTAACTTTAAAATTTTTTTAAATTATAAAATTATCTTTCTTAAAATTATGTTTTCTCTCATTTAATAATGTGCCTGCACATTCAGTCTCAACTTGAAGACTGCAAATAGAATTTCTCTACAAATTAACATGTTTCATATTATATGTCAGATTATAAAATTATTTATAATATAAAATAAATTTAATAATTTTTCTGAAAACACGTCAATTTATAAATTTATTTTTATATAATTTAATTATATCAATAATAGTTCTCTTTATTTTGTTTTGCAAAAGTTTGAATTCGTGTTCATGCTATTTTTTGTAACCTTTTTTAATTCTTTCTAATGCTAAGCAATTAAACAAGTACTCTCCTTATTCGGACCAATATTAGACACATACTAGAATTAAATTCTCAAAACTTCTCATAGTTTTATTTTCAAATATTATATAAATATAAAATATTTTTCAATTTTAAATTTTTAACTTTTCATCTAATCATTACAAATTTTCTAAATTTTTAAACAAAATACAACAAATAATATTACTTTTTCAAATTTCAAAACAAATATAATATTCAAACAGTAGTCGAGCTCGACTCGAGTTGTTTTTTTTTTTTTTTTGAATAAAATTTATTAATCATTAAATTAGATAAATAAAAAATAAAAAATTTAATATTGAATTTGTACAACTAACAAGTAGAATCTCTATTGAATTATAAGATTTTAAAAATTTATAAATAATTAATATGTAACTATAGTTGATATTTATTCATAATAACAATATATTATATGCCTACATAAATTAATAATACATACATATAATATAATAGCATATATCTATTTCATATATGATTATCACATACTAATATATAAAATTATTAAATCTTATCGACTAACTATTAATGTACAAATTATAAAATATAGCTACGAAACATATTCAATATATATGCATAAGTAATTAGGTTACATATCATATATTTAATCATAAAAGTGTTATGCTTATATTATTAGCTAGATAATACATACATATATATGTGTGTGTGTATGTACATAGGTGCATATATATACTTATCAATATATAAATGAGTTTTAATCAAGTCGAGCTAACAAGTAGACTCAAGCATAAACGAGTGGGCCTTAATGAGCCTTAGCCAAGTTGAATCAAGTTTATTCGGGTATGTGTCATTTACTAATTGAGCGGGTATCTATTTTCACGAGTAAATCTTTTTCCATGAGTCGAGTTCGATTCAAATTTAATCGGGTGAGTATCGAACGATCTATCAAACAGACTGATTCATTTATAGCCTTACGTGAAGTTTATATATATTTTGCTCACCTCACGCTTACTTGATCGTATCCATTGAAAGGATCGGTGAGTTGTTCAAGCTATTTGTTTGGCCCCTTATAACTTGAACCAATTATCAAAATATAAATCTATTGCAACTATAAATCCAATCCACCTAACATACAAACCAGTCCAAAACATAGTAATTAAGATTGAATTTGTACCAAAACGAGTAGAATTCGAATGAGGATGTTCAGACTCAATTGGCATATTTAGTTGTTTGAAGTCAGCTCGAATTTAAATCAAACTTGAATGACCTTGTTTGGACTCAACTCGTTAAATAATAATTACATTTGACCTTGACTCAGTCTTGATAAAAACAATTGAAGAAGTCGAGCTCCAGCCCAATTGTCTTTTTAGAAATAGATTCTTTATTCTAAAAACTTGTTTAGATATTTAAAATATTTCAGTATATTTTTAAATAGTAATAAAATAGCTTAAGTTAAGATATTTTATTGGTTTTGAGAAAATAAGAGAGAAAAAGTTGAATAACAATATTATAAATTTAAAAAAAATTGTTTGAATATATCTTTGTTTTGAAATTTAAAAAGTAGTATTATTTTTTGTGTTTTGTTTAAGAGTTTGGGAAAGTTGTAATGATTAGATGAAAAAGTTAAAAATTTGAAATTAAAAGTATTTTGTGTTTGAGTGATGTTTAAGAATTAAATATTTGAGAATACTTGAAAATAGTTGTGTTGTCAAACAAATCCTAACTATTTTAATTATTCAACCAACTAGTTTTGATTAATTTCTATTAAGAAAATCTCTTCAAAAGCAATATTGAAGTTGAAAAAATAAATCAACTAATTGTTTGAATCCTTGTTTCAAAGCATATTATTACTAAATGTATATTATCAATATATTATGGTATACATTCGTGGTATTATACTTAGGTATAGCATACAAGTTATCGGTTGGTATACAGTTTAATTGACATTTCCTTCATTCCTAGTAATAAAGGGTAGGGGTGTGAGGTCTTGGGTTCTAACCCCTGTTAAAGAGTTCTCTTCTTTAAATATAAAAAATAATAAATAAATTAAAAAAAAAAAAGAGAGAAGAAGAAGAAGAAGAAAAAGAAAGAAAAAAAATAAAAGTAAAAATGATGGATTTAATTGTCACAAGTGTCACATGGGTGCTGCAAAAAAAAAAAAAAGTTATGGAAATAAGAGAATTAAGGAAGGGTGGCGGGGCCCCGCCTCCCGCTACCACGCTTGTAGGGAGAAATCTTAGTGGGGGTGGGGGCGGAGGCAGGAGGTGGGCTGACCCCAGCGAGATTAGGTTAGGAGTTTCATAATAAGCATTTAACCTAAATTAGGGTTTCAATAAAAAATCTTAACATAATCTTATTCGGATTGAAACCCATCGTACAAAGTAAGAATTAATTTAGGGGTTCGAATTAAAATCTAACACCATTAAATTATCTAGGGTTCAATCCAAACCCCTAAACCAATTTAGGGTTTTGGATTGAAACCCTAAAACTCACACCATTCAAGCTCAAGCAAACAAACACCAATCAATCCCATCCTCCACAGCATCTAAAGCACAATCTCATCCTCCACAAATAATTGAAAAAGAAATGGAAAATGAGTTTTGACTCTCGAGAAATACTTACATAGATGGAGAGAGAAGGGGTTTTGGGCCTCAATGATGGCGTGAGCTGCAGCGATGAAGATGACGACGGTGAGTGAAAGAGTAGAGAGAGAGTAGGGGTGACAATATGTGACATGACCTGTGAACCCAACATAAACACGAACACAAAATTAATGGGTTTGGGTTTGATATAAATGGGTTCGGGTTAAAATGAGTTGACCGGTTAAGACACAATTAATAAACGTGTTAATAATGGGTCAGCTTATTTAACTTGAAATCAACCCGCAATAACCAATTTAAATTTTATTTCAAAATTATAATTTTATGATTGTTGGATTGTAATATTGGTATTCTCAATATGCTTATATTTTTATTGTTGGAATTGTAATTATGGACCTGTGCTAATATTTGTTATTGTTGAGTTTGTACTATTGATTTTATTATAGGTTAAAATCTGAAAATATTGATATTTTTTTAGTAAGTAGTCTTATTATTTTTTTAGATATTGTAGCTAATAATAAATATAAACTTTTATTTTTATTTGAAATTATGTTAATCAAGTCAAATATGTTATGTAAGTTACTTCAACCCATTTACATGAAACATGTTGGAATGAGTCGTGTCATGTTGACTCATTTTTAATTAATTATTAAACGGGTCAAAACAGGTGACACAACGCAACGCGCTATTTAAATGGATTGTGTTAGGGTTTGAACGTCTAACCCATGAGTCATGTTCGAGTTAACCCATACTGTCGAATGTCCATGACTTGACATGATACAAACACAAATTACCACCCCTAAGAGAGAGGTTGAGAGTAGAGTGAGAAGGTCTAAGACTCGAGAGAGACTGAGAAAGAGCTAAGAGCTCGAGACACCAGGGGAAAGGATTTCATTAACCTTGTAATGAAACAACGCCGTTTTGGGTACATTTCATTATAAATCTAATTAAATATATATACATATATTTATATATATAAATGTCGAGGCAAACGGGAAAAATCTCGGGCGGACTTAGGCCCAACCTAGATCTCGTCACTAGCCCTTTTACAGTGTATCTCGCATAGGGAGGATGGAGGGCTCCACCCATCATAAGCAAGGGCCGGACGACTGGGGACCAGGGGGTGGGCCGAATATGGGGGCCTGCCCACCACCCTTACTAGCCGTGTATTTAGAGTTATGATTGTCAAGATTTTCTTTTAAAGGACTAATTCCTTTTATCATCTTGAAAGTAAGAAATTAAGAAAGTGGCGAAGGGAACAATAAAATGCACGAAACAAAGATAGTAAAGGAATGGAAACAAACACAAACACATTATCTTCTCATGTATCCTTGCACCAATACACCTAAATTCTAAACATTCCTATACAATGTCCATTACATGTTAGTAATACAATATGCAATACTTTAGGCATCATTATCAAGGTCCTTTTATTGATTGAGGATCCATTGCTTGATTTGGCTAATACTCTAGTTCATTGTTGTGGTTTGTTTGTGTCTTCCTGCACTCCATCCTCCTTTGCTTGCAGCTTCTACATCATTACTTTAAGATCCTTTGGTTTTTTCTTGTCACCTAAAGTGGGTGAAACAGGTATGCCAGAATCCTTCCCTGCATAATCTTATGCATCTGCTTCCTACCTGCAATACATTAATGTGAGAAGAGAAAATTCAAAGATTGAAAAATAGAATACATGGTGTATGTCACTATACATCATTATCAATGTTGAAACTAAAGGGGAAAACCAGAATAATTATACACTTCAACTTGATTTGGATCATACTAAAATGAGATGCTAAGCCAATAAAGAGAATTGCAAAAATAAAACTTACAAGCGATTGCCTATAAGATTTTCTACTAAAATATTCAAGCTAGCTACTTGCTCTCTAATATGGATCTCTCATCTAAAGGTGATCCCTTATAACCCTAGCTAGTGTCTATGAGAAATTGTTTGTTGATTGTTGTCTAACTGCCTTGCATAATTGCAGCTCTCTATACTTGAGTGTAAGCAAAGATATGGAACAAGCTACTACTATATATGGAACAATCCACTACTTCTATAAGGTGTAAGATCATATTATTTTGGGGTTGAAATTTCAATGTATGCAATGCATAGTATTGTAAGAGAGTTATTGGTTGGAAAATTCTCCATTTTATGAGTTTGTAGGAGACATATAACAATGTTTTGCAGAACGTTTGAGTTGGTAACTGATTGTTTATATTTGATTTATGTTTTGTATCTTCGTCAAGTTGCAACACCATGTCAAGTTCAAGTAGTAACAAAAACTCATTCATAGCAAGGTCATGGCAAGAGAATGAGCATTACTATTATTGTGGGGTTGAAGCATAGTTGAAGACTTTATAAAAGGATTACAGTTATGGCCGAAATTTATTGGACTGTAAAAACTGGTATGTATCTATCATGAATAATGTAAAAGAGACTTATTGGTTGGCAGAACTCATTAAATTTTTTTTATTTATATAGATCTTGTGGTATTATTTTGCAATCTGAAAATTCTTGCAAATTCTTTAGGTGGATTAATCCCAAGATGTCCAATTATGCAAGAATATTGATTAAGCGTCTTTAAGAGAAGAATGAGCAGTAAGCTTCTGAAGCCAGCCATATCAATATAGTAATTGAACAGAAATTGTGGAAGCACAAAGTTGAAATGGAAACTGAGAAAATTACATATCAATTACAAATCATGAAGTGTAGGATATCAGTTTTTCTGTGGTGGATATTTTTTATTGGTGTATTAACTGCACAAGTTATATTTTAAAATCTAATGAAGTTATTCACATATTGTAACTAGGATTTGGTATTGTAGGATGTTGACATATTGTTGTGGAACTATATAAGTTATACAAATAATTTTACTATTGAAATAGAAATAGAATCTTATACTATATAAGTTGTACAAGGCTGCTTACTTGTAGGGCTGGACAGTAGGACATTGCCCCCCGCCACCACACTTTCCCCTACCCAAGCCCGGGCAACCCCGCCCATAAGCTGTGAAGCAGCTGGGGCGGGAGGCGGGCTGGGCCCATACCCCCTGCACCCTCGGCCCTCTCACCTGAGCCCAACCCAGCGCAATAAAAATATACATAATTTATATATGTATACATATATATATTAAAAAATTCTCCAAAATGAAGTCGTTTTATCTTAGAATGATTTTAAAAAAAATGACAAAACAAAATCGTTTTGAACTTAAACCTAACCCCCTTCTCCAGCAGTCTCTCTTCCCCTATCTCTCTCTCTATCTCTTTCTTCTAGTTCTTCTCTCAAACCCTCTCTCCCTCTCGCCACGACCGCATCCTCTTCTTCTCATCCTCCTCCTCGGCCCCGTCCTCCACTTTTTTATCTCCTCCTTCTTAAAGCAATTGGTGTATATTGTCGCCATGGAAACCAACGACCATTCGTGGTCATGGGTTTTCGAAGGATTTTTACTAGTTTAGGATTTTTTTTACTTCTGATTTGTTGTATTTTTTGTGGGTTTTGTTTTGGATTTGTATTTTGTTGTAAATTTTTTGTTGTTTTTTTTTCTCGGTTATCTACGTCGTGGGTGGCGGTGGACCGGGGGGGGGGGTGAACTACACCTAAACTAGGGGCCCCTCTCCCGATGTGCGGGGGCGGATTCTGGGGGGTAGGGTGCTAGAAGGGGCAGCGGGGGTGCAGGTAGCATCCCTACTTGTTACTAAAATATATTTTATTCACTTTATGAACCACATGAAAACAATATTTATTTACAACTTGTGGTTTCTCAAGAATTATTTATGAAACAGTACAAAACAATTACACTAATTTTTTTCACAAGATGAGGACAATGAATGGATGTCACACAAGATTTCTCTGAACTCAAATAGTTTGCAAGTACACATCACCTCACATTCATCCTCATTGAAAGATATACAATACTTCACTTCTTTCACAATATCATCATAAATGCCCAAATGATCAATAACTTCATATGTCTATATTGCACATTCAATTTTCTTTAGGAAAGACACTTTATAATCTTCCTAAACTCTTTTAGACCTCTTTGAACGTAGTATTCGTGTATACCTTTTGAAGTTGATTCTCAATTGCATGTACCGTAATGCAAGGAATATTTCATTAGAATGAGCCAAAATCAGCTATGCGATCATTCTCGACCATCCTCATTAATGCATTATCTTAGTCCCCTAGAAATTTCTTCAACAATGTAGTGGTATCTACATAATCATAAAAAAATGTGTTCATACTCTCACTACGTTGGGTTGTGGACATTTCGGGCCCAAAATGTACCTTTCACATATGCCAGTAACATTGATGCCACTCCTCATACAACTTAAATCAAGCACTATCTGTTAAACCATTGGTCTGCAAGATATTGTGCCACCTTTCTTCAAATTCTTCACAACTCAAAGAGTCATAAATATAATTTAATTAATAAATTTTAAAGTTGTCATATTGTAAATAAGATTCAAGCTTGTGAGGACCTTTGCATAAAATGTGCCATAATTTATAAACATAATCTATGTTGGTCTTTTGGAAATACTCTTGCAATTGCCAATTGCATTGTCCTGTCTTGGTCGGTTAAAATTGTATTAGGAGCTCGTCCTAACATTCATTTCAACTATGACTTGAATAATCACACAAATGTATCTATGTCCTTGTTTGATATGAGGCCACATCCAAACAGTATTGATTGGCCATGGTAGTTGACTCCCACAAAATGGGCGAATGACATTTTATACTAAATGTTGTAACATCTTCAAACGACTCGTATATTGCCTACTTTGGGCATCTGCCCAAAACGCATTTGTCAATCTCAAGTCTTCATCTAGGTCCATCACATAGAAGAAGTCATTACTTCTTTTTCTTGTTGTCGTACCAAATAGTTGTGAAATGATTTTGCATCTCCTTTTTCCAAGTAACTCATTCCAAATTTTGTTGATATGATTCTGACACTCTTTCTCTTCAAATTCATCCGCTTCAACAACTATAGTTTTGTGAGTTTTAATTGGATGAATTCTAGCTCTGTCCATAATCCAATCCATTTTTTGGACCAACTGGTTAATTTTTTATGGCAAGCATTATGTCTTGTCATACTCGGGCTCACAACATGATTGTATTCGAGGATAATAGTAGATAACTTGTACCTTTCATTAACTGTTTGTTTTGCATTAAGTTTAGCCTTGCAATTTGTCCTCCTTTCCAGTTTTGGGTCGTCAATTTTATATGTCTTGCTTTTGGGTTTGTAATGGCGACTACTTGTAATGGTGAAATATTTCACCTCCCCATCATCCTTAGTAGTCGATGTTCTTTTTAACACTCTAAAGCCTTATTGTTTGGCATACTTCATGTAATATTCAATCACATTTTCTTAAGTCTCAAATATCATATCAACTTTCGATTTTTCAACCTTTTAATAGTTTAATATATTGAGATTTAGCTTGCTCTTGTTGGTCTACATTCCCCATCATCCCTAATGGTCGATGTTCCTTTTGACACTCTAAATCTCTCTTGTTTGGCATACTTCATATAATATTCAACTACCTCTTTTTGAGTAGCATAAGCTAATCCTCACAATGTTATAAGTTCTAAACAAGTAACATGGTAAACCAAGTGTCTTGTTGCGATGAGGCTTCAAAATCATGTTGCTAACTTGCTATACAAGTAATTCATGATGCTCAAAGATGTGCAATTGCCATTTATATGGTTGAACAGTAACCGTCGGAACTGACCGTCACCAACCGAAATTGGTCGAAACCAATGGAGAACTAGTCGGCCAATGGTCCAAATAGATGGAAACTGATGTCAGTCGGTTCAGTTCCAACTTAAACAGTGTTCAAGTCAATGAACCGATCGATATATATAATTTTATTCTTATATAAAACGACGTCGTTTATATAAGAATAAAACTGATGAAAACAATGTCGTTTTAGTTTAATACACCAAATAACGTCATTTTGGGT
This sequence comes from Juglans mandshurica, assembly GCA_022457165.1. Classification (NCBI taxonomy): domain Eukaryota; kingdom Viridiplantae; phylum Streptophyta; class Magnoliopsida; order Fagales; family Juglandaceae; genus Juglans; species Juglans mandshurica. Next base: position 22,881,198 of record CM039623.1, read on the forward strand.
TAGGCTTCAAGTCCCCCTCCTCTTCTTTATTTCTGCTCCTCTCCGCCATTTCTCTCATCTATCACTCTCAGACCTCTCTTGGCTCTACCTCCAACCTCCATCTGGCTATCCACCAATGAGACCCACCTCATCCCATCACCCCGACGACGTCTCTCCCTCTCATCTCTCAAACTTCTCACGCTCTCAGTAAGTACTCTTATACGTCTCTTGGTTCTGAGTTTGCTTTCATGCCACAATAGTTATTATGAAATTTAGCAATATTTCTTATATTTGAAGTTATCCCATGCCTCACATGTTGTATTATAAAATTGAAAATTTTGAAATATGAATTATGAAGTATCGACATGTCTTTTTGTGAATTACATATTATATGCTTTTTCCCAAAATTATTCATTTCTTTGTCGTAGTTTTATTGAACTGTATGAGATAATTGGTTGAAGGGAAGTAAATTGACCCATGTAGCAAGTCTATGTAATCTTGCTTAACTATGTAGAAATGTGTTGAAGATTTTGGTCCACATAATTCTAGGACATTGGCACAAGCATATAACTTTTAGCACAAGTCAATGTATTAGATTCTAATAACAATTACTTACACTAGAAATTTGAAGATTGCAAAATCCATTGATCCAACAATCATGCAGTTTGAAGATTGCAAGATTGTGTATGCTAACAAATTTTATTTTATTGTAGAAAGATGAGTGAACTAAAATCTAGGTTTTAAAGTCTTACACTTGTGATATTTGTTGTTGCAAACTTGTGATTAGTCGATGACGTGGCAGTATGGCATGTCAGTCTATGAAATCTCTTTATGTCTAACATTTTTCAATGAATATTGAATTTGTCATTAATTTCTTAGTCTGAAAATTATCCTTTTAATTCCTCATATATTATTCTTGGCGCTTTACCTTTATATACATTGTTCTAGATACATGATTCTCATCCACTACCTGTATGCTGTACTCTGAAGTGACATTATGAAGTTGATTCGATTTTTTTTTTCCTATCATGAGTATCATAATTATTTAGTTGAATGGGGCTATTTGATAATTAAGACTCACTGCTCATAGAAGAGAATCCACCGCTAAACTTGGGCGATCATATGTTGGTAAAGAGTTAAATAAAACTACCAAGATTTTATTAAGCTACCAATATTTCATTTACATCCAAATTTGCATGGTACTTATTATTATTATTATTATTATTATTATGTCGGGGAACCTCTCCAAGGTCCCTGCAGAGTAAACTCCGGTTCCGTACACCGCACCCTCGAAAGTTTACTTACATGAAACTGGTTAAATCGCTAACTTTTGCATTTGCGTGGTTCTTTGACGCATTATATGCATTTTGATTGAAATTTATTAATTATTGGGCATAAAATCAAGCACATGCAAGTCCAACTAGTTTGTATTCATTATCCTCACACACCACACACCATACTAATTTTTTTTCCTCTTATCAAATGTGTAGTGTATGGATGATGAATAGAAAAATTTAATTAGTTTAAGAAAAATAAAACTAAATAAAAATAAAAATAAAAATAAATAAAAATAAGTATGATGTGTAAGAATGATGAATAGCAAAACTCGTTTGTATAAAACAGGTGGATGGGTACCAAAATCTGTACCCCGTCCACTTGATCAAACAATTCTCCTTACACGTTTGCTTGCTTGGGAAAATGGACAGGTTGCCTGATTGTAACCCCTACAACGAGGGGCCTGACGCAGACAGGTTGAGCGGGTGAGCCGAAGTGTGGGGATAAAATTAAAAGAGAAATAATTTTTGCAATCGTGAGTGTGCAAGCGCCGCACAATCACTTGTGAATAAATACGGAACTCACATGAAAAAAAAAATTAATTTTTTTATAGTGGACCCTACCATTTTTTTAAAGCGACTGCACGGCAGCTCTTGCGCACTCTACGATTGTATATAGCAATAGATTAGAAAGTGTTTAAATTGACTTAAAATGGTTCATTTTTGTTTTGAAAACTTGAGTAAATAAATTTATACTCAAATTTGTAAACTCAAATTTGTTTTGAGTATACAAGTTTGTTCCCTTACAAAGAGAAAAATACAGTTTTTACCCTCAAAGTATGAGGTGTTGCTTCCACCAGTATGCGGTTCAAAGGTTGGTAGAGAGGAAGAGGAAGAGGAGGAGGAAGGCAAAGATCAATCTAACCTGATATCGCCATAGATACTGCTAACATTTTCTGAACTCAATGCTTACACCACGAGGACCAGCATTGCCAGGGACTGTCTTCAAGCAGAATTACGTTCGAAAAACAAAAAATGCACAATCACGTGCACAGATGTTGAAATGGCCATAAATAACATGGGTAGGAGAATCTATGCGAATAATGTTGATTCTGAAAAGGATAATATAGCTTGGAGAATAAATTGCTAATATTGTTAATTTGTTAGGTATACATCTTTGTTTTCAGAATGGCCAGCAAGATCTGTATGCCAAAAAAAAAAAGGGCAAAGCTAGACAAACGAACCATTTATTGAAGTTGCAGCAGTGGCACAGCAGAAGTTTATTGATGGACAGACTCCTAATGCTTAATTTGAAGTGCTCCTGCTAGCAGCATAGGCACGGTATCCGGCCAGTCCGACAACAGTAACGGCAGCCCCAACTGCAATTTGATACAAAAATCCAGTCAAAGAAATGCATAAACAAGATAGTGATAATTTTGAAAGTACGAATGCTGGGGAGATGAGTGAGCTAGAGAACCATACTTGAGACATAGATGAGAGATCGATTAACAAGCTGTTGGTACTGCTTGCGCTTTCTTCCAGTCTCAGTTTCAGGGATGCCCAAATGTGGATGTTCAGCTGCACTTATAATTCTACCAAATATATTGTGTGGATTGCTCAATTTCATGCTCAAAGGAATTGGTGCCTCTATTCCTAATTTCTGACTTACCTAAGACAGGAAAGTCAAAATTTGGAATTATCAGCACATTTCTCTGTCAAAAGATGTATGAGCAAATAAAATCGCATATTTGAAGGAACAGTTTATAAATCATGTAAACATGTAATTGAGTAAGTGCATATTGCTGGTTGAAAACTATTTCCAAACCCCTTCTTTGGCCTGGGTTAAAGCTCAGGCCGTCAACAATCTGTGCAAAGGACTCCCTTCCGGCTAAATCCTACAAAAAAAAAAAAAAAAAAGAGTATGTGCAGACAAGGTAACCAAGGAGAATGGAAAAACCTTCAATGAATCTCGTATTGCCACTGGATGTGGATCTAGATCATCCTTAGCAGAAATTAGGAGACACGGCACTCCATAACCACTTTCTTCTCCATGCCTAGCAACATTCAACAGAAGCTCTTTTGTACTTTGCCATGATTTTTCATCTGAACTGGAGGTAGAAGAATGTTGTCACACTTTGATCATGATGCAGAAAAGTTAAGTACCTTTATTTGATTCTGGTAAAAAAGATGGTACTTCTTTTTTTCGAACTCAATTTTTTATTTTTATCCAGAAAGGGTCGATTTTTTTGTGATTCTATCCTGGAAAATAAGCAATTCTTATTTTATTCTAGACTTTTGTCAAGGAAAACTAAAAGAGCACGAGGACCTAAAAACCTGATCTCCCTTTCCATCTTCATTCTAGTTTAAGTCTATCCCAAATCCACAAAATGGAACAAATTACACCCAGGATATGGAAATTGTTCATTAATAAGTTGAACAATCACATGTACGTGTTTGAGAGGTTAAAACCAAACTTTGTGGTAGGATTTGCCAGGTATAATTCAACAAGACCCTCTTTCATTATGATTTTAGGATCCACAAATCCAACTTCAATCTAGTAGGCTAATCGTGCTTTTGGACCAAGGAAAGAAAATAATCTTCTTTTATTTATAAGTAGAAAGTTAGGAAATTGGAACCTAACAAGATAATGAAAGGCTCTTCCAGGAAGCAGCATAGAAAAGGAAGGATATAATTCGGAAGCAGTCTAGGGGTAAAGACGTAGGCTATTCAACCAACCATAGGTAATAGCTCTAGGCTAGCACTCCCTCACTGAACACAAGCCCTGCAAAGTGACAAGTCTCAGCTAGGAGTCTAATAGGTGTGTGGCAGGAGCTCTCTCTTCTAGAGCCCTTTGCAATGGGTTGAATATATATCAGCACCTACAAGATCAATTTCAATTAACTGGATTGAAATCGAATTGCAATTCCAAAACCTCGCACTAGCATATCATGTTGTTGGACCCATGACATACATTAATTCAAATAAATACAAACAGCATCGTACTTACCTGTCATAGACAAAGACAGCTGCATCACAAGCAGCCAAAAATTCCTGATTAGACAGAAGCTTTTTAGCTCCATCTTCTGGTATCTCTCGCAATAAAAGAGTCCTCTTACACCCCTGTAAGGGAAGTAATATCACAAAACATGATTATGTAGCTCAACAACAACTAAAAAAGATGAATGGGCGTATTTATTTTTAGAAGTTAGCATGCAGATTAAAATAAAGAAGCCTGTAGTTTATTTTTCCTCTGGACATCATCTTTACTCACAATACTAATGTCGTAGATGGTTTTAAATGTTTGCACGAATAGCAAAGGAGGGGCAGGGGAAATATTCCATTAAACAACTAGACCACACATTTTTACTGAGCGTACTCACCCCATGCTGGTCAACAACATTTGCTGCATAATGCTCGCCAGTTGCTGAATTAATTTTGGATAAAGGCCTGTAGTTGGAATGGGCAGTGAATGCATTGCTTAGAAGAAAGGAGAGAAAAATGAAAAGTTATAATGAGTACACGATATAACAAAAGGAATAAAATAAAACAGTTAACCAGGTGCATTAGAAAAAGTGGAGGATGAACCTATCAAGAATGTTATCCACTGATAAAGTTATATTGACTATATTAATTGGTTCAGATGCAGCACCTTCCTAGTAATGAATTCAATAGAGAAGATTTTCCAGCACTTCTAGGACCAAAAACAAAGCATTGAAAAACATTTCTCTCTGTTCTTTGCTTTTTACGATCTACTGATCTTCTCCTTGTGATACGAACCGCTGAAGCAGGATCCCCACCATATCCAATATATACTAAGTTGGCCAAACTACGATGTGGATCTAGTGATGTCATAAGAGCCCACTGCAACCACATTTTTAACAGTGGTATAATTAACATTTAGCTTCAGAAGATGGATGGATGGAATCTAAAAAAGATAAAGAAAGCAATCATAATTATGTAACAAACAAAGAGATCAGGGACAAGGTTCATTACCCATTTGTACATTGATTGGTCAGTTTGTTGTGGGTTACTGGTGCTCATATAATTCTTATGTTGGAAATAGTCTTTTGTGGTCTCGGCAGTGGTTAGGGGAAGGCTGTGGGGCTTTGGCTATTTTTACTGTAGTTTAAGTTATTTGGTGGAATACATGCTATTTATTTATTTTTATTTAAAATTACTTAGAACACAATTTTGAAAGTCAGTTTGCTTAAAAATAAAGCTAGCTTTTCTGGTTCTTTTTTTATTTTCAGGGAAATATAATATGAAATGATGCCTTGATTTCTCATCCGTATGGATGGGAGAATCATATCAGAATTTTCCAAGCACCCTTTGCAGGCCTTTGACCACCATAAACAGTAATCAAACCGAGTTTTGGTGGCAGCTTTCCAATGAGAGAAGAAATGAAGAGTTGTATCCTCATGTTCAAAGGCAGATAAGCCTTGTAAGGTTAGAAGGAAGCTTTCTTCTTTTTTTACATTTTTTTGCTGATTAAATGAATGGAATGCTAGTCGGAGATTCAACTGTTATCATCAGTTAGCGTCATTGGAAGATGAGATCCTGACAGGAATGCTCAGAGAATCTCCAGTGTCAATCACCGTGCAGATACAATCATATCATATACATTAGTGAAGGATTGAGGTCATTGAATGTGAATTCCCACAAAGCAAAGTAGTCACTATGCCTCATCTCCCAGTCAACATAGGCTACTGGGATACACAAGCATGTAATCCATAAAATAATACATAAACGTGGAGAAAATAAATGATATCCCAACTTGGACAGGGACATTCATTGTTAAAATGTCAACATAAATCTCTTTACTCTTAAATAGATTCATTTTGCAAGTTTGTTATCACAGGTAATTCCTACAAGCCCAATCCATGATAAAGGTACCATCAGGAAGCTAGAGTAAGAGTGAGGGAGGAAAGAAAAAGAAAGAGCAGAGGAAGAAAAGTAAGTGAGACAAGCAAGGAGATGAAGTGACATAAAGCTGAGTTTCTCACCTACCACTAATAGGGTCATAATAAAAAGGACCTCAGATTTGAGGGAAGAGGACTTCCAAACGGTTGGGCGACTACTACGAGGACACAGGGAGAGAGATCTTCAATCTCACGAGGAGAGATGCCATTTTTATCTTCTCTAGGCTAAAGGGATTCCGACCCCCATCGTATAGTGAGTATGAAAGACCATGAGATACCGTAAAATACTCCCATCATAGTGGATTTGCCCTCTAAACTACCCGTGGACATAGGCCCTGCGCCGAACAACGTAAATTTGTGTGTTTCCTTTTCTATTTATATTTTTTATAATTTTTCTCTATTTACTGCTATGGATGTACGAACGGGTATTGTACCAACGCCCTAACCCACTCTGCGGGCTTCAAACCGTTTCAACAAGATGCGGGACACCTCTGTGGGCCGGGAATGACCATTTCTCCCATTCTGACTAGTTGGGAGATTTTATATGTTAACAGTTGGGATCGATTTATTCTCTACACTAGAAGAGAGAGAAGGAAGATTTCCTGGCTTCTAAAGTCATCTCCGAATGAGCATATAAGATTCCCCACATTTTCATCTGTCATTATTTTTATCTTATTACTTTGGGTAAAAGAAAAAAAGAGAGAAGAATTGGGCGAGAGAGAGTTCCTCGCCCATACGGTTAAGAACATTGTGCACTTAATTACTCTGAACCACAAGTTCCTCACCTCAAGCGCATTGTGCACTTAATTGCACAGGGCACGTAGCGCATGGCATGCATAGTGCCATACACAATGGCGCACTAGGATACAAGTAGGAACATTGTGCACTTAAGTGCATAGTGCATGTAGCACGTAACTCGTTGTGCATGGCATGCATAGTGCCATAACGGGTGCACATAATCGTGCACCCAGAGGCTCGTGCGACAGGGTGGTTGCCCGCTACCCCTCACGAATGGCTCCGCTTGCAGGCACCCACTCCAACGGAAGGCCGAACAGAATCAGCGGAGGTCGCTCCGCTTGGTTCTTGCCGTGCAAGGTCTAGGGGCCAATGGGAACCATCTCGCCAGCCAACTGTGAACTGGAGAAGCAACCGTCGGCCACCACAGTCCCCGTGGTGTCTGTCTCCAACACGGTATCCCTCTTCCCAAAACGCCACAACAGCTGGAGCACCCACAAAAGTCATCCAATGCACACAACAAATGAACCCGATCGAGATGTGTATAGTGGCGGGCATGTAAGCCCACCACATCTTGCCCAGCCCCGAGTAACTCAGCCACATTTGCTCGCCCACAGTGATGTCCAATTGGCAAGGGAGCTGCTCGACCACAGCGTGCTCGGCCACATCTTCCTCGACCACAACAACTTGCCACATCCTATGGCGGGCAACCACCTGAGTTACACAGCACCAACTAACCACGAGTCTCTTACCAGCATGCAGATAGGCAGGGCTCCATTTTCATGGCGGGCAACAAACGGTATCTCACCACCATGGCAAGCCACATCTTAGCACCCTCTCGCTACCGCCTAGCTAAGCACACACGTAAAGCTACGTGAACCATGGCAACCAAACGCAGCAATCATTCTCCTCGCCTACAAAATGTTGTTTGCCCACAATCAGTTGCTCACGACAGTAAGATTGCTCACCACGGCATACAACCCATGCAAAGCACGATCGGAACAGCTAAACAACCTTGAATAGGCCACTCAGTATCATGGGCACCCCAAATCTTCATCATTGCCAAAGCATGGCTGCCCGCAGGCCTCGCCTATGCATCTCAAGCCTTCACTACACTAGTGAAACGGTTCAGGTTTGCAAATCTCAAACTTGTGATTGGATTACCTACACTAACCTATTTGGTCTTTGGTGCAGTCGAGATCCGTCTCCCACCACAGCCGTGCGGTCAAGATCCGTCTCCTATCACAAGCGTGTGGTCGAGATATGTCTCCTGCCACAGCTATACGGTTGAGCCGTCTCCCGCAACAACAATGCGATCGAGCTTTGTCTCCCGCCAAAGCAACGCAACCAAGGGGCAAAAACACTCCACTACCAAAATGGAAACATCAACAGAAAATCACATAAGGGGCAAAAAAAATCCATTACTACCAACAATGGCAAAAAAAATCACAGAAATATGCACTCCTTTCTATCAATAAGGTTTAGATGGTTGCATCCTCAAAGGCCCTTATTAAAAACTACGCAAGTTTTTCTCGAGCTCTGCACTCGCACCCAACGCGGTTCAGTTGTCTCCCGCCTAGCCCTCTATGCTGAGCTCCGCACTCTCACCTAACGCGATTGAGCCTTCTCCTGCCTAGCCCTCCAAGCCGAGCTCCGTGCTCGCACTTAGCGCGGTCGAGCACGTCTCCCGCCTAGCTCTGCAAGCCGAGTTTCGCACTCGCACCTAGCACGGTTGAGCCGTGTCCCGCCAAGCCCTCCAAGCCAAGCTCTGCGCTTGCACCCAACACGGTTGAGCACATCTCCCTCCTAGCTCTCCAAACCAAGCTCCGCACTCACACCCAGCACGGTTGAGTCGTCTCCTGCCTAGCCCTCCAAGCCGAGCTCTGCGCTCGCACTTAGCGCGGTTGAGCACATCTCCTACCTAGCTCTCCAAACCAAGCTCCATGGCGAGTAACATCTCCCACCTAGCTCTCCAAGCCAAGCTCCACACTTGCACCTAGCGCGGTCAAGCCATCTCCCGCCTAGCTCCACACTTGGAGTTCTTTATTACTTAGCATAAACAAACAGAAAACCAAGGACCAGTTCCCAGAATTTATTTTTTTATAGTTTTCCACATACTATCTCTATCACGGTTGACTTGAAGATTCTCAAAGTCTTCATGTTGAGTAAATCGACCTTGAGAATCGCAGGCATACTGTTGGGGGTAAATATACCAGGCCCAGCTCAAGACGCACCAACCCCAATCCATAATAAAGGTACCATCAAGAAGTTAGAGGAAGAGAGAGGAAGGAAAGGAAAAGCAAGAGCAGAAGAAGAAAAGTAAGTCAAACACGCAAGGAGTGTAACACCCACGCCTCAAGCCCAGGCCTAGGCTCACGAGGAACCCAGCAACTAAAGAGTAAAACGGCATTGTTTGGTAAGTGCCCTTCTAAACTCTCTTTCTTTTTCCCCCACCCCAACGGTTTCCTCCTCCCCCCAAAATCTTTGACCCCATTTTCTCTCCTCCCCGATGCGATCTCACCCACTCACTTCCCATTTCAGTTCATTTTTTGTCACACTACACTCGGATTCTCACAACCGTATCTCACCTTACTCAGATTTTTCAATTGTTCTTCAGCACCTCATTCGTGCCACACTCCCCGCAAACTCTCCCACTTTTTTTTTCTCTCCTTTGCACTCAACATGCAGACATCTCTCTCTCTATTTCTCTGTGAGTTTCGTCGCCCAAGCCCTACCCCAGCCCAACCTCCATGAACACGAAACCGGAAGCTGCTATTCACGCATGCCAAGCTCTCCCTAAGGCCTTCTTTTTTCCCCCCACCGAGAAACCCATGCACAACATCTCAACTTGCAAAGATGCACAGCGAACCAGAAAGCCACCGTCTAAACCCATGCACCACCGCCCTCCGATATTGTTCCAAGCCGCAACACCTCCACCAAGGGCCACCATCATTTTTGCCAACCCATGGATGAGTAAGCCACCCTCAGTCCCTCACGGAAAACCGCAAGCTGCACGTCCCATGTACACCACGCCAAGGCCACGGCCAACCCTATACACATCAACCGCCATAGCCTTACTCCAAGTTGTGCACCTCCCAGAGGCAGACCACCGTGAGCAATGGTGAAGACCGAGACTCTGGCCACACGAACATGCCCAATGTCCTCTGTTTTGGCAACCTAAAACAGAGCACTTTTTTCTTCCCGTGAGCAACAAGGCCACGGCCACCCTCCTTTGTGCGACCACCACCCAGCCACCATAATCCTCACCTTGCACAACCAAGCCCACATAAACCACTGGCCTAACCACCAAGTAGTTGCACCAAGGAATCCTCACGAACGACTGTTCATGTTAGAAAGTCGTGAGGCCTAAAGATCAATTTAACCTCCACTGTACGTCGGAGAAGACGTGGTTCCCCTCCAACTCCGACAGACAGCGCTTCCTCTTCCATCGCACTTGCCGCCATAGAAGGTCTAGCCACCAGCCGCCACACGGTCTCTTCCTTCTCGGTGAATCTGTCTCACCATCACTGTGAAAATTATTGTGTAGCCTCCGTAAAGCAACCATGTGCAAACCCAAATTACATATTTGCCTCAACTTGAAAATCAACGGCAGGAAGTGAGTTTTACGTTAGACTTGTTTATGTTGGGCTACTCCTTCCATTACGGGTTGGGCTTGTTTTACGGTTAGTGTTTAAGTTGGGCTTAGTCTTATTTTGTTAGCCCAAAAATTCATATTTTTACAGTAAATTACTTAAGAATTTAAGTTACATTATTATGTATTACTTTTACAACTAAATTTCAGTAGCAATTAAAAAGATTTTAATTTTATTTTTAAACACTTTAAAGTCTAAGTCTCATTTAAGTCTATCTTACTAAATGAGTTTCTAATGGTTACATTAATTGAAATTGATACAATTATTTTATTAAGTTGTAAATTGAAAGTGTAGATCGGTTATTATAGAAATTAATAATATTAGTATCTATAAATTTATGTATATAACAAAATAATTATTAAAGCTATTTCCGTAGGTATCTAAGTAAATGGAGAATTTTAGAAAGTCTTCTTAGAAATTTAGTAATGTTTTATTGATAAAAAAAAAAATAGTAACGTTTAGTACTCTGTATAGGTGACGATTGATATTCATTCGGCACGGTTGTGGAAAAATTCAGAAAAGTTAAAAGCCAGGTAAGCGGGGTTCCTATGCTAGACTTTGCATAAAAAGAAATGAACTAAGGTTGATTTTATAAAAAAATATGCATGTTATGTTTTGAAAATAAATGTGAAAATAACCTCAGTTATGTGTTCTGCATTACTCATGAAAGTTGTATAAAGAGAGTATTTCTGACATGATTGGTGTAGACATGAGAAGAATTTTGGCATACTGTTTTTGAATTAAGCAAAAGAGCGAATATGAAATCTGGAAATTTTGTACATGTTATATGAAGATGTTCTGAATCTGTTTTGATTATGTGAAAATGATATGAATCTGTTCAGTACTCTATTTTAATACGATGAGGCACCTGAAAAACCTTTGGAATGACATTCTGATTCTGTTTCTGATTTCGGTTCTGATACGATGATTCTGATTCTGTTATATGGGTGGTACCAACATTTATGTTTCTGAGTGCACCCACTTTGGAAGCAAAGTAGCTTTTCTACGTAATCTTTCCTGTGTGCACACTCGGGGCTCCAAGAATGAATAAGGGGAAGATTCACATTCTGATACTGCCTGGTTTGACCATCAGGGATAGCACAAACCTACCACGGGGGTTAAACATGGTCTCTGATATGATATGGTGATATGATATGAAATGATATGATAAGATGATGACGTTCAGTCATGCTATGCCAAAGGGTTTTTGAATATGAACAGTTTGAAATGTCGCTCTGATATTCTGATAACACGTTGTGAGATTTGCATATTGAAACTGAAATGATTTGTTACTGCATTGTGAACTTTTTGAAAAAGCTATGTAGGGGTGAAAACCAACCATATCGGTACGATTTCGGTCCAAAACCGCACCGACATGTTTTTCAAGGGGTGATATTGACTGAAACCGGCCAGTGAAGGGGGGTAAAACCAGCCGGCATAGTTTTTTTTTTTTTTATAAGTAAAATAAGTATTTATTCATCTAAATAATTGCCAATTACAAAATCAGAATATGCCCTAATTATGCAGGAGCATTAGAAACTAAAAACTCATGGAAGTCCATGCCATTAAAGTCCACAGCAATGGCCCAAGTACAAAGAGTCCTAAAAAGTAACATTTTTAGCTCCGCCATAGATCTCTATGTCTTCAAAAATCCTCTCATTGCGCTCCTACCACAAGCACCACATAATACAGATAGGAATCATCTTCCAAACCGCTTTGATTTGTCGCATACCTCGAATTGAGGTCCAGCAAGCCAAGACATCCAACATGGTTTTCGGCATAACCCACGCTAAATCCATTCTGTTAAACACCTCGTCCCATATAGTCCTGGCTACCTCACAATGTAAAAATAAATGATTCACCAACTCACCCCCTCTTTTACACATGCAACACCAATTTGCTATGATTATGCTTTTTTTTCTCAGATTATCCGTAGTGAGAATATTTCCCAAAGACGCTGTCCACACAAAGAAAGAAGCTTTGGGAGAAGCCTTATTACGCCAAAGCTTTCTCCACGGAAACTGTATCTCAGGAACTTGTGTGAGTACCTTGTAGAAGGAGCGAACAGTAAACACCCCTTTCCTTGCTGGACTCCACCATAGGTCATTTACATGCTGGATATTTGGGCGACAAGAATACAAGAGACTATAAAAATCAACAAAACTCCCCATCTCCCAATCCTGTGCCGCTCGATTGAAGTTGATATTCCAATGGATGTTTCTTATTACAACTTCCATAACCTCCGCCACCATGGCATCTTTAGCATTTGCAATCAAGAAAAGTGTAGAAAACAAGTCTTGTAGAGTTCTATTGGTACACCAAACATCCTTCCAAAATCTGATCTTGGAACCTGTACCCAATTGCAATCTTGTGTGTTGATGGAAAACCTCTCACCCTCTTCTAATGTATTTCCATAACCCCATTCCAGAGGCCCCTCTAACTTCTCTAGTACACCAACCCTCCCCTAAACCACCATATTTGTTCTCAATCAGAGTCTTCCATAAGGCTTCTGGTTCCTTGATATATCGCCACAACCATTTGCCAAGTAACGCCCGATTGAACACCCTCAAATTTCTGATACCCAAACCGCCATTGGAGATAGGGCGGCACACCATCTCCCACTTGACGAGATGGAATTTAAACTCTTCGCCTAAGCCCCCCCACAGAAAGTCTCTCTGTAACTTCTCAAGACGACCCGCCACACTTGCCGGTATAGGGAATAAGGATAAGAAGTAAGTGGGTAGATTAGAAAGCGTACTTTTAATTAGCGCAATCCAGCCCCCTTTTGATAAATACATTCTCTTCCAACCTGCCAGTCTCCTCTCTACTTTTTCAATCACAATATCCCAAATAGAGCGCGCCCTCGAGGCTATACCCAGTAAATAGCTCATAGGGAGAGACGCTATCTTACAACCCAGTGTGCCAGCCAACTCCCTCATATTCTGAACTTCTCCAATAGGCACCAACTCAGATTTATCATAGTTCACTTTTAAACCAGACACTGCTTCAAAACAAAGCATCAATGCCTTCACAACCCTCAACTGATCTGGATCGGCTTCGCACATAATAAGCGTATCGTCTGCAAAGAGCAAATGTGAAATGGTAGTAATACCCCTACTCAGCGAACCAATCTAAAAACCACTAATAAAACCATTAGTCACTAAAGCCGAGATCATCCTGCTTAGTGCCTCCATAACAATAACAAAAAGTAAAGGAGATAAAGAATCCCCTTGTCTCAAACGACGAGAGCTCGGGAAGAAACCCTCTGGGCTGCTGTTGATTAACACAAAGAATCTTGCCGTGGATATACACCAGCTGATCCATGACCTCCATCTTTCTCCAAAACCACACCTACCCAATAAATATAGAAGAAAATCCCAATTAACATGATCATACGCCTTTTCCATATCTAACTTACACATAAGTCCTGAGCTGCAGCCTTCAATCTACTGTCCAAACATTCATTAGCAATTAGAGCCGCATCCAAGATCTGTCTCCCCTTCACAAAGGCATTTTGAGGCTTAGTAACAATCTTCCCCAAAACCTCACTTAAACGATTAGCAAGCACTTTTGCAATGATCTTGTATGTACCATTCACTAGGCTAATAGGCCGAAAATCTATAATTTCAATGGCCCCTACCTTTTTCGGGATTAAAGCAAGAAAAGTGGTATTAAGACTTTTCTCAAATTTTCCTATCGAGAAAAACTCCTGAAACACCTTCATAAGATCCTCTTTTATCACCACCCAACATTCTTGGTAAAAACCCATAGAGAACCCATCAGGGTCAGGGGCCTTATCTTTTGCCATTTTCCTTACCACATCATAAACCTCTTCCTTTTCGAAAGCCTTCTCCATCCTAGCAACTTCCCCCGGCTCAATAGTGTCAAAAACCAATCCATACAGAGTAGGCCTCTACCCCACCTGCTCAGTGAGGAGCTCTCCAAAGAAATCGACCACATGATCTTTTATTACCTCTTCTTCGCTGCACTCAACCCTCGCAATTTTCAGCACCTCAATGGTATTATTTCTTCTATGAGTTTTTGCAATTTTATGGAAGAACTTCGTGCTCAGGTCCCCTTCCTTTAGCCAAAGAGCTCTTGATTTCTGGCACCATGACATCTCTTCTTGTAGAATTATTCTCTCAAGATCTGCAACCAGCAGAGTTTTCTGTGCTTGCTCCTCCTTAGTAAGTGATCTCCCTTCTTGTAGTCTTTCTAAATCATGTATTTCCCTCCACTTGGTATTTTTGTTTTCCTCTACATTGCCGAAAGACTGTTCATTCCACACCTATAAGTCTCTTTTTAAAGCTTTCAGTTTATTTGCAAAAATGAAACTAAGGGTACCTTCGAAGTGATACGAAATCCACCATTGTTTAACCCTTTCCACAAAACCTTCAGACTTCAACCACATTCTCAAACTTAAAATACCTTTTACCGCTGTGAATACCTCCACAATCAAGCAAAATAGGCCAATGATCCGAGGCTAGGCATACCAAATGTGTCTGCCAGACATCCGAAAAACGGCTTTCCAACTCAGGTGAAATTAAGAATCGATCCAAGCGGGACCAGGTCTAATTATTCGACCATGTGGCTAAACCCCCTGCAAGTGGATTACCCTCAGTTCATCTGTGACCACGTCGATTTCACTCCCATAAAAAAAAAATTCACAAATCTGAGATCTCACAATAAATATCAGCAAATCTCACAACAAATAATCAAATATCACAACAAAAAATTCAAAAATTCAAAAATGAATCGAAGAGGGAGGTAGCCCTTCATCAGCCTTCTGTGTGTGTGCCGTGTGTCATCCTATCAGAGCTGAGAGGGAGATGACAGAGCTAAGAACTTGAGAGGGGGAGGGAGAGAGAGGGGGAGAGAGAGAGAGAGAGAGAGAGAGAGAGAGGGAGATGAGAGATCTGAGAGGGCGATGAGAGATTTGAGAGGGAGATGAGAGAGCTGAGAGCATGAGAGAGAGAGATTTGAGAGGGAGAGATGAGAGGGAAACGGCGTGAAAACGAGAGGGGAAGGGGGGGGTTGGGGTTAGGGTTGAAGCCCTAACCCAAAACGGTGTATTAAACTAAACAGCATCGTTTCATATATTTTTTTTTTAAACCCTAGGTTTAAAACAATGTCGTTTCACTTACTTAAATGAAACGGCGTCGTTTTATACACGTATAATATTAATATATATATAATCGGTCAGTTCGCAGGTTTGAACCAGATTCAAACTACAACCGAACTGGCCAACGTCGGTTGCAACCTATTTCTACTGCCGGCCAACCGATTCTCTGCCGTTTCGGCCGGTTTCGTACTCCAGCGGCCGCTCCACATCGGTCCCGGCCGGTTTTAACGGTTTTTTTACACCCCTAGGCTCATGTTTACATACTAGTATATATTCTTTGCTTACTGAGTTATTGATAACTCACCCACTTATCTTCATAATATTTTCAGATGATGTTGATTGTTCAGCTGGGGATCAGGAATAGTGATTGTGAGCAAGACTAGCCAAGGATAGGAAGTTGAGTACCTAAGGGTACTATTGATGATTAGAGGAGTTTTATTTGGTAGACTAGTTTTCAATTTGTAATGGATTATGGAGATTTATGTAATTAATAGTTCATTATGTCGGGATTACTAGAGATTGTGGAAAAGTAGATTTATGTTTATTAGATTTATCGCATTGATGACTTTGTAGAGAAATTTATGCATTAAGTTGAAATAGATGAATTTATGTTTTCATGTTTTGGAGCCTTTGGAAATGATATTTGTATTTGAGAGACATGAGTTTAGGTGACAGGAAATAATTCTCCGACCCATCCGGGACAGGGGCGTTACAAGGAGAGGAAGTGACATAAATTTTCTCAGACAAGACCATAATAAAAGGGATCTGAGATCTGAGGGAAGGGGACTTCCAGACAGCTGGGCAACTACTATGAGGACAGTGGACATAGGGAGAGAGATATTCAACCTCCCGAGAAGATATGACATTTTTATCTTCTCTAGGCTAAAGGGGTCCAACCCCCATTGTACATTGAGATACCAGAGATCATGCGAGACTGTAAAATACTCTCATCATAGTGGATTTGTCTTCCAAACAACCCGTAGACGTAGGCCCTGTGCCAAACCACATACATCTGTGAGTCTCCTTTATTTATATTTCTATAATTTTTCTCTATTTACTGCTATGGATGTACGGGCAGGCACCGCACCGACGTCCCAAGCCACTCCACGGGCTTTAGAGCACTTCAACGAGATGCGGGACACCTCCATGGGCCGGGAATGACCTTTTCTCCCGTTCTGGCCAGTGGGGAGATTTTATGCATTAACAGAACCAAAGATATAACTCCACTTAAGCCTAAATCCATTTAAATTCAAGAAATATAAAAACTTGCAATTAAATTAGGGGATTTTTTCTAATCAAGCATATGAGCTTTTGTATATCAGCTCAAAATTTGGGCTCCAGCAAAAACCACTGTACAAAACTAAGAAACAAACTCCTACACAAATAGACTCTTTGGTCAAACTAGGGAAGGTTGATAACATCGTTTGTTGCTCATTATGGGGAGCGATCCAATGCTATGGCTGAAATGAGAGCATTGTTGGATTGGCGGAAGCTATGCCTAATATTAGACTCGAGGAACAATGTTGAAAATCTAATTCACAGGTGGTCTCTAATTGGCTAATTTGGAAGTGTAGTGCTGTTGTACCTTGAGGGTATGGGACCAAATTTTGTAAGTTTGTATTAAATCATATATCCAAAAATGTCACAGGTGTCAGAGAAGCAAACAGTGTAGTACATGTTTTAGTCAATCTAGGGGCAACAGGAACCACTTGGGAATACATGGAGTGGTCGGATCTACTGAAAGAGGTTCAAGGGACAATGGCTATTGATTGCACGAGTATTACTACTTTATTATGTAATTGAGTCTGGTGCTAGTTCTTATACAAGTCAATGTTGGCTAGTATTAGATTTTCTTTTAGGTTTGGTTTGGATGTTTGACCTTGGAGGCTATTTTTCTAGGTTTTCTTTGAACACGCCAAGATGGATAAGTTGGTAGGGTCCTTCAGACCCACCCTTGGAGAGTAAACTCTGGAGACATGATCCCACCCACTAGAAGAGTATATAAAGGTAAACTAAAGAAACTCCTTAGTGCAATTCAAACACAAGATGTTTGGGTCTACCGGTCATCCCACTTGGCTGTACCACTCGGCTGCACCCCGATGAGTATCTATACATATTGATATGAAGCCAGGATACTTAAGTTACACCAAAATGTCACCATATACCGTATACACCATTGAATATCATCAATATTAAACATGAACGAAATCAATATAACCACACATGGGAGGTGCAAGAATCAAAGAACAGAAGTCATAAACACCTGAGACAGAAAGGCATTAAGTGATATATCACCCCGTGCTGTTCTCTCGGCCGCATCCTTATAAGGAGCCCCATCCCATGGACTGAAATTACAACATGAACAACACATGTAAGAAAAATATAGCCTGTGTATATAAGAACACCAGTTAAAGGTCATTCTTATGATTCAATGGTTTAGTTTTCAAAAAGAAGAAGCAGAATGAATGGAAACCACAAACAACTCATCACAAACGGACAAGTGCGCAACAGACTTAATATTTTTCTAATTAGCAGGGCAGTAAATAAATATGTATGCAGCAAACAAAGATTACCATCGGAACATTTTTCTGAAGACAATACACATACATACCAAGTGCCACATGCTGGATAGCTAGGGACGGAAATACAGATCCTGTTCCAAAATCCAATTACTAAGCAATGAATTTAACATTTAGCCACACATTGTTTACCCTGTATCAAACAGTTCCCTATGGCCTGACCCAGGCAAGGGTTGCACTCAAGAGTTACGCATAAAAAAATAATTAGTACCAAGCAAAATAGACAGAAATATTTAAAATATTTAATTTTGGTAAAATAAAATTTATTAATAGAAGAGAGTAGGCATAGCCCAAGTACACATCACGTATACAAAGAGAACACCTATCTACAATTTAGGGACTGGTAATGGATACAAGAAAATCATGAAAACTAATCCCATTGAAGTCAATAACAGTAGCCCAGAAATATAAATTGTTGAATAATCTTTTGAGCTCATCCAGAGATTGCTCCCGACCTTCAAAGCACCGCCCATTTCTCTCCATCCAAAGACACCACATGAGACATAAGGGGATCATTTTCCATATAGCGGCAATTTGACGATTGCCAAGAAGACCTTTCCAACATGCAAGAAGATCCACCACCCTTCTAGGCATTACCCAAGCAACTCCGGTCCTGTTAAAAATGTCATCCCATAAAATCCTGGCCACCTTGCAATGTAAAAGTAAATGATCCACGGTTTCTCCACTTCTCTTACACATATGACACCAGTCAATGACAATAAGCCCTCCATTCCTCAAATTATCAGTGGTAAGAAATTTCCCAATGGAAGCAGTCCAGCCAAAAGAAAGCTACCTTGGGGGGTACCTTATATCTTCAAATGCTCTTCCAAGGAAACAGATTGCTATTCCGAACTGTCAAAGCCTTGTACACTGATTTATAGTTTCTTGTTGATATCCTATTATTAGTTAGCTTTTTCCTGCGAACTATATGCAAAATAAAATTATAATCACACATAAAATCCCATCCAAGAGTGACGTTATAGAGCATGGTTCACAAATGACTACATTAAAATCCATTATGGTAAAACATACAAAGCTACCACATCCTTTAAATGGTATGTGAGTGCAGAAATACACTGTCAAGATGATTCTTCAACACTAAAAAGCAATAACATGAATGTTTCTAAGAAATAACAAAACATACAACCCATATAACAGCACAATCAAGTGTAACTGGAAGCAGCTTATTCATGAATTGAGTTTATAGTGGATCCACCGGAGACCAACGATATTTCATTAAGCATGAGTGGCATCATTTTCAGCCAGCCACATCAAACAAATGAAAGAAACAGAACCGTGGTAATGGGACAAAATAATAGAACAAAATTTAACGCCAACTTTACCTTTCTGGAGCAGTACAAAATAGTTCATCAAGCTCAGTGGGTTGTAGGGCTCCATCCTAATAATAATTTCCAGGATTAATATTCAGAAATTTAATGGCAGTAAATCAGTTAGCAAGTTGTAAACTGTCTAATTCTAGAGCATATATTAACGGCAATGAGACATACATTGTCAGTGTCAAACAGCTGGAAGACACCACTCAGAAACTCCACAGCTTCACTTGTCAACTCCACACTCTACAAGATGACATCTAAGATTAAGTAGTTCATATAGAATATATCTTATATATAAGAAGAAACCTTAATATAGTAAGCAAGACTAGAACATCAAATATTCAACAACATGGGTGGGAATTAAAAGGGGGACTGTCATAATATCATCGGTAATGATGCTAGAAATCAGGTAAACAGGATCCCATGAATTTGCAGCACAACAATCCAGGTTATATGTTTCCTTGAATATTGGTGCATACACAGCACAGCACACATAGCAAGCTCTCATATGTGAATATGCATTTGCAGCCATTAAATATACAGGGACTCGCTATTTTAAAAACCACCAGAAACTAAAGACATTCTAACTTTTCAATAATGAAGCATCTTAAATCACTTGATTACTTAAGTTTTTTTTTATACTTGAGAAATCTTCATAAAAAAAATGCAAAAGGCACAACACAACTACACAAGATGTATATAAGAGAAATACCGATCTAGAAGAAGAAAAGATACTAGAAAATCATGAAAGTTAAGCCCATCAAGTATAGAGAAACTTCAGCGTGATTTTCTTTGGAGTGGGCTAGGGGACGAGTTTAAGTTCCACCTAATCAAGTGGGATAAGGTTATGCTCTCCAATTTCTATTGACGGGTTGGGAATAAGAAGCTTGAGGGTATTCGATTGGGCTCTTCTTGAAAAATGGTTGAGGCGGTATAACATGGAGAGGGAAGCTCTATGGAAGATGGTGATTGATTTTAAATGCGGGTGTATGTTGGGGGGGTTGGAGTACTAGGCAGGTACAAGGGGCGAATGAAGTGGGAATATGGAAGCACATATGTAGAGGTTGGGGGTGTTTGCTCAACACACTAGAATCGTGATGGGTGATGGTTCTAGAATAAGATTATGGCATGACTTATGGTGTGGAGATCGAGCCCTTAAAGACACATTCCCTATAGTTTTCAGGATTGGGGGTGGACAAGAAGCATCAATGGTGGATCTCATGGAGATGTCCGGTGGCTCAATCCACTAGAATGTGAACTTTATGAGGGCGGCTCATGATTGGGAAGTTGGTAGCTTTGCTGATTTTTTTAGAACCTTGCATACCATGAGATTGAGCAATCAAGGAACTAATAAATTGTGGTGGATGCTTGCTAGAAAAAGGCGATTTTTCTGTCCGCTCCTTCATAAGACCCTCATCAACCCACAACACAATAGCTTTCCATGGAAAAGTATTTGGAGAAATAAGACGCCTCTTAAGGCGATTTTTTTTTTGCTTGGACAGCATCTTTGGGCAAGATCTTGACTATGAATAACTTTTTTTTTATAGGTAAACAAGAATTATTATTTCAATAAAGGCCACAAAGTGCCAGTTACAAATGCCTATATGCCTTATCTACGTAGGCACGTTAGAAACTAAGAAATCATGAAAGTTCAAGCCATTGACTATGAATAACTTATGGAAACATCAGGTGATTGTTGTGGATTGGTGTTGTATGTGTAGGAAAAATGGTGAGATTGTGGATCATCTTCTATTGCATTGTGAGGTCGCTAGATTGCTATGGGATAATGTTTGTAGAAGATTGGAGATAGTTTGGGTTATGCCTACTATGGTGGTTGAGCTCCTGACCAATTGGAAGAATTTGGGCGAAATTCCACAAATCACAGTTGTGTGGAAGATGGTGCCTATATGCATTCTTTGGTGTCTATGGAAGGAACAAAATGATAGCCATCATAAGCATGCTTCAATGAACTCAAACCTACAATAAGTTCTTCTAGCCAAATATGTGTGTGACATCCAACCTCTTGTTTGAACAACAACAAGGTAGCCAACAAGGAAACTTTTTTTTGGAAAGTAACTTGCAACGTAACTTCATAAAAATCAAAGCAAGAAAGTGAGATCAAGATATGCCTGATCAGGAGCTCGCTTAGATGGAACTGGAAAAAAATCATCCCTGAGTTTTAGATCATCATCATAGCCAAATTTCCTCAAGACAGCCCAAGTGGTCTCAATACGGCCTTTTTCAATGAAAAGAGCATGGAGGAAAAGGAACCCTGTAAGGGTAAGGCCAAGCTGGTTAACTCCAGCAGGTATCTTCTCATGAACAACCCTTTTAACAACCACTATTTCATCAGGCTGCAGCGGAGCATTAAAACATTTAACCTGTTTAACAAATTACAAAACTTCAGACGCCAATCAATATAAAAGGCTTGCACAAAACCAAAAGAGGATATTAAAAAAAAGACACATAAAAGGAACCTGAAATTCATTCAGCTCAGCATCATTCAGGGCACCATCCATGTCATGATCACAAAGTACAAATATCCTTCTCAATGCCCTTGCACATCGTTCTCTTAAACATTGGTTTTCTTGGTCGAACAATGGGCTTGTTGGATGAAGTACCGCTTTTTGGGCATAATAGAAAGCTTCGGGGACCTACAAACTCAGCGGCAACCTCAAATACATAAACCAAATCATGAAATTTAAACAATACGGATGCAAATCATTTTGATGCAGACACGTACTACATGCACTAGATGATAGGAGTAATGTCAGAGAAGTACCACTCAATGACCTTTGCTCTGGAAAAGAAGATTTTATCTTTCTAACTTCTCTAAGGGTGTGTCTTTCCCGTGTCTTTAGATTTTTTTTTTTTCCATCATCAAGACAATGAGTAGAGATATAACATAGTATTATGATTAATGGCCGCTAACCCCTATACTTATGTATGATCTGATGATGTTTTTCCTAATCAGTAAACAAAGAGTTTTATTAATGCTAAAGGTTAGCCCAAGTACATACAAGGGTGACACCTAAGCATGAGTGTCCAGTAATACAAGAAAATCATGGATATTCAATCCATTAAATCTATTACAAAAGACCAATGAAGGTATTGCAGAAAAAAGTTCTAAGTTCATCCCTTAACCACTCGTGCTCCTCAAAGCTTCTTTCATCCCGCTCCCTCAAAAAGGCACCACCATAGGCAAATTGGGACCATCTTCCATATTGCCGCGATTTGAGCATTTCCACATAGGCCTTGCCAACTTGCTAGGAAGTCAAGCACCACTCTCGGCATCACCCACTCTAGCAAAGAATTCATTCCATAGAGTTATGGCAACCTCATAGTGAAGTAGTAGGTGATCAACAGTCTCCCCACTTGTTTTGCACATGCAAGACCAATCCAATATAATAGTCCAATGTTTTCTAAGTTATCTATAGAGAGGATCTCTCCTAAGGGCCTTAGTCTTAGGGGTGGCAATATGTGATACGACCCGTTAATCTAACACGAACATGACACAAAATTAACGGGTTTGGATTTGATGTTAACGGGTTCAGGTCAAAACGTGTTGACCCGTTAAGACACGATTCATTAACAGGTCACTATCGGGTCAACCCGCTTAACCCGTTTAGACCCGTTAAAGTTTTTTTACTCAAAATTATAATTATATCATTTTTAACCTAAAAACAAAAATACTTTAATCTTATTTCGTATTTCCTAACTCTCTCTCTTAGTTCTCAGTTGAGTCAGTTCTCACGAGTCATGACAGCTTTCCACACTTCCTATGGATTGTAATTTTGGTGTTTTTATTGTTTGGATTGTGATTTTAGACTTATATAGTTAGTTTTATATTTTTGGGAGATATTGTGATTTCAAATTTTACGTGAAATTATGTTAATCAGGTAAAATGGATTATTTGGGTCAATTCAACCCCTTTATATAAACGGGTCGAAACGGGTCAAAACATGTCGAAACGGGTCGTGTCGTGTCGATATATTTTTAATTAATTCATAACGGGTCAAAACGGATCATGTCGTGTCAACCCGTTATTTTAGTGGTCGTGTTAGGTTTGAAAATTTGACCCGTTAAGCTTAACGGGTCGTGTTCAGATTGACCCATATCGTATAATATATACGACTTGACACGACACAAACACGACCTGTTAACACAATTTGCCACCCTTACTTAGTCTTCCAAATGGGCTTCCATGGGAATGGGTTTGCCTTAGTCTTCCAAATGGGCTTCCATGGGAATGGGTTTGCATATGCATGACAATAGACTTGTAGGATGAACATACAATCAACTTTCCTTTCCTCGAAGGGTGCCATAGAATCTTATCATCCTCTCCCACCCTACGATCTAATAATGTTAAAGAGAAGTGCTAAATCTACAAAGAGATCTTACAAAAGTTAGGGGATGCTTGGGGAATGAGATAAGATAAGAATTTTGTGAATGGTAGTAAGATGGTTTGTGAATAGTAGTGAGACAGTTTGAGATAAATATTTATTGGGTTTTGGGAAATGAGAGAGAAAAAGTTGAATAAAAAATATTAAAATATTAAAATATTGTTAGAATATAATTTTTTAATATTATTTTTATTTTAAGATTTGAAAATAATGAATCTTTTTTGTTTTTTAGTTGAAAAGTTGGGAAAGTTGTAACGATCAGTTTGAAATGATTGTAATGATTAGTTTGAAAGTGTTTGTATTTGAATGATGTTTGAAAAGGAAATGAGAAATGAGATAGGATGGGATGGGATGGGATGAAAAATGTTTCCAAACATCTCCTATTTACAAACTGATGTGCTTTCATGTGATACGTCAAATTTACTTTACAATAAAAGGTACCTTACAATCTAATGTACTATATTAAGTCACGTCAATTTGTAAGCTTCATTTTATAAGAACCATTTGTAGATCAAGCATTTCCCAATGTTAAAACTTAAATAACACCAGCAAGAAAACAAACAAGAACCATCTTTCTTGTGGTTTTCTGGTGGAAGACTCACTCACCAAATGTGAATTCCAGTGAGTTATAAACACAACAAAACCCCAAGGCATTTCAATACCTGAATCATGGTAGCTGCGGAACATTCAATACATGTCTCAATTTCCCTGAACTTTTGCATGATTGGTGACATGACCTGCTCCAGGCTCATCTGGTTGTTCTCATCTCGCAAATCTAGTTTACAACCAACAACAATAACCGGTACCTTTACCTACCCATTTGTTACACAGCAAAGAGATAGAGCAGCATTAGTTTACTGGCTGGCATGGGGTGGCAAAAAATTAAAAACAAAAATAACAATAACAACTATGATAGTTGGTAGTATTAATATATAATCCTCGAACCTCCAAGCGACGAAGTTCATGGAGCCAGTGAGAGCTCAGGTGACTAAGCGTCAAAGGTTGATCACAGGCATATGTTAACACGATGGCATCAGCTCGCTTCAGTTCTTCGTTAAGCTTACCTCTATTCTCCAGGCTAAAACATTTAAACTCAATCATAAACTTGCATACTCTTCTACATGATAAAAAGGCAAGCACACAGACGTTCACGGTACACGGTACACACGCCAAAATGCAATTGAAAAGTCGCTTAATAATATGATCGGGCGGGTGGCGAGATTCTAACTTGTAAACTTAAAAATCGAATCGTGAAATGTTCGCCACTAAATTATGCTAATCAATAACTCAACTAAATCATCCTCGAATAGAATCACTTTTAGGTGAATAAAAATTACAAACAAAATTATTTTAAGCAGAAAAAAAAAATCACGACATAATACGCAATAAGTAAAGCTCCGTTTTCGTTCAAATTTCCTCAGCTTCCAAAGCAACGCGCGCGCGCGCGCACACACACTCGAATGTACAAAATCCATATGAAAGAAGCTAGTACCTGGAGGAGGTGTCGATGAGGGTGACGGGAACGTGATCGGGAAAGAAATCGGCGGGAAGGCGAGTGGGAGGGAGGACTGAAGGGACGTTCTCTTGGAAGGATTCGGAGGCAGCTGCCGCGATCAGGCTCGATTTCCCGGTGCCGCGGTCCCCAGCAACCACGACTCGCACAACGGTACGGCTGCCGGAGCTTCTGGAATATCCGACAAAGCCACTCGCCATTCCCCTCCGATTTGATTGAAGATAGAAAGAAAGAGAGAGAGAGAGAGATAGAGCGCGCGCCACAGTATGTGCGTGTGTGCGTGGGACGCAAGAATGCGTGATGAGGGAAAGTTGACAGTTTGTAGGGTACTACCCGCCCCCTAACCCCTACGGCCCCGCCCCCGCATGGGTGGAGATCAGTGTTTTAAATTTTGTACCGTACTGGTTGGTAGGATTGAAATTTTTCGTTTCGACCATTCGGCCGGTACAGGTACTATATCTGTTCCGTATCGGCTAAAATACCGGCCGGTACCGGCCATACCGGACTAAATTTCTACCTGTACCGACCGATATTTCGGCCTGTGTGTTTTTTTTTCGGTTTTTTCAAACTATAAACTTATTTTTTAACCTCTAATTCAGACTAGACTATTTATAATTTATATATATGTATTTATATATAATTTATTTATATATAGACTATTATTTTGGAATATAATTTTTATATATATTTATATATATAATTTATTTATATATCGACTATCTCGAAACGTTATCCTGAAACGCTATCCCAAAACGGTACCGGTACCGAAATATTTCGTTCCAGTGTCTTGACCGATACGACGTCCGGTACGGTATTCAAAACATTGGTGGAGATGTCAAAATTTTTTTGTACCCTGTGGGGCGGGATACCCCGTCCATTCACCGAGGTGCAGGGTGGATCCCCATCCATCCACCTCTTTACTCGGCCGAACTCATTTTTCTGTATTTTAAATGGTCCATAATTTATTTTTGGGCCACTTTGGATTCAGAATTCATTTTTGAGTTACTTTAAGCTCAGAATTTAACTAAAAAAAATAAATATATTTAAAAATTGAAAAACTATATACATATATATAGATAGAACTATTAACTATATACTATATTTCAACTATTAACTCATTAAATAATAATCATCACTAAAACACTAAGTTATTACAAATTATAATTTACAATTATAAAAATTAAGACACTATAAGAGAACTACTAAACTTAAACTATTACAAACTCTTCTAAAAATATTAAATATTACAAATTATACTATTAACTATTGTAACAACATTATACTTAATTGTAAATTAACAATTATAACTCATAACTTTTCAATTTGATCAATTTGGGATGGCGTTGTGGCAGTGAGTTCACTGAGTGATGAGTTGTGTCGACTGCTGTGAGACTGAAAATCAAGATCATAAACGTTAATAAGTTATAAAACCTGAAATATTAATAAGTTAAAAATAAAACATATATATTGGAAGTTAGAATATCAAACATCAAACATAAAATAACTTGATCTATACATTGGATGAAGGGAAACTTGGTGGCGTTGAAAAGTTTATTCAAAATTTTATAACTTTGTAGTTCACAAAAATTTTTCTTTTTCAGTATTTAGTGTGTCAAAACGGGGTTCTTTAGAGGAATTCGAAATCCAGACTTATATGTGCATTCAAGAACTTGAATATAAGATACACAGATGGCCATTATCATGGGTGTCTGGACTTGTTTTTCTTAATTTAGACAGAATAGCTTATATGAATGTCCAAACGGAGAGCAGTTTAATTGTGCCACAACAAAAATCGTGAAACTCTAGAGAATTTCTAACTTTGCATCTTAACTTCCACCTCAAAACTTACCATATTGAGGATTAAGGTTCAATCTTTGAAACCCCTAAATTAATTTAGGGTTTCGGATTGGAACCCTAATTCAATCTATGAAACCCCTAAATTATTTTAGGGTTTCTAAAAAAATGAAAAATAAACCAATCACGGAGAGATTCACACACGAACACACTGTAAGGATCAAACATCAACCATTCAAACCAGTGAACCACATGCACAATCAAGTCTCCACAGCACACAATTCACAAAATCTCATTATTCATCTTCGATTAAACTCCATTCTTCTTCCAATCTCTATTCCATAAAATAAATATCACAAAAAATTATAGTATATTTAGGATTTCTTACCTTCGGCGACGGAGATGAAGACGGAATCACTGAAGGCTACGGTGACGGCGAGATATAGAGAGCGCAGCTACTAGCGAGACACACAGAGACAGAGACACAGAGAAAGAGAGGGAGAGAGAGAGAGAGAGAGAGAGAGAGAGAGAGAGAGAGAGAGAGAGAGAGAGAGATTCCGGGTGAGTGGGACGGGGGGATTCTAAACAAAAAATGAAACGATGTCGTTTTGCCATTGACGAAACATCATCGTTTCGTTATGGATATATTTAAAAAAAAAACTAAGGCATGGGTTATATATATATATATATATATATATATATATATACTTATATATATTTATAATGCAGGGCGGGGGTCACCCCTACCCCACCCCCGCCTTGGGGGTCAGATGCGGACGGAGCCACCTGCCCATTGTATCTGACGAACGGGGTGCTCCGCCCCGTTGAACGGGGGCGGAGCGGAAGCGGGGCGGGGCAGGGCAGACCCCTAACAGTTTGGGTCATGAACGAGTTATTCACATGCGAGTAGGAAAAGGACGTAAACTCGCTGCAATTGTCTGCCATCTTTTTCTTTTTTTAACGTTTGAATTTAACGTCGGAAAAATATGTCATCTTCAAAATTTTAAAAAATATGATTTGAATGTTTTGCATAATAGTCAAACAATAAGGATTTGAAATATGAACTACAGTATTTAAAAATGTTTTTTCATATCTAGAGATATATTATTTATGTTTAAAAGTAATATTTTATTCCAAAAAATAAGACCCAACTAATAGTTGAGAAATTGGTCAAGGAAAAATAATAATTGTAAAATAATAATTTAAGTAAAAATTAAATTATTAATTAGCATATAGTTAGTAGTTAGTGTAACTATAAAATATGAAAAAATAAATAAATAAATTATTATTAAAAAAATAATATTATATTATTATTTTGATTAATCTAATATGAAGTTATGGCTTGAATGGTTTTGTATTTATGAAAAACATGTACTTTTAGCTAAATTCCGGATATGACTTTGATGAAACTAATACCAATGCTCTTACATTTTATTACGGTGAATTGAGTTGTTTACGAGTTATTTAATTATCATAAATAACTAGTTTGAGGAATGAAATTAGATGAGAATTTTGTGAATAGTAGTAAGATAGTTTGTGAATAGTAGTGAGATAGTTTGAGTTGAGTATTTTTTAGGTTTTGGAAAAGAAGATAGAAAAAGTTGAATAAAAAATATTATAAAATTAAAATATTGTTAGAATATAGTTTTATAATATTATTTTTGTTTGGGGATTTGAAAAAGTTGAATTATTTTTTATTTTTTGTTTGAAAGTTTGATAAAATTGTAATGATTAGTTTGAAAATATTTGTATTTGAATTATGTTTGGGAATAAGATGGGATGATATGAACATTTCTCAATAAATATTTGTTATTATGTTGCTCCAGTTTTAACTCTCACTTGGCCATATTGACATGGTACCACAAATTATATATATATATATATATATATATATATATATATATATTCAAAATAAAATGACGTCAGAAAATATAAAGAAAAAAAACTAAAATCTTAGATTCATTTAATCCCTTTTATTTTTTGTATTTTTAGTTTTTTATTTTATTTTTAATAAACCACGTAGCATGGAGGTGCTATATTAATTGGGCAAAGTGAGCAATATAACCAGAGCGGCATAGTAATATTACTCTTTGTTTTCTAATTTTATCTATAAAATTTTAAATTGTCTAAACATCTTTATAGAAATTATATTTACATATATTATATATAAGATTCAAGCCACATATACATTAGGCATCATTTGTTTTTACAAATTATCTCATCTCATCTAATTATTACAACTTTCTCAAATTTTCACACAAAATACAATAAACAATTCAACTTTTTCAAATCTCAAAATAAGAATTATATTAAAAAATTATATTCTAAAAATATTTTATTCAACTTTCATCTCATCTCATTTTGTCTCATCTGTGTAAACAATCGAGATCTAAGAATATGGTTTCTTGTTATCTTTTTAGATATTTGAGATATTTTCATTATAAAGGTATATAATAGTATAAAAATAATAAATATGAAATTATTTGGATTTCATACTATCTTATACGAGTCGAACTAACTTTTATAATAATTTTATGTTCAATAACTACTAACTCATGAATCAAGTCAAAGCAGTAATCCAATCAAGTCAAAACAGTAATCCAAGCTCTATCTACTTTTTTCATGAGTCTTCAAGCCATCCCAAAAGCTTTGCAAAGAAATAACTTCCACGATATCCAAATTGTGGGGCTTCAAAAATAATTGAATTAAAATTTAGTAGAGAAGTTAGAGCAAGATGGGAGAATCAAAGAAAAATGGAAGGTTAAGCTTTAGAGATCCTAAAATTTTCAACACGACCTTACTTGCAAAACAGTGTTGGAGGATGATTCAAAACCCTACAACTCTTGTTGCATTAATAATGAATGAGAAGTATTACAAGAATGGGAAATTACTAGAAGCAAAGTTGGGGTCAAGACCATCCTTGATATGGAGAAGCATGTGTTCATCAATAATCTGATCAAAACAGGACTGGTATAAAGGGTAGGGGAATAGTAGCAAGATTGAGATATGGTATGATAAAGGAACCAGGCAATGGAAATATAGCCTAGTGAATGAAATATTCACAATGGAAGAGGCTGAAGTTATAAGGAATATACCACTGAGTATAACTAGTGCTAAGGATAAAATAATTTGGAGCTCTAGTCCTAAAGGAATTTTTATAGTAAAGAATGTTTACCATGTTGAGCAAAATAGAATGAGAATGTTGAAATATAAATCTTCAAGCTACTATGAAGCACAATCTGATTGGTAATTAATATAAAATTTAAGGGTTCTTGGTTCTGTCAAGCCTTTTATATGGAAGACAGCTCATATATTCTTCCATCCAGAAGTAACCTATTTAAGAAGAGGATTATTGACACAGACTTATGCCCAATATGTGAAAGAGAATAAGAGACTATAGTCCATGCATTTTGGAGCTGCTTTACAGCATCACATGTATGGATTGAATATGATAGCCCATTTCAAAAGTGGTCAAGGGTAGAGGTATACTTTATGGATCTGCAGAAGAAATTTACTAAGAAATTAAAAGATAAAGATGTAGAACTAGTGTCCCATGTTATGAAGAGGATATCGTTAAGGAGAAACCCTCTGATTTTTTAAAATAAATTTGAGAATTCAAGACAGTTATACAATTGCAAAACAAAGTTTACTTGATTTATATTCAACTCAGTGTCAGATGCAAGATGATCACCAACAAAATGCTATAGTAAGGCAACATGTTAGATGGAAGAAATCAGTTGGCACATATGCAAAAGCCAACTAGGATGTTGTTGTAAATAATGAAGAAAAAAAGGTAAGGATTAGAATTATAATAAGCAATTTCGATGGTGATATCAATGCTCAACTATTAGTTATATCATGAAGCCAGCTACTGATAAGAGCAATGGTTTATATGCATTGAATTGGGGTTGTCCCATGTGATCCTGGAAGGAGAAGCCTGGATTATTGTTAAAACTGCTACCAATTATGAAGACATTTGTATTAATTATGGTGTTATGGTCGAAGATGCAAGAATGATGTTTGAAAGACAAAGCTAGAGTCTCAACTTTGCATACAAAGAGACAAATTCTATAGCTCCTAAACTTGCAAAGTTAGCTATAAATATGTTGAAAGAGAGAGTACGGATTGAGTAAGGTCCTAGACAAATTCTTAGCTCGTTCTTGAGTGAGAAAGCTTCTAATGAGCATTTCATTGATTTTTTGAATAAAACTATAAACTATATTTTGTTTTTTTTTTTAAAAAAAAAGTCAAATTTGAAAGACTTGTCTAACAATTTATTTATTTACAACCCTATACCTAATACATTGATGACGAGACATAAAAAAAATATATATTAAAATTACTTGTGTTGTAGCTATTTATTTTTTCTAAGAATATATGTTTGTTGGCCAGCCGTGTTGGATTATATGTGGAGCCTAGTTTATGAGCAGAAAATCAAGAAATAGAGAGTTCACTCAAGGTGTACTCAACAGTGGGCTTGAGCGAAACTCAACCAGTGAGTTCGCTCGAGTCTTGCTCTATAGTGAGCTCGAGCGAGATATAAACCCTAGTGTTCGCTTGAGCCAATGTTGATTGGCTATTGTAAGTTGTCTGACCACGTAAATTGTGTGTTGTGTGTTTGCTTGATCGTGTGCTTGTTTATTTGGTTGTCATCATTGGTGTGTGTGTGTGTTTTTTCACAACAACTAGTATTAAGAGCCAATGTCGGATCTGAAGGAAAACAATGGTTGGAGACAAAGTGAAAGCACCAGGAATCGAAAAGTTCAATAGCACTGATTTTGGGTACTGGAAGATGCAGATCGAGGACTATCTCTATGGGAAGAGGCTATATCTTCCATTGTTGGGAAAGAAGCCAAAGAGTATGGATGATACTGAGTGGACCCTGTTAGATCGACATGTTCTGGGGATTGTTCGGCTGACCCTGTCCAGAACAGTGACACACAATGTTAGTAAGGAGAGAACCACGACGGATCTCATAATGGATTTGTCAGGTATGTATGAAAAGCCATCGGCGAATAAGAAAGTGCATTGTGCACTTGATGAAGAAGTTGTTTAGTCTGAGGATGTAAGGAGGTATGTCTGTAACCCAACACTTGAATGAATTCAATATGATCACAAATCAACTCTCTTATGTAGAGATTGAGTTTGATGATGAGATTAAAGCATTGCTTATGTTGGCATTGCTGCCAAATAGTTGAGAGGTCATGAGGATGAATGTGAGTAGTTCAGCTGGTAAGATAAAACTGAACTACGACAACGTATGTGATATGATCATTGCTGAAGAGGTATGTAGAAGCTCAACCCAAGAGTTCGCTCAAATCTCGCGTGACAGTGGGCTCGAGCGAGACACAAACCTTGTTTTCGACACAAACCCTAGTGTTCGCTTGAGTTGCGCTCGACACACCGCTTAAGCTAATGTTGATTGATTGTTCGCTCGATGCGCGCTCGACACACAGCTCGAGCAAAAGACCCAGTTTTTGCCAATTAGGATTTCCAGCGTCAATTACTATAAATATGTAATATTTTACTTATTGTGTACGATTTTCAACATATTTTTTAAAGAGAACAAAAGTCAAGTGAGTGCATATTGTGTGAGAGAGCAAAAGATCTAGAGAGAGTGAGATGAGATTGAGTGACTATAATCTCCTCTGATTAATAAGATTTTTGCAGTTTTATGGATGTAGGCAAATTGCTGAATCACATAAATTGTGTGTCGTGTGTTTACTTGATCGTGTGCTTGTTTACTTTGGTTGCTATCATTGGTGTCTGTGTATATTTTTTCACAACAAGCCGGGCATGACTGTGATTACCTACAAAAAGGATTAAATTCATTTTATTGGATAAGTTTATACTTACTCTTATATCATTACTTAAATTATATGTTATTTTATAATGCGACAACTTTATTTGTAATTTTGTATGAAGAGACGAGAAAAATGAAGCGGTTGGTTTAAAGAATTTTGAAAAAGAATTTGTTTTCTATAGATCGATCAATATATACATGATCAATGAGATCATCTTTATATTTATTTTTTGAAAATCATATAATATATGCATATTTAAAAATGATTATACACCCTCCAATCTCCAATCAACACATGAGAGTTCTACAATTAAGAAAACTCTAGAACTCATTTAAAATATTTGTGAATAGTAATGAAGTTGTTTGTGAATAATAGTAAATTTTTTTAAATTAAGATGTTTTATTATTGAATTTTAGAAAATGAGAGACAAAAAATTGAATAAAAATTTTACCAAGTTAAAAAATTATTTGAATATTATTTTTTAGTATTATTTTTGTTTTGAAATTTGAAAAAATTATATATATATTTTTTATTTTATTTAAAGGTTTGGAGAAATTATATCAAATTTTGTGTTTAGATAATCATCAAAATCTTCAAACCAAAAGCATAAACAACCTTGAGTAATAGGCCCAATTTCGATGACCAAAGCATCTCATCTGTATCTCATCTAGGATGTATGGTCTTAGAGTTTTGACTATCCAAATATTATATTTCATCTCTAAGTTTTGAAAATATCCACTTAAATAAACAGTGTAAAACTAACGATGAATAGTTCAAAACAATAAATGAACAATACAATCTGACGTGAACAGTGCGTGACCAGTACGTAAACAGTGCAAAATCTCAAGGATTAGGGTACTGTATAAATACTGTGGGACCTACACATTTTTCAAATATCAAAAAGTAAAAAATATCTCATACCATCTGAACTGTCTATCAAAGCTGGGCAATATCACTTCCAGGCTTCCAACCACTACTTCGTTTGTTAACCATAATCAAGTGACTATAGATGACCGAAATCTGATCGCGAGCAACCACCATTCAATGTTTAAAAAAAAGGAAAATGCTAAGCTCTCGTTTAATTAATGGAATGAAATTAGAAATTTGTAAATAATAGTAAGATAATTTGTGAATAACAATGAAATTATTTGAGTTCAAATTTTTATAAGGTTTTGGGAAAGGATAGAGAAAAAATTGAATAAAAAAATTATAAGATTAAAAGATGGTTAGTGTAAGGGTTTTTTCCCTGTTAGTGGGTCTGAGAGGAGTAACTAAGAGAATAAAAAAAGAAGGCCAAGCCCAGAACAAATAGGGCTCTCGGCCCGGCCTGCATGTAGACTCCCTTGGACGCAACCCCCATGTGGAAGCATATTGCAGGGGGGATGGGACTCGCAGTCCTGGAAATCCTTCTAACAGCGTCCAATCCTTGAGTACCTGTCCATGTGAACAAGGGAAAATAAGGGGGACCCTCGATCCTCTGACAAAGTGACATCAACAGACAAATGAGGACACCAACGGAGTAAGACAAATCGGGAAGCCACGCCGCATTAATGACACTACTACCCGTGCTACAAGCCACATTAATGATGCCGTCCCAGAGGCACTCCACATTAAATGACTATGACAAAATGAACATTAAAAAGGTCATGGACTCCATGGGGGCAGGCACAATCTGTCCCCCCAGACTCCCATAGCAATTTCCAGTTACGATAATTCTTTCTGGTTTCTAAACTCTCATTATTTACAAATTTTCAAAATAGTTTACTGACTTTGACATTGGAGACTACCTGGCCCCGAGGCCGCCCTCTCCTAGCTGCTTTCTACTTCATTTTTGCAGACCTAGTTCTAAAAACCTGAGTTGCTGGAATCTAATCCAAAGATGTACGAAACACGATGTTAATAGTTAAAATATAATTTTTTAATATAATTTTTGTTTTGGAAGTTGTAAAAGTTGAATTATTTTTTATGTTTTGCTGGAAAGTTTGAGAAAGTTGTAATAAGCAGTTAATAATTAGATGAAAAAGCTGAAAATTTAAAATTGAAAAATATTTGTATTTGAATGGTATTTGGATGTTGAGATGAAATGATATGGTTTCAAGGCTTGTGAAACCAAACCAGGCCTAAATGTACTTAAAAAAAGACTTACAAAAGACTTATTTATTTATATGTCAGTTATTGATATATTGAAAATCATGAAATGAAATTTGAAATTCAAAATTCAAAATTTGAATTTAAAAAAAAATAATAAAATAAGTTTTGTAAATAAAATTATAAGTACAGGTAGTACTATTTTTTAAAAAAGTTTTGAATGTGTGGATGAATACATTTAACTTAGGATGAAATATGTATCAACGTCACAACGAGTTTTAAGATAAAATTATTGAAAAATGCTAGTTGAATCGATAAAAGTGAACGATTGAAGTTTTAAATTTTTTTATTTAATGATTAAGGAAGTAAATATTAGTGAATTGATATTTTTTTAAAATATTTAAAACTATGTAAAAAATGATTAAAAAAAGAAAAAAATAATAAAAAAGTGGATTTGCACTCATCGGTACACTTCTTTCGGCTAAATATCGATCCCTCCTAGTAACACTGTCCAAAATTATTTGGGTGGTACAATTATGCTGCCCAAGAGTTACCACTGGATTTAATCCTTAGTTGATTTTGTTTTTTTTTTTTAAATGTTAAAAAAACACAAAAATTTTCTAAATAAAAATTAAGAAATAAAATATATTATCAGTCAAACCTACTAGATAGGACTAGATAGGGGTAAACATTTTTTATCCGGATAGGAAAAACTAACAAGACTAAATAGTTTGGTTTGGACTGGACCAAACTGAAAATTGGTGTGGTCAGTTTCGGTCCACAACTTGTGAGACCGAAGAGGTCCGGTCCGGTCCTGGGGTTTGTAAGTTTTGGACCGGACCGGACCGAAATTGACCGATTGAAATATATATTTTTTAATAATATAATATATTATTTTTATATAGTAATTATATAAGTTAATTATGTAATTTTCATCTAATTTATTATCATTGACAATATAAAATTTTAAATAATATATTCTATCAATTAATAATGTATTATACATCATATGATAATATATGTAGATACATAATACATTCATACATACACTTAATTAAAGTAATTAGGTAATATTTTTTTTTTAAAAACATAAGTTGCAAGTAAGCATAAATAATCTATGTACAATGAAATTATTAGATATTTACTAACCATATATAAAATGTAAGACATTATTAATAATTATGCATACTAAAAAGTAAAGTCTAAGTTAGTAAGTAGTAACTATCAACATCATAAATATAATTATAGTTAAATATTTTTTTAATGAGTTAGTTACAAAATCCACATTAATAATTCACTTAATTTTAATAATTTATTTTAAAAAAATGAGACAAAATAATAAAATAACTGGGCCGAACCGAACAGACCAAGCAAACTAACCGAACTGATAGCTAACGGTCCGATCCGATCCATTAGGGGTGATCGGTTTGGTCCCTTGGACTAATTTAGAGCACTAGTAGTGGATTCAACTTGGCTAATTTTTTGCCAAAGTTTAGCTAGGTTGCACAAAAATCCACTATAATGGACTTAATAAATGAACAGTAATTTTAATCCAAAATTTATTCACTAGCCAAATTTGGCCAGCCCCTTGGATTGGCTAAATATTATTTTCACTATAAACAATTATCTTCTCGTTGCCCGCTGTTCCTCCCACGCAAAAAGTGAAAAGTACTGCAGGAAAATATATCCATTGTGAATATATACTATTGGAAAAATATGACAATTGAAAAAATATATCAGTTGAAAGAATATGACCGTTGTAAAAAAAAGACCGTTAGAAAATTATATCCGTTATGAATAATATAAACGTTAGAAAAATGATGTGTAATTTTTTAATAACGAATAAATATTCAAATTATAATTATAATTAAAATAAATAAAAATGTCAAAATCAATATTTTAATAGAATATTGATAGATTTGGAGAGTCTGTTATTTAGTATTGTTGAAAAGTGACTAGCTAAATTTATAAAAGTGAATTTTCTAACTAAATTTTGATCAAATTTTATTGAGTCAACTACTAATGCTCTTACACTCCTACTACTGCAGTGATGTATGCAGCTGAGGCATCCTAACAGACCGGTAAACTTGAATCTTGCTCCTACATGACCCGATCCATTCGATCATGCACTCGCCATCTATTTTCATTGTTCAATTTTTTGACAACACGAAAAACCATTGTTCCACTCTTTGACAACATGAAAAAACCAAAGGCTTCTGCCCTTCCATCCCTTGGATAGATAGAGAGGGAGGGTAGGGCAGAGGCCTTTGGTATCCCCTCCAGTCAAGAATTGGAGCCTCACAATCACTAGTTAGGGTTGTACAAAAAATTGAGAAACCGACCTAGACCGGCCGCCGGAGCTCAGAACCGGCCGAAACTAGTAAAGAATCGGTCGACGTGCGGCAGCAAATAGAGAAAACTGATCGGCCGGTTTCAACCTAGTTCAAACCACTGAACCGGCCGACTAAATAAACTATTTTTTTTTATATATATTATGTACTTAAAATGACGCCGTTCTACTTAAGTTTAAGTGGAACAGCGTCATTTTAAGCCTTAGTTGTGTTTTAAACACAACTTAAACGACGTACCAAACAGCGTCGTTTAATTCATAACGATTAAAAAAAAATTAAGTAGAACGATGTTGGCGTCGTTTCAAAATAATTTTGTCTTCTTCCTTGCGTTCTTCCCAGTTCTCATCCTCTCTCTCTCTCTCTCCTCTGCATCTCACTAGCCAATATGCTTTTCTCTCATGCCTTTCTTCGTTTGGGTATGACTATTCCCCAAGCCCGCCAATTAGTTAACCATAGACATATTTTAGTTAATGATCGTATAGTAGATATACCAAGTTATCGCTGCAAACCCCAAAATATTATTACAGCGAGGGATGAACAAAAATCTAGAGTTCTTATTCAAAATTATCTTGATTCGTCCTCCCGTGAGGAATTGCCAAAACATTTGACCCTTTACCCATTCCAATATAAAGGATTAGTCAATCAAATAATAGATAGTAAATGGGTTAGTTTGAAAATATTGTCCGAACCCCTATTTTTATTTTAATTAGGTTTAAGTCTGATGAGAATAATATTCTACAACTAGCAATTAGGTTATATACATTCTAATTATGAGAATGGGTTATTTGAGCGTATCTAAATAGATACCATGTTTACATATGGATCCATACATCATTAGATACTATCTAAATAGTATTTAAATAGATACTATGTTTAACCCCCATTCTCAGAAAATAGCTACCCGGTCTAAAATACTAAAAGGAGCTATTGAAAGTGGATCAGAATTCAGAATCGATATTTTTGAGAAGGTATTAGCGCATGTTTGAGATTGTGGTAGAAAATATAACTTATAACTTAAATAATAAAGGTTATTATTAAAAAAGTATTTACTATCTAATAACTATATGTTTGAAACATTTTTAAACATGTTATATTTGTTTAAAACTAAATTTAAAAAGTGCTTTATAAGATATAAATGACATAAAAGATTGTGATTTGTTTTTTTAAATATTATGACCATATCTTGAAAGTTTTAAAATTGTAATTATCTTATAATTGTATGAATATTTTCATCCATTGACAGTTTTTTTTTTTTAAATTGAAACTATATTCCGCATTGTCTGGAAAAACACGTTTGAGAAAAAAATCAAAATGATGTTTTTTTTTCAAACATACTTAAGTTATTTGAGATTAACAAATATTTTAATATGTAACACCCAAACAATCTAAATTTTTTTATTAAAGAGCTTTTATGGCTATTTAAACACTTTTTAAGGCTCATAACACAATCCCAAACAGGTCCGTATTTCAAAAAACACGAATACATTTTTTAAATCATTCACTTAATTTAAAAAAGTTATTCTTTGTTATTAAAAGTGCTCACAGTGAAGGTGTATAAAATGTTCCGTATGAATAATTATTAAGTTCTTCAAAGAATATGAGCTAGGTCTTGTTTGTATAATAATGTATTCTTATATATTTCATTCTAAAGTATCACTCAAATATAAAACATGTTTTAAATTTTAAATTTTTAAATTTTTTATCTAATTATTAGGTAATCTTAATCCAAACACAAAATCTAATACAATTTTTCCAAACTTTCAAATAAAATATAAAAAATAATACAATTTTCATTTTCAAATTTGAAATAAAAATAACATTAAAAAATAATATTCAAACAATTTTTTAACTTTATAATATTTTTATTTAACTTTTTTCTCTCTCATTTTCTAAAACCTAATAAAATATCTTAATTCAAACTATTTAATTGATATTTACAAAGTATTACACTATTATTCAAAGATATTCTAAGTGTTCAAATGAGCCATTCGATATTCTAGAATACATTGATGGCATTTCCTTTGATTTCATTTTGTAGCTTTGAGTTAGATTTCTTCAAATTTAAATTTAAAGAAAAACATAAGTGAGAAAATAGAGGAAAAATCTTTGTGGTTTCGAAGTAGGTTGTTTGAAAGAAAAATTATACTCAGCAACTTACATCACACATCTATTGAGGGAAAAACTGCAAAATACAAAATACAAATCCACGCCAACAAGTGTGTGGTGGTAGACTGCCAAAAAAAATAACTCCATTTGAGATTAAAGATATGGTAATTAAACCTATAAATAAATAATACTATTTGATAAGTCACTCAAAATCAACTCAATGGAGTTTGGCTCGATTAATTTATTGCATAAATTGTTCATAAATATAAAATTATAATTGCTTATTAAATAATGCAATTCATATGAGCTTTTATAAAGTCCAACAACCTTATATTTATTATTTTTATATTAATAATGAGAGTATTTTTAATATTTAAAGAGATCAGAGAAAATCATGTTTCTAATATTAAATATATTATTTGAGTTATTATAAATATAATTGTTGGAATACATCTTATAAAAATATTAGTAAAAAATTAAAATTTATTTATTAAAATTTATAGACAAAATTATGGGACGGAGAAGATGATGTGCGGTAATACAATATTTAAATTACTTTTGTTTAATTTTTTGTGACTAAAATATTTTTTTTTTCATCTATTTGGGGCAAACCGATTAGTAATTTAAAGAAAAATATTTTAGTCACAAAAGTTATTTAAAAATAAAGTTACAAATTAATATAACTTGATGTAATACGACAAATTATAAAATTATTTTTATTATAAAATCAATCATTCTGCAAAATCATTTATTTTATATAATGTTTTTAGCCTTCTAGCTGGTCGGGCTGTTTTTCTTTGTTTAACAGCCTTCTATACATATACTGTCGCGTCACAAATTACATCAAATTTACAATACACTCGTTCATATGAGAAAGAAAAGCGACTCATTCACGATAGGAAATTACTTCCAGTTTCACCGCCGCATGATAAAAAAACAGAGTTCCACTGCCACCAATCCGATGCCATCTCAGTTCCACCGTCGTGCGCCACCACCCTTGCCACAATAAAAAAAAAATGATCCACCATGAGACAACCGAGCATTGCATGGTACTGTAAGAAAAGTGTAGTGCGAAGCCCCACGTCTAACCTTCGTAGCAAGCTATGAACAACCATTAAAATAGCCCAGACACCGCCCAACAAACCTAAAAAAACATAGCACAATTTCTTCCTAACACCACCACCGATAGCACCCAGCACCACCGTAACACACAAATCTCATTTTTTTCATACAAAAAAAAAAAAAAAGAGTGGTGAATGGGGTAGTATCTCAAAATCAGTCCATCGTCACCATGAAAATAGCCCAGATGCTGCCCAACATACCTCTCTTTTTGAGGAGCAAAAACAGAGCACAATTTCTTCCACCACCGCCGATAGCACCTAGCACCATCGTAACACACAAATCTCATGTTTTTATACGAAAAAAATAGAGTGTTGATCACCCTGTGAAAACCACACCGCCATTTTTTCAAATTTGCAATGCTCAGCTCGCTACCATTTTCTCGCCACCTTTGACTCCACCACAAGTCGCTTTCTCAGTCTCCGTCGCTGTCAAACGCCAAATGAACCAAAAAGAAAAGAAAAAACTCAGCTAGTGAATGGGGTAGTATTTTCAAATGGGACACTTCAAGACCCTTGGGTTTGGGATGAGTGCTTGGGGCTCGCGAGATCAATTCGTCGTGGCTCGCGGGGGAGGGGGGGGGGGTGATCTCCATCCTTCTTGGCTCGCCAGGAAAGAGCTTGTCTCGGCTCGGCAAGGTGTTATCTGGATTTGGTCAGGGTGGAAGACGAAGGGGCACAACACTTGGTTTTCTCTGGGTTTGTTTCTTTGGTCAGGGTGGAAGATGAGGGCATGGAAGCTTTTGTGGAGTTTGTGATCTTCTATAGGGTGGATGCAGGACGCATAAATTGAACTGCTTACGTGGGTTATTATTGGGGGTTGTTATTTGGGAATAGACAGCCGGACCAGCTAGAAAGTATTCTCTTATGTTTATGCATCATTTCTCTCTATACCGATAAAAAAAAGAGAAATGATAGTTACAGTCGTGAGTATGTAAACGTCGTGTAATTATTTTAAAAAATGTGAATAAATATGGGATCTACATGAAAATAAAATTAATTTTTAAATAATGAGTTTTACTTTTTTTTAAAATGACTGTACGATACTTACGGACTCCACGAGTATACGAAACATTACTTTAAAAAAAAATGTATCACTTCTCGACCAAGAAAGTGACCAAAAAGACGTAAAACACAACTATTAATAGAAGTCAAGAAGCAGAGAAGGAAACAGCTCTGCTACATTCAAATTTGAAAGCCACTGACTGACCCTATTCCTCTCTCTCCAAACCCCAAAGCCCCTAAAGATTCCGCAGCGAAAGAAAGCCTTCGATGAAGTTCCAAATAGAGGACGTAACAGTATACTTCCCCTACGACCACATATACCCAGAGCAATATGCCTACATGCTCGAACTCAAGCGAGCCCTCGATGCCAAGGGTCACTGCCTTCTCGAAATGCCCACCGGCACCGGCAAGACCATCGCCCTCCTCTCCCTCATCACCAGCTACGTCCTCTCCAAGCCCCATAACCCCGTCAAGCTCATCTACTGCACCCGTACTGTCCATGAGATGGAGAAAACCCTCGCCGAGCTCAAGCTCCTCCACAACTA
Source organism: Juglans mandshurica (assembly GCA_022457165.1). NCBI lineage: Eukaryota > Viridiplantae > Streptophyta > Magnoliopsida > Fagales > Juglandaceae > Juglans > Juglans mandshurica. The sequence goes on from CM039623.1 coordinate 22,923,520, forward strand.
CCAGACCACCCATCTCGGCGACCGCGCTAAGATCCTTGCCATTGGCCTCTCCTCTCGCAAGAACCTCTGCGTTAATACGCGGGTTCTTGCGGCCGAGAATCGGGATTCTGTGGACGCCGGCTGCCGGAGGTTGACGGCCAGTTGGGTCAGAGCCGCGGCGGCGGCGAACCCGAATGTGCCGACGTGCGAGTTCTTCGAGGAGTACGAGAGGGCAGGGTCCAGTGCGGTTTTGCCGCCCGGAGTTTATACCTTGCAGGTAGAAGCGAATTAAGGTTTGAGTGTTTTGTTGATTGGGGCATTGGGATTCGTGTTTAATTTGTATTTCTTTGTTCGTTGATTTTTACGAGTTATTTCCGAGTATTCTGCGTTTGTGATAGATAATTGGTTTTTTTTTTTTTGATGAGTAACATGAAAATTTTATTAATACGAATGAAGTAGGCGAAGCCCGTGAATACAAGAAGTATACAAAAGAATATCTAAATACATTTTAGGAACCAGAAATTAACAACAGAAAATCATGAACACTAGTTTCGATAAGCACAATGGCTGAAAACGATAGCAAAAATGTGTGTACAAAATAGTTTTGAAGTTCCTTCATTGTACGCTCCCTATCCTTCAAAACACCGAGCATTCCTTTTAATCCAAATATATCACATAGTGCACAATGAATCATCTTCCAAATTGCCGCCACTTGGGGACAGCCTTGAAATCTCCTTCTAACAAGCTATTAAATCTACCACCCTCAAAGGCATAACCCAAGCCACACCAACTCTTCTAAATATCTCATCCCACAATACTCTTGTCACCTCACAATGCAGTAATAAGTGATCCATTGATTCTCTATTCTTCTTACACAAATAACACCAATCCATAACAATGAGACCCTGCTTCCTCAAATTATCCGTGGTCAATATCTTCCCAAGAGAGGCTGTCCATACGGAAAAAGTTACTTTGGGAGGCACACGAGACCTCCAAATAACATCTTGTAATACGATCTCACTGTAAACCACTTGCTCCCGTTAGGCCTCCATGCATCCTATCCCCATGTGCCATCAGACCTCACGTGGACTATATCAAACTGAAAAATTCTGAAACATTATCCATTTGCCCATCATGAATATCCCTGTTAAATTGAACATCCCAATGGTGCGAACCATGGGAAAATACCATCAGATCCGACACAGAAGCATCCCTATTGACAGCAATGCGATAGAGAGCTGGAAAAGCCCTATAGAGGGCTTTGAAGCATGAAGCATGAACTTGGCTTGGCTCAGTAGCTGGAACTTATTTGCAGTAGCTGCATAGAGAAAGAGAGCTGGAAAGGCCCTATTGACAGCAATGCGATAGAGAGCTGCAGTAGCTGCATCCTGATTGTTAGTCATCATTTTCCAGCAGCTGGAACTTATTTGCAGCTTGGCTTATGAATTCAGCTGTGTGAATCAAGATTTCTAGATATTAATGAAGACATAACACATTTCTTTCCTGCCATATCCTTGTTGGCTGCATAGTGAAAATGTTGTAAAAAATATGCAAATTTCTCCCCACTTTGGTTGGAAGGATGAATCTGATTATGGCTGTTGGTTTTGATAATTAAATTAGTAAGAATTGTGTCGACTTATCATCTTTAGTTTCAAATGATTGCTATGAATGATGCTGGCTTATCACCTCTAATTTCAACTATCAAAATGGCCAAGATCATTTCTTACATCCAAGTGATGCATAAAAAATCGATAATATATCTACTAATTCTGAAATTCCAAAATCTCTAGGATGTTGTTCAATTCTTGAATTCAATTTTGTTGCTATGCTTGCAGGATCTGAGGGCGTACGGAAAGAAGAAAGGGTGGTGTCCGTACTTTTTGGCACGACATATGGTGCAGTTTGCAAATGTGGTGGTTTATAGTTACCAGTATTTGCTGGATCCCAAGGTGGCTGGGATTATATCCAAGGAAATGCAGAGGGAATCTGTTGTGGTGTTTGATGAGGCGCATAACATTGATAATGTGTGTATTGAGGCTCTTAGCGTTAGTGTGAGAAGGCAGACACTTGAAGGGGCCAGAAGGAATCTTAACAAAATGCGTCAGGAGATTGAGAAGTATGTGTTATTCTCAAAATTTCAATTTTTTCCTGTTTCATTCAACATATTAGGTTCATAGTTGTTTGTTTCACAGAAGTGAAAGATTTTTCTTGTAAATGTTGCCAGAATATGGGGCCTCTATTATATAAAGTGGTTTGACCTTTTTGCCGTGGATTTTCTATTTCTAATCTGTATGTCTCATTTTGAGTTTGAGTCTGGTGTGTTTCTTAAGAACTTGTGGCTCAATTATTCACAGTTATGGTTTTTATTTTGAAGTTTCTCTTTGAACCTTGAACTAAAATTTGATATAGCTCTTTATTATATTGTTCAATGTGGTAGGAAGGTTCAAGGCCACAGATGCTGGTAGACTGCGGGCAGAATACAATCGTCTTGTTGAGGGTTTGGCACAGAGAGGAAACCTGGCACGTATGTGGAGTGCACTGAAATTAATATTTCATTCTTAAGACCCAAGATTTCTGTTTGACAATTTCCTTAGTTGTCATGAGCTATGCTTTCTTTCTCTATGCAGTCACGGACACCTGGCTCTCTAATCCGGCCTTACCTGATGATATTTTGAAGGAGGCCGTGCCTGGAAATATTCGCAGAGCAGAGCACTTTGTGCATGTCTTACGCAGATTGGTCCAGTATTTGGAGGGGCGGCTGGAAACTGAGAATGTCGAGAAGGAGGGTCCTGTTGCTTTTGTTTCCTCTCTTAATACCCATGCTGGAATTGATCAAAAAACACTGAAATTTTGTTATGATCGACTACATTCGCTAATGTTGACACTTGAAATCACTGACACAGATGAGTTCTTGCATATACAAACAATATGTGACTTTGCAACACTTGTTGGGACATACACTCGTGGTTTTTCAATTATAATCGAACCTTTCGATGAGAGAATGCCACATATTCCTGACCCTGTGCTACAGGTTGGTTGCGCCCACCCCACTTATAAAAAAAAAAAAAACTTTGCCAGCATCATTTGTAATGATAATAATGAGTGGAGTGTTCTGATAATTTAATTTCTATATGTTTGGGCATACAACTTACTAAGTAAGAGCTCTCCCATTACGTCTTCCTGCCCTGCATGTCTGAATGGTGTTACTAGGTTTAAATTTTTATCTTTGGCAGTGGATGCAATCAAGATTTTATTTACTTGTTGCGTTTTCTCTTTGCATTTGGAATTTCAGCTTAGTTGCCACGATGCTTCTCTTGCCATAAAGCCCGTATTTGATCGATTTCAGTCAGTTGTCATTACATCTGGAACTCTGAGTCCAATTGATCTCTACCCCCGCCTTCTTAATTTCCATCCAGTTGTCAGTCGGAGTTTTAAAATGTCCTTAACAAGAGATTGCATATGTCCGATGGTTCTCACTCGTGGAAGGTATAAGTTTTACTTAAGTCTGTTAGCATTTTAGTGGGTGTATAATGGTTATAGGCTTTCATCTTTGTTTTGTAAATAGTTTGCCAGAAATCTGAACTTTATTATCCGTTTCAGTTCATCACTAAATATCTATGTAATTTGGTTGTTTCAGTGACCAACTTCCGGTCAGTACCAAATTTGACATGAGAAGTGATAAGGGTGTTGTGAGAAACTATGGAAGGCTCTTGGTGGAGATGGCATCTATTGTTCCAGATGGGATTGTATGTTTTTTCGTAAGTTACTCATATATGGATGGAATAGTGAATAGTTGGAATGAAAATGGACTTTTGAAGGTATTTGCACCGTCCATGTTCTCTTTGTTTCAACTCCGTTTCCTTGAATTTGATCCCACTGCCTTCTTGATTTTGATTAAAGGTTCTTGATGCTATTGTCATAGGATATAATGCAGCATAAGCTTGTCTTCATTGAGACTCAGGATGTTGTAGAAACTACTTTGGCTCTTGACAACTATCGCAAGGCTTGTGATTGTGGGAGGGGTGCTATCTTTTTCTCTGTTGCTAGGTATTGTATTAATCTCACTTTATGATACCTTAAAATCTTTTTGGGGATAAAGGTATCCTTCAAATCTGTATTTATTTAGTGTAAAATGCTCTCAGAAAACACTGTATTTTTCAATATTTGGTGCAACCAAAAAATGAACTTTAGGGGATAAAATATTCTGTGCTATGTTGCACCATACACCAAAAATGGAAGTCAATGGAAAATGTATTTCGGGTCAATTTAACAGGAGAAAACCCTTTTGCAACTCTTGATGTTCCAAAACCCCAAAAAAAAACACCCTGTTGCTTCTCTCTTCCTCACTCCCTATCGATCAATCCTCGCTTTCTTGCTCTCTTCCTCATTCACTCCCAATTTGCAGCCCTAGCTATAATCTAAGAAAAGCTGCTTAAAAGCCCCATAGTAACCTAGAACAAAACTTCCTATGATCCAAAATTAATTCTCTCACTCGTAAACATTATTGATGAAGGGCCGAAGTGTTCAAATTTGGTGATTTGACTTGGATTCATATGGTTTTGCGAATTGGATTTGTGGCATGGTGTTTTTAGATTTTGGCTGAGGACTCAGATGTTTCCAGTTTTGGACTGTTCAGGTTTGGTGGTGGGTGAGATCATGGTACTTTTTAGTAGCCTTTGGCTGTGAATGTGATGATTTCTGATTTGTTTTTATATTTATTTTTCCAGTTCTGATGGTGGGTAATGATTTTCAGTGCATGCCATTCAGGAAGTTGCACTCTCCCTCTCGTCCTCGTTGACTCCCAATTTGCAGCCTTATCTATAATCTAAGAAAAGCTGCTTGAAACCCCAATAATAATAGTGAACCCAACTTCCTACAATCTGAAAGTAAAACTTTCACTCAAGTCATTGATGAAGGGAAGAAGTGTCTAAATTATGGGAATTTGATTTGGATTTGTGTGAATTTGTGGATTGGATCAGTGGCATGGTGTTTTTAGGAGGTTATTGGCGGAGAGATCCAGCCGTTTCCAGTTTTGGATTGTTTCAGGAATGGTGGTGGGTGAGATCATGTTACTTTTTAGGAGTCTTTGGCTGTTAAATGTAATGATTTCTGATTTTGGGGTATGTTTTTCCAGTTCTGATGGTGGGTTATGATTTTCTGTGCTTGTCATTCTGGGATTTCAAATGATGGGGAAATTAGTGATTATTGTAGAAAATGTTTGTTCCAAACTCACCCTCTTATATGGATAAGCTTTGAAAGCATTTTAGGTTGAAACAAAGACAACCTAAATGTCAAAATCTATGATTCTGAAAGTTTTGACTGTTACTTCTCAACTTCTGAAACCTAGTTGCCCTTCTCCACCTTGCAAAGGTAGAGATTTTAGTTTCTTGGGTTCGGGTGTTGCATTTCGATTCTTGTGAGTGCCAAGAATTGTTTTGAGTTAAAGGTTTTGGAAGGGAAAGAAAAGATATATTTTTGAATGCTTTTTTCAGTCGAATTTTTCTAGAATGCAATCGAGTAAGCTCAATAGTAGGATATGGGACCATCGTCTGATGTGTGGTAAAGTCTTGGGCTATCAACTACTTGTGCAGATTTTTTTCTCTTCACACTAATGCTATAAGTGTCAAGAACACCCTGCCATGTTATGGAAATTTTAGTGACTCGTGGTGACAGATTAAATTTTGCTGGAAGCAGGTTGTAATTTTGTTAAATTTCTGCATTCCTAGGTCACTCGTTCTAAATTTTGAGGATCAGACTTTCTGTCTCCATATACCACTGTATCTTTCTATGTATCATCATGTCATTTGCTGGCTCTTAAAATGATTGCTTATAATAAGAGGAGATTTATGGTCGATCAAGGTTCAATTAACTTGAAAATACTGTACTTTGCAGGGGAAAAGTTGCTGAAGGTATAGACTTTGATCGCCATTATGGTAGACTTGTCATCATGTTTGGTGTCCCTTTCCAATACACATTGAGCAAGTGAGTTTTATGATGACATGTTACTATGCTTTCTTGAGATTTTGGGAACTAAGTAGGTCTTCAGCTCTTTATACTTTTAGTTTCTGGGAGATCTATATGTTACCGTTTGAATAAAGTTTATGAAGTTGCATTGTTTATGATGTGATAGATGAAAGCATGGTTTTTGCAGGATTTTGCTAGCCCGGTTGGAATATCTACGGGATACCTTTCAGATAAAGGAAGGAGATTTTCTGACTTTCGATGCTTTGGTATGCTTCCATTGGATTTGGCCCTTGTCTCAAAGAAGCATCTATATCATGGCTGTATGATTTCAGGATTTCTCTGTTTTGTGGGAGATATTAATATTTTTATTAATTGAATTTTACTGCAACAGAGACAAGCTGCTCAATGTGTGGGCCGAGTGATCCGCTCAAAGGCTGATTATGGGATGATGATCTTTGCTGACAAAAGGTGTATATCCTCATACTTCCTGTTTATCACATATTTTCTTTTCAAGTTCTTGTATAGATCGACGAAGCTTTGTGCTTTTCTACTCCAGAAGTAATATTCTTTGAGGTCTAATAAACTTTCATATGGATATTTCAAAACATTGTTATGCTGATTTTATTTATTTTTGGAACTGTAGATATTTGTCTACAATCATATCTATGTTTGATGAGCTGCTTCTTCTATTAAATAACAACATGAAACAAAGTTGAGTTCAGTTCATGGGGCTGTAAAATATGTCCACTAACACTTCAATAATGAACAAAAAGTTGGAGAGATGCTACTGGATAGATATGGAAGTCCAAAAAATAATCCCTGGGGGATTGGCATGTACATAACTTGTTGCCGGAGGGAAGGTCCGAGAAGCCCTCAGTTCACTTATTGGCAGGGGCAAATATATGATTAAAAATGCTTGATCCAATATAAAAGAATATATAGTTTTTTTTTTTGATAAGTAAAAGTATATTAATAAAAGAATAGGCAAAGCCATGTTCAGTACAAAGAATGCCCTAACTACGTAGGAGCAATAGATACAAGGAAATCATGGAAATCCTGGCCATTAAAATTAACGGCAATGGCCCAAGTACAAAGAGTTCTAAAGAAGAAAGCTTTAAGTTCCTCCATTGATCTCTCTTTGTCCTCGAACGTCCGTTCATTGCGCTCCTGCCACGCACACCGCATGATGCAAATAGGAAGCATCTTCCATACAACCTTGATCTGTTGATTACCTCTTAGATCTGTCCAACTAGCCAGCATCGCCACTACTGTCTCGGGCATAACCCAACCCAAGTCTAGTCTACTAAATACCTCGTTCCATATCCCTCGAGCTACCTTACAATGTAGTAGAAGATGGTCCACTGATTCACCCTCGTTCCTACACATGCAACACCAATCTGCGATGATCACTCTGTCCCCTCAAATTAACCAAGGAAGCGGTCCACACAAAAAACGCTGCTTTGAGAGGTGCCTTATGTCTCCATATCCTTTTCTAGGGAAACTGAGTTGGAAGCTCTTGTGACAAAGACTTATAAAACGAGAGAACCGAGAACAGACCTTTACCTGTAGGTATCCACCACAATAAATCAGCAAGCTGGTTACTCGGTTTGAGTGAATACAAGAAGCTGAAAAAAGCTGCAAAACTGTCCATTTCCTGATCCTGTGCCGCCTGGCTAAAATTGATGTTCCACTGGATTTGTTCCCCCACTATCACCATGACTTATGCCACTGAGACATCCTTAGCACTTGCAACCCTGAAGAGAGCAGGAAATAGATCCTTTAGAGCACAATTACCGCACCAAATATCAAACTAGAATTTGATCCTGGCCCCATCTCCTAGACAAAATCTTGTGTGGTGAGAGAAGACCCCCCATCCTTTTCTTATATGTTTCCACAACCCCACTCCATGTGCCCCTCTCACTTCATTGGTACACCATCCCCCCATAGGCCACCATATTTACTCTTAATCACCAACTTCCATAGAGCTTCTGGTTCTTTATGGTATCTCCATAACCATTTTCCAAATAGTGTCCGATTAAAAACTCTCAAATTTCTAATGCCCGAACCACCATTAGAGAGAGGACTGCATACCTTCTCCCACCTGATTAAGTGAAATTTAAACTCCTCGCCTATTCCACCCCACAAGAAATCCCGTTGTAGTTTCTCAATACGAAGCGCCACACTTGTTGGAATAGGGAACAAGGACAAAAAATAGGTCGGTAGGTTAGATAACGTACCCTTTATCAGGGTAATCCTACCACATTTTGACAGGTACATTCTCTTCCAGCTTGCTAATCGACGCTCTACTTTCTCAATCACTGTATCCCATAATGAAGTTGCTCTGGAGGCGGCCCCCAACGGAAGACCAAGATATGTCATAGGGAGTGAGGCAATCTTACACCCCAGAGTATTAGCCAACTGTCTTCTACGCTGAACACCTCCAATAGGCACCATCTCTGATTAGTCCAGGTTCACTTTCAACCCAGAAACTGCTTCAAAACAAAGTAGAAGGGCTTCAAAACTCGAACTTGATTATGGTCTGCCTCACAGAAGATAAGAGTGTCATCTGCAAACAATAAATGCGAAATATTAATAAGTCCCCCACCTGGGGATCCAATCGAGTAACCAGTCACATGCCCATTAGCGACCAGGGCTGGGATCATTCTGCTCAAATCCTCCATTACAATAACAAAGAGTAATGGGGACAACGGATCGCCTTGTCTTAGACCTCGTGTGCTGTTAAAAAAGTTGGGCTTCCATTTATCAGAACTGAGAATTTCATCGTAGATATACACCAATGGATCCATGATCGCCATCTCTCCCCAAAACCACACCTCCCAAGAAGGTCGATTAGAAAGTCCCAATTAACATGGTTATACGCCTTCTCCTTGTCTAGCTTGCATATAATCCCTACATTACCAGCTTTCAGTCTACTGTCCAAACATTCATTTGCAATAAGGACCGCATCTAAAATCTGTCTAATCCTTTACGAAAGCATTTCGAGGCTTTGAGATTATCTTTCCCACTACCTCACTAAGGTGATTTGCGAGTACCTTGGAAAGAATCTTGTATACCCCATTTACAAGACTAATGGGTCGGAAGATATAGGAGTGGTTTGGATTTAGAGATGAGTTGAGATGGTTTGTGAATAGTAGAATAAAAGTTGAATTGTTTATTATATTTTGTGTGGGAATTTGGGAAAGTTGTAATGATAAGATGAGTTGAGATGAGTTGATGTGAGTTTTGAATTCAAACGAGGCCATAGTTAATGCTTGATATATGTTTGACTTTTCAACAACCACAAACATCTTTTCAAATTACTTCCTGTGAAAGTTTATTCGTTGTTTTTTAACTTTAGGCCCCTCACTCTCCTCTCTCTTCCTCTCCTTTACGTCTATTATTTTTTGCTCTCCTTTATTCTATCATTTTCTTGTTATGAAACTAACATTGGGATGGCTTACATCACTCATGCCTTGTTGTGCCTAACATTTAAGCCTCGAGTTTTTATTGGTACAAGTTAAAAATAGGAAAATGTTTACATATTTCTCTGTATTTTACACTTTCTGATATTGAAAGAAAAAGTAAGGGGTGAAAAGTTAAAACCATTTCAAGTTTTATATGAGCACAATCAGTTTATTTAAAAAAAGAATAATGTCAATTTGCTGGAATTCATATATTTATGTACTTGTAACCCTTAGGGGTTGGCTCAAGTGGTAAAGGCCTTGGGTTTGGGGGTATGCTCCCCTCAGGTCCTTGAGTGCAAACAATCTCTAGGTGCCATCGGATTGAGGGATTTTCACCTTGAATTACCCGAGGTGCACTTGCGGGAAACTCCTTGCCAAGGGCTTGTGCACCTTCGGGATTAGTTGGGACGCTGTTCCCGGACACCCGGTGTCAATAAAATAAAATATTTATGTACTTGTTAAATTTGTAAAATGCCTAGAGATTATTCTTTTTATGCTCAGCACCTGTGTATTGTATTTTACCTTTTTAACTTTTTTGAATTAGCATTTGAGTTTTTTTTTTTTTTTTGGTCTTTTGAGTTTTTACAAGTCAGGTTCTTTGTTTCTTACTTAAAGCTACAACCATGATGATTCAATAAAACCTTCAAAACAAGTCCAAAAATTCCCAGAGCTAGAATTGGTGGATCATTACTAATTTATTGAATATATATAATGAATAAAAATACAAAGAATGATTTCTCATTTAATTAAAAAAAAAAAAACAAAAAAGCAGAAACAGATACAAGAATAAAATATTTCAATTTATAACTTCTAACCCTTTTTTTAACTTTTTTTGGTTAGTTCTTTTTTGGAGTCTGGCAGACCTAGGTTGAAGCATATTGACAATTTAAAATCATTGATTTGGGTACTTCGTTTCACTTAGGTTGAAACATATCAAAATTATTTAGTTATTTTAAGATTTATTTTTATAAGTAATTTGGGTTATATAGTACTTTTACTAGGTAAATACCTTGTAATTTAATGTTTTATAGAGAATTGTATCCATCCCCCTAAATGAAAATCATGGCTTCGTCTGTGCTGATTGGAGATTTTGTGACTTGCGTATTTGTATCTGTACTTTACCATGATCCTCTCTTCTTCTACTGTTAAAAAATGCACAAGAAAACTACCTATCTAAAAAAAAAAGGCACAAGAAAACTGAAAATAATGTCTTCCAAAATGAATACAAGTAGAAGGAGCCAGGTGATTTTACCTGGGGCTTTTGCACTGCCATTGGTTAACCTTTATTGAGCACTGAGCAGATATCTTTGATAACGGCTTCCTATTTTTTGGCTCCATTTATTTATGGCTGCAGTTCCCAGAAACTAACCACTAATTAACTTGGCTCAAATATACTTATCATGAGATTTTTTTGGTGGATGGTTGTCCTATATTTTGTGCAGGTATAGCCGTCATGACAAGCGCTCTAAATTGCCTGGTTGGATACTGTCGCATTTACGTGATTCACACCTGAATTTGAGCACGGATATGGCTCTGCATATAGCTCGGGAGGTAGGTCCTTTTTGCTCTCACATGTTTGTACTAGCTTGTGACATATTTTACAATTTGACAAATCTATCAAACTATGGAGGCTTAGTCAGAGTCATTTTTTGTTCCCTTTTCCAATTGGTGGTTCGAAAATATGATCTTAGCTATTTTAGTTTATTTGATAAATTGAAATTGCATTATTTTAAGGGTTAATTGCAAAATCAACTTTTTGGATTTCATGTTGCTAAAAATTTACTGGGTCTATAATTTTCACAATTGAATCCTTGGGTTAGATGAACATTTCAATGCAATAATTACATCCGTATGCTGTTAATTAAATTAATGGCTGCATTGCCACGAGTCCTCGAATCCATGTGGCACTCAATCAGAGTGCGTCATGTTAGCTCTAAAACGTAAAAACAAAAAGCTTTGCCATATCAACCTGAAAAATAATTTTTTTGACAAGTCAAATTTCAAGTTCCAAGCGCTATGGATCTAAGCTTGTCCATTGTCTTCTCACAAATTTTTTTATCGATAAACACGTTTAAATCAAAATATTAAACACACCCATTGTCTTCTCACAATCTTCAAGTTCAGAGCATTGCGTTCCTTCCACACCCCCCACATCACACAAAGGAACCATCCGCCAAACATCCACCCTGCATTGACCTACATCTTGACTTCTCCAACAAGCTAACAACTTTACTACCCATTTGGCATCATCAACTGAGCAGTACAGTAAAAGATGATCAATTGTTTCCCTACTCTTCTTGTACATGTGACACCAATTGATCTCCAAGATTCTCCTAAAAAATAGAATCTTCCCTGTTGCATTTGTCTACACAAAGAATTCACCTGCGATGGAGCTTTGTTGGGCCAAATGCCTTTCGAAGGTAAACGGGCACCTGTTGGACACAATACATGACAAGAAGTTCTGACCTCAAACTTCCACTTTTGGAAGCAACCCATGAGATCTTATCCTTATTACCAGCTCCCATCCTAATAGAGTACAAGAGTTTGAAGAATGAAAAAAACCCACTTCTTAATCTTGTGCTGGTCGAATAAAACTGATGTTCCACTGTGTTGGTCGAATAAACTGGGTGTCCTTAGTCCTTACCACAAGAAAGTTTGAACAACTCCGGAAAAACTACTTTCAAGGGTTGATTGTTGAACCAAATGTCATGTTAAAACATGTACTTGGCTCAGCTTTTGTGTTCTTCAATAAAATTTTCCATTACTCGACAAGAAAACAAAATTCTCTCTGTCCCCATGAGGATGTTGTAAGGAATGGATCTATATCACCTTCTTTTAGCTTACCGGCATACTCCATCTTATCACCATTATTTATTGTTCTACTAACATATTGATAAAGCTAGAGAAGATCCCCTGCCCCATATGTTTTTCATCCCTCCAAGCCCATGAGACTTGCTTACTTCATTACGAGCACCCCTCCCCCCCGCATATTGCCATACTTGACTTCCACCACCAACACCATAAAGCCTCCCCTTCTGTGGCAAAGCATCATAGCCATTTACCCAGCAGGGTACAGTTCAACACCATCAAAGTTCTAGTTTTTCAACCAATCTGAGGAAACTGGAGTACAAATCTTGGGCTAGCTGATGAGATGAAGCTTGAACTGATCACCAATGCTGTTATAATAACCATGGTCTGGTATTTGGTGCATATAGGTAAGGAAAAGGTGGTCGAAAGGGTTTTATTGCTATCCCATAATGAAAAGCTCTAAATGGTTGGAAAGCTTTTGGTGATGAACTGCACAAGGTGGCAGCTTTCTTCCTGTGACGCTTGCTTGTGTCCAGCTATGGAGTTTTTTCATTTACTTTTTAGCACAACTTAAATTGTTTTGCCACTAGAATGAGGCACTTGTGTCCAGCTATCTACCCGTCCTTGGTCCAGATAGGATATATTTCTCATCTCTTTTAAGTGGGAACTACTCTTTGTGGAGTATCCCAGAAGCAATTTGCTAGACTCTGCTCGGACCATTTTCACATTCTACTTGAGTGGGGATTTTCAAGGACAAGTTTGAAAGAAATCCCAAGAGAACACATCCAAAGCTTTCAACACCACAAGGATCTCATTTTCCTCAAACACTTTCCATCCACTCGGCCTCCTCCATACCAATAGAATTTACTTTGAAAACCATCTGTTCTGGACCACCAACAGAACTTAAAAGATACTAAATAACTTGAATATTAAAAAATTAAGGGTATTGCTATATCACACTCTACTATTCATCACACTCTCCACACACTTCACATAGTTTTTTTTTTTTTTTTTCACCCCAGCACGTAGAGTGTGCTGGGCTGCTTCACACAGTAGTGTGTGAAGCAGATTTATTCAAAAATTAAACCACCCCTCCTCACATGGGAAGGGGTAGTGGAGGGTGTGTCCCCCTTGTCTTGAGCCATTCCTGTGAGTGGTTAGAGAGCCACTATCACGGGGTGGCTGAACCACTCTGCGAGGGTGGCTGGTTAGCCACCCCGTGAAAGGTGGCTCCCAAACCACCCTGATGCGAGGTGGCTTGCAGGCTAGCCCCTTGGGAGGTGATTTGTTAGCAACCTTCACTGGGTGGTCTAGGGGTGGTCCTAGTGAGGTGGTTTGCAGGTTACCTCAATGGGCCACCCCATGAAGGGTGGTTTGCGAGCCACCCCTAGTGGCTGTTTAGCCACTCTAGCAGAGTGGCTCAAGGGCAGGGAGTCTCCACCCTCCCTACCCAGGCTGGGAAGGGTGTGTTTCTGTATTTTTGTTTGCCCTTAGTTTTTAACTATTTTTATTGTTTTTTAAGATGATGTGGCAGTATTTTTAATGTTTTAGAGTTGATGTGTGAAATGCTGGGCACGTGGCATAGTCTCTTTGGGTGCCAGATGGCTTTGGTGGCATATGGCATTGATACCACTAATTCACTTTATTTAAAGCAATATGGATGAAAGAATCTAATTACAAATTTCATCAAAATCAGGGTTAAATTGCGAAATTTATGTGGAAACGTGAACCTAGATTTTGATTTTGCAAGTAACACTATTTTAGTCTTACCTTTGCTCTCTTTTTTTTTTTTGGGGGGGGGGGGAAGGACGAGGGCTTGAGCATGGGAGTTCGATAGGAACAGTAACCTAATCTCGATTGGTATTGTCTACCTGCCTTTGCCACTTTGCTAGCTGGCTTTGGTGACCAAACATATAAGAGTCGTACTACACCCACCGAGGGTGTAGCCCGTGGATGGGTCCCGATAAGACCATTTGGCCTTTTTTTTTAATTCATTTTTTTTATACCCTTACACATAAAAAAAAAAAAAAATTCACATAATTTAAAAACGCTTTCTTAATCACTAAGTAAAAAAAAAAAAAAAAAATTATCGAGACCCATGTCGGGACCCATTTGTCGGGACAAGTAGCATTATTCAACATATAAAGATTCAAGGATCTGAGGTGAAGACAGATCCACAGATCTTTCTGGTTCACTAGTCGAGTTTTTGGGGAACTTTTGAGTGGAAAACAAAGTCACCAATTGAAAATTGTAGAACTATAAAGTTTTAAATTTATGCATCAGACAATATTTTGAGTGGTTTAGTATCAAAGCAAGATGACAATTCTTTTTGAGAAGTAAATGCAGGATGATAAAAAATTCAAAATTCGTATCTTGTACGAGTCATTTCAGTATGATTGGGTAGGTTGCAACGTTTATCATATACAATAAGCTGATGCAATTTATAATGTTCTTTTATATCTGGGTACAGTTCCTTAGGAAGATGGCTCAACCATATGACAAGGCCGGTGGCAGCAGTAGTAAAACGCTTTTGTCCCAAGAGGATGTGGAGAAGATGAGCGATGGCAACTTCAATGAGATGCTGTATTGAGGATTTATCTGCCTGTTAGCTAATTATGTCTGATGGTCTGTTCCTGGTTCATTCTTTCCTTGTTCCATGCTTAGACTGAATTTAGTTGGCTAGGTTGTGGGAAAGATTATGTGAGAAGTAGCTTCCTGTTAAAGCAGAACATACCGTGCTTGTTAAAGCCTTGAATTTTGCCTGGTCCTTGAATTCGTAAAGATGTTAGAATGTTCTGCATGGATTCGCATAGATGATCTTTTTGTCTTTCCCTTTTTTTTTTTTATTTGAAATTTTGTTAGGATAATATTTCTTGTGCAGGTGCAGATTCCTGTATTTTTTGTGATACTTCTTCATGTGGCGCTAGCTACTTGCACTATTTTGACCATTTTGTTGAAAATTGGTTATTAATGTTCAAGTTCCATTTCGTGATGTTGCGTTTTTACAGTTTGGCTTCGGCGCCACATGAATCAAAGAATGAAATATAAAAAAAATAAAAAAAATTATAATTTCAGAATGAAATTAGAGCAAAATACTTTAGATTAACCCCTTTCAACAGTCGATCTTGTTCATGAAATGCATGTGGACGGATTATAAAACCGAAAATTCCATAGGGCAACCAACCTGAACTTGTTATGATGAATGGTATAATAAGCGTACCATAATGCTGATGAACTTTGGAAAAAAGTCAGCGAGAATGACGTGGACTGAAGCATCAAATTATAAGCCTAGTTTAGGATTGGAATTAATACTTTTTTATGAAGGCCACAAATATAGCATAATGAAGCCTCTCATTAAGCTTTTCATGGTGCATGGCAGCATTAGGATGGGATCGGATGAAATATGTCGAAAGTCCCGAATAAGTCAAGAGAGACACGACAAATAGATCTTGCAATACTTTATGTTGATATATACATTTAAAGAAAATATATTTACAATCGTGAATTGTGTAACCGCTACATAATTACTTTGAAAAAAATGAATTAAATATGGAATCCACATGAAAAAATTAATTTTTTAATAGTGGACTTCACTTTTTTTTAAAGCGATTACGCAGCGTTTACGTATTTCACAGTTGTATGTAGAATTACTTGTTAACTTTAGTATGATCCGTCAGTGTTATGAAAGCAGGTTAATCTAGCTTTAAATAATATATTACACTAATTGGGAATTAATCTTCTTGATCTTAAATCTCAACGTACGTGCGTCGATGATCATAGAAAGATACTAGAATTAATAATTTAACTAATTTACACTGCTACTTTTATCGATGACTAAGTCAGTATATAGTAATTTCATGCATGGATTAATCCCCCACAACTCATGATATATTTTATTAATATGCAATTATAATGATCTTAAGAGTCTCTGTGGGGGATGATTTGATTTATTGCCCTCTTCACCTCCACAATGCTTGCTTTCCTCCCATTTACATTCTCCTTGATCACCTGTTCAGCACCACGTAGAAACACAAAACGAATTAATTATCACCCTAAAACTAATAATGTTTTAACGAAATTTAGTTACTTCAATTGTAAAAGTCTAAAAACTTGTTTTGACGTAAAGATTTTCTATAATTCGAAGAGATATGCACAATATATATAAATCTTCGATATATTAAATATTGTGCTCGTACATAGACGATGTGGACGACTCAACTTATATTAATTATAAATAATGTGAGAGTTATTACGTGTTGTCTATTTTTGCATGAGATAGTATTTGATTAGAAAATTGTTGAAATCTTTGTCACATATTTAGACATGAGTACGTATAGTGAGCATGATATTATTACCTTGGCTCTCAATTCAGCTACAAAGAATCCATTGGTTAATGAAGACTGAACCGTCGTGGTCTCAATCCGGAGCTCTCGGAGCAGTTGCATGATGTCAAGTAACAACCCTTCCTTGTACGGGCATTCGAGCTCCAACAACGCGTCACTCTCTATGATTGACACCTCTATGCTGGTCTCCATTGATGTCGGGGATGGCGGCAGCGGCGGCGACTCCACTACGGTCTTGGGTTTTACACCACCACTGCTCCCCTCCACAATCCTCAACTTCCTCTTATCCTGCCCGGATTGACGAACTCGAATCCGGTCCGTTTCCATCCCGGCTCGATCCATCGACATTGCTCCTCCACCCCGTTGCTCCTTCAAAGTACTAGATTTCCGTAGGTCCCCTAAGCTATTAGACCTATGAAGGTCTCCTAATCTCGACCGTTGATGATCGACCTCCATTTGCCGGTTACGTGCCTCCAACTCTTGAATTTTCTCACGTAGTTGTTTCAGGTACTCGATCGTGTCCCCTAATATGGAGGCCTTGTCCATTTTGGTCACGAAAGGCACGAGTGACCTGAGTATAATGAACCTCTCGTTAAGCTTTTCTCGACGGCGGCGCTCGGCGAGGACGTGGTTGGCGCTGAGCTCATCTTGAGAGGTTCCCTTTTTGAAACGAGTGGTGGCATCGGCGCCGTCTCGAAGTTTAGGAGAATTTTCTTCACGATACTTGTTGTGGAGGACAGGAATGCTAAAGAGAATGTACTTGAGGAGCCATTGGGAGGTGCCCTCCGGCGGGGTGTGAAACTGGTGGTCGGTGCGCGCGCGGTTCGTCCACTTGGCAAATGCTGAATGCGTGGAGCAGGGAATTATGTAGCCGATGGAGGAAGACTCGTTGGCGGCCCAAAAGATGGGCTGCGTTTGGAGGACTGTGGAGACTGTCTGGGAATAGTGGGTGTCCTCTTGTGCCAAGTCGTCCAATATTGCAGGGGCTCCTGCATGCATGCATGCATTTATTGACATGATTAAGAGATCATGAACAAGCGAGAACAAAATTAGCAAAATGCATGCATGGTCTTGAAAGGTATATTTCTGGGGATCATAGGTTAACTACTAATAATGGTTGGTTTCTTTTAACAGAAATTTGATTGTAAGACTATTAATTGGGTACATGATTTGCTTTTTACATTGGGAATATTGCATGAATGCATAAGTTAAGAGACTCGAGATTCAGATCATGACAGAATTAATTAATGTGTGAATTTCTTATATATATAAATTTATGGGTTTACAGAAAATAACACATATATCCATTAGCTAAACAAAGGTTTTTTTTTTTTTTTTTTTTTGCCATTATAATACTTTCTCCTCCACACGTGAACTCAAAAGCAACGTACGTGTTGCATGGATTTGGACCCACACTTGATAGACCTAGAACTAATTCAACAAAAATTTTTTACAACCTTCTAACACTCCACACTTAATATTATTTTTAATTTTTATTAAATATTTATTATATGAATAATGAATAAAAAATTTGAAATAATTTTAAAAGAATAAATTTAAAAAAAAATTTTAAAAAAAATTAAAAATTAAAAAAATATGAAATGTAGAGTGTGGTAGAAATTGTGTTCCAAGCTACTAATTAAAACGCAAACCAATTTCCCATATGTATGGCGATAATGTACTATCTCATGTCATATATGGTCAGACCGGTGGCCATTGTGCAGTAATTGCTTGCAGATGGCCGATCGAACCATATATAGCTGGAAACCACAATCTAACTACATATGTACGACCTTAATTTATTATGATGTACCTGAATGTGGGGGTTGGATTATTCCACTGCCCAACTGCCATCTTCGAGTACTTGAATCGGCTCGATACGAGTCGGCTTGGCGCAGCTTGTTGTGGTTCGTAGGATTGACCGATTGGCTCACGGCAAGCATGTGAAAATCCGAATCCAAATTATTGGACCCATCTTCGGGGGAACCGAGGCGGATGTCCTCAGACATCTCGAGCTGAACGAGCTCGCTCGGTTCGGCTGTTGCGTCTGCTGAGGTGGTGGTTGCAGCTATCCCTCGAAGGACGTTGGAGGCCGATATAATGGGTCGGTTGTTACGTCCCGTTTCGGCTTCTGAGTCGGATTCACCGACGTCATCGTCGTCGTCGTCGTCGTCGTCGTCCTCCTCCTCCTCTTGATCTTCCAAATCCTGATCTTCGGGATGTCCTAGTTCTTGTAGGTTGGCGTTGACCGGAGGTTGGTCGGAGATGGTCGGGTAGATGGGAGGGATAGAAAGAGGAGAGTAGTGGAAGTGGGGATGGTCGGAAGAAGTGGGGGGATTGGAAGTGGAGTGCTCGGATAAAGCTGGCTTTGGGGGGAGAGGTTGGTGGGGGTGGTCAGTGAAGAAGCTCTTGACATGTTGGATAAACCCAAGATCTTCTTCCACCTTCAATCATACATGTACATATATTTAATTGTCAAAGTCAACTTCAGTACTACTAGTACGTACGTACGTATAATACGTGTACAGTTGTAATTTGTTCAGTACTTAGATACCTTATCGATGGTGCCAAATTCCACTACGCCGCCCATCATGGGAATGCAAACTATAGTCTGAACACGAGCACTCTGTTGACGCAATGCCAAAAGCAACAAGTTTGAGTTAATTAATTAGTAACGGCTAGTTTGGGAATTGGTGTGTTAATAAGATATTCTCTAGATATTTTATTTTTTTAATATATAAAACACTTTTTAATTTTTAATTTTTAATTTTTTTCATCTAATTTTTTTTAATTATTACAATTTTTTCAAATTTTTTAAAAAATATATTTTTTTAAAATTTAAAATAAAAATAATATTTAAATAATTTTTTAACTTTATAATATTTTTATTCAATTTTATTTTTTCTCATTTATCAAAATCTAATAAAATATATTATTTCAAACCATTTCATTACTATTTAAAATATTCTAATATATTTAAAGTGTCCAACCTGAAAAGAATGCAAGTCAAATAAATTAAACATTAATTAATTAATTGCAAGCACTATTAATTAAAAGTGAGCTCGTAGTTCATGAAGATGATCAGAAACTTGATGACCAAGTACTGCATGCAATCGAGACGAGTCCATATGCATGAAATCTTAAGAATAAAGAAAATAAAGAAAATAATAGATCATTGACCTTGGCTAGAATGGCTCTAGTAAAAGTTTTGCTGTCAACATCATTTGCACCGGTGAGCCATACATGCTGCCGCCTTGCATATGCCTTTCCTGGTAACCTACGTACATCAATCAATTCCATCCCAACTAATTCAATATTTATATAACGTAATTAATGCTATATATTAACAATTTAATATAGACGTGCATAGACACACACATATATATATATATATATATATATATGTATGTGTATGTATGTGTGTATGTATGAGTGCTGCATGCTATGGTGCCGTCTAGCAGTGACAGCTGAGCGTGCCCCTAAGTATAATTTACTTTTCTAAATTTTTTTAATTGTTTTTATTTATATTTTTTTAACATTTTTAAAAAATATAAAAAAAATATTCATATACTAATAGTCACTTCCTTAATTAATAAATAAAAAATAATTAAAAAAAATTAAATGCATGATCGCTCAAAATAAGGGGATAAATGGAAGGTTATATATAGTAGCATTATTATTATTATTATAATTATTATGAGAGGAAATGTTCATGCAATATTGCATCGTAATTCATAAAAACCACCTTGATGGGAGAAATCAGATCACCAAATTAGAATGCACATGATCGATCGAGGATGTGGAGAAAGCAACACCTTATATATATATCCTCATTACTCATCATGCAGACCAATACTACAAATTATCGTATTACAACGTACGTATATCTATTTTGTGTTGGCTTTAAAATGTGTTAACGTGTTTAATTCAGACACGAATATGAATTGACTCATGAGTTAATAATCATATATATAATTTTTAGAGAAAATATACTTACAACCGTGAATTGTGTAACCGCCGCGTAATCGTTTTGAAAAAAATGAATAAAACATGGGACCCACATAAAAAATAATAATTTTTTAATAGTGGACCCCACTCTTTTTCAAAGCGATTACGTGGCGATTATGTATTTCACGGTTGTATGTAGAATTACTCTAATTTTTATATTTGATATATCAATTTCACATTCTACATTTGGCCGGTTTCGTCTATTACTAATAGTAAAACCTCAAAAAGTGATCTTAATGATCAATGAATGAATTTTTTTTTGACTATTTTATCAGTGAAGTTGCTAAAAATACTCTTGCATCTATTATGAAAGTGAGTTTATTTAAACTCACGAGTAATAAAAAGTGTAACCCCCTCAAATCCTAGAGAACCATTGACATTTATATTGCAAAAAAAAAAAAAAAACCCTATAAATTATAATTATTAGATGAGGTGATCAGGTGAAATAAGATGAAAAACTTTTTGCATCCAAACCTCCCCTTAGTATTCAAATGGAGCCTAAAACAACCAAGTAATAGTCCAAGCCCATGCCGGTTTGTACCGCCTCCATTCACGAGGAACTCAAGAGCTCTCCTTTTACGTTTTGTTTTTTTTTTTTTTTGGCAGAAATTATATAATTTTTCACATTTGTAAAATATATAGCTAGGTTATTTTGAGTATCGAAATCTATTTGAATTCTTGAAAATTGAAACCTTTCAAATTAATAAATATTCCTAAATATAATTTGTGCATAATTGATGAAGCAAATGAGAAAATGACTGAAGTAGGTAGATTCAATAGAAAATATATCTAGAATTATGGAAAGGAGAAAATATTCTCATTAGCTTCTGTAGTAAATCACACATTGCACAACTTACGTGTCAACCGATTTTGAATTTGAATTTTCTCCTCCTCGTTCAACCGACAGTTTGATGTGAGAGAAAGAACTTGAAGAGAGACAAGTGAGAGACGTTGAGGACACTTGAGGGGAGAGAGAGGTCGAAGAGAGAGGGGGTTTGAGAGAGAAAGCTTGATGAGAGAGATAGCTTGAGGAGAGAGAGGGGGTTGATGAGAGAGAGAGCTTGAGGAGAGAGAGAGCTGATGAGAGAGAAAGCTTGATGAGAGAGAGAGCTTGATGAGAGAGAGCTGATGAGAGAGAGAGCTGATGAAAGACAGAGCTGATGAGAGAGGCGTCTAACACTTAAAAGAAATAAAAAATAAAAAGTGTGTAGTGTGCATTGAAACTGTTGTGGATGTATAGTAGCTCTCTATGGAAAGTAGGGTTGCTATTTGCCCTAGACAAATAGGTGATCACCTCCCCGCTAGAGTAGAGTGTCATTTCACAATCCGTCTTCATCCTCGATGCCATCCCTAGCCTGCCCATCCCCATTGAATATGCAAGAGGATTGCCTAGCCCAACCGTAAGGTGACCACGCTCAACCAGACAGAATCAAACCAAAATCTGCCTAATTAATAAAGAAAATGCAAGCGAGACTATACCTTAGAAGATAGCTTGGTCCCTGGATCTCAAGATCGATCTCGAGAGACTTGAAGAAGAAAAAGATAAAGAAGAAGAGAAGTAGGAAGAAGAGGAAGCGCGAAGAACCAAAGAGGAGGGAGATAAAGAAAAACTGAGGAAAATTAGAAAGTTAAAGTGCATGTATGTGGTTGAATAAAGAGTAGGGTATTTTTTTTTCTTAATGAAAAATCCTACATGGAATCCTTACACCACACATTTCTACCTAGTTAAAATGTGATTTTCATTTTTGTATTTTTATTTTAATGCTTAAATATGCGTTTGTTTAAATAAAAAGGTTAAAATGACAAATCACGTATTAATTAAGTGGATGTAGGTGGTGTAAGATTTCATTGTAGTATTTTTCCTTTTTAATTTATATTGATGTAAGCGTGTGGACAAGTTATTATCGGCCGGGTGGGTATCCCACTTGCTATCTACCCGCTTACTCTTAATTTTACACGGTTGAGTTTGGTTTTTTAACCAAACTCAACTCATCTTAAACCAATCATTGATGAAATTCACTACTTTTTCAATTTTTCATAAAATAAATTAAACTCATTTGAATCAACTTCATACATTTTAACCTAAAAGTTACTCATCTCAACCTAAAAAGTTAAACCCATCTCAATGGGACTCACAAAATATTACTTTTTACAACTCAACTCAACTCAACATCCAAATATTACTTGACTTACTAGGAGACCATGTTTGCTAGCTTGCTTTCCAGCAGGCTTGGGGTTGGGTGGGTGAGTCAGGTTTGACTCGATACCTATTCCTAATCCTAATGGAAAGCAATAAAAAAAGGCTGGCCAACATGAGCTTGAATAACTCAACACAAACTCGAGTAATACATTTAGGCCTCGTTTGGAACATAGACTCATCTTAACTCATTTGAGTTGAGATCAAATTTAAGGCTAGCTCAACATCCAAACACACAACTCACATATTATTAAATATCACTCAACTCAAGATCTCTTTACACGTGTGACTTATAACCTTTTTCAATTCAACACTTCTCTACACACGAGATCTACAACCTTTTTCAACTTTATATAAATACATTTAAACTTATTTTAACAACCAAACACATCTAAACTCATTTTAGGTGGGATCCACAAAACTCACTCTACCATCTCAACTCACTACTATTCATAAAGAACTCAACTCAACATACAAATGAGTCCTTAGTTATTTGGATCAAGTTATAGTTGACTCATGATTTATGACATGAACGTGAACGATCCAATATGAATTTGAGTTTGCCAACACTAATGACCACCCTCGATCAAAATAAGATATTTGTGGATGCGGATTTGTTTTTTCTTATCTGTGGATGAGGGTTGAAGGGTCGAAAAACACATGATGTTTAATTTCTGATCCATGTTCGATCGATCCGTCCCTTTCAGACTATTAATGGTGGCAAAAGGGTATGTATCCGTATATTCTATGGGGGGGGGGGGGGGGAGAGAGATCTTACTACAAAAGCTACGTGCTTTTGTAATATAAAAGGTTGTTTTGTTTTTCCAAAGTAGCAAATTCTTCAGGGAGGCATGCGATGGTGTCCAGCCACTAATTCATTTATTATTTGACACTCCCAATGACTTTTCGAGACAGCTTCTGGCCCCCGAAGTCTTTGAAGTAGTTTTCTATATTACTAAAATTGTTTAAAAGACAAATCTATGTTTGGCTCAAATGACCTTGCTTGATCATGAACTTATAACAGACAAGAAGATCAGGAAATTAAGAAACATATATGACACAATTAATGGCTGATCTGACCACCACCCAACGCACTTATTGATCTGAGGGCAATTTCAAGTTTCAACAACTCATCTTTCAGAAAATAAAGTAATCCCACAAACAACAGTTGTCTCTTTTTTTCCTTTCACATTAATCTGGACTTGTCCTCTACCACTTCCATGTAACTGCCTCAATTACTCTTTCTGAAACAGTGAAACGTACTCAGACATATTTTCTAGCCATGTAGCATTTACTCACACAACCGGCCCTCACGATCTCGTGCACATGACACGAGAGAGAGAGAGAGAGTGTGTGTACAGTCTGAGTCTGTACTCATCTACTCACTTCGCTCCCTTGTAGGAAAAAATGAATGGGATGCTAAGTACTAGTCTGTAATAGAGTCCTGCATGCTTATCTAGGAATGGAAATTCTCGTAATTCTTTCACTAACATCTGATGTGAGAGACGGGCGAAAGTCCAAGAGAAATATAACAATTTTGTTGCCTATGTGACAGTGTGTTTAAAGCAAAAAGAAATCATTCACTCATGATTCGTTCTCTATTTTTGTATGCATATTGATCGATCATCATGCGCACTGAGATTCACTTCAAGAAATTAATTTAGCTCTGTGGTTGTAAATTAAATGGTTAACAAGCAAAAGATTTGGAGGGAAAATCAACCTGCTTCTAATCATTTGGCTGCAGGCAAAGGAAAGAAAAAGCTAATCTAGCAGAAGTAGTGCAGAAAGTACTTACCCGACCCCAGGCGGAAAAGAGAAAGAGACGCACATTAAATAGAACCACTCCGACTCGGTCAAATCCTCCGGAGACAAGGCTGCACAAGGCCGCCGTGCCGGCTGGTTTGTCTCTCCGGCGGATAAAGAATCGTAGAGCTCTCTAAGCTGCTGGCTTCTCTGAAGGGATGCCTCCTCGGAACTAACCTCCATGGGTTGCACCGTCTTCCGAGTCTTAATTGCTCCATTGTAGTACCCGTCCGCCCATACTAAGATCCTGTACACAAGGATAAATGTAAACATTAGGAAATGAATGTTAGAATGCTCTCAGGTACGCAAATTGAGCAGCTTGAGCAGTAATTCGATTATCCGAGTAGAAGAATGTTGCGAGAATTTACGGTGAAAATTACCCTTGCTGTGGACAGATTTGCCAAAAGAGGCTGTATGTCCATTGAACAGATTGCACCGCCGCCTGCAACATAGTTTGAAGCCGGCTACTCGGCGGTGCAGCCATGGACGTTGCAGCTGAGTTCTAACCCAGCAGACAGCTTGAGCTCCTTTTTATGAAATATCAGCCTCAGGAAAGGAAACAAAAGAAAACATATTTTTGGGGAAAAGAAAAAGAGGAAGCTAGAAAGAAAACCACTTTTGGGTTTCGGATACAGTAAATAGACAGAATTAAATTAGGAGAAGTGTTCAGTCAAGCTAAAACTCTAACCACTGAAATCCAAACAAAAAGACAAGTGGGCAAGGACCTTTAGGAAAGAAGAGAAGGTAAATGGCAGAGACCTGCAGGTAAGGAAAAGAGATCGAGAAGAAAAAAAGTTAGATGACTTTGAGGAGGATATGTCAATAGCCCAGAAAATGCCACACCTTGTAAATAAATATAGAAGTTCGAGAGAGAGAGAATAGTTGGAAGTGTTTGTGCAATATCGGAGGCAGGAGAGGGGAGAGTGAGAGATGTGGGTTTTGACTGGAAGGTCTACCAGACAGTTGAGATAGAGCTATGTGATGCTCTGATACGTGTGCAGCGTGGGATTTTTTTGTTAGTTGTGTGGGCGGGCGCGTGTGGTGTTGTTGTTGTGAGAGAGAAAGAGTAGAAGAGTGATTAGGTGGCGAAGACTGGGCGTTGGAGTGGTACTTCCAGTTCCATCTCTATAATTTTGACTTTTCAGTTTTCATTTGGGTTGGAGAGGCCACCAGTACTTCCACACCCGATTGTCAAATACTCAACATTGAATACACGGTCGGTTTTAATTAGTTTCAATTTTTTTATTTTTATTTTTTTAGTTATTATATTTTCAAGTCAACAAATCATTCACATCATTTAAATGATAAAATTTAATTTTTTTTAAATTAAATTATATCATAAAAACATTTTAATTATTATATTTTTAAGTCGATTTATAAATATAATTTTTCTTTTTCTTTTTCTTTTTATCGGCAGTTTCTTTTTCGTTTTTTGGTCTCAAGTCGCTACTCTTATAAGTTATAACGGAAGAAAAAGCAAACACTTGCAACGACTAATCGAAAACAAGTAGGACACAGTGAAAAAGAAAAAAACAAAAGCTGAAAAAGATCGAAGCATTATGACAGACGAATTTTTTATCGTCATTTTACTTTGTATCCACGTTAAGAAAATCAATATCCTCCCAAAGAGATTTAAATATATATAAATTGAATTTTATAATATTTATTATTGTATGTGTAATTTTTAAATAATATTAAATACTTAATAAATATCCTAAGCCAATTTAGTGAGCACTTAAAAATGAATTGAATTTTTCAATCTATCATGATCCATTTTTTATCAGTTCATGAGAACTGGAAACATGATCTTTAACAAATTTTGGGGCCATGGTTGGGAAATACAAATTTTTTATAAATTTCCTCAAGTCTATAATGTTTTCCTTAATCAAGTCTTTTTGTGTTAGTCCCACAAAAACACACACACAAACACACATATACACACACACACACACACACATATATATATATATATATATGCCAACTTTTCAAGAAAATTAAAATTGTTTCTTGGATGTCTTCAGAACTTTGAAAATTCAAGGCTTTGAATCTCTTGGTGACTGCACCAGGGAATAGTCCCAATACGGATGGAATTCATGTTATCGAAACACAGAACATTAATTTCCATACTGTGTTATCAGAATTGGTACACTCCAAAAACAATCAAGACTAGAAACTTGAGATTATCTATAATTTAGTAACAACTAATTACTATAAGATGTATTGGCAAAATATCTATTTTTTACAATAAATTCTAAACTGGGTGGGAAGTATGCTCATAAACATTTTATTTGTCGAAGGTGATGACTGTATTTTACTGGCCGCTGGGTCAAAAAATATTTGAGCCACAGACATTACATGTGGACTACAAAGTGTAGATATACATGCAAAATTCGTGCAAAAAAAGGGTAACTTTCACAACTGCTCAGCTAGAAATTAGTCTACAAATAAAAAGCTTTTACTTTTGTAAAGAAACACGTGTTTCTATTCATTAAAAATCCACTTCTGAGTTGCAGCCATATCTGTGGTGATGGAAGGACCCATACTTCTTCACAACTGAATCTCAACCAACCTTAGTTGGAAGCAACTGACCCAAATCCCACATATTCAAAGAGACAAATTGCACGACACAATATGGCTTCAAAGATTCTGTCTCGACCGTAGCTTCCGCAGGAGGAAAATGTGGTAAAGGAGAAACCTTTGGGTGGTCGCACGAAAATGGAGATGAAATCGTTCGGGAGACGTGGGTGGAGTAGCAGCTGATCTCTCGAAAAGGCAAATGGAGACGGAATGAGGAAGAACAGAGAGAAGTGAAGAAGGAAAGAAATTGGGGGGGAAAAAGAAAAGCTTTTTAGAGGTTTTGGCGCCCAGACCTAATTTCGGCATTTTGAGCATTGCAACATGTGTTTTCTTTTTCCGGTGAAATAAATCGCTGCAAAAACACTTATATTCGCTGTAACTAATTAAAATAAGAGGCCCACTTTCTAATGAATAGGTTGTCTCAGCGAAATTCTGCGCCGATTCTTTTTGCAACACTATAAATTAAAATCGTCGGAACTGCATGTTTTTCTTGCAGTGATACGCGCGCTAGAGCTACATGATCTCATCCTACATATCATTTGATATTCCAAAATAAAGTAATTATTAGGAATATTGCTATATATATATAATTTATTTATGAACAATTAGAAGGAACAAAAGATCATTGGGCATTCACAAAATAAATTATTAGTTAAACTGTTGTTGGATGAAAAGGCATGTGATCATTATATATGCATATTTGACATGATGTGTCAATTTGTGATTGGTTATGATATATAATTAAAGTGCCTAATCAGCAATTTTCATTATTAATAGATTAACAAAACTTGGATGGAGAGATCATTATTTTGATACATGATGATCTCAAAGATCTATTTGACACCTTTTCAACTCTTAAATTAGGACCAATATTTCAAAATTAGTCAAGCTAGCTAGCCTTAATTAAGAAAAACTTGTGCAACATTTATATATATATATATATAATTTAATAATTATTCTATATTGATCACAAATATCAAATGAGAAATATGTATAATTTTTGCTAGAGTACTCCTTTCCTTAGTCGAATCAAAAGTGATTAATTAATTTTCTACAAGTGATCACGAAGGAATTATTAGGAATAATTGGAATTAATCTCAAATTTATCTAATATTTGGACGAACATGACGTACATGAGCTTATTGTATATAAAGAATTATCTCAAATTAACTTTCTAAAAATGTGATGTTTGATGTGTTCATCATGAAGAGTACATCCATTTTTTTTTCTTATTTTATGTATGTTGTTTTGCAAATTTAATTCACTCATTTGAGCCAGAAATACATTTATATTAATATTGTTTGAGTACTTTATCTTCGATCAAATCAAGTGATTATGTGCCAAAGGTCATACTTAATTAGCATAACCTTCAACTTCTAAAAGAGAGGTTGGAATTCGAAATCCCTTTTCTACTCCTAAAAAATAAAAAAGAAGAAAAAAGTCATCATGTATGTACATGTACTATCCGGAGGTTGGCACGTCAAATATCTCTAGACTTTAATTGCATGTCTACCATGCCAAGTATATCTCAAGACTTCACCTCACTTTTGCTGTAATCTTCATCGATCTTGACCTGGTTTGCCAAAGGTATATATAATTAGAGAAATGATACTTGCAGTCATGATCGTGCAGTCGTCGTGCAGTCATTTTGAAAAAAATAAATAAATATGAGACCCACATGAAAAGAAATTAATTTTTTAATAGTGAATTTCACTCTTTTTCAAAGCGACTCACAACATTTACACATTCCACGACGTAGCATTGCTCATATAATTAATGCCAATTTCACCTCACTTTTGAATTTGAAATCCTCCCTCACCGACAAATTTAGAAGAGTCAAGCTCGGCCCAATCTCAAGATGCGGTGAAAAATTAGCATTAACGATCTTTCCCTAGAAATCATGTATAACTAATGTTGTCTATTTTTCAGTGTCCACTATCCTGTGTCAGCGACTCGGCGGTACTCTAGCCCCCTCCATCTCTTTCTTGTCACTTCAAAATAAAAAATCCTGTTGTGTTTACTACAATTATATATCTTCCTTGCTGGCTTGCCTTTAAATTGAGTGACAATACTCTGAATCTCATACGAAATAAGTGAGTTAGAGTTTAATATAAATGGATTTAGCTCATGATAAATATGATACAATTAATAAACGAGATGGGTTAATCCGGAAAACCCACAATCAACCCTATGACAAGTATAAATTTTATTTTCAAATTATATGTCTTTATTGTTGTTAGAATGTAATATTAATATTAGTATTTGACTACTTTTAAATTATCAACCTTTTTTTATATGTAATTTTATTTTATGAAATTATTAATTTCTTAATATTATTGGTTTGGATATTGATCATAAAATATTTTAACATGAATGTAGTTATAATTGTGAATGACTTATATAATTATTCTTGTGTTATATATGAAATTATACTAATTGAGTTAAAAATAAATATATAGGTAATCTCAACCCATTTATATGAAAATAAATAAATGAGTTGAAATGAATTTAAACGGGTTAAACGGTCATACTCATATTAACCCATTAAAAGTTAATTATTAAATGAGCTACATGAGTCGTGTTAGGATTTTTGAGCTTGACCCCTTTAGTTAAAGAGAGCGTATAAGCATGCTTTGATTCTCGTGTAAAGGTTTTGGTAAGGTTCCGTGGTGCCAAGGGTGCCAGTCAGTCAAAGGGTTAACACTTAGGGTTTGGTCGGGTTAGGCATGCCTCGTCCAGATGGAAGTACATGTATTGGATACATATATAAAATCGTAACGGAAAAGATAAAGGTTCACTAAATAAACTAGACTTTGTATTACTAGAAATCTAAAACACAATCTTAGAAATAATTAGTGTCATTCCTCTTAGAGACAAACATCCCAAAGAGTACGTTCATCGCCTAATGGGCGGTAGATCGAATACGATTGGTTGCCTCGTTTTAAAGGACTAAGTATAACTCAAAATGATGCATGACTCCTACGATAGAGACAAGCCCCCATCCTCAGGGTTTGGGCATGATCGACTCTTCTTCCTCGAGCATTACTCCTGGTTCTGACTCTATATCAAAATCTATGGTTTCGAAGATGAAACCAAATGTAGGTTAAGCAGCCATGACAAAAATTACTAATGAGAGATAATGCTCCTAAAGATGCAATGAACAATTCATGTGAATAGTGAAAGGACATATGTATATACGTTTTGGTGAGGTATAGACATATGGGTCTGTAAATATGGTGAGGAATCAGTCTCTTAGTGAAACACATATATATAAGAATGACGAGGAATCATCCTCCGAGGAGTTACCCCGAGGAGTTACCCTCTTACGCAACGTACTAAAAAATAAGGATATTATTTAGACAAGGAATCACCCTTCGCTTCAATAGATCAAATACATAAAAATCATATATGGTTCCACACTTCCACATGCACAATTGCCATCACACAGATGCCTATCACATAGGTATTCTTCACATTGATATTCATTGCCTAATGGGCCAACAGGGGATGAGCCGTTCCACCATCGAAATGAGGGAAATCCCTTCTATCCGATCAATATGGTGCAACTTAGCTCGCTTGTACCCCAACATAGGTCAACTCTCACACAGAAATAACATGTTGCACCGGAGAAACTTCTACCCGACCAACTAACTTAAAGATACCAACACGTGATACGCCGATGGATTCTACATTCCTATTATCAGGTGAGGCTAACACGATACTGCCCTACCCCAATCATTCACGGGGAATCCCTCTATCTATTTGAAGTTCATGGTGACGTCTCGCAGGAATGGTCCAAAGAACCCTGTCTAGTCCCATGATTATTGACACACGGTACACTTACTCATGACACAGATATATATATATATATATATATATATATATATTCACATCGAGATAATAAGTCAGGAAAAAAACAACAAACACATTCAAAGTCTCAAAAAATAAAAAATGAACATAAGATAAACATAATGATCAAAATAGATTTATTCATGTTTAGAAAGGGGAAGGTTATAGAAAATGCAAATGTCTCTTACATACAACATTCACCCACATTCCACAGTCATGTCTTAGAAGCTAACCTACCTCATAACGTCGATTTCGTTATTGCACTGTGCCGCTCATTCCTTGCTCTTTTGAAGAATCTGGCTCCACAATACCTCATGTGCTTAAGATCTTAAAAGTGAGATTTTGTCCCATGTACAAATCCATTTTATAGGGTAGGGTTGTCAGACGTTCTTTTGACATACTTCTAACTACAAGTATGTTTGGATAGGAGTCCTTTAGCCTCATCTATCGTACTTCAGGATGACAGTGACAGACAACCAGGGCATAATCCACACTCCCTTACGGCCTGGCAACTCCTCAGGTCTTCCTTGAATTAGGGCCTTTCATGTGGTGTCGGACCATATTTCTAAGTTCAGACGATATGATTTCTCGAGTCATAATTCCTTAGTAGACCCACTCTGGATGTGACCCTTTAGGTGGAGTGTGGGCTTCTCTGTACGACACTACCACTTTTTGAGCATTTTCTGTGTGGTTCTGGAAAGCTCCCATATTTGCTCTAGTTTGTCATAGACCTTTGCTCACCTTGGGTGAGTAGCTCTTATCTCATCAGAGCCACCAGCCTCTTCAACTATTCGTTCTTACCTTAATGGTGGACTACTTTTCTAAGTTGCCTACCATAAGGCGAGACACTCATATCCACCTCACGCTGGATGTATTTGCCAAGCCTTGTACAAGGTGTTTGCTCACTCACATGTTGGACTAGCTACACTTTGCAACATCCACAACTATTTCTTCAACAAACTAATGAAGTGTTCCTCATCTTTCTTTTCATTCAACCCCATTGGTGGTCTGTCCCCTTGCACTAGCGAGGCTCTTACAAAGAGAGTCTTTGGGTTGATCATGCGTGGTGTCCTTGTGTGTGTTGACCGAGTTGAGTGATTCCCCGCGTCGAATGGTGGATTAATTCCCTATTGGTACTTATATGATGAGATATTGTGAATTTCATATACTTTAATAAGAGGGTGATTCTTCGCCTTGATAATGACTATGCATATATGAGATTTGCTCGGAGGGTTATTCCTCACTATACTTATATACTTGTGACTTATTCTAAGGGTGATTGCGTGATTATGAATACATGTGTTCCTGCTCGGAGGGTGATTCCTCACCATGCATAAATATAAGTGTTCACATATTAATTTATATGAAACAATGCATACATATTCATGTTCATTATTTCTCATTAATAGTACTGTCATGAGTTTTAACCAACTGGGATTAGGGGCGTAAAAGAAATTGAAAACTGATTGAACCAACCAAATTGGTGGGTTTGGTACCAGTTTTTATATTTTGAAAACCGGTTTGAACCGAACTGGACCGATATATATTTTAATTTTTTATAATATATTATATATTCTAAATTGCTTATTAATATAACATGAAATTTTAATTTTAAATATGAACATTAATATTAAGTTATTAATATAAACTTTTGATAAATACATATTTGAAAATAGTCAAAATTCTAGTAATACTGTTTTATTTATTTATTTGATAACCAAATTCTATTAATATTGTTTGTTGCTGCATATGATGGTTATCTTCAGAATCGTTTGATTGTGGCTCGTCTCTATGCGAACTAAATGTTGAACTGAGATTGGACGAGGATGTCATGATATGATGATAACATACAGCAGCAGACAAAGCCACATCACGAACTGACAAATTAGCTATAGATAGAAGTTCAAATCTCCATTTGCCTTTGGCATATTTGGACCTGACACCAACAAATTGATGTCCTTCTTACGCTAACAATTCATCATTCGTTCGTGGATATATACAATATTTTTGACATAATAAATTATAATATATATTATTTTTGATAAATATACTTTTACACACTTAATTATATATTCTCAATTTATGTAGTGTCACATGTGTAAACGGTAAATCAAAAAATTGGACTGGATTAAAACTGAAAAAATTAAAAATTTTGATTTCGGTGATAAATCTATCTGTATTGGTTTTTAAATTTTCAAAATTTATGTATATCGGTTCGAATCTAAAACTTGTTCAAAATTAGACTAAACAAGACCGGATACACCCCCAATGACCCCTAATGAAGAATTCTAAGAAGTCTCACTATGGTAGTCCCACCTGTAGTTTCATTTACGTTTATCGGAGTCGTAGATGTAGATTTAGCACAGACATATATTCCTGAGGAAGAAGGACTAGTCCCGCCCGAGGTGTAGACACGGAGGTCTGTCTCCGATTGTTAGATATTTGTTTTGTTAAGATATAGATCTTAGTTAGGTGACGAATTATATACGGTTTGAAGAAATTTATAGGTCTAACTCATCTCATAATACCGGTTCTACAAGTGAGGATTGCTCATTGCTTATAAACATGCCCAAGACCTTGTCCACAGCCAATGTGAGATTATTCCTCAACATCTTCACTCACGTACAAGCCAGTATTTTTTCTGGTCCTTGTCACGGGGTAAGTAGTGTGGGCCCCCATTCGTCCTGTGGCAGGCTCTGATACCATGAAAAAATTCATGAGTCTAACTCATCTCATAAAACCGGTTCTATAAGTGAGGATTGCTCATTGCTTATAAATATGCCCAAGACCTTGTCTACAGCCAATGTGAGATTATTCCTCAACACGATTTGTTGTGTTTTGATGTAATTAAAGAATTGATGATAGTATATAATATGGGAAGAAATAAGTTTAATTTTCTTATTGTATGAATCTCTAGTATACTTGGTATATTAGTCTACGACTAATCTCAATACTTATTCTGTTGAAATATACATTTTACTTAATGTGCGCTATACTCGATAATGCAGGCCTAGACCTGAATTAGATTTTGGGTACCGTTGTCGATTGGTTGGCCTTCTTGACATTGAGGATCCTCGCCGAATTCTTTAATGAGGAACGAGGGTGCCACAGAGTATCAAGGATATAATATAAATAATAAATTTTATCTTAAACTTTTGAGATAAACGATAATTTTACTATTAATAATACATGCGTATTACAATTTTTTAAAATTTTCATACAAAATATAATAAACAATTTAACTAATTTTTCAAATCGGAATTCAAAATTTTTAAATTTTAAAATAATAATAATATTAAAAAAATTTTAATAATATTTTTATTCAACTTTTAATTTTTATTTAAAATTATCTTATCTCATCTTACTATATATCCAAACAAATTACTATACATAAGTACCCAGTCACTGTTTGGGGGTGGGTGTGTTGTTCACCTAATAGCGGTAAAAAATTCGCGAATGACCTAGAAAATGATATTTTCATAATCCTAAAATTTAGAGTTAATTGAATTCATAAGAAAATTAGCATTATCCCTAGCTATAATAAAGGTACGTACGACGCACGCAGTACGTACGTATACCCCAGCTAGCTAGGAGACGGAGTTCCTTGTATCGTACGTACACTTTACCATGCATTTTTGCTGTCGTTTGTTTCTTGCGAAGACATCATCCAATATTTCCAGTATTGTATACACTGGCCAATGAAATTTGAGAAAATCATTGCATCGAGTTTGACACGGAAACTCTGCTGGACATATATGCATTCATGCATATCGGTCTGATCAAGGCATGGAATAAGGTTCGAGGCTTGAATCATGTGGACAATGAGTCAGTCAAGTCAAGACAGCTCACTTTAGGCGATCGAACCCAAACTACTTGGATATTAGCAAGCATGTACGTTGTTCATTAATTCAAATGCAGTATATACCAAGCTTTGTGGTGCAGCTGTCAATTAAGCTGCATGAGATATTGCTGCATGCATTTCTAATATCAGGCTCCATTTTTTGTTGAATTTTTAATCCTAAATTGCTGTATTGTGTCGTGTGAAAATGCTCATATAAATGCTATACATATATCTAGATATATAAATGCAATCATGAATGTATAAGCGTCGCATAATTATTTTTTAAAAAGTAAATAAATATCACTACAACGCAATTACTTTTTAGTAACGGTTGAGAAATTGTGACAGTTCCCAAACCGTCACTAAAAAGCCTTTTCTGTGACGGTTTTCGTCATTAAAGACAAATGAGATTTTTTTAACGTTCCAACGTATGGAAAATTTACGTTCTAATGTCACATATACGTTCGAACATTGTGGCTACTTACGTTCGTTAACGTTCGAACGTAAAATGTTTTGCGCCAACATTCGAACATTAATTACTAACGTTCGAACGTTAATCATAAATTTAAATTAAATATGACTCTAATTTAAAAATTATGTAGTTTTTATAGTGCATAATTTGTGAATAAGTCTAAAAAATTGACTTGTATATATTTATATATACACAATTTGTAATATATAAATATATATTTATGTTTATATATATTTGAAGTGCAATGATTTAATATTAAAGTTGGAAAATATAACATTGAAGAAAATTCAGAATTGAAATTAAAAAACGATAGAAATATTCAATAATATTTTTCTTTAAAATTATTAAAAGTAAAATACAAAATATGATAGTAAACAACACTTAGATGATAGCGTTGTCCGCGAAAGTCGAACTCCGTACCTCCTCAGTCAAGGTATCAACATTGTCTTTGAGGATACCTACACGATGGGTGATCTCAGCGACAGACACCTCTATAGTCGTGAGCGATCGATCGATCTTATGATCGATATGCGCAGTCAGCTATGAGATCACCACATCAACCCAAGCAGGCCGCACATCTCCCGTAGATGTACTCGGCGTCTGCTGACTACTACTCCCCACATAACCTGGCTCAGGCTGCGTCGGAGGAACTAGATCCTCTACAGGGGTGGCTGATGTCCCCTTGCCTGTCTAATGCTACGTCGATGCGTGGTCATGTCGAGGGGCTTATCTGATCTTTCACCCGCTCTTCTGGCTGGGTTGGCACTCCCCGTGCAAGTAATAGCCGGCTGATCAAGACACCGTATGAGAGATTATCCGTAGAGACGATGCTAGCCTCGTAACGGATCTGCTCAAAGATGTGCAGTGTCAAATCTATGGGATCTCTACGTGTCACTCGTATAAAAAACTGTGCTCGAAGCCGACTAAATGTAGTTTTATGTGCCACAGGATCCACATTTGTTGCAACAATAAGGTGCAACATGCGGAAGAAATGTAGCAGATGGTTCTGGTTGAAGGCATTCTTCCTCTCGATCTGCATGCGGTCCCTCTCGGTGAGGATGTAGAAATCCTCTTCTCGGTCATCATCCCGAGCCTCGAGGCCAGTATCCTCGGCCTTTGATCGGTCTGCATTTCTGGCTGATGCTGGCTCAAATGGGCAGCCAGTAGATGATGCAGAAGTGCCTATATCCTCACGGGGTGTAGCGTGTGTAGATGTCTCAAGTCCTCGACGAATGCCGAGGTGCTTGGCAATGACATCTGGTGAAATCTCAATGGAAACACCGTATACAGTCACGGTGTGAGAGGATGCGTCCTAAGGCATGTCACACATCCCCATATAGACCTCCTGAACCATTCAGGGGTATACCTTCCCCCTCAATGTGCAGATATTTCCCCAGCCTCTACTAAGGAAAATATCTCTTAAGTTCGTCTGCTCCCATATGAGTTCATAGAACTCATTAATCAGGACCTCTCGCTCTACCATAACAGTACGAGCCTCGATACGAGCACTGTCCTGAGTGGCTCATTCCCTCCCTCGTTTCCTAGTATGCAGAGGATGAGCCATATCCTGAAAATAGAAAATGAAAAAAAATTATTTACATTGATGCATTTTTTTGTGTTAATTTTAAGCTGCTCTGCATTAACGTTTGAACATAGTAAAATGAACGTTCGAACATTTAGATAAAACATTCGGACGTGTATCCTTTATGTTCACACGTAAAACGATGTAAATAAATTAATGTTCAAACGTGTATCCTTTACGTTCGCACGTAAAACACATACGTGTGAACGTATAACATACTCGTTCGAACGTAAGCAGTAAAGAAATTTAAATATCGTACGTTCGGACGATTATGTTATACGTTCGAACGTAAATGATTCACATCCGAACATTGAGACAGAAATAAATTTTAAAAGTAGTACGTTCGGACGTTATAAGTAAACGTCCGAACGTAAATTTTACGAAAAAATAATGCCCGAATGTAAAACAATACACGTTCGAACGTAAAAGCCTTAACGGCTATGTAATTGAAATGTCGTATGTTCGATCGTCTTGGTGAAACGTTCGAACGTTACGACATAGACTCAACCATTATTGAAATCTCCAAAATCAATTTACAAGGTTCTAAATACCGAAATGTTACCGTAGAAATGAAGTATACACTTCAAGAAACTTTTCTACGGTGACTATTTGGCCAATGACAAGCCGTGGTGGCTGGAAAATGGAGTTAAACATCTGGCCACCACTTGGCCCGTTTTAAACAAAACCTAATCCAAATCTCAAATAAAATACATGTTATTTGATTAAAATATGAATGCCTATCTTTTAGTGACGGTTGTGGCGGAGTTTGACGGCGGTGGCGACAGAGGAGTGACGGCGTGCAAACGGGAACGAAGTTAGTAACGGTGAAAATGACGTTTCGCCGTTCTGTCTTGGGCTTATATACACAAGAGTTTGAACGTAATTCTTAATACGTTCGAACGTTTATCGATTTATTTTTCAAAATATTGACTATAATATATTATATTATTAATATATGTTATATATTATATTGTATACTATAACATATAGCATACTAAGTATTATATTATATTATAATATATATACTATTATAATATAATATATATATATGATCCATTATAAACGAATGAAAAAAAACATTATAACCACAATCTCTTAATACTAGCCTAAAACGATATACTTTATTTATTACAACTAGTACCCAAAATTACAGTGTACAAATTTCTAAATAGATTAATTGAGGCTGAATTACTCTATCTAATGAATGACAATTAGATTAATTTATTTTTTTGAATTTGTGAGTGCTAGTTATATTTCTTCAAGTTTAGCAATATGTTTATACATGTTGTTGTGATTTTATGCTTACTCTTGAAATAATTTTGATTATTGTTTGTGAATTTTGTGAATAGTTTGTGAGTTTATGGTGTTCATTGATGAATTAATATATGTAGAAATATTGTTGTGGGAATATTGTTGTTGTTGTGATACGGATTTGAAATATTGTGATTATTGTTTTGAATTTTTATTGAATATGTTTAACAAGAAAATTATAAGTTTAGAATCTTAATTTAAGTAAAGATTAAAAAATGTAATGTATAGCTAAAAAATTATATATATAACTGAACTATATACAAAGTACAGTACTTTTTTCATATAGAGGGAGATAAAAAACAAGACTGGTAATTGGATCAGTAAATAGCAAGGCAGTTTTAGTAGGATGATCGATCCCTTTTGTTTTCAAAGTAATGTTCAAACATCCTCCATTATTGTGTTACAAGTAATAAATATATAGAGGACAGACTAGCTAGCTTGCTCGGTGATCACGTTGTAGTTGCGTACTTTCAGTTGTTGCGTTTGTGGCTATGAAGTGGGCCGTACATATCTTCAGATATCGATATAGGTATCCATCGATATAGGTGTCCATTGAAAGTCATATATTTGGATGAAGTTAAAAGTCATACAAATTATAACCCTCAGATGATGTGATTCCAGAAAATCATTACTATATAATATATATATAGTGCATTATATATATATAGTATATATATATAGTGTATATATATAATTATAAGTTTAGGATATATATATAGTGTATTATATATATAGTATTATATATATAAATATAATTAATTTAATAATAGGTGGTAAAACTGGCCATATGCATGATTACAGATAAGGCAGACGGTATAACCGACCATATTCATGAGGAAGTATATAATAAAGAAAAGAGATATGAAATAAACTTCTTCATTAAAAACATAATACTTACAAGGAGTCTAATTCTCAAAAGAGTTGGAAGCTGAAGACATAAGGGAAGAAAGATTGGAAGATTTACAGAGTGGGGAAGACTTGAGAGGTTTGGGCGAGAGAGAAAGGGATTTCAAATTAGAATTATGAATGCCCTTCTTTCCTTGTGAACCCCTTTATATAGACACTTAAACAGTAAGTCTAATAATACATGAACAGTACCAGCCGACACTAAAAACAATAACAGTATCAGCTGACGCTAAAAACAAACACAGTACAGCCGACGCTAAAAACAAACACAGTACAGGACACGTAAACTTGTATGTACACAAACAATAATCTTCTGGAGGGATAATATTCCTGACAACTTCCGTCTGTCATGCTGACTAATCGAAAAGTAATAATCTTTTGAAGTCACATATTCTGAGGATCGTAAATTGCCAATTCAAGTTCAAATGGGTCTTAAGAATCCATCAGTTGTACTGGATGATAAGGTGAGTAATCTTGAGAGGGAGAGGCGGCTTGGTTACTTTGGGAGGCCTGTTGAGAAGGAGAGGCCTGATGAACTGGTGATAACGCGGATTGCTGTAGTGGAGATAATCTTGCTTCCTCTTGATCGTCACTGTTTGATACTTGTGACATTACTTCAGCTAATTTTTTCAAATCCTTCTTATTGGTAATGGATGCTAATTGTGCTTGAAATCTGCTTCGTTGGACTAGAACTTCTGGAGTTTTGGTAACTTTAGAAAACATATTTAATACATGATCATAATTGTATTTTTCCCACAATTTGACGGAAACTTGGCGGGCTAGAAACGTAATGGTTTTGAGAGAGGGATGAGGTTTAATGACATATTCCCATTTCATAATCCAATTTAATTTGGTCTTGAGAAAAAAGAGCAGAAGTGGTGAACAATGGTTTAATGATGGTGGACTGTCGTTTTGTGAAATAAAATTTTGGAAACTTTCCTGAAGGGGAAGAGGAAGGAGAAGAGGTTCGGGTCCGTAATATTCCCACCATAGTGAGAACCATTTCGGGAGTGTTTTGATTTCTTGTAATTTGTCAAAATG
This sequence comes from Juglans mandshurica, assembly GCA_022457165.1. Classification (NCBI taxonomy): domain Eukaryota; kingdom Viridiplantae; phylum Streptophyta; class Magnoliopsida; order Fagales; family Juglandaceae; genus Juglans; species Juglans mandshurica. Next base: position 22,963,665 of record CM039623.1, read on the forward strand.
AAGGAACCAAGAGTGACGCAAGTTTTTATTTTGCTTGAGAAACATTTTTGTCCATGCGTGCTGGTAATCATAATAATCATAATAAGAAGGATCATAAGGATGAGAGAACTTTCTTGTTAAATAGGGATTTTTTTCCCATTGTTCCAATGTGAGGACCTGTTTAATGGTGACTTTATGAAAAACAATAATTGGATATGCAGGTGGAGAATGTTGAGTTTGAAGAGAACAAGAAATTTCAGAGATGATAATTGAGTCGGGATCTACTAATATGAATTCATAAAAATGCTGAGTTTTCTTAATATTTTGTGGAACATAATGCCAATCTGGTAAAATAAATGCATCAAGTAATTTCTGGGGGTCAGACAGATGTTGAATTTCAAATTCAATAGGAAAGACTGTGTGCCAATGAGACTTGATGATAATAGGAGATGAAGAAGGCTGGGATAATAATGGAGGATTGATAATTTGGGAAGGAGAAGAGGAAGAGGGAGAAACTGCTTTGGAATAGGTTGGCAGTTTTGCAGAAGCTAATGGTGAAAAAGGATTGTAAGAGGGTATAATGTTTTGCGGTAATGACCCCAATACCGTATATGGTCTTGGAGTTGCAGAAGGACAAGGTGAAGGATAAGGAGGAGATGGTGGTTGTGCGTATGAGGATTTAGACTTTACTTTTGACTTTGAAGATGACATGATTTTTCCTGTAAGAATTCTCGGGATAGAAAATCAGGAAGAGAATTAGACTCTCCTTTAATATGTTCAATATCAAAATAAAAAATACTTAATATAGCTTGCCATCTGGCAAATATTTGCTTAGCAGCCAGGTTTTTTACATCTTTAATCAAAACTTCATTGGTTGATTTACAATCTATTCTAAGTAAAAACTTTTGATTCAACAAATCATCTTGAAATTTAGAAATACATAATACAATAGCTAGAATTTCTTTTTTAACAGTGCTGTAATTCTTTTGGGCAGGATTCCAACATCCTGAATGGAATCGAACAATCTGTTCTAAATCAGTTGATAATCTTTGTTTCATAATTCCTTCATATCCATTATCAGAGGCATCCGTTTCAACAATTTTAAAAGTATGTAGAGATGGAAGTTTTAAGCATAGTAGTTTCTTAACATGAGTTTTAATTTGTTTTATGATATTAGTATGTTTTTCTGTCCAAGGAGGTGGATTCTTTTTTAATCTCTTAAATAATGGTTTACATAATGGTCTGAGAGATTGGTAAAAATCTGCAACATAGTTGAGACTTCCTAAAAATCTTTGTAATTATTTTTTCTCTTTTATTTCATCTGGAAATTTGTCAGCAAATTCTATTACTCTACTAATTGGTGTAATTGTTCCATGATAGATTTCATGTCCGAGAAATCTAATTTTTTCCTGAAATAATTTTATTTTTGATGATGAAACGATTAATCCGTTTTGTTTGATAACTTGAACAAAAGTATTTAAATGTTTCCAATGTTGTTCAATAGATGAAGAGAATATTAATACGTCATCTATATAAACTATTGAAAAGTGAGTATAAAGGATAAATATCTCGTTCATAATATTTTGAAATTCACTAGTAGTATTATATATATGTATATACTATACTATATATATAATACTATATATATTATATAGTACTTTATATATATAATTCATTATATATATAAGTTTTCATGTTAGTTTTATTAATTATATATTATTGATTTATATATATAGTATAGTATATATACTATATATACTATACTATAATATAGTATATAATATAGTATATTATATACTATATAGTTTACTATATATAGTCCAGATTACTTACCTTGGCATCCACCTCTCATAATCCTAAAAATACAAGCGGGTTATATGACAGAAGAAAATAGTGACAAAAAGTTAGTACTTTTCTTAACTTTTTTTTTAAAAAAAGATTAGATTGAAGGGAAATATTATGAGTATCTAGAAAGAAATACATATATATAACTATTATATTAACAAATAGTAACAATAGAATAAAAGTAATTAATAATATATTCCTGCTAGATTTCTTCATATCTGTGATGATCTTTCCACATTCGAACGTTTAATTTGAACGTTCGAACGTTAATGGAGGTATATGAAAGTCTCATTTTCATGTTCGAACGTATAATTATAATACGTTCGAACAGGAGAAGAAAAATGTGAGAAATTTTCCGCTCAATTTAGGCACCTCTGTGATGATCTGAAACGTTCGGAAGTAAATTTTTACGTCCAAATGTTATTGTAAACGTTCGAACGTAAATCTTTCATCTTTTGAACATAAAAATAAAAGTGATGATATGAACGTTCGGACGTTAAAATTTTAGGTATCTCAATTTGGCACTCGATTTAGGTATCTCTATGATGATCTGAACGTTCGGAAGTTAAAATTTTACGTTCGAACGTTAGTTGATGAAAATCATTAGGACCTTATAAACGTTCGAACGCCAAAATTCTTAACTTTTGAACATTAAAATAAAAGTGCGGAAAATTTCCCGCAATATTTTTGGCGTTGTCATTGGAAGCAAACGTCCGAATGTTTTCTATAGAAAATTTATCCGTGTTTTTTAACGTTTGAATGTCATCTAAAAATTGGATGGGATAATATAACGTTCAAACGTATAACTTAAACGTTCGAACATTACATCTAAAAATTTTAACTTTGAATGAATACACGCACGGGAGGCAGCAGCCTCATTTTTGTTGCTTCTCCAGTGCGCGCAAGAGAGAGTACTCTTCCTGGGTTAGAGAGAGAGAGTTGAGTGAGAGAGGGACGTGGGCTAGAGGGAGAGAGAGTTCAGTGAGAGAGAGTTGAGTGAGAGAGGGACGTGGGTTAGAGAGAGAGAGTTAGAGTGAGAGAGTGTTAGTGTGAGAGTTGAGTTGAGTTGAGTTTTGGTAAGGAAAAATTATTTTTCTTTTGTATTTTCTTGAATTTTATTATATTTGTTTTGTGTTTTTCTTATATATATTTCTAATAAGTTAGTGTTGTATTTTTTTGAAGGATTGTTGTTTTGGCAAGTTGGAAACTTTTGATTTGTAAGAGGATATTGTGAGTGCTAGGTATATTTCTATACTTTAGCAATATGTTTTATACATTTTATGCTTACTTTTGAAATATTGTGATTATTGTTTGTATAGTTTGTGAATACTTTGTGAGTTTATGGTATTATTGATGAATTAATATGTGTAGAAATATTGTTGTGTGAATATTGTGAATATGTTGTGATATGGATTTGAAATATTGTGATTATTGTTTGTGAATTTTGTTTAAATATGTTTACATGGTTCGAAATAGTTTGTGTTTAAGTTTTGGATTTATGTGAAAATTTTGATATAATATTTTTTGGCTTTGAAGAATTTGTGAGTGCTAGTTATCTTTTGAGGAATATGTTTATACATGTTGTTGTAATTTTATGCTTACTCTTGAAATATTCTGATTATTGTTTGTAGTGCTTGTTAGTTTATGATATTCATTGATGAATTAATATATGTAGAAATATTGTTGTGGGAATATTGTTGTTGTTGTTGTGATATATATTTGAAATATTGTGATTATTGTTTGTGAATTTTTATTGAATATGTTTATATGGTTAGATTTAAGTAAAGATTAAAAACATTTAATATAAATTTAATATGAGACTTAATATTTAACATTTAATATGTATATATAATATATTCATACTAATTTAGTTAGAATATGATTATTATTCAAATTATAACTATAGTATAAAACTTAATTTTAAAAAGAAGAAAAACAAGTATATAACTTAACTATATATAAAGTATAATATATATACAATAACTAAGTAATTAATAATTACTTATTAAATATAAATAACTCACTCAATTAAGTATAACAATTAAAATGATACGACTTTAGGCATAATAAAAATTAAAATTAGTAATTATTAATTATAGTTATTAAGTATAACAATTAAAATGATACTTTAGGAATAAGATGAGTATAAAACTTAATTTTAAAAAAAAGAAAAAGAAAAAGTTTATAACTTAACTATATATAAAGTATAATATACATATAAATAACTATTATTAATAAAAACTTGGGAATGATAATAATAAATAACTATTATTAACTACTATATACTTATTGTCTATATAAATAAATAACTCACTCAATTAAGTATAACAATTAAAATTATATTTTAGGAATGATAATAATTAAAATTATATAATAATCTTTGAAATTATATATAAGAATTATAATAACAATTATATAATAAGAATTAAAATTATGGGGAGGTGCCAATTAATAATGTCCTAAGATATATAATAATAATTAAAATTATAATTTAGGAATAATAACCCGAGATCAATCATTATAGTATTTCGCATAGGATAGCCCCAGCCAATCCAAAATCACTCCAAAAAACTTTGTTGCCTGTTGAAAAGTCTGAAGCTTCAATTCCATAACTATTAATTTTTAATTTTTTTTATAAATTAACAATGTCACATTCGTATTGTGTTATAATGTTAAACTAGAGAGAGATGAAAGAATATGTGAACAAGTTTCGTGTCTTGTACACCCCGGGAAAGAATGATCTGTCAAATTGCTTGACTCTCAAAGTCTCTCTGGCCTTTCGAGTTGTCAAGGTCGGACAATTTATGACGGTTAAGTAATTAGATTAAAGTTTAGACATTTCTTCTAGATCATTCTTTCCCGTTGTGTACTGATAGGAAACTTGTTCACATAATCTTCTATCTCTCTTTAATTTAACAATATAACACTACTATGATGTGACATTGTTAATTCAAACGACATAAAGATATTGTTTGTAGTGTTTTTTAATAATTATGTTGTGACATTGCATAAATAACCTTAGACCCGTTTGAGAATTAGTGTACATTTATATGTCCACTAATTTCTGAATTGTCCAGTGTGGATAGTTTGTGATTATATTATCTGTATTGCACATTTTTGTTACTCCTACTTTCCACGTTTAATGTGAAGTTTCGGTGTCTTCCTCTACTGTTCTTCGGGTATACTGTTCGGATGGTCACAATCCCTTCATTTGAACATGTATACTTGGAGAACTATAAGGAGGTGCTGCCGAAATTTCTACTAACGTGGAAAGTAGTAGAGTGACGAGATTTGTGCAATATGGATAATATAATCTTGAATGAGATAGAACCAACTACCTTATAAAAAAAACAATGAGAGTTGGAGCATACATGCATGTGAATTTTCTATGTACTTGTTATTAATAGATAGATGTTATTAGAAATAGACAAAAATTGGATGCATCTGGGCGATAGACTTAGAAAGGATTACGTACCCTATGCGCGTGGAGTAAGAACCTTAATTGATTTTGCACGAGCATCTGCTGATAGTCGTGGTGACATTAAGTGTCCATGTCGAGGGTGTAAAAATTTGTGTGCGATAGGGTTGGATGAAATTGAAAGTCATATATTTGTGAACGATATGGATTTGGGGTATACCCGATGGGTACTGCATGGTGAGCCGTATGAACAGTCAGCAGATGTACTGGTCGATCATCATAATTATTTGCAGCACATGGATGATGATTATGAGCAGGATGAGATGGAGGAGATGTTGAGTGACATTGGAGTGGGGATGTTTATGGATGAGGTTGATGACAATGCCTCAAGTGGCAGAGGGACTGATTGTGAAAATTTCACTTCAATGTGGGAAGATGCAAAGCGTGAGCTTTATCCAGGTTGCACAAAACATTCCAAAATGTCGTTTATTGTGCAGTTGCTTCACACTAAGTCATTGTGTGGGATGTCGACGAAAGCAATAAACATGGTATTGGATTTATTTAACGAGGTGCTTCCCGAAGGGTCTGCAATGCCCAAGAACTTTTATGAAGCGAAACAGTTGAGAAAGAAATTAGGATTTGAGTACAAGTCCATACATGTAGGGGTGTGCAAAATTCTGAGAATTCTGACTCCGTCCGACCTCCGCTTCGACACCGACTCCGATGGAGTCGGAGTTATCGGAATTCGGAGTAGCTCCGAATAGTTATTCGGAGTCGGAGTCAGAGTCGGAGCTCCTTGTAGCTCCGACTCCGACTCCGAATTTTTTTTTCAAACCCAGCTGTAAAACGACGTCGTTTTACAGCTGGGTTTGAAAAAAAAATTATTGAACGACACCGTTCCACTTAATATGGAATGGCATCGTTTCATATGTCTTCTTGAAGAAGACTTCTTCTTCATACGTCCCCGGTCCCCCCTTCTTCTTCCTCTTCTTTCTTCAGTTCTTCTTCCTTCTCCCTTCTCTCTCGCGTTTCCCGTCCCAGTGACTGAACCAGTGAACTGTGGAGCCGTCCTCACGTCTTGTGTCTTTCTTGCCAGCGTGCCGCCGTTGTCGTTACTCCTCCGTGCCGCCGTTCCTCTGTTCAGCTTCCACCTACGGTGAGCCCTAAATTTATGAGCCCTAAATTTAATTCAAGCACGTCTCTTATGAATTGGAGCCAGCAGTTGTGATTCTTGTGAATTGGTTGTATTGAATATTGAATATAGTCCCAACACGGCGCTCAAAACCCTGAATTTTACATTGTATTGCAGACTTGTGCTCGAGCGAGGTGTCGAGCGCAAGTCGAGCGCACGTTGTATTGAACATTGGCTCGAGCGATATGTCGAGAGGAAGTGGAGCGAACCTCTCTGGAAGAGTTCTGCTCGAGCGCCACGTCGAGCGCACGTCGAGCGAACCTCTCTGGATGGATTCTGCTCGAGTGCCACGTCGAGCGCACATCGAGCGAACCTCTCTGGATGGATACTGCTCGAGCGCCACGTCGAGCGAACCTCTCTGTATGAGTTCTGCTCGAGCGCCACTTCGAGCGCACATCGAGCGAACCTTTCTGGATGGGTTCTGCTCGAGCGCCACGTCGAGCGCACGTCGAGCGAACCTCTCTGTATGGCTTCTGCTCGAGCGCACGTCGAGCGAACCTCTCTGGATGGTTTCTGCTCGAGCGCACGTCGAGCGCACGTCGAGCGAACCTCTCTGGATGGGTTCTGCTCGAGCGCACGTCGAGCGAACCTCTCTGGATTCCGCTGAGTTGAGCGCACGTCAACCGAACCTCGATGTAATAATACATCGATACAATAATTTATTATGATACAATAATACATGTCCTATTGTATAATACAATAGCCTAGTTTATTTTTAAACTAATTTTTTGCTTCTAATTTAATTTTTTCAGCTTCATTGATTGTGATATGGATCCTAGATATAGTGGAGATGATTGTCCACAAGGGGATGTGGCGGATGCCAATGCTACAACTCCTACACCGGTGGGTACTTTCACCCCTAGAGCCACATCTAGGGCAGCTACATCTAGAGCAGCTACATCTTGTGCGAGTAGCCGACTCCCACTCCCAGTTGATATAGAGGATGAGGATATGTTCAACGAAGAGGAGGAGATGCCCATTGAGCAAGATCAACCACCACGACCTTCTAAAAAGTGGTCGTGGACATGGGAGCATTTCACCAAAATTCCTGGTGAAATTGCGAACCCAGTAGCAAGATGCCATTACTGTGGATCACTTTGTGGATGCCATTCGAAGAAGCAAGGTACTAGTGTGTTAATAGCACATCTAAATGGTTGCCAACGATATAAGATAGCGAAGGGATTGCAAGCCACTGATCAGACCAACCTCAGTTACCAAACTTCTATAGCCACTGATGGTACACAGACTAAGAAATTGGTCATCCCTCAATACAGTGAGAAGATGTTGAGGGACATGCTTGCAGAGATGATAATTACTGATGAGATGCCATTTACCACAGTCGAGAAAAGAGGCTTTCGAAAGTTTCTAAATTTTGTTGAGCCACGATTTCCCATTCCATCACGGTATACAGTGATGCGAGATTGTATGAAGAGGCATGCGAAGGACAAGGAGGAGATGAGGAAGATGTTTATTACCACTGGCCAGAGAGTGTCTTTTACGATTGACACATGGACTTCCATACAGAACGTCTGCTACATGTGTATCACAGCACACTACATTGACAGTGAGTGGATTTTGCATAAAAAAATTATTGGTTTTAAAGAAATTGTGGATCATAAAGGTGCATCCATTGGGGCGAAGATGGATGATTGTTTAAAGGACTGGGGAATTCGAAAAGTGCTGTGTATTACAGTTGACAATGCCAGTGCGAATGAAACAGCAATTGATTGGTTTAAGCGGAACACGACGGTTAGAGATGATGTCATTCGGGCCCACGAGTTTATTCACGTTCGATGCTGTGCTCATATCATTAATCTCATAGTTGTTGAGGGATTAAAAGAGGTTCATGATTCCATAACCCGAGTCCGCAACATTGTACGATATGTGAGGGGTTCCCCTCAAAGGCTTGCCAAGTTTAAGGCAATAGCAGAAGATCTAAAGATTGAATGTTCTAGTATGCTGTGCTTGGACGTTCCGACTCGATGGAATTCTACATACATGATGTTGGATGGAGGTCGAGGATGGGGGCCTGAGGTATGTTTTGTTGGAGCCAGCAGGACAGGGGCTCGGTGCACCGGACGCACATGATTGGACCAGTGTGAGTTATTTTGTTGAATTTTTAAGAACTTTTTATGAGATAACCATGCGGCTATCTGGATCCAAATATACGACTGCGAACTCATTTTTCAGCGAGCTTTCGGAGCTTCACTTCCAGTTGGAAAATAGTTGTACTGACTCTGCTGGATTGTTATTTGCTATGGCTACGAGGATGAAGATCAAATATGATAAATATTGGGGGAATATTGAGAAGATAAATAGATTGCTATTTGTGGCTGTGATCCTTGACCCCCGAGTTAAGTTGGCCGTTCTAGAATTTTGGGTAAATTCCGTCATCGGGGCAGTGAAGGCTGCAGAGTTTATTAGATTGCTAAAAAGTGATGTTGATGACTTATATCATCACTACAGTACTAGTGCTCAGCCTTCATCCGCAGTTGGTAGCTCCTCACATTCGAGGCCGACAGGATTGACAGTTTCCTCAGATGATACTGACCCATCTGTAGGGGTTAGATGTAATCGTATTATACGGAAGTATCATCAACTCATGTCAACAAGGAATATTATGCATTGTACATCTGAGGTTGAACGATATTTTATGGAAGCTGTCGAGGCACCTAGTGATGTATTTCAGTTATTAACTTGGTGGAAAGTTAATTCCACCAAGTATCCAGTCCTTTCCCGTGTGGCCCGAGATGTGCTAGTCATTCCTGTCACTACGGTTGCCTCAGAGTCGGCATTTAGCACTGGAGGTCGCGTGTTGGATGCTTATCGGAGTTCATTGTCACCGTCAACCGTGGAGGCCCTCGTTTGCACACAGAATTGGATAAGTGAAACGCCCATTGGACTAGATACCGTTGGCGTTGATGCCGAGAGCTATAGGCTTGAATCGGGTAAGTTTATATGCTTTTAAATGATGATTTAATCATTTTTAATGTTTCTAACTTCTACTTTTTATGATTTTATAGATCTAATTGTGAACCCTAACATAATTACCGACGATTGAGAGTCTGGAACGGACGCTACTTGAGAGTTGGGATGGAGTTGAGTGAACCTCATTTCTTGGTAAGAATCAAATTATTCTTTTACCGTATTCAATTTTTTATTATCAATTTTTTTTCATCTATTGATTACTACTTTCTATCTTCATTTCAGGCACGACCAATGGAACAAAAAGTATTTGAGTGAAATCCGTGTTTAATTTTTATGTAGTTATATTTCAAGACTGAGTCATATTGTTATTACGTTATAAATGAGACTGTTATAACTTATGGCTACATCATACATGTTATTTACTTTTTAAACTATTTATATAGTTATATTTATTTTTATTTTATAATTTCTATTAGTACTTATCCATCATCTCTCAAACGTTTATAATTTATTATCCAACTGAAATTAATCGAATTATAGAAATTCGTACCATCATTCTTTTCTATAAAATTTTAAATTTGTGTAATTTTCAACTCATGAGTCATGAGCACTTTTAATGCTAAATTTCAGGCGGACATAAAACAAATTAAAGATATAATCAAAATTCAGTAACAAAATCAGAATGAATATTTAAATTATTGAAAACTCTTCAATAAACCAAATATTTGTAGATGGTTCACTTTTAAAAAAAATATATATGTTGCTCACTATCTGAAACGAAATTGAACAACAAAATTTAAATAATAAAAAAAAAGAACAAAATTTCCGAAATTGAGTTCAGAAATTTCGTTCGGAGTCGGAGCTCCGACCTCCGTTCGGAACTCCCTCCGAACTTCAGTCGGAGTTCCTATCGGAGGTCGGAGCTCCGACCTCCGTTAGAAGTTCCGATCGGAGTTCGGAGTTCCGACCTCCGATTGGAATCGGACTCCGACTACGTTCGGAGTCGGAGTCGGAGGGGAAATTCGGCTCCGACTTTTGTCGGAGTCGGAGGTCGGAAATGACAACTCCGACTCCGTCGGAGTCGGAGCCCACCCCTACATACATGCATGCAAGAATGATTGTGTTTTGTTCTGGAAGGAGAACGAGGAGAAATAAGCATGTCTTGTATTTGGAGAGTCGAGGTGGAAGGGTAAGAAAAACGTGCCGGTTAAGGTGTTGCGGTATTTTCCCTTGAGACCTAGGTTGCAAAGAGTATATATGTGTAAGAAAACAGCTCACGATATGAGGTGGCAAAAGGATAAAAGGGTTAAGGACGACGCATATATGAGGCACCCTGCTGACTCACTTGCGTGGCAGTCTTTCGATAATCAATATCCAGAGTTTGGGATAGAAGTTCGGAACATGCGCTTGGGACTCACAACAGATGGATTCAACCCTTTTGGGAATATGAATACAAGTTATAGCACTTGGCCCGTAGTGTTGATTCCGTACAATTTTCCACCATGGAGGTGCATGAAGGCACCCAACTTTTTATTAACTTTACTTATCCCTGACCCGAGATCACTTGGAAATGACATTGACGTATTCATGCAGCCGTTTACTGAAAAGCTGAAAGAGTTATGGGAAACAGGCATTAGAACTTATGATGCATCACTTCGACATCTTTTCAGATGCATGCTACGGTAATGTGGACTATAAATGACTTTTCGGCATATGAGAATCTTTCCGGCTGGAGTACGAAAGGGAAGTTAGCGTGTCCGACGTGTAATAAAGAAACTGCTAGTGAGTGGTTAAAATATTCTCAGAAGTTGTGTTTCATGGGTCATCGACGTTATCTACTAGCAAATCATGCATGGAGAAGAGAATGTGCTAAGTTTGATGGTAGAGTAGAGGATAGAATTGCACCAAAAGAGCTGTCTGGGAAAGTGATGGTGGAACAACTGGTACATGTTATAGCGAACAATTTTGGCAAAGGTCGAGGAAAGAACAAGAGAAAATGAGGCACAGTAGAATTGAGTTGGACAAAGCGTAGTATTGTTTTTGACTTGTCGTATTGGTCATCCTGTATGTTGCGACATAGTTTGGATGTAATGCACATAAAGAAGAATATTTGTGATAATATACTGGATATATTGATAAGCATTAACAAAAAGACAAAGAACACGATTAAGACGAGGAAAGATCTTTATAGAATGTGAATTAAAAATAATTTACATTTACGGGTGGAAGGCCATAGGGTGGTCATGCCGCATGCATGTTTAACGATGACGAGGGAGGAGAGGATGGACTTCTGCAAATTGTTGCAAGGTGTGAAATTGCCAGATGGTTATGCTTCAAATATTGGTAGATGCGTGAGTCCTGATGACTGGAAAATCAATGGATTGAAAAGTCATGACTGTCACGTATTTTTGCAGAAGTTATTACCTGTGGGAATTCGTGGGAAGCTGACATCTAATGTACGTGTTGCCATATCCGAACTCCGTATGTGTTTTAAGAATTTGTGCTCTCGGGTAGTAAATCGAGATGTGTTGTGAAAATTAGAAGAAGACATTGCTACTATACTATGTAAATTCGAGCAGATCTTTCCACTATCAGTTTTTGATGTCATGGTCCATTTAGCAATACATTTACCACTAGAGGTAATGTTGGGTGGACCGGTGTAGCTCCGTTGGATGTATCCAGTTGAAAGATATTTGGGTCGACTGAAGCGCACTGTTGGGAATAAAGCCAGAGCTGAGAGTTCAATAGCATATGCCTATATACACGATGAATGGTTAACATTTTGCTCTCTATATCTTCGTGGTGTGAGACATGATTTAATCGTCAAGAGAGAAATGCTGATCTTGCTGCTCCGCCTCCTCGTGAGCTATCAGTGTTTTCGCAAAATGTACGACCCTTGGGTGTACAAACGGGTTACGATTTAATTGATGGAGAGTTGGGTAATGTTCGGTGGTATGTGTCAAATAATTGCCGAGAGATTGATGATTATCTCAGGTATGTCGTTCCATGTTTCTAATAATTCTAATGTTCTTCAAGTTTAATTATAACTGTTGTACTCAAAATAAACTTCTTTTGCATTTATCTATAATAGTGAGCACATTGACAAACTTAGGACGAAAGGTGTAGAAAACATAGAGGCAAGACACGAGAAAGAATTTCCCGGATGGTTTGAAGTACGTGTATGAACTAAAATTATATATATGTTATATTTTGATACTTTTAACTATGGATAATGAAATAATAAATATATATTATTTCAATTGTTAGATTTTGGAACAACGTGCTCGTGATTCCGAATCAAATTCTTCTGAATTGTATGCATTGGCCCGTGGTCCCTCAAATAGAACAATTCGTTACACTATACGCACGATTCGAGGTTATAGATTCCATACTCTGGACCGTGAACGTAATAGAAAGACTCAAAACTCTGGTGTGTTGGTCGAGGGGAGTCATGGAACAAATGATATTGACTATTATGGTGTCATACGTGATATTATCGGATTGAAATATCTGGGTGGGTTTGTAACATATGTCTTTAAATGTGATTGGTGGGATCTAGGCGGTGGTCGGATTTCGATACATAGGGATAATCACTTTACGAGTGTCAATACTACATCTAAATGGTATGAAGATGTTCCATTTGTATTGGCTTGTCAAGCTACCCAAGTCTATTACTTGATTGATCCAATGAAAAGTGCTAATGAAGATAGTAGAGAGATAACTTGGCGAGTCGTATAAAAATTTGTCCCTCGAAATATATATGAAGCAGGAACGAGTGTAGATTATTAGAAAAGTGGAGATGAGGATGACACTCCGATTGTAGAGTCATACTAGGAAGATAGAGAGGTTATTAACTTGTTTGTTGACCTTCATGCACTCGAGTTACTCCCTTTGTGTAGAGATGATGTCCCACTCGTCCATCTCGACCCGTCCGTATTAAATGATCATTCAATTCAAGTAAGTGAGGAGGAAGAAAAAGAAGAGTCAGAAGATGAAGACGAAGCAGAATCCGGCCAAGAGGTGGATAATAAGGATGAAGAAGAGGTGCATGATGATGATGAAGATGTTATTGAGGGAGATTCTGAAACAAGCATGGAATATACATCTGAAGATGAAGCATAAAAGTACTAAATATTTTATTCATATAAGTGACATTTAAAATATCTTGAATTTTCAACATTTCTTCTAATTAATTTTCTTTGATATAATTAATTATTTTCAAGAATGCCGCCAAAACGACAACGAAGAAATGTGCCTCCGCCAAGTCCAAGTCTCGAACTCATTGAGGACTCCCCACTCGAGGAATCTGCTCCTGAAGATCAAGTTAACACGCAAGAGAACAACAACCAGTCCACACCTACTAGTAAGGAAATATTGTCGTTGATAATTAATTATATAGTTAATACTTTTGTCTTAATAACTATATAACTATAATTATACTATCTATTATCATGTAGTTTATGCATCTGCACGTCGCGGTCGTGGCTATACACGTGGCATCTCTCTTGAGAAAAACAGAAGGCATGGAAAACTCAAGATGAACATTCCTGATAATTCCACTGGAGGAGTGGATGATAGTGCAGCAGCGCTTTCCTCCTATATTGACATAGCAGTTCGAGCTTATGCTCCATTTTATGTGTGCTCATGGCGAGATATTCCGAATGAGATTAAGGAGCACATTCGAAATCGTGTGTTGGTAAGTTTACTTTGAAAGTATATTTTTTTCACCTAGATTAATATATCATATTTTTGACCTGATTCACTTGTTAGGATGAATTCAACCTCGACTTTGGCCGTAGCGAGGATTTGAGAACCATGAATGAGTTGATGGCTACACTATTCCGACGTCACATGTACGATATCATGACCACTTCATGAAGTTTGAGATGTTGGAAGAGGCTGCGCAGTCTCCTTTCCAGCACATGAAGTTAGATGATTGCAGAAAGTGTTGTGATCTTTTCGCATATCCATATTATCAGGTATTTTACATTTATATCTTTTAATTATTTACATTCATATTCGTTCTATATATTATATGTATACATATTACAATTAACATTCTTAATCTATTTTGCAGGACTTGAGTTCTACAAATGCACATAATAGATCCGCTCTGACTGTCCACCATCATGCCGGTTCAAGATCATTTCATCCTCTTGCTGAAAAAATGGTAATTAAAAAATCTCTGGTTTCATTTATTTTTCTGATATTCTTTTATTTAAGTACTAACATTATCATTTTAAAATTGCTAATGTCGCTTTGTTAGAAACGTGATGATCCTGAAAACTTTTCCCTCATTCATGTCTATGTCGCTGCTCACACTAATGTGCATAGTGAGTGGATGGATCTTGTCGCTGCAGATAATTATGTAAGTAATGTTAATTTTATTAAATAAATTATGTAACATTTGAATAATTTTTTTTTATTTCTATTTCTTTTAATACGTTACTTATTAACGACCATTACCTTTTAAATTACAGAAAAAAATGATGGAGATGCAGTCGGCTTCTGGGGAATCCTCTCCTAGTGACATAGACATATTCACGCATGTGTTTGGGCCGCAGTCTAGTATGACAAGAGGTTTGGGACGATCTATCAAGTATAGATGTTCATCCTCCTCAACCTCATCGACTTCACAAATTAATAATCTTACCGAAAATTTAAAAGCTGTACGGCGTGAGAATGAGTATATGAGGTCAAGACAGAAAGAGTTAGAGTCTCTCTTAGAACGATAGTCTCATTTAGAGACCCGTTTGCAGGACCAACAGAGAGACCATGAGGAAAGAATACACAGTGAAGTCTAAGAGCAAGTGCAACGGGAGATGATGGTGCAAATAGAGCGTGTTATGTCGTTGCAACAAAATCACGGTAGGCGAGGAAAAAAGAAGAAATAAATTTTATCAGTAGTGGTGGCTAGTTTTAATATCTAAATTTAAAATTTTATAAGACATTATTTTTTGTTAATTGATGTTATGTAATATGATACAATTGTTATGTTTTTAAATTTTATGAAATTAGTATTTTTGATCTGTACGTTCGAATGTAAAGTAAAAACGTTCGAACATTGATTCCCATTCGAACCAACGTTCGAATGTGAATACATAAAATTTTATAGTAACATTCGAACGTAGGCATTTACGTTTGAACGTACTGATCCTCAAACGAATAAAACGTTTGAATGATTAAACGATTAACGTTCAAACAAACCTCCGAATGTACCACTTGCATTTGAATGCTCATTCGTTTACATTCGAAATAACGTCCGAACGTTAAACCCGTAACGTTTGAGCATTGGGCCGTTAACGTTCGAACGAATATTTGAACGTTTATTATAATTAACGTTTGGATGCATAAACATTCGAACGTAAATATGAAACGTTCGAACTATAATCAACGAACATCAACTTCTCTCATTTGAACGCCAATCGGTCGGGTTGCTGTTCGAACGTTCAATTTGACGTTCAAACGTTACTTTCTGTGACAGTTCTCAACCATCACAAAAAAAGAGAACATTCGAACGTTCAACCAAACGAAACACCTCCTACCGCCACTAAAAATATTTTTAGTGACGGTTCAATAGTAAATCGTTATCAATTATTTTCTGTGATGCACATTAGGTGACGGTCGTGGTGACGGTTTCAAATCGTTACCAAATATCTTTAGTGATGTTTTGATAATTTTTGGTGACACAAAAGATAAATTATGTTGTAGTGTATAAAATTTATATAAAAAAATTAATTTTTTAATAATAAATTTACTCTTTTTTAAAATGATTATATGATATGACTGTTTGTAATGTTATTCTTACTCTAACTAATATGACTATTTGTAATGTTATTCTTACTCTAACTAATAATGTGAGAAAGATACCCTCTTGTGAATCGAGACAAGACTCAAAAGACTCTACTAGCATAAGTTGATACGATGGATGTGACAACTCCATGGATGTGACAACTGCAGACTAGTCTTTATGTTTATGCTTTGGTATGTAACAAAGTTGCTGGACTATTGGCCTGAAACCTTTCCTCCTTTGGACATGCATTGATTTTAACAGGGGTTCCCACTTGTCTTATAACATATATTTGCCATAGTGGCCTCCGCCGGGTCCAATCTCTCTCGCTCGCCCACGCTTAGGGGTAGAAAAAGTATCCAACTTTTTAATAGGTGCGCATATTTTTTAAAAGTAATGCTACGTCTGTGAAGTATGTGTTGTATAGTTATTTTAAAAAATAATAGAGTTTATTATTAAAAAATTAATTTCTTTTCATGTGAATCTTGTATTTATTTATTTTTTTCAAAACGATTACACGATACTTGCACATTCATAACTGCGTCTCATTAATTTTTTTTTAAAACTATCCCTTTTTAAAATGTGCAGTATGGAAATCAGACTAAGCCCAATTATTTTTGGCCCAATAGTTATTTATTATATATTATTAGAATAATATTAGATATAATTTTAAGGTATGTAAATTTTACATATTTCTTTTAAAAGAAAATGAGATTTATTGTTAAAAAAATAATTTTTTTTTATATGTATACCAGATTTACCTACTTTTGCGAGACTTGCATATCCCATCAGTAAATAACATTTCTCGTATTGTTGTTCATTTCAGCAGTAGTTTCTATTCAAGTTAGTTTGTGGCTGTGCTATCCACCATGTACACTTTGATTCATGCTATTTAGTTTTTTTTTCCCAGAAAATCATGGATGCATTAATGGAAAGAGTAATTCTACGTATAACTGTGAAGTGCATAAATGCTACGTAATTGCTTTGAAAAAAATTAGAGTCTACTATTAAAAAATTAATTTTTTTTCATGTAAGTCACGTTTTATTAATTTCTTTTTAAAATGATTACGCCACGATTATACTATAAAAGCAAATATATTTGCTCTAATGGAAATAGGAGGGGTAGAATACTAATAACCCCAACAAAAACTTCGAACAAGAGACGTAATACTTAATAAAAGTTAAAAAAAAAAAAAAAAAAAGCAGTGGACCAAATAAAATAGTCCAGGCCCATACTCTGGACAAATAAATTTATTCAATTGTTATCTAGTATGCGAAAAAGGAGGACGTGGGTCATGCCCCTAAAAACACTTAGAATACTGCAACCCAAACGTCAGTGGTTGACGGATAATAATTAAGAAAAATATATATATATATATATATATATATATATAGAGGGAGGGGAAATGATCAGTCAGATGGGCAATTCCAATACCATAATTTAGGATAATGCTACGTATAATCGTGAAGTATGTAAGCGTCGTGTAATCATATTGAAAAAAAAATGATATCTATTATTAAAAAATTAATTTTTTTTATATGAATTCCATATTTATTCGTTTTTTTTTAAAAGTGATTGCGTGGCGCTTGAAAACTCACGACTGCAACCATCATTTCTCCACAATTTATTGGCAAAGAGATTGTCATGTTGGGTAAGAAAAAAGTCACTATTATGGTGGTTTATTTGATACTCCCTTGAGAGGATTGTTAAGTGCATGACATCTCTTAAATAAAAAGATCTAATTTGCAACAGAGGGCGCATTAGATTTGGATGAATTGAGGTAATTGAAGGAGATCTCTCGACTTTCTCACTCCCTCATCCTTTGATGGAGGAGCACTTGCTGGAAGTAGGTCGTGGACACCTAGCTAGTACAAAGGGAGGAGGCCGGCCAAAGGTTGTAGAGAAACCATATAGGTTAGGGCATATGAATACAGCGCCTAAGGCGACGCATTTGGCTCACACATGCATGGTTGAGAGTGGTAGGAAGAACAAGTGGCCTGAGGGTGGAGCATGGTGTGGTACGTATACGTGGTTCTTTTAGTGTGACACAGTGGGGCGGAAAACAAAATTTCTAACCTTTTTTGCACTTTAGATAGATTAAAAAAAAAAAAATGAAATACATTAACCAGTAAAATTGATCAAAGAATTGGCCGGCTAGATTTCCGACTCAAAGATGCCGGAGGAAGTATTTTCGATCCAATTCTATTTGGAAAAACAGGTTTTTTGACCCGACCCGACCCGACCCGGTTTTATTTATTTATTTATTATTATTATTATTGTTACACCATCCATGACATAAAATCTGAGAAATGAGATTTAGTTAAAATAGTTATTAATGAAGAACTTGAAAACAAAAGCAACATATATATTAGATATTTATTGAAGACTAGTGGATCCATTGGCATGTGTGTTAGTACTGTTGCTGCTTGCACTTTTTGGTGGGCTAAAATGGACTCATTCCAACGAAACAGAACCCATATGGCATATATATATATGCTTGTCCTCAAATAGAGAGAAAATAAATCATATATATACATATATATATATATATATATATATATGTATGACTTTCTTGAATCTTTTGAATCAAACATTCTCCAACCATCCAATAACAGATTGGATCAAAATGATAGTCTCCCCCAACCCAACCCTAAACCTCACACAAGACCAACATCGATCAAACCTTCCAGTTTTTTGCATCTACTGCCAACACCAACCCATGAATCCCCGGCCTCAGCTCTCGAGTCCAGAAAACTTGTCACACGAGTAGGCCTATATAACACTTACATGCCTGTTAACAAAAGGAAAAGAAAAGAAATTAATGGGGTTCATTTTATACGATTCTTTAATATGAAGAAGTTGACTTTAGAGAAAAAAGAAGTGCGCATGATTATTATTAAATAAATACATAATAAACTATATATAGATTTCGCATGGGGTTGGTGTTGGCCTGTTTTATAGAGTGGACATAGTACATGGTTTCTCAAGTGACAATACCTACCTCAAAAGGTCACATCAATACTGATCTCTAGACAAGCGGCCAGGTGGATAAGAAGTCCATATTCTCTTTTAAAAAAAAAAAAAAAAGTAATGCCAGGTACAATCTCCATTCAATGTAAGCTTAGGCTATTTTAACTTTAAAACTTTTTAAAATTATAAAATTATCCTTCCTAAAATAATGTTTTTTCTTATTTAATAAAGGGCCTACACATACAGTCTCCACTTGGAGACTGCAAATAGAATTTCTCTTAAAAAAATATCAAGTTAAATAAGTTAGCCAACCAATGAAGTTAAATGAACTTACGAAACATCATAAGAAACATCATAATCACGATAAATCTAAGAAGGGAAAAACCAAATATTCTTCAATTGCCCTCCTTCAAAATATTATTCAAAGTTATCTCTATAAGAAAAAAAAGAAACTATGTTAAAAATATAATTACGAAAAAATATTACATGAAAATATATGGTACTTCAAAATGATCAACTAAACAATTTCAAGATTATAGCTTTCGGCAGTTTCCATTAAGTCTTGGGAGTCATACTTATTGGAAATGACTCATTGGAATGAACTTTCAACCAATTTTGTGTATAAATAAGAGGTTTAGCCTTTTTTGGGGTCAAGGAGTTTCGAAATGAATCTAATATATGACCCCAATGTTGAATGCCGACTAATAAGCAACAGTAGAGATGAGAATAATCAACACATTCTCGTGCTACATTGGCAAGGATCGAAAATTTGGTTGAGTTCACTTTCCATTACATTAGAATATGTGTTAATCCTTCAAGGCTTCCCATGAAATACTTATCCAACTATAATATGGACTCTACAACACCTTTTAATGCTTGATATTGGCGATTCTTACTATAAAGATCATCCTCATCATCATAAGATGCGTTGTTTTGGGTCTTATCAACATGACTTGATTGGCCCCTACTCTAATATTGCTTATACAACAGCTCAACGATTCCCCTTAGTCGTGCAATAAGTTCAAACGCTCGCTCAGAACCAAGAAAATCAATCAACCAAAACTTAAAACTTCCAACTTTGCGGGTCAAGCATAGTTGCAGTAAACAAGATTTTGTTCACTGTCTCAAAATCCTCCAATATTTTTCATATCTCAATATCATATTCTTCCACATGGTTGCCAACTTAATATCAACACTTTTATAAAATTTGTTCAAATGGCTATATGGTGTAAAAATTTCTTTAATGAACAAATTTAAAGTTGCATGAGTTGAGCCTAAAATTGTAAGGTGGCATAATAGAAAATCTTAAAAAACTATACAAAAAGCTCAATGGTTTCCCAATCCTTAGAAGTTGGTTTCCTTTCTCCAACCTCCAAGAGATGTGGTACAAACTGATTATTTTCATCTTGCATTGGGTCAAACGTCGCACGGTACTTGAAAGTCACACTCAACATCAAATATATTGAGTTATACCAGGTTGGAACATCAAGAAAAGTAGCCCACCACCCAAAATATGTTGTTTGTTTGAACATAACTTGAACTTATTCAAGTTTTGCAAGGGAAGACTTTGCATACTTCACTACATTGGGAATTTTCACAACCGATTTATCAATTTTTTTCAACCCTTCGTTGACAATAAGATTTAAAATATGTGCATAACATCGTACGTGCACTAACTCATTATCTAATATCATACAACTTCCGACTATGAAGATTTTCCTCAAATAATCAATGGCTGTGTTATTGGAAGATGCGTTATCGACAGTGATGGTAAATATCTTCTTTATACTCCATTTAAGTATGGATGACTCGATCTCTCCTCCTATTGTCATCCCTTTATGATCAGAAACTTTCATAGAACTTGTTATTCTCTTATGCAAGTTCCAATCATTATCAATAAATGAGTTGGTATGTACATATAATTAAGATGTTGAATCGATATCTATAAATTAGTGGTTATGCAAATCTTATAACTAGATGTCATGAACATGCCCCTTAACTTGTCATTTTCTAACATGTATAACTTCAAACAGTCTCGCATAATAATAAGGCGAGAAAGGGTTGGAAATAGGCTCAATAGTGGCCATAAATTTTTTAAACCCTTGACCTTAAAAAAACCTAAATAGGAGCTCATCTATAATTGTCATCTTAACTACTACCAACATTATCTTTTGTTCATTATATATGGCAAGTTCAACACTAGGAATGCTGGTTGAACCATCACCCCAATCATTCTTCTTAGCTCCGATCGTTTTTAATTGGGCGTTATCCCTTCCAATCCCACTACCAAGAAAGATTTTACAACAATATTACTACAATAATAATGACATAATAAAATCGTGTTTTTTGGAATGACATAATAAAACCTTACTATAGTAATTGCATGTGGCTTTGTGCTAATTGGGATCCTTCCTCAATCCTAATAAAATGTAGGTTTACTTCTACGAGGGATGAAAGAGAAAAGATAGATTGGTGCTCATGAGAGAGAAAATATATGTCTCCTCATTGTCCTTAGATTGATGTGTTGTGTTATGGAGCTTGGATTTGAGCTGAGAAGATGTCAAATCGAGAGTTCACTCGACTTTAACTCGACAAGGTGTTCGAGTGAAACTCAGGTAGAGAGTTCACTTGAGGTGCACTTGACAATTGGCTCGAACAAAGTTCAGATAGATTGTTTGTTTGAGGAGTGTGCGACGTGGGCTCGAGTGAAGTACAATCCTAATGTTTGTTTGAGGTGCACTTGAAGGTTGGCTCGAGCCAATATTGGATAGAATGTTTACTTGAGGCGCGCTCGACACTTCGCTCAAGCGAATAATCTTGTTTTGCTGCCTTAGGGTTTCTAATGCCATTTGTTATATATATATATATATATATATGTTATGTTTTGGAATAGAAACTGATTAGATTGAGAATAGAGAGAGTGAACGGCGTGTTTAGCACAAAAAGAGAGAGAAAAAAGGCCATAGTGAGAGTTGAGATTTGTGAGTAGAGTGAAAGTCTTATAACTGTGTGTGTTTGTTATCTCCTCTGGAATAAAATCTCCTGCAACTCTATGGACGTAAACACGTTGCCGAACCTCATTAAATTCTATGTATGTGCTTGAATCCTGTATTTTTTAATTTATTTTACTGTCTGTCTCGTTATTGTTGTTTATGGGTGTGGTGTTTTTCACAACAACTGGTATCTAAGCTCCAAGGTTGGAGTTCGAGGTTGAGTGATGGCTGGAGAAGACGTGAAGGTTGGAATCGTGAAGTTCGATGGCACATATTTTGGTTATTGGAGGATATAGATAGAGGATTATCTCTATGGGAAGATGCTCAACATTCCTTTGTTGGGATTGAAGCTGAAGAGCATGAATGATGCTGATTGAAATCTGTTGGATCGAGAGGTTCTGGGGGTTATTCGGCTCAAACTGTCTAGGTTAGTGGTGCATAATGTTATAAATGAGAGAATCACGACAGATCTCATGGTGAATGTCTGGTATATATATACGGAAAGCCATCGAAAAATAAGAATATGCATCTAATGAAGAAATTGCTCAATCTGAGAATGTAGAAGGTAGGTCTGTGGCCCAACATTTGAATGAATTTAAGATGTTCACAAATCAATTATCGTCTGTAGAAATTGAGTTTGATGATGAGAGTAGAGTGTTGATTATGTTGGCATCGTTGCCAAATAGTTAGGAGGACATGAGAATGGTGGTGAGTAATTATGCTGGCAAGATGAAATTGAATTACGATGATGTTTGTGATAAGATTCTTGCTGAGGAGGTACGCAGGAAAGACTTTGCGAGTTTTCTAGTCTAGGTTGTGCCCTGAGGGTTGACGATCGGGGTAGGAGACATGATAGGTCTAGGAACAGGGGTCCGAGTAAGTCAAGATCTAGGTAGCAGATCACTTGCTGAAATTGTGGCAAGCCAGACAACATCAAAAGAGACTGCTAGAATTAGAAATAGACTGAGAATGACGCTGTGAACGTGGTGGTTGAAGAAATTTGATGGTTGAGTGGTAGATTCAGGGGCTTTGTTCCATAGCACCTCACATCGAGAGATGATGCATAACTTATGTTGCTGGTAGTTTTGGGAAGACGTATACGGCTGATGGAGAGGTACTAGATGTAGTGGGAGTAAGCGATTTGAGCATTGCACTCACAATTAGGAGTGTATGAACTTTTCAGCAAGTTAGACATGTTCAAGATTTGAAGTAAAGCCTTATTTCTGTGAGACAACTTGATGACGGTGATCATACAGTAATGTTTTGTAAAGGAGCATGGAAGGTCACAAAGGGTGTGTCTTGGCGCCTGGTAAGAGATCTAACACTTTGTATTTGACATCAGACTACAGTGATGTGCAGGAAAATACAAGGTTGTAGCAGAGATGGCTTGGTCGCGCGAATCAGATGAGGAAGCAAAATGGAGTCAATTATGTTGTTCCTCATGTAAGCCTGGGAAAATCTCCCAAGACCACGGTGTAGAGCAGAGGTGTAGGAGACGAGAACAAAGCGTCTAGTGTTCCAGGGACATCTACACCTACAGTTGGTGCTCATTGAACTACTAGGACGACTAGACTTACATTGTGGTCACCTACCATGAACTATGTCCTGCTGACAGAAGGTTGTGAACTATGATACAAAGGGAAAACCTTGTGAGACTGGAGATTGAGCAAGTGAGAGTTAGTTGAGAGGAAGCTTATTAGACTTCCAGGTAGGAAGCAGAGACAACATAAAAGATGGGCACATCGACTAAAGATAGAACATGTTCTCAGTAGGAGGTGGGATTAGACACCCAGATCAGAGATTGGGATGTCAACAACAGGTTCTCTAATGTTTACCAGGATTGGTTTGAGACTAAATGCTCCCAGTGCAATGAGAGTTGTGAGTCGCCTAGTCGATGTGTTGATTGAGGGTGATGTACATGAGAGATTGAAGTTAGGCTCAACTTCAATGTATCTTCTGGCACGAAGATGGAAGCTGTGAGCTACAGAGGTGATTGGGTAGGGCTCGTGCTGGAGACAGTGCTAGCATGTGAAGAACCAGTCTCCAAGTATGAGATTATTGGGTTATGGAGCCTGGTCTTGAGCTGAGAAGACGTTAAGTCAAGAGTTCGCTTGACTCTTGCTCGACAAGGCGCTTGAGCGAAACTCAGGCAAGGAGTTCGCTTGAGTTGCGCTCGACGATTGGATTAAGTGAAGCTTAGACAGACTGTTCGTTCAAGGTGTGCACGACAGTGGGCTAGGCCGAAGCACAACCCTAGTGTTCGCTCGAGTTACGCTCGATGGTTGGCTCGAGCCAATGCTGGATATGCTGTTCACTCGAGAGAATAACCCTGTTTTGCCGCCTTAGGGTTTCTAACGCTATTTGTTATATAGATGTTATGTTTTGGAATAGAAATTGATTAGATTGAGAAGAGAGTGAATGGCGTGTTGAGCACGAAAGAGAGAGAAAAAAGGCCCTAGAGAGAGATAGAGTTGAGATTTGTGAGTAGAGTGAAACTCTTGTAACTTACTGTGTGTGTTTGTTATCTTCTCTAGACTAAAATCTCTTACAACTTTGTGGTCGTAGACACATTTTTGAACCACATTAAATTCTGTGTCATGTGTGGCCAATGGTCCCTCAAGCAACGTCTAGCCATTGAGTACCTGTACACGTAAAACTGTTGCACCAATTTTACAGCTCTCAAGGGCTTGGAAGAGCGCTTTAATGTTTTGTCCTTTTTGTCAATTGTTCATTGTTATTTTGAGTAAGATCTGGCCGCTTAACACTGCTAACAAGCCAGCAAATACTAAATATCAGATAAGATGGAACCAGAGATTGGACTCTCATTTGACATTTATTGGCATATAATCGAAACGAAAATTTTCTACAGTACTAATCTAAAATTTATATATATATATTTATATATTTTTTAAAAATATAAAATTAGAATTGAGTCGAGTCTCCAATTCTCATTTAACATTTTTTTGTATAAAATGGTAATAAAAATTTTCTAGCATATTGATCTAGAATTTATTTCAACAATAACAACAACAATAACATAATATTATTATTATTATTATCGGGTTGGAAAACTCGATTTTTGGAAAAACTTTTCGGGTCGGGTGAATTGCAATGGGCTTGAGAGAGTACGGGCTGCAAGCCTGCTTTAGGCATGAGAGTTTTCCGCCTGCGAATTGCGATGGCTTGAGGGGAGAGAGACGGAGAGGGTGTAATTAGCTGATGCCAGTTCTATTTTAATTTTTTTCCGAATTGTGACATGTCTTCTGGCTATTGGAGGGTGTAAACTCACTCTTGACACAACATTCTCTTTGAAGTTATGCTCTATTTAATTTACGTACTACAATAAAGCACTTCAGTTATTTACAAGCAAGTATTTATATAAACACACTATTAATTAACTCCACCATCACAATTGGACAATGCTAGTGATTTCGCTGGGAGCTCCCGTTTTTATTTTTTTTTTAGTGATTAAAAAGATATTGTGAATTTTTTCTTATTTTAAAAATATTTAAAAGTGTTAAAAAATAATGTGAAAAAAACTTAAAACTTTTTTAAAAAAAAAAAAAGAAAATTCACAATATTAGTAAACAACATTTTCTTAATCACTAAATAAAAAATTTAATACACTAATATTATTAGTTTTTTTTTAATATGTAGTAGTAAAAAAGCTTGCAAATAGGGTTTTTTTTTTTTTTTTTTTTCCACAACAATAACATGTACCCACAAGTCTTTATTGCACTCAACTTGACCCACTTTTCTTCCTGTGATGACTACTAATAGAAGTAGTGCAAGCTCGTCCACGTTGCTTTCAAAGTCTCCTCGTCAATAAATTAAATCACATTAACCCAGTTGTCAGAAACAAGTTGCAGCTCCATGACCCACGCATGCATACAATATATATATATATATGCACATATTGCCTGGCCGGCCATTATTGTGCAGCTGGTATACATAGAGGAATAATATTTATAATTTTGAAATGTATACGTAGTTCATGCGTATCTTTTTTGAAAAAATTAAATAAATTTAAGATTTATATAAAAAAATTATTTTTTTAATGATGACACGTTTTTTTATAAGAAATATGCATATTCCAAAATTATATATAGCTTTACCCTAATTTATATATATATATATAATTTTTCCTCTATCTCGATGCAAATTGGCCTAGCTGCAACTAAATTCCTCATCATATGATTATACGCATGCACTAGTATGTGTTTTTCTGATCCCCCTTACGGCAACGCAAAGTACTCTTCATTTAAACGTGCAACGTACGTACATGAGCTTCTGTGTTGAGCCATAAATTAAAAAGAAAAGAAAGGAAAAGGGAAAGTGCCAACAGACAATAACCTAACTTAGACTAAGAAAAACAATAATAGCATTCTGTATCAGTGGCAATATGCGGATCAGCATTCCATTTCCTAGATGAATATCGGTACTAGCGGCAGAGCAGAAACTAATTGCATAACGATTTAGTGGACTCTCCACTTTGCATTTGTCCTATACATATATATCTTCAGCATTTTTAAAACTTCGTTATCTCTTTGCTTAAATCATGTCTTTAATTTGTGTTCACAAACAAACGTGCATGCGTATATAGGGGTGGTAATATGTGACACGATCTGTTAATCCAGCACGAACATGATACAATAATAGTGGGTTTGGGTTTAGTCTTAATAGGTTCGGATCAAAACGGAATGAGCCGTTAAGACACAATTGCTTAACGGATTCATAACTGGTCAACTCGTTTTTACCCATTATTACCCATTATGACTCATTAAGAAGGTTAAAATTACAATTATATTCTTATACCTAAAAGTAAAATTGTTTGTATTTTAATTTTGATATTTTTCTAATTTGGATTGTAATTTTAGACTTGTAGTTAGTTTTATATATATTTTTTTATAGATATTACGATTTTAACATTTATATAAAATTACGCTAAATTTAATCAAGTCAAACGAGTTAATTTCGAGTCTGTTCAACCTATTTATATAAACGGGTTGAAATGGGACGGGTCGTGTCAACCTATTTCGTAGTATTCACTAACGGGTCAAAAACAGTCGTGTCGTGTTAGGATTTGAATTTTTTGACACGATAAACTTAACGGATCATGTTCAAGTTGACTTATATGGTGTAATATACATGTCTTGACACGACACGAACACAACCCGTTAATACGATTTGATACCCCTAGACATATATATATATATATATATATTAAGATTTGAAAAGTACTATAGATACAGAGATTACACATGAAAATTAAATTTATAAAATGACGTGGTTTTGTGTGATTCGTTAGATTTACTTTACGATAAAAGTAACTTTACAATCTGACGTGTCATATCAAGGCATGTTACTTTGTAGATTTATTTTTGTATAATCTCTTTATGACTAAAGTATTTCTCTTAATATATATATATATATATATATATATATATCACTCGAAAACTGCAGTCACGAGTAATGCATCATCCATGGCTAAGTGATATGACACGTCACTTTATGGATTTACTTTTATATAATCTATTAATTTATTGCTAAAGTATTTGATCTCTTAATATTATATATATATATATATATATATATATATATATATATATATCTATCATGCACTCCAAAACTGCAGTCATGAGTAGTGCATGATCATCCATGGCTAAGTTTCCATTCCTTAAAACAGTATATATGTCATTTCCTGCTACTAGTTTAGGTCACTAAATATCTTTCTTCTTTCACGCTTTTTGTCTGATTTCGTGAGTAATTATTAGATAACAGTATAAAGAGTGTACTAATTATAAAATATTATGAAAATATCGATCAAAACTCGATCGAAGTAGTGATCAATTTATATTAATTAGCCAAAAAAAGTTGAAAAAACGGTGGCAGTAGTTCCATTAATAATCAATTAGTGCGCTTTTCGATCGGCCAAATCTGGTTTATCAAAATAGTACTTATAAAGATAAGTATATAATTATTTATATATATGGTTAATTTTCCCTTCACGACGGCCTCCAACCCTTTTTATTACTTTTTTCACGTGCATGATGCTTTGAAATTACCGATCATTTATATGCTTTTGATGATCAATTGGTTTAGAAAATAATAATGGAGATCGAACTTATTTTCAGCACACTTAATTAGAAGTTTGGAGATATATAGAACGCGCAACTATATATAATGAGTATGCCTTGAGAAATTTCATTTTGCACTCATCTAATTATAATATTATTATATCAGTACCCTTTAAATAATAGTTGGATCGATCGATTTTAGTATATATTTTTTTATGTTTATAATTTATTGCATATATATATATATATATATATATAATAATTGTTATATTGAAGTTCTATATCTTATTTTTGTTTGGTAAAACCTAGTACGTACCCTAGCTTTAGAGAAGTTTGGATTCAGATATGAGTTGAGATAGGTTGAGATGGTTTGGGAATAGTAGAATAAAAGTTGAATTATTTATTATATTTGGTGTACTGGAAATTTAGAAAAGTTGTTTTGAGATTTGAAAAAGTTGAATTGTTTATTATATTTTATTTAGAAATTTGAAAAAGTTGTAATGATGAGATGAGATGAGTTGAGGTGAGTTTTGGCTTCGTTTGGAACCTCAACTCTTCTCGACTCATCTCAACTCATTATTATAACTTTTTCAAATCCCAATACAAAATATAATAAACAATTCAACTTTTTCAAATCCCAAAATAATAATAATAATAAATAATAATATTTTATCATCTCAACTCAACTCAATTCAACATCCAAACGCAATGTTGATAGGTTAAACATACAATATTTTATACAATGGCTAGTACTACGTAGTACCCCGCCGGCGGCCTTATTAGTTTATTCTACGTTTGTCATGTTTGATTATAATATTGAAAACACTAAATACTTAAATTATCTCAATATTTTGGTACGGACCTCGTTTGGTTACACATATGAGATGAGATAAAAGCTGAAAGTTGAATAAAATATTGTTAGAATATAATTTTTGTTTTGATATTTGATAAAATTGAATTATTTATTATATTTTATTTAGAAATTTAGAAAAGTTATAATGATTATATGAGATGAGATGATCAGATAGTTAATTTGAACTCATGTGTAACCAAACCATGGAATTAATTAATACTAGTTATCATAATTAAAAAACTTGATCAGGAATCCCATGATCACCTACCTACGATGATCGATGTTTTATTAATAAAGTCTTATGTTTCTACTCTAATGAATTAATTAATGTTTACAAATTGTCATACCCCACGCATATATGCACACAATTAATATAGTACTTGGTTTCTGTACGTTCTGTTTAATTAGCTTTTTTTTTTTTATTATTATTGCATGTTATCATAATTGTTTGATCAGATTAATATATATACTAGATCATGATCAATTTCTTCAAATGTAACGATCGATTGATGAGGACGTCTACCTAGTACTACTACTGGAAAGATAACCAAAATTAATCAAACTGTGACATACGTACGTACTTCCATCTGCTGGTAATATTAATTAAGGTAATATTATCATACTCTTTTAATATCAATAATATTAATATTATATATATATATATATATATTTGTGAACCACTTGACCAGCTAATTAATTAATTAATTAGAATGGAAATCTACGTGTTTATAGACGATTTGAAGAATGCTATATATATGTTTTGGGTGACATGCAACATATATAGATATTGCATATATACTACGTGTTAATTAGTAGTTGGTCAAGTACTCAAGTGACATATATATATATATATATATATAGTTATATATATACCTGCAACTAGCTAGGGTTGGATGATAATCTATTAATTGATCATCAATCGTACAAAGTGCTCGTTTTCTCGCAGTCTTTTCAGCTCCCCCTTATAATTTGCAAGTTGTGATGGAGAGGTAAAAATGATCAATTCCCATTGGAAATTTGTGTGAAAATGGTAGATATATAGATCAACACATAATTATCATTATTAATCCTCATCTACTATAATATTAATCATATATATATGGACTGCACTTTAATGTCCTTTTGAAAGACAAAAGAGACATCCCTTTTTTTCATTTCTAACTCCATTTTGATCTTTTAGATAAATGATTTGATATGTGTTCATAATTATGAAAACAATATGGATGGGCACAGTACCATCAGATCATTACAGACATATAATTACGTTATGGTTACGCATGTAAAAAGAGAGATTATGCCTTGTTTTAAGCTAGCTGGCTTTATCTTTAAACTTTTGACTATTATATTTTCTGTATGTGTATATATATATATAAACTTGCATATACCGACAATATATCCAAAACATTTTCATGTTTTGAGCATTCATTATTCTAAACTCAAATTGTGAATCATGTAAATTAAGAACGTGATCATTAGGTACGTTATATATATATATATATATATATATATATATATATATATATATATATATATATATATCTCCTTTATCTTAAAAGTGTTTATCGCCCGATGAACACTGAGATAAACAGTAATCTTATTTTACGCTTTCCTTCTTCATCCTTCTCTAACTGCTCACAGCACTACTCTTCACGATATCACCACAGATCACCACAACAAAATACTACAAAATCACAGTAAAATTACTACAAAATCACAGAAAAATACCACAAAAATATCACAAAATAAAAAAATCACCACACAAATCACGGTGGTGGAGGGGAAACTGGCTGTGTGTGAGAGGGAGAGATGACGTGAGAGAGTGAGGGAAGGTGAGCATGCATGGTGGCTTGGCTAGACGTGGGGATGGCTACGAGAGGTGGTCGGTGGCCAAAGGAGGTCCCGGTGGTGGTGCGGTGGCCAGAGGAGGTGGAGCTCCGCTGTGGGTGTGGAGAACCCGTGCAAGAGAGAGGTGGACTTCGTGGAGGCAAACGGCAGGGAGATAAAGGCTGAGCTCGCTGGAGGAGGATGGCCGGAGGGAGGGGAGGCTACCGTGGAGGGAGTGGCACCGGAGGATGGCACACGGCGGCGCAGCAACATCAAGCCCATTCGGGTTGTGCACTGCCGAGAGAGAGGAAAAGAGAGCGTGAGAGAGGGAGACCGGTGTGGGGGGACTCGCCGAAGTGAGGTGGTGCCGGTGGAAGGGGCGGTGATGCTCTCCGGCGCACGGCGGCGCCGAGCTTGGCAGTGGAGGAATTGGGCATGGGGAGTACGCAGTACGCTAAAGGAGAGGGAGGAGAGAGAGAGAGCGGGGGGAGAAAGAGAGAGGGACAGGGGTTTTATTGTAAAACCCAACGTCTGAGATCTAAAATTTGTTTAAAGATATTGTGCAAATTTTATACACTTTAAAATTATATAAATAATTTCTATTAAAATTTAGAGATACAATTATAAGACTGTAATATTTATCACTATAATAAATAATTTCTCTTGTTAAAATTTATATATAAATAATTTATCTTATTAAAACACTGATTTAAACTAATTTAAAATTTAAATATTTAAAATATAAATAACATATCATACATAAACTATTAAATTTAATTTATAAAATAATAATATTTCATCATTAAATAAATGATGAAATTTTATTAAATTTTTTTAAGAAATGAATCTCAACCATTCATTTTAAGTCCTTAGATAAATATTTTAAGTCCTTATTAAATATTTTGTAGAAATTAAAACCATATAAATAATTAGAGTTTTAACATAATTTAAGTATGATAATATCCTTAATTAACTAAATAAATAGCATAGGATACATAAACTATCAAATTTAATTTATAAAATACTAATCTTTCATCATTAAATAAATGATGAAATTTTAATAAATATTTTTAAGAAATTAAAACTATATAAATAATTAGAGTTTTAACATAATTTAAATATGATAATATTCTCAATTAACTAAATCAGGTAAACGTGCGTGGGGAAGGAGAGAGAGGGAGAAAGGAAAAGTGCGGGATAATGTTAGTTTTTGGATTTTAAATCCCAACCATTCATCTTGAATCTTCATATTTAATCTAACAGTAGAAGTTTAAATATTGATTTAAACTAACATAAAATAGATAATTAAAATATAAATATTATATCATACACTTAAAATTAACTTTAATTTATAAAATACTAATTTTTCATTATTAAATAAAAGATAAAATTTTATTTGAATTAGGCAAACGTCCATTGGACGTCACTCTACTGCTAGTATATATATGCTCAAAATTCTAACAACTGGTTTGTTTTAAATACAATAACTCGATAATGCAGAAAATATAGTACGCTATGTCGATATATAGATATAACAGTTTTGAAAACTATATATATATATATACACGTACGTATAAATAAGTTTGCGGAATGAGTGTAATGCAACTGCAACAAGCATTAACCCCCAATCGAGAAACATGAGTACTATACATGATATATATATATATATATATATATAAAGACAACTAGACCAATTTGATTAATGTGTTCCTTGTTATCTATGAACAATATTATTGGTCATCATGTAAACAATAACATGCCAATTAAAAACATGGTTGGAGGCCAGACGTTTGTGCTCAAATTGGGGGGGTGACGTGATTGGTCTCCGGAAGAAGTACTTCAGGATGAATTGATGCAGGGATCGAGTGGGTGACTCTGCATCAACTATATATATATATATATATATATATATATGCCGACGTGACTGAAGTGGCCTCAATAGTTAAAACACTCCTAAAAACATCATCATAACTAAGACAGACTTCTTCATATATATATATATATATATATATATATATTGACGATAGATAGGCCTACAAAGTGGCCCTCTGTGAAGCGTACGGATGGGGTTTTTTCCGTGGCACGGACTGAAAAAGCTACTTTATTTGATTGGTACATCGACCCTTTCTAAAACTTTAAAACTTATAACCTAACCACAGAGAGAGAGAGAGAGAGAGAGAGATTTTTAGGAACATGACATTGTCATTTTAATCGGGTAGTACCGTACGTGTCTATTCTTTAAAGAAATTTGAAAAAAAAATTGGAAAGAAATGGGAACTCAACCGACGCATTTATTTATTGAGCAATGGTACCTTAACAATTCATCTACAATTTATCTATTATTTTCTCATAAAATATAATTTTTTTAAATTTTAGATACATCAATTCCAAATCAAAATCAAAATCTAAAAAAATATTATTTTATTTAATAGTAGTTCGAAAGTAGTAAATTAGTCAGTAGTTTATCATTTCTCTTATTTAAATGAATGTGGTCAATGATACATGCCATTTTTTTGCGGGTTGACTCAACCGACTCGTGTATTTGATACACTATTACCATAATGGAAAATGCTAGATAGTTCCATGAGTTTCCCTATTCAATCTTACTGTTCATGTATTTTAATTTTTTTTTAAAAATTTTTAATTACTTACTGTTAAGAAGGTGACTATTTATAAAATTATTTTTTTTCTTAATGATTAAGGATGTTAAAAAATATTTTAAAAAAATAAAAATAAAAAATTTATAACTAACGGTACGCCCAGAGATAAACGCTAGCTGGGTAGCCCACTACCATTATCCTTAATTACCATAATATATACATGACCACGATCCATTTGAGTCTATTCTCACAATATTCATGGTATAATATATAGACCGGCCTTCATGAAGTTTCGAAATCTTAATGACTTATGGATAAATTTTCTATCTACCAATATTAATGAAGTGAGAAATACTCTTGCATCCATTAAGATAATCAAGTAATTAGTTTCATAAAATACACTGAAAAAGTAGTGGTTCTAACCAATACAACACCTAGAGGGGGGTGAATAGGTGCAATTCGATTTTTCTGGTTTAATAAAATATATTGACAAGTAAGATAATCAAGTAATTAGTTCCATAAAATACACAATAATTGAAAAGAGAAAACTACCAAATCATGAAAATCCTTTTGGCATTTGTACAATATTGAGAAACCCTAGATGGAAGATCCACAAAATCCTAAAACCCTAGTATGTTTGGTCATCCATTATTGCAAAAGAATACCCGAAGCTCACTTCAATTATCTTGGAATATTCATGTATAATCTATTCCTCATATGTATTGTAAGTGTTGCCAATACATTAATCATGTGTGCAGATGGATGCGTAATGAAAAGTCACAACTACGAACTGGTTAGTTGAGAAGTACTAGATCATATCACTACAACACAATTGGTTTTTAGTGACGGTTGAGAAATTGTGACAGTCCCTAGACCGTCACTAAAAGGTATTTTCTGTGACAGTTTTTGGAAACCGTCACTAAAGATAGAATGAGATTTTTTTACATTCGAACGTATAAGACATATGCGTTCGAACGTCACATATACGTTCGAACGTTATGTCTGTTTACGTTGGAACGTAAAGTGTTTTGGTGCAACCGTTCGAATGTTATTAATTTTACGTTCGAACGTAAAATGTTTGCACCAATGTTCGAACGTTAAGTAATAGCATTCGAACGTTTATTGTAAATTTAAATTAAATGACTTTAATTTAAAAATTATGTGATTTTTATTGTGCATAATTTGTGAACAAGTCTAAAAAATTGAATTGTATATATTTATATATACACACTTTGTAATATATAAATATATATTATTGATTTATATATATTTGAAATGCAGTGATTTAATATTAAAGTTGGAAATTATAACATCAAAGAAGATTAAAAATTGAAATTAAAAAACGATAAAAATATTCAATAATATTTTTCGTTACAAATATTAAAAATAAAATACAAAAAATGATAGAACGTAGTAAACAACAGTCAGATGATAACGTTATCTGCAAAAGTCGAACTCCGTACTTCCTCCGTCAAGGTATCAACCTTGTCATTGAGGATAGTTACACGATGGGTGAGTTCGGCAACAGTCGCCGATATAGCCTTGAGCGATCGATCGATCTTATGATCAATATGCGCAGTCAGCTGTGATATGACCGCATCAACCCAAGCAGGCCGCACATCTCCTGCAGATGTACTCGGCGTATGCTGACTAGTACTCCCGACATGACCTGGCTCAGGCTGCGTCGGAGGAACTAGATCCTCTACAGGGGGTGGCTGACGTCCCCTCGCCTGTCCAATGCTACGCCGATGCGTGGTCATGTCGAGGGGGCTCAACTGATCTTTGACCCGCTCCTCTGGCTAGGTCGGCACTCCCCGTGCAAGTAATAGTCGGCTGATGAGGACACCATATGGGAGATTATCCGTGGAGACGATGCTCGCCTCGTAACGGATCCTCTAAAAAATGTGTAGTGGCAAATCTATAGGATCTCCACGTGCCACTCGTATCAAAAATTGTGCCCGAAGTCGACTAAATGTGGTTTTATGAGCCACAGGATCGACATTTGTTGCAACAATCAGGTGCAACATGCGGAAGAAATGCAGCAGATGGATCTGGTTGAAGGCGTTCTTCCGCTCGATCTGCATGCGATCCCTCCTGGTGAGGATGTAGAAATCCTCGTCTTGGTCATCATCCCGAGCCTCGACGCCAGTATCCTCAGCCTCTGACTGGCCTGCATCTCTGGCTGATGCTGGCTCACATCCCCGGCCAGTAGATGATGTAGAAGTGCCTACATCCTCACGGGGTGTTGAGTGTGTAAATGTCTGAGAACCTCGATGAATCCCGAGGTGCTCGCCGATGACATCTGCCGATACCTCAATAGAAACACCCGTACAGTCACGGTGTGAGAGGATGCATCTGGAGCCATGTCACACATCCCCATATAGAATTCTTGAACCATTGAAGGGTATACCTTCCCCCTCAATGTGCAGATATTTCCC
Organism: Juglans mandshurica; assembly: GCA_022457165.1. Classification (NCBI taxonomy): domain Eukaryota; kingdom Viridiplantae; phylum Streptophyta; class Magnoliopsida; order Fagales; family Juglandaceae; genus Juglans; species Juglans mandshurica. Next base: position 22,999,573 of record CM039623.1, read on the forward strand.
CAGCCTCTACTGAGGAAAACATCTCTTAGGTTCGTCTGCTGCCAACAGAGTTCGTCGAACTCATTAATTAAGACCTCTCTCTCTACCATAACAGTACGAGCTCCGATACGGGCAGTGTCCGACGTGGCTCCTTCCCTCCCTCGTTTTCGTGTATGCAGTGGAAGAGTCATATCCTGAAAATAGAAAAGGAAAAAAAAAATTATTTACAATAATGCATTTTTTTGTATTAATTTTAAGATGCTCTGCATTAACGTTCGAACGTTTTATCGTTAACGTTCGAACGTTAAAGATAACGTTCGGACGTTAATTTATACGTTCGCACGTAAAATAATGTAAATAAATTTACGTTCAAACGTAAAACAAATACGTTCGAATGTACAGATGTACGTTCGAACATAAGCAGCAAACAAATACGTTCGAATTTAAGTTCGAACGTATTTGTTTTACGTGTGAACGTAAATATGAACGTCCGAACGTCGAAGCATGAATAATGTAGAAAATCACTACGTTCGGATGTTATAATTAAACGTCCGACCGTATGTGATTTACGTGCGAAAGTAAATATTCACGTTCGAACGTATGTCGTATAATAATATTAACGTCCGAATGTAAGACGATTAACGTTCGAACGTGGAAGCCGTAACGGCTCTGTAATTTAAACATCGTACGTTCAAATGTCACGATGAAACGTTCGAACGTTTCGACGCAGAATGGCTGAGTCGACTCAGCCATTATTGAAATCTCGAAAATTTCTCTACAAGAGTCTAAATGCCGAAATGTCACCATGTAAATGAAGTATACACTTCAAGAAACATTTCTACGGTGACTATTCGGCCAATGACTGGCCGTGGTGGCCGGAAAATGAAGTTGAACATCTGGTAATATTTATCCGGTTTTAAACAAAACTCAATCTAAATCTCAATCTAAATCTCAATAAAATACATGTTATTTGCATAAAAGATGAATGCCTACCTTTTAGTGACGGTTATGGTGGAGTTGACGGCGGCGGTGACGGAGGCGTGGTGGCAAATAACGGAGAAGACGATGTAACGGGCACCGAAATGTCGTTTCGACGTTCGGTTTTGGCCTTATATACACAGAACGTTCGAACGTACTTATTCTTACGTTCGAACGTTTTTCAATTTAATTTCCAAAATTTTATCTATAATATATTATATTATAAATGTTTAAGTTATATATTAAGATGTTATATAATATTATTGACAATTAGATTATTGGTTTTTTTGTGAGTGCTTGTTATATTTATAAAGTTTAGCAATATGTTTATATATACATGTTGTTGTGATTTTATGCTTACTCTTGAAATAATTGTGATTATTGTTTGTGAATTTTATGAATAGTTTATGAGTTTATGGTGTTTATTGATGAATTTAATAAGTAACAATTTAATATATATTATTGATTTATATATATGGTATAGTTTATCATTTAAATTATATTATGCTATCATACTATACAATGTAGTATATAGTTATAGATATATAAAATGTAGTATAGTTATTATACTATAACTTAGTATATAATAAAGAATTTAATAAGTAACAATTTAATATATATTATTGATTTATATATATGGTATAGTTTATCATTTAAATTATATTATGCTATCATACTATAAAATGTAGTATATAGTTATAGATATATAAAATGTAGTATAGTTATTATACTATAACTTATTATATAATAAAGAATTTAATAAGTAAAAATTTAATATATATTATTGATTTATATATATGGTATAGTTTATCATTTAAATTATATTATGCTATCATACTATACAATGTAGTATATAGTTATAGATATATAAAATGTAGTATAGTTATTATACTATAACTTAGTATATAATAAAGAATTTAATAAGTAACAATTTAATATATATTATTGATTTATATATATGGTATAGTTTATCATTTAAATTATATTATGCTATCATACTATACAATGTAGTATATAGTTATAGATATTTAAAATGTAGTATAGTTATTACACTATAACTTAGTATATAATAAAGAATTTAATAAGTAACAATTTAATATATATTATTGATTTATATATATGGTATAGTTTATCATTTAAATTATATTATGCTATCATACTATACAATGTAGTATATAGTTATAGATATTTAAAATGTAGTATAGTTATTATACTATAAGTTAAGTATAGTAGGAATCGTACGTTCGAACGTTTCAAGTTAACGTTCGAACGTTAAACTAAGAGGCGGGAATTTTCCCGCTCGATTAAGGTATCTGTGTGATTATTCAGACGTTCGGACGTTTATACTCTACGTTCGAACATCAAATCTGTCAACGTTCGAACGTTAGTTAAATTAGTGCGGGAGATTTCCCGCTCAAATATGGTAACACTTTCATGAAATGTACGTTCGGACGTTTAAGTTAAATGTTCGAACGTTTATCTATAAATCTACGAACGTTCGAACGAAAAATTGTGATACATTCGAACATATATGAGGAAAGTGCGGGAACTTTCCGCTAGATTTTATGTTATATCATAAGAAGGGTACGTTCGAACGTGTATTGTAAACGTCCGAACGTTCTGGGCGGGAATAATTTTAGAATATAACGTTCGGACGTAAAAATTAAACGTTCGAACGTTTAAAGTAATAATTTTAGAACTTAATCAGTATGCGCACGGGAGGAAGCGCATTATTTCTTCTTCTCCCGTGCGCGCAACAGAAAGAGAGAGAGAGAGAGAGAGAGAGAGAGTTAGAGTGAGAGAGAGTTGAGTTAGAGAGAGTTGAGTTTTGGTGTGAGAGAGAGGTGAGTTTTGGTAAGATAATATTTTTATTTCTTGTCTTTATTTAAATTTTATGATATTTATAGAATGTGTTTTTGTTATAGAATATTTCTAATAAGTTAGTGTTGTATTTTTTTGAAGGATTGCTTGTTTTGGGAAGTTTGAAGATTTTGATTTGTAAGAGGATATTGTGAGTGCTAGGTATATTTCTAAACTTTATCAATATGTTGTTGTGATTTGATGCTTACTCTTTATCATATTGTGATTATTGTTTGTAAATAGTTTGTGAGTTATTTTAAATATGTTGTGATATAAATTTGAAATATTGTGTTTATTATTAGAAATATATTGTCATTAGGCTTTGTAAATACATGTTTATTTGTTACTAAAGTTTAGAAATTTGTTAATACATGTGGCATGTTATTTTGTGAATATATTGTGAGTTATTGTGATATAGACTTGAAATATTTAAATTATTATTTGTGAATGACGTTTGAATATGTTTACATTGTTACAAATATATTGTCCTTAAGTTTTGTTAATACTTGTGGCATGTTATTTTATGCTTACTTTTTATCATATTGTGATTATTGTTGGTATAGTTTCTATATTGTTTGTGAGTTATAATAATATGTTGTGATATAAATTTGAAATATCGTGTTTATTATTAGAAATATATTGTCATTAGGCTTTGTTAATACATGTGGCATGTTATATTGTGAATATGTTGTGATATGGATTTGAAAAATTGTGATAATAATATTTGAAATTAAGTAATAACAAGCATAAAAGTAACTCTTTAAGAATTATAATAATTAAAATTATAGTATAACCATTGAAATTTAAGTATGATAATTAAATATTTATAATAATATTGTTAATTAAGTAATAACAAGCATAAAAGTAACTCTTTAAGAATTATAATAATTAAAATTATAGTATAACCATTGAAATTTAAGTATGATAATTAAATATTTATAATAATATTTGAAATTAAGTAATAACAAGCATAAAAGTAACTCTTTAAGAATTATAATAATTAAAATTATAGTATAACCATTGAAATTTAAGTATGATAATTAAATATTTATAATAATATTTGAAATTAAGTAATAACAAGCATAAAAGTAACTCTTTAAGAATTATAATAATTAAAATTATAGTATAACCATTGAAATTTAAGTACGATAATTAAATATTTATAATAATATTGTTAATTAAGTAATAACAAGCATAAAAGTAACTCTTTAAGAATTATAATAATTAAAATTATAGTATAACCATTGAAATTTAAGTATGATAATTAAATATTTATAATAATATTTGAAATTAAGTAATAACAAGCATAAAAGTAACTCTTTAAGAATTATAATAATTAAAATTATAGTATAACCATTGAAATTTAAGTATGATAATTAAATATTTATAATAATATTTGAAATTAAGTAATAACAAGCATAAAAGTAACTCTTTAAGAATTATAATAATTAAAATTATAGTATAACCATTGAAGTTAAGTATAACAATTAAAATTATACTTTAAGAATAATGATCTTGTACACAACGAGGGAATATGATCTTGAAGAAATGTTGAAATTTCAATTTAATTGCTTGACTGTCATAGTCTCTTCGGCCTTGAGACTTGTCAAGGTCGGACAGTTTGTGACGGTTAAGTAATTAGACTAAAATTTAAACATTTCTTCAAGATCATTCTCCCTCGTTGTGTACAAGACACGAAACGTAGGGTCACATAATCTTCCATCCCTCTTTAGTTTAACAATATAACACTACTTGAAGGTGACATTGTTAATTTAAACAACATGGAGATATTGTTGTATGATTTTTTGCTAGATGCGTGTGACATTGCATAAATACCCTTAGACCCGTTTGGGAATCAGTACTAGTCATTCCACCGTCGTGCCGGTTCAAGGTCATTCCACCGTCTTGCTGAAAAAATGGTAATTAAAAAATTATAGAATTCATTTATTTTCCTGATATTCTTTCTGATAAGTACTAACTAATTCTTTTTAAAATTGCTAATATTGTCGCTTTGTTAGAAACGTGATGATCCTGAAAACTTTTCCCTCATTCATGTCTATGCTGCTGCTCACACTAATGAGCATAGTGAGTGGATGGATCTTGTCGCTGCAGATAATTATGTAAGCAGTTTTAATTTTGTTAAATAAATTTTTTATAGAACATTTTAATAGTTTATTTCTTATTTCTATTTCTTTTAATACGTTACTAGATATTTACGATCATTACCTTTTAAATTGCAGAGCAAAATGTTGGAGATGCAGTCGACTTCTGTGGAATCCTCTCCTAGTGACATAGACATATTCACCCAAGTGCTCGGGCCGCAGTCTAGTATGGCAAGAGGTTTGGGACGATCTATCAAGCATAAATGTTCATCCTCCTCAACCTCATCGGCTTCACAAATTAATAATCTTACAGCAGATTTAGAAGCTGCACGGCGTGAGAATGAGTATATGAGGTCGAGACAGCAAGAGTTAGAGTCTCTCTTAGAACGACAGTCTCATTTAGAGACGCGTTTGCAGGACCAACAGAGAGACCAAGAGGAAAGAATATGCAGTGAAGTGCAAGAGCAAGTGCAACGAGAGATGATGGTGCAAATGGAGCGTGTTATGTCGTTGCAACAGAATCCCCGTGGGCGAGGGAAAAAGAAGAAATAAATTTTATCAATATTTCTGACTAGTTTTAATATCTAATTTTGTACTTTTATAAGACATTGTTACTTGTTAATTGGGTATGTAATATGATACCATTGGTATTTTGTTTTTAAATTTTATGAAATTAGTATTTCTGATCTGTACGTTCGAATGTAAATAAAAATCGTTCGAACGTTGGTTTACACTGTAACAAACGTTCGAACGTAAATACAATTGAATCGTTCGAACGTTAAACCGACTAACGTTTGAACAAAAAACTTGCATTCGGACGCTCCTTCGTTTACATTCGAAATAACGTCCGAACATTAAATGCGCTACGTTTGAACATTTACGTTTACGTTCGAACAAATGTTCGAACGTTTATTGTAATTAACGTTCGGCCGCATTAACATTCGAACGTAAATATGATACGTTCGAACGATATACAACAAACATCAACTTCTCTCATTCGAACGCCAATCGGTCGGGTATAACGTCCGAACGTTTAATTTTACGTCCGAACGTTATTTTCTGTGACAGTTCATAACCGTCACAAAAAAAGGAACGTTCGAACGTTGTACAGAACGGAACACTTCCAACCGTCACTAAAAATATTTTTTGTGACGGTTGAACAGTAAACCGTCACCAAATGTTTTCTGTGACGCACTTTAGGTGACGGTCATGGTGACGGTTTCAAACCGTCACCAAATATGTTTAGTGACGGTTTACCATTTTTTTGTGACAGTTTCCTCTATCACAAAACACACATTCTGTTGTAGTGTATATACATGCAGATTGAAGTATATCCACTAAAAAATTGGATGATTATGCATGAATGGTGACAAAATAAAAAGGTTGACTTGAGACGAATTTAAAAACCCCCCACTACTGATACAAACCCGACTGATACGTACAAAACAAATTAGATCACAGTAATTCTTATCACTTTCAGTCCTTGATGATCATCACTAATATCTATATATACCAAAGAAATATCAACGTCCCATACATCAACAATTTCCTTATCTTATGATCTCTTCTTTTTATGTTGATTAAACTGCTAATTTCAGGCCAGCATATATATATATATATATATATATATATATATATATATATATATCATGCTTTCTAGGATTCATGCAATTACGCTGATCAGAACTTCACATGTGAATATATATATTATGGAAGTGTTTAATTCAACAATCTAGCTACAGGAATTGTAAAATGTGAACACAACCATGACAGCTCCTTCGTCAAAAGAACGAGGACTTTAATTTGGAAGTGCCTTAACTTTGTGGAGATAGCTATGTTTTACCAAAGGCCAAAACCAACATAATTTGTACCTTTCAATGGGCGGGTTTCTGTCAATGTCATACCCGATTCTTGTGGTTCTAGCACTACCGAAAACTCCTTTTTCCAAATTGAGTCACTACAAGAAAATGGCTCAATTGTGGTAATTTTTGGTCTGCTAGAATTAATATTGTCGCAATAAGTTATTATTCACGGCGATTTCTTAGCCGAGCGGCTTCCAACTCAGGCATTTTTTTTCCGATCTTTTGCGGCGATTTTAACCTTATTTTTCGCCGCAAATATTATTTTTACTTTTATGATGATTTTAATGATAGTAGCGGCGAATTAAACCGCCGCAAAATGTCAAAACCTTCTGCCGACGCACAAGTTCGCTGCAAATCTCATTTTAATGTGAACGGCGCCAATACCTCCACAGAAAATCATATTTCCCTACCAATACTAGTAATGATATATATATATACAACATATTTTTAAAATATATTTAATAATATTATAAAATAGGATATTTTTATAAAATAATGTTATTTTTATAAGATATTTTATAAAAATACTGTTTATTTAAAATATAGTTGTATAAAATATTATGAAAAATGTTATATATAAATTATTTTCTTTCTAAATTAATATAATATAATATAATTTGGCTCGATCATTGATGATCGAATCAATGTAATTAATCACTGCATATATAAATATTGTTTATATTTTTTGGACGGCCATGCTCGATCTGCTTTTAATTTGCAGGCCGCCAGTTGGGATCAATGCTTTTAGACAGACACTTAACGCGTAAATCAAGGAATCCCAAGCTCATAAATTATAATTAGTGCCTCAGGAGGCACGAATGGAAAGTACAGATTTCGTACACATTTGAAAGAAAAAAATAAAAAATGAAAAAATAATTATAAACTAGTACTACTGCATAATTTTCTTGCAAATATAATAAATCAATGTGAATTCCACGTGCCTTGTGAGCAATGGATGTTCTTATCATGATCAGCACCTAGAATTTAGACCCATATTCAATTAATCTGATCATTGCTATATTCTATCGATATATACCCGAATGGAATCATGATCAACATGAACAACACTTCAATTTTTTTTTCCTCTTCTGGATGCTTCAGAGAAACTTCCAATTACTTTATGGTAAATTATGTTGATAAGCTGACCTAATTTGGTACATTACTTTAGTCTCGTTTGTTTTTATAGCTGAGATGAGATCATGAGTTGAGATTAGATCTAGTTAAAAGTTAAATAAAATATTAATATTAGAATATATGTTTTTAATATTATTTTTGTTTTAAAATTTGAAAAAGTTGAATTGTTTATTTTATTTTGTGTGAAAATTTAAAAAAATTGTAATAATTAGATGAGATGAGATGAGTTGAGAGGCATTGTGAAAACAAATGAATGTGTCAGCAATTCTCAAAATAATTTTTCTCTGTTATATATCAAAATATATTAAGTTTGCTAATTTATATTCTAATGAGGAGGTTGATATATATAGTTTTATCTTAGCTAGGAGGTTGATTATATATTGGAATATATCGATCGGAAGATATTTACTAATTTATATATTCAAGAAAAATATTTTAGCTACAAAAAATTCTATAAAAATAAACTCACAAACTAATTTGCATGGATTAATGATATTGTACATTAGATATTTGTAAAACTACTCTTATTGTAGAGTAGATCTAACGTATCATATGAAGTCATATCAGCTTGTAGATTTATTTTTGTTAGATTTCTTTGTATCTGTAGCACTTCTCACTAATTTTAGATTATTTTTTGGCAAGTGTAGCTGATTGATATATATTGACCTTCTTCCCAGCCTAACTGCATTCTGTATTGAGGAGAACCTTCACCAGATGAGCCACACTCTAGCTAAATATTACTCTTATTTATAAACATATATACGCGTATGTGTATATGAAGTGTTACCTGTCCCCCCGATGATGCCAGGATTTTGTCGTATAAAACATATACATACATACATATATATAATATACATACATACATATATAATATATATATATATATATATATATATATATATATATATATATATATATATATATATATATATATAGCCATTAGGTGTACCCATTAGAGAAATAGCCAACATGATCACGTAAGTATAGATCATCATAAAAGTTAGTGGCGCAATGCGACATATGATGGGCCACGATTAATTAAGGGGATCAGGTGGGTGTCATTTTCTATTAATTAATCATGATATATCAGTAGCTGTATTGTGAATATAAGTTAAGACTCGTCCTTTTTATAATTTATTTAATTAATTATATATTAATTTATACTCCACTTTCTCTTCCTCCTGGCAGCCACTCTTTGGCTCATTTCTCTGGAATATAAACGATTAATATTATATATAGGACTTACGATCGATTAATTCCGGTCAAGCTGGTAGCTAGTAAAACAATATCACACATAATATTAATTTATTTTCCCTAGCTAGCTATGGAATTAACTACACGCGCGTATAAATCAGAGAGATTACACATGCATATACATATAATATGCACGTATCATGATGGGAAAACATGCGCAAAAGAAGCAGGCCAGCATGCATGCAGGCATGATGGAACAGTCATAAAGGAATGCGCGCAGATCGCTGGCCTAGCGGCCTGTTGATCAATCTGCGCACACGTATGTACGCGGTAGACATATTGATAATATTGAAACCTACCTGCCTATTTCGCAACCATCCACTAACATGAATAAGAAATAATTGGAAATTAAAAGCTTAGTGAAACTTAGATAAATACTGTCGGAGTATGGTCTCTATACTACTGGCTATATATATTATATACAGATTAGCTTTAAAAGTATTGTGGGATATATTATCCGATCGAAACCCTACATGAAGCTAGGTACGTACGTAGCTCGATCCCCCACATGATGTACGAAATACATAGATCAGGTGTTGCGATAAGACCATACTCCACAATATCATGTACGTACTACTGTTTAACAAGGTAGCCTTCGTCGTGCAGTGCAATTAAGCGTGTTCCACTAGAGTCACTTATAAGTTTATAACTTCAAAAAATATAATTTGTGCACATTGATCAGATAATTGCACAAAGTTGTAAATGCGGTTTTTTCATGTTCTCGTTTCTTTTTAGGTTCCTCCTGTTGTTTTTAGTGAAAGTGCATAGTGCCTACTGTTCCAGCCACTTTCCTAGCTATATATCTCATCATGTTTAGCGATATCATATGTATGTATATATATATATATGGTTTCTCTCCAACTCATACTACTCATGAACAAGGAAGTGAAGTTCATTTCAAGCAAAAATCTGGGGGATCGAGAAAAGGAGAAAGAGAGAATATTCATCACCAATATGGGCTCAACTGTAATATCTATTCCGGATGGAGAGGGGGTTCCTGATCTTGAGGAGAAGAAGAAGTCTCATTTCTCATTTCAACCCATGATTTCCTATCTAAGAGAAAAGAAGAAGAAAGTACTCAAATTTTCACTTCCTCCCATTTTTTCCAATCTTAGAGAAAAGAAAACTAAGCATGACCTGAGAAGAGTCATTCATAGTGTCAAGGTTGGAACTGCGCTGGTTTTGGTTTCACTTCTCTACCTCTTGGATCCACTTTTTAGTCAAGTTGGAGCAAATGCCATGTGGGCTATAATGACTGTTGTGGTCATCTTTGAGTTCTATGCAGGTTTGTTTATCGTAATCCTATATATATATTATGTAGTCTGATTATATGGTACTCCAAGAAAAAAGAAAATCATGTTAAGTGCTAGCTAGCTGCTTCGAAACTAATTTCATTTTCTGCTATTTGTGGATGATATATTAATTATATATCATATGGCAGGTGCTACACTAAGCAAGGGCTTGAACCGTGGACTTGGAACTATATTAGGAGGTGGACTGGGTTGTTTAGCAGCAGCCCTAGCTCAAAAAGTAGGTGGTATTGGCAGCGCCATTGTCGTTGGCGTTTCTGTTTTCATTTTCGGTAAGACTGACTTAGCTTATTCTTCGGAATTAATTAACGAAAGAAAGAAAAATGCGTTGTTATTAATGGAGCTAGAAAGTTTTTCACTGCTATCCAAGTTTATTTAATTCTATCATGTTTCCTTAAAATATTAAGCACGATAGTTTAATTAATTGTCCTTTCTTGGTAAGCTTATAATAAGATCATATTGATGCTTTATCAAAGAAAAAAACGAAAGAAAAAGATCTGAATCCTAGTATTAGTTGATGGTGCGCTGTTGTTGTTGCTGCTATTATTATCATTATTTTAGAAAGAAACCGTGTACAACTCAGCAAAATATATATTTCCTAAGCCATCTATTGGTGGCTGCGATCCTTAATTGAGAAATGCATTTATTTATTTTATGGCTTTGTCAATATTTTATTACACATATTCTGATCATAGGCAATATGCAGGCTAATACGCAATGCATTTTACACATATTCGATCTATACCCTGCAACGTATTGCCGCAAATTAAAGCAACTATCATGCATATAATTGCCTAAGCTGTATATATATATATATCTCTCTGAAGAATGATATATATGATTCTGATCATTAATCGTCAAATTAAATTAATTTCAGCTGCAGCTGCAACATATACTCGAATGGTTCCAAGCATTAAGAAAAGATATGATTATGGGGCCATGATATTCATCCTCACCTTCAATTTAGTAGTGGTTTCTGGTATACGTGCTGAAGAGGTCATGACAGTAGCCCGTGAACGTCTCTCAACAATTGGTATGGGCTTTGCCATCTGCATTTTCGTAAGCTTGCTTGTCTTCCCTGTTTGGGCTAGCGATGAACTTCATCACTCTTTTGCCTCCAAATTTGAAGACCTAGCACTCTCTATAGAAGGTAAGCTTCTTTAAATGGCTATTTTTTTCTGTCTGGCTTTCAATCTTTAGAGTGCATTATTATCTAGATAGATAGCTCTTAATTTGTCTATTCTGATCATAACTTGTCTTAATCATATTTGTCATAGGATGCCTGGAGGAATACTTCAGTTTCATGAGCGAAAAGGAAAACCAGCCTAAAGCAAATTTTAGTAGCTGCAAATCCATCCTGAACTCCAAGTTCAAGGACGAGGCACTGGTATAATACATCTTGACATTTTATTAGAAAATAGTGCTAAGTTCTTTGCTAAGCTATCAAATGTTTGCTCAGATCTTGAACCTGCAAAAAAAAATGGAAAATACAAAACAAAACGCCATTCATCAAAACGCCATGATCATCAATGTTCCATTAAGCTGCTATGACGGGATTTCTTAACTTCTTTTAAAAAAAAAAATAACAATCCTCTCGTTTTGAGTACTACCAACATAAATTATGGACAATCTTCACTGTACGAAAAATATTAATCCATGCGGTTCTATATATAATATTTCAGACAAATTTCGCAAAATGGGAACCATGGCACGGAAAATTCGGACTGTACTACCCTTGGGAAAAATATTTGCAGATTGGAGAGCATCTTAGAGAGCTGGCAGCAACCATCCTTTCACTGAAAACTTGTCTTCAATCTCCTAAACATGAGGTACTTAATTATAATTATCTATTGCATGTCTCTGGTCTGACCTACGTACGTACCATATATATGTCCACGCAATAACTTTCCTTTCTACTTGAAAACTCTTACAAAGATCACAAATTAAGCCTCACATATAGGCTTATAATTTCTTAATTTGAACTGTGCTATATATTGGCAGCCAACAACTCAGAGAGAAACACTGAAAGAACCATGCGAAGTAGTTGGATCGTTACTTGCATGGACACTAAGAGAGCTTGGGGAGAGTATCTTGAAAATGAGAAGATGTCATGCTGGAACTTCGCTTGTGCCAAATTTGAAGTCAGCGAGACTAGAGCTCGGCTCGGTTTTGTCGTTGTCACCTTCGAAGCTTATGGAGAATGGTGATCATGGACTTGCAATAGCAACCCTTGTGTTCTTATTAATGGAGGTAGTGGAGAAGGTGGAAGGAGTGGCGAAGGAGGTGGAACAACTTGGAGAGATTGCTCATTTCCGTACCCAATTAGCTTTAATTTGTCCCTCCACTCTATGAGTATATGCATGCATATATATGCTGTGTACATAATTACCAATTGCTATTCGATCGCCAGTTTAATATATATATATATATATATATATATATATATATATATATATATATATTCAAATGAAAAAACTTAGTCCATTTGAATTTTTGGTATCAAATTAGAACAAAAGGTGATCAAGTACTAGTACTTATTGCGCCATCGCTAAACTTTGAGTTGTAATTAATCCTGAGAGACTAGTCAACCAAGACTCATATATATAGCTAGGTGACTTGCTCTTTGCAATCGAGACAGACGTTGGATTTTGTTCTAAACGAAGAATTTGCGTAATGGTGGTCACGATCGAAAAATTTCAAACCTACACTATAAAACAAATTAGTCTTGTGCCTGATTTTGAATAGTGATCACCAGTGGCAAATATTATTCAAGCTGAGACCGAACGGAAAGAAAAATACTCATGCTACAATATATATATAAGTGAAAAACCAAAAAGTGGGGTTGAGAGAGATCAAAACAACACCTAAGTTATCTCATGTGTACATACAAAAATTGTAACGCCCCAAACCCGGTTGGCCTGGAGAATTACTACTTGTCACTTAAGAATATGTTTCCCAACACAACTAACATAAAACTCTAAAACTTTATTAGCAAAACTCAATCTCATGTACTCTAAATAACCACATTGAAAACTCTACAAAATCATTACTGCAGCAAAATAAACTAAGGAGTCTAAAATCTCCCGGTAGTCATAACAAACCAAACTAATACTTTCATAAGTTTTACTAAACCCAAGCCCAAGATATAATTAAATCTAAAAGACATTAAAACTAAAGGACAACAGAATTCCTTCTTCTAACATCCTCTCATCAGCTTAATCATAATCACCAATCTAATCCAGATCTTTAGTTGGACTCTCCACATCATCTGAAAAATATTATGAAGATAGGGGGTGAGTTATCAACAACTCAGTAAGCAGAGGACATATGCTAGCGTGCAAACATGAGCATTTACAAAGTATAGTATGCAGAACAAAATATTTTCCAGAGTTATCATGCAGAACAGAACATATTTTCAAAAGTAACAGAGCGATAGTTTTAAGACAAGTAAAAACCCATAGTATTTTGGCATAACATAAACTGAGCATCATCATCAAATCAAAACAGAGCATCTTACAGAGCAGAGACCATATTTCACCCCCGTGGTAGGGTTGTGCTATCCCCGGTGGCCAAACCGGGCAGAGACAGAAGTGAAATATTTCCCTTATTCTTCTCGGAGCCCCGAATGTGCACACAGGAAAGAGCACAATAAAACCACTTTGTTTCCAAAGTGGGTGCACTCAGAGACAGAGAAGTTGGTACCAACCCAAACAGAGCATAGCATAACAGAGCAGAGCAGAGCAGAGACAGAGTCAGATACAAAATCAGTACACCATGCCAAAGGTTTTCAGATGCCATATCCAAAACTATTCATAATACCAGAACATAATCAGGTCATCTTACATACTGAAAACAAAAGTCGGAGCATCTTTATAAATAAATGCACAATTTCTTAGAATTCTCAAATCTCGCTCTTTTTCAGATTTCAAAGACATCATAACAAAATTTAGCTCATGTCTACACAATGCATGTCAGAAAATAATTCTTCTTTTCCACACAGAGTTCATGAGTATGCAAATAAACGACCGATGTTGGTTTTATTTTTCCCAAGTTCTCATTTCATCACAAAAATATGCAGAGTTTTCAGAAAATCAACCTCAGTCTCAATAATTCGTGTAAAGCCTAGCATAGGAACCCTGCTTACCTGGACAATTTAGCTTTTCAGAATTTTCCTAAAAAATGTCGAGTCGAATATAAATCGTCACCTATAAAAAAAATAATCACATAATTTCCATAAGTTTTCAATCAATCACGGATTTCGATATTTAAGCTTAAACTTCTAAAATAACATATTTTAATATCTCAAAACTTAAAACCCTCGTAATCCCAAAATATATCATCACTTCCTAAAAATCACCAATATTCACCATGACCAACGTCAAACTCAAAACACCAATATTTAAATCCGAAACAGCCAACAAATTTCATAGCATAAACTAATCTCACACAAACAACTCCATCATCCAATCCAACTGACCCCCTTACTCCTCGGACTCAGTCTGGCACAACCAACAAATTCACAATAAATATGAATTAGCGCAGAAATACATTTAAATATCAAAAGTTCTTTAGGAAAATACTTACAATGCTATAATATAATTTTTGAAAGATCACAGAGATGCTAGAAGCGGCAACAAAATAGTGCCAAATGCACTGTAGCCGTGGGTCTCAAAAACCCACTTTTGAACGGGTGTAAACGAAGACCCGAGATTGATAGGGTAGGGCTTAGGGATGTCGGTGAGGCTAGTGGTGGTGGTGGTTGGTCGTGGGTGGCGGCGTAGAGGGCGGTCAAAGGCTAAAATATCCAAAACGGAAATATTGATGGTGGGGCTTCACCGGTGACAGATCGGAGGCGAGGATGGGTGCAATGAGTTGTTAAAAGGTCGATGGTGATGTGGTGAGAAGATGGTGGCTGGAGGTGCTGCGACGGCGGCGCAAGGAGTGCCGTGGCTTGGTGTGGTGTGTGGGGGCTATCGACGGCAAGTTAGGGGCTAAAATCACAGGGGGTGATCGCTGGTCGAAGGGAAGGTGAGAGGGAGGGGCGGTGTCGATCACCGCCGGCGCATGGCGGCGAGCTGGGGGACAACGCACGGACGGAGAGAAGAGAGAGGGAGAGACGTGCACGCGGGAGAACCAGGGAGAAGGAAAGAAAAAATAAAGAAAAAAAGAAAAAGAGAGGAAAGAGAAAATGTAGAGAAAGAAATGAGGTCTAATCCCCATATCTTAGGTCACAAAAATGATCTAACGGAAACAATTTCAAAACAAGTAAAATAAAATAATTCAAACGTAGTGATTAAAATGAAAATAAATAATTAAACCCAACAATAAGTTAATTAAAAATGAAAAACAATTTAAATGTAGTACAATAATCAATTATAAGAAAACATTTCAAAATAATTTTCACAAAATTAAAATCATAAAAATAAACCCACTAAAAGTCCAACCAATTTTAAAATAAGAGAATAAATTTTTAAATTAATAACAAATAATCTTTCAATTAAAAATACACTAAAATACGGAGTGTTACAAAAATTTTAGAGAAGCAAGTGAGGTTCATTCTTGGGTGTTGATATAGTATGTAGAAGCCGAAGTTTCGGAGCTGCCGTTGATCCATAGATCGAATGGGTCACTCCTGGAATCACTGCAACAAATACCTATTTTTCCCAAAAGGGATTATGGTTGCAAAATGCCTCAATTCCGTGGGAAAAACTCTTTTTCCACCAATTTTAATATGGGATAAAATTGATGATACAAAGAATCTTTCTCTGCGAAAAGCCCAACTCATGGAAAATACGTACGTACCTACTTTTTTCGACAAAGAAAGCAGCGGACAAAGGCTTCTGAGCTCGCCACAAATAGACAATGATTTTGTTATTTCTTGTGATCAGAAATATTACATATTGCCACAACAAGTACCAGTGGGTTAATATAGTTTAACCGATGAAAATATTTGGTGAGAATAACTTGTTTTCCAACTAGACTCAGTTGTTAGTAAAGGTAAGGGTTGTACCTTTTCCCACATAGCTAGGCTATGTCCTAGTATTGTTCATTTTCATGAACTCAACCTGCATGAAATAGTTTTTCTAGTAGTGCTAATTATCTATTTTCTACAAACATCATCTTTTCAGGAAAAATATTTTTACATGAAAACTGTTTCGTAGAAAATACTGATGTTTTGAAACTTTTCCAACAAATTGTTAGCATCACTAATTGTCAAGGGAAAAAACCTCACCCCTCGCATGGTGAGGGGCGAGGAGCGGGGAGCCCATGTGGGTAGCAGCCCTACAACTCGTCCCCTCTTTCCTCCCTTTACAGATTGTCACATCCTTGTCCTTACTCGAATTACTTCTACTTTTCAACATGCAACCCACAAAATAAAGTAAACAAGAGTTATTTCATTTAGGGCAACATGAGTGCTATTTGTCAGTGCCTACTACTAATTCTCCACCAACAAAATGTTCTATATATATATATATCACTGTTTTCTTCTTTTGTTGATATGCAAACTTAATAAAACGGTGCAATTAAACTCAAGTTACAAGAAATGAGCATATCAACATTAATACCACTATGATACCTCTCAAGAAAATACTATATCAGATTTGAGTATGTGTAAAATCAAATAGAAAAAGATGTTGAAAACTTTGAGAAAAGTTAATTAAACAAGCCTTGCATGGGAGAAAAATACCTGGTTATGTCTCTGGATTGCATGAGAGAGCTCAAAGTGGTGTAAAACTAGTGAGAAAATCTGGTTATGTTTAACATCACAAGACTTATCACATTTCATGTATAAAATGGCTTTAAAAAAGATTTTTCACCTCTACTTATCTCATAACATAATCAGAAAATCATGTATAGATGAAACCCTCAGATGTAAATTTCTAGTCCTTGGGTTAACCAGACTCATCAAGAATTTTGGACTATTTTATACTAATTCTTTGAGTATAAAATAACTCTCAGACTTATCCAAAATAATTCCAGACTTATCCAAAATCAGGAAAATCCAAAATCAGATTTGAGTATGTATAAAACATACACAAATTAAGCAAAAATTTCAAAGAAATGTTATTAAACAAGCCTTGCATGGGATAAAAATACTTGAATGTCCCTAGCTAGATTGCTTAAGAGAGCTGAAAGTGGTGTAAAACCAGTGAAAATATCTGGTTATAAGAATCTGTGGAAGGGAGCCCACACTCGATGAAGATGAAGGCTCCAGGGGACACCAAGCTGGTGAAGAAGTGAAGAAGGCTCTAGAATCTTACCTCAACAACTTCTTTCCTTCAGCCAATTTAACCAGAGCACATGGTGCAAATAATTGGGGTAGGAGCTAAGCAGAAGTTGTTAAACGTGTGTTTCTAACCATTGTCACTAACCCATCCCCCTGGTGCCAAGTCACGGATTCTCGCAATTAAAATCTCATCTCTTCACTTTTTAGCTCTCGCCTCTTCACTTGCTCATGACAACCTATATATGTGGTTTCAGTTGTTCAACATGTTGCTTGGTAGAATATAATGCAAAATGTCTGGACTTTTTTATTTTTTGAGAAAATTTATCCCAAGCAACATGCTAAAGTGAGGTCAACATATGGAAAAATCAGTATTATCTTTTTAAAATCAATATATAATAATCACTTTAAAGTTTGACTTTAATAGCCAATGATGTAATAATATATTGAAGTGCTCCAATATGTAGTTTATTAATTTATCTCTACAAAGATAATGTTGTCCACAACATTTCATAATTTCTCAACATACAAAACTACACAGTTAGAGGATTTTTAATATGTAAAGAAGTTAAAAATACACGCCATCAGTTTTTCTTTACATCATTGTTCAGGAGGACAATTTTGGTAACATTAATTTCACAAGCATTGCTTACAGTTGACGATATATAGTACTTTGCCGAATATTAAAATCGGCCTCATATTCCCAATTTTGAGTGTTCTATCATATTTTCCAATGGCTGTAACTCACCCGATTTCTTAAACCTTTCCTTGAAATTTCGGTTGCACGTTTTATAGCAGTGTTGTAAATTGGATACTCATGTGCCTTAGAGGCAACTATGTTAATGTGTGGATTTTTCAGTTATTATTTCATATATAAATTGTTTGTGCATTAATTTCCATTATTATGTCATTCATAAATCATACGTCATTTACCATTCTTTCATTTTGTCATACATTTACAGATTTACACTTACAATCAATATTTGATATTGACCCATATTTCTTCAAATACAAAGAATCCATCACAAACACCCCTGGTAATGGACCATCCATGTTCATCAATAACGTGGTTGGTCCTTCGATGTAAGTGTTCTGAAACTTTGGCTAATACAAACCACTTCATATGCATACAATATATAAACCTAATGAGTCACTATTTACTTCCTTTAGGCTACTCTTTGAGACTCTTGTTATTGTTAAATACAAATTCAAAACAACATTTGCCTACTCGAGCAAACATTATCATAGATATGTTATATGCACAAGTATAATGTCCAAGAAATGACATGTGATATTGGCAATAATAATACTGATCTAGAGTCACTAAGAAATACACCCCATCAATTTTCAGATCCACCTATTGGAACACAAATCAAAGTACATCTCCATTCATCATCCACTTAAGATAATTACAAATTATGGGGTATATATCATCCACTTTATCTACCACAATTTCCCAACAACATATCATCCACCTTTCGCAATTTATCAACATCTATTATTTTAAGAAAACATGTACCTCAGAGAAGAAATCATTCAAATTTACAGGTTGGCATTATAGTTTCAATATAGCACTGAGTTGAGCTTCAGATTTTTCCTAACAGTTTTTGTAGTTTTATATGCCTATTGTGCATGGGTGTGAAAATTTCACCCATAGTACTCTAGCATCCCAGGAATTTCATGGGCTTGATTTCGGTCCATGTAGAATGCTAGTGTTATTTATAGTAATAGATGTCTAAACTTAACTTCTTTGTAAGGCCTACCAACTTCAATCTCAACTATGAAGAATCAAACATAAAATTAGTCACAATCGTGATTTATATCAGTTGTGCTCATGCTCAAATATTAAGAAATTAGTACTTCATATCATTGTTCTGTTTATATGTACTTTTCTAATGGTAATGCTCTAAGTCCACCCAATATTTGAGTATGGTTAAACTATTTTCTTAATATGAATTGAGAAAATCCAATGCTCCCAAACTAGATTTAAAACAATTAACAATGTGCATCTAGTTGAAAAACAACACCATAAGCACCATCACAATCCCAATTGAGTACCTTCACTTACATGTCATCCAACTTCCTTGAGTCCATTAAAGTCATGCACTGTCTGCGAAGAACCATATACACAAAGTAAGATAGTGGTATAATTCCTCAATACATATATTGGAAGATGGTTAAAAAAACAACTCTTATAATGGGTTGTGAATTGGAAACACTTGCAAAAATGTTTCCATGACTAGTGCTCATGGATGGTTGATTTGAAATGAAGGCTTTGAACCCATGAATAGTTATGATATGATGATCAACATTATATATAAAATAAAGAACCTTTAATAAATACATCATTCATCGACTCAATCACTACCACATTAATGAGTTTAGCCTATGATTGTATATAGGAAAATAAATACCATCATTATCCTCCACATCATAGTGCAGATGATGGTTGCATTCACTACCATCGCTATCCCCATCATTTATGTTCTCCATCCTCAATTTTTCGTCAAATGGAGTCATCATCAATAAAGACTATAACGTCCCAATCATTTGATGATGCAATGAACTGGGCATGGTTGGGCCATTTTCATTAATAGGCCCATAGTTATTGAGATTAGCGTGATCCTCATTACCTGCATCACCACCAGAGGATTCATCATTATCATCCTCAGCAAAGGTCATCGGGCGGATGTTGTAAACATTTCTATTTGTTATCTTTTGTACAACGTGCCAGCTTCCCCCCAAGCTCAGGTCCTTTAAGTAAAACACTTGCAACGCTTGGCATGCTAGGGCAAAAGCCAGATGAGGGGTCCACCCCCGCATCACGGGGTGGATTGCGGAGGTGAAAACCCCACCCCCCACCCATGCGGGGGCGGGGCGCAGGATGGGACAACCCAGCCTCGTAGGGTGTGGGTAGCACCCCTAGATGGTATGGTAACTTATGCGTGATCTGAACCACACTAGGAATTGACTCTGGTGCCTACACTCGATGTTAGTCAAGTTCTATTCTTTGATCTTGTTACTGGCTCACTACAAACTATCTATACGTTAGGAAGAGAATGATAACGATATGACAAAATGAAACACTTACCATAGCAAGCATAGTGTACTCACTCTATGTATTACTCAATTTTTGTGCAATTATTAAACACATACCACCGAGCCTTGGCCAATAGTGTGTCTACTAATTTGTGAGATTGTTGCCCCTAATCGACGTACTTTTTGTGAGAAAATAGATAAATTTGGCTCATTTCTCGGCTCAATTGATGCAACAAAAATATCACTGTTGTGTTCCTCTCAATTATATCTAGTCTCAATATCATTAAGGTACTTAGTGCAAAGTGTCAGGCACTCGACATTAACATATGCCTCAACAATTGAGCCTTTTGGACGAGCTCTATTTTAGACGTATTGCTTGAACTTCCCTAGATACCTCTCAAAATGGTACATCCACCTGAACTGCACAAGTCTAGCCAGCAATGCCTCTTCTGACAAATGAATAGCAATGTGTACCATGATATCAAAAAATACAGGTGAGAATATTATTTTTAGTTTACAAAGAATGATGGGGATATTAGCTTGAAGCTGATATAACACAGATAAGGTCAATGTTCATGAACAAAATTCATTGAAAAATACGCTTAACTCTGTTAAAGCTCGACGCATATCGGGTTGTAAGTACCCACCAAACACAACCAACAGCAATATTTGCATGAAGATATGACAATCATGGCTCTTCATTTTCATGATTTTGCCTTCACTATTTGACACACTAGGCAAAATTTGAGGGAAAACCGTAAGAGAATCTCACTTCTAACAACCATGCACAAAAATTCTTTCGCTTATTTAAATTTAACATGTAGCATGCAAGACTCATAGAAATATAATCACCATTATGTTTTAAATGAAATTCTAGGAGGTAAGTACATGTGGAGCAATAACAGGGAAGGAAAGCACTTTGCCAAAGAAATATTAGACAGAGCCTTTGGAAATTTAGTGTTGCATGACATGTTTGCAAATACTGTAGTAAGATCAATGGCAGCTCAAAGTTCAAATCATAGGCTTACTGTTATCACGATAAATCATAGGCTGCAAGATGCAAGAAATAGAGAAAAACCATGCAGATATGAAGCTAATTGGGCATAAACAAAAGAGTGTCACCTGTTAGTAAAGGAAGAATGGAACAAGTCTATATTAACAGCTAATAAGATGATAATTACTATAGGTTGGCTACAGAGATGCAAAGCAAAATTGATGGCATGGAGTAAAGAGAACTTTGGGAATTCTAAAAGGCTTGTAAGCTCTAACCTCAACCAGATCTCGAAACTCCAAAAGTTTAATAAAGGTGATCTGGTTAGCAGTATTAAAGTTTTACAAAAGGAAATAGATTTTCATTTTTAAGGGGAAGACATTAAATGGAAGTAAAGGGCCAAGCAGAGATGGTTAAATGAATGTGATAAAAATACAAAATCCTTCCACCAATGTGCAAGCCAAAGAAGGAAAACAAATGCAATTCACAAAATCTCAAATGGATGTGGTAATGTGGCAATAACACTAGAGGGAATCAGTGCCTAGTTCCAAAAGTATCAACTAGAAGGCATTGAAGAGTGCTTAATTCCATGCACACCATAGTGACTGCAGTCATGAACAATAATATTATCAAGAAATTCACTACTCAGGAAGTGGAGGACGCAATTTTTCAGATGAACTCCATAAATTCCCCAGGACCAGACCCAGGGTTTCCACCTGCATTTTATCAAAATTACTGGAGTTCAATTGGCAAAGAGGTTAGTGAAGCGGTCATGTATGTGCTTAGCTCAAATTGTTTGGTTAATGAGATCAATGAAACTCATATTACTCTGATTTCCAAGATAAAATCTCCTACCAAAGTGTCTGATTTTAGGCCTATTAGTCTATGTAATGTTATTTACAAAATCATTTCAAAAACTCTAGCCAATAGACTGAATAAGATTTTACCAGAGATTATGATCTCCCCTACTCAGTCTGCTTTTGTTCCTGAAAGATTAATCTCAGACAATATAATTGTAGCTTATGAAACCATGCATACTATGAATAGCAGATTATCAGGAAAATCGAGTTATATGGCCTTGAAACTCGACATGAATAAGGCATATGATCGAAAAGAATGTGAGTTTCTAAGAGCAGTCATGAGGAAGTTGGGTTTTGCTCCAAGATGGATCAATCTAGTGATGAAATGTATTGAATATGTGTCATATTCTATCCTGATTAATGGTCTTCCTCAACATCTATTCAAGCCAACAAGAGGAAGAGGAATTATGTGATCCATTATTACATTATTTATTCATCTTATGTGCTGAACCTTCGAGTTCTCTTATAAACTATGCAGAAAATTCAAGCTCCATCACAAGATCCACATTAATCACCTATTTTTTACAAATAATAATTTACTATTTTGCAAAGCTAATTCTCTAGAATGGAGCACATTGATTTATACTCTAAGCATTTATGAGAAGGCATCTTGGCAAATGTTGAATAAGGAGAAAATGTCCATTTAGCTCGGTAGGAATACCTCGAGAGACTCACAAGAAATTATTCTAAGCATTGCAGAAGTTAGATCCACCATGTCTTATGAAAAATATCTTGGCTTGCCAACTCTTTTTGGAAGTTCTCGATCAAACTCCTTTAGAAGCATTCTGAACAAAGTAAGGCACATGATCAACAACAACAAAGTGAAGACCCTCTCTTAGGCAAGCAAAGAAATTCTTCTTAAATTAGTACTGCAAGCCCTACCTACATATGGCATAAGAGTTTTTAAACTCCTATGTAGTCTCTTCAAAGACATTAATAGGGTTATGCAAAATTATTGGTAGGGTCAGCAAGAAAATTAGAGGAAAATACACTGTATTTTTTAGAGCACTTTGCGAAATGCCAAGTCAATTGTGGGATTGGAATTTAGAGATTTGGAAAGTTTTAACCTTGCTATGCTAGCAAAGCAAGGTTGGAGATTGATCCAGTGCCCTTATTCTTTAGCTTCTCAAGTTTTAAAGCCGAAATACTTTGCAAAGTTTTTTTATTTTTTCAAGCTAAGCTTGGTAGCAGACCATTCTTTATTTGGAGAAGTATCCTTGCAACAAGATCTTTACTAGATAAAGGTACAGACTGGAGCATACAGAATGGAAAAGAGGTTCACATTTGGAAAGACAAGTAGATTCCAAAATCCACTACTTTCAGCCATAGTGCAGTAAAGGTCTTAGATGAAAATGCAAAAGTGTAAGAATTTATTGATCCTAATACTAAGCAGTAGAGAACATCTCTTATTAAAGGAATATTGTCAAGAGATGAAGTTGAAATCATTATAAAGATACCAATAAGCTACTCCAATAGTCCAGATAAGTTAATTAGGAAAGGATCTGCTAATGGTTAGTTTACAATGAGGAGTGCATATCATTTCCATAAAGAATTATAAGATCAGTCCAAGGGGCAGACCTCATGCAGTAGTAATTAAAGGCAAGTTTGGTCAGATATTTAGAAGTTGAAAATCTCCCTAGCAAATTAAGTTTTTTGTGGAGAGCTGTTCAGGATGGCCTTCCCACAAACTTGAATATGTTTAAAAATAAGGTTTTGGGTAGTCCAAACTGTCTACTTTTTTTAGAGGTCTAAGAATCATTAGTTCATGCATTATGAAAATATCCTGCAACACAAGATATTTGGGGCCAATGTTCTAAAAAAATCCAAAAAAATTATTTCTGTAAGAAGACTTTTATGGAACTTATAGAAGGTATGTGTATTGTATTTGAGAAGGAAGAGATGGAGAAGATGGCAGTGGTTGCAAGAAGAGTTTGGCAGAGAAAAAATGGATTTGTTTTCCAATCAGAGTTCAAACATCTAAATGCAGTGTAGAAATCACAAAGAGATTTTACAAGAGCTGAAGGCTATACATACACAAAGATCTTGTAAGTCAGGCACTTCTAGTAAAATGGCACAAAGATGGGATCCAACTCCCATGAACACTTTTTAGATAAACCGGATGTTGCGGTTGATAAGAATCCCTACAAAATTGGTGTTGGTATCATAGTTCGAGATTGGGAAGGTAAAGTACTTATAGCCACAATGAGAATGAACCGACCCTTATTCCCTAATCCTCTACTTGAAGAAGCAATTGATGCACTTCAAGCTACTCTTTTTGGTCTGGAATTAGGCCTTAGATATATCATACTAGAGTGTGAACTCTTTACAGATCCTTCAAGACATCACAAATGTTGAGGAGTCCTAGACCAGTGCTGGCATGATTATTAGTGACATCAAGAATAAGCTTCAAGATTATGTCAAGTGGTCTGCTCATCATGTGAGAAGAGAGACTAATAATGTAGCTTATGCATTGGCACAAAACGCCTTCCATGTTTTTGATGTAATAGTGGATATGGAGGATTGTCCTTCATGTATTATTTCTTTGCTCTAAAGGATTTGATGAATAAAACAGTTTTCATTTAAAAATAATAATAATAACCAAGATCTCAAGGAATTAAAACATTGAGAAATAAAGTGGTAGTATATTAATGCTTTATCTTTCTTTGATAGTATATTAAAGAGATAGTAGCTTTACAGTTTAACGTATCATATCAAGTGACGTCAATTTGTGAGTTTATTTTTGTATGATCTTTTTGTAGGTAAAGTATTTATCTTTTATAATAAGGTCAATTGCAATATTTAGTAATTAATTGAGAGCTCTATTGTAATGACGTAGAATTTAGAATACAATTTTGATTTCATAGTGGAATAAATAAGAATCAAAGACGATATTCTTGGGTTAATTATATTTACAAGGAGCGCATAGTACTACATCTAGCTAGCATGCTACAAAGGGATCGGCAATAATATATTTATGGTAAATGAGCTTTGAATTTGACTTTCTTAAAAGAAATCTCATATATATATTTCTTACTCAAAAATCATATATATAATAAACTTCGAGTTTTTTATCCTATTTATCTCAATGTACATGTGATTCATAAATCTGATTTTTCCTCCAAGAATATGAGAAAACTCAAATGATGATTGTTTGGGAAAAAAGGGACAGAGACGATGAAATGATACTTAAATTATGATAAATAGCATTTTACTTAAGGTATTGGATCATCATTCGAGCAAATGATGTTTGTTGGAACAAAAGAAAAATCATCAAATTTTATTATAAATAGTTATAAATGTTGCAAAAACTTCAACTTTCTTGTTTAAGAAAAGAAAACTGATTAGTTTTAGCAAATCTCTCCAAAACTCCCAAGAAAATGAAGAGAAAGATTAAAACAAGGGATGGAGAAGGTGACAATCCATTTAATTGGTTCTTCCCCAGTTTTGTCAATTTGTTCCTAATGGTTTTTGTAGTTGGCTGTCGACATGAGTAGACCCACGCAAAAAAAAAAGGGATATTTTCTTAGCTGGACGGCATGATTTCTGCAATATTTGACATGAAAGATCAGGTTGTCCCTCTCTATGTTTTGCTTGCCAAACAGAATTGCTGTGAGATGCACGTGTTGCTTATGCCAATTGGTGTGTGTGTGTGTGTATAGACTTGTCCCATGACCCCAGAGATGAAGACATTTCAATATCTGAATCATTGTAAGGTGTTTGAGACAAAATCCTGACGCGTTTCTCTATTTGGGGGATGAAATCTGCATTCTATGGGATGCACAAACCAAACTTGTTAAAGCTGCATAACTAAATGCTATGCATACCTGGGAAAATTAGTGAACTGTTATTAGCAAGAAGAACAATATGCCATGATGTCTTTCCCAAGCAAGTTCAGGTAATTTAGTAGAGAACCAAGAATTCCAATAATAGATCAAATACACATAAAATAAGAAAGGCATGAAACTGCATTGCGGGGATCGAGAACACATAATAGTAGCATCTCCTCACAGGCATCAACTATACTTACCTCTAACCAAGATTTATAAAAGACTGAAACAGACTAATGAAGTTTCAGATGAAGGATGTCGGTATGCCATAATTTCCCGTCATTTTTTCCAAGAAAGTCATGGAGAGTGGAAAAAGCATTGAATTCTCCAAGTATAAATGGATTAGCAACAAAATTGCAACATCTTTATAAAATATTTATCCAAGATTTTGTGCAAACATCAAGGACATTACATCATTATCTTTTTCTATTCGTTCTGAAGAATCAGATCATGTGCCAATAACAAAAGCCTATGTGCGTACATCTTTCCTCACAACTATCAAAGTTTGCCTGCCTCAAGAAGCCTTACTAAGCACAATTTGACCCAAAAAATTTAGCACCCTTCATAGATCAACCGCCTGTATCTCAGATGAAATATGTGACACCAAGCATTCCAGATTAAGCTCCCAACAACATAGGCATGATTCCATTCTAGTTAGTGCTTATCATCTCTAGACCAGTCCAAGCAGACATATACCACTCACAAAAGTACAGAAACAAGAATAAGACAAACTTGCATTTCCTTGTTTTGCAACAAAATTTCTGAACTGGTAAGGCAAACTGTCCTATTTACCTGAACACAATAAGGGCTATACACAACTCCCAGTTTTATATACGACAATTTCACCAATTGTTGAGAAAGCAGTGAGCCAGCAGTCACGGGAGTAGGCACCGTAGAAAAAAAAGTTTCTGATACCAATCATAACATAGATTGAGTAGGTTTAGTCAAGATTCATTGGCCAAAGAATTCTCGCTTGCGGAGAAGTGCATAAAGAAGCACGTTCCATGAATCAGGGACACCAGGCAGGCACCAATGGCTGCAGTCTTGATGGTGGAGAGAGGCTGGCCCAGTCTCAGGCCCTAAATAGTAAACAGAAGCATGGCCATCTTTTCTTCTTCGTGTCATGTTCGTCACATTCAATAAATCCAATTTCATCACTTGTGACTCATTTGAGTGCTCTGATAACAGATTAATGAGAATTTCTAACTGGATGTCTGATGAAACTGGCAATAACCCTAGGTCAGGTAGTGTTTCCAAGTGACAACCACCACCAGAATTCCAGTTGCCACCTCTGTTACATCCATAGACAGAAAGTGAATAAAAGTTTTTCACTCTTCTGAGATCAACAAAAATAAGAACTACTGATAATTTTGAAATTTTCCATTGGCACTTGATCCATATTCTGTCAGCAATGAGACAACATAACTGAGAAAATAATTTGGGTTTCCACCACCATGATAAATGGCAAAAAGAATGTAGAAGTATCTTTTCCGGAGCCACAAGTTAGCGTTCTGCATAATTCCTCTGGTATAAATATTTTAGAATTAAGCTACCTATGGAGATATTTGACCTTAGTTTGATTGATATAGGCCAAGCATGAAATTGCTAAACCATGAAAGACCTCCAAAGTTCAAAAGTCAAGCTAAATTTTTAGGAGACTGGGAAAGATAATAAAAACAACAAATCAATTGAGACTCCCATTAACAAAAGGGTGAAAAGGAAAACCTGAAATGCACAGCAGATGGGGTTCGGAAGAGAACATAAGTCTTGCTCATGTTCACATGACTACCAATCCAATCAATTACAGTCTCAAGTGATCGCCGGTATGCACTTTGAAGACTCATTTTCATCTTCACCTCCTCGCCTTCTTGGAAGTAACAACCCCTAACAAATACAAAGTTCACACATCATATTGACTATCATATCTGGAAGCAATGATGCCTTTACAACAGAAACATGAATAAATTTCTGCAAACAAATGACCTTCAGCATTAGCTTAGTTTTTACTTTCATCGGGTTTTTATGATATAAACTCTATTTTTTTTTTGGTCCATATGTTTGCATGATTTTGTTTTCAAAATTACAATTGCTTAACCAGGAACAAAGAGGTGTTTGAGAGAGTGGAAACAAGATTACAAGACTTGGAAGATGAAATTCTGGCACATGAATTGTATTGACGACAAATTACTCAGCTGAAGAAGAGAGACAACTGATAACCAAGAAGGCTGAACTGGATCAGTGCCTATTTCAAGAGGAAATTTTATTGAAGCAAAAATCCAGAGTTAAATGGTTGAAGGGGGCTCCCATTCCAAGTTCTTTCACTCAATTATTCAGCAACGAAGATCCAAGTCCATGATTAACAGGATGGCCCTAGAGAGTGGGGAGATACTTGACTCAACTCAAGCCATTCATGATGCTGTTGTTGAATATTTTCAAGAGGCCTTGACCTCGTCTGGTACTCCCATCTGGGGATTTGGGTTCACTCTTGAAACCTGTTGTTTCGGAAGAGGATAGCCGTCGAAGTCTTTGCAGGCCTCCATCCTTGGGAGAACTTAGAGAGGCACTAGATGGCATTCCATTGGACAGCTGCCCCAGCCCGGATGGGTATGGTTCGAGTTTTTTTGTGGAATGCTGGGATATAATTGGTATGGATTTATTGGAGGCTGCCACAGCATTTTTCAAAGGAGTTCCCCCGGCACAATACTACACTTCATCGTTTATTGTGACCATTCCCATAGAAGAACACCCAAGGAATTTTTTAA
This sequence comes from Juglans mandshurica, assembly GCA_022457165.1. Lineage (NCBI taxonomy): Eukaryota > Viridiplantae > Streptophyta > Magnoliopsida > Fagales > Juglandaceae > Juglans > Juglans mandshurica. The sequence goes on from CM039623.1 coordinate 23,028,756, forward strand.
GACTTACCAATAAGTCTTTGTTCAGTGGCTTATAAGATTTTCTCTAAAGTTATGGTAAATCGTCTCTCCCCCCTTCTACCAAGAATCATTTCCAAGGACCAAGGAGCTTTTCTGAAGGGATGAAGTATTCATGAGAACATCTTTCTAGCTCAAGAGATGGTGTAGTATAAACTCTAGAGTCAGAGGGTGCAATATTATGATTAAGGTGGACATGACCAAAGCCTATGATAGGCTGGAGTGGAACTTTCTTTTAGAAGTGCTGGCTGCATTTGCCTTTTCAGAGGAATGGAGGCGGCTTGTGTTTCACTGCATCGCCTCTTCTTCCTTCTCCATTATGATGAATGACACCTATCGAGGTTTTTTCAAGTCTTCCCGTGGAGTCAGGCAAGGGGATCCCCTTTCACCATATCTTTTTATCATTGCGGAGGAAGTGCTGAGTCACTTGATTAATTGAGCTCATGGTGAGGGTAAAGTTGGGGCATTTAAAATTCAAAGGGGCTGAGTCGATTTCACATCTCATGTATGCGGATGACTTGGTTATCTTTTTAAATGGATCTAAGAGTTCCCTAAAAGCTTGTGCACTTAAAACTTATAAAGAGATGTCGGGCCAGAAAGTCAATTAAGTCAAATCTGCCATATACTTTCCAGCATATGCTTCTGCTGCTAGGAAATCAATTGGGACTCGGTTCCAAGAGGGCCAAATTTCCTGTATTTATCAGGGAGCTCCAATTCACACAGGTAGGCTTACTGCTCGCCTCTTTGATCCACTTGTTATGAAGATAGAGAAGAAATTGGCTGGGTGGAAGGCTGCTCTTTTGTCCAACACTGGAAGGTTAGCACTCATCAAACATGTGCTGACCAGTTTGCCTATTCATTTACTTTCAGTTCTAAACGTGCCTGGTATTGTGATGAGTCATATTTCCAAGCTCCTGGCTAATTTCTTCTGGGGGAGTAAGGATGTGAAAACAAAAGTAAATGGGTGGCTTGGGATAGAATTTGCAAACCTGTGGACTTGGCGTGAGGGATTTACAGGAGCTGAAAAAAGCTTTGCACATGAAATTGACCTAGAAATCTCTACATGAGAAATCCCTGTGGTCTGATTTTTTTAGGCTGAAATACTCACAACAGCAGTATCCTTCTTTCATCCTCCCAACCCGCCGTGACTCTAATCTCTGGAAATCAAAACCGGGGCCTTATCCCGGAAGAAGCACACTGGATGGACTCTCAAAGAAGGAAATGTGTCATTTTGGTACAATAATTGGTTGAGCTGTAGACCATTGGCAGAGCAGGTGGAATCCCTTTTTTTGTTCTAATCCGCAGGTAGCCAAAACCTTGACAGAAAATGGATGGAATTTGGACATGCTAAAAAAGCTGGTTGGGGTAGAGTTGATGGCCCAAATTAGCTCCAAGCAAGTCTTTCGGTCAGCGGGATTAGATAAACCGATATGGAAGCCATCTTCAAATGAACACTTCTCAACAAAAACAGCTTGGCAAGTGTCTAGACAAGACGGGCAACAAGTAAGTTGGGCAAGATGGGTATGGCATAAACTGGTTCACAGCAAAATTTCTATATTTATGTGGAAAGGTCTGTACAAGGCCCTCCCAACTGATAGTCCTATTCAAAGTCTGAATGTATCCTTGGCCTCAAAATGTAATTGCTGCTCAAGGGCTGCCTGCGAGTCCTTAGAGCACATTTTGTTTGCAGGGGAAGTAGCGTCAGCTGTTTGGAGTTATTTTGCTAATCTGCTGGGTCTAAAGTAGGGTGATGAGAAGTTGGCATGAGTTGGTACTGTGGTGGTTCAACAAAGCATTGAGTGTGTCCTAACTCAACTGTTTGATTGGCCTTCTTCCATCTACTATCAGCTGGGTATTATGGCTTAGAAGATGTAAGGCATATATGGAAAATAAATTGGAGATAGTGGAAACAGTGTGCCACAAGATCAAAGACTTTTGCCTGAGATAATGGGGACCATTTACAATCCAAAGTACTGAAAAAAATCTGATGAGCATGTTCTCCAACAGCTCGGAATCACAATAGCTCCTACTATAGGCCCAAGGAGCAATTATTCTAAGGTGGGCCAAACTGAATCCAAGCTTTGTGAAATTAAACATTGATGGTAGTTGCTTGGGCAACACAGGGCAGTGTGGTGGGGGTGGGGTTATTCGAAGTGCAGCAGGTGATTTTGTTGCAGGCTTTTCCAAGTCCTATGGTGAAGGAACCGATAATATGGCTGAAGACCGGGCTCTATTGGACAGACAAAAGCTATGTGAAAGTCTCCAAATCAATCAAGTTGAAGTGGAGACTGACTCCATGCTAATCTTAACATGGTGGAAGATGAAGGGGGAGGGTATTTAGGTCAGTTTGGGAACTGATCAAGAATTGGGCTAATGGAGGAAGAGTTATTTTCCTGAAACATATTTTTCAAGAGATCAATCAAGCGGCGGATTTCTAGGCAAAACAAGGGGCAAGTGACTGCAATGGCGAATTCTTGAGGAGTTCTGATTTACCACAAGTTTTAATTGACATGTTGAGAATAGACAAGTTGGGTTTACCGGTCCTTCGGCTCAAATGAGGTTACTTGTATATAGAAAGTCTATAGATAGAATTTAGTCATACTTAACACCTTGTCCTTGTCCTGGTCAAAGGTGTATGCTGTTTTATTGTGGTTTTCCTCCGCTTGAAGTGAGGGTTTTGCATCAATAAAATTCTTATTCTAAAAAGAAATCTTAGCCATCCCCCATTGATGTTTGATATGAGGTCTAACAGCATTACATTTCATGAACACGCTTTTGCTTAGTTCCAGTTTATGCCTTCAATATATGATTTCAAATTTAAACCTCTACAGACAAACTATATGTGATACCCCATATGATATGGATAAGGGTAGGTAGTGTATGGGATCGCACATTGGTTGGGAATGAGAAGTTCTTGCTTTTTATAAGGTTTCAATGGGACTCTAATTGTATCATTGACTAGTCCTTTTAGAGTATAGGTCATTTGGTTTGTGCCTTCCATTGGAGCGTTTCAAATGGTATCAGAGCCTATCCCAACTAGAAATGTTGGACTTGAGCCGTGTCACCTATAATGGACAGGCCCGACGAGGACGTCGGGAATTTAAGGGGGGTAGATTGTAATACCTCATATGATATGGATAAGGGTAGGTGGTGTATGAGATCCCACATTGCTTGGGAAGGAGAAGTTCTTGCTCTTTATAAGGTTCCATGGGGCTCCAATTGTATCATTGACTAGTCTTTTTGGAGTATAGGCCATGTGATTTGAGCCTTCCATTGGGGCGTTACACTATATGTTATATGCAAATGTATTTATTTTCTATAAACCAGGGTATTATAGAGTAGTGCTATTTGAAGGCCTTTACACCACACACCATCCACATGGCATAATTTGATTTGTAAGATTCAAATTTTAAAATTTATCTTTCAAATCAAAGTATGTCACGTAGATAGTATGTGGTGTAAAGGCATTCAAATAGAATTATTCTTCTATCAAAGGCATTGGGTGATTATAACAATCATCTATCTACTCCCCTTACTCTTCACCATCCAATCATATTGTTATTGCATATTATGCAGATTGCTACTAAAAATAAAAGATAAGAACTATACATACCAGCAGAGAAATAAATGTCGCGCAATGTGAGCATCAAAGTGCTCCAGGTTATGAACTTCCCAAATTCTATGATTTATCTCTTTTTTCCTCTGTTTTTTTTAAAATATAGCAAGATTACACTCAACGCTGGTATAGAATTGCATTGTACTTAGCTTAATGCTGTGCTTTTGGTTTTCTTGAGGTTCTTTGAATTATGAATTATGAGAATCAAAAGATTTCTCATAGAATCAAAAGATTTCCCAACTATTCAAACAGCCATTTGTTGCATAAAAAACCCTTCGATTTTCAAGTGTCATAAGACCTTTGGATTTCGACTTCCAAAAAGACCCTAAAGGTTCCACTTTAATCATAGATACCACAAAATATGACTTTTTCTTTTTCTTTTCCTATGATAATTTAGGGACTTTTTCCCTCACATAGCATGGGTGTGTGACTAGTTTTCAAATAAAGATAGAGCTCATACATATCCTCAATGAGCAAATTTACTTGCATTGACTCTTTTTCACATCCTACATTCCAAGCTATCAGCCAAAAAAGAAAATTCTCACATGATTTTCTCTTCATAAAGTAACCTTGATAATTAACCAAATTGCTAAATTATGTGAAATTTATTTATCTTGAAGATTCCATGTCTTCTGGTGAAATTTAATTTCATAAGATCACTTCCCAATATCCGCATCCCTGTGTTTTTTGTAAAAGATGAAAATAGCTATGAAATGAATGTAAACAAATCAGCTCTTAGGAAAAGTTTATCGGATAGAATATAGTTACACTTTTATGGTCTTGTCATAACTCCACCAGTGCCCAGAATTGAAGACCAGCACATCTGCATCTCTCCACTTGTTAGAAACCCAGTCGATTTGATCCACTTTCAGAGTTACCTTCACTTCTTCTGGAGCACCAGCCGGAGGCCGGCCCTGGACTACTAGAAATGGAGATCTGTAGTATTCAACCGTGCAATTAAAGTCATCAAACTTGAAAACCAAGAAGCCCGTATGCTTTGTAATTGGGCTCCCATTCACCTCATAGATAGAAGTCTTGTTATGAATAACAGAGGAAAGCAGACAGAGGAGGGACTCCCAGTGGTTTCTTCCTATTGAGTCACCAACAAAAACAATCCGCCTATTCCGCAGCTTTTCCAACATCATTCCCGCATCAAATCTGTTCTCAAGAGGCAGAAGAAAACCCCAGATAAGATTTTCTTCTTCAATAAAATCAGATATAACAAAATTCTAAGTACACAGACAATTGAGCATGATTATTGAAATTTGGAAAATGTTTTTAAACAAGACTAATTATTAGGCAGTCTCAAAGTACCGATGAGATAGTATTCCCACCCGTTCACTCGGGATGTCATATCATTAAAACTGCCAACAGAATTGCCAGATTTTAATCATAATATAGCGTCCTGTCGTAGGACAATACTACCATGTATTCAGATTTTGGAATTGCCTATAATTACTCGTTAAAAGATCACTAAGGCTCAGTTGTAGAACTAACAAATAGGAGAAGAAAACTATTAATTACCTTTAAAATAGGAATATACTCATACTCAGCCTCTTAAAATAGAAAACGTCAAAATGGGTGGTGAAACAAGTTGATGGCTCGAGAGAGGAAACCTTAATTGCAATGGATAAGACAAAGATTCACGGGCAGAGCTAAGCTACAGAAGAAAAAACACGGAACAAGCTGTATGCAAATCAAAACCACCCCAACAAACAATAATAATGACGTCATATAAAAAAAAGCAACAAACCGAATTAAGGTCCAAAGAGAAATAAAAAAAAAATTACATTTTCTCAAGTACAGCCGGGAAAACAGAATCTGAGACGAAGCTACTTTGGTCATAAACTATGCGTATAAACCAAATTACAAACTCAAAATTTACATTACGAACTAATATTACTGAAAAGTTAAAGTTTAAAACAGGGAAAAATAGAAAGTGCAAAAACAAACATCGTGAAATCTCCATTCGGTTCCGAAGAAACTTCAGACACCTGCCGTTCACAATGAGTCTAATAATCTACGTAGTTTATCTGAGGCAAAATCTCAATCTTTGGAAAGCAAACTTAACGCGACATTCGAGTTTTATTTTATTAATCTATCTAACTTTTCTCATAAACCAAAAAAGAAACTTGAGAGAGTGAGAGCGAGATGAAGAAACCTGGGCAAGTTGCAATCTTTGGGCTGCCAACGCCACTTGGTATAGAAACTATCAGGCCTACCATTCTCATTGCACCTAAAACCATTATCCAAGAAAGAGCAGTTCTGTGACTGATAGAGTGGATAGCTCTCATCCCACACCCAGTTTCCATCAAAAACATCGCACCCATCACCACCTTCATCAAGAAATTCACGGCGTATATGCACATTGGCTGATGATGATGAACCTTTCCAGGTGAATCCACGACCAATACTGAAGTAATCCAAGTTAAAAAAACAGCTAACGAAGAAGAGGGTGGCCAGGAAGATGGCGATAATACTTAGAGACGGCTCAAGAGGGCTCAAGCGCCTAAATTTTTTGAAGAAATCGAAGTGGGTCATTGTGTTTTCTGGGTCCTGTGAAGCTGTGCTCTTTGCCATCTCGTTGAATAAAAGATTAAAGATTCATAGGCGTGTTGTAGAATGGTCCAAAAGGGGGTGGTTTAAAAGTGGGTTAGAGAGAGAGCAGGTGGGGTCTTGACAACAAGAAAGCATTAATGGCTAAACCGCTTTTGCATTATATATAGCAAGAAATGAAAACCTTTTGAGACATTCAGAACGTTTCATCAAATTGGTTTTTTAGAATGAGAGTAAGGGAGAAAGCAAGAACTCATCACTTGGGTCAGTAAGATACAGGTAATTCAGCAAAAATGGTTTAGATACATGTAGGTCTATTTCGGGTAAAAGATATCATGATCTAAAAAACCCAAAAAACAGGAAAAAGAAAAGCCCCTCAAAACTAAAACCCAAAATCTTGGATTTAACACACAGCAATTAGTATTTAGTGGCATTGGTATCAAAAAGATATCGAACGAACATAACCTTGAATACCGTCACTGAAAGGTGCTACCGCTAATGTATAGATTTGAGAGAGAGAGATAGAGAGAGAGAGAGAGGGTTATGTTTCTGCTTGATAGTGGCGTGGACGACGGAAGTGGGTTATGAAACGGGACTGAACTTGGGCGGTGGGCCTCGACAAGTCGACTGAAGGTGACGGCGACGAGGTGAGAGAAGAATAAAAATTTAAAAAAATCTGAATACTCCTAATAGATTCTTTATCTTATCTTTTAAAATACATATCAAAACTCATTTTTTTTATTTTACATACTGACTTTTACAATATGTCATCCATCAGTTTATCTATTTTTTCTCTATATCATTTAAATATTCTTTTTTTATTCTTTTTAAATATTTCATTTATACCAATAAATTTACAATATCCATATATTTTTTTATATTTGTAATTTATTTTTATATACAATATAAAATAATTCAGTCCTATACACGTAAAACAAAAATATATAAGCCAAATAAAAATTAAAAATAAAATCAAATATGAAAAAATTAGTTTAAAAATAATTCTAAGATATTTTTTAGAAGAAAATGAAATATATGTGTTTTAAATAATGAACAATAAAAAGAATTTGCTTATATGATACAAATCAAAGTAAATAAAAATGAGGGAGTAAATGAAATATCAATAATAAAAAAATTTTACAGGATGAACAGTACCCGCTACATGTAGCGGGGTAATGTAGCTAAATGTATTTTACACTTCATTTTACATAATCAGATGGAGCTTCTTTTTGGAACAATTCTTCAAATTATTTACATTTTTTGTATAATACAAAAGCTATTGGGAGTGCTCTAATACCATTACATGCTGTACACTTGTTTTTATTTTTTTATTTTTTTTTAATAAATATGTGGTATAGAGTTATTGAGCAAGAGAATTCTAAAAGAAAATTTATTATTGCAACCACTTAGGATTTCAAATTCATCTCAACTCATTATTATAATTTTTTAAAATTTTAATATAAAATATAATAAACAATTCAACTTTTTCAAATCTTAAAATAATAATAATATTAAAAAATAATATTCTAATAATATTTTATCATCTCAATTCAACTCAGTTCAATATTCAAACGCACCCTTAGTGTAAATGCCGGGCAACCAGCTGCTAATGTGGCAAAATGCCATCGAAATGAACCGTTTCACTCTACGGCCTTTCCTTTCCTCATTCCCTCCCTCTCTACGTTTACTCTCTTCCTCAGTCTCTCTCCTCAAGAATTCCCTCTTTTGATCCTTCCACGAAGTGCATCCCGTCTAAAACCACAAATCTCCGCCCTTCGTCCAGTAGCAAAGGAGAGAACAGGTTATGGGAAAGAGACGAGGTGGGTTTTGGAGAAGCATCGGCAGCCAAAAACAAAAACATCTCACAGTACTCGATGATCAGATCAACAGTACGTCATCTAAGTTTTAAATAAAATTTTTAAATTTAATTTTGATTAAAAAATTCACTTTTTTAAATTTAGCTAGTTATTTTTTAACGATACAAAATAACAAGAGCTTTGCTACACAACTTCCACCACACTCTACACTCCACACTTTTTTAAATTTTTAAAATTTTTAAAATTTTTTTTTGAGTTTATTCTTTTTAAATTATTTCAAAATTTTTATTCATTATTCATATAATAAATATTTAATAAAAAATAATAAAAATTAGAAATAATGTAGAGTGTGGAGTGTTAGGAGGTTGTGAAGATTTTTTGAAATAACAAACTCTACATCTATCACTATTATATTAAAATATTGATTTTGACATTTTTATTTATTTTAATTCTAATAGTAATTGAAATATTTATTTGTTATTAAAAAAATACACATTAATTTTCTTTTTTTACCACGATTATATTCTTCTAACATGTATATTTTTTCAACCATCATACCGAAAAACATAGACACAATTTGAAAAGGAAGCTCAGAACAAAGTGCAAACATTTAAGGAGGGGAAAATACGCAGAAGCAACCATTAGAGCAATTCACAAACCATTTAACTAGCAATACCATATATAATGATTGATCCAGTAGCTTCAAAAATTACAAAACAAAAGTTGACAATAGAAACTATTTAATGAATGAAAGATTCAAAGGTGCAGGCAATCATGGTCATGTGTTGGTTTCAAAAACAGCGGTTGTCACATAGAATAGATTATTGTATGGCCAAATAATAATTGAAAAATGATACTTGCAGTCGTGAGTATGCAAGTACCGTATAGTCGTTTTAAAAAAAATGAATAAATATATGACTCACATGAAAAGAAATTAATTTTTTAATAGTAGACCCTACTCTTTTTCAAAGCGACTGCACGTAGTTTGCACATTCCACTACTGTATGTAACATTATTCATAATAATTTTGCTAGCAATTTGGTCTGGCTATATTTAGTCATAAAGAATACGATGGACAAAATTATTGTAGATTTAGCTAATTTAATGTAGATATATTTTAAGTAAACTAACTAAATTTTAACTATGCTTAGCTCACTACTAGCGCTTTAATAAAATTGAAGTTATAAAATAAATAAAAAATAATATATCGAGAAAATAATTTGTAAAATTTTAAGGTATGTAAACATAGCTTTAAAAAAAAAAAAGGGTGAGCCACACCTGAAATCATTGTTAAAAAATTTGCTTTTTGTAGAAAAAAAAATGTTAAATTTACTACTAAATAACAATTTGTATACAACTATGTAATAAAATAATATTATTACATAGTATGATGGGCACACTTACTTTTTCTTTTCTTTTTTTATTGGGAAGGGAGTTTTCGAACTCCCGACCTCCATTTTAAAAGTTTGAGTTATGCCAATCAGATCACATATTCACTTACTTTCAAATTAACTAAAGGGGAGATGCATAACCTAAACTATATTTAACGCTGCTCTTTATTTAGGTATAGTTTCATTAATCTACGTATTTATTTTTTGAGCATATCATTAATATATATTAATTGGAGTTTGGACAAATTCGCTATGGCTGTTGTTTTGGATTGATTTGATCACTACTTCTTTTCATTAGCCACCTTTCTTTCTTTTTTTTGTCTCTTTCATTTATTTTCTCTCGTTTCTATCTTCTTCATAATTATAATATCAAAGGTAAAGGATGACTTAAGATTGAATATAGAAAACCCTTATTTAATTATGATATATACATACACTTTCACATGATCCTTGAATCCACAAAGAGAAATGATACTTGCAGTCGTGAGTGTGCAAGCGCCGTGCAGTCGCTTTGAAAAAAGTGAATAAATATGGAATCCATATGAAAAGAAATTAATTTTTTAATAGTAGACCCCACTCTTTTGCAAAACGACTGCACGGCGTTTGCGCATTCTATGATTGTATGTAGCATTACTCTAGCAAACACTATTCTATGTTTAAAAAAAAAAAAAAACATGTATGCATAGTGTTTGTATTTTTTTAAAATAATTTCCATTTCAAATAAAAACAAAAAAAAAAAGTTAGATTTGGCTTGAAAACATTTTTAAAAACCAATAGATACATTTTTTGTATTATGACGATAATGCTTGATTTCCTTAGATCTTTCGAGTCTCTTCAATCATTTTCTCACTATTTCTATTTTCTCTTTTTCATACTTGTATATGATTTTTAGATTGAAAAAAGGAAATGACCCTTTGTTTGAAATTATGATGTTTTACCATATACATAGATGTTGACATATATATTTTTTGTATTTGGGATTGTGATTAAATTATCTTTTTTATATGAATATAAATAGAAACAAGTATATCAATATCCGGCTCTCTCAAAATGTCATTCATTTGCACATTCTCGGCCATGACTCACATGTGTCAATAACTGACTGACATGTGGCATAAATATGCCACGTGGCAGTCCTTCTATTAGTATTCTAACTGGAGATTGAAGAAATTATATAATTGTAATTTTTTTAAAGTTTAGATATCAACTTTGCGAAAATTAAACCTTGGGTCTCGAATTGTAAATAGTGAAATATAGTTACTGATTTTGCAATTTACATTCTTTAAAAAGAAATCCCTCAAGATTTAAACTCAAATCTTGAACATGAAAACAACAATTAAGGGTTGCGGTGTTAGGGCCACCGAGAGGTGTTTCGACACTGTCCACCGATAAGTACATTTTATATCTTTTAATTTTGTGTGATTTTTTTTCAAGCATTTTTTAAATCAAATTAATATTTTTTAAAAAAAAATCATAATCTCATTAAAAATTAATTTATTAACTATTAAGTAAAAAAAAAATCAAAATTGGAAGAATTGATAGGGAGAATCTCTCGGTGTCTTTAATTTTTTTCCTTATCAATAATACTCTTTGATGGGTCATAAGTTCATAACTCTTTTTCTAAAAAAATAGTAATACCCTTGTTTGGAGTTTGACGTAATGAGAACGCATTTGTAGGTGGCTTTTAGGTTTTCACATGGTTGCCCTAATGCTAGGCTCTAGGGACGAAGTTAGGACTATAATTTTTTTGAGAAAATATATTTGCAACCGTGAATTGTGCAACCGCTGCGTAATCACTTTGTAAAAAAGTGAATAAAACATGAGACCCACATGAAAAAAATTAATTTTTTAATAGTGGACCCCACTCTTTTTCAAAACGATTATGCGACGTTTACGTACTTCACGGTTGTATGTAGAATTACTCAATTTTTTTTATAATTTAGGTTTGAATAATTAATTACAAAAATAATAATATACATACAATATATTAAATAACTATTTTTACAACTCAAATTTAAATGAATGACATTTCTATAAATTTGTAATTTAAATAAGAAGTTTAATATTGTTATAAAGTCTCATTGTTATATTGGTCGATTGTAATAAAAATTAATCTATAGTATTTGACCGAATTCTAGAATTTATAGTAGAAAAGAGATAAACATATGAAATATTATTGAATATTTAATGCTACTCAGCAATTAACACTAGTAACTATAAATGTTGTAGGATTTACTTCACGCGTCTCTCTCTGACACGGGCTCATTTGTTTTCGCAGATAAGATGAGTTGAGATTAAAATTAAAAAATTGAATAAAGTATTGTTAGAATATATTTTTTAATATTATTTTTGTTTTGAGATTTGAAAAAATTGAATTGTTTATTTTATTTTGTATTGAAAGTTGGAAAAGTTATAATGATTAGATGAGATGATATGTTTTCGAAAAACAAACAAGTAGCTCCATAATTTGATAAAAAACTTGCATGCATATGTAGAGCACTCACATGTGAAAACTAGCTGAATCTACCTAGATTTATTGAAAAATAAAAAAATAAAATAAAAAACCAAGACGCGTGGAGGCCAAAAGGGGAAAGGGGAAGACTACCATCTCGTGAACATGAACATGGAACCTCTGAGCAGAGGCTAGAGAACAAAAAAGAAAAAAAGGTGATACATAAAAATAAAAATAAAAATAAGAAAAAAAAAAAGAAAAAGAAAAAGAGAACCATATAAGTCTATAAGATACATAACTTGAGAATAAAACGAAGATGATGGAAAAGGATGAAGTAGGGAGGGAGAAATGTTGCAGCTTGACCAACACAACTTCCACAAAAATCTATAGAACTACTCTATTCTCAACTTTATTTTTTCACTATTAATAAAAGAATTTCTTAACTTTTTAAGTCTAAATATCTAAACCTACCAATTACATTAATTTCTCAAACTCAATAACATGATCAATCTTTTTGTTTAGACAATTTTCTTTTAGCCAAAAATCATTGTGTCCGCCTCTATCTTGCACTTGCATGTAAATAAAAGTATGTCGAGTGATTCCAGTCATGAGGAGTGTCTTCGATGTTTAAGTTAGTAAATGTGATATCGGGTCATGTGTTTGGTTAGTGAGGTGATCTTCACCTCAGACTATATATCTCACTACTATTCATTAATATTTACTACTTTTTTACTACTAACTATTCATTACTATTTACAGATCATCTGAGATTACCTCAATATCTAAATGTAGAGCAGAAAATATCCAAATGATTCAGAGAGTGTGATAGATCTTAATTAACCCTTTAATTGGTTTTCCTATATATCCAAGATTATAGAGCAGGAAATCTTTTTCAATAGCAACGACTCATTCAAAATTGGCATAACTATCTACTACGACCTCACAAACATGCATTAGGTGATTGTTAGCCCGCATAATCCATCAACCTCACCATTTAGAAAAGTGTGGAAGCTTTGTGACCCTCATTGCATGAAAGCTATTGGCCCTTGGATCGGTGGCCTATTGAGTTGAGAAATCTTCTTCAATTGCATGAACTGATCTTTCCCAACAACCAAAAATTACAGAAAATTCAAACAGGATATTAATTAAAAAGATCAGTAAAAAGTTATTCCCAATAGCTATGATTGCAATACTCAAAATGATTTGAAAGCAAATGGAATTCGGAGATGATCAATGAAAGCAGCTATATGCAGCTTGTCTCAAAGAAATGCCAAGAAAATCATCCAAAACGAAGAATATATACTTGAAGTGGAAGTACTGGTGGCTACATATCCTTTCCCTGTGAGTGAATGTCTTTTAAATTATATTAATGCCATTCTATCATTTTTACAATATATATATACACAATGTTTTAAACATTTTTTTCTAATACATATTTAGCATTTTTGCAATCAATCTTTAATAGGAATTTTTTATTGAGTAAATCACTTTGAAATTTAAAAATATATAGTACTATAGATAATATTTCTTTTTGAGAAAATATATTTACAATCGTGAATTGTGTAACCGCCGCGTAATCGCTTTGAAAAAAATGAATAAAATATAGGATCCACATATTTTATTCATTTTTTATTCAATGTGGATCTTATATTTTATTTATTTTTTTCAAAACGATTACGCGGCGGTTACGCAATTCACGGTTGTATGTAGAATTATTCTTTCTTTTTTAATAGTACTATAATTTTTATGCGTAGAATTCCAGACTCCATAATAAAAACGAACAGTTTATTTAAAAAAATCTAGCGAAACTATTTGTTTCAAAATGTCGGCATAACCAATAACCAATGTTGGAGTTATCTGAACAATCAAAGGAAAATTTTGGCATTCAAACAAAAGGTGCGGAAGATAGAGATCGATGCGATACTGAGCTGTGGGGACTACTGCATGCAATAAGACCGCATGCCATCATGCAACCTCCTGCATGTGTCATTCAATGTCAAATCTGTGGTTATTTTTTTGGTTTCTAGAAACTTGCACTAAATATGTACAATAATTTAAAAAAATAAAAAAGTAGCATAGGATCGATCAGCATTCCATGTCACCATTATTATCTTGAAATATGGACAAAAGATGCCAATATTAATAATTGTTCTCGAGTGGCTTTCTGATAAACATTTAAAAAAAAAAAGAAATTAGCATTTTTTTTGTTTCCAATTTTCAATGACTCATTTTATGCTAAATTTAAAATTTAGATTTGATTATTTTATTTTATATAAAATATAAGTTTTAATATTATAAATTACAAAATAATTAATTAATAAGGTTAAACCAGATGAGCCCTTCCAATTCACCTCTTACAGTATGTGCCAGAGAGATTCATGAAACCAGCTGCATGCATGATTTGTTTAACTTATATCATAAACAGTAAATAAAAATATTGATTGGTTCAATTAGGAACGAGCAAAAATCCGACAATCCGACTCCGAATCCGACTCCGCTCTGGCTCAATTCTAACTCCGACAAGTCGGAGTTTTTTCTCTATTGGAAATCGGAGTCATTGAAGAACCGACTCCGACTCCGCTCTGATCCGCCTTTGCCTCCGACTTGGTCCTCTGACTCCGCCTCCGATTTTATACATATTTTATCAAAATATATGTATTTTTTTATATATTAATCATTTAAATTTTATACAACTATATCTTATATAGTTAGTTAAACTCAATAATATACTAGTTAAATAATATATTTATACTATAATATATAGACTAAATTGACTAATAAATAATAATAGTTTAGTATATGACTATATGTAAATATCATACTATTACAAATTTACAATATTACTACCATGTTACATGTAAGTTGTAACACTAAATTACTAATGTATAAATATAATAACATGTAATACTAATGTATATATAATATACTATAAACACTAAGATGCATAATAACATCAACATGTAATACTAATGGATAAACACTAATTTATAAATTTAGAATAACATATAATACTAAGGTATAATAACTAAAGTATTATTCATATAAATTTTATATAACAATATCTTGTATATTTTTTGACTTAATAAATTCTCAACATATTCATTTTGATAAATATATAAGTAATATTAATATACATTAGTATATTAATTAGATTTATGGTCTAATACTAATACTATTAGTAATCCACTTTAAGTCTATATATAAATTACTATATAAATCACTATAGTATTAATTACGAATACTATATTACTATATAATACTATTAACTATAGTGATATACTAGTATTAGTATACTAATACTATCAGTGATATAGTTAGTATAGTGATTTATACTAATAGTATTATATATATAGTTATACTAAATTAAAATCACTATAGCAAATATTAATATATAGTTATGCTAATCACTATAACTAATACTAATACTAATATAGACTATAATTATAACTTATAGTATTATACCTATACTAAATCACTATAACTTATATTAATATAGTTATACTAAATCACTATAACTAATACTAATATTTATACTAATACTATTATAGACTATAATTATAACTTATAATATTATACCTATACTAAATCACTATAACTTATACTAATATAGTTATACTAAATCACTATAACTAATACTAATGTAGTTATACTAATCATTATAACGATATATAGTATTAATATCACTATTAGTATAATATATAGTATTAATAGTAACTAATACTAATATAACTATTAGTATAACTAATATCACTACTAGTATAACTAATACTAATACTAATATACTAATACTATTAGTGTATTACTAATATTTATATATATTAATATATATATAAAGTATAAGAGATTAGAGATTTAATATATATATATATATATAAAATATTAAATCACTAACATACTAATAGTATGATACTATAGTATTAGTAATTATACTATAAGATATAGTAATAGACTAATAGTATAATATATTAATACTATATTATATATAAAATAGTAATACTATTTTTTGAATCTTCATTTCATATACAGTGCCTTTTTTTTTAATATTCATATATAATAATATATATATCATACATATATATAATATAATTAAAAATAGATTCATAGTAATTATAATAGTATACTATTGTAACTATATGGTGCCTTTTTTTTTTTAATCTTCATTTCGTATACGGTGCCTTTGTTTATTGTAGTGATTAGTTGGATGTGGATATAAAATCATGATGATTGGAGTACATGTAAAAATAGGACTTTCTTTTTATTTTTAATTTTTGAATGTATGTTAGTATGTTACTTGTTTTATTTAGTTGTAATTTTTATTATAATAAAAAAGTTTAATAAGTTTGGATTGTAATTTTGAGAAAATTGAAATTTGAAAGCCCACAAATTTTTTTTTTTTAAAAAGTGGGTCAAATATGACGTTAAAATTTTTTTTAAAAAAAGTCAAAAAATCCGACTCCACTCCGACAAGTCAGAGTCGGAGGCGGAGCGGATTCTCTACATGTCGGAGTCGGAGTCGGAGGTTGGATTCGACCTCCGACAAAGTTGGAGTCGGAGTCGGAGGTTGGGCCCTCCGACTCCGAAACCGTCGGTGCTCAGCCCTAGGTTAAATTAAGGATTAATTCTCATCATTAACAGTAAATCAACCACTCTATTTTCCAATTATATAAATTCTACTGTACACATGAATTTATTATATCCAAGTGAGTGATGAATATGAATAATTTAGAAAATTAATGTATAAATTATTTTCTTAATATACATAACTTTATTGTTAAGTTTTTTTTGTTCTTTATAAGATTTAAATAATAGTGATTGAGGTCCCGTGTTTGTATACAGAACACTCTTAATCCATCTTATCTTATTTTATCATTATAATTTTTTCAAATTCTCATATAAAATATAATAAACAATTTAATTTTTTCAAATCTCAAAATAATAATAATATTAAAAAATAATATTATAATAATATTTTATTTAATTCATATAAAGCATCTCACCTCATTATCCAAATTAATTCTAAATCATGTTCATTTTTTTTTTCTTTTCCTTTATTCTATGTTCTCGCTCATTTCACTGGTGTTTCAATTTCTGTAAGAGAAATGATATTTACAGTCGTGAGTGTGCAAGCGCCATGCAGTCACTTTAAAAAAGTAAATAAATATGGAATCCATATGAAAAAAAATTAATTTTTTAATAGTAGATCTTACTATTTTTTAAAATGATTGTACGATATTTATATATTTCACAATTATTTATACCATTACTCTTTTTGAAAAGGTCAAGACTGTTGCAGGGGGACAGACGTTGGTCTACCAATAATTATGTTATTCCGTGGGGTTTGAGCTCAATGTGATTCGTTATGTTTCATCTCTTAAAGTTCATTTGTCAAAAAAAAAAAAAAGAAAAAAAAAGAAAAAATTGGATCGCTTGATATTTAAATTATCATTTTCTTTTTTGAGAGATTGGTCAAATCATGAAACGATTCCAATGCAAGCAACATCTACCTTTAAAGACTATACAGATTGTACATGTGCCCTTATTTATGATGTTATGACCAACCACAAAGCAATATGTGTCTGACTGAATATAGTAACCATAGATATATTTAAAAAAAAAAAAAAATTACTTAAATAGTAACAGAATTAAATAATCGATGACCAAAAAATAAAAAATAAAAAATAAAAAACCTTTCCCCTTTCCTCAAGGAATGTGATGCAATCCAACGGGATGGCTCATTCTTATTGAAAAAGAATAAAATTAATTTTTTTATATAATATTTATATTTACTTAATTTTTTTAAAAATAAATACGCAATTATATATTTTATAATTGTAAATATCACGTTTTTTTTTAGCGTACAAATATCACGTTCTCATTGGTTATTACGTGAAGAATACGATACATAAGTTGCGGAGATCTTTTTGATAACTCTGCCAATCCCAAGAGTCAAATAATAGTTTTTGAAATAAGAATGTTGTTGAATAAATAAATTAAAGTGAACGTATTAAGTTAGAATAAAGCGGCAAAAGGCTTTGTTGGCAGGTCACACTCACGGGTGGGTTACATACAACAGAAATGCAATTCTGGACCTAAATTTGTGTCCCATATTTTTTACTTAGTGATTAGAAAATATTTTTTAATGTTGTTGTGAATTTTTTATATTTTTTTTAAAAATATTTAGACTGATTAAAAAAATACATAAAAAAAATTAAAAAAAAAAAAGAAAAAAATAAAATACACCGTTCGAAATCCAAATTCGGGCACTTTTCGATAGCTGTAGCGGAACTCTACATACAAACTACTCCAAGTTGCAAAATAGTTGTAAAAAAATTACAAGTCAATCAGTTTTCCTCTGTAAGTGAAACAGAAATTTCATTTCATTGGTAAAACCCATTAATAAGAAACAAGTATGCAATCAAATCATTAGATATTTCCTTGGAAAAATGAGTACCAACTCTACAAATCCAAGACACCGAGAAGGTGAAAAGTCGGCTATAAAAAAAGGAAAAAGGTGAAAAGTCATGCATCAGTCTGGAGTGTTGTTTTTTTCTAGCACATGAGATCGGTTATCCTTTTATAAGTTGGAGCAAAATTGAATATCTACATCAGAGAAAATTACAAACATTGAAAGTCTGTTACAGCATTTTCAGCCAACAGTGTTAAAATGGAAAAACTTCCGTTTATAATATGCAGTACCAGAACATTATGAATGCAGCAATGCCACTAAGGATACACAGTCTGTCTAACCTGCTTTCATTTCTTATCTTCTCCTCTTTTAACTCGCTCTGCACTTTTGAGTATAAATGACAAGACTCTAGAACTTCACTGTAATTTTTGCTCCGACGGCAGCTCAGTGCTTCTTTCAGGATAAGCAAACTGTTTCTTCCATTAACATGGGCACCTTCCATGTCTTCCAACTGCATGCTTAGCTCAGTTAACTTGAGAGTTGTCTGAACGCCCTCTCCCTCAGTATGGGTCACTCTGAATTTCATACTAAGGATGCATTCCACAACTTGACATGGAAGAATGTCTTTGGCAGGAAGGACAGATCCAAAGCGTAACACAAAATCCTTGTCTGTTGGCCAATGCCTTTGTCCACCAAGAGGGCTCCAGCTAGCAAGATTAGCAGCTTGATTTATTTTTCTGTTCACAACAATCCAGCTAAGCCGGAGTCCATCACGAAGCTCCCGCCATAGCTTTCCATCTTTCCTTTCTCTTTCCATAGATGCAATTCGTGGCAGACCATCAGAAACAGAAAGTTTAACCTCACCATCATTCTCATCATCTCTATCTGCATAATTTAGAAGATCAATCCGAAATGGGCAATTGTAAAACCAACCATCAAAGCCATTTGCATTTGGAATGCCCCAAAGAACTTTTGAGCAAATTATTTTATCTTTGTAGCTGATATCCACAAGGGAAACAAAATCTGAGGGCAAAACACTTTCAAATTCATCTGTGTCACCGTAGTATTCAGCCTCAGTCCATTCTTCAGGGTACTCAGGATAGTTGTTCCATTGGTTCTCAGTGACTTCCTTGTTCACAATAAGGGGAAAACAATCTGCATAGAACTTTCTGAATCCACCGATGGATGATATTAAACTTTTGACATCTTCCCTATTGGTTGAAGGCCACATAGAAGAACACACATTTTCCCATAATTTTTCTTCTTTTGATATAGAACAGAATGATGCACAAGCACAGGCTGCACTTGCCAAAGTTTGACCATCAAGACGCCTTAATATATCGTAGCAGAGATCACTGCTCAATGATGCCATACTCTCTACAGGTGCAAATGACACAGCCATAGACCTCTGATCATCAGAGGAACAAGTTAAAGATAGAATGCAAGTTCACTTGATAATAACAAAGTAAAAGAGATGTCATGTTTCAAGGCATTTGCAATATGGTTTCACATCACGTCACCTTTTTTTCAGTGAAAAATTCAACATATAAACTCTCTTAAAATGTATCACTTGCAAAGAGCCTTTATTTTCTCTTGGTACATAAGTTAATACAGTTGCCACTGCAATTCTTCCCCCTCAAAGTTTCAAATAATGCCAATAAACTAACAATAATAAGGATAATAATGGCAATAGGCAGAAGGCTTGTTGAGGTATTCTATGTTCAAGAACATATTTCTCAATTACTCCACATTCCATACCATCAAGCATGGCCAGCCTTAAAACTGGCAATTTATTTTCAGATACGGTACTTTCCTCCTACCTACCATATTAGTTAATTGTCATTTTCCTGCATAATAGCAAGTTAAGACCAGTAGAGGTATTTAATTTTTATCTAGAAAATGGACCAACTTTGGTTTAATTTGAATAGAGGATTTTAATATTTTGAGCATCCATGCACAATATTCAGTAAAGTGCCACAATTTACTTTTAAATCCTTTTATAACCTACTCCAATCTATAGCTTCTAAGCAACATTGATAACAGTACACCTGAACTTCCTACAATTCCATGTTTGACCTGGATTTGGGTCAAAATGGACTTAATTGGCTTTTACAATGAGACTGGATCCAAAAATCTGAAAGGAGTTGGATACAGAAAGATTCAGTAGTAACATAGTTGGGCAAAGTATTACAAGATCAAATAAGATATTTGGTTATATTTAAACAGAGACTTGTAGGAAACTTCTCCTAAACTAAAAACTGGCATGAGTATTGAGGACAAGGCACTTGTTTCCGCTACCTCTGATAGTGTCATCGGAGGACTTAAGAAAGGAATTTCCTTTATTTAACTGAAAACGTGTAATCATAAGATTGCATTCATTTTTGTGAAGAAAGTTCAACACAATTGCTAATTTTGTGATTATAAACTACCTATAGTTTGTCTACATGAAAAAAAAAAGCTCAGATATGATAAATATACGTGTCTAGATTAAAAAATTATAATACACCATATGACTGTGTTCATGTATCTACATTTCAGAAGTATCACAAGTACAAGTCAAAACCCCAACTAGTAACCAAAACAAGTGCAAGTCTGCAAATCTTTTCTTTTTCATTTTCACTAGACAATTTTTAGCTTCAACAAAAGTTTAGAACTCAAAACATTTGTATTAGCATGCAAACCTAGCTAAGACTAAGTATTGCACTAGATGCTTAGAAAGTCCTCATAAAGTTTTTTATCAGAGGAAACCCTCATAAAATTTCTCAAAACACATTTATCAAAAGGAGTAAAACAATAGAATAACTGTACTATAAGTGATTTAGGTATTAGAAGCAACTCAACTAAGTAAAATGCTTGATGAATTGTTTTTCCACAAGATCAAGAATACTTCCGAAAAAATGGCACCAATACTTAGGGACTTCTTCATAAGTCAGTATTAAAATTTTGTGTATGGCATTTTAGGGAAGCAGTCAGAGATACACAACATTACATTCTGATTCAAAGAAGAAATGTTCCCAGCGTCGATACCAAGAAAAATCTACTAGAAACCCATCTAAGAGATCAAGCCTCAGTCCCTAATGCCTCAAGTGAATTGCATAGTATTTATTCTTGACAAAACTATAAATAACGATATGATGTATTAGATAAAAAAACCGTGCAAGAAATGGAAACAAATTCTAAAACAACAAAAAAGGGGGGCCAATTTAGAAGCTGACAACTTTTGTTCTGCACCCAAAAACAACATCCACAGAATAACCTAGCAAGTAAACTAGGCATTCATCCTTTAAAGAGGGAAAAAAATACAAATACATACGCAATTCATCTTAAAGGAGAACTATAAACACCTCTTTGGAAGATCATATGATTTGAGGAGGGGGGGGGGGGGGGGGGGGGGGTGGAAGAAATATAGCAGCAACACAACAAATGCTTGCTACCTGGACTTTCTAAATTCCTCTTTCTTCCTCTTTTGGTGTCTGTTTTTTTACTGAATATGAGCATCCAGATTTTACAAAAACATAAAACCTCAAAGATATGCGATTTCAAGTTATTAATTCAAGAACAAAAAAGAAAACAATTTCCACTGGAAGAATTTTACAAATACAGCATACCTAATTCAATTCACATAGTAGAACCAACCAAACAATAACATCCAGTAAGATATAACAGAGAGAGAGAGAGAGGCACCTCATAGACTAGCCAACTGAGGAACTGAAACGAGAAGACCCAGAGGAGGGAAACAGAGAAGAGTTGGGGAGGAATTTAAGGGAAGGACGAAGATCTGAAAGCGAATCCTTTGGGATAATGATTGACTAAATGGAAATCGTAAGGAGATTTGGGTTTGTCCGTTAGTTTAAGGGTCACTTTCACTGGTCTCAGAGGCTTTGTTCTCGGGTGCTGTGCTGTGTCTTGTCTGTACCTTCGCTCGCCACGGAGCTAGACACGGTGATTTCGCTTTTCCCAAGTTTGCGTCCCCCCCTCTCCGGTGATTTTTTCTGCTGTGATATTTCATCCACCACACAACTCTCACCACGTCATCAGATACAGAACATTGTGTAACCCAACATCTAGATATTTCTGGTACTTTTTTTTTTTTTCTTCTTAAATCGGCATATTAAATTGCATTTTCCTTTTGGGGTTAGATTTTAAATTTTAATTGAACGCTGAATATTGAAAAACATTAACATATATTTATAGAGAGAGAACTGCAAATTAGGTAATTTGGGACTTTAAATAAAAAAATTATGTGATGGTTTATGGACGAAATATGTATTTTTAAAAGATAAAAATCCAACATTATATCATATCAATAAGCTTTTAATTATATTGATATACAATCTAAAAAAAATTTATAGTGATACAATTTCTCAGGATTCTTGAATCTCGAGTGGGGGATAAATAGACATATAATATAAGTTTTATAATAATTATTAAATATTTAGGACTTGTTTAAGAAGTAAGATAAGATGAGAATTTTGTAAATAGTTGAGTGATCCATTTTTTGTATTAATTTCTTTATTGTTGTAAACATTATTAAAGTTCTCTTAAGAACTCTATGGGATACAAATAAGCACGAGACAATTAATCATGTTTATATGTATTAAGATATTTCTAATGATATAAGAAATGGTTTTTTTTTAATCTTAAATTGATGTATGCTACTTTAAATATTATATTTAATTTATATAATAAAAGTAACAAAATACTAATTTTATGATGCATCTACCAGCCTTTAATTTCCTGAGTTTGGATAGGCTGGAAACCCAAAAGAAAAAAATGGAGGCAAGATAGGTTTGGAAAGGGTATTTAAGAAAGTTGACCTTAGGTCGCGTCGATCCATTATTGTCTCTGAGGACTCCTTTTTATTATTAATATTATTATGGATACAAAGTCCCTTTCCTTTCTTTCGGGTGTTCGAAGATAAAAAGATGGATATAATTTGGAGCAATTCTAAGCATCTGCCTACCCTCTCCACACACTATATACTCAATTTTTTTTTTTTTTAAGAGTAATTCTATAAATCTACCTACACTCTCCACACACCATGCACTAATTTTTTTTTTTTTTTTTTAAAACTCAAATACATTAAGTGTGTGGAGTGTGTGATAAATAGTAGAGTGTGAAGAAGAATTTTTCTTTTTTTAAACTCAATACACTAAGTGTGTTGAGTGTGTGATAAATAGTAGAGTATGAAGAATATTTTTTCTATAATTTGGCACTTTTGAAATTCAAATCGCTTCCCAATTACAGGTTGAGTTTGGATGTTGAAGTGAATTAAGTTGAGTTGAGATGATAAAATATTGTTAGAATATTATTTTTTAATATTATTATTATTTTAAGATTTGAAAAAATTGAATTGTTTATTATATTTTATGTTGAAATTTGAAAAAGTTATAATGATGAGTTGAGATTGTTAATGATCCAAACGAAGCCTACTCCCTTCCTTTTGAGACCCACCCACACCTTTGTAATTTAGTAACGATAAATGCTACAAGGAAAATTTATATCACGTATCTATATTTAATTAATATGTAATTTATTATTTTTATTATTCTATTTAAATATATACATATTTAAGTACTAATATAAAATATAAAAATAACAAATCACATTTTGATTAAGTGGATGTGTGCGCTATAAGATTTTCATATAAAATTTCTCTTTTGTTATGATGGCAATAGCAATGCCTGCCCACATTGTAGATATTTTGCCAAATATGAGCCAGCAATTTCTTGCCTAACATCCCCCATTTTACCATTACTTTCCACTGTTCATTAAATCATAGGATGGATTCATCCACAACCTCTTTATTCTTTTGACTACCAATTTTATGTGATTATTCCGACACCAAATCAATGAGATGTTGCTTTCAGCACATTATTTTTATAGTTTTGCTACAAATCAGTCACTGTTCACATCACACACTCCATACTTCTATCTTTTCATAAGGTATGAGGTTATTTTTCATAGGTGTATGAGTGTTTTTCATAAGATGTGAGGTGTGGAATGGTGAATAATGACTGATGAGAAGATTTTTCCTTGTTTCTATGATCACCAATTGTCTATATACGGTATCATAAATTACAGCCAAAAAAATATTTGTGGGGGGCTCTCAAAGAAAGTAGATGAGACTCCAGGTATTTTTCATTAAAAGATAAGGTTAACTAGTTTTTAATTATAGTTGTAGTTTGTCTTGAAATCAAATTACTTCCAATATATTTGGATTGATTATGATGTTAATCAAAGCGGTCCATTCATCAGAATTCTACTAGTAGACCATTACTTCCCATGTTTTAGATTAAAAATAACATGGGAAATCATCTAAAAACCTAAAATCTTACAAAAAAGGGAGAAAAAAAAACTTAAATATATATATATATATATAAGTCTCAAAATCTTAGCTAACAAAAAACAAAAACAATCCGTAATAAAAACAAAATTAAATCAGAAAACCAAGAAGGGGAGGGGGGGGGGGGGGGTCTAATTTTCCAGATCTAATTTTCCACTTTGTTAGCTAAGATTTTTACAAGGATTTGTATAATTTCTTTTACACTTTTTTAAGGTGGAGTCTACGTTTTACAAAGACTTAGTATATAATTTATAGTTTGTACAAATTACGTGAAATAACTTAGTAGAGGTATCGATATGGTATAGTACCCTAGAAAGATATGGATTGTAGGTTGTTAGGGCCATTGTAATGCAAGTGTAGTAGTAATTATAAAGGTTGCTGGCCTGCTAGCCTGATGGACCAAAGGTCCTTTACTAGCTGAAAAAGGACATGTCGAGGCTTGCTGGCCTGCTGCTCATTATAAAGGTTTGTGTATCTATCAATCTTCTTTACTTAACATGTCTTAGTCAATATTTATGAATTTAATTTCTATATAGTCTCAGGTACTCTATCCCCACCCCTAATAATATAACTTAATTGCCATGATTTAAGGTGGATTCTGAATCATGAAACAAATATAATCTTAGCAAGGAAGTTTAAATTTTTGTTGAAATTTTATTTTATTTTTTGTTTATATAGGGAAGAGAAATATTTTAGCTACAATTGATTTTATAAAAGAGTACTGCTACATCCACAAACGAATTATACAAAAATAATCCCACAAATTGATGTAATTTCATTTGATCCATTAGATCTACTTTACAATAAAAATAACTTTATAATATGACGAACCACATCAAGCTAAATCAATTTGTGAAATTGTTTTTATATAATCCCTTTGTGATTAGAGTATTTCTCTTTATAAAAATAAAACTCACAAACTAACGTAACAAGATTCATTAGATTGTAAAGTTACATTTATTTTTTCTATCTAATAGATATTATAAAGTCAAACTTTTATAAAATCCCAGAAATATTGACACCCCATAGCTCAATTATACTATATGTGTATGTAGTCAGACATAAAATCTTTGTCCATGTCAAAAACCTTGCAATTGTAAATGCAAATTGTTTAATATACAACTCTTCCTTTATTTGGGTGGGGTGGGGTGGGGTGGGGTGGGTGGGTGGGTTTTAATCACGTGGAATTGTTACAAGAAACCCATTGCCGATGCCCGCATCAATTATTGCTTGTTGCTTGTATATATAACCCCCAAGTCTCCATCATTAAAAATGCTCTGACCCTCTCTGTCTTGCCTTTAACCTCAAGATATCTATTTGAAAAATGTTCCTTTACCTTTGTTCCATCCTTGGATATTTTTTTTTATATTTTATTCGAATTAAAAGCTATAGATTACCCATTTTTTTGCACCAAGGAAAGAGGTGCAAAACCTATCATTTCCAGAAATCAAATGAGATACAGAAGAAATTACTTCTTTTCCAGAATGAATATGATCATATTATTCCCCCAAAAATAAGCTAAATTGCCAAAGACGCCACAAATTTCATTGTCACCATTTACTACCAAACAAACAATAATGTCTACCAAAAAATTCCAACCACTCCAGTTCCAAATAATTGTTGGATTTAATGAATTTCTGTATAGGAAGAAATATATCAGAAATAAAAAAAAAGATATTGATCCTAGTTCAAGAATGACTACAGTTTACAACAAGAAAAAAATAGCCAAATGCATTTTCATCTTCAAATTTAGTAAATATCATCTATATTTGTTCCACATTGAATTAGCTAAATTGTTTTCATCCAAACTATAAGCTACAGTAAATCCATTCTTCTTTTCAAATATGAAAAGAACTATAGCAAGTCTAAAAGTATTTTTTGAGATTATTATATTATTGATATAAGATTTTTATTCATATGAGATTTTATCATTTATATACATATGAGATTATTATATTATAAATTGTTAGATTGTGAAAATAAAAATGAATATAATTTGTTGGAGGTTATTGAAGATTATGAAAATAAAATAAAAATTAATTAAAAAAATATAAATAATAAAAAATAATAATATTTTATTATTATAGAGAGTGTGATGACTAATCTAATGTAGACTTCAAGTTTTAAATGATTAGCTAAAGGTGAAAAAGTTACATATTAGTTAAAATTTGAAGAATAGGATGATCAATCCAATGCTAATGCTCTGAGAGCTTGTTTGGAATTGAGTTTGAAAGCTTAAAAATTGCTTTTAACTATTTAAAAACTCTTTTGAAAAAAAAATGATATGTTTGGTAAATTTATAAAAAATGCTTTAATCACCTAAAAAAAGCTGAAAATCTTTTTTTTTTTTTAAAAGCACCAAATTGAAACTTTTATTGAAAAGCTATGCAAATACCTACATATTTTTAAAAAATCAATGTAACTAATTTTAAAAATACTTTAGATACATATTTATCAAACAATAAACAGCTTTTGAAGTATAGAACTTATTATTTAAGTTATAAGCTATAAACCCTAAAACTATAAGCTATATTTCTCACCACAATCCCAAACATGTACTAAGTAAGTTGAGTTGATATGAAAGTTAAAAATTAAATATAATATTATTTTTTAATATTATTATTATTATTTTAAGACTTGAAAAAATTAAATTATTTATTGTATTTTATGTGAGAATTTATAAAAATTATAATGATGAGATGAGATAAGTTAAACTTACTTTGTTTTGTTCATAAATCATCTCAAATCATCATTACAACTTTTTCAAATTCTAACACAAAATATAATAAATAACTCAATTTTTTCAAATCTTAAAATAATAATAATATTAAAAAATAATATTCTAACAATATTTTATCAACTCAACTCAATTTAAGTCAGTTCAACATCTAAACACAGACAACTCTCAATGCAAACCGAGCCTAAATACACTTTTATTCACCAACCTAACATTCTAAAACCTAACTTTATTCACCACTCCAGTTAGGTTTTAGACAGATACACTTTAGAATCCGTCTAAAACCTAACATCAAAAGTTGATCATACAGCTCCAGGACGAAAAAAATATTTTACCAACCTCTTATTATTAATATTATTTTAAAATCACATTTCGTTACAAAAATAAAAAACAATCAAATTTCAACCGACGAGTAGTTTCAGAAAATGACTTGTGAACTAAAATATAGTGTACCTATTTTCTAAATAAAACGAAAACGAAAACATTTATTGAAACGCGAATTTCGGCTTTGATTGACGATTTTTCCATTATAAAATCTCCATAATACACTTTCAAAACCGAGCCCCAACACACTATAACATAATACAAGACAAGCGAAGCACTTCAATTAATTAACACGGAATAAGATTCTCACCAATTTCGAAAATTTGATCCTCACTTGTCATCGGCGGCGGTCTCTTCGTCGTCGGGATCTCGAGTCGGGTCAGACTTGTTCATGGCGGCCCGAGCCTTGTCGAGTAAGGGCCTGAAGGCGAGCTCGATGGCCAGCCACCCGAACGCTAGGGCTCCGAATACCACCAACGCTTGCTTCGTATCCTCTAATTTCCCCATCTTCCTTCTTCAAAGCTTTGACGAACGGTTCGATCGATTTTACATATATAAAATTTATAATAAACGGACACGTGGAAGCGTGCGGGACACAGGTAACGGCGTCGTGTAACTTTTTGATCTAATTTCAATCAAATTCAAAAAAAAGTTTTGCTACACAATCCCTTTCACACTCTATATTTTTTTAATTTTTTTTATTTTATCATTTTAAAATTATTCTAAATTTTATATTCATTATTCATATAATAAATATTTGATAAAAGAAAAAAATAAAAAAAATATAGAGTGTTAGGAGGTTGGGAAGATTTATTGTTTAAAAAATATGCAACTTCTTAATGTACTTAATCATTAAGAATAACGCAATAACAGCGCCAAAATTTGATTACGCTCAAAGAATAATGCGGTAATTATAGTACAGTTTTATAATATCGATTTTACATAAAGACAAATTAAAAAAATTGTAGAAGGAATAAAGAAACTAAAGAAATATATTAAATGATTAATAGAGAATAAAGATTAATTTTAAATACAAATTTAAGTGAAATAAAATGACTAACGGAAAAAATTCTTAAATTTAACAAACAATAAAGCGTCGGGAATCTCTTGCACAAATATGGTATTTTAATTATTCTTAATTCATTGAATAATTCAATTGGGAACTCAATTATTAATATTCCTAATCGGAATGTATAGATTTATAAACTAAGATGACCTTATTTATTTTCAGAAATGAAATGAGATTTTTTTAGATATGTGTGAATATTATTGAGATATGTTAAGTATAGATAAAGGATCGTGCTACAGCCCCCGCTGGGGGCTCCCGCTGGGAGCTCCCGCTGAGGCTGTAGTGTATTTTTATATGTGTTTTTTTTTAAGTTGTTTTTTATATAATTTTTTTAATATTTTTTAAAAAATAAAATAAATTTAGAACATTATTAAAAACACTTTCTTAATCAAGAAGTAAAAAAATTATTATTAAAAAATACTTCCTTAATCACGAAGTAAAATAAAAAATCATAAAAAAATATTTTATATTTTACTTCGTGATTAAGCAATTATTATTTAATAATATTATAAATTTTTTTATTTTTTAAAAATATTTAAAATCATTAAAAACATCTACATAAAAAAAAGAATTAAAAAATACACATAAAAAAATACACTAGAGCTCCAGCGGGAGCCCCCAGTGGGAGCTCTAGTATTTTCCATAGATAAAATAAGATAAGATGAGATAAAATTGTGTTTATTTATAAAGATGAGATAAATTTAGTTTAATTTTTTTTTTACGTATTTATAGTTGTGAGACCCACAAGTAATAATATTATTTTATTAAACTACCTGGTTGCTAAAAACGAATGCAAGCCCGCGCATGAACAGTTGAATTGCGGTTAGAGGTAGCATCTCGGCGTTTTCCTGGGCGCCAACGTGATCATGAATTTTTTTTTTCCTGTTTTTGTTTCATTCTTCCTTTATTAAAATTCCATGTGTAATTATTTTTTGCTTTTATCAAATATTTTGCTGAATCATTAGAAATATTTGTAAGGGAAGAAAAACCACAACCTCATTTAAAAAATATTATGCTAAAATATTTTCTATCTATAATCCTTTTATCAAATATTTTACAAAGTCATTCCTAATATTTTGTAATGATTTTTACTTTTAATTATTATTACAGTAGACACTCGTTAAAAAGAAAGAGAAAAAATATTAAAATAAATGTGATGTAGGGATGATGAATAATTTTTTTTTAATATTTAAAATTATTCGTGTGAGATTTGCTATACATAAATTAATGTGTTAATACACCCATTATCGTCAAACCTATTTTAATTTGAAAAATTTAAAAATACCAATCATTAAGTAGAATCCGTTTTCTCGTTTGCATTCAAAACCCACCTCAACCCACCTTAACTCATCTCAACTCATTTCATCTCATCATTACAACTTTCCCAAATTTCTATACAAAATATAATAAACAATTCAACTTTTTCAAATCCTAAAATAACTTTCCCAAATTCCCACACAAAATATAATAAATAATTCAACTTCTATTCTACTATTCATAAACCATCTCAACCCATCTCAACTCATCTCTGAATCCAAACCACTCAAATTGTTTTTTGGTTTCCTACACTCTTCATTTATGTAAGACAAGTTATTATATCCTACTTTTTAACAAAAAAGTAGCAACCTATTAGAAATCATTTTAAAAAATATTAAACACAACCTGATTTAAGAAATTGATTCTTAAAACCCAACAAGTAAAAATAAATAAATAAATAACCAAATCCAATAACGTAATTCATCTATCATTTCTCATTAAATAAATAATATGTCCAGAATGATGAAATATTGATCAATCCATATCGACAATCCATGAAATACATCAATTGTCCAAAATATATGGTAATTTCAATACCAACCATTAACATATCAGTATTAAATACACGCGTAATTTTTAAATAACACTATCAATGACCACCCTTTTTTTTTTTTTTTTAGAAAGAGCCGGAGGCCACCCACATAGCAGCCCCGTCCCAATTTTATTAATAAACCCTCACTTGTGGCGGAGGAATACCGTGGTTACAGCCCGAGACCTGAGGCTACATAAGAGAAAAACCAAATCCAGGTCTAAAAAAAAAAACCAAATAAACGCAACAACCATACAAAAAAACTCTAAGAAACAATCAATAAAGCAAAAAACACAAAACCAAAAACCTGCAAGGGAAACCTGCACAAGCATAGGTTAAAAAAAATTAAATTGATAGCAGAGAAAGAAACATACCTGGAGAAACCAGCGCTCAAATTCAAATATCAACTTCTTCAAATTTTACGGAGATAAGGAAGACCCCTTTTATCCAACCGAATATTACCTCTAATAGGAGCAGGCAACTCAGATAAAGAAAACCAAGAGCCAGAGTGACCCTTAGCCCCCATTTTAGCAAATCCATCAGCAACCGAGTTACATTCTCTATAGCAGTGGACAACAGAAACATTAAGACCAGCTATACGGCTCTGAATTTCATCCCAATAATCTTCCATGTACCAAAGACCACATCTCTGATTCCTCAACCAGGTAAGCACCAGCATGGAATCGAGTTCAATCTCCACAAAACAAAAACCCAACAAACCAATGTACCGAAGCCCATGAAAAAGACCCATAAGTTCTGCATAGTTATTGGAATTATGCCCAGAGACTTCAGCAAACCCGCAAAGCAAATCTCCTTTATCATCCCGAATGATACCTCCTGCGCCCGAAGACCCCGGATTACCAAGAGAACATCCATCCACATTTAATTTAACCCAACCAGGCTTAGGCGGCTTCCACTTGATCGGAGAAATAAACTCCTTCCTCATGACATTTAATGGCAAATTGAAACATTGTAAAATACCTTCATCACGCCGAGTGAGCAAATTAACATCTTTGAGCTTTAAAGCAATCCAGGAAACCCAATATTTTATGGAACACCAAACCTGTTGAACCGATTCCCTCAAGCCTTCCATCCTGGCCTTACAACGACGCCCCCATAATCTCCAAGTAATGATCGTCGGAAGAAGACCCATTAATTGACCAGGACGATTAGAATTTTTTGCCTGCCTATACCAACACTCCACCCTCTGTCTCCAAGAGGCACCTTCCATCCAAGGAACTCCAAGAACCACCGAGCATATACGCCAAATTTTTTCAGCAAAGTCCCCTCTCGAAAGACTATGATTAAGATCTTCATACTTAGAATGAGAACAACAATCACATCGAGAGACAATAGAGATACCAATTTTGCGGATTCTGTCATCCACTGGAAGACAATCATGTATAGCCTTCCACATAGTAATCGACATTTTTTTGGGAAGAGAGGAATTCCATACCCATTTAGCCCAAGGGAAATCTGGACCCCTCATACGAATACAAGTCCACGCACTTTTAGTAGAGAATTGACCGTCAGCATTAGGCAGCCAAATCAACATATCCTTCCCATCTTTAATCCGACCCAGATTCAAAATCAGATTTTCAGCTTTGTGAACACCAACCAACTGAGTGAAAAGATCCAAATTCCAGCCCAACCCAGATTTACAATCTTCCAATTTAAGATTCGGTTTATCAGAGATCTGAATATTATCCCGAAGAGGGCCATCATCAGCCCAATTATCATGCCAAAAAAAGAGATTACCCTCACGAACTTTCCATTTAGACTGAGCAAGCACTAAAGGGATACTCTGCAAGATCATCTTCCATAAAGAAGACCCTTTCTGAGGGTTCACCATAGAAATATGTCTATCGCCAATATATTTAGCACGAAAAAACTGAGACCAAAGAGAGGTACCTTGCAAAAGGTTCCAAGCTAACTTCATGTGAAGAGAAGATTGCACATCTTGAAGATTACGAATTCCCAGCCCACCTTCCGCCACAGGTTTACAAATATCCATCCAAGAGCGCCATTTTTTCTTAGGTTTACCATCTTTAACTCCCCAAAAAAAGGTACTAATGATTCTTTGAAGTTTCTCAATCACCGATTTAGAAATCTTTAAAATCGAGAGACTATGAATAGGAATACTTTGAAGAACATGATTAATAAGAATCAGACGCGAACCACTAGATAACAGTCTGGCTTGCCAACCCTCCAATCTAGACTGAACTTTAGCAATCAAATCATCAAAATGAGTAATCTTAAGACAACCAGAAATAATAGGAACACCCAAGTATTTGAAAGGAAAACTTCCTTCCGTAAAACCCGTGAAACGAAGAAGAGCCCGACGTCTAGAACCAGAAATCTGAGAAGAGAAAACCATGGCAGATTTGTTTTTGCTCACCGCTTGCCCCGACCACATTTCATAAGTCTTCAACACATCAGTAATAGCTTTCAAAGAGGCCTTGCCCCCATTACAAAAAAGCACCATATCATCAGCATAAAGTAAATGAGTAATAGTAGGAGTACCTCTTGGATGGGAGAACGGAATAATCTTACCAATGCGAACCTGCTTTTTAATCATTCTCGAAAAGATTTCCTCTATAAGGATGAATAAATAAGGAGAAATAGGATCACCTTGCCGTAAACCACGCCCACCTTTAAAGAAACCTTGGAACCCCATTCATGACCACAGAAAACCAAGGACTAGTAATGCAGTTACTA
Organism: Juglans mandshurica; assembly: GCA_022457165.1. Lineage (NCBI taxonomy): Eukaryota > Viridiplantae > Streptophyta > Magnoliopsida > Fagales > Juglandaceae > Juglans > Juglans mandshurica. Next base: position 23,062,049 of record CM039623.1, read on the forward strand.
ATCAACATACAAAAGAAATCCGAGAACCCAAAAGCTTTAAGAACATGCAGAAGAAAAGACCAATCAACACTGTCATAAGCCTTTGCAATGTCAATTTTCAAAACAACATTCCCTCTATGAGCAGGTTTATTAATATAATGAATCATTTCTTGCGTCACACTGATATTCTCAAAAATACTGCGGCCCGGGAGAAAGGCTCCTTGTTCAGGAGAAATAATATTAGCAAGCAGGGGGGAGAGACGAGTAACCATAATTTTAGTGCAAATTTTATAAAACACACTGCAAAGACTAATCGGTCTGAACTTATCAAAAGTAGTTGGATTATCCACTTTCGGGATTAAAACCAGGAAAGTAGCATTAAAAAACCGAGGAAGAGCCATACCACGAAAAAATTCAGCCACAGCATCAACAACATCCGTACCAACAATATGCCAACAAGACCGATAGAAGCCCGACCCAAACCCATCAGGACAGGACTACTATCTTCCGGGATGGAACAAAGAGCATCATAGACTTCCTGAGATGATGGAACACGAGAAATAAATTCATTGTCTCCCTGTGAGATAATCGGTTGAACCAGGTCACCCAGGTTAGGCGTCTCACGGAAATTACCAGCCTCCAAAAATTGAGCGAAATAAGAAATCGCCCCTTCATGAATCTTCTCTGGAGAGGAGAGAATAGTACCATCCTCAAGTTTCATCTCTTTCACCTCTTTATGATTACGGCGACTGATAGCCCTAAAGAAATTGGAGTTCGCTTCACCCTGCTGAATCCATCTTTGTTTAGCTTGTTGGGCAAGGCGTTTTTCTTCCCTTTCAATCCAAACTGAAAGCTCCAACTGGGAAGCTACGAGATCATCTTCCACCTCTTCTGAATACTCAGACTGCAAACTGTACTCCAATCCCTTAATCCGATCCTCAAGAGCCACTATATGATTTTCAGTTCTACCAAAAATCTGCTTGTTCCAAGCTCTCAGCACAATTTTTAGACGTTTGAGTTTAGTAACAAGAATAGACAAACTAGACCCCCCAACAACCTCACCATTCCAAGAATTCAAAATGCAATCAAAAAACTGAGCATGAGAAACCCACATTTGCTGAAATTTAAAAGAAGGATAACCATACCGAACATTCTGATTCTCCAACGAGATCGTCATCGGCGCATGATCAGAAGAGGTACGAGCCAGATAATCCATAGTAGCATCCGGGAACATTTCAAGAGCCGCTGTATTAAAAAAACAACGATCAAGACGCGCCCATTGTTTAGATCTTCCAGCTTGACCATTACACCAAGATAGAGAATTCCCACGGAAAGGCATCTCAAGGAGACCACAAGATCCCACCCAACCATTAAACTCCTCCATAGCCAAGTTTAACCGAGGCCTGCCCCCTCTACGTTCCGAGTCATTTCTGATAATATTAAAATCTCCCATCACTAACCAAGGGACTTGCTGAATATAGGCACCACTCATTGAATCCCACAATCTTCTACGCTCTAAGTATGAGCATTTCGCATAAACAAAGGTGATTCGTAAAGCATTCAAATTGGAAATACGAATAGTCAAGAATTGGTCTCCCATACACTCAACAACAAGACTAACTTCCTGAATCCAAAACATCCAAATTTTCCCGCCTTCATTAACATTAGAACAACAACAATCAAAATGCAATCTATCACACCACCTGTCTAACTGAGAGATACTAACCATAGGTTCAGCAATAACAAGAATTTTAGGATGAAATTTCGATACCAATTTTTTAAGACGCTTTCTCGACGTTCCCACACCCCGAGCATTCCAATATAAATAGGAAATAGTCATAAATCAAGACGTGAGGGTTGGCTCACAACCCTAGAAGAATCCCTTAATTTAATACCTTTCCGCGAACCATTCTTGTCTAACTGAATTTCCGAGTCCGATACCACAATCTTGTTTTTAGCTAAATGTTCCAAAACCCCATCTGAGTCAGAATCCGAACAAACAAAACCGTCCGGACAGCAATGCTCACGTTCCACGTTCACACAATTTGAATCAATTCCATCCTATTCAATCCTGCATCCATCATGGGCCAAGGCAACAAAACCTTCTTCATTAAGATCAAAAGTAAGGACCGGCTCCAACGGAAACATTTTGCTGGGCCTAGTGGCATCATGCCCCATTTGAAATGTCTGTATCTCTTCCAAAGGAGGCCCAACACAAGAGCTCCCATTGCCAACTGCTTCCTCACACTGCCCAGGCGAAAACAAACCTACAGACCCATAACCCGCACCAGCTTCCATAGCAACTTCAATCACTTGCACAGCTTTCGGGCCACCTTCTTGAACATTACCAGACATAGCTTCTCCAGCCAACTCAGTGGCATCTTCCCTGACAAACTTCTTTTCAGCTATCACTTGCACCTGTTCAGGAGAATTAGATACAGCCCGATTGTCATTTTTACTATGTTTACCCTGTTCAGCTATCACTGCACCATCAAAAGGCACAAGAGACTTCTCAGAATCAGGATTATTCACAGCCACTTCCGTCTGACCATCACCATCCACAAGCGCCCCCTTAGCAATCGGTATTTCAGATTTCTTCACCCAGATTAACCCTCCTTTCTCCTTTTGTTTCGGTTCACCTCCAGAACGACAGGTTCTCAGATTGTGACCTTGGCAACGACATTTTAAGCAGTACGCCGGCAAAGTCTCGTAGATAATATCCTGTTTACGGCTACGTTTCATCCCAGGAATACCAATCCAGAAGTGAGAGAGGGGCTCCTGTGATGCATCAATCTCTAGACAGACCCGAGCCCCATCAGTACGAGTAGCACACGTCGTTGGGTTATCACGGCGGATATATCTCCCTATCGGTGCCGTGAGTATCTCAAGAAGAGAGGAATGATAGAAATTGGGAGGCAGGCCCGGCAGGAAAACCCACACAGGAACAGTTGGTGGCTCAAAATCTTCATCAAATTCTGGAGACCATGCAAAGGGACGGTAAGGAACGCCCTCTATCTCACAGGATTCCCTTGATAGAGCCTTTTGAAGATCTGCTTCATTATTCATGCGGATGAAAATATTTCTGGGTCTTTGCATGGCCGAAACCACGGGTAAAGATGACAGACCCCATCGGCTACGGATGAAGGCACGGACGCTGTCTATGGAAGGTTGTTGACAAAGGAATTTTACCACCATCGAATATCGGAACGGAACTGCAGTTTTTGTAATTTCCTCCGATGAAAAAGAAAAATAAACCTCCCCATCCAAAGACTTCGGTTGCCGGAACGGGATAGCCACCGTCGACAATGGTTGGGGCACCGAAGAAACAATATCAGCGAACGACCGAGGAGGACCAGCCATGGAAGGCTGGCCATCAACGGTCGCCATGCAAGGAAACAGCGAACGTGAAATAGTATGAAACCCTAGCAGAGCAAACTTTTACGAAAAAGGCAACAAGTTGGCCTTATATATACAAACGCAAAATTGACTCATCAATGACCACCCCTTGCTTCCCACGTAGAAATGACAATCTCATATCTAATCGCAGCCATATTATTTTGGGTTTCAGTTGACAAGTCTACATTACCAAATGAGGATGCCCCGTCACCAATTGCAGGCTCAATAACTGGTAGATGCATCGTACTCCACATTTGAAATATCCAGTCATCGAGGGTGATCGTTCTAATAAAGTTGTGCAGCGCACAACACGCTGTAATAATAAGTCCTTGCCGTCCAACTGAATATGGAGGCATGTTGGAGAGGATGGTGAATCGTTCTTTAAAAACACCAAATGTTCATTTTACAATATTACGAACTGTTGAGTGACGGTAATTGAAATAATCTTTATACCCATGAAAATCCCTCTAGTTGTGACGATCACTCCGGTGATAAAGTTCTTTTGGATAGGGCGGCAGCAATCCCGTAGTGCATGGATAAGTTGAATCCACAAGATAATACTGACCTGAGAGTCCATTTATTTTCAAAGCACAAATTTCAATTAATATAACGGCAAAAACAATGAAAGTTCCAACTTAAAAATATTTGATAAAGTTAATAAAAACAAATAAATTTTACCCTCTGGTGGCCATGGAAAACGGGCTTTTGGATCACTGGCAGCATGGTGGAACACACGTGCATCATGTGTGGATCCCTCCCAACCAGTGTAAACAAATATAAACTTCATATCGAAGTCAACTATTGCCAACACATTTTGGGCAATTCGGCCCAACCTATTTCGATATGCCTCGCGCAACTCAGTTGGGACGACAACTGGTATCATCTTACCATCCATCGCACCAATGCATCCCTATCAAGTCAATAAATAAATCCATCAATAAACACAACTAACTAATGCATGATGTGATTGTTACATTGTATGTTATAAAAACAAGTTTGAATTTTATTTCTTACCCGAAACTAATGATAATTACAATGATTGCTTGAATTATAAGGGTGCACGTTGTCCCTTGGAATTGGCACAATCAAATGTCTCCCAACCTCACATAATGCATTAATCACATTTCTCATATTTTTATTGATTGTTTGTGTCGAATGTTGAAACCTATCCCCAACAATTCGCTGGCCACGCAGAAGGCAAAACATACCCACAGCTTCCTCCATCGTCACTTCTCTTCTAGAATCACGTATCAAGTGATTGTTACGTAATAATGCGCATAAACAGCGGAATGTGGGTACCTCCATATCAAACATAATCTTGCAGTTATCTGGATGACCATTTAAAATTTCTAAAATATATTGATGTCCTCGGAGGCCTATATTATGTTGTGGCCTTGGGTGATTCATTCTCTGTTCGCAGGACAGTATCCTAATAACGTTCATGATATCTATGGGCTCCATCGGGTCATCACTATCACTCCCGTCAGTCCAAGAATTGTTATCATCCATGTTTGGCTTATATAAGATGTGTAACTGGGGTAAAAACTCAAGACAAGGTGGGGAATAGACCAACATGAGGGACCTATAGCACTGGCAAGTAGTTTTCATGAGTGTATGTTTCCATTTTAGAGAAGAAAAAACAATCTCAATATATGCAAAGCTTTGGGATTCAAAACCATATCTAGTATCTTTCATTTCCAAGCAAATGAAACTTACACTTGTTTCAGCAATAATTATTTGACATTTTAATAATACAAAAAAAAAATAATTTACTTCAAACCAAAGGAGATACCAGAAGCAGAAGCAGAGAAAAAAGTCACAGATCGAGCAGACCCACATGGAATACCCAAACACAGATACAGAACCTGACTGTAAAAACCATCAAACAAAACATTTCTTGGGAAACAACAGAAAACAGTTTCATAAACACAAAATGAAATTGAGCATAAATGAACAAGTGGAGCAGTGGAGAGAGAACCCTTTTGTATAAAGACATGGCTTACAATAATTACTCTAAAAGAAAAGGGGTACCAATGAAAAATATAAATACATAGCTTTCAACCTTATATGACATAAAACGGAAAAATACAACAACAACCAAGATCATGACCCTGCATCATGATCCTACATGCTACATGCTTGTATGTCCAATGATCATGACCCTGAAGTTCTAAAAGACCATAGCATGACCTTGCATCAGTATGTATGTATGTGTGTGCTCATATACTAAAACATAACTATACACAAACCATACACAAACCAGAGTCCAAACTCAGTGCAAATACAAAACATGATATTGAAACTTAAATCCAATCCACTATACATGCCATTTTCGAAATTAACAACCAGCCCACAAAATATGTCACTTTGGTTAACATAGTGCAAATACAAAACTGTCCAGTACTCAGCATCTAATCAAAAGAATAACATCATATTCTAACTGCCATACATACCACAAAAGTCTACTAGCAATGTTCAACAAAAAATCAGATATCATAGTTGCTGCCCAGCCACATGTTTTTCCATAACATGTGGCTGGGCAGACACTAGAATCAGAACATAAAATCTGTCCAACAGTTGCAAACCTCCATGAGGTGTGGACCTCCATGAGGTGTGGATGGAGATGTTGATGTAAAACCAGATTAACATCATGGTCAATTTTCTTCAAATTAACATCATGGTAAGTTTTCTTCTCACGAGCTATACATCTAACCCCATGACCAAATTATATAAAAAAGTCATACTTGTTGTAGTATTTTCAGTAACCAATATATATATATATATATATATATATATATATAAAGTCACCCAGTTTTAGGTTACTATACATCTTATTCATAGTTGCTATAGTATAAACAATAACCAATATACATCTTATTCACCAATATATATGGAATATATTTCATCACAATAACCAAGACAAATATATATATGTTTTGTATATATATCAAACTATGGACAAATAGTAGCATCAGCATCACAATAACCAGTCAGCAGCTCAACAGCCAGTTTGCAAACACACTAATCAAGAAGAGAAGGAAATATTTATTTAATGTGGTAGGTCCTACCACATAATGAACCAACAAAATATTTTAAATTAAACACGATACTGATGTTAAATTTTAACATCAGAACTGTACGGTTTCTCCTTCCATCCATTCTTTCAAGTGAATATCAAAGGGTTGATATCCCTCCCAACAGAAATAGATCATTTTGGAGAAGAAGAATAACCTTTTTGGAAGGCAACCTCTACCTTTGATTCGAGTATATGCCTTTGAGAAATGTTGATCACGTTCAAAACCTACAGTTGCCCATTGGGCAGAGCACCAAAAAAGCAAGACACAAAAATGTAGATATGACACAAGACAAGTTGTCACGATCTAAATCAGACATCAATTCAAGAGGCATGAAATAGGTGATGTAAACAAACTCTAATAACATTAACAAATACATTCACAATTTTGGTGATCTACCCAACACATAACACAATACTATTAATATAAAAAGATGGTTTCCGCAACATCACAACTGGATTTGAAATAATAAAAAGCAATTATTTTCCAAAGATATCCATGAAACCAACAAATGTTAACAACAATAAAGGACACATAAAAAAACAAATTACTGAAAAATTACAACTCAGCAAAGCAACTAATCAAACTCTAATGCACAAGCTAGTCACTAATCCACTATGCATAGCTCACGCTTTAATCAACTATGCGATCCCCACTCGTGCCTATGGGCATCATCCATTACTAAAAATCCTCGTTGTGCCAGGGGATTCATTAACCGATTAAACGCACGGGAGAAAATATCATCAGGCAGTGGGGGCTGAAGTGCCTGTAATAAGACCACACAGTGTGAAAAAGAATCGAAATCGTCATCGCTATCCATGCAATGTGTGGATCCTCTACTCCGCTTTTCCCCTGACGCTTTCCCTCTGCCCTAGTAACACTTTCGGCGTGCCTCGTAGGAATGCGTGATCACTGCAACCATGTTTGATATCTCCTCATCATGCTGGTTGCTTTGCCTCACTTCTAACGCCGTCGGGATGAGCGAGTCGATGGTGTCCCCATGTCCATGGAAAACTGCGACGGGCTATCAAAGACAAAATCCTGACTGGCTTGGGTGCCAAGTGCCGGGCCCTGATGCCGCATCTCAGCGTCAAGACGCTCCTCTTCGTCCGAAGATGGTGGTGGTTGGGTGGACGCGTGGTGGAGCGTGCCCATGGCAACAACAGCGCCAAAAATGGTATAGAGGTCTGCATATCATGGGCAACCCGAGGTACGAAACTTCTTTACTTATGGCTTGGCCTAGAGAAGAAATTTTAAATTCAAAATATTAGGGAGGGATTAAGGCAAGAAAAAGTGATAATCAATAAAATGATTATTGTATAATATGAAAATATGGCGTGGTTAGAGATTCATTACCCTAATGACATTTGCCCAGTGTTCATTGCTCCCTACAACCATTTTGGTATCAGGGTCCCATCCTGTACCAGCTTGGTGCATGAGGTTTTTGAAAATTCGTTGCAACATCTTAAGCCGATGTATTTTTCCCTTGATTTGGCTTGCATCGTACGCCCTTACACCCACAGCCGTAAGACGTGCAACATAGGAAGCATGGTCCCTAGAAGTGATCCTCCCAGCCCTCAGTGCACCATTAAGGGCGTCAGCTAACATCATGTCAATGAATACGTCCTCCATTCCATCCGCCCAATTTCCCGATCAACGTGTGAAACGTCGGAATCGGGGTCCATGTGAAAATGCTAATAATATGATATGAAATCCAAAGACGTTTATATCATATGTGGCTAAATAAATGATAAATGAAATCTAAACTGATTTCTTTAGAAATGAGCCATACCTGCCGAGGGTGAACTACTCGAGAGGAGCGTAGGTAGTAATGCTAACAAATGAAAAATGTTGTTAAAAACAGTTTGTTGGCAACATGGAATCCAAATAAATGTGTGGTATAATTATTCACGTGATCATATACCAGCGTGAGATTAATTACCCACATAATAAATGAAGATGTTGTATAATATTATTTTTGTGGGCAGAGGCTTACTAATTATTAGCAAGCATGAATGGCACAAGGTGCATATATGCAGGACATGCAATTGTTTTGTAGAACTGTGATGTGGGGTGGGGGGGGGGGGGGGGGGGGGGGCTGAAATTGCAAGGAACTGGACATAAATGCATGCAACCAAACTCATTTCTTTCTCTCAAGACATTAATGTAAATGGTTTGTTGTAAAAATATGATATTGATTTTTAATTTACTTCCCTGTCCGCTGAGCCTAAAGGCCTAGAACTTTCATTTTATTACAAGTTATGATCAAGACAAACATATACATGCACTTGGGATGAAGCAGTGAAAACAACAAATTTGTGTACATTGACATTGTACTTTTCTAATAATAGCCGTTTGGACAACCTTTAAGTATTGTTTCATGTAGGAAAGATGAGAGAATGTGCCCCCTGAAGACTCATTTGAAGTTGCTCGGAAAGTAAAGGAAATATATTGCTACATTTGTTCTGATATCGTAAAGGTGCACTTGCTTTTATAACAGTTTGAGTCGAACAAATTTTGCTACAAATGGATATAAATACTTTGTCCTGGGCATTATATTGCAAGTTTCCAGCTCTTCATATTACAAGCATCCACTAGAAATTATTGTCAATTTGAATTTCATCTAGAAACAACTTGATGACAACTCTCATTTCTCCAACGTTTTCAAGAGTTCAATAAACACGATAAAGAACCAGCAAAGTATATTAAGCAATGGAGAGGTATTAAACCAAGGATAGGGGCACCATACTCTTGTGATATTGGCTCACTCCAGTTTATTGGCCACATCAGTTTGATCTATTTATCTTTGACCATCTTCTCCATCCTACCTTAGTCCATCCAGATTTAATGAGCAACTGTGTCAGAATTTAAGCTAATATGGTGTAAGTTGCAATTATGTCAGTAAGAGCTGTTAATGGAGATGAGATTTCAATTATAGGGTTTGGTTGATCTTTTAGTTGCATGTCTCTAACTTTTCCCTCATATAAATGTAAGTATCTGTGTCTGTCACTTGATACAATCAAAGGAGAACATTTCAATCCTTTGCTTAGATGTTCAATTGAGTTTTTATTAAAGCCTACCTAATAATATTTGTTTTCAATTCCTGGTCTAAAATATCTGCCAATAACTTTCACTTTGCTAAAATATTTTGCTATTTGGTGGTCATCCAAGTATTTTAATGCAAATATTAAACACAACCCGATTGATCATAGGGTTTACATGCTGCCCATCAGGATTTGCTCAATTTCATGTTCTACCATTTTTTTAACTTCAAACACACAAGAGAGTCCATTCAAACCCAAAATAGTCAACAACTACTAATCGTTCCACAGCCACAAACAAATCAATCCCAATGCATTAATCACCAACAATAAACAACATATTTGCATGAATTATTTATATAAAAAAAAACAAATATTAGAGGGTACCGTGAACTACCTGGTATGACCTCGTTGTCGGATCCGTGCTGCCCTTGGAGAGGATGGTGAGGGAGCGTTTATGGCAGTGGTTTTTGAGAGATAAACCCAGGTTGTAGCACCTAATCGTGAGCGGGGGTTTTGGCAGCTTTCGGTATCTCCTATATGTAGGGTGCTTGGAGCAATGAAAGGGGAGAAGAGGACTTTGCAGCAATCAGTTCAGTGATGGGTAGGGGAACAGGGGAGATTCGCACAACAAAAATCGTAGAGGTTCCACACAGAAGTCGATTTTTCTTGGAGATGAGCTTTTCTCGGGATGTCGTTTGGAAGGCAATCTCGGCAAGGATTATAGACTGCAGCCGAGGGATGCACTAGAATCTGTTCTGAACGAGAGAGATGGGATGGCCTGGTGAAAGAAGATTTGCACGGCTTGATGTTCGAAATGGGGCTTACGGGAGAGAGGAGACAGACTATGCGAGATTCGCACGGTGCACTAATGGAAAGCAGTCAACAGTGTTGAGTAAATGGAGAGAACTACTGAGATGAAAACTTTTGGGTAAAATTGTGTTTGTTTTCGGGAAATCATCTAACTGTACGAAAACTGGTTTTACGGTTTTGAAAGCTTTTGGTTTATCTCCCAAAAAAACGAGCCCTAAACCAAATGTAACCTTTTGAAAAATCATTCACCACTTTTAAAATACATAAATTATTATCATTATTGAGAAAATCCAACGACGACAATAGACTTAGGAAGCGATATTGCAGCAAAGAATTAAATCAATATAGAAAAATAATTAATCCAAACATAATCAAAGAGCCAATCTATTCAATAGAATAAGCATGACTGAATCTATAAACAGAATAAATTCTATGATTATTTAGAGAAGAAAACATCAACAATGAATTGAGAATGATAAAATAAAAAAGTTTTAGTAATTGAAAATCAAATACATAAATTAAAAATAAATTAAAAATACTATCTAATGTGCAAGTTCATCCCTAACCCTACTTGAGAATTTAGTTATCTATAAATATAATGGGTAACAAAAATCTCAAGAGAAAAATAAAGTAAACAGCGGCCATGGAAATTAGTTTTGTCTCCCCCTCTTCAGAACTGAGCCGTCTCCCCTTTTATGAACCTCCAATTTCATGCTAATGAAATACTTATATAGGGTAGAAAAGAAATCCTAATGTCTTTCATATTCCCGCATACAAAATCATCTAAATTTTAGGACCCAACTTGGTAGCCATGAATGTACTTCAAGAGTTCGAATTTGGAAATCCTTATTAGAGAAAACTTTATAACCCTTTAAGATAGCTTTCCAACGCATCAAAAATCGCATCTATCCGATATTTGAACTGAAAGTTATGATCAAAATACTAAAGTATGTACAGGCTGTGTCTTCTAGCGAATTTCGGACTGACTTTTTCTTTTGATCCGACTTACTCTCAAACCCCATCATTATCCTTATTTGAATAGTCCTACACTCGTTGAAAGTTCTTAAGTTGTTCCAACATCTTGCCCACTTGAAAGTCTTTTGAATTTGATTGGGTTTGGACTTGTTCTTTTATAGACTCTGAAATTAAATATAAAAACATGTTCAAGAGTATTCTAAAGTAAATAGAAACTCAATTCAAGAATAAACATTAATTCCTATTATTTCTATTCACATTTTAGCATTTTAGTCCAATAATAATAGGGTATTTAGAGTACACTTTCGTACACTCATCAAATATGCAACTTCTTGATGTACTTAATCATTAAGAAAATGGCTCGTAGAATGTATGAGATCACTGGCATTGAACTCATCAAATGAGTCTAATCTTCAAAATTTGATGATTTTAACTTTAAAATCATGGCATTGAATTCATCATATACTCAAATGTCAAGCTTTTAGCTATAGTACATTTCCCTTCGTCTTCAGATTTGAAGAGCTTTTGTTCATCGCTACCGACATGATTTTATTAGAAAAGTCATCCTCTTTCACCTGTGAATTCGTTGCTTTCTGCCTTTCTCTTATCTACTTTCTTCTCTACCCCCGAAATCTCCAAATCCCTTTTCGTTTCTTCCTCTCCTTTATTCTCGATTCCCAGATTTCCCTTCTTCCTCTCCCTTCCTTCCTCTATATTTTTCCTTCCTTTTCCTCTCCTATTTTTCGCCAAGCTTATATCATATACTTTGCCGAGAGAGTGACCAGTTCATCTTCGTCCACTGGGGTTCAAGTTCGTACTTTGCCAAGCTTATCTCTCTGTGTTTGTGCGGCTCTGTGTTGATTGCATACGTTTAGGCAGGTATGTATGTAGGGTTTCCGTTTTGTTGTTTTGCTGCTTTCCTGATTTATTTAGGTACTTGTGAATTACAGTGGCTTCGGAAATGTCTAGAATTTCTTTAGTTTGGATAACTAGGGAATTAAACATTTTTTTTTCAGTATTTAAATCAAACTTTCGGATTCAGCAATAATCGAATTGATATGAGGAAGGTTTGTTTGATGGTGGCTTTTGCCTTTAAGCTCTAGGGATCATCACTTCATCTATCATCCTTGCCGTCTTCTAGGTCTTAGTCTCTCTGTTCTTTTTGCTATTTCCTCATATCATGAATCTCTGATTGCCGTCTTAGACAATATCAAGGTATTGAATTTGGTTGTTGTTTTTGAGACTTCGTCAATGATGTTGTGTGTTTCGCATGTAATTGTGGCCTTCTACGCTTGAATGGGTTCTAGTTGTATGTATATGTGACAAGGGATTTTAGATCCAATCCCTTACTTGATGCGGAGCAAACTTTTTTTTTTTGGTGTAGTTTTGTGTTTGGTGTTTGAATATTGCCGATGATGACATTCTATATCATAATACCATCTTTCGGGACTGAATGGCTTGTAAAAAGGCCTTGCTGTCAATTTACAATTCTGAGGCATTATTTGAAATAGAAAAATGCTATCTTTTATCAGGTGGTTTTTTATATTGTTATTGGTTATTGTTTTGCACTTGGTTTATTTCGATTGGAATGGGGTTGAAAGAAATTGTCTTGATGGTGTTGTGATCCAGACAAAAGTACAGCAAATTGGTCCCCAGAATGATTTGTGGAAATCTGTAGATATGCTGGTAATTGTAATGTTACCTCTGTTTCAAGCCTATGCATCTTTCTTTGGATCCAGTGGTGTACGTAGGGCCCCTTTGGTGATGTTTGCTTCAACTCATCACCAATTGGGTCCTAATTTTGAGGAGTATCATGAAGTGGTTGTCAAGGTGCTGCATCCATTAAAGGAGGGCTATACTCAAAAGTTTCATTCAATTGGGACGCTGGTGCTGAACCTTAAGCCTTGTAAGTTTCTGCTTAATGAACTAAAGTTGCTGGTTTATAAACTGGTTTGTTGGTGGAAATGTTGGGTAGAAATGTTGATACTGAATTGTACTGCAGCTTGGCCTTTGTTGGGTGATATTGAATGTTGGTGGATTTTGGGATGCGGCTTGGCCTTTGTATTATAAATTGTTGTTAGTTTTTGTATTTTGGGTTGTAGCTTGTTTTTATGATGGAAACAAGTTGGTTGGCTACATTATGGTTGGAAACAAGTTGATGAAAAATTAGTTCGGAAATAATAATTTAAGTATCAAATTAAATTATTAATATACATATGGTTAGTGTAATTGTAAAATATGAAAGAAAAAATTAAAAAAATAATATTATATTATTATTTTGATGAATCTAATGACTAATCCAATGTGGGGTTATGGATATGAATGTTTTAGATTTATAAAAAATATGTACTTTTCATCAAATTTTGAAGATAAATTTGATGAATTCAATGCTAATACTCTGAGTGTTGTGCAATTATTTTAAAAAAGTAGTCTTATTATTAAAATATTAATTTTTTATTATGTGAATCTTGTATTTACTCACTTTTTTTAAAGTGATTGTATGACATTTGTATATTTAACGATTGTAAATATCATTTCTTTTTAAGAAAATGTATTTTAACAATGTTGTGAATTTTTTTAAATATTTAAAAATATTAAAAAAAAGCATGAGAAAAAAATAAAATAAAAAATAGATAAAATGCATTATTGGAAGCCCCCATCTATGGCTGCAGAGCCATTAAGGACAATGCTACACTTAAAAGAGTAGTTCTATATATACTTACGAGAGTAGTCTTATATGTACTAAAATATATTCAATTAGGGTGGATACCGAACTTGTAATTTTTTTTTTATTTGTTTTCAAACATTGATTAAAGAGTACTACTATTTGTACTTATAAGATTTATTTTGTTAATTTTTTTTTGGAATTCAAATTTTATGATTTTCAACGTATTAATAACTGACATGTAGAAAAGTAAATTTTTTTTAGTACATTTAGCAATTTTCTTTTTTAAATCCCTTAAAAATTAAAAAAAAAATCACAAACTTATCAAAAAGCACATCCTTAACCGCTAAACTTAAAAAAAAAAAAAAAAAAAAAAAAAAAAAAAAAAAAAAAAAAAAAAAAAACCCATCAACAATGGATACCAACTCTCGATGAGTTTTCCCAGTACGACTAGTATTATCCTTCATTTAATTGCTAGATTATATAAAGGAGCACAACAATTATCGCCATTCAAATTTGCAAAGAGTAAAATCAAAATACAATCATATGCAGGGACACATGATCATCCCAAAATGTTAAAAGCTAGATCACTAATCTACCAAGAATTACAAAAAAATTATTAATCATCTTCATCTTCAGATAAATCCTTATTGAAAAAAGAAAAAAAAAATCACAACACGTTAACTAAGGCCCGATTTGCTTACAAAAATCCTTTCAACTCATCTTAATTCATTTAATCATTACAATTTCTTTAAAGAAAAAATATATTTGTAACCGTGAATTGTGCAACCGCTACGTAATCGCTTTGAAAAAAGTAAATAAAACATGGGACCCACATGAAAAAAATTATTTTTTTAATAGTGGACTCCACTCTTTTTCAAAACGATTACGCAACAGTTACACACTTCACGATTGTATGTAGAACTACTCAATTTTTTAATAGTGGACCTCACTCTTTTTCTTTCAAAACGATTACGCGACGTTTATGCACTTCACGGTTGTATGTAGAATTACTCTTCTTTAAATTTCCACTCAAAATATAATAAACAATTTAACTTTTTCAAATTTCAAAACAATAATAATATTAAAAAAATATTTTAATAATATTTTATTCTATTTTTAACTTTCATCTGAATTCACCATCCAAACCTTCCCTAAGTGGCAAGAACAATGAAATAGTGGAGTATGAACCACCAGCTTCAGTAAAATTATAAAATAATTATCAAGTCAGTGGGTAAAGCACACTATTCACATCACATAAATAATAAATAATAACATTTGATTTGTAAAATTTAGGTGAGATTTGGATAGTAAGTTTATATGAAATGAATTAAGATGAAAGTTAAAAGTTGAATAAAATATTATTAAAAAATTATTTTTAATATTATTATTATTTTAAAATTTTAAAAATTTGAAATATTTATAATATTTTGTATTAAAATTTAGAAAAGTTAAAATGATATGAATTAAGAAAAGTTAAAACTATCTTTGTTTCAAATTCAATCTTAAATTTTAAAATTTATTTTTCAAATTAGATTATGCTATCCAAACAGTGTGTGTGGTGTAAAAACCTCATGATAGCGGTACTCAACCATGTTTTGGGTTAGAAGAGGAATTAAAAGAAATACAGTTCTTCTACGTACAATCGGGACGAGTAACCGTTGGGCAACCGGCTAATAAATATATTATTAAAAAAAAAGTGACAAAACAACGGAGTGAAGTACAAAACAAAGAAATGGAAAATCAAGAGAGTATCGTTTTCGTCGTGGGTCTGAACCGGTGGTCATCATCGTGGGTAGATGGTCGTGAGTAGCCGAATCTGTGCCGGTGGTCATCGTCGTGGGTAGCTTGTACCGGTGGTCATCGTTTGCAACCCCCCCTCCCCCCCCCCCCCCCACCCCCCCCTCTCTCTCTCTCTAAAATATGCTCTCATCTGCAAGCCGAACAACAGATTGTCACTATTTACGGAAGAAAAAAAATTTTGTCGCTCTCCACTGGGCAACACCTCAACAGAGTAAGGCTCAATTCCAAGCTTTCTACTGTTAAACATCATCTACACAGTATACCCCACTCTCAAAACTTTCATCATCGGACTACCAGAAATTGCTGCACACACAAATCCCATGGTCACTCCACCATTTCACTACCATTTCAGATAACAAATCCTAATCTCCATAAATCCCTTCATAAAAAATAAAAACCAGAACAAAAAGCAAAGAAAATGTTATACTTCCAGAGATCTATACCTTTTTGGTTGTTTAGGAAAAGACTATGAAGAGAAAAGCTGAAGAATATGAAGAGAGAGGAAGAAGGCTGGTTAAGTTGGTTTTGAGGAAGAAAAATTTTATTTGCAGTTGATATATTATTTTTATAGTTCTCTGAAATTATAATGTTTTTTCTATTCTTCAACTCGACTATGTTCTTCCATAGATTTATTCCAGAGATCTATTCCGGACACAGACGCAGACGATACGAGGGAAGACGAGAGAGAAAACATGAAGCCAGTTTTCAAGTTTTAATTCAATTGGAGGCTTTAAATGCAACAGGAAAAAAAATATAAAGAAAAGTCAACCGGCCACATGGGACGCGTTGCCCCCGCGGTTTTCCTGGCCGGTTGTAAATAGACATTTTCAAAGAAATAATAGTATAGTATAGAAATGCGCAGTAGAAATCTATGATAATCCTAGACAGTTAAACTACCTAAGAGGCCCATAACAAATCAGGCTCATCTGATTCTCCCATTAAATAGAAAAGAGATTGCGAGATTGTAGATTATACTACTGCCTACTACTGGTTGTCCAGCACCGTAAATGAAAATTTTCCTGAGATTATCAATTTCAACTTCTCTAATAGCCCTATTTAAGAAAATAGCACACATACACAAACTCAAAATACAAGCTCGGCGCAACAAAGGTGTTTACATAAACAGGCGCCACAAAATTGAAATCAGTGCAGCATGACTTAGCGACCACGTCCACGCCCACGTCCACGTCCACGGCCGCGTCCCCGTCCCAAAGGCTTCCCTGAAAAACCTCACCACATGCCCCCAAAGTGTAAACAAAGAAACATCAACATGAATCGAATTGAAGTTGGATATAATTGCAATACCAGCAGTTGGCTTCTTGGGCTTGACCCTAGGAGCCTCTTCAACCAGCAAAGTCTCAAGATTCAAGCTGTCAGGAAGGATATAATATCGGATATTGTTACCCCTTACGCTTAGATGATCCAGAGTCACTGGATTTTTTCCCTTCAATGTAAGTTTCACCGTCTTCAGGTGTGTATTCATACTGATATCCACACCTGCATCCACCAAGTGAATAAGGAAACTGCAACTATTGTAACGAAACAACACAACTCTGCCTAGCTTGAAAAAACAAAAGCAAAATCACAACTAAAGAAAATTCTAATATTCGCGACAACAATGTGTGCCTGTCTCCTTAAATATCGAATAGAAATACATATTGTGAATTCGTGCATTTTGAAATTTTAAATTTGAAAAGGAACGGCAAATTCATACAACAATGTGTGCCTGTCTCCTTAAACTCTGCCGAGCTTGAAACAAAACAAAAGCAAATTCACACATTTTGAAGCAAATACATGCAACAGAAGCAGATTAGTGCTGCAATAAGTAATATAAGTGTACAATAAGATTCATTCAAATCGATAAAAATTCGCTGAGAATCTTATTAACTAATGTGTTATAAATGAAAAGTTTCCCATTTGCTGTCCAAAGAGTGAAGATTTCTTTTTTTGACAAGATATTTCATTGATATAAAGATAGACATAGCCCAAATACACAGGTGACATACATGTGATTGCATCTATTTAGGAACTAAAAATGGTTACAAAGAAATCATGGAAACTGAGACTATTTAAATCTAAAGCGACGGCCCACATAAATAAAGTCTTCCAGAAGAAACTCTTAAAACTCTTCCAATGAGTGCTTACGATACTCGAAATTTCTATCATTTCTTTCTCTCCAGATATACCCAAAAATACAAATGGGAGCCATTCTCCACACAGCTGCAATCTGTGGTGTCCCCATGATCCCTCTCCAGCTAGCTAGTAGTTCAACCACCATTCCTGACATAACCCATACTTTTTTTTTTTTATAAGTATTCCTGACATAACCCATACAAATCCCACTTTGCTGAAAAAATAATTCCATATGGCCTTTACAAACTCACAATGTAGAAGTAGATGATCCACTGTTTCACTACTATTTCTACACATACAACACCAGTCAATGATGATAAGCCTACTTTTTTTTAAGTTATCAAGTTATCAACAGTCAGTATCTTCCCTAAAGCTGCTGTCCAAGCAAAAAAAGCAGCCTTTGGTGGTGTTTCACTCCGCCAAATGTTCTTCCAAGTATAGTGATTCCTACCTTGGGCAGTAAGAGTCTCATAAAAGGAGTGTACAGAAAAACTGCCTTTCTTGGAAGGCCGTGAATCCAGTTTTATCTTCCGCTGTAACAGCAGGACTAATGTTGTACAGCAAGTTAAAGAACTCCACCATGACTCCTACTTCCCAATCAAGGGCCTCCCGAATAAAACTAACATTCCATTGCTGCGCCCCATTATTAATATCCCTCAATTCAGCCACCACGACATCTTGTTCCCTTGCAATTATGAAAATAGCGGAGTAGACATCCTTAGGAGCCATATTTCCAACCCAAACGTCATGCCAAAAACTGATTCTATGGCCATCCCCCATACACAGCCTAGTGTTGTGAGAAAAAGACCACCAACCTTTCCGAATATGCTTCCATAACCCCAACCCGTACGCAACCCTAACTTCATTAGAGCACCAACCCCCCCTCCCCCCCCCCTCCCCCAAAAAAAAAAAAAAACCCAGTACTTACTATCAATCACCATCTTCCATAAGGCTTCCCTTCCATAATTATATCTCCACAGCCACTTCCCAAAATGAGCTTTATTGAAGGCCTTCACATTACGAACCCCCAATCGACCACCCCTCAAGGGAGAGCACACCTTGTCCCACCAGACTAAATGGAACTTAAACCTCCAAGTCCACCCCACAAAAAATCTCGTTGAAGCTTCTCAATGCGAAAGGCAACACTAGCAGGAAGAGGAAATAATGACAAAAAATAGGTGGGAAGGTTGGAAAGGGTACTCTTTATCAATGTAATCCTACCCCCTTTAGACAAATACACCCGTTTCCACCCAACCAACCTACACTCTATTTTCTCTAACACCCCATCTCAAATAGTCTTAGCTTTGAATGATGCTCCCAACGGTAGGCCAAGGTACTTCATAGGCAACGAAGAGATCGCACATCCCAATATATTAGCCACCCCTAGCATTATGCACATTACCCACAACAACTATCTCTACTTTCGAGAGATTTATTTTTAACCCGGATACCGCTTCAAAACACAATAGAATAGCCTTTAAAGATTGAAGATGACCTGGATTTGCCTCACAAAATAACAGCGTATCATTTGCAAACAAAAGATGTGATATAATGGTAGCACCATGGTTAGTATTTCCCACTGAATAACCTGAGAAAAAGCCACCCTCCATTGAAGTTGACAACATTCTGCTTGATGCCTCCATTACAATAACAAATAAGAGGGGTGATAGTGGATCTACTTGGCGCAACCCCCTTGAGCTGTTAAAGAAACCCACGGGATCACCGTTTACCAAGACCGAGAAGCATATTGTTGTTACACAATATATCATCCACCCCCTCCATTGCTCCCCAAAACCACATCTCCTCAACAAATAAAAAAGGAATTCCCAATTGAACTGATCATAGGCCTTCTCCATGTCTAATTTGCATTAAATACCCGGGACTCCTGACTTGATCCTGATGTCCAAGCATTCATTGGTGATGAGAATCGAGTCCCGTATTTGTCTACTCCTAACAAATGGAGAACCTCTCCAAGGTAGGGCCTTTGGACCCACTCCTGCAGAGTAAACCCCGGTCCCGTGCACCGTACCCTCAAAAGTTTTCCTACACGGAACTGGTGAAATCGCTGACTTTTCACCAGGGGTGTGGCCCCAAAGGATTGTTTGCACCCATGAGGTGTTGAACCTTGGACCTTGAATGGAGTGATACCCCAAAACCAAGGCCTTCACCACTTAGGCCAACCCCTTGGAGTTCCCTAACAAATGCATTTTGAGACTTAGAGATGATTTTAGCCATAACCGTGCTCATCCTATTAGCAAGAACTTTTGATATTATCTTGTACATATTGCCCACAAGACTAATAGGCCGAAAATCATGCACCTCTATTGCACCAACCTTTTTAGGGATAAGTGCAATAAATGTAGCATTTAAACTCTTCTCAAATTTTCCAAAAGGTGAAAAATTCATGAAAAACCTGCATGACATCCCCTTTCACCACATCCCAACACTTCTTAAAAAATGCCATAGTAAAACCATTAAGGCCCAGAGCTTTGTCTTTGTTCATTTTTCTGACCACTTGGTGTACCTCTTCCTCTTCAAATGGTCTCTCCAACCAAGCCATACTATTCTGATCAATGGCCTCAAAAGCAAGACCATCTAATCTAGGCCTCCATTCAAAGGGTTCCGAAAGCAAATCTTCAAAATGTCCAGCAATGTAGCCCTTTATCGCTGACTGGTCAGCAGAACCGCAGCCATCTATAATCATGGTTTCAATGACATTATTCCTCCTATGTGAGTTGGCAACCCGATGAAAAAACTTGTGCATTTATCCCCCTCCTTAAGCCACAATGCCCTTGATATTTGCCTCCAACAAATCTCCTCCATTAGAGTCACCCTTTCTAATTTGGAAATGACTTGGTCTTTTTGAGTGCTTTCTAGTTCTACACCCTCCAATCTTTGTAGCTCTTGTAATAAGAAATTCTTTTGAAATTCTACATTACCAAATACTTGTTCATTCCATGCCTTCAAATCCTTCTTCAAAACTTTCAGCTTACCAGCCAATATGACGCTCGGAGTGCCATGTAACTGATATAAACTCCACCATTGTCTAATCAATTCCACAAACCCATTACTTTTCAGCCACATATTCTCAAATTTTAAGGGCCTTCTTCCCCCTTGGATGCCTCCACAATCCAACACTATAGGAAAATGATCCGAACATATCCGTGTTAGTCTTTTTTGGCATACATCTAGATAATGCAACTCCCAAGCTAGGGATATAAGAAATCTATCCAGTCGAGATCAAGCATGGTTATTAGACCATGTATATGTACCCCCGATAAGAGGGATGTCCATGAGCTCCAACTCAAATATGAATTCAGAAAATTCGACCATAGCATGATTGTTTCCTAAAACCCATCCTACACCAAAACTATTACAGACCCAAGTGAAGATTTTTGAAGCAATACTTTTGCATCATAAAGATGAAATTTAGGCTAAAAGGATATATTTACCAGCTTAAAATCAAGAGAACTCATAATTAGAAGACATATAGGATCAAAAGTTTGCAATATTACATTTCAGAGATACATATATATATATATATATATATAAATATATAACCATATACATACATAATACATGCATGCAAACATACATATGTACATATGTCGTCAACACCCTATAAGGACAAAAGTCTTTGGGGGTTGAAAATACACATATCCAAGTCTCCAACAGGAGGGGCTTTTCTGGAGGCGCTTTAGTTTTTAAGGCAGAAGCTACCCACATCTCATTTGGTAAACTGAAGGGGCTTCAGCTTATTGTCAATTTTGTGAATCAGCTTTTTTTTGTGCATTTTGGGCGGCTCTCAGAAGCAAGCAGTTGAGCTTCACATATTAATAAGAAACTGTAGCACTTCCCAAATGGCCCTAAAAGATCCATCCCTCACCATATACAATTTAGGTAGACTACTGTCCCAACATTTTTTTTATAAGCACAATTACTTCCTCACATTGTCTATGCATGAAATACAAAAATTGCTGAAAACATTATTTTTGTTCTTGATCTTTCAACTGTAAAATAAATAAATCCTCTCTACAAAGCAGGCTGGCCCCTGTACAAAGAGCTGAAATTTCTCCAACCTTTCTGTTTGTGTGCATTGTGCACATGTCAAAAAAGCTATTTCGCATATAACAATCCTACACTTTGGCAAGCATAAACTTCATACTCCTGAAACTTCATATACTATTTTTTTTAAACAACTTCATCTCCTATTTGAAAACTAAACACACTGCCTAATCCATCATGAGTTACCGCAAACCACCCCCCAGCGCGGCGGGAGGGGTGTTGGGCAAGAGTGCGAGAGAGAGAGGGAACTAATATTAACTGTTCCTAGATGGCAAGAATACAATTTTATGATAAGAGCCTTCAAATGGTGAAGGTAGAGTCAATTTGGTAGACAATAGTCTACAACTGATGTTGGGGAAGCACGATGACACAACCTTATAATAGAAATATGACTTAAAGGCTCAATGACATGAATATTCATGACTTCCTTGTATCCCTAGTCAATTATGCATAGGCGTTGCTCTTGTCAATTGGTGCATTTTTGGGTGAAATCAAAGGCTTTTGAGTTTTTACCAGAAGCATGGAGGTCCTCATTAAAAATTGTGGAGAGGAGCAAAAGGGTCTGGAGGTTTGTAGTTATGGGTCGTAGTGGTATAGGATGGCTGGTGGCTTCGGTGGAAGCAGTATTACAGGCGGGGAGAAATTCAAAATTCACAAAACATTTACGCGAAGAAAACAGAGCATTTGTGGTTCAACGATGCTGCAATGTGCATGGTACATATCTAACTGTCACCGAATATGGTGGAGGCTGGCAGAGTGTTGTAGTCATTCCTGAAGGGTATGAAGGTCTGGGTTGGGAGAAGTTTTGCTACAGAATTACGCAGAGCTAGGGACATGTTTTTTGTTGATGGGTCAAGGAAGGAAAACAAGAAGAAGAATGAGAACATCAACTTGGAGGTGAATCATAAAGACCCAAGTACATCCACGGTGGCGAGGCGATCATATGCGGCAGCTTTGAAGACGGGTTATGTTTCGGGGGTTCAGAGTGAGGGGAACGGTGAAAGTGGTCTGCAAATCATGCCTTAGAACCAGCTTGTCACGATGCACAATTCTTTCAAGGAGATGGAAACCCAACTTGTCGAGTTGAAGGCAGCGATAACTTTCTTGTCTACGAAAATAGATCTGCTTTCAGCTAGAGACAACATGATTGTAAGAAACAGGACTAAGATAGATCCGAATCCTTTAAACTCAGATAAAGAAAAACGGAAATCGGATTCAGCCCTGTCCCTATAACCAAATCCAGGAGAGTATGGTAGGTCAAAAGGAAATCTGGGTTATTTGAAGTGGGTTCTTCGTCGGGTATCAGAGTAGAGACATCAGTAATGGAATGCCATTCGCCTCAGGTAACACAAGATAGACCGATAGTCGGTATTACACCTTTGGTCCCCGAAGAAACTATGGCTCCCTCGTTGGAGTTAAAGGAAAATGGTGTACTGCCGAGGTCTGAAGGAGATGTAGGATCGACTAAAGTTGCACATAAAGGGTCACCAGAGGTGAAGGGACTTGCTGTTATCCCAGAATCTCCAATGGGGACCTTGATACCATTGGGGAGAACCAATGAAGTTGTTGAGGAGGTACGGGATTTGAATATGGGTTTGGCATTGGTGCCTTGTGTAGAGAAATGTCTAGAGTCGGGAGTGCAGTTGGATACTGTGTATGGGGATAATGATGTTCCCCTGGTCTCTCTTCTTCCAATAGCGGATTGGATTCTGCATAAAGTTAACGAGATTCAACAGTTCGTGGAAATTTCACATGGAAGATGTGAAGATCAATTTAAAGAACTAATCACTGCGATTAAGGCAAGCCAAGCGCTTAAAACCAAATCAAGTTTCAAGAAAAGCCGGGAGTTACAACATCTTTTTTGGGTAATCAACTACGACGCCAAGGGTAGTAGCTCAACTAGAGGGAAGTCTAAAGGGAGGGCATTGTGAAGACGGGAAATAAGGGGTTGGGGTTGGGTTTACGGGTTGAGTTTTAGTTCTACGGGAAACAAGGGGTTGGGGTCGGGCTTGGTGTATTTTGGATTGTTTTTCATGGGCTTTTGGATCATTAGGGGCTTCCTAATATGGGGAAGGTGTTTTTTTGTATACATTCAGTGTACTTGGTTACTCCTATTGATATATATAATATTTTTTACTTATAAAAAAAAAAGAATATTCATGTCATTGAAGTCTATTACAATAGACCAATAGAATAAAGTATTAAAGATAAACATTCTAAGCTTGTCCATTGACCGCTCGCGATCTTCAAAACTTTTTTCATTCCTTAACTTAACAAAAGGTAAGATAATCTTACAGTGGAAACCTCCACCAAAAGCTAAGTTCCTATGTCTCTCCCTTGGTTCCCTTAATGAAGCCATGGGAAACATAATTTTGACCAGAAGAAGAATAAAATAACTAAAAGGAGAAACCAACAAGATTAAAAACTAGCACTTATGTTAATGGACATTATTTTCTGTGACGAAGATTTTAGCTTCATTGCACACTTATTTGGAATTTGAATAAGCTAACTAAAATTTTTCAAAATCATCTTAACTCATCTCATCTTATCTCACTATCCAAGCGGGCCCTAAATGTAAAGAGCCTTGCGTCCGTAAACCCGTTTCTTTCCCACCTTGCTTCTTCCTCTGCAAATTTCTTCTTACTTATAAAAATAAATAAATTAAATCCAAGAACTTCCATTGATATTTCATAAAAATCTCAAGTTAAAATCTAAAGGAAATCCGAAGGTTTGCAGTCTTTATTTGTACTTGAAACAGGAAAAATTTTAAAAAATGGGTAAAAATAACACTTGAGCTTCAACCCGCTAAAAGAACCTCCTTGCAATCTATTTGACCCAATTTGTTGCTTCCGTCATATTTCCAAACACAAAGCTTAAATCAAAGATATACCGCAGAAGTGAAAATATAACCACCAATTACTACGTCGAATTTTTTGTCGAAGTAGTGTAGATATAATCTTACCGTAAAACGAAGCAAATAGAATGCTGAGGTAAAATGCCAAATAATGACCATCCAAGATTCACAAAAGCAAATAACCGATTACCTAGGGTTTAACATAAACCCTAAGTATATTAAAACATGTACTTATACAAGAGAAAGGTCAGAACTAGGGAGACCTGTTATAGTTCCGTGAACAACGGTGCCATTTTTCAGCTCAATTGAAACGGTCTCGTTGTTCAGCTTCATCAAAAATCTGCTCCATGTTCAAATTAGATTTTCATACATTAAAGAAAAGATAAAACCAGTAATAAGAAGAGAATTGACAATTATTTTAGCATAGGGAGGTAAGAAAATGAAGAGAAAGTTTATGGACCTGACGAGCTTCATTGTGGGCAGGCAAGGAAGACCAAAGGCTTGGGGGTGGAGGAAGACGCGAAAATGCAGACACAGAGTGAGCGACTTTTTTAAGTTAGGGCTCGCGCTGAACCAAGGCGTTTTCTGTGCTTCTTGAAACGACGACGTAGCTCGAAGGTAAGTTTTCTTAGACACCCTGCACTTTGAGGTATTTACTTGGATCTCCCGCGCTTTCCGCAAGTATTCAAAAGTTGGTTTTTTTTTTTTTTTTTTAAGAAATGTTAGAGTCACCGACATTTGGGTACAATTAGGTTTCGATAATTTTTTTTTTACTTAGTAATTAAGGAAATATTTTTTGGTGATATTGTGATTTTTTTTAAAAAAAAATTTTGTTCTTCTCGAGATCGGTCTCGTGCTACAACCTCGGTGGGTGTAGCACTGCTAATTATTTTTAGAGCCGTGCTACACCCACCGACAACTAGTCGGTATCACAAGATGGCTACTGACAAGTTATAAATTTTTTTTTATATTCTTAAATATTTTTTTAAAAAAACTACAACATCATTTAAAAAGCATTTTCTTAATTATTAAGTAAAAAAAAAATTGCATCATGACCCATCCTCGAGATGGATTCTTAGTGAGTGTAAATTTATTCTTTTTCTAAGTTATAATTTAATAATTTTTTAAACATTGTCCATATTTTGTTAGAGCATACACATTAGACAAAGTGTTTAAAAATAGAGAAAAGCTACGGATCAATCACTGTTCACGATTGATCCGTAGCACACCTTACGTGTCCCCTTTAAGTTTAGAGCGGTTTGGTTTCTTTTCTTTTTTTTTCTCGGCAAGTAAAACATTTATAGATAAACTAACGGATACAAGACTCAAGTTTGGTGGGGTGAGAGTCCCCTACAGTATTCCCAAAGCCAACACACATTACAACATAAAAGTAAAAAAATAAAGGGGGTGATCGGAGCCAATAGATTGACTCCCACCCAATTTGCACAATGGGAGACCGCTTGTTGACGATTTTTAAATAGTCTAATGAATAGACTATAAAACTGCAGTTAGAAGCCGCAGTACAAAGAGGTGTGCTGCAACGTGTTGGTCTGGACTGGCTGGAAGGAACTGTCACATCCACTTTCACTTGATCCTTGGTTAGGGAAAGCGAGAACATATTGTAGCAAACGAAAACTGTGACGAATTGCCGGTGAAGGGGCGTTACTGGAGGTGGCGGCGCGTGTAGGCCATGCGCCATAGCAGGAGTGAAGAGAACAGTCGGATCTAGAAGATCCGAAGCTATAGATCCCGAAACTATCACCCGTGGTGGCAAAGTACTCTTCGAGGCGCGGTGGTACGTGAGGATCACGCGTAGCATAAGCCGTGCGTGATGCGAATGCGCCGCAAAGTTAGGCGGATTTCTTCCACCAGTTTGAAGATCGGCACCTGGGAGAAGCTGAAGAAGGGGTGCGTGTCCACCCTAGGTTGTAAGAAAGCAGTAGATCGGCAAAGATAAACGGTGCTACCGAAAAACTAAAACGTCAGCATTCCCCTTCGGTTTGGTTCACCATAAACAGAGAAAAAAATGAAAAGAAAAGGCACCTCCGTTTTGTTTCCATTTCACCATTTCCTTCTGAGAATCAAATGACCCCTAATTTACATTCGAATCAATGTAATACTTAAAGATCATACAAGAACCTCGATGCTAGATCATAAAACTGATACAAAATAATAAGAAGTTAAAAATAGAGAGTGAGTACGTAAAGAATGAAACTCAAAAGTAACAGAATCAAGGACATTGAAGTTTACAAAACGGAGCACATTGGAATCGATCACTTGCTTCAAGCGGATGAGCATTCGGAGCGCCTTGTCCTTGGTGGCACGCAAATCTTGCTAAAAGAGAAGAGCTTTCATTTCCGATGTCATTACATGTAACATACCAGTCTTGGTTTTAGGGTATTTGAGTAATTTCCTAGTAAACTTGTTATTTTAGAATTTATATTATTACGATTATAGTTTTATCAGATTTTATACTTACATTATCTCTATATTTTTCTATTATAGTTGTTAATTAAAATTTCTAGAGTTTTATTTTTAATTTAAGTGTATCGGGTTTCATTATTTTTTTACGGCATGTTTTGAAATTCAAAGTTGAAGTTTTCCTCTAGTCACCGAACCTCATCACATTGTTAGCCTCTGTTTTGAAACCCTAACCACTCAACCCGTATGTTTCTCTCGGTGTTTTTCGCTATCTCCTAGTAGAACACAAACTCTAGTGCCGAGTATTTCTCTACACATGCACGTCTCCACTCTTTAGCACGTGCACGTTTCTACTCTTCTAGGGTTTTTCTAATTCTCTACCATTATAAACATGCTTACCCGTACATGAGAAGACACACCTGTGAGCTGCGAGAACCCTCTGTTTCTGATATACCGAGTTTCATCATTTTCGTTTGAGCCATTAGTCCTGCCCGAGTCAGTGTCGTCTCCCCTCTCCTCGGTAGCCACCCCTTGAGGCGCCGAACCCCTCTCCAACTACACAAAAGCCGCCAACCCGCAGCCCCCGTCGAGCCACTCTCTTTCCGGTAAGCCTCGATCGCCACAGCCCCTCTTTCTCTCTCTTTTGTTTCGGACCCACTGTTTCTCTCTCTAAACTCACGCTCTCTCTTTTCCTTCGGTGTCGCACCACCAGAGAGACCCCCCCAAGTCGCGTCGCCGGTCACTCCCTGCAACCCAGCGCCGTCGAGTCAGCCCTTCTCCCTCGGTGAGCTTCTCCATCGCAGACTCTCCCTCTCTCAAACTCTGTTTCTTTTGCTTTGTGTTGAGTTAGCTGTGTTTCGGGTTCTAGAAAGAACCTGTGGGTTTTGATGGGCCTTGGGCCCTAGTCCTTTAGGCCGTATGAAGTTGGGATGGGCTTGTTTATTTTATTTGGGCTCATGTAGTAGTGTTTTCATGGGCTAGAGTTTGCAACTATTTCAGATTTTAATAAAATCTTTAATGGACTTGTATTTAAGTTGAGTTCATCTTATATTTTTATTTAATAATTGTTCTAGTGATTTTAATATTCTGGTTGAGTAATTTTTGTTATTAAATAAATATATTTAGTTAAAGGTTCTTTTTAATAAAAATGTTTAAAGAATTGGAAATATATTTTAAAGTATGCTTTTTAGTCTAATATTTTAGTTAATAATTCCTTTTATCAGTTTGGTAAGAATTTAATAAAATTACTAAGTTAAGAATTTAAGTTTTAATGACTTATTTTTAAAATAGCTCGAGTATTTCCACTTAATTATAAATTAGTATTTTTAAGTAGTTTAAAATACTATGAATTATTGATTTTAGTGTTAAACAAAATATTGGGTTGACTATATTTTTAGAATTTCCGAATTTAGTTAAGTAAGATGTTAGTAGTTGTTTATTTATTTCCAAACAGTTTAGTGATAGTTATTTATTGAATATAGGTCTCAAGTTACGAAGTATTATTCAAGAAGAAACGCAGCGAGGTAAGTAAATTTGATCATAAACTAGGATCGTCACAGTTAGCTTATATGTATGTATTATTCAAGCCAGTTCTTTGATAGCCATTATTTATGAACCGCTCTTGTCATATGAAAGCATGTCATCCAGCATAGCATACGATCATGGCATTTCGCATCATGTTCAGATTTAAAATTTATGATTATGTATGTAGTATGTCATGCATCTCATGTGTATAAGACACATAAGCCATCTTAAATTCAAGTGTAAGATAAGATCATATCAGTTAATAAGATGGCCATTCAGATGCATGGTACCAATGCAGTTCAGTTCAGTTCAGGGTGGTGTGCAAGCCATGAACCTAGTCGTGGTCCACCATAGTATGCTAGAATACTATTAGCGGTTCCCCTTGCTGCAGCGGGATGTGGGGCCGGTGCACAACCTTGCACACAGGGTTAAGTGTGTTGGCCAGTCAGATAAGTCAGATAAATCAGTCAGTTAATTCAGTTAAATTAGTCATACATAGCATAAGCATCAGTATGAACATACATGATTTTTAAGCTCAGCATGGAACTTGTTATGAAAATCTTATGTTTATTATGTTTACGTTGTGATAGATTTCTTACTGAGTCATCGACTCATTTTAGTTTGTTTTCATGTTTTAACCACCCAGGTGATGATGAGGATTATGAGCAGGCAGGCCAGGAGTAGAAGGAGCATTTTATTTTAGTTCAGACTTTCTAAAATAAAACATGTCTTTATGACATGAATTTATTTCAGTTATTTCATTTAATGTTTGGGAGACAGTTTTATGAGACATTTTTCCGCATAATAAAAGTTCAGTTTTTCAATTATGAAATTATGGGATTTATTACCGGATTATTTTTATGGAAAATACGTGGCACTCCTAGCCTACGGGATGGGGGTGTTACATTACACGTGCCGCTGCCTCCCTTGCCATGTTTAGAATAATCTCTGCGTACGCCTTCTTCAACGCCAACATTTTTTGCACCCACAAAAAACCGTAGTTGCATATAGAGAAAAATAATGTTAGATGCTGGCGCAGCACGACTAGCAATTTTTTGGTGGTGGTTGAGGTGCGAGTTTTTGGTAGTTAGGTTGTGGTAGTTACCTAAGCTTCGACTTCCAAGAAGGCTAGTTGTGTGAGCAGGCGTTAGTTCAGAGTTTGAGAACTAAAATGGGTTGTTTTCTTCTTTTATGTTTATTTTAATTACGAATTTACGAGATTGTCTGTTGGTAAGCATAAGGGACAAAGAACAAAGAAATCAAGAATGGGAAAAAGATGGCACAACTGGGTCCCATCTAAAACCAAACCTAGCTAAATGTGTAAGGACATGTAAGGTGTGCTACGGATCAGTCATGAGCAACATTTTATGTAAAACAAATTATGCTTTTTAACAACATCTTTTCTTGAAAATTTTGTAATGAAATATAGGCTTTTATATAAATAAAATAAAAATTATACTTTTCAACATTAATTTTTGAATAACATATAGATTTTTGTAAAAAAGAAAAAAAACAAAAAAAATGGGTAAAGATCCGGTTTCATTGGGGTTCCAACCCGGGTCATAACTAGGTTAACCCGATCAGAGTTTCGGTTCGAATGTGAAACCCGGGTTCCAGACCAGATTTATTCGGGTACCCAATCTGGAACCCAGGTGAAAAGTCTTATATATTTTGTTAACTTTTCTGATCACAAGCTTGCCACGTCTTACATAGGAGTGGCAATATGTGACACGACCCATTAACCTAACACGAACACAACACGATAAAAGTGAGTTAGGGTTTAGTCTTAACGGGTTTGGGTCAAACACGATTACTTAACGGGTCACTAATGGGTCAACCTGTTATAACCCGTTAAGAAAATAAGATTTACCTTTATACCCTTAGACCTAAAACTCAAAAAATCCTAACACTTCCTTTCCTACCCCCCCCCCCTTTTTTCTGCTCAAATCCTCTTAAACTAATATAGGACTTAGAGTTTGAAATCCTTAGTTCTCTTCATGGTAACACCGCCCCTCTTTGCCTCTTCAACCCAGTAACTTGTTGCCCACGGCACTGCTGCCCATTGCCCATGCAGAGTGATGGACTCATGAGTCCATAACAGTCCCAACGACGCAAGGCCCACGGCCACACTGCCTGTCTCCCAAGGCTCACAAGTCTATCTGTCAAAGACTCTCACGATGGCCCAAACCATCGGCGTCCTCCTTACACAGGCACAAATCCACAGCGTCCCAGCCTCCAGGCCATCGGTCTCCCCCTCTCCTATTCTTCCAGAGACCCACAATCCACTGTAAGTCAAATCCATCCCCAAGTTTCCAACTTTATAAACCCATATCTCTGTTTAAATATGGGTGTTGTGTGTATCTCTATTCTCTATAAACCAGCTTGACAAGAATTGGTTTTGGTGGTGTTGTTAATTTGCTAGTGCCCAGTTGTCTTCTCTTTTCACTTGGTTTTGGTAGATTTCTTTGTCTGAACTCTAGGTATAAAGGGTCATGAAAAGGAAGATACTTGTGTCTGATTCAATAGGGTTTTGTAATTTCCGTCTGTTTGGGGAAGTTTAGGTTAAGGAAATACAACAAAAGCTCTCTCTCTCTCAATGTTGGTAAAGCTTTTTGTCTGGACTGGAATAAGAATCACCTTTCTTAATGGCTACAACTCGTTTTCTTTCATGGGATAGAACTTATTTCCTTTCGTGAAAAGGAAAGGCACTTGAGTGTAATCCAAGGTTAGATATAATGATGCTGGAAGAAGTTTTGATTTTGAAAAGAATACATTGCATATAGAATCAACACTTGGAACACTTCCTGATCCGAATAACAAAAGGAGTCGTATAATTTAAATTAGCTTCCACGTAACCTTTGCACCATGCACTAAGCTAGCTTTTGAATTTGGTCTTTATAATTGCTTGCTGGGAGGAGCACTATAAATTAATTACCGCCATGAAACTCAACTTTTATGCTCAGTAGTTATGGGGCCGGGCCAGATCATATGATCTGTTCCTGCAAGTGGAACTCGTTATAAATAGGAAGCTCATGTGATGATCAACATTTAGTTTAGACATTTGTTAAGAGTTTTATTAAAACAATGTCACACACACCCATATCTCTATGCAAAAAATCAAACCATGAGACATAGCTGCATATACTAGAATTTACATTTGTTCTTACTGTTTGTTGTCAGATGAGTGAGGCAGTTGGTGAAAATAATGATTTGATTGATTTGGACCCGTTTGACTCGGAAAGTTTTCAAAATGAGAAATCTAAAGCAAAATGAAAGGAACAGTCTGATTTGGTTAAGATATTCCAATTATTTGTAGGAATACTGCCAATGCTGATTTGGTTAAGATGTATCATCGAGAAAAAAAAGGATTAAATGCATATTAAATGATTGTCCTAGTAGAATTAGTCTAACATCTGACTTGTGGACTTCTATAACCACTGATGGTTACATGTGCATTACAACACATTTTCTGAATAAGGGTTCTACAGAAAAGAGTTTTGAACTTTTCTTTTATGCCACCTCCACATAATGACATCTTTTTGTCTAAAAAAATTTATAATTTGCTATGTGAGCATGGAATTCAACACAAGATTTTTGCATTGACTTTAGACAATGCTTATTCTAATGATGTTTCATTAGAACATCATTAGAGTTGTTAAGAACTCAATTGAACATTAAGAAAGCTCTTGTTTGTGATGGTGAGTTCTTTCATCTTCATTGTTATGCTCATATTCTGAATTTGGTAGTACAAGATGGGTTAAAAGAGATTGATTATGCTATCCAAAAAGTTCGTGAAAGTATCAAGTATGTCAAAGGATCACAAACAAGGAAAGTAAAATTTTTAGATTCAACAAATCAAATGTCTTTGGATAGCAAGAAATGATTGAGACAAGATATTCCCACTAGATGGAATTCTACTTTTCTTATGCTTGGGAGTGTTATTTTCTATCTTCGTGCCTTTAGTCATTTGGAGTTGACTGATTCCAATTTTAAGCATTGTCCATCAATATTTGATTGGGAAAAAGTGGAGAAGATTAACTGTTTATTGGGAGTTTTTTATGAAGCCACTTGTGACTTTTTTGGGACAAATACCCTACAACCAATCTGTACTTTCTAACAGTATTTTTGATTTATTTTACATTAAAACGGTACTCTAAGGGTGAAGATGACTACATGAAGAAAATGGCTTGTAAAATGCTTGCTAAGTTTGAGAAATATGGGTCTGAGCCAATATGTTGTTGGCTATGGCAAGAGTATATAAATGTTTGGACCAAAATGACATCTCTTTTCATGGAATATAGTTCTTCTAGTGCTCCCACATATTCTACCATGACTTCTGAAAGCACTGTTAGTAGAGCGGAAAGTTAGTCCTCATATAATAAACAAGTATTTCAGATAATATCAAATACTATTTTTTGTTTAATGATTTATATTATATTGTTGTTTCATATCACATATTAGCTTGAAACATTTTTATTTATTTTTTGTGTACAAAAATTTGATTCATTTAGACATGATGATCTTACGGCCCATATGCAAAAAAGTCAATTGCATTTTTACTTGGATGAACCTAGGGCATATAGAAATGTAAAGATTGACATTCTTTCCTTTTGGAAAGGAAATAAATTTCGTTATCCTGATCTTGATCTTGCATGTATGGCTCATGACACTTTGAGTGTTTCAGTTTCTACAGTTGCATCTCAATCTACTTTTAGTGTTGGTGGACGTATCATTGATCAGTTTAAGAGTGCACTAAAAGCAGATATTGTTGAAGCATTAGTCTGCACAAGAGATTGGTTATATGGCGAGGAGCAAGGTAATATTATTTTTATTTTATTGAATAAACGACTGTAATTTTTCAATACAATAATATTATTTGATATAAAACTTTACTGATCCTTTTTTTTAATAGAAACATAACAAGAAGTTAAATTGGACGAGTTAACCGAAGATGTAATGGAGTTGGAGATCAACAAGCGCAAGGAGGATGCTCCACTTCCTTCTTCAAGTTCTAAATTTGTTTAGATCTGTGTTTTTATCATATTTGTGATTGTAACATTAATATGTTTACAATGTGTGTTTTGTTTATTATATTTAGGATGTAATTTTAATATTATTACAATGTGTGTAGATCATATTTGTGTGTTTTTCATATTTGGTACTGTTGGGATTTTAATGTTGGTATTTTTCTTGTTTGGACTGTAATTTTTGGCTTGTAGTTAGTTTTTTTATTTTTTTATAGATATTATTTATATTTAGATATTTATATAAAATCAATCACGTCAAACGGGTCACTAACGGGTTTGTTCAATCCATTAACGCAAATGGTTTGAAACGGATCGTATCGTGTCGTGTCTTATCGTGTCAATTTATTTTGTACTCACTAACGGGTCGTATCGTGTCAACTCATTATTTTAATGGGTAGTGCTAGGGTTTAAGATTTTGACACGAAATCCTTATCGGGTCGTATTTGTGTTGACCCATTAAGTATAATGTATATGCCTTGACACGACCCGTTAACACGATTTGTCACCCCTGATTCACATATGAGTTATAGTATAATTTTGACACATCTAAAAAAAAAAAAGCTAAAAATTAATTAAAACCTACAAAATAATTAATAAATAGGTAAATTAAAAAAGAATTCTTTATATCACCTCAATCTATGTGCATTCCCAATAGTCTATCTAAATTTTTGTCTAAAATTATTAACAAGATGTCATTTTATCTGTTTTAACTAATCGTTCTTGCCTTTAGAAGG
Source organism: Juglans mandshurica (assembly GCA_022457165.1). Classification (NCBI taxonomy): domain Eukaryota; kingdom Viridiplantae; phylum Streptophyta; class Magnoliopsida; order Fagales; family Juglandaceae; genus Juglans; species Juglans mandshurica. The sequence continues at coordinate 23,096,553 of CM039623.1, forward strand.
AGGAAGAAAAAAACTAAAAAACTAATGGTTCTTGCAGTCATTAATGATCTCACAAGACAAGTCTATCGTTGAGGTAGTTAATGGAAGATAGAAATTTCTGGTTAAAAAGAATTGACAAAATCAAGAGGGATAACAATCAAGTTGGAAAACCCGCAAACCAAAAAAGATATCCATCCAAAACTCAAAAAATATTTTAATACTTAACCATAAGAAATAAAAGCCATTCTTCAAAAGCCAAAAAGGGAACAAAGATGGAAATTATTCTTTTAAGGGTTGGTTTGGATACCCTTAAACTGTTTGGTTACATATAATAAACACTGATACTTCACTATGAGAAAGTTAAAAATTAAGTGATTATTGAAATTAAGTTCAAACATAGTTCACCATGTTATCGCTTTCAAATCTTCTTTCTAGTAAAGCAAGTGTATCCCATACAAAAAAGATGGTAAAATCCAACTATATTTCTTCATTTAAATAGAGAATACTTCTACTTACGAGTTGTAATGTTCTACTTACTTGATAAGACTTAAATTTGTAAAAATCATTTAAAATTAAATTATCTTACAAACCAAATCTTATTATGTATTGTAGGTAGCGTAGATGTCGGTGTGCCCTCCACACTAACTTACAAGTATAATTGCTGTCAGATGAAAATAAAATATTCTTGTTATTCAAGGTTGCGTATTAGGGGTGGACATCAGAGCTCTGCCACTTGCCACCCCGTCTGGCCCTCGCTCGGCCGGGGAGGGGCCCCTGCCTGCAGATGAAGGGGAGGGGAGCCGTGCAGATGCCCGCACACTTTTAGTTGTCGAGGAACAGGCCTGGCCTGAGCCCTGGCTGGCCCAACCCAACTTTATATATATATATAAATATATATAATATACATATATACAAACAAATCCGTAACTATAAAACCACGTTGTTTTATACTTACGAATTAGTATATTAAGTAAAAAATCCTAATGTTCTTCTTAGCACATCTCTCTCTCTCACTGTTGCTCTTACTCCGTTGGTCATCTCCTCTCCTCTCCACTTTTCTCTCTCAGTCTCTCTCCATCTGTCATTCTCTTCTCTTCTATTATTCTCCTCCTGTGCCCATATTATTTCAATTTTTCTTCTCCTCGTTGAAGCGTGGCCGTGGAAGCACAGTCCACGGTCATTTGTGGTCGTGCAGTGGTCTTGCCATTGTTGTGATTTTTTTTTTTGTCGTTGTTTTAATGTTTGTAATTTATTAGAGTATTATTGGATAATAGATCTATGGATTTTAGGGATGGTTTGTGGATTTTTTGTTGTTTCGGATTTTTCCAGTCGTTTTTTACCGTAGGTTGCGGGGTGGTGCGAATGACCGCAGGGGCCAATCCTCCCCCTGAACCCATACGAGGGCACCTGCCCATGGAGGACAGGGCCCAAACTATCCCCCCTGGCCTATGCGGGACAGGGGAACCCCCGTCCGGGAGGGGGCAGGTAGCACCCCTAGTATGTATTACGAAGTTGGAAAATAGACCTCGTAATAGGCCGGTGTACCGAGAAGCCAATGGGATCCTTTTGGCATTTATTCCCTATGAAGGCATAAAATAAAATAAGTAGGTTATTAGAGGTAACCTAGGCCTCCTTTAAACACAAGGTTTGTGAATAACTTCATTAATGATGTTGGCAAAATTTAAATAGCAAACTCATTACGTTGACTTTAGCCTTGAGGATAAGTCCTCTTATTTACTGACTATCTAACTCCAACTAGAACTCGTTAACCTTGAGGATAAATCCTTTTATTTATTCTCGCTTACTATTAGGACTCCCTAATATTCAAGGACTCATAATTAACTACTAGAACTTAACAACTACTTCTAGCATTTGACTTCCTTACTGCATGCATGCCATCCAAGTCCCTTAGCTCCACATATCCATAACAACTCCCCCACCCTTAAAAATGCCCTTGTCCTCAAGGATTAGTGACAAAAATCTCAAAGAAAATTTCAACAGCTTCTCCTAGGTGGCTTTAGCGGGGCTATAGTTTTTCCAATGCACTAGAATTTCTTCATTTGGCCCTATGCCCAGTCGGTCAATTATTGCTTGTGGTCGTAGCTCCTGGTCACTTTTCACTACTGTAGGAAGTATTGTCGCACCCATCTCGTCTCCAATCTTCTGCTTTAGGAGAGACACATGGAATACGGGGTGGATGCGTGAGTTGGGTGGGAGGTCGATTTTGTACACCGCCTTGCCGATGCATGCCAAAATTTTATAAGGGCCATAAAACTTGGGGGCGAGCTTCATGTTGATCCATGAGCTACCGTTTGTTGGCAATAGGGCCGAAGACGCACGTACACCCATTTGCCTCGCTGAAACTCTCTATCTTGGTGCTGCCTATCACAAATTTGTTTAATACGGTTTTGGCTACACTTCAAATTCTCTCGTGCTTCTTTAAGCAATTGGTCTCTTGTGAGGAGTGATTGCTCCACAACTTCAAAATTACGGTGCCTAGGACATATGAGAGTAGCGAGGGCAGGTCCCTACCATACCCAACGTTGAACGGTGCAGTGCCAATGCTAGAGCACCAACTCGTATTATAAACAGACTCAACCCACAAAAGCCACGAAATCCGGTCCTTCGGTTTATCACCCACAAAGCAACATAAATACATTTCTAAGGTCTGGTTTAAGACTTCCGTTTGGCATCTATTTGGGGATGATATGATGAGCTAAAATTAAAGTGTGTCCCCTGTAAATAGAATAATTCCTTTCAAAAGGCACTTGTAAAGACATTGTCCCCATCACAGACAACTCAAAATAGCAGGCCATGGAGTTTAAAGACCTGTTCAAAGAAAACTTTCCGCTGTATATGGGGATTGAGAGGATTAAAATGCATGTGCTTGGAAAGGCAATCTACTACTACCAAGGTAACTGACTTGTCATTTGTTGGTGGAAGGCCGTCAATAGAATCCATTGAGATTTTTGTCCAAACTGTGGATGAAATTGGTTATGGTTGTAGCAGTTCGGTCGGTTTGGTGTGTTCTCCTTTACTACGTCGGCAAGTGTCATATTATCGAATAAAAGTCTTGAGGTGCGCCTATGTTCCCTTCCAATAAAAAACTGATCGTATGCAATACCACATTTTGTGAAGGAGATAGTTAGTTTGTAAGAAAATAAGTCCCTTCTAGAAGATCACTCCATCTTTGGCAGTCCATGGTCCTACGACGTCCCCCTTGTCAATGCCCTCGAAAAGTGCATGTAGTGTCGGTGTGGAAGCCCTTTCCTTTTTGATTTCATCAAGCCACCAAGGCAATGGTTGCAAGATGGAAAAATTTTGGGCGTCCGCCACTTGTCGAGAGAGTGCATCGGCTGCTCAATTTTATGGTTCCAATTTATATTATATGGTGAAGTTGTATGGGTGGACGTTCACTAGTTTAGCCCTAGGGACTAATGAAATTGGATGGTCTTGTTTGGCAGTGTGGTGGTAGGCCCATTGGTTTAGTGAACGCATCCTCAAAAGTAGCCAATAATTTAGTCAAGTCCAAAATGGACTAGATGGACCCGAGCAGGCAGACCCCAGCACAATGGTGTGTAGTTTCTCTTCCTAAGTGTTGGGTTGAACAACTCCCAAACGTAGCAAAGACACCCAACCCATGTGGCATTTATGCAGTGCTTGGAGAGCATGGTTCGTGTTAACCACCATGTGTTTTGCCTCTTTAATTCATGTTAAGTGAGTTATACGACCGTCCCATAGGAAGCGTATCACCAGCTTATTGAAATCCCACCAGAATGGTTTGATAAAATGCTACCATTGAGTGCCTAGGACGACATCGCAACCTTCAATGGCTAGGAGGTAAAAATTGAGTGTGAAAGGGAGGCCTTGGAGGTTTACTTGTATAGCAGTGCAACGACCTTGGCACGCCAAGTAGTCACTATTTGCCACAATCACAAAGAAATGATCTTCAAGTCTGGTTGAATGCTGATGCAAGTTGCTAATTTAGAAATTAGAAAGTTGTGTGTGCTTCTTGAGTCAAGCAACATAACCAGTGGGGTGTGCTGCAAGGTGCCCTGGATGCACATGGTTTGTGGTGCCACTGAGCCTAACATGGCATGTAAGGATATGACTGGGTCATCATTTGTGCACTGTGCTAGCTAGGATTCTTCGTGGGGATCATCATCCTTCGGAAAAAACCTTCTAGCAGGAATAACTTTTTACAACGGTGACCTAGAGCGAAATGCTTATCACAATTGAAGCACAACCCTCGATTGCGACTGTAAGCAACACTAAGTTTTTTAATTGGAGGTTTCTTGGGGCATGATAATCACGAAGAAGGCAATGGAGGGAGCGTCATGGTAGACAAGGGGATTCTGGTGCAATAAGTGGCGAGACTTGTAGAGACTTGCCAAATGAATGGCATCTGTCAACAACGTTGGGCATGTTACTTGAACACCAATACAAATATGGTATTTCAGGGCACTAATGAAGCAACCAAATATGGCCCACCCTAGTGAGTAGTTGTTCAAATTGATTTTGATATTTAAGCACTAAACGCACCTACCTGAGTTTTGTGAGGTTTGCAAAATGGTTTTCAAATATCGTGGGGCCGTATTTTGCATGTAAGGAAGATTTCAAAAATGTCCACATTACCTTGAGTTGTGCCTTTAAAAAATTGATAATGTCACCGTCAATGTGGTAAGCGGCTAGCGGCACTTTATCCTCTTCCGGGGTCTACTGAAATTTGAAAAGTTGTTCTACGCAACATATCCAACTAGTGGGGTCATCGCTACCATTGTAGTACGGGAAGTCAAGTTTGGTGATTTTCGGGGCCATGGAAGAGGAGCTGCCATGACTACGACCATAGGATAGAGAAAAATAAACATTTACAGAGTCACGGGAATCCATATGAGTGCTCAAGTCATACACTTTCTTTGTTACGAGCTCCATGAGGTGTTCTAGATGGTCGACATGCGAATCGTGAAGGTCAGACATGGCTAAAGGTGGGGGGTGGAGTACTGGCTCCATACCAAATTATTACAAAGTTGAGAAATATACCTCGTAATAGGCTAGTGTATCGAAAAGACAACGGGATCCTTTCGGCGTCTATTCCCAATGATAGTGTAAAATAAAATAATAGGTTATTAAAGGTAACCTAGGCCTCCTTGAAACCCAAGGTTCTAAAATAGCTTCATGCATGCTTTATTAATGATGTTGACAAACATTTAAATAGACAAGAGAACATAGCAACCAGACTTGTTATGTTGGCTTTAGCCTTGAGGATAAGCCCTCTTATTTACTGACTATCTAACTCTTACTAGAACTCGTTGGCTTTAGCAGTGAGGATAAATCTTCTTATTTATTCCCACTTACTACTAGGACTCCAATAATATAATATTCTAGAACTCATAATTAACTACTAGAACTTATTTTGTTTTTTTCTAAACAAGCATGCTTAATATTGAGAAGTAATAATAAGAGGTACATAATGTCTTAAGGAGAGGCTTTGCCACTGTAAATATATAAGAAACATCTAGTAATGCAATCAAAGGGTATATGAAAAAAACTAAATTGGTCGCTGCCCATGCGCCACAAAGTGCGCTCATCGATTTTGTGATCGATGAATTTTGATTACTCTCCAATCTTCTTGAGGGTGAAGATTTTGATGGACGTCATCTATGACTGGAGTTATTTGCCATATTGGTGGAGGAGCTTCATTTTTTATTGCATCTATAACAAGTTGTGCATCACATTCCAGGACAGCTGGACTCTTGTGGGGTTGTTTTACCAATTGTGAAGCCAGGAGAATTGCTAAGGCTTCAACTATGACTGGATTGGCTGTTGAAATTTTTGAGGTCTATACTTCCAATATATTTCCTTTTGAGTCTCGACAATAACTGAAGATGTAGATAAATAGTCTCTTACTACTGCATCAAAAGAGAAGCTCCATTGATTTGGAGGTGGAGCTACCCAATTTAATCTTTGATGGACTTTTAATTTTTGTTCCTATGCTTGTTTATAGGCTTGGTACATCTTTTTCAGCTAGATTGTTGCTTTTCTAAGCGAGATGGCTGCATGATTGTGAACAATATCGTTTCCTTGCCTCCATATAAAATCTAGCACCATTACCGCGAAAATATGAAATGGATGTTTTTCTGAGACATTTAATCCCAATACTAGTGCTGGATTGATTATCAGTTGTATCTAATCTGACATTGAATTTATTAGTAGTAAGGCAAGGTTTAGTGGCCAGTTGTTTTGATGCCGTAGTATGCAAGTGATTGGACTTTCAATGAAAAGATGGATCATTGTTTCTTCTTCTTATTCGTTACACTTAAGAGAAATTCTAGGTTGAAAAATTGGAATGACGCTGCTCAGTCTTACCCTTGTGGGAAGCATATTCCATATTATTTTTCAAAGTAGTAACTTGTGACAATCATGAATTTTCAAACTCCAGAGTATTTTAAAGTTGGAGCTTAGAAAATTTTGCAGTGGTGTGACAACTGAACCTTTTGCCACTATGTGGTAGGTGGTTTTCACAGAGAATTTTCCGTTGTGATTCGGGTTCCAAATTATTAAGTCATGTCTTTAACTACTTAAAGGGAGAGGAATTTTTTGTATTTCTATAATGCTATCTTGCTCAAACAAAGTTAGCATCTTCTCAGTATTCCAAGAGCCATGATTGTTTGCAATGATATTAGAGACTTTCAGGAGCGGTTGTACCTCATTCATTTGATAGAGGCTTTGGCTTGAAATTTTCCAATGTTGGGATCCAAGGCTTTGACCATATGTTGACTGATAAAACATTGAAGATTTGATAGCACTTGCCTTCTGAAAGTAGTTCCCTTGTCTTGAGAAGTCCCTTCCATAACCATGGGTTCATATTTTTGGTCGTACATTTCAAGAATCTGTAGTACTGAGGTATTTTGTTTAAGAGGACCTCATGCCTTAGTCCAGTATTTGCTTGGTTCAATTTCCATCCCCTTTTTGCTAGAAGTGCAAAGTTTATATTCTCCATTGACCTTAGTCCAAGCCCACCATAGTTTTTGGGTTGACAGAGAGATTTCCATCACCTTAATGTGAGATTGTGATTCTAATTTTTGGGAAAATCCCACCATAAATTTTTAAAGTTGTATTCAACGACTTGCACACTAATTTCAACAGCATAAAGGACAACATTTGATATGAAGGAATTGTGTTTGTCACTAATCTTATTAGCGTTGTCCTCCCTGCTTGTGAAAGTAATTTTGACTTTCAACTTTCTAACTTATGGTTGATCCACTAAATATTTGAAACTTTATTTCTTGGCTCTGTTGAAATAAGTTGGAAGTCCTAGATATTTTATTCTGGATGAGGATGACTTGTATGACAATATCTGAGGATTGTAACTTTGATTATGGAATTGGTATTTCTAGTAATGAAAATTGAGGACTTATTGAGATTGATTTTTTCTCCTGACCAACCTAATATTTCTCCAGATTTTTGGATATTATTTGAGCACTTTTTTCATTTGCTTTTTCGAAGATGATTAGATCGATCGTCTGCAAATAATAAGTGAGAGACTGGGAGACTATTTCTACTTAGCTAAATACCTTCAAGTTTTTCTTGGGCCTCTGATCTAGCTATTAGTCTTGATAATGCCTTTGTGCTCAATATAAATAGAAAAGACGAGATGGGGTCATCTTGTCTGAGTCCCCTTTAAGTTTCGAAAAAACCTCTTGGAGATTCGTTAATGAGAATAGAAAATGATGCTGTCGTGACACATTTTTTAAGCAAATTGATCAAAGTATTGCTAAATCCCAAAACTTTCATCATATAGAAAATCTCATTCTATATAATAGAAAGTCTTCCATGTCAAGCTTTATTGCCATTAGTCCTCTTTTCCCTTATTTATTCTTCAAGTGGTGAAACAGCTCCTGGGCAATCATCGTATTTTCTTTTATGTTGTGACTAGAAACAAGAGCCGTTTGAAGAGGGGAGATGAACAGGGAAGGGTGGTTTTGAAACCATTGGTCAGGATTTTAGTGATGATTTTGTAGATGACATTGGTCAGATTGATTGGGCAATAATGATGGGTTGAGCTTGGATTGGGAATTTCTGGGATGAAAGCAATTTTGTATGATTCATTTGTTTCAGAAGTTTACCACTTTGGAAAAAAATTTGCATTTCCTTGATGACTTTACTTTTGATGATAATCCAATAGTGTCTATAAAATATAATGGTCATTCCATCTGGCCCTAGGGCTTTTTGATTTAGGATTTGTTTTAAAGCTGCAAATATTTCTTCTTCACTGGGCGGTGCACTAAAAAAGTCATTTTCCGAATTCGTGACTTGTTTATCGAAGATATTTTCAAGTTAATTGTCGACTTTGTAGTAGCATATATGAACCAAAGATAATTAATGAAAGTAGATTGAATGATAGATTGGTCCATTGACGAATTACCTGGGCCCAATTTAATGGAGTCAATCACACTGCTCCACCTTCGGATGGTTGTTGATGGGTGATAAAATCTAGTGTTGAGATCCGAGGTGATTAGCCATGAGATTCTGGATTTTGAGGCCATAGAGTTTCTTCATTCTTCAGTTGTTCCTGGAGGTTGCATTGAAGCTGTTTTTCTCTTGCTTGATTTTGTAAGGATGGAGTGTTGCACTGTACTTCAAGAAGCTCACTTTATATTTTTTGAATGTTGACTTGAATTTTTCCAAAATGGACTTTGTTCCAGTGTTTAAGAGCATCTTTTGTGGCCTTGATTTTTTTTTTTTACAGAGTGTATAAGCTGGAGTTCCTGTGAAATGCTTGCTCCATGCTTCTTGGATTATTATTTGACTGAGTGGTTCATGGATCCAGAATTCTTCAAACTTAAAAGAATATGCCCGATGCTGGTGAACTGTTGTATTTAAAAGAGTGGAAGGTAATCCAATGCCGAGCAAGTCAGATATTGCAATGCGACATTTAGAAATAATAGTCTCCATTGTTGGTTTGCAATACCATGATGTTGTCTCTCGCGTATAAGTGCACTGCCTTGTCTATTGTTAGTCCATGTAAAAGATAGGCTTGTGAAGTTGATATCAATTAATCCATGACTTTCCATAAGATTCTTCAATCCTCCAGTAGAGGTAGATGTGAAAGGGCACCCCACAAATTTTCTTAGATTGGTTGAGTAAATCGTTGAAACTGCCTATACAACACCATTGTCTCGAGAATGCTTTGAATATTGAATCTGAAAGTTTCCAAAAACTTGCTTTAAAGTGCCACTGAACAAGGGCATATAAAAATGTAACAATCCAAGGGTGATAGGGAGGATCTGAGTAAATCAAAATAGAGATAGCATTTATATTAATATTAATAGGTACAATAGCGAAACCTAAACGCCCTAAAAGTAGAAGGCTTCCTTTGTTCCTTGAGATTGGAAAATTTACAAAATGATGAAAACAAAGACTATTCATAATAGATAAGGTGCATTCTCCAGGTACCATGATTTTTTATAAAAACATAATATCCGGATTATGTTTTCTAATATTGACCCTTAGAGATCGAATTGCTTTGGGTTGGGCAAGTCCCTGCAACTCCAAGCCATTATCTTCATTTAGCTGGTGGAAGCATTTTTGAGCTTATCTCTTCAGTTTTTTTAGATTTTTCAGAAATGGTTGAGTGTGACCTGAGGTAAGGGGTGGACCTTGAATGCTCCTTATATTTTTTAATTTTCCCTGAAGATCGGATCGCATTTCCAATAGCATGAAAGCTAGAGTTTAATCATCTGTGATGGGTTCAGGAATGGCTTCTGCAGATTCGTTAGCCCCATCTGTTGGTTGATTTTTTTTTTTTTGCCTTTTCTTCAGAGGTTGTTGGTCATCGGGCAGGGTAGGAGTGCTTTGCCTTTTTGTAATTCCCTCAGAGTTTAGTGAGGACAAGTGGGAGGCCTCTGTGGATACAATTGGGCTATTGAAGCAGATGAATTTTTTGGTAGTGACTATTAGAATAACCAGTGGGCTTGAGTGATTTGTACTGCTCAATTTAGGAAGGGTAGCTGATTGGGCTTGCTTGTTACTAAATGAGCCTTATAGAATAAAATTTAAGAAAAGAGAATTGGGCTCACTGTGATGGGCCGAGAGGAGATGGGCCTTGTGCTTAGGTTGTTGTGCTTGATATCCTTGTATGATTACTGCATCTATTTCTATTGTGAATACCAGAGAGGTTTCTTCGTAGTTGTTGACAGAGATAAATTCCCTTCCCTAGGCGCCGAATCGGTCATGGCTTAGAAGGCATAATTAGGCCCTAGTGATGAGAGATTTGATCTTGCCTTGACTGATGATGGGAGAGGATTAACGGTGAAAAAATTAAAACCCCCCTTTGATTGGGTTGGAGATGGTTGGTGCTGATGGATTAAATTCGGGTGAGCAAATGCTATGCAACAATAACTCCCTACCTCGGATTGCCGAAAAGTGCATTGAAATCGCCAAGTGCTGAGAGTTTTCGACTCCTGAAACAGCGAGTGGTTCTTGAAAGCCAAACTGATCCTACCTTGGCTTTTTTCCCAAGTGAGTTCCATTGATTGAGGCTCTGGAAAATTCTTTTATGGTATTTCTAGTGTATTTTTCACCATTTTTCCTTTTCCCGTTGCATTTCGTGTTGAAAATTGTTGATTCTGGATCTTTTGGGTTGCTCTGGTTAGAACAGTTTTCTATGAGGGAGTGATGTTGAGATCTGAATGATGATGTTGTGGAAGGGGCCTGCTTTGAAGAGGGGTTGTTGAGAATCGATTAGTGGAGAGGGTATGATGTGGTTCTTTTGCTTGGCTTGGGATTTGTGGATTTGTAGTTAGGGTTGTCTAAGATAGTGGCGGGTTGTGGTTCTTAGCTCGGAGCCATGGACCGATTGGAAGATGTGGAAAAGATTTTAGGAAAGTGCAAAAAATTTGAAAATGACCTAATCTTCCACGAGCATAGCAAAAATCCGACAACTTTTCCTATTTGAAAGAAAAGTATCTATGTTGTAGGCGCTTGAGAGAGTGAATCCTCGTTTTAGTGGAAAGGTGATGTCGATCTCAACTTTTATCCGGATAAATTTCCTGCATGTAATTCCAAATTGATTGTCTTATTCTACCTCTAGTAGGTTGCCCAAAGCTTTCTCAATATGTGTAGCATTGTCATGAGTCATATGGTCAAGTGGGAGACTATGTATCTGCACAAAAAAAAAAAGCTAAGTGGTTCAAATGAATTTCCTGCAATGTAGAACCAGGTGGCTACGGTTTAAGAATGAGCATGTGTTCTTTGATGTTCCATGGGGTTTGGTTGAGAACTCTGTGTTTGTCTTGAGGGGATTGGAAAGTGAATATGAACAAATTTGTTTCCAAGTCTTCTATTAGGAATTTTTGTATGAAATTTCATGCATCTTTGATGCTTGCATGAATTGAAAACTTGCTCAAAGGGCGTGCTGCAACTAGAAGCCCTACCAATGCTAGCTTTGATTTCTTTGCTTCTTCCACTGCAAGTTCTAGCTTGAGATCTTGCCATAAGAGAGCTTCCGTTTATGATATTAGGGAAAAATTTCCATTCAAGTGTAGATTGTAAATGAGTTCTGAGTTGGAACTTTAGCAGTAAAGGGAAGACTCCATGGTGGAGTGGGGGTTCACTAGGGAGTGAGGAGAAACTCTAGAGAGAGTGGCCATTATCATCCCACTAACCAACACTTATCACAAAGCAAAATTCCTTTTGGTTTACCTACCTACTAGAACTTAAACTACTACTTCTAGTTCTTGACTTCCTTACGGTATGCATGACATCCATGTCCCTTAGCTCCACCTATTCGTAACAATGTGACATTACCTTTGCATCGGCTTGACTTATGATCTATAACTCGCATCAAATTAATTATTATGATTCAAAGAAAAACCCAAGGGCTCGGTTTGGATTTAAGAATTACTCCAACTCATCTCATTATTACAACTTTTTTAGATTTTCACACAAAATATAATAAACAATTTAAATTTTTCAAATTTTAAATAATAATTATATTAAAAAATAATATTCTAACAATATTTTACTCAACTTTCATCTAAAACCATCTAATCTCATCTCACCTCACTATCCAAACCTCACCTAAATTGTTCGAGACTTACACATTGAATTTCTTTGAAACGGTCATATATATATATATATAAGAGCTGCTATATAGGGAAGCTCCCTATATAGCATGAAATGCACGAATGTGCCATGGTGGATAAGTACTGAACGAAAGCAAATAAAAAAATAAAAGAAAACAATTATAAAGTCAAAAAGGCACGCTTCTTTACTTTTTGATTTTCTCCCTGCATTTGTTTTTCTCTCTCTGTATCGCTTGTTCATCTCCCGCACATAAAACTTCTCTTCTCCTACACTAGTGTCGATTCGTCCATCCACAACATTGCAGCATTTCTCTTCTCTTGAATAAAATACGTGTAAGAGATCTATAAACATTATTTTTTTAGAAAATTCGACATTATCCTCTTTACATTTCATCTTCATTTGTATATGTACTTAGTGATTTTTAACTAAATTGATAGTATCCATTTTATCTTCATTTATATCTGTATATTTTATTCCTTCTACAACTTAAAAATATTTGGAAAAAAAATGTAGAGCAGCAGCCATGACCAAGATTTGCAGTGTTTTTTTTTTTCTTAAAGAAATCATTTTTATGTACATCCTCGAATTTTTCTTAAAGATTTGCACTATTGAGTAAAGGAAGTATTTTTTTTTACTTAATGATTAAGGAAGTGTTTTTTAATGATTTTGTGATTTTTTGTGATTTTTTTTAATATTTATGATGATTAAAAAAATAAATGAAAAAAAATAAAATAAATATAATTGGGCTGCTGGGCAACATACCTCTGCACAGAGACGTGATTACATTTACTATTCCACATGCAAGGGTACATTCCATTTTTTTGTTAGATAGTGATTAGTAAAAAACTGTAAAAAGTCTTTTTCTAAGGGACTGCTGGTCGACCACAACGACAGGTAATGGGACTGCTGACATGGATAAAATGGTAAAATGAAATACTGTTATTTTATGCAAGGATAAAGGGAGTTTTCAGACTGCTGACAGGTCTCATGTCTCTTCCGTTTCGTGCTTTTTAGACTTTTCCTACATATAATAAAGAAAAATGCTAGTCATAAGCCTTTTGGCCGAAGCACACCAGACGAATTCTAGATCATCGGGAGTGAAATATCGATTTTGCCCTCAAATAAAACTCTCTCCTCCTTTCTTCTCCTTCATTTCTCTTCCTTCCCTTCCATTAAAATGGTTTTGCGAAAAGTAAAAAAAATGAAATCAACACTATAAAATGTGTAGTGGTCAAATCAGTACTAGAAGAAGATTTAGCATTTCTGTTACAAATAACCATGGCCCTCACCTCTAGGTACCCATAACTACAAGAACTATTTTGCCTAGAACTATTTAGATCTAGCAATTTTGTTACAAAGATTGGGGGAGAGGCGGAGAGAGAGATAGGTGATTACCGAAGCAATGGCTGGGCGGCGCGAAGGAGAAGTACTGCGTAGTGCAAAAGAGAAGATGCAAGCGGAGGAGGACCAAAGTAACTTAGTTTTGTGGTTTTTTTTTTTTTTTACTTATCATTTCTACACACCACACATCACACTTTTTATTTTAATTTTAATTTTATTTTAATTTTATTTTTCTTAAAGTTATTGAATTCTTCTACTCATCATCTATATACCACATATTTACTAAAAAAAAAAAAATAATGTACAGTGTGTAAGGATGATAAATATAATATTTTTTTTAAACGTAAATTCCACCTCAACAAGCGTGCGGCGTGCTAATTCAGCAGAAAGGCTTCTTCGTAGCATGATTCTATAATAGAATTTAGTTTCACTTAGTAAAGGATTAATGTTAGCAGTCTTCGCACCCAATGCATCTTTATCGTGCCCCTTCACCTATATCATACACTTTACCTGCACAATGTTAAGATCAGAACGTAGAATACTCATAAATGTTTTCGTCGGGTTCGAACATGAATCAGCGTTCGATCCGCAGGTATACCGATTACCGTGAGGTGGAATCTGAAAAATCCTGTTAAGTCGGAAATGGCTGATTTCATGTTGATGAGTCGTTTGTCCGGATCAAAAGTACTTGGAAAAAAATTAAATAAGGGAGACGATTGCCTAGTTAATTACAAACCAACTACAATTTATTTACAACTTATTAATAAAATAATAATATTTTTAAATTTCAAACACATCAAATTAAAATCAAAATTAAAATAAATATTTTAAAAAAAATTATTTTATTGGAAGGTTGTAGAAAAATTATAAATGGGTAGTTATTTTATCATTTTCCAAAAAAAGAAAAAGAGAAAAAGATGCATATATATGTGGTACTTCTAATACAAGGTATAAGTACTATAAATTACCGGTTACTAATTAATTCTTTAAATTAACTAAATAATTATGATCTGCTTAAATAAATCAATAAGAAACTAAATAAATATCCAGTCCAAATGATCACAGCTTGCTGGCCCCGCCCCTCGATGATCTTAACGGTGGTGTTTACAACGGGCTGAGGTCATGAACTACTGTGGGCAGGGGACCAATTCGATAAGATTGAAAAATATTTCAATGGTCACAAAGGGACAAAGCGGGTTGTCAAAGTTGGTGTTTTACAATCGGATAAGCTTTTGATTTTAATTTGGCTTCATGTTCATAATGGCAGGTTCAAAAGAAACCATATCCACTATCTAATTACTTGGTTTCATGTTCTTTTGACGATGCATAATCATGTGCACTTCAACATGCTAGTTACATAACATTCTAATTATTATTATAATTAGATGGGAATGACGATCATGATCTTGAATTTTGTCATCTTTAATCAATACATCATCTGTCGTGACTTATTTTGAGTATTGATCTTTCTAATTAAGAAAACTGATACATATATAAGATTATACAAAATAAACTCACAAACTGATGTGGTTTCATAGAATCCGTGAGATCTACTTTATAATAAAAGTAATTTTACAATATGACGTACCACATCAAGTTACATTAATTTATTAGTTTACTTTTGTGTAATTCTTTTGTGGCTAAAGTATTTTCTTTTAAGTAATTATTTGCTTGATATATAAAATCACTTAAATTGCATTATTTTAATTGAGGTGATCGATGTATAAATAATTTAAGATAAAGAGTAAAATTGTTCTACCAATATTACATTTTATTATTCGATAAATCCTATATACTTAACATATTTAAGGCCACCTTGAGTAAATTAAATATGGCCAATTATTCACTCTTGTGTAAACACATAGATGCAAACACATCATATATAGGGAAGACCCTCTAGGGGTTGGAAGTGAAGTTGAAGTTTGAGCATGTAGTTTGCCTGCCCAGCAGAGTAGAGCTGAACCCTAGCCTCGACGTTGCCAAATCAAACTGCAAAAGAGTGTTCTCCAACTGGTACCCTCCAATAACAATCGAAGTCGTGGGGTTCTCGCCTCCATTAACGAATCCAAGGCACAGCACATCCTCGCTAATATACACCATCGAGTTGGCACCAAATATGCTCCATAAAACATTATTGTTCTGCAAAACAAGATAAATAGTCGGTACAGACGGCCCAAGACGCGTGCTAAGCACGTTCTCCGAGCTGAAACACACGTCGAATGGTGCCACAGAAGCCACCCTCGAGATGTTCCTGGCAGCGGCCTCGGCGATGAAAGCCTCCGTCACTGAACTGAAGATAGAACTCTCCAAGACTGTGTAGGGGTTGACGGTGCTTATCTTAGTCCCTCCAAAACCTTCACTGTCAATGGAAAGCAAAGTCTTGTTTACTGCTACAACCTTTTCGTTGATTCTTATAGATTTTACGCCAATGAAATACTCCGCCGAGGGCTCGCCTTGTGCGTAGGCTGAGGCTGTGCTTACTGGGTTAATGAAGAGCGGCGTGTAGGCGAGGGACTCGGAGGCATCGATGTTAGGAAGCAGTACGTAAGGACCATCTCCGAAGAACACGACTCCATTTGATGTCGTTGAAGATGTCAAGCAGATTGCGAATTTCCTGTGGAAGCTAAAGGCAGAAGCAAGTTGCGAAGGAAATGCAATCCTAGTCCGGCCAAGACCAGCCATGCCTGAAACCCCACTAGCAAGACCCTCCAAGAGGAAAGTCGGTGCGCAAGAGAAAAGGAACTTGGACACGCTAACGGTTCTGCCGGGGTTCGACCCATCGGTGGATTGGACGGACAGAGCATCTTCGCCTACCTCACCGCTGGTGGCGGTGCCTGTGACGGTGTTGTCAGGCGTGACACCGCATGTGTTGTTGTTGCACCCTGGCCTTGGGGCTGAAAAGCAATCCCCACAGCCACTGGCTCTAGCCAGCGAGCATTGGGCTGAGTTGCAGCGGGCAGGACGGTAAGTGGAGGACACATAATTCTGCTCACAATCCACCCACAAAAATTGGCCGCCAAGATCAAGCACTAGGCTTAAGGGAACAAGCGGGGTTCTTTGGTTAACGCGGGTGACGTATTGGAGAGTGGCAGCGTCTTTAGAGACGGGAATCACTAGAGCTTTGGGCCGGAAAGATTGCTGTGCATGAGAAGTGGGAGCAATGAGAAATAATATTAGGAGGGAAGAGGAGAGAAGGAATCGGATAGAGGAGGCCATGTTCAAGTTGTTTGAAAGACTTCTATGAAGGCAACCTCTATTTATAGTTGTACCTTAGGTACTGTGACTAAGCTTGTACGTGGCGGCTTGCTTAAAGTAGTAGTGCAAGGCTAAGGTCAAAGGAGGCTGCTTAATTAATTAGCTTTTGCTTAATTAATCTACAAGTCGGCCTTTCCAACATTGACTTTGAGCAAAGTGCAAACATATATATCTTTTTAATTATTTCTTGATATTTTTCTGGTATATGGTGAAATCCAATCTGATAAATTCATGAATAATTACGTAACCATATATCTGATCTAGACTCTAATAAATTAACGTACAAAAGCTAATTAATCACATTAATCTGATTGATCATTTATATATAATTATTACTGCATGGGGTTCTGATAATCATTCATGTTGGGCAGCTTAGATCGATCCTTTTTCTTTCCTTACTTTATTAATTTACCAATATAAATGCATGCACAAGGAGAAGAGATCAGAGATATAATAATTTTAATGATCACTAAATAATTATAAAATTAATTCAATTTTTGTAAAATTATGATCTCTCTCTCTCTCTCTCTCTATATATATATATATCATAATTTTACAAAAATTGAATTCTATTATATATATATATAGTAGTACTGATCAGGCTAATTTGTAAATCTGGTCACGAAATCATGCGAATTAATATATGGAATTTTGATACCAAAGATGAGATAAGGGTATGGTGTGCTCAATTTATTAATTTAGAAAATCATTTATTACTATTTTCCCAGTATTATTTAAAATTAATTACTTGTCCTGAAAGCGCTGCTTCATAATTGTTTTAATGAATAATGATCAAGTTATTCTAGATTGTAGTACAAAAGATTTTCCCCCTTTTTATTTTATTAAAAAAATATAAGATGGTTTTAAATGAAAATTAAATATAATATTGTTAGAATACTATTTTTTAATATTATTATTATTTTAAAATTTAAAAAAATTGAATTGTTTATTATATTTTATGTGAAAATTTAAAAAAATTATAATTATGAGATGAAACACTTTCACTATCTAAACAAGACCATATATTCTAATTACTTATTCAACGGCCTCATCATTTTTTTAAATTTTTATATAAGGGAATGAGTGGTTTCGAATCCAAATTTTTTATTTGAAAAACCAAATCATATGCCATCAATCCCGTCAGCATTAATTTTCTGGTTAAAGAATCTGATGCATGCGTCCGGCCCAAAGGAATTAATAAAAGGGTAGTGTTACTGTATTGCCCCTCAATTTGCCCATTTGGGTGCTTTTAGTGTAAATTATACTTTTTTTTACTATAAGAAAAATGAGTATTTGTGACGGATTATTTGAGATGAGAATAACTATTTATGACGAAAAGTGTAAATTTTTTTTTTAATTTTATTTTTTAATTTTAAATATTTTTTAATTTTTTTAAAAATATCAATATACTAATAATCATTTTCTTAACTATTAATAAAAAAATTAAAAAAAATTTAAATATTGATTAAAATGAGGAGACAAAATGAAGAGTTATTCCTTCGATTATTATGGTCAAAGTAAAAGACAAGCAACTTTAATTATTGACCAGCGAGGTGGCAGCATGCAACAGCTAGCAGGACTACTTGGCTCCTCTTACACGGAACTATGGAATGCATCTAACTCTGATTATCTGAATGAATTCGACAAGATTTGATGTGTGTGGGATCTCACATATTTTATTATAATTTCTTTTTATTTAAATATAAGAAATTACAAGCATATAGATCTGATTAAAGGTAATGATTTATACAGTATTATTGTGTGTAAATTTGATTATTTGTTTTAAAAAAAAATAGATAAATCTAAAACACAGATATAAAAATTTATTTTTTAACGATACATCCATTCTTTTACAAAAGAAATGTGCATAATTTACATATCTTAAATATATATTTAATATTACTAAAACTCAAAATTTAGCCAAATCCCTTTTTTTTTTTAAAAAAAAAAAAACAATTTTTTAAAGCTTAAAGAGTCTCGATTTCTAAATGCCCAAGATTACCCTATCTTTGAAAAGTCTAAAAATATGACTTTCCTTCGTTCCCTTGTGTCGCCTTGAGCCTCTTGTTTATTTGATTTGCTTTTTCTCCACTCCTAGACGCATTAGATTTTCTCATTATCTTATCATAAATGTGCGATATATATCTTTAAATTGAGGAATGTACATATTAATAATTTTTATTCTGAATTTAATATTCATTTTATTATTTCATATAGTAATCTAGACTATATTTATACAAATATTTCATTATCATATAAGATCTATTGAATATGAAATTAACTGGTCCAGCGCATTGAATGCTCATTGTCAAGAATAAAACGAAGAGATAAGTAAAGAAAAGATAAAGGTCCCGTTTGGATAGTGAGATGAGATGATATGGTTTTAGATAAAAATTGAATAAAATGTTGTTAGAATATTATTTTTTAATATTATTATTTTTTTGAGATTTGAAAAAGTTGAATTGTATATTATATATTGTGTGTAAATTTAGAAAAGTTGTAATGATGAGATTATATGAGATAAAACCGTTTCTGTATCTAGACGGAGCCAAAGTCAAAAGGTGCCAACTCAGACACAAAAAAGTGAAAAATGATATAAGGTAAGTAAGACTCAACTACTCCTAAGAAGGAAAGAAACCTCTATAAAATGAGAAAATCTCTATAAATCAAGGCATATTATTGGCTCACCCTCCAAATTTATGCATAGAAAGCGTCTTCTTCAACATTCCTCAAACCCCTATTTTCTCTATTATATTGAGAGCTATGAAAGACTGTAAAATCACCAAACATAGCGGATTTTGCCCTCAAACAATTCGTAGACGTAGATTTTTATTTTGAACTACATAAATCTCTGTGTCTCTTCCTTTATTTACTACTTATATGTTTGATTTATCATTTATTTCATATATGACCATCCGACAACCATACCAACGTCTAAACCATCATCGTGCGTCATTCAATTGTAATGATAGGCTTTGGCCATGCTGGAAAAAGGCATTGACAATTTGGCATTGTCTGTAGATCGAGATTTATCACTTTCCAAATAAAAGGGTTGTGCGGCTCACGAGATTGCCTCCAGAAAAGCATATAAGTTTCCCCGTTATTTCTCTTTATCGTTCATGTGGGTTTTAATTTAGTTAGGATTGTTGGTAAATAAAAGAAATAGAGTATTGCACGGCATGCGGTGGGGGGCGTGCAACATGTGCCCATGCATAGAGTACGAGATGCACATGGTCATGGGACCATTGCCCTACACCATTGAGTATTGTGTTGGTCCATTCTCTAGTGCATTTGTTGGACACACATGCACTGCACATCAACACACATGACGTACTAGGGTGAGCATTGAGCTCATCCCAAGCAACAAGTGGGGTGAGCATTGCATTGAACCTGAGCCACATAACGTCAAGGGCGACTATGGAGCTCGCCCCATGGCATGAATCAACAAGCTAGGCTTGCTCTTCCTCTACCCATGCCAAGTACTGAGCATTGCCCAAGCAAGGAACATAAAGGGCGAGCATTGTAGCTTGCTTTGAATCGCAAGAATAGCGGGCACCTAGCCTGCCAGAGCCAAGGAAATAGCAATGAAGCTCGTTCTGGGCAACGAGCGTTGCTAGCACTCAACTTGCCCGTATCAAGGCGAGCAATGAAGATCAACCCACCAAACACGCCTGGCGAGCACTACCACGTTGCACTGTAGACCTCACAAGCAAGGTGGGCAATTTGCCCTACAAGCCGAGTATCAAGGGTGGGCAATGAAGTTTGCCCTAAGCATTAACCATGGCTTAAGGGCGTGCATTGACTCTCTCCTAAGTAATAAGCATGGCTCAAGGGCAAGCAATGAAGCTTGCCTTAGAGACGAGCAAGGCGGACACTTATCCCTCTTGCACAAGAATTGGCAAAGGAAAAAAAGGCAAGCATCGAGCCTTGCCCTTGTAAGGAACATAAGGGGGGAGCAATAAAGCTCGCCCCAAGTCACATGTCTGGCAAGCAGTTAGCCCACCAGTGCTCGAAATCCCGAGGGAGGAATGAGGCACGACCTTGGGAAACAAGTACATAGTTGTCTCGCATCATAGGTGAACAAGGCACCACTTAGGCCATGCATGTCAAGGGCGAACAGTGAAGCTCGCCCTCGAGCAACCACCGTGGTGATGTAGGTGAGCAAGGAAGCTCAATCGCACCAAACTCTCCCCTGTGCAACAAGCATGGTGAGCCATTTACTCCCACCATTGTACACAAGGCGGGCAATCATCACGAATAGAGCATTGATGATGAGCAAAGAAACTGACACAGCCGGCTCACATCACAGGAGAGCAAAGCACCACTTAGCCAGCGGTGGGTGTCAAGGGTGAGCAGTGAAGCTTGCCCCTGAGCAACCATCGTGGATACTTAACCTGGAGCATCAGTTGCAGAGTTGCCCTCGAGTACCACTCGGGCACCTCATCTCCCTATATTCATCGGAACAGACTGCCTTAGAGTACTTGCTCGAGCGTGCCAGATCTTCATTATTACCAAGGCAGAGCCACCCTTCAATTATTGTCGGGGCACCTTAAGCCTTCCAAGAAATCGAAATCTCACCAAACATTAGGCCACTTGGCTCAGGTCTCAATTCTTAAACTTGTGGTTTGAATTATTTATACTAATCATCTTATTTTTTATAAAAACTTCTCAAAACAACGATGATCAAGGCTAACATGACCTTGGTGATCATGTTTCAATGATCAAGTCTAGCATGACCATAAGCGATTGAGCAAGCCTTTCGTTGCCTAAGTGAGAAGTATCATTGCACGTGCATATGACCAAGACTACCTCTCTCGCCATAACCACAGCTAGTGGGTCTCCTTTGGGAACGACCTTTTGACCTTCAAAACTGCCTTATGCGGGTTGCATTCGCGAACAAGTCGACGGGCTCGACAACTGACTGAGATGGATCTTGGGGGTAGACAAGCTCCCTGACCACTTAGCATGGGTTACAACCAACAAACTCGAACTTTAAGACCAAAATGACACCACCAATGTGAAATTGTCTGGCATGAAATCCGTTAGCACCAACGAAAACTATAACAATCACCAAGAATGAAATATGAGCTCTTCAATAACGATAAACAGTCACACATGAGCATCAGTACACTTAGTTATCATATATACGCCCACCCAAACAAACGTCCTAAAGGCCCATCCTTAGAGGCCCTTGCAAGGACTTACATGTCTCCTCAAGGTTCTCTACAGCTTTCGTAGACTATTTCTATCATTGTTAACTTGAAGGTTTTCAAGGCTTTCTTATTGGACAAATCAGCCTTAAAAATTGCAAGCATCTGTTGGATATAGATGAACAGGGTCCAGCCCGTTGGAAGCCCATTAGAAATAATAAAAGTAAGAGATAAGAGAAGGAATAGATAAATCTAAAAGAGGTTTATTTAGATACAAAAGGGTGAAAATGACATAAGGTAAGTAGTACTCAACTATTGTCAAGCCCCAATTTTTCTAAACGATGGGGTGAATCTATTGACGTCACAATGGTAACTTAAATAATAACAAGGGGAAAATGAACTAAAAACCTTTGTATATAATAAATTGAGTTCAAACCATTAAACCAACTCAAATGGTTCTTTCATAAGATTTAAATAAAACTTTAACTAATCTATAGATGACACTTATTTCACAACTCTCGTTCCAACCCTCCCATGTGTCCTCTAAACCTCCTTATTGGCATGCTCCTCTTTAATATATGTAAAATAAGAAATTTTACAAGTGGAAGGTAAGTCCATGACTTGGTAAGTATGATTGATTAAATTGGGTGTAACTATGGCACCTTGTTCCTCAGCAAAGGACCTAGCTAGGATCTGTGGTGCCAAGTCATGGACAAAATCATAACTATGGCACCCTGTTCCTCAAAAATCTCTCCTGAGGTTAGCTGTGCATCAAAGTCTACGGTTCCGATAAACAAAATCATAGGTAGGTTAAACAATTATGACAAAACTGCTTATGATAGAAATGCATGTGAAGATATAATGTACAATTTCATGTAAACGATCTGTGAACACATATATTTATGCATGGTGAGAAATAACTCTCAGGGCAGAAACACATGCATCCATAGTTATGGCAATGAAGCACCCCTGAATATAACACAAGTATATAGGTACGACGAGGAATTACCCTCTGTGCAAGCTTCAAGTATACATATTTATCACTGAGGCGAGGGAACCACCCTCTTCTTAAGTAGATAAAACTCATCGTATCTCTTCATATATACCCCGCAGGGAATCACTTCACTATTCGACTTGGGAACTCACTCCCACCTGACCAACATGCAAATTGACTTGCCTGTTTCAAATCATACAACACACTCAGACTGAAATATACTGGATTGGTTTGGGGACAAATTCTACCCGATCAACTAACTCAAGACACCATACATGATACGCCCGGAGAATCTCTTGACCAATGTATCAAGTGAGGTCAATACAAAACCGTTCCCTCTCGATCATCACGAGGACCCTTCTCACAACATACCCACCCACAACATTTACCCCACATTCCCAATATTGTCTTAGAAACTAACCCACATTCTTAATAATCTCCTCGAAGCCACTTGCTTTATTTGAAGACCTCGACTCCAAAACTCGAATGCTTACGATCTCAAAAGTGAGATTTTGTCCCTTGTCCAATACTTTTTATAGGGCATAATAGTTACATGTCTTTTTGACGTACTTCTAACTCCATGCATGCTTGAATATGAGCCCTTGAGTCTCAATCGTCTTTTTACAGGATGACAAAGATAGACTGATGGGACAAGGCACACATGTTTCTACGGCCTGTCTTTAGCCCAATCCGTAGTCCTTCCTCAAATAAGGGTCTCGCATGTGGCATTGGACCATACCTCTAGGTTCAAATAATATGGGTTGCAGAGTCGAAACTTTATTTTTGCAGACTCACTCCATATTTGATCTTTCAGGTGGAGTATGGACCTCTTTGTACAACAATGCTTACTTCTGAGCATTTTCGTGTTACCTCGGAAAGCCCTTACATTTGTATGGGTCTTGTCCTTGATCGTTGCTCGTTTTATACTCATCACTTGCCCTCTGCACCAACCTTTCTTGCCTTCGTACGGTTGGCACGTTTTCCAGAACTACTAGCCTCTTTAGTACCTCATGCTCGCCCGACACAGGGTGGAAGGTCCTTTGTTACACCTTGTGTTGAGATGTGCCAGCCCAACCTTCCACATAATGTTGCTCGCCCTGTCTGCACTTTGCAGGTCATTGCTGCCTCG
Organism: Juglans mandshurica; assembly: GCA_022457165.1. Lineage (NCBI taxonomy): Eukaryota > Viridiplantae > Streptophyta > Magnoliopsida > Fagales > Juglandaceae > Juglans > Juglans mandshurica. The sequence goes on from CM039623.1 coordinate 23,120,488, forward strand.
TCTTCCATCTTTCCAAAGAAAGACTCTCTTCTTTGCCTTCCACTTGTCCTTAGAAAGTGGTTTGTCCCCTTATGCTGGCGCGGTCCTCACAATAACATATGAGCCTTAATTATTAAATCAATAATGAAAATAAAAAAGATAAATGAAATCATAGTATTTAACATAAATTGGAAACCTTGTACCATGTAAAGAAACACTTCTAGAAATTCCTCCATAGGGAACTACCCTTTCTAAAAGTAGTTATTATTCTCATAAACTCATCTCCATTTGGGGTCTACACATTCTCAATGTTCGTCAGTGTAGGTATCATTTCCATTTACTTTTTTGTTTAGAGTCTACACATTCTTTGTATCCTTCAGTGTAGTTATTCTCCCTATACATTTCTCATTAAGCAGGTCTACACCTTCTCACGGTCGTTTGGTGTAGTTATCCTCTCCAATATAATATAGTAACGGTACTATACTATACTAAAACTTAAAAACTTTATTATGATATCATGAGATTAATTCCATTAAAATCAAGTGCATAGTTTTCATGTAAATGAACCATACCATAAATGCATGAAGTCTTTCTAAAAGTCTTCTATGAATATGGCACGACAATATACGTAAAAGTTTTATGAACAATAAAGGCTCAAGTAACACATGATTTCAGGAGATACTAATTTGCCTTGAGATCTTCTAAGCAATAACATTTCATACACGCTTAATAAAAATAAAGTGCCAAGAAACTACTAATAAAGATATCATATTAATTAAACACACTTACTTGGATACTCCAATTAGGCCACTTGACAATGATCACAGGAGTATCACTCAGAACCTATAAAGAATTTCTTAACATCTTCAAGTAAAAACTCTTCTTTCTAAAACTATTCACATATATTTGAGAAATCTATATATTAAGAATCAGCACTCTAAATATTTTCTCCAAACTTCATTGGAGCTAAGAAATGGATACACTACTTTGAATAATAATAAAAAAACGATAACCATTATCTTGCTCGAAGCTAAGTTCATTCATTACATAAATGGGTATAAATCAGTATAATAATTGAAAATTAAAACAAATAATTAAATTCGAGATGAACATGCAATTGATCAAGATAACATATATATATCTTCAAGACTAAACTCTATATATCCAGCGGAAAGCCCATATCCTATTTCAAATTTTCCAGCAAAGCCTAGTATACATTATATGTTATATTGCTGAATGAATATAAAAAAATGAAAGAAAAATTTTAGTTAGCTTATTCAAATTCCTAATAAGTCATGTGCAATGAATCTAAAATCTTCGTCACAGAAAATAATTATGTCCATTAAAATCAAATCATTCAAGTTCAACAAGTTATCAAATCAAATCTTCGTCACTAGAATTATTGCTAGAAGTACCCCATACATTAACCCAGACTCAGGTTTTGTAATAACCGAAACATGTTATCTAAAAAATAAGGAACTCATTATAATTAAAACATCCAAACAAACCAACATGAATATTTAGTAACAGATCAGAATAGACTAATGGGGGCTTACCATAACGTGAAGAACGAGAGAGAGATCCAAACCATAAAATGAGAAGAGAGAAACTTGTCTGAAGTTGTGTGCTTCGATCTGTGCCTATTTATAGAAAAGAAACGCATCGTTTCGATTGATGATTCGGCATCCCTGGAGTAATCTCATGCATTATAGTCAGTAACATTAACACTGTCGTGATGAAGTCGGCACCGAAAATAAAATGCTTGAGCTCCTCACAGCAGTTATGAGAGTGAGGGAGGGAGGGAGGGAGGAGAGGAGAAGAAGAAGAAGAAAGAAGAAAGAAGAAATTTGCAGAGGAAGAAGAAAGGTGGGAAAGAAAATGGTTTGCGGATGCAAGGCTCTTTACATTTAGGCTCCGCTTCGAAGTTGAACTAAATTGAATTGAACTTAAGTTCAATCAAATTTTAAGTTTAGTCTAATATCTAAATATCTAACTTTTAAATCATTAAATTTATCTTAACTCAAAACTTCTTTACACGTGAAACTCAAAACTTTTTTCAATTCAATACCTCTTTACATTCGAGGAGATCCATGCACAACCTCTGTCAATTTTTCATAAATATATCTAAACTCATTTTAACTTTTAAATATATCTAAACTCATCTGAGGTGGATCTCGCAAAACTCACTCTATCATCTCAACTCATTTCTATTCTTAAATAACTCAACTCAATTAACGTCGAAACGAGATTTAGAATTGGATAAAATTAAATCTAGTAAGTTTTACGTAGGCGCATACTCGAGCCCCTTTTTTTTTTTTTTTTTTTTTTTTTTTTTTCATAACATGGCTTAAGAAGTGTTGGGCTTGGGGGCATGGGTATCACAACTACTCCAAAAAAAAATGAAAGGATCATCTTAAAAATGAGGGAATCTCTACGAATCAAGGCAAATTAACGTCTCCCACACAAGATTTCTACACGAATGTGTCTTTTTCAACCTCCCAAATTTCTATTTCCTCCAATGTATTAACAGTTATGAGGGGTTATGAAAGACTATAAAATCACCAAACATAACGAATTTTAATTTTTAATAATTTGTGAATATAGGTTTTTATATCGAACCATGTAAATTTTCTTGTTTTATTTATTTACAATTTATATGCTTTATTTATCATATATGAACATCTGCCAACCGTATTGAGCCCAAGTCATCATCGTGGGCAGCCGTAATGTTGAGCTTCGTCCACGTTTGAAAAATGCATCAACAATACCAATTCATACTTAAATAAGATGATGTCCTACAATGTCATATTAACTGATATTTTTTAGAGTTCTTTCCCAAGTCTTAGGGTATATAGTGATAGATAAATAGATACATAAAATGAACCCTACAACATTTATTATGTATTTAAAATTTATTTAAATAATTATAAATATTATAAGACTCACTTCATGTACACCTTAGAGCTTAAAACTCTTGAGAATTTAAATCCCATGTCCATGATCCAATACGCGATTATATACAACCTTTTTTTAAAAGAAAATAAGGAAGAGCATTTATGGGTTGGCCTCGAATGTTGTGTTTCTAAAATATAGCTAGAACGAAAATCTAAATAATTGATGAAGAAATAGATCATGGGCATGTCTCTTTTGTGAAGAGATTGTACTAAAAACTAGATTTGATCATTTGTGTTTTCATGTTGGATTTAAACTGTATATGACAACCTTAGCCCTCAATCCTAATTTCCTTGTTTCTTACTGAATTCGTTAGTTCAGTTAACATGAATTATGAAGTCTATGTCGGATTTCAAGTCGAGTTCAAATTATATAGGCAGTTCTAACGCAAACCATTTAAAAAAAAAAACGAATCAGACCCATCAACTCTACTTCACTAATTTACGACATGATTGTGAACATGTAAGATGCATTACTGGCATTCTCGAGTGTGACATGGTGAAAGTGCCCCTAAATAGTATCATTGCTATTTTGTTAGCTCGTGAGAAACTAAAATCATGTTTACATATAAGAAATTTGGGAGGATTTTGAAAAGGTTTTGAGTCTAATTTTGTATTTGAGTTTAGGATAAAGTCTTCCTCCAAATTAGATCGGAGTAAACTTCCTCCAACTCATTTAAAAAACTATCATGTATCCCTTGATAATGTAAAAAGCACATATTCTTTTAATGAAAAGATACATGACAATTATTAACTTATACTTTGAAAAAAGGATGTGCATAACGCATACTTTTTTCAAAGTATCACTTGGTCAATGTAACTCTTTTTTGTCCCATTAGGAAATTAGAACTTCCGTCTTGCCACTCTTATATCCTCCTCAACCTCTTCCTATTGGGGGATTTGATCCATTTCGAATCAAACCAACTATCCTCTCCCCCGTACTCTCATAAAGTAGCATGCATGCACAAACCTTCCCTTCTTATAATAATAAGGTAAGCTTGGGTTCCAAGCCTTTTGATATGCGGTCTCATTATTCTTTGTTTGCATTCAAAGTTCTTGTGCCTGCGCTATCGAGTCACGTGCCTAACTTCCAAAGAATGAATCAATGAATATGATGATAGAGGAGCAAAAGCAGACGGCGGTTGTGTAGATCTATAAAGAGCTGTTAAGTGGTGGCTTGAATCTAGTTGAAATAGCACCTTTGTAGTATGTCTGCTCGAGCGGTGGTTCTTTAGCTCGAGCGTAATGCAAGTCAGAGACTTTCGCTTGACACTGCTTGACATTCAGCTCGAGTGGTATATAAGTCAGAGACTTTCGCTCGACACCACTTGACATTCAGCTCGAGTGGTATACAAGTCCGAAACTTTCGTTCGACACCCGTTTGATAGTCAGCTCGAGCGGGGGTGCCAAAACTCTACGTTCGCTTCACTACTCGCTCGAGCCAATGTTCTCAGCAAAGGGTCCGCACAGTTTTCTATAAATAGGAAACGACGCCTACCCTTTTAATTCATATTACTTCAGTCATTTTTGAGTTTTACAGAGGCAGTGAGAGTTTGTGAGATTTGAGAGCGTATGAGTTAACTTCTTAGTGAAGAAGTTTTGTATTAAATCTCATGTACTCCATCTTTGTTTTATAGTAAAATCTCTGATACCGACCCTGCCGTGGACATAGGCTCACATTGAGTTGAACCACTTAAGTCTTAGTGTTCTGTATGTGATTGTCATTATTTTCTTTTGTTTATTTTCGTTGCAATACTTCAAATTAGTCTTTGATATCCAGTTATTTCCAACAAACTGGTATCAGAGCGTGGCTCTGTGCGAGATCTGTAGGGATAGCTATGGCTAAGTTTGAAGTAGAGAAATTTGACGGTCAGAACAATTTTAGTTTATGGCGCATCAAGATGAAGGCTTTACTACGACAACAGAATTTGTCAAAAGTATTAGAAGAGAATGTGTCTGATGATTCCCCGGCACCTTCAAAAGAGGAAGAAGAAGAAAATGTACATAGTACTATTCTTTTGTCATTATCAGATGGAGTTTTAAGGGAGGTTGTTGATGAGGAGACTGCAACTAGTCTTTGGTCTGCACTTGAGAGTCTGTATATGAAGAAATCTCTCACCAACCATTTGTATTTGAAACAACGGCTATACACTCTAAAAAATAAGGAAGGTACTCCTATCTCTGAACACTTAGATGAATTTAATATAATTATTATGGATTTGAGAAATATTGACATTAAGCTTGAAGAAGAGGATCAAGCATTAATTATTTTGTGTTCATTACCTATATCATTTGAAAATTTTGTGAATTCAATGTTGTATGGTAGAAATACAATTTCCTTGGCAGATGTGCAATCTGCTTTGAATTCTAAGGAATTGAGGAATAAATTGAGTGTGAAGGGCACTGATGAACAAGTCAGTGGTTTGTTTGTTAAGGGTTCCTCAAGCAGGGGTAGATCCAGTGACAGGGGTTTAGAGAAGTACAGAGGTAAATCCAGGGGCAGTTCATAGTCGAAGTTTAACAAGAAAAATGTTAAATGTCATTACTGTCATAAGTTTGGTCATTACAAAAATGAGTGTCCTAAACTGAAAAACAGAGAGGAATGCACTAGTTCCTCTAATGCCGTTAGCATTGCTGATGAAAAGTCTAACGGCTCAGATATTGTCTTAGCAATTAGTGACTCCAGTAGTCGCTTCAGTGACAAGTGGGTCATGGACTCAACTTGTATATTTCACATGTGTCCTAAGAGGGACTGATTCACTAACTATGAACCAGTCAATGGTGGTTCCATTCTGTTAGGGAATGATATGGTTTGAAATATTGTTGGGATTGGTTCAGTCATGATAAAAATGTTTGATGGGATTGTCAGGACATTGTCTAACGTCCGACACATCCCAAATTTGAAGAAGAATCTTATTTCTTTGTGCACTCTTGATTTTTTGGATTTTAAGTATACTGGTGAAGGTGGAGCTATTAGAGTCAGTAAGGGCTCCATGATTGTGATGAGAGGAGATAAGACAAATAGTCTTTATTTCCTTCAAGGCATTACAGTGACAGATGCAGCTACAATGTCTATTTCAAATGATCTAGACTCAGATGTCACTCGACTGTGGCACATGCGTTTGAGTCATATGAGTGAAAAGGAGATGTCTATTCTGAGTAAGCAAGGTTTGTTATATGACCAGAAGATAGGGAAACTTGATTTTTGTGAACATTGTGTGTTTGGAAAACAGTGCAGGGTTCAATTTTCTACAGAGGTTCATAGAACTAAAAGTATTGTGGACTATATTCATTCTGATCTTTGGGATCCATCTTCTGTACCATCAAAAGGTGGAGCTCAGTATTTGCTTACATTTATTGATGATTTCTCATGGAAAGTTTGGGTTTATTTTCTGAAGCAGAAAAGTGATGTATTTGTTAACTTTAAACAGTGGAAGGCTTTGATTGAAAATCAGACAGGCAAGAAAATAAAGCGACTTCGAACTGACAATGGTATAGAATTTTGCGGAGGTGAGTTTGATGAATTCTGCAAAAATGAAGGTATTGCCAGGCACCGCACAGTTATACATAATCCATAGCAGAACGGATGAACATGACTCTCTTGGAGAGAGCCCGCAGTATGCTTTATAATGCAAGCTTGTCTAAAGATTTTTGGGCTGAAGCAATCAACAGAACTTGCTTTCTAGTCAATCGTTCTCCAACCACAGCTATTGGTTTGAAAACTCCAAATGAGGTATGGTCTGATACTTTTGCTGATTATTCAAATTTGAAAATTTTTTGTTGTCTTGCATATTTTAATGTTAATGATGGAAAACTTGAGCCAAGGGCAAAGAAATACATATTCATTGGATATGCCAGTGGGATGAAGGGATTTAGGTTGTGGTGTACTGATCCTAAATCACCTAGGTTTGTAATCAGCAGAGATGTTGTATTTGATGAAAAATCTATGCTTAATCCGAGAAAGGAGTTTACTGTGTCTACAGGTAAAGAACATGATATTGGCAAGAATGTGAAGTTTTAGGTGGAAGCACCACAGGGGCTGCCAGGTGGCGCCCAAGATCATGCTATTGCAGATGAGCATGATTCTGATTCTGATTCTGATAGCGGCGCACAGAGTGAGTAAGATTACAATATAGCTACTGGTAGACAAAATAGGCAGATTAGACCACCTCAGAGATATGCTCATGCAGATATGGTGATGTATGCTCTTACTACGGCAGATGACATTGTTGGTCAGGAGTCTTCCAATTATTTAGAAGCTGTCAAGAGTGAAGAATCTGCACAGTAGTGCGCAACTATAATTGAAGAGATTGAGTCTCTTCATAAAAACCAAACATGAGATTTGGTTATGTTGCCAGAAGATGAAGACTGTTGGCTGCAAATGGGTCTTCAAAAGAAAAGAGGGAATCCAGGGTGATACAGATGCAAGATACAAGGCACGCTTAGTTGCTAAGGGCTTCAGTTAGAGAGAAAACATCGACTTCAATGAAGTTTTCTCTCCAGCTGTGAAACACAGTTCAATCAGAGTGTTACTTGCTATAGTAGCATTGTATGACTTAGAGCTACAACAACATGATGTTAAAACAACATTCATACATGGTGAGCTTGATGAGACGATTTATATGCATCAGCCAGAGGGGTTTTATTGTTGTCATGTGTGCAGATTGAAGAAATCATTGTATGGTTTGAAGGAGTCTCCAAGGCAATGGTATAAACGTTTTGATTCCTTTATGATTGATCATGGTTATTTGATGAGTAACTATGATAGTTGTGTTTATCACAAGGAGTTATCTGATAGGTCTTTCATTTATTTGCTACTTTATGTTAACGATATGCTTATTGCTGCTAAAGGCATATCTGACATTAGTTTGTTAAAAACACAACTCAGAAATGAGTTTGAGATGAAAGACTTAGGTGCTGCAAAGAAGATTTTGGAGATGAAGATCCTCAGAGATAGGAAAGCTGGAAAGTTGTACTTGCCCCAGGGAAAATACATTGAGAAAGTTCTTCAGAGATTTGGAATGTCTAATTCCAAACCAGTAAGTACACCACTTGCTACACACTTTCAACTTTCAACTTCCCTATCTCCTCAGACAGACGAGAATGAACGATTCATGGCTAGCATTCCTTATTCCAATGCAGTTGGCAGAATAATGTATGCAATGGTTTGCACTCGTCCAGACATTTCACAGGCAGTGAACATTGTTAGCAGGTATATGGCTAATCCAGGTAAGACTCATTGGCAGGCTGTGAAATGGATACTCAGGTATTTGAGAGGGATTTTGGACTTTGGCTTAATATTTGATAGAGATGTTGATTTCAGTTCCAAAGTTACTGGTTATGTTGATTCTGATTATGCTAGAGACTTAGATAATAGAAGATTATTGACAGATTATGTTTTCACTTTGTGTAGGTCTGCTATCAGTTGGAAAGCAACACTGCAATCCACTGTTGTTTTATCAACTACAGAAGTAGAGTACATGGTGGCAGCAGAGGCTGTTAAGGAGGCCATTTGGTTGAAAGGCTTGATCAGTGACTTGGGACTATAGCAAGATGAGATTTCAGTATTCTGTGACAGTCAAAGTGCAATACATTTGACCAAAAATCAAATGTATCATGAGAGAACGAAGCACATTGATGTCAGGTATCATTTTCTCAGAGAGATTGTTACAGAGGGTGTTATAGAGATTCTGAAGATTGCTACTACTGAGAATCTAGCATATATGATGACAAAGCCAGTTGCAGTGTACAAATTCAAACTCTGTTTGGATTTGATTGGTGTTCGGAGTTTTTGATTCCCTTAAGGGATTTGGTGGAGGGGGTCGGTTCTGTGGTCAAAGGTTTCTTTTGTGTTAGGCTTGGTAGAGTTCAAGCCAAGGTGGCGATTTGTTAAGAAATGGCTTGAATCTAGTTGAAATAACGCCTCTGCAGTATGTCCGCTCGAACGGTGGTTCTTTAGCTCGAGTGGAATGCAAGTCAGAGACTTTCGCTCGACACCGCTTGACATTCAGCTCGAGCGATATATAAGTTTGAGACTTTCGCTTGACACCCGCTCGATAGTCAGCTCGAGTGGGGGTGCCAAAACCCTACGTTCGCTTGAGCGCCGCTCGACTACTCGCTCGATCCAATGTTCACAGCAAAGGGTCCGCACGGTTTTCTATAAATAGGAAACGACGCCTACCCTTTTATTACTTCAGTCATTTTTGAGTTTTACAGAGGCAGTGAGAGTTTGTGAGATTTAAGAGCTTACGAGTTAACTTCTCAGTGAAGAAGTTTTGTATTAAATCTCCTGTACTCCATCTTTGTTTTATGGTGAAATCTCTGATACCGACCCCGCCAGTGGACGTAGGCTCACATTGAGCTGAACCACTTAAATCTTGGTGTTATGTATGTGATTGTCATTATTTTCTTTTGTTTATTTCTGTTGCAATACTTCAAATTAGTCTTTGATATCCGGTTATTCCCAACAAGAGCAAAGCTCACATACACTGACTGATGGAGGGCGGGAACATATTCACTTTCTTGCCGCTTGGCTCCATAGTAACCAAGTGGAAAATAGACCCGCCCCTAAAACCACAAGGAGGGTAACGGGATTCAACTGGATGGTCACCGCTTCTTTGAGAACAGTTTTTCCCACAATTTGAGAGCTGGTTTCGTGAGTCCAAAGATGCCTATAAACAAGGCAGGCCCAAAAGATGATTTTCCTCTTCCTCACATCGATGTTCTGGTGGACAACACTGCTGGACATGGGATGCTGTCTTTTATGGATGCTTTCTCTTGATATAAGCGGATCAAGATGGCCGAGGAAGTCAGAGAGAAAACGACGTTTATCAAAATATCAGATAGAAGGGCACGTTCCATTACAAGGTGGTGTTGTTGGTCTAAAAAATGTTGGGGTGACATATCAGAGAGTCATTATTGTGTTGTTTCATAATATGAGTCACAAGGAACTGAAGGTCTGTATTGATGACATGATCACCAAGTCTTGGGTTGAAGAAGATCGTGAATTTGAACAAAGTGTTTGACAGATTGTGGAAATATAGTCTTCGTCTTCATCCGCAAAAGCATATAAAGCCGGGAGGAGGTTTGGTGCTTCGTCAGGTAAGCTACTCGTATTTATTGTTAATAGAAGATAAATCAAAGTCGATTTACAAAAGCCAAAGCAATTATCGACATGCCGGTACCAAAGACAGAAAGAAATAAGGTTTTTTTTTAGCAGGCTATAATACATCAACAAGTTCATTGCCAAGCTCAGACCCATTTGTGAGCCAAGCTTTAAACTGCTCAGAAAGAAGACCCCACATTTTTTAGAAAAGACAGACAAAATGAACGAGGATTGGCAAAAGCATTTGACAAAGTGAAGAAATATCTATTTAATTCTCCCATCCTAGTACTGCTAACGCCTAGTTGACCTCTCTTGATGTAGCTGTTAGTAATGGAAGCATCCATTGGTCAGCACGATGAAACCGGCAAGAAGGAAAGAGCCACATACTATCTCAGATTGGAATAGTCTCGAGAAATTCTTGGCTAGACATTACTTTACATAATACTTATTATGCAATTGCACATTTCCATTATGTACTATCTATGAGAGCTATTTTTGCTTTATTTGCATAATTTCACTATTGGGTGGGTAAAATTTTTGGTCGGACATACCTAAAACTTTAGGTCAAATCCATTCTTGGAACCTTTTTTGGGGTTAATCCGAGCCTCTTTCCCATCTACACCAAATCACTCGAGCACAAACCTAAATCCCAGGCGAAAGACTCCGCAATCTTTGGTAGAAGGATTTTCTGGTCTATACGTATGCTGAAAGTTGATTGAATGTACTCTTCTTTTAATTTTGGAAGAGTTTTAATTTTTGAAAACATAAAAACATTCAAACTGGAAAAAAAGATTTCCAGAATTCGAGTTTTAAAAAATCCAGATTCATCCGGGTTCCACCCTAGGTCTAACTTGGGCTAACCCGACCCGGGTTCTGGCTCGGATTTGAAACCCAAGTTCCGGTCTGGATATACCTAGATTTCCGAATCGAAATTCGGATGAACAGTCATAATTTGAAATTCTCCACCTTGGCCAAGGATTAACACCATGTTAAAATTCAAGAAAAAAAAAAAAAGAATTATTGAAAGTGTACGTGAATCGTGAGCATAGTAAAATAGATAGTCTTTAAAATATGTAATAATTTAGTTAAGAAAAATTATTCTTACACCATATATTATACATTATTTTTTAATTTTTTTTTCTTAGTATAGATGTTGGATAAAAGAATTTTTTCAATTTAGTGAAAAAATAATATAAAAAAATTATGAGCGGGGTAAGGAAGATGAGATGACTCGTTAGTTAATAAAATTTAAGTCAGTTCAGATCCGTACTAAGTTACTCCTCGTTTGTTTTTAGAAAACATCTCATCTCATCTCATCTAATCATTACAACTTTATCAACTTCTAATACAAAATAAAATAAACAATTCAACTTTTTTAAATCCCAAAACAAAAATAATATTAAAAAATATATTTTAACAATATTTTATTCAACTTTTTAACTTTAATCTCAATTCATCATATATCATTTATCTCCTAAAACAAACAAGCCTGTTCCCACTCGAAAAGCCTCTCTATTATTTGTTTTTTGCTTTTCTCTAATTAATTTAGATCTTGATGGAAATATATCTTATTCAAAAATTCTAATTTCCTCTTATCTCTTTTCTAAAATATAATTTAAATATAAGATTTTTAAATTAATCATTATAATTTTTTTTTAACTTTTAAATAAATAATAAATTATTTTTTCAAATATCTAAATAAAAATAATATTATAAAATTCTATTGTAATAATATTTTAATTTTATATATTTTTTTAATTTTTCTATTTTTTTAAATTAAAAAAATAACCAACTCAAATTACCATATTATTATTTTTAAATTATCTTAACATTATTCATAAAATTCTGACTGCCCAATAAACCTTAGTCAATAAAATTTAATTCAGTTCAGATCCGTACTACCCACCTGGAAACTCTTTTCATCTCTATCGTCTGTTTTTGCTTTTCTCTGATTTGTGCCGTTAAAACCTTTTGCTTTGAAGGGATCCAGATTCCAGACAGCATATCTAACGTCATTCCGAATCTCGAAGCACCGTTAAAACCTCACATTTCTTCTTCTCTAACCTCTGTCCATCTCTATCTCTGCCACTACGAATCCAAAAACCCAACAATGTTTCTTCCATTCCTTGTCTTCTTTCTCTCGTTTGTTTCCTCTCTGCCACTGTCTCTCCAATCAGAAACAGCCCTCCTAGCACCCATTTTCAAAGATCTTTCTACACGCCAATACACCGTCCAAATTTACCTCAAAAACCCTCTTCAACCCACGAAATTACTCCTCGACCTCGGCGCCTCCTTCTCCTGGCTCGACTGCTACCAAAACTACAGCTCTACTGCTTACCACCACATCCCCTGCAATGCCTCTCTCTGCGCTTCCCTCTCCTCCCTCGCCTGCTCCAACTGCTACGACTCTCCCGGCCCCGCCTGCGGTAACGACACCTGTGCTCTCTTCCCGGAGAACCCCATCACGCGTAAGGCCACTATTGCCAATGCCATCGTTGACACGCTCGCCTTGCCCACCACCGACGGGTCGACTCTGGGCCCACTAGGTCTCATCCCGGAGTACATTTTCTCCTGCTCCACAACCTTCCTTCTCCAAGGCCTCGCCAATGGGATCACCGGCTTGGCCGCTCTCGGCCGGTCCGACTATTCGCTCCCAGTGCAGGTTAGCACCGCTTTCTCTTCCCCTCGCTATTTCGCGCTGTGCTTGTCGGGTTCGAGCTCGGATCCGGGCGTGGTCTTTCTGGGTACCAGTGGGCCATACTATCTGAATTCCAAAACCGACCTCTCGAAATCGCTTATTTACACTCCGCTAATCTTGAACCCGATCGGAAGCACCGTGATAACCTACGACCACAAACCGTCGGATGAGTATTTCGTAGGTTTGACGGCCATTAAAGTCAATGGGAAGCCGGTTCAGCTCAACGCCTCGCTCCTGACCGTCGATGAGAACGGTACCGGCGGAACCAAGATCAGCACCGTCCACCCGTATACGGTATTAGAGACATCTATATACAAAGCATTTACGGCGCTGTTCGTAAGCGAAGCCTCTGCACTGAACCTCACCGCTGTAACAAGTGGAGTGAATCCATTCGATGTGTGCTACGCGGTGAACGACGTGATAAGTACGCGCGTGGGACCGGGCGTACCGACAGTTGATATGGTGATGCAAAACGACGACGTGTTCTGGAGGGTTTTCGGATCGAATTCAATGGTGAGGATGGGAGGGGAGGAAGGGGAGTTGTGGTGTTTGGGATTTGTGGATGCGGGACCCAATGCGAGGACGTCGATAGTGATTGGTGGGCATCAGATGGAGGATAATCTTCTTCAGTTTGATCTTCAATCCAAGAGATTGGGATTTAGCTCCTCAATTTTGGTCCGAGGGACCTACTGTGCCAACTTCAATTTTACTTCAAATAAAGTTCTCAAATAATGTTTGGAGGAACCAACCCTTTTGTTGACTTGTTTTTTGGCTGATGGAAATGAAACATGAAGAAATTAAACCAGCTACACTTTTCATTATATTGAGATATTATTCTATGGGAGGTTGATGATGTTCCCCAAATCAAGCATACGATCCGTCATGGCAGGCATTAGAATCAAAGTTTTGAATTTCGTTCTAGTGACGTTCTTAAAATAAAATATTTCGATACTGATACGTTTTGAGATAGACGGTATATGAATAAATTATATATATAATAATTATTCTAAAATAAAACTAATACAAATCTTAAAGCATACATACCTGATAAACTTAATAATACTTCTCAATAGTCAATACAAGTCTTAAACACACATTTATATTCAAAATGTAATAGATTTGGGTCCATAAAAGTACTGCAAGTTAAAAATACTCTTCAAATTATTAAGTTACAATTATATATATATTGTAAAATTATATATATTGCAATTTCAGAGAATATTTTGTAAAAATATTATATATAATTGTGGTAGAAGTTTCTATCTTATGATTTAGTCAAAAGCAGATCTATTATATATATGCACATCAATCTCAAATTCTTAATACACAGTGCAAAAAGGGTGTAGATCTACAACTAATAACCTAATATCTACAGTGACGTTAAAAGGGATCTACAGGGTACGACAGAGGAACAACAGACTAGCAGAGGTCAAGACACAAGCTGCGAGGGTGGAATGACGTTGTCGTGCAGACGACGGAGCAACAGGAGCTGGGATGTTGTAGAGGTCGAGACTCACAAATCTACGATTCACGACGAGATGGCGTTATCGCTGCAAGCCAAGACTCACGATTCACGACGGTGTAACTAGCGACATGATGGAGCTGCGACGTTATGGAGGTGGTGTCGTCAGAGTGTGGAGATCGGTGAAGTGTTTTTCATTTGCTGAGACTAAGAGCCTGAGATAAATTCGTACCAGCCAAACATCCATAGGGACTGGACCGGACCGGTAGCTATCTGTCTGGTAGGTCCGGCCTAATTATTTAATTATTATTTTCAAATAAATTAATAAAAAATTATTTAAATTACTAAATTAAAATTAAGTGAATTATTAATGTGAATTATGTAACTAACTCATTAAAAAAATATTTTACTATAATTATATTTATGATGTTTATAGTTACTACTTATGAACTTAGACTTTACTCTTTAGTATGCATAATTATTAATTGTTGGGGTGAAGACTGATTTTGGAGTTGAAAAATCAAGAACCAGTGAGTTCGCTCGACTGTCGCTCGACCTAGCCCTCGAGCGAAGTTCTAACCGTGAGTTTGCTCAAGGTGCGCTCGACAGTGGGCTCGAGCGAGACACAAACTCCAGTGTTAATGAGTATCAAATAATTTCATTGTATATAGATTATTCATACTTGCTTGCAACTTACGTATTTAAAAAATTACCTTTTATTTTAATTAAGTGTAAATAGTAGAGTATGTATGAATGCATGATGTATTAACTATTTACATATAATGACATAAATTATCACATGATTTATGATTAATTGATAGAATATATTATTTTATATTTTATATAGTCAATGATAATAAATTAGATAAAAATTACATCATTAATTTATATAATTACTATATAAAAATAATATTTTAAATTATTAAAAATATTTTTAAAAAATATATATAGAGGTTCGGTCCGGTTCAAAATTTGTAGACCTCGGGACTGGACTAAATGTCATCGGTCCACATATTTTGGGACCGAGACCGACCGGCCCATAATTTGGTCCGGATCGAACTTTTCGGTCCGATCGGTTTTGCCGGTCCGGATCGAGTTACTTACAGTTACAACCCTAACTTGGGGTGTAAAACAAAATCTAAAAGTCGATTGAATTGGATTAGATCGGATTAACTGGTTTGTAAGTAGTTCGATGAGATATCGATTTTTAAGAATTGAAATCGATTATAAATCGGTGTGGTACTAATCTTTATATTTTGGTAATCGGTTTAAACTGAATCGAATCGGTATATATATTTATAATTCTTTATATTATATATATTAATTTTTTATATTATATTATATATGTTATATGTTAAATTGCTAATTAATACAACATGAAACTTTAATCGTATTATTCAAGTCTATTAATCTTATAACATAAAATTAATATAACACATGATATAACATAAAATTAATCTTATAATTTTTAGTATCATATTTGATATAACATATAAATTTTAATCTTATAATATAAAATTGATATAACATTACATTTTAATTTTAAACATAAACATTAGTATTAAGTTATTAATATAAACTTATTTTTGATATATATATATTAATGATAAATACATTTTCTGCGTAATAAATTATAGTATATATACATTTTTTTTGTAAATATATTTTTACACATTGGATTATATATACTCTAAAAAGTCTAGAACTTATATGGACAATAATTAAATTTAATATTATAATAGTATGTGTTAATTATTATAAAATAATATACTTATACTATAATATAAATAAACTAATAGTTTAAAATATGTAAACATTATATTATTACTAACATAGATAATCCGTAAAACTGGAAAAATAGAAAATTTCAAATCCAGTAGTGAATCAGTGCAATATCAGTTCTTAAATTTTCAAAATCAATGCATACCGGTTCGGTTATAAAAAATGTACAAAACCAGACTAGTTAGACCCCTACGTATGGCTGATGTTTAGGTTTTTTCACTCGATGACCTCTCATACTTCTCAATAGTATGGGAAGTATTTGGGCCTTCCACCTATGGTTGAGAAATAAAAAAAATAAGCATTCTAGGTTATTAAAAAGAGATTGTGGAAGAGATTACAAGTGTGGAAAGGAAAGCTGTTATCTCAAGGCGGAGGGAGGTTCTGATTAAGGTTGTAGCAATGTCCATTCCAACATATGCTATGAGTTTTTTTTGTTTCCTAAATCCTTGTGTCACGAGTTAGAGATGATGGTGGCTAAATTTTGGTAGAAAAATCAATCTCAGGGGAAAAAAATATATTAGGTTAGTTGGGAGAAACTTTGTAACTCAAAATTTAGAGGAGGTATGAGTTTTAAAGATTTAAGGTTGTTTAATTTGGCACTTTTAGCCAAACAAGGATGGAGGCTTATAACAAATGAGGGCTCTCTTCTCTATAGAATTTATAAGACATGGTATTTTCCAAGCACAAATATATTTGAGGCTAAAGTTGGTCTTAATTCATCCTATACGTGAAAGGGAATTCGTGAAGCTATCAAATGTTTGGCAAGTGGGTGTAGATGGCATGTGGGTAATGGAAAATCTGTTAGAGTCTTCAAAGAACCATGGATTCCAGACTATAATATGCATACTATCTATCAAGATGAAGCTGAGCGTGATGGCCAATTAAGAGTACAGTCCCTAATTGATGAAAATACAAGTTGGTGGAAGGTTCACATTTTAAGAGCTCTATTCAATCCAAATGTGGTTCAACAAATTTTGAAGATGAATGTTTCTATAAGTTCAGATGACTCCTTGTTTTGGGTTCACGAGAAGAATATTCTGTAAAGAGTGCTTATAGAGTGCTACAACAAAGTCAATCCCAATCAGGTGGTCAGAATTCAAGGGAAAGAAGTTGTTCAAGTTTTTGGAAATGTTTGTGGAGTTTGCAGCTATCAAAAAAATGAAAATATTTGCATGGAAGGCATGTCAAGAGCTGCTGCCAACTTTTCGAAATTTGAAGAAAAAACATATTTTGGAGGCTGACCAGTGTGTGTTTTGTGATCAAGTAAATGAAGATGTTGGTCATGCTTTGTTTTTTTGCTCAGATGTAAGGAAGGTATGGCTGGAATTTTGTTCTCAACTAGGTATTATGGATCCTGATATCTCTTTTTGGGATTTGGCAAACCTTGCTCGGGATAGAGGGGCATAGGAGTTATTGGCCAGATTTATTGTCACTGCTTAGGGGATTTGGTATAGAAGAAATAAGTTTTTCTATGAGCAGGTGTCTATGCAACTTAATGAAGTAGTGAACAATGCTTTGAGTATTCAGAGTGAGTATAAGCAGTTGCAAGTCTTTGATGTTTCTAATAAGAAGATCAATAGAGTTGTGACTTGGCATCCTCCTCCTCTTGGCTTTTTGAAGTTGAATGTTGATGGGGCTACTTATAGTGCTCAAAATTCTGCAGGGGTGGGAGTAATTCTTAGATATCATAATGGTGATGTTGTAGTGGCTTGTAGCAAAGCTGAAAGGGAAGTCTCTTCTACAGAATTTATTGAAGCTACTGCTTTGTTAAGGGGATTACAACTATGTGCTCAATGAGGTGTTCCAAAAGTGTTTCTAGAATCTGATTGTTTAATACTTGTTCATGCGTTGAATGGTATGTCTGAGTTCCTAACAGATTTTGATTTTATTCTACAAGATATTCGTAGACTCATGAGGGGTTTTAAGGAAGCAACAGTAGTTCATGTTTATCGATTGGGCAACATGGCTGCTCATCGGTTGGCACGACATGCTTGAGAAGTTGATGATATTGTGATGTGGTGTGACTATTGTCCTTTTGTAAGTTAAGCTATTTGGCTTGATAATAATTCTATTTGTAAGGATTCTAATTGATATTAATGAATATTCCAGTTTATAAAAAAAAAAGAAAAAACTAATAATAAAAGGTTGCTCACTAGTCGCTCCTATTAAACTTCTTATGCCCCACCAGAAATACTATTCCACACTGTTAAGAATTATTTACAATTTAATAGAAAGAGTGAAGATGTTTGTTTCTTGTTCTTCCTCTCTGCTTGGTTTGGATGAAGATGCTTTCATTTCATATTATCTCATCTCATCTTATCTAAATATCCAAACCAATGTTTTGAATACCGTACCGGACATCGTACCGGTCAAGGCACTGGAACGAAATATTTCGGTACCGGTACCGTTTCGGGATAGCGTTTCGGGATAGCGTTTCGGGATAACTTTTCGGGATAGTCAATATATAAATAAATTATATATATAAATATATATAAAAATTATATTCCAAAATAATAGTCTATATATAAATAAATTATATATAAATACATATATATATATAAATTATAAATAGTCTAATCTGAATTAGGGGTTAAAAATAAGTTTGTAGTTTGAAAAAACCAAAAAAAAAAAAAAAAAACACACAGGCCGAAATATCGGCCGGTACCGGCCGAAATATAAGCCGGTACAGGCCGGTACAGGCCGAAATTTAGTCCGGTATGGCTGGTACCGGCCGGTATTTTAGCCGGTACGGTACAGATATAGTACCTGTACCGGCCGGACGGCCGAAACGAAAAATTTCGGCCGTACCGGCCGGTACGGTACGGGATTTAAAACACTGATCCAAACACCACAAGTATAAATATTTTTCAATTTCAAATATTCAATTTTTTCATCTAATCATTACAACTTTTCCAAATTTTAAAACAAAGCACAAAAAAATAATTCAAAAATTTCAAATACCAAATTAAAAATAATATTAAAAAATAATATTTTAATAATATTTTATAATATTTTTATTCAACTTTTTCTCTCTCATTTTACAAAATCCTATATAACATTTTAACTCAAACCATTTTTAACTCATCTTATCTCAACTCAAATATTTCACTACTATTCACAAACTATCTCAATTCATCTCACTCAACTCACTATTCAAACCACCCTAAACCTCCCCATCTCTCTCTAAAAAACTTAGATCCTTTTCTCAAAAAACTCTATCGGAGGGTAGGGAGGATCCTTCGCTTCTTGGGATGTTTTTGTTCTCAACTTTAATTGGTGCCAAGTAATCATCATCATCATCATCATCAGTAAAGGGTTACAAATATATATATATATATATTAAAAAAAACAAAAAACAAAAAAACAAAAAAAAAAAAAGGAAAAAAAAAAATTTTGAATTCTGTACAGGAATTATAAAGGTATAGATATTATTCTTTTCTGCTCCTTAATTCTTCATTCCTAACAAAGTCATATCTAAACCGATCGATGAAGGAAAGAATTTACATTACATGGGAACTTGTTTCTCATCATCCTCTCTCATGGGGTCTATCTTAATTATGAGGGGCTTCTGGAGATCCAAGGATGATTCTGCTAGGATTGGCAGCATTGATGGGGTCAAGATGGCCTCTATTTCAGCATTTTCTGTAAGTGCTTTGTTCAGAGAAGCCTTGGCAACTTTAGTGATGCAAACCAATATAATGACTGAGCACAAACAAGGTAAGGAAAAAAAAGCTTTCAGTATATCATTGAAATTAGCATAATTTAAAAGTAATTTTCCTGAAACTTTCAACCTTACGCAAGGTTTAAATTAACCGTTCTTGTAGCACTTGTCAAACCTAAGAAAATGTGGGGTCCAAAACAACTAGTCTCATTCTCACGTGACTAAAATGAGGTATCAAATTTATTGATTAAAAAATGTGAATATGTCATCAAATTTTTTTCTTGCCTCTAAGGGTTTATTATAAGATTTCTAGGAGCATAGGAGAAAAAACTTACCAGATAAACCGAATCCAAGAACTATAAATACCTGCATACATAAATAAACGTAAGTATATATATTTAAAAAAATTGAGAAGATAGGAAGGATGGCATACAAAAATCAACATCTCACAGGGTAAGAAAGAAAGTCAAGATGATGAAAGCCTAAAAATATCCTTGGGCTCTGAAAATAACTAATAGGGTCATTCTATTTTTCTTCACGAACTACCGCCGCATTGTCACTTACCTCTCTAAACTTCAACTAGATTGAACTCAATCCCATGAACTACTATCTATTGTCACTTACCTCCCAAACTTTAACTCAGCACAACTCGGTCCACAAACTACCATCCAATTGTCGCTTTCCCCTTTGGTATTCCATTGGCTAGCTCTGATGATATTGGTATCAGTATCATGTTCTGATAGACTTACTTGTGCATCTTGTCTTTGGTGTATTAGACTTTTAGCCAAGTGGCAAGATTAATGTATGTTTAGGCTTCTCTGCCCCGAAAACAACATATTCTCTCACTCTGTATTACTCAAATATAGACCTCTTTCTGTCCTCTTAAACAGTGAATCTGCCAACTCTTGCTCTTATATCAGCCTAAATTTCTCTTCATCTTACTTTCCACTTTTGGTTTTGTGTATTCTATTTCCCATGCACTTCCACTTCCTCATGCCTCGAGATTGTGCCTTTTTTGCCCTTCTTTTCCGTGGAAGTGTGATTGGAGGTCTCACGTGCCTGTCCAAAGTCGCTTTTTTTATATGGACAGCATCGCTTGGGAAAATTTTGACGATCGATAATTTGAGGAAGCGTGGCTTGGTTGTTATGGAGTGGTGTTTCATGTGTAATAAACATGGTGAATCAGTGGATCATTTACTTCTACGTTGTGAGGTGGCTAAGGGATTGTGGGATGGTGTTTTTAGGAGAGCTGGGCTGGCTTGGGTAATGCCTATGAAAGTAGTGAATTTACTTGCGTGTTGGAATGGGCTTCATAGTTGTACTCAAGTGGCTGCTGCATGGCAGATAGTTCCTTTGTGTCTTATGTGGTGTATTTGGTGGGAAAGGAACGACCGGTGCTTTAATAATAAGGAGTGTACTGTAGAGGAAATCTGGAAATTTTTTGTGTGCTCTTTACTTGAATGGTTTTCCGCTATCTGTGCTTAATGGAGGGTCTACTAATGTTTTTGTTTTCTGATTCTAGAATGTAATTAGGTGTTTCTTTTGTATACTTCCTGTGTATTTGGGCTTTGCCTAGTTCCTTCGATGAATAAAAGTGTCTTTCTTACTTGTCAAGAAAAAATAAAAATCTCAGGGTGTACGTGGCAACGGGTGGTAGTTCATAGGACCAAGTTTTACTGAGTCAAAGGTTAGGGGTAAGTGCAATGAGTGGTAGTTTATGAGGAGAAGAAAAAAAAAAGTAATAATCGTAACTAATACCATCCTCTTAATACTCTATTGCTGTTAAAGCAGCAGATGCAACAGAGTACATGGGATCACTATATAATATCCTATCAAATTAAGAGGCGTGAAGAAAAGAATTGGCATGATAATTTGTTTCACTAGCCTTTTTCTGAATATATAATTATGCGACCTAAGAAAAGAGTATTTATGAGAAAACATTGAAACTGCCAGAATGAAAGAATAAAAGCAGAAAAGTAAAGAGATTTTTTTTTTTTTCCACCCAAATGTGGATAGAATCCAACCAGTAACCACAGGAACAGAACAGGCAGATTTAGTGAGAAAAAGAATGGATAAAAGGAACATAGTTGCTGATTCATAAAAATGTATCACACTATGAAGGGTACTAATGCAGTTCCTAATCAAATCTGAATCACAAAGAGTACCAGCATACTAAATTTACGCCTCTTCTAAAACATGAGAAAAAATTAATATGGCTATCTTATCATCAGGACCAGAAAATGCAGAAAAATGAGTTAAAAAAAGGTGCACTACTTGTGACAGTTATCAATACTAGCTTTCATGTGTGATGCTAAAACAATCAGTACAGGAAATAGTCAATCATCACACCATGCAACGGGATTAAATGCACCTAGTTATGGCTCCCATCAGCCTAGAAGACCGCATGTGTTTGGATCAACATAGAAGTGGAATTTGAATGTTCTAAATGGAAAAGTGGTTGAGTCACTTGAGAGATATTTCAAATTTTAGCCAAGCACAGGAAGTGCAAACATAATTAAACCATAAATCAAGGGTTCTCCAAATTCATAACCAGATTCTTAAAATATTTGTTGGCACTACAAAGTGCAAATAACTCGAACAATGCCTCCAGCGCTAATACGCAAATTACAAGAAATAATCCAACATGGTGATTCTGTAAGCTTTGATGACCAACTTAAACTATATTGATGATCCAGAACGCTCCTTACATAAAAACATACGAGGTGGCATAGAACTTACCGAGCGAATTGTTGAAACCTCACTCCATCCATGTGTAACATCAGAAAGATCCTTCAATGTTGTTCCAACATAAACTAGAGCAAATGTTATTGGCTGTAAGAAAAGAATGAAGTGGGTTATCATAAATAAGCAACTTATTTTAGCAAGTATAGAGAGATCCAGTCAACCATGCCTTGACCTATAAAAGAGAACCCAAATATATACTTATTAGAAGGAAATATGAGGATGCCCAAGTTCTAACTCATTTTGTTGAAAGATAACTACAGAAGGGGATATAATTGAAGAATAATCAAAGAAATACAAATACAAATGCGGGCATAAAGGTTTGCCATTTTTGGTAGACAAGATGGTCCAGGATTAACTTGTGGAGGCTCACTCAGCTTCAAAGTCAACTTTAAGTCTTTTTGGACACTAAATTATAATGACTATATGTGCCTCCATCAATATTTTAACATTTCCCATCCGAATATCACTCATTATCACCTTTAGGAGCACATCTGACTTGGGCTTATTTTTATTTCTTTCTCATCTTTCTACTCATGACCAGTCTCAACTAACCCTCTTATTGATTAGAGGGTATCACAATTTACAAACTTGTTAATATAGCGGCGTAACAACATGCTTCTTAGGTGGTAGTACTCAGTGTGACAACAAAATGCACAAATAGAAAACAATGACATGAGAAAGACAAGTGCTAGGTTCGCAAAGAGACTTCACAAAACTAAAGCTCACAAACTGATGTGACTTGCTTTGGTACATTACATTGTAAGCTATTTTTAATGTAAAGTAGATCTAATGATTATAGCAAGCCACATCTATTTTTGAGTTTACTTTTTGTGAGAAATCTTTATGAACCAATTATTTCTCGATGACAAAAAGAAGCAAATTCTATGGAGTGAGAATAGTATACATAAACAACAAAGATAAAATGTGAAGAGCTAGTGAAAGAGGTGATTATATGACCTTGCCGGTAACAAACGTGAGTTGTTGAAACGACATAATTGGACCAGGAGTAATGATAGCATACTTTTTTACTTACAATTTGAAGTTTACATTGAAAATTATAATCAGTGCATCTCAATGGTTTTTATTCACAGCTGATTGATAAAACAATAATTAATCACAAGAAGACAATACCATCATTCCCAACCAAGATGCCAACATATATTCCCCCACGTGCACAGGAGTCACTGACAGGAGGTAATTCAATACGTTGAAAGGAAGTAAAGGAACAAGCCGAAGAAGCAGAACTATCTGTTGAAAACCCCAAAAGGAAAGAAATTAGTAATGATGGTAAAAGAGTTTCCATATAATAATTTAAAGTACAAGAAGAGTAACTACACCAGTGAGTCTTGGAAGAAATTACAATCATGATATATAAAACCACAGCAGGGGTATTAGTTCAGATAGATATTTGGGATGCTTGTGTGTGTGTGTGTGAGTGTGCATATATACATAAATACATGCATACATACATACATACATATATATATATACATACAGCCTCAGTTACAGGAACCATTTAAATATGGTCATGCATCAACCTTGAAACTGCAGCCCTAACTCGCCATAGAGGATCTCTAACTTTCAGACAGACACCCCATTTGCCACTCAAACTTTGGCAATAATTTGTGGTGATGCTAATGCTATTTGTAAAACTCTCCAATCTTATCTATGTGGAAGTTGAAAATGTCATAGAAGACAACCAAAAAAAAAAAAAAAAAAGGCAAACTAGCAAAAATTTTCTAATCAAATAATAAAAACAATATGTATGTGCTTTCTCCTTAGTCACGGCTATAAATGAAGTGTTGTCAACTGCATAACACAAACATCACATCTCTCTATCTCTCTCTTGATTATGAGCTAAAAAGCTTGATCTAGACTAATGAACTTTCCAGTTTGGCACTTAAAATCAAACCTAAGCTCTAATGCAGCCCTCCCAGCACTTTTCTATGTGGTTAAATAAGGCCTCTAAACATACATTTTCTTCACCCATGCCAAAAAGAAAACACTCAATAAAATGACCACTCCAAAGTAATTTGTGCATGGAATTTTCTTTTTGATAAGTTATTCAAGAATTTCTCATCCTTGATGAGGCTAGAAGTGTAATAGGAGATAGACCTTGCAGTGAAGCTACCTGGACCTAATTAATAGTTTGCTGAAGACTAGGAATTATTGGAATTCTCAATTAGAAAAAGATTGTAGTTTCATCACACTCAATCTATAAATGTTTTATCAAAGAAAATCAGAATAAATAGAAAAAATGAAGACACTAGATAAATATTTGACCAAATAGAATATTACACACAGGTGTAGAAAGTGCAGAAGAACTTATGCCTTAAATCCAGATCCTTTTATTGCAATAGCAACAGACTGAAACTTTGGATAATTCTTTAGCTTCGAAGTAACATATGATCTTCCGATCTGCACAAAGTAGCAAAATAAGATAAGTAGATATCAAGAGAAAACACATATAAGGTCCAGAAGCACCTGCACAAAGCAAATTTCAAACAAAAATAACTTGGTCCACGTTTCAAATACATATCTAGGGATAGAGTATTTGCCTTAAGAGGAAGAAACCATGCATGTCCGTGTGCAGGTACTCAACAAATAATAGAACCCTGGTGTTTAGAAGACTTACTGTTCTACCAAGAATGAATGCAGCTATTGCACCAAGGGTGGCACCAATCGAATCAGCTGCAAATCCCACAGGCAACCCAAAGAGATAACCGCCTCCAAGCTGGAAGAGGATTGAAATGTACAAGTAATGTAACCAAATAAAAACTAGAAAGTCTTTCAGTAATTAAACCATCTGTAACTACCTCATGCCATAGTGAAATTCACATGAACTTCAAAAAACATCAAGTGAGCTGAAATTGGGTGTATGATTTTGAAGTTGCAGAGGTGGATTAGTGAAATATAATCAGGATTGGAAACTAATCAGCAGTAAGAAATAACCTTAAAGTTATAGTTCAGTAAAGTAGCATCACTGATACTAGGAAGCATTTCAAATAATTACAAGTTTTCTTCTTTGCAATCAACTTTGGTGCACAACATTCCCATAAGAAAAGAGATTTGGAGAAAAGAACATTGAAAAAATCGTAATAAATCCAAAAGCATTAAAACAACAGACTAAAAGCCTACCGAAAGTACTGAAGCTGGCACCATCAAGACTGTAAGTGGAATGTATGCGATGGCCCTGCAATTTCCCAGGAAAGATAAGTCAACATTTTGGACTTGAATAAAATTCTGGGAAACAACAGCAATGCTATAATCATAAACAACATTAAAAAAGCCCTTTTCTCAGCTAAAAAGGCGTTTTCACATTAAGACAGCAATCCATACCAAAGCAAGATGTATAATTTTGGCCATTAAGAATTACTTACAAAACAAAAGGGCCCCATGGTCCAAGATCCTGCTTCACCCATACCAAGAAATCCTTCAATATCTGAAAATGCAATTCCTTTTAGCACGAGGATGCAAATAATGTATTAAGAATACACCAAAAAAGAAAAGCGTTCAATCTTCACAAGATAGACAATTAGCAAAAGCGCATATCTCCATATCATCATCTGCAAACTAACATTATCACGGCGCGAAAACTCAGATTTCAACTAGACCCAGTTGAAGCTTCATCAAAAACCAAATTCCTAAACTAAAGAGAGAATTATTCCCACAAAATGTAATAAATCAAAAAGAAAAAAGAACTAAATGCCCCAATTCTCTATACCGAAAAAGCAGCATTGACCCACCAACATATGTAATCAATGTCATCCCAACACATATAGATGCATATAAATAACCTTTTCAATGGGGAGGAAAATGCAAGCGGTGGCAATGGCGGCGAGAAGTAGGAGCAAGAGCGAGATCCTAAGGGCGGAGGCACAAGTGACATTGAGCTTGAGCGCCATGAGCAACCTACGACGCCAAGTGAGCCTGAAATCCTCGTCTTTCTCGCCGTCCTCGCCGTCCCTCCCTGATCCACCATGCCCCAAGGACAATCGCGCCCTCAACCCCTCTATGTTTGCCAGATTTAACTTCCCCTCCTCCCAATTTTAGCCAAATAATAATTTAAAAAAGAAACGAATACTTCCTAAATTTAGATAATTAATTATTTTTTCCCCCTTCAGCAAGAACGGCGCTGAGGTTTTGCGGAGTTCAACATTTGTATAAGATTGATCGGTTTTGTTTCTTTGTTCCGATCATCTTTGTCGGTCCTGGTTTCAGAGTTTTAACTTTCACTCTGCTTTGTAGGTTCGACGTTTCCTCGTTGAACTTGCTGCGAACTGTCGTCCTCCTTTTGTTTGGGAATAAATCTACACTCACCGAGGATCCATCCCGAGGATGGGACCCGATGCATTTTTTTTTTTAATTTCCTTATTAGCATTGATCTATGCATATGCAATATGTAAAATCATATTTACATAATATAGTCATAAAATCCTCCACATTGACTTATGCATATCCAAATATTTGGCTACCCATGAACAGTGCTTATCCAAATTTAAATAAACATTATTCACTCTACAAATCATATTTTAATCATTATTTCTCTCTCCTCTCATAATCCTTTCATTTTCTCCTTCCTTCAACAACACAACGAATCTTCACTTGCACATTCATTTTATTATATTTTTAATATATTATTATTAAAAATTTATATTTTTTATTATTACATTTGTATTATTAATGTCAAATATATGTAGTGGATGTTAATTGTAAAATATATATAAAAACATTGATTTTAGCAAAAAAGTAATAATAATAAAATAATATTATTTTATTATTATTTTGTCCCCAATATGCATAAGTCAATGTAGAAATTTTACTTGAATGACAAAGTGGCAATGCAAAAAAGGTAATTTTACATATGCATATGCATAAACCAATGCTAATGCTCTTAGGTGTTAAGAAAATATTTTTTAAATAATATGTAAATTTAAAAAAACATTATTTTTTACGCCATAGGTGTAGCACGGCTCATTGTTTGGTAAAGAGAAAATCGCGTGACTTGATTTACAACGTCTTATTAATAATACGAAAAATTATACTCTAATCTACATGTAGAGATAAATTTTAAAATTTTAGATTTTATATATTGACTTTTACTATTTAAGTTACAAGAAGAAATATTTTGATCAAAGCTGTAGCACAATTCATTCCAGATTATTTTATAAGTTGCTTTAAACAGTTAAGTAGGTAATCAGGATCTTTGTTTTACAATGTCTTCCGAGCAAAGTATTTTCCTCACTCTTTTTTTCTTGATTCTTTAATGGGTAATCATCATTCCTATACTTGATGAGGTATTAGTCAAGATAAATGGATTATGAAACGAGGCTGTAGGTGAGGAGTGGAGTTAGGATTGGTCAGAACATTAGAATCTTCAAGCATTGTTGGCTTAGCATTAAAAGGTGAGTGGAGTTGGGATTGGTCAGAACATTAGAATCTTCAAGCATTGTTGGCTTCCCATTTCAATACCTTTTAATGCTGGGGTGAGTTGGCATCTGATGTTGGAGTAAGGGAGCTTATCGACATGGCGACAGTTCAGTGGAATAGGGAGGCACCATCCAAAATTTCTCAATTGAAGTACAAGAGGTTATATTGAAGTTTCCATTGAAGTACAAGAGGCGATATCCTAGTATATATTTCTTGAGTTTCATCTATGCCAAAGTGTTGGTGCTTTCATTATCTGTTTGCTAGCTGTAGAATGTGGTTAATGTGAATTTTGCTGATTTCTTTACAATTTCTTGGAGTTTATGATGTAGAAGAAATTTGGCTATTTTTCAAAATAAACACATTGCACCTGATGCTGCTGTCCAGAATGATTGTAACTTGTTACAAAGCCATCATGATCAGGTACATTCACAACGACAAGAGGTAGCTAGAGGATGCATGTTGTTTTATGTGTGGCAAAAACCTCATTGTGAAAGTGGTAAGTTAAATGTGGATAGAGCTCTCTTTCCTGATTTGAATAAATTGGGTGTGTGTGTTATTTTAATGGATAAATGGGATACTGTTTTATATGTTATATATATGCAATGTGGTTAATATTTTTGTGATGTTGAAATGGTGGAAGCTCTTACAATTCTAAGGAGTTTCCAATTTATTTCTCATATGGGCTTTGTAAAACTTTAGTTAGAAGATTGCAAACTTTGGCTAGAATAAGGGATTTTCAAAATGTTGAGTTCCGTCATATTCCTCATGAAGCAAATTCTATTACAGATACTTTAGTTAGATTTTGTAAAAGAATTCGAAGGATACTAAGATTTTGTGGCATTCAATTCCAGACTTCGTCAAACAGTTCCTTGTAATTGAACTCTTGTAATGCTTGTTTGCTTTGAATGAATTTAGTTATGTATTCTTAATTATTACAGGAGGGCGAAGCTTTTACTGGCATGATTTTGTTGAACTCGTACTTTATTCGTCTTTAGGAAATTTTTATAAAGATATATCCACCCATTCTGGATAACTATCGAAAAATCCAATGCAAGTCAACCCAATGTACATGTGGCCCTACTATGAGCATTCTCATCTAAATTCTTAAAATTTTTCTTAAATTTTTAGCTAGACACTTTCTATAATTTTATTATAAATTTTACTTTTCTTTAAAAAACTTCTTACATTTCATTCCCTATCATTTCTCTATTCTATTAAAATAAGATTCTTCTATTATTATTATTTTTTTTTTTTAACTTTCATTTTCATTCTTAACTACTAACTCTTTTATATTTTTCTTTTGTTTTCAAATATCACATTTTACTAATTTTGTAAATACTTATACGATTTTTTTTTTCAGGATTAAAAAAATAGTTTTCAAACAATTATCGGTATTAAAAATAATAAATTTTTTTCAACATGTACATTTTCCAACACGATGGTATTTTTTAATATGATTTTTTTTTCGCATATATAATGGTAATATTTGATTTCCATTTGTTTAACGGTCACATTTTTTGTCCTTTTATATAACTGTAATATTTTTTCCGTTTCTCCAACGGTAACACATCTTTTCCACGTGACGACGATAATATTTTTTTGTCATTTTTTCAACGGTAACATTTTTTATCCTTTCTCCAACATTAAAATTTTTGTCCTTTCTCCAAAAGTAACATTTTTTTTTTATCTTTTATCCAACAGTAATATTTTTTGTCATTTCTCAAACGGTAATATTTTTTGTCTTTTCTCTAACAGTAAATTTTTTTGTCTTATATGTAACGGTAACTTTTTTCAGTATAAATAGGACTTTTGCTTCCAGTCACTCACATTCTCAAGAGCCCAAGTTTGATTTTATCAAAAAATTGAAGTTTGTTATTCCGGCCTCAT
Source organism: Juglans mandshurica (assembly GCA_022457165.1). Lineage (NCBI taxonomy): Eukaryota > Viridiplantae > Streptophyta > Magnoliopsida > Fagales > Juglandaceae > Juglans > Juglans mandshurica. Next base: position 23,150,188 of record CM039623.1, read on the forward strand.
CTTCTACTCTCTTCATTAAATGACTCGTTCGTTCTTCCACAAATTGATGATTAACTTATCATTTGAAGATAAGTTGGATGTTGTTTTTAATAACGATGCCGGATCTTCATCGTGGAAATTGCCAACGTCGTAAGTTTGTTCGGCGTGATCATATTCATGGGCACGAAAAAGGCGATTATTTTGCAGAAAATTCAGTATATCCCTCAAATCTGTTTCGAATGAGATTTCATATGAGTCGTCCACTATTTGTTTATATTCAACATGAGGTAAAGGCTTACGAGCTCTACTTCATTCAGAGAAGAGATAAAAGCCGGAATACTCGATTTATCTTCTATACAAAAGACAACCGCAACACTTAGAATGCTGGCGTCTGGAGTAACTGGTGATTTTATGAATGAATACACCGCAATGGAGAGCCTTAAAAAATTTGTGAGAAAGCACTGCAATGGAGAGCCTTAAAAAAATTTGTGAAGACAATCGTAAATATTTTTTCAGATGAATATTTGTGGTCTCCAAATGCCAATGATATTGCTTGATTGCTAGCGGGTGGTGAACAACAGGGATTCTCAGAAATGCTGGGAAGCATTGATTGCTTGCATTGGAGGTGAAAAAATTGTCCTGATACCTGGAAATATATGTACTCCAGCCACTGTCGTGAACCAACTATTATTTTAGAAGCAGTTGCTTCATATGATATTTGGATATGGCATGCATTTTTTGGTATGCCTGGTTCATATAACGATATCAATGTACTAGAGAGATCTTTTATTTTTACGGAACTTGCCCAAGGGTGTGCTTCTTCAGTAAATTACTCAATCAATGGCAACGACTACACTATGGATAGGGCTGTAAATGAACCAGTCTATTTGATAACACGCTTGGTTAAAGTCGAATTGAACTCGACTCGTGAAAAAAAATGTTCGTTCGTGAAAGCAGATACCCGCTCGATTTGTAAATGATACATACCCGACAAAAATCGACTCAACTCGGCTAAGCCTCGTTAAGGCTCGCTCGTTTATACTCGAGTCAACTCGTTAGTTCGACTCTATTAAAACTCATTCATATATTGATAAATATATACATACACCTATGTATATATACATATATATATGTATTAGCTAATAATATAAGCATACTATTTTTATAATTAAAATATATAAAATGTAATCTAATTAATTATGTCTATATAATGAATATACTTCATAGGTATATTTTATAATTTGTATAATAATTAGTACATAAAATTTAATATTCATATACTAGTATGTAAGAACCATATATGAAATAGATATATGTTATCATATTAAGTGTATGTATTGATAATATATGTAGGTATATAATATATTGTTATTTTGGATAAATATCAACTAAATAGATATTAATTATTTATAAATTTTTCAAAATTTTATAATTCAATAGAGGTTTAACTTGTTAGTTGTATAAATTCAATTAGATCTTTTATTTTTTATTTATTTAATTTATTAATTATTAAATCTTATTCAAAAAATAAAAAAAATAAACAATTCGAGCTCGAGCTCAGCTCGACTCGAACTTGTTTGTTGGACGAGCTCGAGTTAAGAGTTTAGCTTATTAAATCGAGCTCAAACAAAGAATAAAAAAGAATCTCGAGCTCGGGCTCTGGCTCGAGTATTTTGAGTCGAGCCGAGCTCGGCAAGCCAAAGATTGACTCGACTCGATTACAGCCCTAACTATGGGGTACTACCTTGCGGATGGTATTTATCCAAAGTGGTCAACGTTTGTAAAGACGATTCCATCTCCATAAGGGAATAAGAAGAAAATTCTTGCAGCAATACAATAATCAACAATAAAGGATGTACAACGTTTATTTGAGGTGCTTCAATAATAATTTACAATCTCATGGACCTTCACAAATGTTCAAGGTGAAGAAGCTAACAAATATAATGAAAGCATGTGTTTATTCTACATAACATGATCATCGAAGATGAGTGTGATGATAATCAAGGTTCGAATATCGAGTATGATCAAGTTAATGATGGTATTGCAGAATTATCGCGCAATCCTACAACCGAACTTAGAGATAGTTTGGCACATCATCAGCTCCAAGCAAATCTAATTGAACATCGATGGCAATTTTGTTCTCAACAATAGACTAGCATTTTCTCCATTATATTTTGTCTTCTGATTAGTAGTGAATATGTATTCCTGCTTCTTCAATTTCCATTCCCTTAAACATGTTTTCTTCAAGAACATGCAGATTATTGTTATAATATGTTCATTATCTGTAATAGTTTTAGCAGTTGTAATGCCAGACATTATCAATAGATTCTATACATGAACAAAATCATTGTCAACATTTTTAAGCTGCTAGAATAAATACCACTAAAAGTACAAAGTATAGTATACATACATCCAAGTTTTTAACAATGCCAACCAACCGAAAAAGACTCAAACTCACTGATTAATGTTGTAAACATTATACAAATTGTACTTTGCCTCAATAACAAATTAATTACCTAAAAAACAAGTTAGTTTTTGTTCAGTATTGCGTCTCGCCACGATTTCCCGTTGACATGACTAGAAATATATACGTTGCAGTCCAAGCAAGGTACTGACATCGATCATCATTATTCGCTCATCTCTCTCTCTGCTCTCTCATCCGCTTCCCTCAGGGCGAATTCCAATTTCTCGGCCTTGAACCTCAATCTCTCGTCCTCTTGTTGGATTTCATTTCCACATCTTTCTCGATCATATTGCATCTTCTCAACATTGTGTCGAAAATATTCTTTCTCTTGAACGCGTGACTCCTCTCGAGAAGAGTATACTTCAGCTTGCTCAGCTCAACAATCTCCTCTGCTGGCCTGCTTTGGGCCTTACGTTTTGCTTTCTCATCTTTGCTTCTCACTAGCATTTCAAATTCAATGACATCATTGTCCACATAACATTCTCGGCCTCGATACCACAAACTGAATCTACAACAGCAGTTGAGGTACGAGTCAGGGTCGGGGACATCATTGACCTATGCTTTTGAGTTATCATTTGTGCAACGTTGAATCCATTTTGGTTGGTCCTTCAACAGGTGCCAATAATACTCGAACTGAAATGAGGTTTTATCCAGCAATTGATACATGATCTTCGCTTTGTCAAACTTGCAATTCAAGAATAAAATGGCAAACTTAACCACCAAGCAGATAAAGGAAACATAACTTACAAAAAAAAGCAAATGCGAAAAGCATATAAAAGTGGATGGTTATACATTCTCTTGCTCGGTCATGTCACTTTGATCCAACCCTTCAACTTGGGCCAGTTTAGCACAGAATTTGTTGGTGGCCTTTTGAATGACCGACCATCAATGTATTAAGGACTCAACACTCCGCTTAGTTGTACTTTCTTTATATTCATTGAAATGCTGACTAATTTTTTCTCAAAGTTGGGTGTGTTTTTGGTCTGTTCCCTGGATGGGATCGACGCTACTATTCAACCATGGTGAGACAAGTAACTTGTCTTCTTCGGGGGTGAAGTTCACACCATTGGTTGATTTTCTTACGCCTTTGGGCTCTACTTGGGATGGGGGTGGAGAGCTATTCAAAGTCATAGGAGATTGTTGACTTTGACCACCATAAATGTGGTCAATTTGAGGGTCCTCACTAAGGAGGCAGGTGAAGTATATATTTTCATGGTCTTGTGAATCCATTTCTAAGTAATTCTAGACACACAACAGTTGGTAGACACGTTAGACACTTAACAACAATAGAGACGTGATTTTGGTAGTCGGCTCAAGAACCCCATGGTAACATATAGGAAATTTGGCACCCTCCCTCAAATGGCTGCAAAACCGATTGCCACTACTTATTGGTCGTCCGGGTTACCATGCCATGGAGGTATGTACCAAATTTCCTGTGTCCCCACGAGGATTTGTCATCATCACAGCTGAGGGGGTTTGTGAAGGGAAATCCAACAACAACAATACTTTAATCCAAAAAAAAGAAAAACTAAGCAACGTTACTAAATCAGAACATAACACCAAGAAATATAATTTACAAAATCCAAACAACTAGACAGCATGCAAATGAATAAGACCATAAAAATAGAAAGTTCATTTGGCAATATATGGATTAAAACAGAATCTAAAGGAACAAATATAACTGTCACATGTATGTCATTGGAGAAATTTAGCATGCAAAATCAGCATCATTAATTTCCTAAATCCAAACAACAGGAAATCAACATGCAAATATCACAAGACTTTGTCAAAACATAAATGAGATAAGCAATATATGGATTAAAAGAGAATGTTCTAATATATGGATTAAAAGAGGATGTGCTAAATGAATAAGAGCATTCTCATCTGCTTTCATGAAGAATGTGTGTTCCATGGGGCTCGGCATGTATTTGTTTTTTTGTTTTTATAGGAGCCCAACCTCGAATGATTGCAAAACCTTATACCCAGGTTGCCTTTTGTGAAAGTTATCACAAAATACTTGGTGACCATCCGGGTTCGGATTACCCTGTCATATCAATGGAGCCCCATGTCTCAACACCTGTGAATTAACCCCACTCATCACAGCCTTACACTAGATATGCAGCCCCACTCAATATGCCTAAATCAACACCAACAGCTGTAAAGGACGAAGGTAGAACTAAATCACAACATGCAAAATCACCAAAAGTTGTCGAATATGCATGGTTTTGTCATCATCTATTTACATTACCAAAATCACAAAGATTTAGAACAAAATCACAGCATGCAAATGAGGAAATACCCCTCTCTAAATCACAGCCCCAAATAGCAAGTACTTCAAGTGAAAAATTGAGCATGAAAATTAAGCCAACAAAAGTAGTTAGGTGCATCAACGTGGCTAACAAAAACAAGACCAAACTGAGCAACAACTAAAAGTAGAAGAGCAAAATCAGAGCATGCAAAATCAGAAATAGGCATGCAAAATCACAGCCCCAAATGACAAGTATTTCAGGTGAAAAATGACCTATAAAATGGCAAGAACTTCAAGTGAAAAACTGAGCATGAAAATTAATTTCCAGCAAAGGTAGTTAGGTGCATCAACATGGCTAACAAAAACAAGACCAAAGTGAGCAGCAGTTAAAAGTAGAAGAGCAAAATCAGAGCATGCAAAATCAAAAATAGGCATGAAAAATCACAGCCCTAAATGACAAGTATTTTAGATGGAAAAGGACTATAATGGCAAGTAATTCAAGTAAAAAACTGAGCATAAAAATTAATTGCCAACAAAGGTAGTTAGGTGCATCAACATGGCTAAAAAAAAAGACCAAACTCAGCATTAGTTACACAAAGTAGAAGAGCAAAATCAGAGCATGCATCAAGGTGAAATAGGTATGCAAAATTAGAGCCCCAAATGGCAAGTAATTCAAGTGAAAAAGTACTATAAAATGGCAAGTACTTCAAGTGAAAAACTGAGCATGAAAATGAATTGCCAACAAAGGTAGTTAGGTGCATCAACGTGGCTAACAAAAAAAAGACCAAAGTGAGTAGCAGTTACACAAAGTAGAAGAGCAAAATCAGAGCATGCAAATTAAGAAATAGGCATGCAAAATCATAGCCCCAAATGGCAAGTATTTCAAGTGAAAAACTGAGCATGAAAAATAATTCCCAATAAAGATAATGAATGCATCAACGTGGCTATCAAATTAAAGACCAAATTGAGCAGAAGAATCACAGAGTTAGAGCAAACTTACAGCTTGCAAAATCAGAATAATAGGGATGCAAAATCACATACCAAAATGGCAAGTATACTTTGTGAAAATGAAAGCAGGAAAAATAATTCCCAGCAAAGATAATGAATGCATAAAAGTGGCTATCAAATTAAAGACCAAACTGAGTAGCAGAACCACAAAGAGTTAAAGCAAACTCACAGCCTGCAAAATCAAAATAATAGAGATGCAAAATCACAAACTGAAATGACAAGTATACTTTGTGAAAATGAAAGCATGAAAAATAATTCACAATAAAGATAATGAATGCATTAAAGTGGCTATCAAATTAAAGACCAAATTGAACAGTAGAATCACAAACACTTAGAGCAAACTCACAGCCTGTAAAATCAACATCTTCAATAGGGAAGCAAAATCACAGACCCAAATGGCAAACCTTAAACAGATCGTGACCAACTGGGAAAATCAATGCCCCAATTTTGCATAACAGATAGGTTCGAGTTGGTGCTACAGATTCGAGTAGCAGAACACCCAAATTCGTAAATCACAAGCCAAGAGAAAGTGTAAAATCAGACCCAACAAAATCGAGTAAAGCACGGCTCAGCATCAATAAATCATAGAGTAATCACAACGTTAAATCACAGATAAAGCACGACATCGATGGATGTAAACAATGAAGCATGTAAGGTGTATGCTAGGAAGAAGATGTATGCTAGAAACGTGTATACAATGAAATGTGTATGCTAGAAAGGTGTATGCTAGGAAGAAGATGCAAACACAATATTTTAAACAAAAAAGATGCAAACTCAGTATTTTAAAGCATGAAAGGTGTATACTATGTAAACAATGAAGCATGCAAAGTGCAAGCTCATCAGTAAATATAAAAAATTAAGGGCAAGAAAGATACAAACTCAGTATTTTAACGAGGTTTAGCCCTAGAACCTACATCATCACCTCAAGCTACCTAGATATTGAGGACTCCCAAATTCACTATTCAACCTTCCTTAAGTGGAGATAGAATCCTATTACACATTTGAATAAAAATGTCTTGAGCCATCTCTTGATGTAATTGTTGATTTTTGAATTTTGTTTTGACATTATTGGTTAATGGTATAATATGTTTCTATCTTCACTTGAAGGAGGTTTAATAGTGAATTTGGAAACCCTCAAGGGATAGCTTGAGGCGAGGACGTAGGCAATACAGTTGAATCTTGTTAAAATACAAATTTGTATCTCTCTTACCCTTTATATTTACTGTTGTTTAGTATTCTATTCACATTTTAAGTTGTGTATTTGATATATAATTGTTAATTTTTTTAAACAAAGCCAATTGACCCCTTTTGGGTTTGTCATCTGGGAAATAATTGGTATCAGAGCATGGGTTCTGTTGAAAACTAATTGTCTTTTGAATTAAAGATCTTAGGGTTAACATTTCAGGAGCTTTTGGTAAGGCCAATCCGCTACTCGACATCAACTATTTTGTAGAAATAATTACTCATTCTAGAAAGTTAGAATGAGAATATTTCATGAGGCTCAAAATCCTCAAATATAGAGATGCGTTGCAAAAGGACCACACATCATAACAAAAGTTGTTGATAGAGTAATGATTATATAATAATAAGACTTGGATGATGAAGATAGGAAATTTGTTCAATTGGATCATAGGCCACAAATTTGTTATAGTGTGCCCTCAACGGGAATGAGATCAATAGAATAATAACTTCCATGTCCGCAAAGAAAATCCAGGATAAGTCGAAAGTAACTTATGAAGGAACTTCACAAGTCAATGAATAAAAAATTTACCTTTTCATTCATGAATATGAAATGTTTAGAATGACTGATGATGAATTTGTAACCACTATATTTACTCATTGTACTAACATTGTAAATAATTTAGCAACTCTTGACAAAGTTTATTCAAATTACTTGTAAATGATAAGAAAAATTCTCACTCTCTCCCAAGAAGCTAGGAACCAAAAGTTATGTTGATTTATGAAGCTAAATCCCTCACGAAACTGAAGGATAACTGAACTCATCAGGTCACTTATTACCTATGAGTACATATTAAAAATATGAGAAGAAAAAAAAAATCCAAAGATGAGTCTGACACTTAAAGCTCTTTCACAAGAAAGCGACAGTGAAGAAGATGAAAAAAATGACGACAAATACAAAAAAGTTGCAATATTAACAAGAAGATTTTAGAGATTCTTAAAGAAAGATAAAGCATCACTTATTATTAAAAAGGTTTTATATTTTTTTTAATAACTAAAACCTTCTTGTTAAAATTGCAACTTCCCCATCTTCTTCACTTTCTCTTTCTTGTGGAACTTCTTTAAGTGCCAAGCTCTTCTTCAGATAAATTTTTTTTCCCATCTTTTTAATGTGTAATCATGGGTAATAAGTGACCTAATGAGTTCAGCTATCTCAAATTTTGTGAGGGCTTTAATTTCAAGAATTGCCATAACTTTTGGTTACCAACTTATTGGGAGAGAGTTGAAAAATTTTCTTATTATTTTCAAATTTGAATAAACATTGTCAATAGTTGCTAAGTTATATACAATGTTAGTAAAACGAGTAAAAATACTAGATATAGATTCATCATCAGTTATTCTAAATATTTCATATTCATGAACAAGAATATAAAATTTTTATTCCTTGACTTGCGAAATTCTTTTATAAGTCACTTCCAACTTATCTCAAATTTTCTTTACAGACTTGCAAATCATTATTCTTTTAATTCATTCCACTAAGAGTACAATAAACCAATTTTTGGCCTGTGAATTCAATCATACAAACTTCATTTCTTCATCATCATCATCATCTTCTTCTTCTTCTTATATAATCATTACTCCATCAACATGTTTTTTTGGGATATTTGAGAATTTTGAGTATCATAAAATATTCTCATGCTACTCAAAATCCTAAGTACTTTAATGAGGTTTAGTCACATTGCCTATGTTTTCACCTTAAGTTACCCCTTGAAGATTTCTAAATCACTATTTAAACTCATTCAGGTGCAGATAGAAACCTATTATACCTTTGAGCAATAATGCTTCAAAGAGTTCGTGTAGAACACCTTATTGACTTACAATCATCTTATGAGTAGTGATTCAACTATTCTCTTTGTAGAACTCCTACTACATTCATAAGAGTTATATAAACATTTTTACTATTTATACAATAGTTGATAGTGGGTAGGATATCAGATTACACTCCTAATTGAGTGAGATAAAAAAATATAATGCAAATTATATCTCTTTCAAAATAAATAAGTGTTACGGCTCAATGCTAGAAAAAAAAAAAGATTGCGAGGTTTTGATGAATGAATGTTTTAAAACTTGTAATGATATATGTTTGAAGATCTCAAATGAGTTATTTATAGACATATGAGTTTTCATTTCAAATTTGAAAACACTTAAATGTCAAAAGTGAGAATCATTCAGTTTTCAAATTTTCAATATACCAAGCACTATGGAAAAAACAATCAACCATCTTTCCAATTTTGAATTTTTAAACTTTCAATTATATCATATACATGTTGAAAAGGATAATCAATCATCTTTCAAATTTCTAAACTTCAAATTTTTAATCATATCACGCATATGTGAAAAATATAATAAATTATTTTTCAAATTTTCAAGCGCATTATGCAATTGTGAAAAGGACAATCAATCATCTTTCAAATTTTTAAATATTCAAACTTGTAATCATATCATACACATGTGAAAAATGCAAAAATCGATCTTTAATAAGTATTTAATAAAAATATTTTTTGAGCCTTATATTTTTGTTGAATTTGAAAGTGATGTACAATAAAAAAAATACTCTTAGAGTTTCATTTGTAAACTTGTATATTTTCTTGTTCATGCTTAATTTGTTGATATCATTATCCTTCAAGACTCGACACCCAGGGAAGGTTTTTTTTTTTTAATTATTATTTTTGTTTTTGTTACATTTTTTAAAGCTTTTTTAGTTTTTTCAACAAATGTATATTTGTAAAATTTATATTATTTTAATAATATGATTAGCGTATCACTTTTACACCACATGTCAGATTCTAAATAGTTGACACATGGCAAGTAAGCCGTTAGAGAAAAGTGTTATTATAATCAGAAGTTATAATTGTTGAGACTCCTAGCCCAATTCAATAGGCCCTAGTCGTAGCATGTTCAATGAAAGATTTGGGCCACTTTAGTCAAGGAGATCACAATGACTAGTGGCCACTTTTACATACTATTGTATGCTCAATTAAATTTAAAATCAGTTGACTAACCTTAATTTCTATTGAAAAAATTTAAACTTATTTAAGAAAGGGGTGCTACCTTTACCTTCCGCATGGGGGATGCTCTTGTCCCACCCCCACATGGACGGGGAGGATAGTTTGGGATCTCGTAACCTGGCACCGACCCTATTGGCTAGGGTTGGGCAACGGGGCCCTGCCCCTAGTTACCCCGCCCTCGTTCGCCCCGCCCCCGCATGGGCGGGTGGGCTACCCCACATCGCGCATGCGGGGGCAGGGGGCCCCGCCCCCACCCCCGCTCCGCACTCCTCCTATTTTTAATATAAAAATTTATAATTTATAATATTTATATAAGTAATTTATATAAATATATTGTATATAAATATATACAATTTGTTAAAAACTTGAATATTGTCTTGACCTCCTAGGCCAACCATTATATAGGAGGCCAATGCAATATAATAGTGATAGTTAAGCAATGTGGAAATATCCAAAATATAACTCTACTGAGTTTGTGCTTTTTTTAATGTATAAATTTCAATTTATACTTTAAATTATATTATAATTTGAGTCTAAAAAATATTTTTAGACTAAAAAAAAATTTAGACAATGGGATGAGCAGGGGGCCGGCGGGGTGTGGTTTCTATCCCACCCCCCGGTAGTGGGGCGGGGGGCTGGTATGAAACCCCTCCACCCGCATGGTACGGGGCGGGGGCGGGGAGTGGGGTAGCACCCCTACTATTGGCTGGTGCCCAACGACCATTCGCCCACCACCAATCCATGACAAAAAATAATCAAAAAATACCAAAAAATCCAAAACAACCAAAAAACAATAACAAATCCACAAAACACATATCCATCCACAACAAATCGAAAAACAACAAAGAAACCCATAAAACCGAAACAATAATAGATATGAGATTCTTAGCAAAGAACCGTGGCCATGAATAGTCGCGGGTCTCTTTGCAAATCCACGACCATTTTTGGTCGTGGTTCCACGTCCATTCATGCTTCAAGAAGGAGGAAAAGAAAAAGTGGAGGAGGAGCTGATGAGGATGAGAAGAAGAAGATGAGGGAGGAGGAGAGGAGACTCAAGAGAGAAAGGGGGCTCCACCGTGCCAACGAGAGGGAGAGAGAGACAACAACTGGGGGGAGGAAGAGAGATTGAGAGAGAAAAGAGAGAGGGAAAAAAAAGACGGGGGAGGGGGAAAGAAAAAGAAGGGGGGAGAGTTAGGTTTTAAGTTAAACCTAACCCTGAAACGATGTCGTTTTATTTAAAAAAAAAATTAAAACCTTAGCTAAAATGGTTTCTCCCCAAAATGATGTTGTTTTATTAAAGACAACTATATATATCTAGGCTAGGCCGGACGGACAAGGTAAACCCCGAGTTGGCTTGGGCCTAGCCTAGGCCTTGCCCCTAACTCCTAACTGTGTGTGGGCATTCATCTGCACGTCCACTGTTTGTGGACGGGGCCCTCGCCCCAACTAGGTGGATGCTGAACAGGGTGTGGGGATGGCGAGTGGCAGTGCCCCACCACCCAACCCTAATTTGATATGCTTTTTAGGTTTGATATTTATGAATCTCATGTCAGTTTAGTGCATATTTAGTTATCCATATATGTAAGTATGAGTTTTACTTACAAATAAGTGTATAAACATGTTTATTGTGTACTCATTAGAATTGTAAAAAATAAAAAAAGAAAAATCAAACGGGATATTTTTTTATGATACTTGATGTAGTAGGCTTCCACAATAGTAATGTATTTGGTGTGTCAATAAGCTATACTTAATAATTCACACCACCCGACAATTTGAACTTTTAAGTTGTATGCTATAACCTGATATGATAATTCTATTTTTTTTTATTGACATCGAGTGTCACTACAAGAAATACTTGTTTTAAAAAGGCGATTGCTTAGGTAGTAAGCAAATGAAACTCTTCTCTCGTCCTCTTTGAGTTTCTGGGGTGAAGTTTTCTCTCATCTTACTCTTGTAAAGATGGGGTCTATCTCTAATTCGATTGATGAATTGAGAGTGTAGTGATGGAACTCATAGAAATTAAGTGGAAACAATTACAATTAACCAAGGAGGAGGACACCAAGATTCTTATTGATGAAAATTTTATACTAGAAGAAACCAAGAAAGGAGCATGTAGTCTAGTTGGCAAACTATGCTTGGAACCTATCATTAGCAAAGATATTTTGCACACAACTATGACAAAAATATGGAAATTAAGAAGCTCATTTTCGTTAACAGAGATTAGTAGCAATCTTTTTGTACTTTCTTTTGAAGAACATGTAGATATGGAGAAAGTTATGTAGATATGTGAAAAATATAATAAATTATTTTTCAAATTTTCAAGCACATTATGAAATTGTGATTCTGTGAAAAGGACAATCAATCATCTTTCAAATTTTTAAATATTTAAACTTATAATCATATCATACACATGTGAAAAATACAAATCGATCTTTAATGAGTATTTATTAAAAATACTTTTTGAGCCTTAGATTTTTGTTGAATTTGAAAGTGATGTATAATAAAAAATATTCTTAGAGTTTCATTTGTAAACTTGTATCTTTTCTTGTTCATGCCTAATTTGTTGATGTCATTATCCTTCAAGACTCGACACCTAGGGAAGGTTTTTTTTTTTGTTTTTTAATTATCAAAATTATTATTATTTTTTGCTTTTGTTACTTTTTTTTAAAGCTTTTTTAGTTTTTTTAACAAATGTAGATTTGTAAAATTTATATTATTTTAATAATATGATTAGCGTATCACTTTTACACCACATGTCAGATTCTAAATAGTTGACACATGGCAAGTAAGCCGTTAGAGAAAAGTGTTCTTGTTAAGACTCTTTTGGACCTATAATCAGAAGTTAGAATTGTTGAGACTCCTAGCCCAATTCAATAGGCCCTAATTGTAGCATGTTCAATGAAAGATTTGGGCCACTTTAGTCAAGGAGATCACAATGACTAGTGGCCACTTTTATATACTATTGCATGCTCAATTAAATTTAAAATCAGTTGACTAACCTTAATTTCTGTTGAAAAAATTTAAACTTATTTAAGATAGGAGTGTTACCTTTACCTCCCAGATGGGGGATGCTCTTGTCCCACCCCCACATGGACGGGGAGGATGGTTTGGGATCTTGTAACCTGGCACCGCCCCTATTGGCTATGGGTGGGCAACGGGGCCCTTCTCCCCGCCCCCGCATGGGCGGGCGGGCTACCCCGCACCGCCCATGCGGGGGCGGGGGGCGGATTGACCCCAGCAGAGCCTCGCCCCCACCTCCCGCTCCGCACTCCTCCCCTTTTAATGTAAAAATTTGTAATTTTTAATATTTATATAAGTAATTTATATAAATATATTGTATATAAATATATACAATTTGTTAAAAACTTGAATATTGCCTTGGTCTCCTAGGCCAACCATTATATAGGAGGCCAACGCAATATAATAATGATAGTTAAGCAATGTAGGACTATCCAAAATATAACTCTAATGAGTTTGTATTTTTTTAATGTATAAATTTCAATTTATACTTTAAATTATATTATAATTTGAGTCTAAAAAATATTTTAGACTAAAAAAAATCTTAGACTATGCGATGAGCAGGGGGCGGGGCGGGGCGGGGTGCGGTTTCTACCCCATCCCTGGTAGCGGGGCGGGTATGAAACCCCTCCACCTGTATGGTGCGCCCGCACCATGCGGGTAGCACCCCTACTATTGTCTGGTGCCCAACGACCATTCGCCCACCACCAATCCATGACAAAAAATAATCAAAAAATCCAAAACAAGCGAAAAACAATAACAAATCCACAAAACACATATCCATCCACAACAAATCGAAAAACAACAAATAAAACTATAAAACCGAAAATAGGTATGAGATTCTAAGCAAAGAACCATGGCCATGAATAGTTGTGGGTCTCTTCGCAAATCCACGACCATTTTTGGTCGTGGTTCCACGTCCATTCATGCTTCAAGAAGGAGGAAAAGAAAAAGTGGAGGAGGAGCCGATGAGGATGAGAAGAAGAAGATGAGGGAGGAGGAGAGGAGACTCAAGAGAGAAAGGGGGCTCCACCGTGCCGACGAGAGGGAGAGAGAGACAACAACTGGGGGGTGGAAGAGAGATTGAGAGAGAAAAGAGAGAGGGGAAAAAAAGACGGGGGAGGGGGAAAGAAAAAGAAGGGGGAGGGTTAGGTTTAACTCCCTGAAATGATGTCGTTTTATTTAAAAAAAAATAAAACTTTAGTTAAAATGATTTCTCCCCAAAATGATGTTGTTTTATTAAAGACAACTATATATATATATATATATATATATATCTAGGCTAGGCCGGACGGACAAGGTAAACCCCGAGTTGGCTTGGGCCTAGCCTAGGCCTTGCCCCTAACTCCTAATTGTGTGCGGGCATTCATCTGCACGTCTACTATCTGTGGATGGGGCCCTCGCCCCAACCAGGTGGATGCCAAACAGGGTGGGGGGATGGCAAGTGGCGGTGCCCCACCACCCAACCCTAATTTGATATGCTTTTTAGGTTTGATAATCATGAATCTCATGTCAGTTTAGTGCATATTTAGTTATCCATATATGTAAGTATGAGTTTTACTTACAAATAAGTGTATAAACATGTTTATTATGTACATATTACAATTGTAAAAAATAAAAAAAGAAAAATCAAACGGGATACTTTTTTATGCTACTTGATGTAGTAGGCTTCCACAATAGTAATGTATTTGGTGTGTCAATAAGCTATACTTAATAATCCACACCATCCAACAATTTGAACTTTTAAGTTGTATGCTATAACCTGATATGATAATTCTATTTTTTTTTATTGACATCGAGTGTCACTACAAGAAATACTTGTGTTAAAAAGGCAATTGCTTAGGTAGTAAGCAAATGAAACTCTTTTCTCGTCGTCTTTGAGGTTCTGGGGTGAAGTTTTCTCTCATCTTACTCTTGTAAGGATGGGGTCTATCACTAATTCGATTGATGAATTGAGAGTGTAGTGATGGAACTCATAGAAAATAAGTGGAAACAATTACAATTAATGAAGGAGGAGGACACTGAGATTCTTATTGATGAAAATTTTATACTAGAAGAAACCAAGAAAGGAGCATGTAGTCTAGTTGGCAAACTATGCTTGGAACCTATCATCAGCAAAGATATTTTGCACACAACTATGGCAAAAATATGGAAATTAAGAAGCTCATTTTCATTAACAGAGATCAGTAGCAATCTTTTTGTACTTTCTTTTGAAGAACATGTAGATATGGAGAAAGTTATGTATGGGAGGCCTTTGCTCTTTGATGATAGTCCATTTGTGCTTAAGCCATTTGATGGTTTAACACCACCAAGTAAGATGCTATTTTTATTTGTGGTCTTTTGGATTCAGTTGTTGAACCTACCATTGGCTTGTATGAATGAAGGAATAGGCCAAAACATTGGGGAAACTATTGGGTTGGTTAAGCATGTTGATATTCCTACTGAGGGCTCAGGTTGGGGAAAACTTTTAAGAATACAAATAGAACTCAAGCTTCATAAGCCTATTTCAAGAGGCTGGTCATTTAACCTACTGGGGGAGAAATTCTAGATTCTTATTAAGTATGAAAAACTTCCTAAACTGTGTTTCAGATGCGGCATAATTTTCCATGGTGCTCAAGGCTGCATGGAAGCTTGTACCTTAAAGGCTAAAAAAATGGACCAGTTTGGAATATGGCTTAGGGTTGATCAAGCCTTAAGATGTCAACCATTATCTACTGAAGTTTCCAAGTTCCAAGTCTGGTAATCCGAATGATCAACCTCAAGTTCCAAATCCAATGGCTGCTGAAGTAAATCATGCTAACCAGAGTCCACTGCCAGAAAAAGAAGATTGTTTTAATATTGATTTAAAACAAGATAAGCTTTTATTGGAGGAGGAACCTTCAAATAGACAGATTAATGTGTTGCAACAAAAATCAATTGTTAACAGCAATGAGGTGTCAACTGAGCCACTGGACATGATGGGTCTCTCAGATCCAGTGGGAGATCTTCATGCATAGGGAGCCCACTTATCAGTCACAAAGTCCAGCCCATCGAATGGAATGATACAGGGAGGAACATTAGCAGTTCAAGTGCTAGGTGAAGGGAAAAGAGTGCTAAGATGCTGGAAGAGACTTGCAAAGAAGTCAGGTACTATGGCTTCTAACTCTCTCAATGCTAAAACTAGGAAAAAGTATGAAGTTTCTGAAGTTGAGATTGAACAAGGAGTGGGCAAGAAGGGTAGAATTACACTGTCAGATCTTGAGGTTTCCAATGACTCTCAATTGGCAGTGGCTGGACTCCAGCCCTGCCAATCTATATGAAAAATACTAAGTTTGAACTGTTAGGGGTTTGGAAACCCCCAGACAGTTCAAGACTTCTGTCAAATGATCATAGATAAGTGCCCTGAAATACTTTTTCTAATGGAAACAAAATTAAGATCAAAGGAGATGGAGTTTGTGAAGACTCGACTAGGTTTTCAGAGCTGTTTTACCGTTGACTCTATTGGAAGGAGGGGTGGTTTAGCTTTGCTGTGGAAGCATGAGGACGCACTTAGCATTATCAATTACTCAAATCACCATATTCATGCAATTGTTAGGGTGATTCAATCTGGTTTTGAATGGTGTCTTACTGGTTTTTATGGGGTTCTTAAAACTAGCAGGAGGTGGTATTCTTTGAGACTGTTGAATCTTATTAAACTTGACCAAACTCAATGTTGGTGTATCTTACGTGATTTCAATGAGATTCTATCTCATGATGAAAAGCATGGGGGGAATGTTAGACTTGAGTCACAGATGGAGGGTTTTAGATTGGCTTTAGAACAAACTGGCTTGCATGATATTGGGTGGAAGGGTCAAAAGTACACACTTGAAGCAATAGGCATTTAGATGCCTCATTTACCAAAGAAAGGCTGGATCGAGTACTTGCTAATCAAAGCTGGCTAAAAAGATTCAGCATGAGTGAGAATGAGGTACTAGTTGCTAGGAATTCTGACCATCATCCTCACTTGTTGTCTTTTAAAGATGGTTTGGGGAATCATTTAATCAAAAGAAAGCTATTTAGATTCAAGGCAAAGTGGATGCTAGAACTTGATGGGGAAGAAATAGTCAAGGGTGCCTGGAATAAGCCTCTAGTTTGTAATTACAACAATAACAAATGTAAAGTCTTACTTCAAAATTACAATAATGCAAAGAAGAACTATTGAGGAGGAGCTCAAGAAAAAGAAGTGATACTCAAAAGGAGATTGAGGAGAAAACAAAATTGCTAAAGTGTTCATAATACAACAACAATCAAAACTTTACAAAATGAGATGAGTCTATTATTGGAACAAGAAGATGTCAAATAGAAGCAAATGGCTAAGAAGCACTGGTATAAATCAGGGGATAAAAATACAAAATTCTTCCATGCTTGTGCTACTGATAGAAAAAAAAATTGGATTAAATCTGTGAAGGCTTCTCAAGGTGCTGTGTTCACAGAAATGGAGGAAATTGATAGGGTCTTCATGTAGTACTATGGAAAATTATTTTCTACCAACAGCCCTACATAAGAAGCTCTGAAAGAGTGTGTTGGCAGTGTCAAAACTCGAGTCACTAAAGAAATGAATGAGGATTTGTTGAAACTCTTCATAGGGAAGAAATTAGAGCTAGTGTGTTTCAGATGGGACCTCTCAAGTCTCCAGGTCCAGATGGTTTCAATGCTACCTTCTATAAAAAATATTGGCATATAGTTGGAAAGGAGGTTTGCAATGCAGTGCTCAGTTTCTTGAATGACAGGTCTTTGGAAAATGAAATCAATTTTACTTACATTGCACTTGTTCCTAAGCTGAAAAACCCTACCATTCCTGCCGAGTATAGGCCTATAAGTTTATGCAATATAGTTCATAAGATTGGATCCAAAGTGCGAGCAAATAGGCTAAAAACCTGTCTCCCTCACATTATTTGCCAATGACAAAGTGCTTTTACACTTGGTTGAATGATTTCAGATAATGTTATAGTTGCTTTTGAAACTTTACACACAATAAGGACCAGGCAAAAAGGAAAAATGAGATCAATGGCTATTAAACTTGATATGTCAAAAGCCAATGATAGAGTAGAGTGGTATTTTTTGGAAAATATGATGGTCAGTTTGGAGTTCAGCCAAAGATGAATTAAGATAATAATGCAATGTGTCTCTACAGTGACCTATTCAGTCCTTGTAAATGGGAGACCAAGTCCTAATTTCCACCCAACAAGAGGTATTAGGCAGGGGACCCTCTATCTCCCTACCTTTTCATCATTTGTGCTGAGGTTTTAAGTGCTATATTGACTAAAGATGAAATGGGAGGACATATCAGAGGGGTAAAAATTGCAAGAGGATGTCCACTGGTTAACCATCTCTTCTTTGCTGATGACAACATTATATTTTGTAGAGCAATTTAATCTGAATGGAATTATATAAATGGTATCTTGAGGAAATATGAACTTTCATATGGACAGTGTTTGAATCATCAAACAACTGTAGTGTTATTCAGCACCTACACAATTTATAACATCAGACAGCAATTGCAAAGATTAATGGGTGTCTCTAGTTGTGATAATTATGAAAAGTATTTAGGTTTGCCTTCTTTTGTAGGCAAGTCTAAATATAACTCATTTAGAGGCATGAAGGATAGAATTTGGGCTAATGTGAACTCATGGAAGACTTTTCTATCACAAGCAGGTAAGGAGGTTTTGTTAAAGGCATTTGTGCAAGCTATACCAACCTACTCGATGGGGGTCTTCAAACTACCAAGGAAACTGTGCAAAGAGATGGCCTTTATTATGTCTAGATTTTGGTGGAGCCATAAGCAACAAGACAAAAAAATACAATGGAGGAAATGGTCAAAACTTGGGAACACAAAGGCAAGGGGAGGATTGGGGTTTAGAGATTTTGAAGCTTTTAATAAGGCCCTATTGGTGAAACATATGTGGAGACTAATACAAGAACTATCTTCTTTTGTTGCAAAAATTCTGAAGAAAAAATATTTAAAAAATAATAGTGCAATGGATGCTCAAGTTAGTCCTCGACCACCTTACATATGGAGAAGTCTGGTTTCCACTTTGGAGTTATTAAGGAAAGGTGTAATATGGAGAGTAGGTTTTGGTCCTCTAATCAGAATCTGGAAATACAGATGGATCCCTTCAAATGCCTCAAACTTGTTTCAACCTCCTGTTTCTATACTTAAGGAAGAAGCCACTGTGAATCAATTGTTGGATGAAGTTACTGGCTCATGGAATCGAAGGCTTATATATCAGATTTTTAATGAGCAAGAAG
Source organism: Juglans mandshurica (assembly GCA_022457165.1). NCBI lineage: Eukaryota > Viridiplantae > Streptophyta > Magnoliopsida > Fagales > Juglandaceae > Juglans > Juglans mandshurica. The sequence goes on from CM039623.1 coordinate 23,169,419, forward strand.
CTGAGATTATTTGCAATATACCTGTTAGTCAATGTGGAGCTGAGGACTCAATGGCTTGGAGGGTCACAAATGATGGAAATCTTAATGTTAAATCTGCTTATCACTTGGAAATGAAGAGAAATTATCAGCTGAAGGGTGAAACCTCAATGATGACTGCTGATGAGCAGATTTGGAAACAGATATGGAGGCTCAAGATCCCTGGTAATGTGCAGCATTTCATTTGGAGAGCATGTCATGAATTACTACCTACTAACTCAAACTTGTTTCTTAGAAATGTAGTTGAGAATCCATTGTGTCCTATATGTCAGAGAGATCAAGAAACAACCATACATGCACTGTGGACTTGTCCAGGTGCTTCTGATGTATGGGGGGAAAATCAGGGCCCATTAAGAAAATGGCCTTCACATTCTAACAATTTTTGGAAATTATGGAAGCAATTGATCTGTAAGTTGTAGACTGAGGTGATTGAATATGTAGCAGTTATCTTAAGAGGTATTTGGATTAGAAGAAATGCTTCTATTTTTTAGGGAATTTTTGATAAACCTGACCAGGTCTTATATAAGGCTCTTAAAATCATTAAAGAAGCTCAATTAAAATATCACTTGTTACCTACTTCTGCAACTCATAGAAATCTAGCTCGATGGAAGAGACCTGTTTTGAACTAGCTAAAGCTTAATTGGGATGGAGCTGTGGACTCAACAACGAAGGCATCTAGATTAGGCATCATTATCAGGGATGTAAATTGGGAGGTACAAGTATCTCTTTGTGCAAAAGTGGAAGCTTCTCTCAAACCATTAATTGTGGAAGCTACAGCTTTGAGGAGAGCAATGCTTTTGTGCATGGAGTTGGGCTTCTCTATTGTGATCTTTGAGGGAGATTGTAAGGAATTAGTTATTGCAATCTCTACAAATAGGTTAGGCTACTCAGAAGCCTCTGCAGTGATCCATGATATCAAACATTTCTTGTCTCATTGGGTTGGATGGTAGATACATTTCAATTACAAAGAAACAAATTTTGTAGCACACTTGTTGGCTAGGAATGCACTTTCCCTTGATGGAGAATATGCTTGGATGGAGGAATGTCCCATTCATGTATTAAGTGCAGTGTTGCATGATCCATGTAACTGAGTTTTTATCAATGAGAAGTATTATTCCATTTCAAAAAAAGAAATATTGTTTTACTCAAAAGGGGTTTTGGTGGCAAAAGGCATGGTGTCCGTGAGAAATACATTTTTCCCACCAACTCGTTCTGTGGGGAGCTCATGGAATAAAATTGGTGAGATAAGCTTTCTTTTTCCACGAGAGCTTCAACCCGTGAGGAAAAGCTAGTTTTTTCCCGCGACAATAACGGCGGGTAAAGGCTTCTACTACTTTTTGCCACAGATTCTGGTTGTGGGTTATTAGGAAATCCATGGAAACTGTTGGTGGTAATTACATTTTTTACAACAAAACCCGTTTGTCAGTAAAGCTGAGGGCTGCACCTTTTCCACAACGGGTACCTCACCAGTATTGTGCATTTCCACAAACCCAATCTGTAGGAAAAACTGGTTTTGCTTTCTACAAAATACCCAATTTCCATAAGGCCAATCGTGAGTAAAGGCTTTTTGCCCCTGATTTCTTTTATAAGTAAAAAGTTTGATTTGAAGCTTTACCCACGAACTGTTACCATCACTACATGTATATAAAGCAGTCGTACTATTTTAGCCATCTCATTTTTCCCCTATGCACCAATGTTGCCACAACTGTCATCTGAATTATAAATTTTTCTTGTTATGCCACTCTTGTGTCCAAAATGCTAGGAAAATCATACAAGTGAAAACAATTGGAAGAAATTCACATCATCCATATAACAGAACTAACCATAACCAATATAACATATATTTGCCTGTAACTACATTCCGATATGTCTAGTAAATAACTTCATTCCAATATGTCCCAAGTCAATCATATACAAGGGAATACATCTATGTTTGCAAAGTGGGAAGTACAATAGGGAAGCCTATAAGCATACTCATGTATTTTTCATAACATATATTTGCCTATAACTACATGTATACAAATTGTTTGCACTAGACACATAGTTTTAAAGAATTTCATGCTACTGAGACAAGCTCAAATTCATCTCTCCAAAGTCTGAAACCACATAGCCTCTTCATCCACACATATTAGGGGCTGATAGGTATCTGGAAAAAAAGTCATACATTAATTAGCTTCAATTTGAGCAGTTTCTATAGTATTAGGACATACATGACACACACACACACACTTCAATTGATAATAAAGATTCCCATAGAGACTCTGGGTAGCAAGTAGATGGCTTTATAAAGCTGCCCAAATATATTGAATTACATTCATACACCTTACTCAAGTTAACTAAAGCATCCTCATGCAAAGACCCCCCCAAAATATAATTGAGTATACTTAACAATAGGCCTGTGCAAGAAACAACCTGACCTGATCCGCCGGCTTGACCCGATCCGACCTAAATTGAAAAAACCAAGTTTGAACGATGCTCGGGTTCGACCCATCCAACCCGCTAATGTCACTCAAAACCAACCAAGGTCTTTCAACTTCTGCTTTTGCAAACAAAGAAGGCATGGAAAAAAATCCAGATCCACACAAACTACAGAAGATTGAAGTCGGGTGGAAGCCGGCTGAATTGGGTGAAACTATCGGTGCCGATATCAATCCATCCATGCTTGATATCCTACCCACCAAAAAAGAGGCCGTGGCTGTGAATTTTGTGTTCGAGCTTCACCCCTGTTGGCTAAACCCAGAGCGATCAACAAGGTGTTTTTCTCCATCAAGGCCATGACGCCCAAGATCGTCGCAATGGTCCCTCCGACTCAAGACCTAATGATGTTCGACGCGTACCTAGGGAGACAGATATGCAACGCCGTGGCTTCTGAAGGAACCGACCGACTGGAGTGGCATGAGACGTTGAGTACGTAGTGGCGTACTCGGATGGGATCATCAGGGTTCAAACCGGTCCACCTAGGGTCCAACGCATTCAAGCAGGCTATTATGTTGTTGGCCTTGTTTGCAGGTGGGGATGGGTATACGATGGATGAGAGCTGTAGAAGATCTCTCGACATATTCATCGCATATATAAAAATGGGTGACCCAATATAGTGTCGGGTCAGGTTGATGTGTTTCTGAGCAGCTCGCGGGTCGGGTCGGCCCAATATACTAGCCTGTTTGGTCGGGTTGCATCCCTACTTAACAGCCCACACAAATTTATTTTGATAGTGGAGGGTGGTTATAAATCTGCTTAGGCGCCATTGAACATGACCATATTTGTCCATGAATAACCCACTCTAGAATGCTTTTTCACATAAAACATACAAGGCATCCACAGACTTGGTTAAATTCACACTACAAAATCAACCATGGTCCATGTTTAATTTCAACAGACCCTTATGACACACTAAAATATTTTGCCTTTATACCTTTTTTGCCAAATATCTAATATGCACAATCAGTTTTTGAATCCAAACAATCGTTAACCACTAGTACTTGCATACAAACCTATTTAAGATGAGGACCAAATTTTTTTCAAAATGATGACTAACATAAGCAAACACTTAAAACTAGGAAAATCAACCTAGAATCTGCTTCAGAAATATGAAAACATGAGCTTGTTATTATTGTTGGTTACTTACTCCTGCCACAGTATATTTTTCAAATGGTTGGTGGTTGTCAATTATGTCCACCTTCTCTCCACAACTGCCTTTCGGTTTTAGCCCCTACCCATTTGCTGGAACCATTGGCCTTTTCAGTAGATGAAGAATGTTGCCCTGGAACCTGCATAGAATAAGAAACATAATATGTTTAACCTCCACATTCAGTATTCAGTTTAGACAATACTACAAAATAGTTGTTTGAATAAAGGAGAAGATAATCACCCCATCATCAAAACCACAAGCTTCACCAAAATACATACCATCACCATGCCTTGTAGCTATGCAAATGAATGTATCATGTTTGCAAACTTCCCAAAAAATGCAGGTTAGTTATATAAACTAACCCCTGCCAGTTGTTCACACATAACTTCCCTAACACTTCCCATCATCCAAAAATCAAAAGATTGGCATTCGTGGGACAGTGCCATGGTCGAGTAACTCCTCTATACTCAGGCCTACATAATTTAATATAAAAGGTACTTTGAATTAAGCTAAAATGCCTAAACCCCAATATATCAACCGAATGGTATTGCATAGACACTAATTTTTTGTATCCTCATATAAGGGGACAAAAAGATAAGCATATATTACTGAACTATAATAAAAAGTCGAAAGAAAACTTTCAGCAACAAGGACTATATCCATTCCATGATTTTCAATCTAAGTTCTTAAGACTACACTATAAAGTACATTATAATATGATTTTATGGGAATGAACTTCACATAACCATTTATGGTGTTTCCTGCAGAGTTGAACAAAAACCCTTTCAAATAAACATGTAATGAAAAAAAAATATTAGAACTAATAACAATATAAGCAACTAAAATATAAGTTAAAAACAACTTCAAATTGACACTAAAATTGTGCTAACATATTTACAAGAAAAACTTCTAATGAGAACCCAAGAGCAAAAAAGGATGATATCATCATTCTTAAACAATCTTAAGTTTCTGAAATGACCACTCCCCCTCCAAGTTTGATTACTTTGAAACTCTTACAAATGACCTCATTTCTTTTCTTTTCTTTTTACTTTCTGCTCATTATTATTAATTTTTTAAATTTAGTTTGTCTTACCCATTTTAAGACTCTCTGCCTTTACCAGAACACCTTGAAGCCATAGTAGAGCACTCTCATTGGATTAGCTAAAGTTAAAGTATATTTTTTATGAATGTAAGATGAATTTAGCTTTTAGCTATTCCATTCACATAAGTTTTCACATTGGAATAATTATTTTTTACAATAAAATAATATAAGATGAATTTGACTTTGACTATTCACATCAAATCTCTACATTAGATTATCCATTTATTCATTATATAATAATGAGTAATTAATAATTTCAAAAATATTTTAATTTTTTCAATTATGAATTTATTTTATTTTATCATATTTTACTATTCATAATATTATATATTAATTAGTAATCATATTCTAACTATATTTTTTCAATTGTCATTTAAAAGGGAGGGAGAAATAATTGATATAAAAGGGAGAGAGAAATAATTAATATAAAATGTATTTGATGAATGAATAGTTCCTTTTAAATTTGAAAATAATTTTAGAAGTGACTGTAGCTAAATTCCAATTATTTGAAATTTAGCTACTCTAATGTGATCACATTTTATGGTTTAATAGCTAAATTTTCAATGGATTTAGCTTTTAGCTAATCCAATGAGAGTGCTTAACAAGCATCTCCCATACCATTTTAATAACTCTAAATTTAATTGAGTTAAAAGGGACAATTTGAAGAAACATGTTAATATAACAAAAAGTTGCAACGGAAGGATAATGATACAAGTGTTTATGAAATTATTTCACCATATTACACACACGTGTAAATAATAGAGGGATGAATACACTTTTCACTCTCAAATTACCACAAGTTTTGCAATTTGCACTACAAACTATCAAAACTAACGCACTGCCCTCTTAAACTATAAACATCAACCAATAAAAAATTAAAAAAATGTGACATTTTGCATCCTTTTAAAACTACATATCTCATCCTGACACTTCACATGACATTCAACCACATTGCAACTGCACAATGATCCCTATCACTTCACAACTTCAGATAAACCAATCATAGACCAACACATTCGATACATATATTAAATCTGTCCAAATATTCAAGCACAACACCATCATAATTTGTATAGCTTAAATCTGTGCAGCACATTAAACAAGCAGGTAATTTAGACTGAGACTTAGAAACTTAGAAAGAAATAACTCAAGAAAAGCTATAAGTGTTATACCAATAAAGCTTGAGATTTAGACTGTAATGATCATAGTTAAAAGTTCAACTAAATCAGTATCAACAGTTTTAGCATCACAACAATTATCTAAAATCTCATTAAAGCTTACACAGAGCCTATACCAAAACTAGAGAACAAATGATCAATACCCATGCCATCTAGCATGAATGCATACGAATCTGTAGCATTCAAATAACAATAGTTAATCAACTACAATTTGAAGTTCAAAACAAACCACAACTATCCTGAGCATTTCAATAAATATATAAAATACAGAGAAAGCACTGTGAATGTCTCGGGCAACAAGAGGTAGTGTGTGCATGCATTTGTTGTTGGGACAAAGGGCCAAAGAGAGAGACAGTGAGGATGAACCGAGAAGGAGTTGGTTGTGTGGCTGAATGAGGTGCTGGCGGTGGCTGGTGCAGCTGGGGGTCACAGTAGTGACTCATCAAGAGGGACATGGCTGAGGAGGGTATCCTAGGCAGGTCGAGACCCTCTGTCACTCTCAGGTCTAGACCCTCCACATACAACAACAAAATCAAGAGAGCCAATTAAGGCAAAATCGAGAAAGAGTGGGAGAAACAAACGAGAGAGAGAGAGAGAGAGAGAGAGAGAGAGAGAGAGAGAGAGAGAGAGAGAGGAGGAGAAGAAGAAGAAGAAGAAGAAGAAGAAGAAGAAAAAGAAGAAGAAGAAGAGAGACAGACGATTGCTCACCGGCTTACCTCAGTGACGACCACCGACTTATCTCAGTGATGATGGCACGGCAGCGGACACCTCGAGAGAATGGAGAGAATCGGGCTGGGGAAGAAAGAAATAAGGGGGAAAGGGAGTTTTAATCTTAAAACTATTTGCGGCGGTTAATTATCGCTGAAAAAGCTAATAAGTTGCTCACTATAAAAGTGATTTGGTGTCATATTTGCAGAATTAATTGCGGTGACATCATTTTCGTCACCGCCAAAAATCGTTTTCCCACAATTTTTTGCTCGCCGGACGTGATCTCGCTGCAAAAGGCTTGTTCTTTTTCCATGGATAGTTTTTGTGTCATAAGCTAAGTATTTGCGTCATAAGCTAAGTATTTGCCACGATAGGAGATCTTGGAAAAAAAAAAAAAAACTCGTGGGAAAATGCCAAATTTCTTGTATTGTGTTTGAGAACAAAGTCCCAATTGATTTTGGGATTGCATAGACTCTCGGCAAGGACTTTTCTACAAGTGCACTATGGGTAATGTAATGAGAAAATTACTCAATTTGATAGTCCCTAAAAATTGATTGCACCCAAGAGAATTTAGACTTTGAGAGAGTATAGTATCAAGACCAAGACCCTTAACATGCACTTAGCCATCCCCGAAGGGGTTGATAATTCTATTTCAAAGTTGAACACCCCAAGGTCACGAAATTTAATCCAATAATTGCTTACCTTTCAAAAGTCCATGAACAAAATTAAAAAGACACCTTGTTAATACACCCAACATGCCATTTGTACAGTCCTCCACAATAAATTGACCCAAATCATGTAAGTTTCAAATCTCTAAATGCTAATACATCCAAAGACTATGCATATTGCTCTCTCTACCAAACTAAAATTCACCTTTTTGTTTATTCTTTTCTTTTCATTTAGTGATCATTCAAACGTGCCACGCTTGAAATGATCACTTGAATAGATCTTAATTTGAAAACAAAGATTAATAAGATTTGTTTAGTCTAAACAAAGATAAAATAAACAGGATTATGAAATATAATTGGATAATTTTTTCAACATTTATCGAACCTTACTCCTTTTATCTTTATTTCTCTTCAAATTATTCTCTTATATTGGGGATATATATAGATGCAAATAAAAGAAGTGGAGAAAATAATTAACTAAACTTGTCTGATCATAATCAGTCTCATCAAAGGCAATATTGGTCATTAGTTAATGATGAAAATGTCATTAACAATGGAACTTTGCCAAAATCATGCTTGAAGAATGGGGCTAACATTCAATCCTCAATCGTGACTTCTCTAGCTTTAAATAAAAGCAACCATGCATAACCACTAATTCAACCGCCCTTTCGAAACAATCAATTAATCATTCATGATAATCACTAATTCAAGCCTTTCCTTAATTCCTTTAGATCAATGCATCGATCATTTTCTTTTTCGTCATCTATATAGATGTATACATACATGATGATCTCTCCATTTCCCATCATGATCACTCCATATATTATGCCTCTCGGCTTAGTTCCAAGTCTTTTCACCACCTTTCATTCCTCTGGCGCGCTTCCTTTCTGTGATCATGTGTGCTAGCTTGACATTAGATAAACCTAACCCATATTTCGTACGTACAATATTCAAGCCTGCAATATCGATTCAATGATTGGGAAGGTACAATTAATTTCTCTCCTCCATTGAAATCAAGGGTTTCATGAAATGCTTTCACTGTTTCTTGTGATTGATGGGACAGGAAGGCGGCCACTGTGCTTTGAGTATGAACCCTAGAATCCCGGCGGAGTGCGTACGTGAATAATTTCACGATGACCATTAATATCATTTATAGGATCAAGTTTTAATTACGAGTTATAATTCTAAGTTAATTCTTATCATCATACATATATAGTTAGGCATCTTTCATTTGTTGTGTGAAATCACTGACAAATTTGCAGATTGATGGACATTATGATATTGAAAAAGAGTACTGCTAGAGCCACCGCTGGTGGCTCCCGCTGGAAGCCACCGCTGGCTCTAGCATGTGTTTTTTGATGTGTTTTTTTTATAGGAATTTTTTATAGGAATTTTTTTAATACTTTTAAATATTTTAAAAAAATAAAAAAATTTATAATATTATTAAAAAAATATTTCCTTAATCATGAAGTAAAAAAAATTATTAAAAAATAATTCCTTAATCACGAAGTAAAATAAAAAAATATTTTTTTACTTCATGATTAAGAAAATATTTTTAAATAATATTATAATTTTTTTAATTTTTTTTAAATATTTAAAATTGTTAAAAAAATCTATATAAAAATAATTGTAAAAAAAACACATCAAAAAATACATGATAGAGCTAGTGGTGACTCCCAGCGGGAGCCACCAGCGGGAGCCACCAACAGTGGCTCTATCATTTTCCATTGAAAAATGGACTTGATTTGACTGACTTAACTTAATTTATATCCTAGACCACTCTCTTCAACCTCCTTTATGTGGTTTTTTTCACCCTCAAGTTATTCCATTTGACTATAGATATTAAAGGAAAGGCCTCCATACTCGTCCTGCTTCCACAAAACAGAAAGTTAAAACAATAAAAAATAAATAAAATCTAAAGGATATATATTATGATGCTTATCTGCATTCAAAATGTTCATTCTAAGCTCCGTTTGATAATGCAATTGTTCTTAAATGTTCTTAGGTATTTTTGGATATTTCATTTCCAAACATCGTATAATTCAAAACACTTTTTAATTTCAAATTTTCAACTTTTTCATTTAATTATTACCTAATCGTTACAACTTTTTGTTTGTTACAACTTTTTCAAACAAAACACAAAAAGTAATACAATTTTTTCAAATTTTAAATCAAAAGTAATATTAAAAAATTATATTCAAATAATTTTTAAAATTTATAATATTTTTATTCAACCTTATTTCTCTCATTTTACAAAACTCTAATAAAAATCTTAACTCAAACTATTTTACTACTATTCATAGATAAACTTAGATATTCTAAATCTCCAAACAGGACCTTAATTATATCACTTAATATTGGTTCTCACAATCTACAATGCAGAAAAATTTCGAGAGTTTTTAGTTTGACTCTTTAATTTATAAGTTTATATATATATATATATATATATATATATATATATAATTAACTATATTGTCCATTTCTCAAAGTCCCAATAAAACATCTTAATTCAAACTATTTCATTACTATTTACAGTTAAACATATATATTCTAAGTATCTAAATGTGACCTTATATCATTTAATATTAGTTCTAACGATCTATAATTCTAGAAAATCTCGAGATTTTTTAGTTTGACTCTTTAATTTATAAATATAATATATATCTATATATATATATATATATATTCACATACATACACAATACATTATTGGGGTACTAAATGTACCCAGCAAGCGAGCAAAGAACCACGAGACTGATAAGAACCCTCTAGTCTCATTAGTTGATCCTCGAGATCCCTTTCTCCCAGAACCAAGGTTTGCTCACCAAGGTAAAACCCTAATAATAACCAACTCAGTCAGGATGAGCACATCCAGTAGGCTCAGTTGGTAACTTGGCAGTAAACCTAGAGTAGGCATATTGCACCGCGTGCTCAAAGGGTTTATTACCACATTTAATGTCCCGTAATGGCCACTCAGGAGACCTGTCGGTGTCAGGCTGCGAGAGTCATTCGGCCCAAGGACAGGTTAAGTTGTGCCACATCCCCATGATATAGAGGAGAATTCGAGATCAGGTAAGCCATAGGACATTATGATTTTGATCTTCCTTTTCTGAAGTAACCAAAAAAAAAAAAAAATCTAACTTAGGCATAGAAAGTATCCCTCTCGGATACTGTTCTAAGTTCATTCTCTGCTCGCAGATAGCAAGGTAGCAGGGGTGCTGGTCTCGATCTCACTTGGTGGTGCCCCTCTTCGTTGATTGTTGACTCAACATTGATTTCGTGCTTGAGTTGGAGGGCCCTCCCTTCATCCATCGAGTCAAGTAATTCGTAGCAAGGTAGCAGCAGGTGTAGTACTGAAATTTGCATCAACATACATGCACCATATATAAGTAATTGTCTTCAACTATCATCATCACATTGAGATCAAATACATGCAACATCGAATTAGATAATATATATATATATATATATATATATATATATATATGTATCCCGCCATATATTATCACACAGTATAGTTGAGATATTAATAGTTATGTTTAATTAATAACTCTTATAGATCAATATATACTTGTTAATTATATAAAAATGATAAAAATTCACGAGCTATTAAACAGTAGTGTGTGTATATATATATATATATATATATCCCTAAACATATATAATGGAATATTGACGGAATAACGATGCGGTTTCTAGCATTGCTCAAATTAGAATCGATGCCAAAACTGGACTAAAAGTTGATTTTGTCAAGTACTTGGGGCAAGAGAATCGGAGATTTGTTAGAAAAAAGTGCAATTTGTTGCTTGAATATTGCTACACAACATGAATCGGGCGCTTTAGTTTTGATCAGAATCTTAAGCGTACGTGTGGATTATAAATTAATGTACAGTACTAGTACTGTCGACATGGAATTAAGAATACTGTCATGACCTTTTTTATTTAATTTTATTTTTAAGGTTGTAGTGGCAATTAGTGTCTGACCTTACAATATTAATTAAATATTCCCAAAGATAAAATGGCGCAATGATTTGACTGTTGTTAATGCTAACTACAGTTAATCATCATGGCAGATTTCTTTCCTATCTTAATGCAATATTTCAAATGCCACTGACAAAGGGCCGGGTGACTATTAAGCGTGAACCACCCCGCATGCATGCTGCATCAAATTTGTACTTTATATATATATATATATTCATAAAATGAAAAAAAAAATTAAGAAAAAAAAACTATATATATATATATATACTACTATATATATGCTCTTTAATTAATTAAATTATCTCGTGAAAATTAAATAGCGCCTAGCCTGCGTGGAAAGGCCGCATATGATCACTCAAAATCAAGTGAAAGAAACCATATTATTCCCATGCAATTTGCTGCATGCATACCCAAACTGCATGCATGAAACCACTAAAACAGAACTTTTATATATCCGCCGGCCATTGCTTTCTAGATAACATTATGCGCCCTTTTATGTTACCCAAAAGTCCATATTATAATATACCGCCAAAAAAAAACGAATGCAATTAACATATATATGCCTTAAAAAATCATTAATCAATGCTAAGGAAAATGAGGAAAAAAAGTAGAAGAGAAGGGGGGGGGGGGGGGGGGGGGGGGGATCATGATGAATTGGGGGTGGGGGGAGAGAGATAGACAGATCATTAGAAGAAACTTGAGAGGGAATACTGTTAAGACCACCTTTTCTCTTCATTATGTTGACTGTGATTAAAATCCCAAGCTCAAAGTGAGTGAGAGATACCCAATTGATCCACTTGGCCTTGAATTAAACCCCTATAAATTTTCAGCCTTCTCATTCATCTTGTAGCTTTGTATCGTCATATATATATATATATATATATATATATATATATGTAGTTCACCTTTCAGGACCTATGATATTAATCTTCAAGTGTTTGTTTGCCACAGCCTCAACACTACATTCTGATCTGATCCCAGTTTTGATCCAGCTTGTTGTAATTGATCATAATCACCATAAACTTCTCCAAGAAAGGTTAGGTTTCTTTTATATAAATTCATCCACCATGCATGTATATATGCATGTTGCTGTTTTTTTTTTTTTTTTTTTTTCTCATGATTTCTTTCTTGTTTGATGTTTGGTAAAGTAGTCTAGAAGGAAAGCTTTATTTAATTATTATTTCCAATTTTGTTGCTGTTTTTTTTTTTTTTTTCCTTTTTCTTTCAATAGGTGCATCATGGGATTTTCCTCCATGCTCATGTGCAAACAAACAGTACAACCATTATTAGAGTTTCCATCTGGAGGGCTGAAAATGGATGTCTTCAATCCTCACCGGATCAGACATAAAGAAAAGGTAGTCATTGTAATGGGAGCAACCGGAACCGGGAAGTCAAGACTCTCCATTGATCTCGCCACCCGATTTCCGGCAGAAATCATAAACTCCGATAAAATGCAAGTGTACGAGGGACTTCACATAGTCACCAACAAAGTAACCGAGGAAGAGCAACGTGGGGTGCCACACCATTTGCTAGGGATACTGAATCCCAGTGCAGATTTCACTGTAACAAACTTCTGTGACAAGGCCTCTATCGCCGTCGAGTCGATCTTGGGACGAGGCCGGCTTCCGATCATCGTTGGAGGCTCGAATTCTTATATGGAGGCCTTAGTTGAAAACGATGATTACATGCTCCGATCGAAGTATGACTGCTGCTTTCTTTGGGTGGATGTGTCAATGCCTGTGCTGCACTCATTTGTTTCCAAAAGAGTGGATCAAATGGTTGAGAATGGGATGGTGGATGAGCTGAGAAACATGTTTGATCCCAATGCAGATAATTCAAGGGGGATCAGAAGAGCAATTGGGGTTCCAGAATTCGATCTGTATTTCAGAAATGAACCATTTTTAGACAGAAAACAACGTGGGATTTTACTCCGAGAAGCAATCAATCAAATGAAGGAGAACACATGCAAATTAGCATGCCGACAACTGGGGAAAATCCATCGTCTGAGAAACATAAAGGGGTGGAATATGCATAGGATTGATGCCACGGAAGTGTTCCAAAAGAAAGGAAGATCATCAGAAGCAGATGAGGCAATATGGGAACAGGTGGTGGCTGGACCAAGCACAGATATTGTTGGCCAGTTTCTTTACAATGTTGCCGCTTCCATGGTCCCTACAACTCATGTTGCGGGGATTGAAGTCAGGAGTAATGTAGGAACTGCTGTTGCAAGCGCAACTTACTAGATATATATCTTTACACTTCCTTTATTATTGTTTTACTATCCAGATTTTTTTTGTTTTTTACTCTTTGAATCTCGATTGAAAATTTGAAGAAATATGACATTCTTATATAATTTAAAAGAAAATAAATTCAATCAATCAATTTAATAATGTAATTTAATTAAAAATAAATTTAATTTTATAAAAATTGACCTTCTTTTATTTTTTGAGTCAATTTTTATAAAATTAAATTTATTTTTAATTAAATTACATGATTACGTTGATTAATTGAATTTATTTTCTTTTAAATTATACAAGAAGTTCATGTTTTGAGATTTTTAATCCAAATTCAAATAGTAAAAATAGAAAAAAAAATAACTGGATAGTAAAATAATAGTAAATGAGATGTAAGAGTATCATCACATAGGTGGTTTTTGTTTTTTTTTTAATGGTTTTTTTCTTATAATTATAATTACATCTTGGGATGAGAAATAAGAGTGTAGATCGATCGTATTTCGCTTTGTAATAATTTAAATAGGGTAAAATGATGTTACTTTTATAAGTTAGTTTACAAAATTAACCTTCCTTTTAAAATATTGTTGTATAAAATATTGTGAAAAGTGATGTGTGTTTATTATTTTTCATATATATATATATATTGATGGATTTCTTTAGATTGCAAGTACCATTATTTTTAAATTTAAAGATAAAGATTTAATCTGTCACATCATTATTTATCACTTTGGAATATAAACTAAATGTGTTAAAAATGGTGAATATGTTTGAAAGCAATGGTTGAGATCTAAAGAAACTTACTCGATAGATTATCCTTATAATAAATCTTAAAGTTTTGGATTCAAATTAATTTCAACTGAATGACATATATATGAATGGTTTTTTCGCTTTTGATGTTCTATATTATTTATGTAATGTTTGGGGGAAAATGTGTTAATTTGTGATATAATATAGTTATTGTTTAAGGATATTAATTCAGAATTTTTTAAACATTTAATTATCGTCCAATATTTGAAGTGCTTAAACTTCAAAGCAAATAATTAATCATCTCCAATGCCGCTCAAAACCAAACCATCGTTTGATAATCCAATGGCTGGAAATTGCATCCCAAAAACATCTCTATATGCTTTATCTACAAGGAGATTTGATCACAAAATTAAATTCACAAATTACGTGATCAGTTGATGTGATACGTAAAATTATAAAATTATTTTTATTATAAAATAGATATAATGTATCATATAAAATCACGTCAGTTTATTAGTTTACTTTTATAAAATTTCTTTGTGCTTATAGCACTTCTCTTATTTACGAGAAAAATCCTGGCCTACTGGCTACATCTATAAATGCCGGTCAAATGACTCAAATTGGAGAAAACTTATAAAGTGATTATTATTATTTTTTGTTATCATAAACCATCTGTAAAACTATTTAAGGCATAATGAGGATTGTAATGGGACGTATCTAGGGGAATTAAGCCCCCCTAACATATGACTCTCAAATGTGCCTATTAAATGTGCTCACTCTTATATTTTAATTTTTTTTTCTTAATGGTTAATATAAGGAAGTGACTATTAGTGAATTTGTATTTTTTTCTTTAACGGTTAAAGATGTTTAAAAAATACTTAAAAGAAAAAGAAAAAACCATTTATACTAGTGTGCATATTTGGGGTGCACATTTGTTGTGCACCCTTGTCCCTAGTATTAGGCCAACAACCCAAGCAACCCATCCATGTTTTTGGACCGACCCGACCCGACCCGACCCGCATATTGACGGTTTCTAGTCGGGTTCGACCTTTTATTTATTTATTTATTTAATTTGGGTTTGAACTTTGGGTGCGTATTGACTCGCCTCCAAGTATCGGCATCTCCAAGGCAAACAAGCACTCGTATTTGCTTTTCACTAGTGTCGAAGAAAAACTTATACCTAGAATCGAGTACTTCAAAAGTATCGGGATTTCACACCGAGACACGGTATCAATTGAAGATTCCCACAGCATACAATTATTGAAAAGGAAAAAAGAAACAAGCTTTATCATTGTTAAACGGCATCAAGACAAAATGTTCAGGTTAAGCATGTGTAACAAAGCAGGAAGACCCATCAACGTATCATCGTCTTATTCTAAACGTAAGGCAAGGTGATGATACTGGTAATCACAAGCCACTGAGCCATAGCCAGCAAGGCCCATCGCCCATGAAAGCAGAGAAAGGAAATGAGGTAAAAAATAAATGAAAAGCAGAGACGAAAATACCAAAACTTGAACATTGGAAGGAGGACAAGAGAAGAGAAGTCGATGCAAACCGAACGAAGCAAACAAAACGATCCATTGATTCTCTCCTGCGTTGTCCGTCGCTCCAAAACGATGTAAAACTTGTAGCTTTTGCCACGCGTCGTCGATCGCTCCAAGTAAATCATTTCAGACTCTCAGGTTGTGGATGATAGCGTCGTGACGAAGCGAAGTGGGGAGTGGGGGAACGGAGGTGAGAGAAGTGGGATGTGGGTGGCTAGGGTTTCGTGTTTAAGAGGCCGGTTGTATGGGTCAAACCCGAGATGTAATTAAAACCGATTTCTCGGTGCGGTGCGGTGCGGGTCGGGTCAATTGGACGGATCGGGTCAAGCGGGTTTTTGCACAGGCCTACCTAGCATTGTCCATTTTCTGAAGCAAATATTTATTCCCCTTAATTAATCTCTTTTTAAGAATTATAAAAGTTATTCTTTACCCCTTAAAAATATAGAAACAACTCATGAATCTATAATAAGAAAAACGTATATATATATATTAACGTTTTTGTTAAAATTCAAAATCTAACATGTGAATTTTAGAGAAAAAAAAATTAAAATTTTCTTAAGAACTTGCAATTTTCACCCTAAATTTTCAAATACTATTTAAAAAATGTTAGAGTGGGATAATGATATGTAGTACTATTTGAATGCTTTTACACTAAGTACACACGATCTACACGATATAATTTGATTTGTAATATTTAAATTTAAATTTAAATCAAATTATGTCACGTGAATAGTGTGTGGCATAAATACTTTTAAATAGAATTACTTTTATGCTAAATACAAGAAAAAATCTATTTATTATCTTTTTTATCATCATCTCAATACCTCTTGATATGACATTAAATAATTAATTTATAAGTGAAATATAATAAATAATTTTTAATTATTTAATACAATATCATAAAGTGATGAAAGAATTAATAGTGATAAAAAGATTGATGGGTAGCATTAGGACTCTAGGTACAAATACTCATTCTGCCCATGAATTCGAGGAATGAGCAATGATTAATGCAAGGTCATTGCGAAGGAGATGAATATATTCTAAAGCAGCTCAAATGAACTGGTCGCACTCATCCCAAACACACGGTTAGGACGCGTGGATAATATCTCCATCGCATCCAAAGATGGCTTTGTTTTTTCCTTTATCAGTACGTTAGTGGCCGTACAGTCGGAAGGCATTCTCCCCCCCCCCCCCTAAAATCTTTACAAAGAAAATGCATGGTGTGGTGAGATGGATCATGGATCATGGACCATGCCTCATGGACGTGGTGCTCCCCGCGACAACCCACAGCTTTGCGCTCGCGCGCATGCCGCGGTCTTCCCCCAATCTTTTTCGTACGCTTACCCAGCGATCGTGCGCGTTGACTCCTCCCTCCCCTACCTAGCTATATATAGTAAACCCCAATTAAGTCGTCCTCGGCATTTTTTTATGCTTTATTTTCATCAAGACAATCACGAGGACATGCACTCATTGTTATTATTGGATCTTGATTATATAAAATATAAAATAAAAAATTAGCATTTATGGAGTCTGATAAATGTGATATGAAATATCATTATTCTTGATAGAGATCATTAATGGATAGATAGTTATTCTATTCTTCAGTATGTGCGTAAAGTATATAATCTATATTATTTAAATGATAAGATTTGATTTATAAAATTTAAAATTTAAATTAAATTATATCATGTAAACATTATATTCTATACACTGATTTGAGAATATATTTTTTTCATTTATGTATGACAAGAATCAAGATATATTTTTCAAATTTACTTGTTGATATATCAAATATATTACTAATGCAGGAATCTACAATATCAATCAGTGTAAAAAATAAGTGAGCACTACTTTAATATATTAATGTGTGCTGCCTTTATACACTTTGTATATAACATGAGAACTCTTTATATATCAATAAATTATAATGGTGTGTAATTAGTATGATCTAGTGGGTCTAATTATGAAATATTTTCCAAAGTTTGTTGTTCCTAATATTTCATTTTCCAAATAATGCACGTTAATCTTAAAAATGGATGGCATTTGCCAACACCACTACTATATCCGCGTTTTAAGGGTTGATACCCATCCAATGTCTTCTTCACTACATACCTCAATGTCTAGGATAATGATAGAATCTATTCCGAAATGGGATTTGAAATTAAGAGAATGAGTGTAGGAATATGATCAATACACATTGTTTTTATCTTTTTCCCACTCATAACCATTGTCATATTCAAGCTTTAAAGCTTGAATTTATAATGATTCCAATCACAAAACTTGATTAAACACATAACGGCTTAATGATATGCTCATAGATCCACAAACATATATATAAATTAACATCGCCAAAGTGATCAACTTCTCTTTCATCTTATACATTGAAAGGTTCCAATGAAAATAACCCATTCAATAGGAGATGATGATATAGGAACATTTCAACTGCCTCACAAATTAAAGTAGCTTGCAGAGAATAAATTTGTAAAAAAGCAATGCTACGTACCCTTCATTCTAATCTTTATCATCCGCAATTACATATGGTGAGTTGTCACATTTCGAATGATTTCTTCGATCGACATGTCATTAAGTGGACTGAAAATGACATGAATATATTAGGATGAGATCAAAGAGTATTATTCTAGTAAAAATTGATCTTAATGTACTCCTTTTTGTTTCCTTTTGGTTTTCTATGTAATTTGAAATAAAGAAAAGATATTTGCAACCGTGAATTGTGTAATCGTCGTGTAACCCGCTTTGAAAAAAGTGAATAAAACATGGGACCCATATGAAAAAAATTAATTTTTTAATAGTAGATCCCACTTTTTTTCAAAGCGGTTACGCGACGTTTATACACTTCACGGTTATATATAGAATTACTCTTTGCAATATTATCTTAAACTTGTGCAAATATATGGAGATCTAGACTTGACACCGACTGCATGCATGCTATAGTCCAACCAAGTTGTAACATGCAATTCGATTATTCTTATTGTATATAAAAGTACTATACGTAGCTGTCGAATAAAATAAACACGACAATTTATAGTTCAGTATCTATCATTGTTTTGGATCGAACCTAATTTTGTGATAGCTATCTTCAAAGAATCCCATTAGGATTCTTGTTGGGTTGATATGTGAACTTTGCAAAAAAGTTGCGAATATTGATAAAGAAAACGATCAATTAATTTTTAAATATATCAAATTATATCATGTAAGTACTTTACTAAGTGTCATGATCTATATATCGACTTCATGAGAATAGAATTATATATATATATATATTTATATCATGAGGCAAAGCTGGAGAGCATGCAATTCCCGGTGGGAAACCAAGTTGGCCGGCTTCAATCAGAAAGTAGTGTGTTTTGGCATGTAACGTACGTACAAGAACAGGATCTAAAGTTATGGCATTATTATTTCTTTTTCTTTTTTTTTCCCCCCACTGAGAATAATGCGATCCGATAAAATTGGCCCAAAGTTCCCCACCGGGAAAATAGAGGCAAAAAGCAACAACTCGAATAACAAATATATATATATATATATATATATATATATATATGTTTTATTTTCTTTTCTTTTATGTCTAAAAAACATGATATCGGTTTTTTTAAATTTTCTCTATTTTTTTGAAAAATATTAATGCCATACAATATAAAAAAAAAAAAAAAAAAAACACATTAATGGAAGTAGGGTTATTTAATGGACACAATCATAGTTATAGCATTCTGCCCAAAATAATGTCATCTCAGCCCATTCGACCACTACACTAGCTAGGTAGCTAGGTGGGCCTAAAGTAGCATTTTATTATTAAATAAAAGAATATATAGTACCATAATACCATTAATGCTGATCATAAGGTACCGGATAATTGTGATTATCAAGTCGATTTATTTCAATCACTTGAGCAGTACGTAGTTTCATTGTTTTTTTCATTTTAATGTAGATACAATTATAAGTTATAAATTGTGCAAGTGTAGTATATTATTTTTTAAAAAAAATTATTGTTAAAATATTAAAATTTTAATATTAGCCTTATATTTATAATTTTTTTTAAAAAAAATACGTAACACTTACATATTCAATAACTATAAATATCATTTCTCTTGCCTATAAACTTTTATTTTGACTAGTCCCACACATACGAACGTGCAGTCCACTCTCTGCAGCAAACATTCATTGGCTTTTGCACTTATCTTGGCATGTGGCAGTGACTTGGTGATTTCAGTAACAGGCTCTTTGGATAGAGTTATGCTTATTTTTGAGTATTTTTTTTTGTACATTTTATTGATATGATTAATTAAAATAATTATTTTATATTAAAAAAAGTGAAGTAATCAATCACATTAGTAGAATACGTAAGGAGTACGTAAAAGTGACAACATTTAAAATTTTTAGTTTGGAAACAATTGTTCTCAATATTCTTAGACGACTTCACTATTATTCATAAATTATTTATTATTATTAATAAACTATTCACTACTATTTGTATTATTATTTATAAATTATTTCACTATTTATTCACAAATCATCATCTAAGATATTCTTAATATCCAAATGAAACCTAAATCTTGAGTTTAGAAAAGTTTCAGATTTAAAAAAATTCTTAAAAATAAATAAGTTTATAAAATGACATGGAATAAGGTAATACGATATATGTATGTATATATATATATATATATATATATATTGCAGTAAAAAGAGTTCTATAATCTAATATACCATATTAATCAATGTCACTTTGTAAACTAACTTTTCTAAAATTCTTTCCTAAACTAAACATTTTTCTAAGTGTAACATCAAAGAAAGGAAAATTCTTATTGCAGTCCCCATTCGAGAATTGCAATTCAAGCTTAAATGAAACGATAGTGTTTCATTACTAAATGAAACACTACGTTTCAACCATCACCCCATCACCCTCCCCTCACCCCATCTCAGAACTCCCCATCACCCTCCCCTCACCACATCGCCTCTCAGAAAGCAGAAAGCATACCCGAATGACGTCGTCCTCATCGTCTTGTCGCTGTTGCTGTCGCCGCTCCACATCGCATGCTATGTCACCGCTCCACAACGCATGCTACATCTCCATCCCCTTCCTCAGAAAAGAGTAAATCTCTTCCTTCCTAAGATTAAATCACACTCTTCCTCCCCCTTGCCCTCGCCCCATCTCCATCGTCATCCCCTTCCTCGAGGAACCAATTTTCCCTAGACATTTTTTTCATATTTTTCATATTGCTGCAAGGTGGGACTGAAAGGTATAGCCCTAAACATTTTTTCATATTTTTCGTACTTTCCTTCATGTTTGTTTCTGGAAAGTTTGTGTTTGACTCTGGTAAATCATATGATACTTCGTGTTTGGTTTTGGAAAATCATAGATTATGCAGATGAAATGTACGAATAGTCACTTTGTAAATTTGTGAAGATCTTTATGTACTTACGGTTTGAGTTATCTGGTTTTGATTGTGTACACTCTACTTGTTTGTAAAAACATGTGAATGAGTTCCATATGGTAATTCCAGTGTATGTATTTGAATACATTTGTGAATGGGTTATCAACATCACGTTATACATTGCTTGGTATGAATTGCAAGTGGTGTCCTATCCATATGGAACCCATTTGTGAATTAGTTATCAACATCATGTTATTATTGATGATTATGTGCACTTTACTAGTTTGTAAAAACATGTGAATGGGTTCCATATGGTAATCCCAATGTATGTGTTTGAATACATTTGTGAATGAGTTATCAACATCACGTTATACATTACTTGGTACGAATTGCAAGTGGTGCCTTGTCCATATGGAACCCATTTGTGAATCAGTTATCAACATCACGTTATTATTGATGACACTTGGTACGAATTGCAAGTGGTGTCCATAATCTGATTATTGCTTGTATTGCAAGTGGTGTCCATAATCTGAAAAATCCGTGAACAAACAAACACTCTGCTTTATATAGTTACAATGAATGTATGAAGTACACAAGTAACTCAGATTTTCTCCTCAATAATCAACAAAAAGTAGTTGCTTACCCCTTTTCCTTCTCTCCAAAAAGTAAAAACTGTTTTTTAATATTTAGTACAGAATGCATGCATTACTATTAAATTGTTTTTCAATATTATCTGTTGTAGGCATAACACAGTTCCAGCATAGCACAATTTCAGCATAACACAGTGCTAAAAACTATTTCTATTTTTGATATGCAATGTCTTCATCACATTTTTCATCTTATTTGGTTAATCGTTTTTCGAATCATGCTCCAAAATCTTTATGCTGAGAGATGGCACGTCTAAAATTCTTGAGCACCCCAAGAAATCCAAGGCAACCTTTTTATTCCTGTCCATTGTACAATAAAGAGGTAAACACTAATTAGTCTTGTTTGTGCAACCTTTTTTCAGACATTGAACTTGGCATTGTAATTTCTCACAATGATTTATACAAGTTGTTTGCTGCAGGGAAGGCCATACTGCGAGTACTTTTTATGGGCAGATATTGAAGTAGAAAATGAAAGAGAAGTTATCTGCGAAAGAGAATATCGCCTCCAAAAGAGAAATGAAGAATTTCAAAAGTGGGAGGGTACAAATTCAAAAATCGGAGGAGGACATTCAAAATGATCGGGGTGAGCTTCATGGTCTAATGAAAGATATTAACCATACATGCATGCGACCCTACGTGTATTGGGGACTTGCAATTATAATATTTTGTTGTTTGATAGGATCAAGAACAATTACAGATTAAGTAAATATGTATCAAACTGTGTAATGTTGTTAAGTAAGTTGTAATAGATTGGTTTACCACCTTTATCAATATTGTACAAGGGACAAACCCAGCAGTTGTGTATGATACTCTTAGAATCTATGATATCCTTCGTTATATTGCAACTGTTTGTTGTTATGCTTTTATACAATTTGGTTTACTACGTTTTCAATACTAAAAACATCAATAATAGCAAACTCAACATGATGAAAATGATGAGAGTTAGAAAATTATAATGACCAATCTAATCTCCACCAATCTCATTAACATGACCAACCTGTAACTGGTTCAAAAATGAGGAAACATATCCAACGTCACAACAATACACCAAGTTTACAAGAATACAAAATAGAGTTAGACAGCTGATGAGAGTTTGAAGTTGTGAACATAGTCAACATGTACAATCTACAACGTCTTCAAGTCTCATTAAATAGTCAAAATGTAACAGTCTACAATGTCTTTTGCAGCAGTCTACAATGTCTTTCATCAATCATCGAAAGGGCCATGATATTCGAAGTTCATCTGCAAGTAGTTTGAAATATTTTATAAAAATCATGCAAACTACTTGGCATTACTTGTTCAGAAAATAATAAATAGATAGATGCAAAAGGGAATATTATTTAACATAGAAGACCTAAGAAACAACGCTTTGTTGTGTACCAGGCAATTACGATACAACACTTTGTGGTGTACCGTGTAGTATTTCTGAATCTGTGAGATTTAATACATCTTCCGTATGTGATGTTGCCTACATTTGAATACATAAAAAATTAAATAACTTAAAAATAAATTCGTTAACACTATATCAAAATCACATTATTTAAATCTTCTCACATTTTTTCTCTATCGCTTGCCACCACCCTTTTTATTTTTGGTTTGCAAATTCTCTATTATAGGTTGTCTCCTCTTTGATGGGGGCCTCCCTTTGCCTCTGACAACATGAGGACTCAGCACTTTCTTCAAACTTCCAGTTTCGGCATCAATGGAAGTATGAGTGCTTGCAACTGTGGCCTAGGGCTTTGATTTAGTGTAAATCGGATTCATTGCCTTTAGCTTCTATGTCATGTCCAGGGAATTATCTTCGCTTTCACATGCATTTGTAGCTACTTCGTAACCTAATTTTATCAAACTAGAGTACCGACTAGCAGCTGGTTTACCACTCAAATCATCGTAACTGCTTCAAATGAGAGCATCTCTACGTGTAATGTCCTTCCTCCACCTCTCCATAATGTACTTTTCCAGCAATATTCGGACATCCCTTGCGACGAAAATTGAAAGAATGTGCCTACATATAATTGCTCTCATCTCAAATAGTCCACACATGCACTTGGCCTCACACTCATCTTCATTGAAGTACGTCTGCAAAGTTGACTTCTTGGTGCCATCTTCAACTTCCCTTTGGTCATTAACTTGATACGTGGTAATCATCCATTCTGTTTTTATGATAACACAGTGAGAATAGATAATCTCCCTTATTTCTGACTGCACTTCCTTAAATTTAGAAGTTGTGTACACTTCTTGAAATTTTTTCTCCACGGGTAAATGAGATATACAAGGGACTGTGCAATTGAATGAGTGGAAATTTACTACCATGTCATTCTCTACTTTCTTCCTCAGTGCATTGTCGAAATAATCGACGAAATCTTTCAACGTAGTCCTTGAATGTACATATCCATCAAAAAAGACATTTATGCTCTCACTCCTCTGATTTGTGCTCATCCCAGCCTAAAATGTATCTTTCAGGTATACAGGAATCCAGAACATTCGCTCACTATAGAGACTCTGAAGCCATGCATTTTCATGCAAATTGTAAGTGTCAATAAACACCTCCCTAGACTTCTCAAACTCGTCAGAAGTCCGAGAATCATAAACACATATCTGCAATGCACTTTTCAAACCACACTTAAATTAAGCATGTGAGCCCAACTTCTCTGGCAGGTTTCTCATTATGTGCCACAAACAATACCTATGTCTGGTGTTTGGAAAAACTATTGCAATAGTATTTTTCATGGCCCTGACTTAATTAGTGATGATAGCTTTTGTTGCGCTCACATCCATACATTTCAACAAAGTGTCAAATAACAAAACAAATGTTTCAGTATTTTCACTTGATATCATGCCTACTCCCAAAAGTATTGACTATCCATGGTGGTTAAAACCAACAAACGGGGCAAATGGCATGTCATATCTATTTGTTAGGTATGTTGCATCGAATGTCACAACATCCCCAAAATACCCATATGCCGCTCTACTTAGTGCATTAGCCCAAAAGACATTTTTTAATCGACCATCATTATCCAAATCCATCGATGAGTAAAACTCATCATTCTTATACTACATCCTCTCAAAATAACCACGAAGTGCATCAACACCACCTTTGCCAAGTCTAAGGTGTCAACCCTTGTCAATATAATTCCTTGCATCTTTCTCAATAAATGGAAGTTTTTCAAAGCCACCAGCCTTGATAACCAATGCGTTAAAACTTTTGGCCATACTTATGCTTGCCTTGTCATTTATGTCTAACTGCCTCTTCACAGAATCATCAATTGTGCAATTACATCTAAAAAATATTGCATTTTACGGACTTAACCCATGGTTGTGTGCATTATAGACTGTAGTTATGCGTAAGACACTATCAAACAAAATTGCATTAATATTCGCCTTACAATCAGTCTTCGTTGTCGAGCGGGGTTTAGAAAGGTTGGTAATACGTTTTCTTGCCTTACCACCATGAGCACAACCAAGTGTTACATATCTAACACTCCCATCATCTTCAATTTTACTTCTTTGGGTCATTATGCCGAATCTAGTATGTCTCTCATATTGCTTGTATTAGTAAATTAATTCTTGCTCAGTTTTAAAAAACATCCCCAACGTTGGTTCTGACACCCCATCATTATCATTTCCCGGCGTTGGCTCTGAAACCCCATCATCATCATTTCCCGGCATTGACTCTAAAACCACATCATCATCATCATTCCCCAACACTACACCATGATCATTAGTTACTTCCTCATCATCTCTAACATTTGGGGTACTGCTTTCTGAAAAAAAAATAGCAGTCGCCTAGTAGTAGATGTGTTTTCTTCCCCTTTGTCCATCAAGAACAATCTTGATATATTTAAGCACAACATGAAAGTAAAAAAATAAAAAAAATAAATACTCAAGTTAGGCAAGGAAAAAATAGAAAAATAATATATGTAAGCAGTTTGATATGCAAACCAGTTTACAAATTAAAAGATAAAAAACATTGTCCCAAGTGCCTTTTTCTCCTTATGACACAATTATGTTTTCTCACTAACCAAACAGGAGATTATCTCACTAACCAAAATATTTAGCGCAAAGCACAGTATTTGAAAATACTTTTAAGCAGAAAATGACTCTAGTCCTTCCCACTAGTTTTGGGTTCGAGTTCAAGCAACCAAATAACACATATTTTTCTACCACATGAAACATCATCCATCCATCCAACGGAAAAAAAGAGTTGATGCAAATGACAAAAACATCATGAAGTTGTTAATGACCAAAACAACTACAAACGACCAAAACAACATGTAGTTTTGGGTTATCTAGGAATGATGGATTCTGCAATAAACGACCAGAACTGAAACAACCAAATAGTTGTTCCGTTGATGGTGGAGGAAAAGGGAAAGAAAACAAAACTTGAGTATGTGACTTCATCGATGGTGGAGGTGGTTGTTCCATCAATGGTGGAGGAGATTGTGTTGTGGTGGTCGATGATGGTGGAGATTTGGTCAGGGGTGTATTGCAGAAGAGAATTTCAAATGTTTTCATTTGTTTGGCTTTAGGTTGTAAAGAGGGGTAATGTAGTCATTTCTAGCCTAAAAATGGGGACAATCTAGTTATTTTACACACTGGGACTGTATACAACACTTCTCTAAAAGAAATTAAGGTGGAAAAGATTACAGATCGACAAGCTCATATGGCTCACTTCCGTTCCACAAGTCTAGAGAGGATGGACAAAAAGGGACAAATCTCCATAAATGAACAGAGATTCTGGGAGAATGAACTACTTCCTGCATGCTCCCACGCATAATATTATTCTTAGATGTTATATCTTAAAAAAAATATTTATAGCAAAAAGAAAAAATTCCTCAAGCTCGGTTTTTGGAATCCAGTCTACTAATCTATGATCTGAGTTCTTCTCTACACGATTCGTGAGTGTACCTACCTAAATGAATTAGAGGCACTCAAAATGCCCTTTTCCACATAGAACGAACTTTTTAGAGTGTTTAAAGAAATGAAAAAAAAAACCATTGATATGGGAAGAAAGAGTGATTTATAAATAATCAGTCCTTATTTGGGAACTCACGGCCCTTCATTGCTCCTTAACTCCATGTAGTAATGTCAGGCACTACCGCTTGGCAGCTTAAGAGGAAAGTACAAGGGGCTTCCCACTAAAGGCACCCTCTCCTTTATTACATCTCTCTCTCTCTCTCTCTCTCTCTCTCTCTCTCTAATGAGGACGACACCTCTCTTTTATTGAATAGAGCCTCACATAATGTGGAGGAAAACCTTATCTATAGGATCCACACTGAAACCAAAAACAAATTACTCCAAAAATATCAACAATCAAAAGTAATACTACTAGATACGTAAATAGGGAAGATTTAGCTTATCCATTCGAATGAGCCCTCGGAGTTTCCTCGGTAGCATCGTGATATTGTGCCATACTCTATTGTGTCCCTGAGCACCAAGTTTCGCCAAATAGTCGGCAGAGGCATTTCCTTCCCGGAAGACAGAGAAAGAGAAAAAAAAAACTCACTTGTTTAGGACAGAGAAAAGACAGGAAAAAAATGAAAATAAGTTTTTTTAGGTTTCCTCGTACGAAGGCTAGGTCCTTTGTTGACCTGGTCATGGTCATCCCACAACTTCTGCCGGAAGTTAACCTTCCAATGACGCCTCCCAAGATTATAGATGGTCAGGTCTACTTCATGTTTTCGAAGGAGGAAGTGGCGTTGTCGGCGGCACCATTCAAATATTCTCTGGTTCTGAAGTTTCTCAGGCAGAGACCTACGCTAGATGGTATAATGTTGTTTATTAGGATTAGATGAGGCTTAATGGGAATTGTGGTCGTCTCCTCCATGAGTAAGAACAAAAATGTTTTCGTCCGTCTAACATCGGATGACCATTTAAATAAAGCCTTTTCTCATGAGGCATATGAGATTAATGGTGTCCCATGCAAAGTATTCCATTGGACGCTGGGTTACACTGAAGAGGAGGAAACTCCTTTTGTCCCGGCCTGTGTGATGCTTCCAGGATTACCCCCAAACTTTTACCATGACTCTATTCTCAAGATACTGGCAGCACCGCTCGAAAAGTTCATCCGGTCTTATAACTCCACATGTTGTGCGACGAGAACGGATACTCGTTTGTCTAGAGATGGATGCTTCTATAAAGTAGCTAGATTTCTTTTGGATTGGTGCACTTGGCTCTATTTTTAAACAGGAGGTCGTGTTTGAAACTCTGCTGGAATTTTGTTCATCCTGTAAATTGCAGGGACATAACAAGTTTACCTATAGAAAGGGAAAAAGTAACCGAGACAATGAGAAAACAGGGAAGCAAAAGACTGGGATGCAACACCATGAAGTTAACAAACTTCCTAATGTAGTCGGTGGGAAGAATAATACAGAGGTCCAGATTGGACCTAACAATTCGCACAAGGTGTAGTGGAGACTCATATGGTAGAGGAGCAACGAGAGAGGTAGTTGAAAGATAATGAAATGCAAAATAAATAGGGGGAAAATCCTTTGAGGAATGGGGGCGAGCAGCGGATTTTTATACAGGGGACTGATAGTATGGTTTCTCCTGTAAGTAGGGAATACATGGCAGATGGGCAAAATGAAGAGCAGGAGTTTGTTCTAGACAGCATGAAACAGGGGGATTGTGATGTGCATAGTGGGGACCGTGAGGATGAGAATGTTGTCCTAATTGAGAATGTGACAATGGATGAATTGGGGCAAAAGATACAAGTAGGCGATACAGAGGTTGAGCAGCAATCCTTGTCTGACCAGGAATAGGATATTTTAATTGCTATAGTAGGGAAAAAAAAGATTCTTTGTCTAAGGAAGATCAAAGTGGTTCCAAGAGGAAAATGGCAAGAGTGGACTATGTCTATCAAGAAGCACCAAACGGGTCATTACTCGTCCTTTAAAATTGAATTTATGATTGGCCCCATAGTGTATTGGAATATCAAAGGATTGGGCACTTCAAGGGGAAGGTTGAAGAAGCTTGTAAAAAAATTTAAACCCAAGGTAGTAGCTCTAGCAGAGACCTTTGTTGATGGGAGTAGCATGGGAAATCTGATGAGATCTCTATGTTTGGAGGATGGCAGGTCTAATCAATTGCAGGCTGGGAAGATTTGGATACTATGGGATAATAATGTAAATGTGAGTATTGTGCGCATGAGTGACTAGTTTATCCAGGTCAAGGTGTTGGAGGGGAGAACAGAATTTCTTATTACATTTGTATATGCTAAATGTTACTATGGGCTACGTAGACAATTATGGGGGGATCTAGAAGATGATGTGTAGGCTAATTTACCATGGATGATTATAGGGAACTTCAATACAATTATAAGTAATGATGAACAGGGGGGGACTTCCTCATCCGAGGATAGTGATAGAGGAGTTTAATACTTACATTAACGGATGTGGTTTGCTTGATATTAATTTCCAAGGTAAAAGCCTTTCCAGGTGTAATAGGCAAGAATGGTTAGCAAGGAGTTAGGCTCATTTTGATAGGGGTTTTTTAAATGTGAAGTTATTAGATTTACTTCTTTAAACCGTGCTGAGATACTTGGAGCGTAACACATCAGATCACTCTCCTATGATAGTGTCTTGTGATCAAAATTACCAACGATATCGATATGGGCCAACTCCTTTTCGGTTCCAACAAATGTGGGTGGAGCATAAGGATTTTTGTCATGTTTCAAGAAATGTTGAAAAGAGGAAGGGCGGGGTAGTGGTTTGGATAATATGGCATTTAAAATGAAACACATGAAGCACGCATTTAAAACATGGAACAATGATGTTTTTGGTTGTGTTGAAATAATAACCCGAGATCTAGAGCAGCGGATTGAGTTGCTTGAGACTCACCTACAGGATGGGTATGAGGCGGAGGTGGAGTAGGATTTACTAATTTCTAAAATGGAATTAGCAGCTTGGTAGAAAAGAGAGGAGAGTATGTTTGCACAAAAGGCCAGAGTTAAATGGTTACGTGAAGGGGATAATAATACAAGGTTTTTTCATGCATTATTGAAGAAAAAGCAGCATAACCAAGTAACCAAAATGCTCAAGTCTAATGGAACTTCGTTCGATTCACCAAAGGCCATTCATGAGGGTGCAATCCAGTATTTCCAAGAATTCTTGAGTCATAGGTCAGAAGGTGTGTTACCGGATTTGCTTACGCTGTTGAAAATGCAAAATAAATAACAAAAATAATCTACCATTTTCTTTTTGAATTTGATGAGAACATAATATACTAATGGTGGAGAGTTATTAAGACCAGTGATGACTCGATTTTCCACCCATTTCATTGCCATTGGGAGTTTTGCAAGTATAAACACAGCAGAAAAATGTTTGTATCAGATTCATAAGTGAATTTAAGGTTAGCTATTCCAAAGAAGAGAAAGAAGTGGAATGGATCATTTCGAATGCTTCCTTTTGGAGAAATGTGGATTTTATCTTCAAATCAATTGAGCCACTTGTGAAAGTCCTCCGAAATGTTGATAATGAATAGCTCATTTCAATGCCAAAAATTTCTTAGGACATGCAAAAAGCCAAAAAGAGAGTTAAAAGAAGCACATGGAGGTCATGAGCAGGAGTATCACCCTTTTTTCTACTATCATTGAGAAGAGATGGAAAGACCAACTCCAACATTCACTTCATGTAACATCTTACTTTTTTAATCCAGTGCTCCGTTATTGGGAGGATTTTATGGAGATATTTGTTAAATCTATTTTATCTGCACAAGGAAATTTATTTGTTAATTGATAACCCAATTTGATTATATAGAATCCGCAAGTGATACGAGGGCTAAATGAAGTTATGTATAGTTTGGAATCCCTAGTATAAGAGTTAAAATCTCAAAACCTGTACAAAAAGGTTATTATTTTTATTACTATGTTTTTATTGAAATATAAGTTTATTTTCAACTAAATAACTCTTTTTTTAATATGTATAAAATAGCTAATATATTTATTTTGTAGCTGCATGGTGGCAACAACATGACATTAGTTATCCATAATTTAAAAAAAAAAAAAAAAAAAACTTGCAATCAAGGTACTCTTGAACCAAACTTGTTCATCCACCAATTGTGAACTAGATTGAAGCACATTTGATCAAATTCATACAAAGATACGTAATAGTATTGCTCAAAAAAAAATGATCTTGTTTATGTACATTATAACTTAAGGATTCGAGAGAAACAACTTAGAAGAAGAAAGACTTATGATGTCATCATAGAACACGCATTACTTAGGAATCCATTGGATGAATGGGTTCAAAGAGATTATCATTAAATTGTTGAAGAAGCCGAAGTATAATAGATGTCTTTTTATTTTCAATAACAAATATGATCTAATAACTTTTACCATAACTCCATATATGTTGGACCCAACTGATGATACAAATATTGTATTTAAGGATGATGGTCATCTTAACACAAATGATCCAAACTCTTATGTTGAAGGTGGACCTTCTTTTGCGCATGATGTGACAAATGTAGGATTTGGCTTAACATATAAGCATTCATCTACACATGAGTTGGTAGATGCAAGACTTAACTTGCGGTGGCAATTGAACAAAACAAATTGTGCCTAACTTAGAGCTATAAATTTTGAACTTTATATTTGTACTTCATATCTTTTGGAATTAAACAAAAAAAATGATATGGGGACATGATTTTATTACATGTTTGAAATCAAAGACTTTTAGTTTAGTGTTTCTATAAGGTTTTTTTTTCCAACTTGTCGGAATGATATAATATTTTTTTCGATTAATTAATATTTTTAACTCATTTGTATATGATTTTAGATGCTTAGAGTCTTTGGACTACACTAGGTAATTTTTTTTATGAATACTAAATTATCCAATTCAAGATTGTCATGAATCGTCCAGTTCAATTTGTTGAATTGCCCAATTCAGTGAATTGGTCCTTACCCATTACAAACCCAATTATGATTTTTTGAGTCTTGTATTTAGTATGAAATACATGTCACAATATATTTCTTTTTCTCAAAGATCATATATTCGTATCAAATATTGTGCAAATCTTAGTCCAAACACTATTTATGCTTCTAACTCGAGTTTTTTTATTTACTTGCCTCCAAAGTAGCAAAGAGGATCTCACATCTGACTAACAATAGGCTGCATAGATTGTAGGGTGCCTATGTATGGTCCTCTTCAATATGAAGGTCCTCATCTTGGCTTCTACTAAGACAACATATCTTTTGTGTCATGCAACTTATCCCTTTCTAGACAAGTGCAAAGAGAAACAATGTCTCATCTATGATTTTTACCTTTTCATAGTGTCAAAGGCAATCACTCGTGTGAGTTAGCCAATCTAAGCCTGTTGACATTTCTTTAGGTAAGTCTGTTGAGATAAATACAAAACTCTCTTTGAACGATCTCTATAGATCTTAACTCCCAGATGTATTCTGTTCATCCTTGTCCTTCATCTTAAAGTTGAGAGACAACCACTTCTTAGTGGCCGACAATCATCCCCTTATCATTTCTAGCCAATAGAATATTGTCAACGTACAATGACAATAGTACAAAACTCATTCGAGAGAATGTCTTGATGAAATTTAAAATACTATTGTCTAGATTATTACTTTAGGCTATATATAGATCACTTGAGCTTGCACATTTTGCACTCCTGAACTTTGACCACGAAGGCCTTGAGTTGGTCTATCTCTTCATCTAATTCTCCATTGAGGAAATTCGTCTTAACGTCCATCTAGTAGAGTTCCAAATCTAAATATACTACTATGGCTATAATTAGGTGAATTGAGGCAAACTTTGCTACTGAAGAAAGATTTTCCTCATAGTCTACACCATTTTGTTAGGTATATCCTTTTGGTATGAAGTGAGCTTTATACCTCTCATTTGACATGTCCGCTTTGCATTTGACCTTTAGAACTCATCTATTCCCAATGATATTTCACCTTGGTAATAGGTCAAGCAGATCTGAGACCTGATTAGTCCTTATAGACTCTATTTTATCATTTAGTGCTTTCATCCACTTATTTTTAGTAGAAGATGATAGAGCCTCTTAAATAGTCATATGCTCATCGTCATCATGCAGATCCACCATGAAAGTTTCTCCTTCAATTTCAATTCGACGATGGGGAATATTTCCACGTGGGCTTCTACATGGTTGAGGTTGTTAGGGATGACCATCAAGTGATGTATTACCACTTGGAGCCAAGTCACTTCTACTGTTCCTATGAGCTTGAGAAATTTTCTCATTCTCAACTAGGATACTTAGAGTGTGTTCCTCTTGATCCACAACTTTTTGGAGTTCTAATTGGAAATCCATTTTCAATGAAATTCACATCTCGTGATTCAATTTCAAATGCAGTTTCATCAGGTTGTTCACCGATCAATACATGTCTTTTAGAGTGGTCAAGGTACCTTAGAAGATACACTTTTTTTCATTTAGGTTCCCATATTTATGAGAAGAATCATGGACAAACTTCGTCTTGCCCTATGGCCCCAAGTTACTCAAGTTGGGTTTCTCTTCTGTCCAAAATTCATACGGAGTGAAATGTACTAATTTGGAGAGCACTCAATTATGGGTACAAGCTGCAATAAAAAATGCGTCCCCCCAATATAATATTACTAGGTTTGCTTGTGCTTTCATCGACCTAATCATCTTAAGCAGTGTTCGATTCGTATTGTATGTCATGCTAGCAATTAAAAGTGCGTCCTCTAATATAATATTAGTAGGTTTGCTTGTGCTTTGATCGACCCAATCATCTCAAGCAGTATCTGATTTGTACCATACGGTGTATACGGCAGAATCTCTACGATGTATACGGCATCTTCATCCACCTTTTAATTCATTTCATCACATACCCTTTTAAACTTCTCAGATAGAGATTCATGTCAACGATCAGTTCTTAGACCCTTTACACTCCTGTCTAATTGAATTTCAACCAAGTTAAGTATTGTCTGAAGCAGTTCAATGCTTCAAACTTATGAGAAATCAAATATACATAATCATATCACGAAAAATCATCTATAAATGTGATGAAATTGACAACCCCATGTCATGCCCTCACACTCATTGGGTTATAAATATCTGAAAGGACTAATTGCAACAGAAAATATGCCCTTGTTGCTTTTCCAAACAATTTTTCTTTCCTTTTCCCATCAAACAATGTTCACATGTGGGCAATATGACTTTTGTGAGATTGCTTGGTAGATCTTCTCTAGCTAACCTAGCAATCATTTCTTGCCCAATATTTCTAAACCTAGCATGCCATTTATATGGATCTAAATTATTAGATGCTGTAAGAAAAATAGCAGATTCATTCACATTTGAATAATCCAAATTTATTCTCATAAAACCGTTTGGAAGAAAAGCACAATCATAAAAAAATGTTGCCCAAACAAATAGGAACACCATCATTTTCAAATAAAATATGGAAACCAAGTCCAACTAAAGTAACTATGGCAAACAAGTTTCATCCTATTTCGAGAGCGTATGACACATCATGGAGTAATAGAGTGCTACTGCCTTACAAGTCTAGCTTGCATGTACCAACCCCCAGCACCCTCATGCTAGTTTCATTCCTCACCTTGATATCAAGGCACTCAATTGGAATCCAACGATACTCCACAAATTTGACTCTATCTCGCTCTATGTGCTTGGTCGCTCCTAAATCAATAATCCATATGGGGTAGGAGTAGTCACATAAATAGAAAGAGAATAGTCAAATTATACCTTCTTTGGCTTAGTGCAATTACGAGCAAAGTGGTCTTCCTTTCCACAATTGAAGCAGTCTAGCTTAAACTTGTTCTTCTCGCAAGTACCTCTCTTGCCACGCTTAAAAAGTCATGGCTCCTTCTGCATACGTCCAGTAGCTACCCCAATCTTAGTGTTGTGCTTGGGCCTAAATGCTTTGCACGAGCCAGATTCAGTCACATAGGATGAATGTTTGGGCTTCGTAGCCTCTAGGCGCTCAGCCTCAAGTTCCAAATGACACGACACATTTTCAAAGGTTTTGATGTTCAAATTATGCATGAAATTTTTGCTTATCACCGCCTATACTTGTTGCTCATCAGTTAGATTGTTTTCGACCACCTTGAGTTATTGGATCATGGATTGCATCGTTTTAAGTTGTTGCTTTATCGTGTGTTCAGAGTACATCTTATAGGAATTCAACCTCATGATCAACCCGTGCGAACTCATGGCAGAAGTTCCCTCGAACTTTACTTTTAGTGATGCCACATATTCTGAGCAGTGTTGTACTTCTCGAACTCACTGATAAGGTCATTGTGCATGCTGCCTAACATAGTAAGTGAGCACATCGATCATTCTTGAGCTAATTCTCAAAGGCTATGTGATGCCGGATAGAATAGAGATCAATTCTGACGACTAGTTCAAACAGATGATCAACACAAAGAATACAAGATATTCGTCCAAAATACAGATAAAACAACTTTGAATAATATTAATAAATAGTAAAATTTGAAATTATTTTATAAAGCCCACAAGCTGGGCTTAAATAGCTACAAAATTTGAAATTATGATAATTTTTCAAAAAATGAAAAAATCTAAATTATTGTAAGAGAAATAAATACATAAATAAACGAGAATTCTACTAAGAATTTGGCCAAATCAAAATCAAAATCACTTCCAAAACTTGAAACCAAATATTCTAATAAAGAAAAAATGAGCATAAATATATTATCTGAGAGAAAATAACTAATATTGCCCTTAATCCAAGGAAGATATTAAGTTTTTCCTTCCATATTTGTACAGATTTATCTTCTTAAGGTAATATTTCAATGTAATAAACGTGGAATCTGAACCTAGATACCCCATATCAATTTGGGTTTGCATCATTCTCACCGGGTTGGAGAGAATACGTCCTCGAATTCTAAAATTTCTTGCATCGATCTTTTGGATGCCTAATTAGACTAATCTTTCTTTCCTTTTGTTGTATCGTCCTGATGATTATAGAAAAACTAAAATTGATTTGATTGGGTCGAAGTAAAATAGTATTGAATATCTTATACTCTAAAATTAAGTTTCTTTCCCAAATCTTAAATCCAAAAAAAAATATTTTGCATAGGAGAATTTGAAAAGAAATCGTCAACTCCAAGAAAATCAAGATAGTTAATTGTCTCAAAAGTATTTTCATGATCTTCAAACTTCAAAACTTCACCACTAATTTCTTTTTCCAGATTTTCTACGTTTACAATAAAAATAGTTACATCATCCACTAGGTTATCTTCATCAGGATATGTATCGTAGATTGGTATAGAGTTCAACCCTATGGAAGAATGTTCATCCTCAATGAAACCTTCAGCCTGAAGGGTACCAGAAAATTCTGGTAAATTAACTCTGAAACTGAGGCCCTGATGACGCTCCTCCCTACCACGGTACTCCAAAAATAGAGCACGGGTTCTCAAAACTAGAATCGGAATCGTGATCTTCCATCTCACGATCACCAATATCTTGCGTTGTTAGATGTCAGGTTAACTTTGCAACCTGTCTCTGCAAATCCTCAATCATCATATTCTAAACGCTATGATCACGATGCAAAACTTCCTCGTTCAGAACCTACCCACGAAGACCATGACCACGACAACCAGCCATGGAAACTAATGAGATCACCCCAGGAAAGATGCTGAAACTCTTATGCCAACTGATCCTGGACAGAATAGAGATTAATTTTGACGGCTAGTTCCAACAGATGATCAACACAGAGAAGACAAGAGATTCGTCCAAAATACAAATAAAACAACTCTGAATAATATTGATTAATAGTAAAATTCAAAATTATTTTATGAAACCCACAAGCCGGGCTTAAATAGCTGCAAAATTTGAAATTATGATATTTTTGCAAAAATAAAAAAAATCTAAATTATTGTATGAGAAATAAATACATAAATAAACAAGAATCATAACAAGAATTTGGCCAAAATCGAAATCAGAATCACTTCCAAAACTTGAAACCAAATATTTACGAATAAGGCAAAAATGAGTATAAATATATGATCTGAGGGAAAATAACTAATACTGCCCTTAGTCCAAGGAAGATATTTGTACAAATTCATCTTTGTAAGGTAGTACTTCAATGCAATCAACTTAGAATATATACCTAGAAACCCTATATCAATTTGTGTTTGCATCACCATGTGATCATTTAGGTGTTATTTTGAGTTCCCTTTCTCAGGCCCAATTAGGGAGTGAGTTAAGATCTCCAAGACCTCCTACTTATTCAAAATATATTGGATCTTATATGCCAAATATCATATATCTCCTTATCCAATTTCTCCCCATTGTTCAAGTCAGCAACAATACTCTTGAATGTCATTTCACTCCAAAAAGGTATAAATAAGATATTACACACCTTAAAAACAAGTGTTGCACCAATCTAAGTCAAAGGGAAAATGATTTAGACATGTTGCAAGATCGAAAATTCGCTAGGCTTCCTAATCATCTCATTTGTCATAATGTCTAATTATTAACTTTCAACTTAATTCTTGGGCAAATTTAAATTGTAAGGGAGATTAAAATCCAATTTAATTTCAACCATAATTCCACTATTTATCATTTCCCAAAAACATTTGTAGGCTAAAATAAATAAATAACCTAACAAACCTTCCGATAAAATATTTTCATAAATCACATGTTATCCAATTGAAAAGAAAATAATTCACATGAAATTTCATATCAAATATTTAATCTCATATAATAACATGGAATACACAAATAAAACAATAATATATGAGAATAAATAATTATGCCAAAAAATAAAATAATCAAAATCAAAATTTGTTTTCAGCACAACTACAATAAAGGAATACATCAGCTAGTGGTTCGCCTACCTCTTGCTTGCTAGCCTCTAGATCTTTAGTTCAAAAACCCATGGTGGTCACTTGGCTCATTCTTCTTGTTTTAAAAGAAAATTGGATCTCATGGATTGAGCCAAAAATTGTCTAAGCCCAGTAATGAGCCACTTGGATTGGGCTAAAAAGAACAACTCCGATGTTAGGCTACGGTCTTATTTTCTTAAAAAAAAAAAAAAACTAATGACCCGAGAAGTCATCTTCCTCACATGTTCATAGCACTGTTCATATGAACAGCATAATATCCTATTTCCTTAGGTTAAGAATGTCACACATTTTCATAAATAATGTTAGGCAAGGGATCTCATAATTTACTACAATAAATATTCATTTCATAAAAAAATTTATAAATAAAACATGTCTTGAAAAATATAATCAAAGTGAAAATGTTTGTCATAAAAACTAACTAAAAAGCTTGTAACTAAATCTTATCAATCTGCTACATCTAAGCTTGGAATGCATTCTCATACTTATCATAATTCTCACCTGGGTAGTTAAAAATATGAAATAAAACTAAAATAAGTCAATAAGAAACCTATCACAACATAAACATAATAAACATAGGTTTTTTTTATAAAATATTTCGTGCTTGAGAGAATTAAAATCATGACTATTCATGTATATGCAAATGATATGCATGACTTTTCTTATCATAACCGATCTTGATTTATCTTATTTATTTGATTGATCTGATTGGTCAACATATCTAATCTTGTGTGCAAGATTGTGCACTGGTCTCACATCTTGTGGTCACAAGGGGAACTGTTGATTTGATAGTAATATATTGTGGTAGATCACGCTTGAATCTGTGACTTACACATCTACCCTGACTGTATTGGTATTATGCATCTGAATGAGCATCTTATTAATATGATCTTTGTCTTACACTTGGTCTTATGAAAATTTATGTATTTTATGTAACGTGAAATGCATTATATACATAATACGTACATAGTTATAAAATGTAAAATTAAACGTGATCATGAATTATGATGAATGAAATATTTGCAGATATCATGACATGCATGATATATAAGTATTGGCTTCCAAAGAACTGGTCTTACCTTGTATTAAACGTCAATAAATTTTTTTAAGACGTGATACAATACTCTATTTAATTAAATATATACTATGAAAATAACTTTAATAAGTATTTTGTTATATTCCGAAATTAATAAATACTAATATTATTTAAAGTCTAATAACATATATACACTTCAATGTAATACTTAATAAAATAATTATATCAAAATCAATTAACGTAAACAACGAAAATTCGTTTAGTAAAATAGACTTAAATCAGATTAAAGTGTTCAAAATAAAATTAAACTTTTATATTTACTACTGAAATTTAGTTGTAAAAATTACTGTAAAAATATGAGTTTCTGTCCTAACATAAAATAAGACTAAGAGCATTCTTATTGGGTTCCCCATAACCTCTTTTCCCCTATAATTTGAGGAAAAATTTAGGGAATGCTCTC
This sequence comes from Juglans mandshurica, assembly GCA_022457165.1. Classification (NCBI taxonomy): domain Eukaryota; kingdom Viridiplantae; phylum Streptophyta; class Magnoliopsida; order Fagales; family Juglandaceae; genus Juglans; species Juglans mandshurica. Next base: position 23,208,590 of record CM039623.1, read on the forward strand.
AAAACCTCCCTCCATCCGGATCCATATTTTAGGGAAAAAATTTAGAGAATGAATAGTGGTTCTTCAAATTTGGAGAATGAATAGGGAATGAATATTTGGGGAACTACTATTCATCTCCTAAATCTTATTAATATTTTATTCATTTCAATTAAATTAATTATTCTTTCAATTATCTACACTTTCTCTCATATTCATATTTGTTATAGTTTTAAATAATAGTTTTAAAATAATTTAAATAACTACGAAAATATAAAAAAAAAATTAAAATAATTTAAGTTTTTGTTTAAAATATTCATTAGAGTAATAGTTCAAAATATAAGAAAAAAATATTGAGTAGTTAAATTTGTAAATAGAAGTGAGAAAAAAAAGTAATAAAGAAATATTAAAGAAATATTATTTTAATAGAATAGAGAATAGATAGAGAATGAGATAGAAGGTTTTTGAAAAATGAGTAAAACTAAAGAAAAAATTTTAAGAAATGTACTTTTTAACTAAATTATAAGAAATTTTACGAAGGCCTAATGAAAATACTCTAAGCCAAACTTAAACACAACCTACTGTAAAAATAAGTCCAACGTAAAAATACTAGTTGAACTTAGGAATAAGCCCAACCTAAAAACAAGGCCCATGTGAAATCAGCCCAACCTAAAGGTTAGAGGCCATTTTTGTATTACTTTGGATCTTAAGGGCAATAATATAATTTAATCATTACAACTTGTACATGAATATTTCACAAGAAATTATAATTGCAGTCGTGAGTGTATAAGTATCGCGTAATTATTTAAAAAAAAATGAATAAATACAATACTCATATAAAAAAATAATTTTTTAATAATAAATCTCACTCTTTTTCAAAACAACTATACGATACTTGCGTACTCCACGACTATATATATCATTACTCATATTTTATGGGGTTATCCAATATTTGCTAAAAGGAAAAACCATTAAAAGACATCTAAAAGTAGGCTACATTATGCCACGTACATTGGCTGAAGGGCATTTGTGTAATATTGCACATGCTTAACCGAAATGGGCTAAAGGGCCTAAAGGCCCACTATTCATTTGACAGCAAACAATCAAGATGAAAGGAAAGAACGTGTGGCAAGGCTTGCCGAGAGAAAAAGTCACCCTGCAACACTGAAAGAGGAAGGGAGCGTGTGGTGAAACTAGATATCAAGCTAAGAGATAGGACTAAAAAGAGGCAAGGAAATACATTAGATTCTTAAAAGGAAATATATTCAGACTTTTAAAAGGAAAATGCTTCACAAGGCAGGTTGGACTATCACTCCAACGAAATAGACCTATAGGCTAGAGATCCCTAAAAATCTGACAGGCTCTCCATAGAACCTCCCTGCGTACAAACTCCACTACACATAACAACTCCAAAGGATTTTTCCTAAATTCCTCCATTATATTGTGAGATACGTGAGGTTATGAGAGATTATAAAATCGCCCATTATAGTGAATTTCACCCCCCAAACAACTCGTAGATGTAGGCATTATGTTAAGAGTAATGCTACATACAGTCGTGGAATGCGTAAACGCCGTGCAGTCGTTTTGAAAAGAGTGGGGTCCACTGTTAAAAAATTAATTTCTTTTCATGTGGATCCCATATTTATTCACTTTTTTCAAAGCGATTATACGACGTTTGCACATTTACGACTGAAAGTATCATTTCTCTTATGTTAAACTACGTGAATTCCTATGTCTCTTTTTATTTATTTTTATTTGCTTATTTATTATTTACTTTCATGGATGAACGCGAAGAGTACTATATCGACGCCTGAACCATTATTGTGGGTAGGGAATAATTATTTCCTCCCTTCCAGACTGTTATGTAAATTAAGGCATTAACAATTAGGTTGAGAAAACGGTGGAGAAAATAGAGCGAGATCTAGTGTTGGAGACTCATCGAGAGAAAGGTGTGGCGGACCTGGGGTGACTAAGCTACGACGGGAGGTGGTCGGCCAGCAATCTTTGTGCAGTCTGGGTGGTTGAGGAAAGGAATGCTACAATGTGTGTGTGTGAGAGAGGAATCGTTCACGTTGTTCAACTCAAAGTGAATCACTGGCTTCCATAGAATAAAGACTCAATCATGATCACCGAGAAAAGAGGGAGGGTGAGAGACATGAGAAACCGACTTGATGAAGTTGTATAAGGAAGCTATAGGAACCGACTTGATGAAATTGCACAAGGAAGTCATTATTTATAAGACGATAGGTGTGGGGTGGCTAAGAGTTTAAGAAACGGGAGAGTTACACATAAAAATCGGTTGTTGATTTTAAGGGAAACTCGGTTAGTGGGTTAGGATTCAAAACTTAGTAAGATCTAAATTGATGATTTTCAAATAAAGCTCGGTTTGGATTGAGAGGTATCTCAATCCATCTCATCTCATCTTATCAATACAATTTTTATAAATTTTCACACAAAATATTATAAATAATTCAACTTTTTCAAATTTTAAAATAATAATAATATTAAAAAATAATATTCTAACAATATTTTATTGAACTTTCAACTTTCATCTTAACTCATCTCATCTCAACTCACTATCCAAACCTAACCTAATTACATTTATTTTTTAATAAATGAAAAAAGAATACTATTCAAAATTAAAAGTGTTTATAATAATATCAAAAAATAATAAATAAGTTAAAATTATTTTATTGTCCTAATTTTAGGGTTCGTATGTTGCAAACAATGACCATGAAAAAACAGATAAATTGCGGTAGGGAAGCACCGCCGCCGCCGCCGCTTCTATACGTATGATGTGACTAGGGCCACTAGGCTTTTCTAATGCATCACCATGTGCGGCACCACGGGGCACGCGTTACCTCTTGGTGCCTTCCACACTTCTTTGTGGTGCTACGTACGGTGGCGTGCAGCACTTGGTCATGGTGCTTAGGCATGTGTCGTGCGTAGTTCACTAGAGTTTCTCAATTTTATAAGGGTCAAACTCAGTTTTGTAAAAACGATTATTAACAGAGGGACTCTCCATCATGGCGACTCATGGTAACAAGAAAAAAAAATGCTTAGCATGAACATAAACTCAGATGAGGAAAAACAAATTGAGCATATATTTCACTCATCAACAAATAGAGAGACAGGAATGAAAAAATAACAGTGCCTCGCTCTCAATAAATATAACTAAAAAAAATGAGTAATTCTATATACAACTGTAAAGTGCGTAAACGCTGCGTAATCGCTTTGAAAAAAAATGGAATTCATTATTAAAAAATTAATTTTTTCACGTGGATTCCATATTTTAATCATTTTTTTCAAAATAATTACGCGACAGTTGCACAATTTACAGTTACAAATATTTTTTTTCAAAAAGAATATTAGGCATGCTTATAACATGAACAAAATAGAGGCTCTATACCAATACTATATCTTAAAAAAAAAAAAAAAAAAAACTCTCTATATGCAAGTGAGTTTGTGCAGATATGCTCACGAATAAAACGCGGGAGTCTACGTGGAATTAATAGAGTGCGTTTTTTATTTTTCCCCTTCCCACTTTCTGAAACCCATCTCATGCTCCCCGTCCATCTCCCTCCTCCGTCTTCTTCTTGATGGCTGGTACCAGTTGAAGAGATTGATCCTTTGTTGAAGGACTTGAATGAGAAAAAACAGAGCTTCCGACAGAATGTGGTTTCGTTGGCAGCGGAGTTGAAGGAGGTTTGGACCCGCTTAACATCTCAGGAGCAATCATATGCTTTAGAAACTCTAACAAGACAGGCATGCCATCTTGAGATTCTGGGTTCTTTTCCAAATACTATGTGCGTGTGGTTTGAATCTTTAAAGTCAATGATTAGTCTCTTCTTTAGTGTTTTTGTTTGTGGGGTCATGATTTGGATTTGTGGTTATTCTTTTTTTATTTGAGTTATTTTCATGGGTATGTTTTCGCGGGAAGCAGAGGCAAAAGCTAAGAACATGAAGGAAGAAATTGGTTTAATATTTGGATTTGGTTTAATATCCTTGAAATTAGAGGTGTCATATCTTCTATGTGTATGTATATAATTTGTTGAATAAATAGGGGTTTCTCAAAATTAGTGAATTCTAGAGGTCCCCTATATTAGGTTCTATCAACTGATATCCTTTGATACTATGTGTTTCAGGAACACACTTGGTATTCATTTCAAATAATCGGTTCCAGTGCTATCTTACCATGAGCTTGAACATTTCAGTCTATCATCTTGTAAGGTGAGCAATAATATAAATCATTTAAGCAGGGTTCTTTTCTCTTTTATTTGTTGGATGGATTTGGTGCTAAATTTAGCAATCCGTAAGGAGAATGCAGTAGGAATGGATGAGGAAATATACCCCCCGTGTACTTGGACTGCACCCCTAGTGCTTCTACAAGAAGTGGTATTGTTACATACAAAATAATAATGTTTACTTTTCATCTTTTAATTCAGTAAGTTTATTACTGTTTTTGGAGGCATAATTCTAACTAATTTCTTTTTGGTAAGCTAATTCTAACTAGGCGATTAGTAATTACTTTCTCAAGTCATATGAGTAAAGGAAATTCCTGAGAAATGGTTGTCTTTTGTCTCTATTTTAAACCGGTTAATATAGACTCACTATTACAAAAGTCTCAGTAAAATATACAAGACCTGAAACATTTCATAGCAAAAGCACTGGTGCTGAAATGAATTTGTGGTTACATCATGACAAAATGAGTATCATTGTTCAGGGCATTGATGACACATTGGTTATATACCATCATTCTCCTTTCTGCACCTACTGTGTAGACGGAAAAGGTTGATCTGGAGAATACAATGGTTGATGAGAGCCAAAGGCAGTGCAATGATGAAGGGGCCTCTTCTAGATTAATGCTAGACAAATTCAGTGGTGAGTTATAATACTGTAATCTGTGTCACCAAGTTCTAGCTTTAATTCCTTCCTTTTCATCATAAATGGGCAGGGCATATTATTTTAGTTGGTGATGAGATATGTCCAGATATTATAGTTGAGCTATGTCCAAATATTATAGTGCTTTATTATTGAAGGTCAGAAGACATCAATTTGCTTGCTATTTTATGTAGCTTATAATTTATACCAATTATTTTAACTAATACTTCCCTTTTCTTGTACAGTTCATTTCACTTGGTTTTTTGCAGTTTGGCAAAGAGAACAAGACTTGAGAATAAACCAATGGCATATGATGTGTTTGCCATTAAAACTCATAGCCAAATGATTTGTGGGGTTGGGATGGCCAACAATTATATAAATTAACTTGTTTTGCTAACATTACCTTGTTTTTAGTGGTTGCATGCCTAAATCATGGATTGGAAGCTTATTTGGGCAGATAGTAGTGAAGGCAGATAAAAAGAACTGGTAAAGATAGAAGCTTACTTGGATTGGAAGGAGGAAGAGCTTCAGCAGAGAGGGGAAGAAATTGTGAAGAGGGAGTTGGAAGTCCACAACAAAGAAGTTGAAATTGAAAGGCAACCATCAGACATCTGGCGTGAATGAACACTACTTTGTATTTATTGGGTTATTACCATATTAATAACCATGTACTTGATACAATCAAAATGAAACCCTACTTAATGGAAACTTTGTACATTGTATGTAAGGGACTATTTGGAATGTTGTGTATTATGGAACTATTTGGGATGTTGTGTATTATGGAAGTATTCGGAATATTGTGTACTATGAAACTATTTGGAATACCTAATTTGGACATATTGTACAAATTGAAGAGTCATAATCTTCCTTCTTTTACACTACTGTAATATTAAAGACAACAGGATTTGTGATTACTACAAAAATGTTGAAAGAGTGATATATTACAGATTGTAGTTAGTTATATGGTTCATACATCAATGGTTCCATAAGCTACACATTGCAATCACGAGCTTACATATTGTTTACAATCACAATACATCTCCAAAATACACTTAATACATCTCGAAATCATAAAGCAAAATCTCCAACATCTGGTTGTGTTCCATCCCTATTATCCAGTTGTGTTTCATCCACTCCAAGATGCATCTGTGAAGATAATATATCATAAGTTAATAGTTATAATCTAGTTTTAAGATCAATAATTGAATGAAGGGTATCGATTATTAATAATTTCTAGGTAAAAGGTCTGTGTAATGCATCATACTTGCTAGTTTGGGTACAAATTATAAAATCCTTACTTGTTTGAAGATGAAAAATGTATATTTCCATAGATGATTCGTAATCTATGAACAAGTAGTACAGCTTGTTGTTTTAATAAAGGGACACATAATGTGATCATCTTTTTAAATTAGACTTTTTAAAAGAATGTACTTCACATGCATTAAGAAATGCATGGGTTGAAGGAAACTTAATAGTGTGAAAGTTTTTAAATATATTCTTCCCAAACTGTAATGAGAAAATTCGCAATCAATGCTAATCTGGGTGTGTGGGGCAAGGGAAGGGGGTTTTTTGGATTCAGATTTTTGTGTATAAAAGTAAAATAATTAAATGGGGATCTTGGCTGGGTGTGTGGATGTTGAATCCCCTTGTCTGGTTAGATTAATGTACATCTAGTGTAATGAAAGATGCAAGCTTTCTATTCCATCCAAAGGGAGTGTTTCTATTTCAAAAAAATTTCTCCCCAACATTCCGCAGATTATTCTAAAGATTAAACAACAAGTTCATGAAAATGGACTTTTATAGAAATGGGAGAAATGTACCCACTTACCACAGATGATGATGAAGTTTGGTAGAAGTGAAGTGTTCAAAACTACCAGAGATAACGCCGATACAAATGAGTGGTAAGGTGGAGGTTCTTAGGTCGGAAAATGCTAGATGCTTTACGCAGGAGATGGATTACAGCGATGGAGAACTGTAGTTTCGAACATTCTCGAGTTGGCAAATGTTTGAAGTTTTTGTGTGTGTGTGTGTAGAGTTTTCCTTTTCATTTTCATCTCTATTTTCTTTTTCCTTCTTTTATTTAGTTTTTTATTTTTTTAATATATGCTGATATGGCATCCCTGTGCAGCTCTCCTGCTCAAAGTCTCCTATACGTAGTGAGATTGAAAAAAATATTCACAGTAGAAAGAAAAATATATCTTTGTTGTCCTAAAACACACACACCAACAATGACAAACTAAAGTAAAAGCAAGCATGATCAATGATACGACACACAATATACGTGGTTCGACAAATTGTCTACGTCCACAGAGTTGTAAAAATCTTATTAACCAGAGGAGATTACAATCATTCAATCTCAACTCACACTCTCTAGGGTTTTTTGCTCTTTCACACAATATGCACTCACTTGACAATTATTATCTCTCAAAATATGCTGAAAGTCGTATAAAACAAGTCAAATATAATATATTTATAGTAAACGATGCTGGAAACCCTAATCTAGCAAAAACTACGTTCTTCGCTCTAGCGGCGTGTCGCGCACGCCTTGAGTGAACATCCAATTAACATTGGCTAAAGCAAGGTCTCGAGTGGCTTGAGAGAACACTAGGGTTTGTGTCTTGCTCGAACCTACTATCGAGCGCAGCTCTAGCGAACTCACTGGTTGAGCTTCGCTCGAGCTCACTGTCGAGAGCATGTTGAGCGAACTCACTGTTCCTCAATTTTTTGCTCACATACCAGTCTCCATATGCAACCCAACAATCTCCCACTTGGAGGATGGGTCTCCACATGCTAGTCACTGTTTCCAGCCAAGCCCTAACATCTCCCGTTTTCAAGCCAGAAGACGCATTGAAGTTAAACCCAAGCTCAGTCTTTCATGTACATCGCCCTTAGTCAGCACATCCATTGGACGACTTATAGCTCCCACTGCACTAGGAGTATCTGGTCTCAAACGAATCTTGGCAACCTCAACCAACTTTCCCAGGCTGACTCCCTTTGGCTTCCTCATATGTTTTGTGCGATCAAGCTTGCCATTTTGCACTCTTGTATTTTTCTACACATCACTGGACATTGAGGTTAAATACAAATAGTTAGATCTCTTACCATGCGATAAAACCAGCGCACCCTTAGTGATCTTCCATGCTCCTCTAGAGAACGCTATAGCATAATCACTGTTATCAAGCTGTCCCACAGAGATAAGGTTTTTCTTCAGATCTGGAACTTGTTTGACTTTCTATAAAGTGCCCCTGTTTGAAAATGTGATGTGCACATCACCCACTCCCACTACATCCAGTGCCTCTCCATCAGCCTCATACATCTTTCCAAAATCACCAGCAACATAATTATGCATGATCTCTCGATGTGAGGTGGTATGGAACGAAACCCCTGAATCCAATACCCAATTATCAATTGGATTGTGCACTGCAAGAATTAGGGCATCATGAATTTCTTCTACCACTACATTCACAGCATTATCCTCAGCACTTTCTTGATTCTTGTAATTTTTCTAAATGTGGCTTGGCTTGCCACGACTCCGGCACGTGATCTGCTATCCAGATCTCATCTTGCTCTTCCTTTTGCTCTCGGAGCTTGACTTGTCATGTCATCTACCTCGATTGTCAACATTCATGGCCGATCCTGAATCCGAGAATTCACCAGTCTCTTCTACGTACCTCTTCAGTAAGGACCATGTCACGTACATCGTCGTAGTTCAGTTTCATTTTGCCGGCTGAACTACTCATAGCAATCCTCATGGCCTCCCAACTATTTGGCAGTAATGCCAATAGAATTAATGCTATGATTTCATCATCAAACTCAATCTCCACAAAATATAGTTGATTTTTTATCGTATTGAATTCATTCAAGTGTTGGGCCATATACATACCTTCTGTCATCTTCAGATTGAACAATTTCTTCATCAAGTGCACCTTGTTATTCGCCGACAACTTTTCATACATACCTGACAAAGTCACTTTGAGATCCGTCGTGGTTCTCTCCTTACTGACATTGTGTGCCACTGTTCCGGACAAGGTCAACCGAACAATCCCCAAAACCTATCGATCTAACAGGGTCCACTCAACATTATCCATGCTATCTGACTTCTTTCCCAACAACGGAAGGTGAAGCCTCTTCCCATAGAGATAGTCCTTGATCTACATCTTCCAATACCCAAAATCAGTGTTGTTGCACTTCTTGATCCCGGGTGCTTTCACTTTATCTTCAGCCATCATTCTCCTTCAGATCCGGCCTTGGCTCTTGATACCAGTTGTTGTGCTAAATCACACACACCAATAATGGTAAACTAAAGTAAAAGCAAACACGATCAAGCACACGACACACAATATACGTGGTTTGGCAAATTGCCTACGTCCACAGAACTGGAGAAATCTTATTAACCAGAGGAGATTACAATTACTCAATCTCAACTCGCACTCTCTAGGACTTTTTGCTCTCTCACACATATATACTTACTTGGTAATTGTTCTCTCTCAAAATATGCTGAAAGTCATATAAAATAAGTCAAATATAACATATTTATAGTAAACGGCGTTGAAAACCTTAATCTAGCAAAAACTGCGTCCTTCGCTATAGCGGTGTGTCGAGCGCGCCTCGAGTGAACAGCCAATGAACACTGGCTCGAGAGGGCTGTCGAATGTGGGTCGAGCGAACACTAAGGTTTGTGTCTCACTCGAGCCCACTATTGAGCGCATCTCGAGCGAACTCACGAGTTGAGCTTCGTTCGAGCCCACTGTCGAGCGCATGTCGAGCGAACTCACTGTTCCTCAATTTTCTGCTCATAGACCAGTCTCCACATGTAACCCAAGAATCTCAAGCTCAGTTTTTGTAGTTGTTCCACAAGTGAATCTTGTTTATCAATCTTCGATTGATCTGAGTTCATCTCCATATGGTGCATGAGTATACTATGTAGATAAACTAGACACTCAAAATGCACACACCCTAGATGCTTTGCCATATAGAATGGATTTTTTAGAGAGTTTTTCAAAAAACAAAAAAAAACTACCACCAATATTGGGAAGGAGGACTAATTTATAAATAAGTGATGATACTCGTACAACACTTTTTACAATATATTTCACAATTATGTTTTAAAATAATGATATTTTTGTAAAATGATGATACTTTTATGAGGTATTTTATAAAAATATTGCTCATTTTAAAACATAATTGTATAAAATGTTGTGAAAAGTATTATGTATACATTCTTTTTCATTATAAATAATCAGTTCTTATTTAGTAACTCACGACTGGCCTTGAAGCCAACCTCCATTGCTCCTTAATTCTAGGCATACCGCCTAACACCTCAAAAGGAAAGGACGAGAGAGCTTGGCCACTAAAGATGCCGCTCTCATTTATCACGCTAGAGATGAAAACTACTAGCATAAAGAAATTAATACATTATGACAAAAATTTAGAGGAGTATTCCCCCATTATAATTATTTATTATATAGTTCAATGTACGTATGTATATACGTAGCTTTTTTGGTAATGAAATTAATGGATGTACATACCAAAGTGTAATATTTGCAACCATCTGGTGCCCTAGCTAGTCGAGCTCAAGTGATTGAGTCCCCTTTGCTACATAGTTGTGATTTATTATCTCTAGTCAGTTGGGATACTCCTCGTCTTTCTACTTTGGTTGGTGCTGATTTATGCAGTGAAATCCTACAATCTAATATTCGACTGAAGCAAGGTTCAGATATTTTCATATGGGTTCCTTCATCAGATGATAAATTTTTTACTAAGGGGGCATGAAGTATTTTCAGACTTCATTCAGACCCTCCCCCATTGGGAAAAATGGACTTGGCTTAGAGGTATTCCAAGTAAAATCTCTTATATTGTTTGAAAATTCTAGAATCATGCAATGTCTATTGATACAAATGTTAAAAATCTTAATATTCATTTACCATCCTGCTGCCATTGTTGTGTGGATAAAGGTACTATTAAAACAGAAGAACATTTGTTTGGGAATGATTTTCTAGCTGAAAAAGTCTGGGAATTCTTCTCCAAGAGGTTAGAGGTGAGATATAGGAGAGGTCAAAGTATTTTTTATCAAGCTTTTCTTTGGTGGTTGAAAGCCAAATGCTCTTGTCAGTTGGGGATAATGCGTGGTCTTATTCCAACTATAATTATTTGGGGACTTTACTTTTTCCATTGTAAGATTCGTATGGAAGAGGGTAAATTCACTTGGGAACATATTGTGCCGGCTATTCTATTGCAGATTCAAAATGTGTTTGTGGTGTCTATGAAGTTCATGTCTTGTTCTACTCGGGACCAAGAGATATTGCGGAGCATTAGATGTCCTATCATTGTGTCGTGATTGTGGTTATTAGAAATTAAATATAGATGGTTGTTCACTTGGTAACCCCAGCTTATCTGGCGGTGGTGGTGTGGTTCGTGATCATAGAGGAGATTTATTTGCAGGTTTTTGTCGCCACTACCAAACTCAGACCGATATTGTAGCTGAATTTTGGGCTTTGAGAGATGACCTTAAACTTTGTAAAGATCTGAGATTATCGGATATAATAATTAAAATTGATTCTATGATGGTGCTTTCATAGATTCATTGTGGTGAATGTTCCCATTGATACTTATGGGATTTTTGGGAAGAGGTGATTGAGTTATTTGGTCTCTTAATTGTTGCATTTGTCATGTCTTTCGTGAACGCAATATGGTGGCTGATTTTTTTGCTAAAGAATGAGCCTGTAGTTCTTGTATGGATCTTTGTGCTCAGTCTTATTCCTAAAAGACTTAAAGGTTTGTTGCACCTTGATAAATGCTTTTTACCTTTTTTGAGATTGAAGTTTGCTTAGTGCAGGTTGCAGGGGTCTAGTGCTGTGATTCTTCACTTCTACGTTTGTTTTCTTATTATTATTCTTTGTTGAAGCTATTCGGCAAGACCAACTTGGATTATGCAGTTTTCTGTGCAGGTTTTATGCAGATTTTTAGTACACTATTCAATTTTATGCAGATTTAGTTGGTTTAAATTGATTCATTAAGATTTGAGTTCTATTTGTTTATATTAAATAACTGTATATGGTTTGAGTTAGTCTATATCTTTTTTTATGCCTAGGTTTGGATTCTATGATTGTATGTAACCCCTAGACATTTGCTTGTAACCACTGTATTCCTTCACCATAAGTGAGAGCTATCAATAAAATTGGGGTTCCGTCCTCTTCTTTAAAAAAAGTGTAATATTTGTAAGTTTACTTGCGTCTTCCTTGCTAATTGTATTCTCAGCAAATAAAAAAATGCAGATCATAATGGATGAGCTATTTCTCACAATTTGTTGCCATTGAAAATAAACATCCCGCAGTCAACTATTTCTAGAAAGATATTTCATCACAAATAAACATACATTTAGAAAGTGATGAAAATTATAAACTATGCGAAAAAGTATACATTACTTCCTATGAGTTACATTGTGGGAAACACGACACTAGCAATGATTAATAATATATAACTAATCTTTGTGGCTGCAAATAATTTGTAACATATTCCTTATTTCTTGTGCAAGATAAATGCTTCAATCCCGCTACTCACAGGTGTACGAACGCAGAGTCCCTGTGCACCGTGCCGACATGGTACATTTTATTTTTAAAAAAATGAAAAAAGACAGTTGAAGAGGGAAAATCGTATAGGGTTCCAAAATTTCAAAGAAAACAAAGAAGACTTGGCTTGCAATCTCAGTCTCCCCAAGGACTAGATAGTCTCTTCTCTCACCTAAGTAAGCTCATTTCTTTCTTGGTAAAGGTTGCCGATTATTTTTTTGTTCTTTTCTTGCTTTCGGTGAAGCCTCCCAAATGTGTGATGAACTAAATGTGATTATGTTCTTGCTTGTTAACTCCCTTGGAGGTGGAGCTCCCATGTAGACTCTCTGTTTAAGCGTTATTATCATCATCATCATCATTGTTGAGGAAAAAATTAGTTGATTGACATATTCTTGTGAAAAACTGTGTAAACTTGTGTTGTAACAAGTGTGAAGTGTGTCAAAGGGAAAAAGGGAGGGCCAACTCAAGTCAGAGAGTTCGCTCCAAGTGGCTCAATATTTCGCTCGAGCGAACTTCAAGTCAGAAACTTCGCTCGAGCTACATTGAAGTCCGAGAGTTCGCTTGACTCGGCTCGACACTTCGCTCGAGCGAATTTCAACTCAGAGAGTTCGCTCGACATGGTTCAACACTTCGCTCAAGCTACATTCAAGTCAGAGAGTTCGCTTGACTTGGCTCGACACTTGGCTCGAGCGAAATTAAGTTCGCTTGACAGTTCGCTCGAGCCAATGTTCTGGAAACCTAATTCTCTTAGGTTTGAGCACCTCTTTTCTTGCTTGTATAAAAGGAAACCTTTTGGTCTTTCCTTTGAGTGGAGAAATGAGAGCAAAAACATAACCTCTTTCCAAGAGCACTTAGAGAGTTTTTCTCCCCACATTCAAGTTGTATATCTCTTGGAAATTATACCTCCACCATAATACACTCAAAATAAAACATCGTCAAAGTCCATTGAAGTGGACGTGTTGATTGTCCGGAAGGTTTCTGGAGCTGCTGTTGATGCAGAGATCGAGAGGTTCTCGTACGACGCTATAGAAGGTCGGAGTTCCGACACTACATGTGTGTAGAGATCGAGTGGGTCACTCGTGATGTTGCAAGCCCAAGTTTAGGAACTACAAAGGTTTTGTGAGTGTCTCTAAATTGGTTGTAATAAATTTTTTCTATGGTGGACTTTAGGTTGTGGCTTACACTCGGAGTGGTTTTAGAATTTGAAGACGTTCTTCAAATAAGTTTCCACTTCGTGACCAAATCTCTATGTTGATTATTTGTATGATTTGTTTCATCTTTTAATTGCTTACTTGTCTTATATTTTATTAGACAAGAAAATTTGAACTGCACCTATTCACCCCCATCTAGGTGTTGTATGGGATAGAACCACTGCTTTTCAATCATCATCATTATCATTATTATTATTATTATGGCATTGTGCTTAATTTGCGTATTGATATAGTGCTGCTCAATAATCATTTAATCAGATAGAATTTTATTATTTTCCAAAATTAAATATAAGATTAATAAATATTACCACATTTTGGAAATGATAATTAAGGTAGGATATTTAACAGTTTTCCCTTTCAAATGGCTTTGAGGTACAGTTTTTGACAAAACGTCTTTTAGAGGACATCTCTGTATATGGAATATGAAAAAAAAATGTGAGAGATCTCTGCAGATGGACATCAGACCTCTACTAAAACTAAAAACACTACAAATTAAGAATTATTGTAACTAAAAATATATACATATGTGTGTAAGTGTGAGGGACTTCAAGTCAAAGGTCCAACACCAAAATGTCAAAAAAGTAATAAGCTAGGGACTAGCTTTGGAGAGTGGGGAGTAAAGCATGAGGATGGGAGGAGAAAACAATTGAAAAGGTTCATGATGTGGGTTCAAGTTTCTTGGATACCACAAAGCAAAGTTTTGAAGTTGTTGGATGTATTTGACTCCCAACTTTGGAAGCTCATAATAATGTTAGCACATTCAACTTTTATGCTGTATTTGATATTTTCTTTCTCTTAGTTTGAAATACTGTTGAACTTTTTTTTTCCCATATATTTTAGATCAACTATCTATTTCAAATATAATTGAGATGATCTTTTTCTTAAGAGATACGACAGTAGACATTTCACACATTTTAGTAAATATTTCAACTTCTATTTGGAATTGTGAAGATGTTGAAAGAGAAAGAAGATGCATCCCCATAACACCTCCTCTCACTAATCCATCAACCCAGGTATTGTACACAACACACACAATTGGCATGTGTTTGATATATATGTAGCCAATGCCCATTTGGGTTGATTAACATTATGCTCCTATATGTTAGGACGGGTCAAGACCATTTTATCCAGACTTTTCAAACTACATGCTAAGTTACTACAGTCCAATACCTCATGTGTGGTTACCACCTTTTGTGCCTTCTCCAAGTGCCAACCCACACCCATTGAACTCTACTTCTGCTGCCACGTCAAGTACTGCTGCCTTAAGTAGTTCTGCTACCTTGTATAGTTCCGCTATACCACTGATGAGACCTCATCCAATTGCATACCCATATCCATGGAGTAACCAAGTAATCGTTGGATGGTAAAGTAGTTCATGTGCTTTAATTTTATGAACTTAAATATTTGGTCTAATTATTTATTTTTAATTTTTTTTTTTAAAACTGCAGCAACACCCATGGAACTTTACTTTCGTTGCTATGTCAAGCATTGCTATCTTGAGTAGTTCTGCTACCTTGTATAGTTCCGCCATACCAATGATGAGACTTCCTCCAACTGCATACCCATATCCATGGAACAACCAGGTGATCATTGGATAGTAAAACAGTTCATGTGTTTTAATTTTATGAACTTAAATATTTGGTCTAATTATTAATTTTTTAATTTTTATTTTTGAAAAACTGCAACAACACCTATACTCTACTTTTGCTGCAATGGATACTTCGCTGCCATGTCTACTTCCGCTCCCTTGTGTAGTTCCGCAACCAGCGCCAGCTCTTGTGTAGCTGTCAATTCTAGTGTAGCAGTTGTTCCTCTGACGAATGCCAAACTAGATCCATGTGTTGGCAAGGTGATGTGATGGCAGTTCATATGTTGTGTCTTTTAAATTATCAGAAGATATATTATCATACAATAATTTTTTCTTCTAATTCGCAGGAAAATAAAGTGCAACAAAGTAACTTTGTTGAAGAAATTAGTGAGACCACACTAGGCTCGATAGAAGTTGAAGCACAGTGTACTGTCTCTTTGGGTAATACTGTTGATACCAAAGAATCTGGCAGTTCTGGATCACTGCATGTGGATCCTACTAATGGGGGTGATATGACTGAGGAGCCAAAGGTAGGAATGTGCTTTGAATCTAAGAATGAGTTGATGACTTACTATAAATATTATGGAAAACAATGTGGTTTTAATGACACAAAGGAGTAGAAGGGAGAATGATGAACCTATTAAATATGTCACTCTGGGATGTGTTCGTGGTGGCAAGGCACGAAATAGGACATCAAACATCTCCAAGCCTCGACCAACAATCAAGACAGATTGCAAGGCAATGATGAATGTGTTGTTGAAAGATGGGAAGTTGTGTGTCACATCAATCTTTAACATACACAATCATGTGCTCAGTCAAAAAAAAACCTAGGTTCTTCAGATGCAATAGAGAAGCTAATGAGTCTGTTAGGAGGGTGTTGGATACAAATGATCAAGCTGGTATATGGTTGAATAAGAGTTTCTATGCTCTCATGACTGAGGTCGATGGATTTGAGAACCTACCATTTGAAGGAAAAGATTGTCGTAACTATATTGATAAGGCACGACACCTACGCCTTGGTAAAGGTGATGCTCAAGCACTATTTGAGTATTTTGGAAGGATGCAATTGAAGAATGATTATTTTTTTCGGCCTCGTGAATTTGGATGATGATGAAATGATGAAGAATGTATTTTGGGCGGATGCCCATAGTGGAGGGGCATACATATAGTTTGGAGATGTTGTAATATTTGATACTACATACTTGAAAAATAAGTATGCCATTTGCACCTTTCGTGGGTGTAAATCACCATGGACAATCAATCATTTTGGGTGCAAGCCTTATTTCAAGTGAGGATACATAATCATTTGTATGGTTATTTAAAACTTGGCTTGATTGCATGGGTGGAAAAGCGTCGAATACTATTATTACAGATCAAGATCGTGCAATGAGAAATGCGATTGCCATTGTCTTTCCCAACACGCGGTATAGATATTGCTTGCGGCACATATTGCGAAAGGTCCCTGAAAAGCTTGGTTTCCATCCTCATTACCAATGTGGCCTGAAAAGTAATTCGCTATCTTGTGTCTATGACTCTCTTACTATCGATGAGTTTGAGAATTCTTGGAATGTTGTGAAGGATATGTTTAACTTGCATGAAAATGCATGGTTGCAAAGCTTAAATGTGGAGAGAGAATTTTGGGCCGGTATATTTAAAAAACTCATTTTGGGCTAGAATGAGTACAACTCCGCACAGTGAGAGCATGAATACTATCTTTGACGACTATGTGCATGCCAGGACAAACCTTAAAGAGTTTGTTGATCAGTTTGACAATGCCTTGAAGAAAAAAATTGAGAACGAAAATCAAGCAGATTTCCATTCATTTAATTTCACCATTCGTTGCATTTCACACTTGGCACTTGAGAAGAAGTTTCAAGAGGTGTATACAAATGCAAAGTTTAGGGAGGTTCAACAAGAGATAATGAGAATAATATATTGTCATTGTCATTTCCAAAAAATGTATGGAGTAATCGCAACTTACTCGGTCGATGATGAAGTTAAGGCTAAAAATTTTATGAAGGAGGTTACTTATATTGTTTACTTTAATGAGGCCGAGTGTGAGGCGAAGTATGTTTGCGGGTTGTTTGAGATGCGATGGATAATATGTAGACATATTCTTGCCATATTTTCAGCTAGGAAAGTTCGTGGGTTACTGGAAAAGTATATATTGGACCGATGGAGAAAGGACATAAAACGCAAGTATACTATTATTCCGAGCAGTTATGACATTGTTGATCAGAGGCCTGAAACTGAAAGGTTTAAACGTCTATTGACAATTTGTTATGAGGTAATAACAAATGCAGTGTCGTGCGATGGGTATACTGAGGATATGGTATCGAAGTTGTATGTGATGAATAATGTATACTGCACCTCGAAACCCCACCACATGGATTCCAATGTTGGAGTTAGTAATGTGAATGCAACCATAGAAGGAAGTTCTTAAAAAATTGTTAAGTCCCCATGTTGTTAAAGGCAAGGGAAGACCCCCCAGTGTAAGAGGAGAATGTCGATGATGGAGGAACATGTGAAGAAAATAAAAACAAAAGCTGCTAAAAAGAAAAAGATACGTGAAAAAGTAGACTGGTGAGTGCTTGTTAGTTTTTAAGTTATTTTCATTATTACCTGATGTTTTTCTTTGAGTATTTGATAATAACATACCTTTTTACCCATAAAAAAAAGTATCTGATAATAACGTACCATTTCAACTCGTTTTAAAAGTTATAATTATTTTTTATGTTGTCAGAGGCGTGGATTGGACACTGAAATATTATCTCAAAAAAATGTACAACAACAAGTGATGGGGACATAAGAAAATGTACAAACTCTAGTGATGGGGACACAAGAAAGTGTATAATTACCACTTTGAAGAGTTCATTGTATTTGTGTGTTTTTTATGTGGGTCTTACTTTATCTGCTATTTCATTCACAGATGCAACTAGGAACAGATGAAACACAACCAGAGATGGCAAATGGAACGCAGCCAAATATATTCTCTTAGCAAGAATTTTTTATCCACTATTGGAGTATGGTGTGTGTTTGTTGTGGTTTGTTGGAGTATGTTGCGTGTTGGCTATTTGTTAGAGTAAACAATCATGTGTTGTTGGTGGTTTGTTGGAATATGTTATGTGTTGGTGGTTTGTTAGAGTAAACCTGTGTTATTGGTGGTTTGTTGAAATTTGTGTGTTGGGAGTGGTTTTTCTTGTTTTCTATAATTTACTCATTAATTAATATTTCCAAACTGTTATGCAAACATCTAACTCTAGTTTTATTTATCGTATTAGGTACAATAAAAGAATATTGTTTTGGGTGTCACGTCGGCATTTCGATAGAGCACAAGAAAATTCCCTTGTGCATACAAATATAAAAATTAAGCTCTCGTTTTGTATTCTAGTATTTGAGCCTACATTTTGTATCTAAGTGCTCTATTTGTGTAAAGTTGACTTTGTATCCAAGTTCTTAATTTATGGGAATGATATTTGTTTTATTTATTTTTATTACTGGATTAATGTATTGAGTATAAATTATAAATATACATCTGGATGTGGAGATATCAAAGATCAGACAAAATCTAGATGGCCAAAATGGAAGTATTTCTTTTTCTATCATAGAAATGGCATGCAGGCATGCAACATGTATGCCTGCCATCACAACAAGTTCATTTCATGCAAATACATACTTTGTTAAAAAGAAGTAGCACATTAAAGTAGGACTGTTCATCCGGGTTCCAACCCGGAAACCCGGGTTTCAAATCCGGGCCGGAACCCGGACCGGGTTTATCCGGGTCAGGCCCGGGCCGGAACCCGGATAAATCCGGGTTTTTAGAAACCCGGATTCCGGGTTGAACCCAGATTTTTTTTTTTTTTATTACACAAATACATGTAAAATAAGAGATGTACAAATATTGTGTCTCACGCTGAAACTAAAAGTGCATATCAATGACTTAGACTTAGCCCCTTTTCCAAGGATATTATTACCACAGACATGTGCAGCTACATGAAAATGTCATACAGGTATAAAAGCATGATAGAGGCAGGTTTGAGGAGCAACAATAACACATTATATACCGTGTGGCTAAAAAGACAGATTCAACGAGAGAGATGCCTTCGCATGCAAGTTAAATTTCGAATTAGCATCGAATGGGCCTATCGTAAATAGGAGGTAAGGAGGGGCAGTTCTCATTCATGTTGGCATATGGCTCTAGCGTGTTATACTGAGGCAATTCCATCCAATACTCACCCAGAACCTGGCAGAATGGGAGCCGTCCACCCTCATTGTTACACCAACTTGGCAGTCGTGTTTGGTTATCCTCAAAAATCTTGAGCATATATGCATCACGAATCTGCAACAATTGATAAAGGAATACGAGTCATAATCCCCCTTGCCCCCCCTAATGAGAATAGATTAGAAAAAAACAAGGAATATGAGTCCCAGAGAGGGGGGGCAAGGGGGATTATGACTTACAGTGAACTCAGTTACTTGAATAGAGCTAGTAATAGTAGGGGTGTAACCGGTCCGGTCCGGTCCGGTTTTGGACAAAATCTAGGACCGAACCGGTATGTACCGGTTTTGTATTTTTCAAAACCGATTACGCACCGGTTACCCTCCTAAACCGGTACTTCCGGTTTTACCGGTTTCCGGTCCGGTCCGGTCCGGTTTTTCGATTTTTTTAAAATGTAAATTTCACAATTTATCATCATAAATTTGTTTATAAAAAAAAAAACTAATTTAAAAAATATTGTTTTATACTTTTATTATAAGTTATATATTAGTATTAGTTATAAACTATATATTTAATATTAGTACTAGTTATAAACTTTTAGTGATTTAGTATTAACATTTTATGTAATAATTTATAAATTATAATAAGAAATTATTTCATATATAAATATATATAATTATATATAAAACTTTCACATAAAAAATTATAATTATACATAAAATAAAAAACTTATATATATTAATATATATTTATATATATAATAATTTGTATAAAACTTATATATACAATAATATAAGTATTTTTTTATATTTTTTTTTATCAACCGGTCCGGTCCGGTTCGGTCCGGTCCGAAAAATCTTAAAACCGGAACCGGACCGGAACCGGCCGGTTTTCACTTTCTAAGAACCGGTCCCGGACCGGACCGGTTCAAAACCGGTAAATCCGGTCCGGTCCGGTCCGGTTCGGACCGGTTTTCCGGTTTACCGGTTTCAACTTACACCCCTAAGTAATAGGTCCAAAAATTCCAGCTTCTTTATACATTGCAAGGATAAATGCAACACAGGTTGTCGACTTCCCATCACTATACACTCACTCATCCTGTTCTGGAATGGTAAGCAATTTATCAAATGATATTCCACGCTTTTCGGTTTCAGCTAGAATTTCATACAAGTCCAAATCCTGAAAATAAAAACAGCTAAAATGAGACATGACTATAGCAAAAGCAGCTAAAGGTAAAATATGCCAATGAAAATTAGCACTTTATGCTAAGACTAGCACAAAGCCAAGAATAGTTCTGGCCCATCATTATCAGAATCAAACAGACAGAAACTGCTTGAAATTTCTATCCTGTGTATAATCATCTGCTTGAAAAATAAGGCCAACCCGGGTGCATCTTGATCATCTAATACATCTATGTCAGCTTTGGTGGCCTCCATATAGGGTGTGGCTTAGCATCCATGATCCATAGAAAAAAAATCTTCACAGCAAAACAAGAAAGTTTATCTTTAGAATGCTTTTGATTTTGCAACAATATCAAGTATGATGAGATTTTCAGCGGTACTCAACATTAAATATGTGGAGTTCCATCTAGTAGGAACATCAAAGCAAATCATCCTCCCACCAATATTTTCCTTTACCGCACTAGCCTTGAACTTGGCAAACCTCGACGGTGAAAACTTCACATATCTAACGGCATCTCTAATTCTTGTTACAAACTCATAAACTTCTCTCAAGCCGTCCATAACAATCAAATTCAATATATGGGCAGCACATCGCATGTGAAGAAACTCACCACCCAATATGGTACAATCACTATCCTTTATTCTCCTCCTCATATAATCAATAGCAACATCATTAGAAGAGGCGTTATCAACTGTGATAGTCAAGATCTTATTAATCTCTCAATCATGTAACCCCAAGTCTAACATCCTCCCAATAGTTTCGCCCCTATGGTTGGGAATTTGACAAAACTTTAATATTTTTTTGTGCAATTTCCAGTTGCAATCAATAAAATGTGCAGTAATACACATGTAGTTCATATTTTGCACCGATGTCCAGGTATCGGTGGTTAGAGAGATTCTTTGACCATCCAACAATTTTTTTAGCTGTATCTTCTCTTCGTTATACAGCTTAATACAATCCCTTTTTAAAGTGATTCGGGATGGCAAAGTAAATCGAGACTCTAAATTAGCCACATACTCGATAAACCCTTCGTTCTCCACAAGCCTAAAAGGCAATTCACACCTAATAAAAAACTTAGCAATTGACACCCTAAGTTTTTCTGCATCATACTTCACTAGACTTTGTGGGTTACACACTCTTCCCTCTCCATCCCTCTTAACACCAGATGACTGACTTTTTCCAACTCCTTTAAATCTAAGAGGGAAAGTTTTACATGCATTATAGAGGTGGTGTAACATAGATGAAGTGTCATTCTTGTAGTGGCAACTGTATAGCTTAGTGCAATAATTACACTGAGCTTTTGGGTTATTATCGTCAATAGGTTGCACTTTAGTAAAGTGTTCCCAAACCACCGATTGGTTACTAGGTGTTTTTTTTTATTGCTTGGGTAAATGTGGGATGGAATGGGTAGGTTGTTGTGTAGATGTGGATGAAAGGGTTGGAATACTCCCATGCTCCTCTACATCCACTGGAATAGACGAGGAGTCACCACCAACCCCTTGGGTTGTACCGACATTACAACTCACAGAATCTTCTTCCATCTGTTATTGAGTAATCAAAACCACCAAACACAATATAATAAATAATCAAACACTAATAATCAATTTTATTAAAACATCCAATGCTTTTTCAGTCATGAATGTTTTTCAAACAATTCAAAGCCAAACGAATCATGAAACCAAACAGATAATTCATAAATAATGAGATCTAATGGCACTAGAAGAAGCAGAAAATGGATTTAGGCTGGGATCCAATTAACTAGGTACTGAAGAGGGGGAGATATAGTACAGAGAGAAAGATAGTTTTTAAGCTAATACTTAAAAGCCAAAGTGTAATATAATAATAAGAAAAAAGGTGTGGATTTAGTAGTTTTTAACTTGAAAGCCAAAGTGTACCCATAGCTGTTGAAGAAGCTTGAGGAGAGAAGAAGGAAGATGGAGCTTTTGACTGCAAATAAAAATGCGCAGATGAAATTTTAATTACTAGGATCGATGAAATGGATGGAGTGTGTGAGTCATGACCACATGCCCTCCTTTCCCGGCCAGCTACAACACATACAGTAGTACTGGATGAGTCATGGGGATATATAGAAATCTCAATTCTTAAATCATGATGAGTATAATACAAAACATAAATAATTGCTATATCGTGTCTAGTGTGTGTAGCAATTATCCATCTGTATATATGTCAGAATTTGAAAGTACATATATTGTATATATTCATGATCATGACGTACCGACATATATATATATATATATATATATATATGAATAAAATATATATATTATAGCTAGGATGCCTAAAGTACTACTACTTGAGCTAATCAGAAGTACTGGATCATATGATCTGGTGCCTGCAGTAGTCTTGATCGAAGAGATTATCATGATATGATCCCTCTAATTTATAATTAATTAGGACGTTGGCCCCCCAAAAAATTAAATATGATGTTGTAGCAGTACAAGCAATGGCTGATGTCGAAAGAAGCCATAGCTTTTACATCTGATCAGAGGAAAGTTATCCACTGGTGCTACAATAAGTTTCTATAAGAAAATAAAATTCAGCACTCATCTGTGTGCTAATTAAAATCCTATCAAAGTATCAGGCATGTGAATGGGAGAAATAGAAAGGAGGGGCTGCTTATAAATGCTTATTCTTCAGTGAAGGGAACTAGACTTAACAGCAAGATGGAATTTATATAAATATAAGTATTCTGCCATATTCTAGTTTCACCCAATAAACAGCGGGTTGAAAGATTTTCAACCCGACGTTAAGTTGAAACCGACTTTGACAGGTGGGTCGGATTGGATCTATCAATGATATATAAAAAATGATATAAACATAAAATACACAAAAGTGTCAATGTATATATGAGGCTGATCATGTTGGATGCTGAATTTATATATATATATATATATATGTTTTTTTTTTTTAAAAAAAAAAGCACAAAATGCAGCGAAATTTCAAGTAATATGCATTATTCATATATATAAAAAGTTCAGCTGCATATATCTCTATATCTAACAAGACAATTACATGTAGCATAATGTGGCCCAAAAGAACGTAGAAATTAGGGGCATTAATTTATGACAGAGAAAACGGGTTAATTCGCTCCGAAAGAATCATGTATTGCTTCGTATGGATCCTGTATAGTTCCAGACTATAAAAGACATGTTGTAGAATGCTATCATGCTTCCAACTATAAAACAGCAAAGCCATTCCCCTAACAATTAAAACCAAACCCAGTACTCTACTCAACCAAGTGATTACCCCATCCATTCCTCACGCACAGAATCATAGTTACAGAGAGAGAGATAGAGAGAGAGAGAGAAAGAGAGTACCCAAACAAGTGAACAATGCCCTAGAGGGGAAGGCCGACGGTGACCAAGATGCAGCGACTGAGATGTGGCGAGGACGAGCGGCGGACGGTTATGGGGTCACGGCTCACGGGGTCACGGGCTCAATGGGCTTAGGGTTTCTGAGTTTCTGCGTAACGAGAGAGCGAGCGAGCGAGAGAGACGCGGGGGGGGGGGGGGGGTGGAGATGAATATAACCGGTATCAAAACGGCGTCGTTTTGATACCGGTTTTTATAAAAAAAAAAATAAAGATCCAGGTACCGGGTTTCAAACCCGTATCCAGACCGGGTTGGTCCGGGTTTTCAAACCCGGGTTTCAGCCCGGGTTTGATCCGGGCCGAAACCCGGAACCGGAATCCGGATTTCCGGGTTCTGGACCGGGCCGGGAAAAAACCCGGCCCGGATGAACAATCCTACATTAAAGCACAATAAAGTCTCAGGATTGAAGATCACTAATCGCAAATAAAGTCTCCAGTACATAAGAACAAAGTCTTGACTTACAAACTCTAAGTTCCTATCAAACACAAAAACAAAGTCATCTTCACTTTGAGCATATCAAATACAAATAAATAACTATGGATATTATAAAATAGGCACGAAGAATTGTGTGTGCATGCTGCATGTCGGCTTTTTGACTACAATGATGGGCTTGATCGTTGTGGAGTGCCAACTCTCTCTTCCCAATCTCTTCTTCCCTCTTTTGAAGTTCTTTCTCCCTCCTTAATGACATTGTAAATCTGGGAATAAAGCCAGGATAAACTGCCTTAAGAATGTGCGATTGTATACAAAGCTAAAAAGGAATGAAGAAAACATGTGTTGAGTATTATAATCATGTCATGTGCTGAGTATACAAAGAATGTGCGATTATCTAAAAAAGAATTTAGCTTTCTTCACCAATGACAAAAAAAAAATTATTACAACACCCTACATTCTTGTAACATAAACTAAAATAGTTGCTCCTCAAATTTGGAGAAAATAGGAAGCTATAAACACTCAAGTAAATAAATAAAAAGAAGAGAACAAAATAATCAGCATTTTTTAGCTCAACCCAGCTCACGATTTGGTCATTATCACCTAGCTTAAATTGTGGGTTCATCATTTTTTGTCTTAAATACTCAGCACATGCATGATTATATTAGTCAACAAAAGCAAAGTCTCTGTTATTGATGGTGTTCTTTACATCATGTGATAGAGTTTAATAACATCAGCACACCGATGCTTGTAACATAAATAAATTCAAACCTCAAGTTGTTTTTAAACATAATGCTTTCTAAAGTAAGCATAATTCAGATAATAAACAAACAAGAAGAAGCAAGAATTAAAAAATAAATTGAAAAGAAAACAAATAACACCAACAATTAATGAAAATTACCATAATTATTAATAACTACTACATACTGATGTTAACTAGTTCCATAGCAGTAACTCCGAGTCCAATCTCAATAACAAATTTCCTCAGATCCTCCTCTCCCCAGCTTCTAGGAACATTACTTCAGCATACGTAAGTACTAGCAACCATAATAAGATGTTTGCGCCAAAAAATACAACAAACAATAAAAAGAGAAAGACTTGTCTTAATATTTTAACAACCAATTATAATTGAAATTAGGTTTAAAATCCAACTTTTCACCAAGTCATTCATTGCCATCTCATTTTTATCCACTCTACTAAATGATTTTTACTTCCCAGATCAAACCATCAAGTATTCTTCATACATGCATATCAAATATTGCTTGTGTATCCCGTGCACAACAAGATTTAACCAAGCAAGCATATTATAATGCTTGTGTACTAGGGCTATAAGTATTTCTATGACAACAAAATTTGAGTTTTACTCATTAATAAAACAAACCTAGGGTTGGGATCAATAAAAAAATGATCGCACTCCATAAATAAAATTTGAGTTTTACTCATTCTAATTCAACAAACGCACTCCATAAATAAAGGAAATGAAACAAAAATGAAAACCTAGGGTTTCCTTGCAAATCCGAAATGTAAATGATGGAGAACGTACGGTAGTGGAGGCCCCCGCCATTACGATGGAGAATGGTCCTGTTATTTTGGTCGGGATCAATAAAAATATTTTTCTAATATCTCCATTTCCTTTCAGTGAGAAGGAAACCCATGGAAAAATCCTCAAACACAGCAAAATCTACGCAAAAATGGATTGAGAAGGTGTAGTGAGTTACGTAGGATGAAATTAGAACCAACGCGTTGCAGAAGCTCTTGCGCCTTGCAGAAGATCCAGCACGTCTCTGCACCACTGGTTTCGTATTGCAGACCATACTTTGTTGGCAATGGATTTCGTATTGCAAACCAAGAGAATGAGAAGTAGAAGGGGGAGAAGGGAAATCGCTCATCTGGGAGAGGAAGAAGTTCAAAACGCACCGTTTTATTTCTTCTAAATGGTGCGTTTTGTATCCACGTATGAAGTAGTGCACGCCCACGAGGAGCTGTGACAATGCCTGCATCCAGAGTTTTTCTAAATACTTTAACTATAAAGAGATTCTACAAAAGTAAATCCACAAATTGACATAACTTGATGTAGTACGTTAGATTGTAACACTACTTTTATTGTAAAGTAAATCTAACATATCATATGAAACTATATCAACTTGTGAATTTACTTTTGTGGAATCCTTTTGTAATTGTAGCACTTCGAAAAAAATTGGACTTGAAACATTTCCACTAAAATAATTTTTATTAATTCATCCGCAACTAAAAAGATTGTAGCTTTCATAGTAGTTGTTTGAGAAGTGATATTTTCAATATTTATAAAAGGGGACAAGTCAATAGAAATGCGTTGTGGTGGAAATGTCTGACAATCTATTACAAGCAAGTGACAATTCGTATTTGTGGATCGTTTTCGTGTTGTTCCAAATCATGAGTATTAGTTAAAGAGTGGCTCTACAACCACACATGGAAGATCCCGAAAGTGCAATATTTATTTTTTTGCTTTTTTTCATATATTTTTTAAGACTTTTAAATATTTAAAAAAATTTATAACATTATTAAAAAATACTTTATTAATCATTAAGTAAAAAAAAAAACACTGTCAAAAGCCTCCCATGTGTGGGTTTAGCATTTCTATTAGTTAAAACCCTAACACAACTCATGAAATAACGTATGACATGACACAACCCTCATAACCCATTTAATAATTAAATTTTATTAAGTTAACTTGAACACGACCCATTTAACTCATTTCAAATAAATGGGTTGAGCTTACTCGTAGATTATTTTGACTCAATATAATTTCATACATACTACATGTATAACAATATAAATCATTCACAATTATAACTGAATTCATGATAAAATATCTTATACTCAATATCCAAACCAATAATATGTAAATAAATTAATATTTTTATAAAATAATTAAGTAGTCAAATACTAATATTAATATTACATCCCAATAACATTAAAAACATAAAATAAATACTTGCAAAATTTAAAAATATAATTTATTCGTGTTATACAGATTGATTGTGGGTTTTACAGATTGACCCATTTATTAATCAAGTCTTGTCGAGTCAACCCATTTTGATCTAAACTCGTCTATATCTAAAGCAAACCCACTTATTTTATATTATGTTCATATTACACTCGCGAATTGCACATGTCATATATTGTCATCCTTAAAGAACAAGGTTGTCGGGAATATATTGTGGAGGTAGTTGTCCTACATGCATCTAGCAATTGTCAAATTACATCCAGTCCACTCGTTTCGCAGGCCCAAGTTGGATTCAAACTCTCGACTATATAGTGAGTTGATATAAGATAAAGGTTAAATAAAATATTGTTATAATATTATTTTTTAATATTATTTTTATTTTAAGATTTGAAAAAGTTGAATTGTTTATTGTATTTTATTTGAAAATTTAGAAAAATTGTAATGATTAGATTAAATGAAATGAGTTGAGATACTTTCTGAATCCAAACAAGGCCAATAAAGTGTTTATCAAAGCTCGAATGTCGCAGAACTACCCCTTAAGACTTTAACAAGTTTCATAAATAAAAATTAGTGCAAACGGTGGGATAGAGGAATCTCGACAAATTAAACAAATATTCCAAACAAGTTAATAGAGTAATAAAAGATTTTTTAGGAGAGAAGGGTTTGGGGGAGCGGGGAAGGGCTGTAACTCCATATAAAAGTAAAACCATATTTTTTACTTTGTGCACATGTTTTTGCATTGAAAGGCTTTGAGCTATCTTTTCAAAAAAAAAAAAAAAGGCTTTGAGCTAACAAGATCATCTCTCTCCCGTTCGTGTTTTGCCCCAAAAGGCTATATGATACGATTCCCAGGGAATTTGAACACTGCTACTGCTCATGGGAATTTAGAAAATTGGAGTATAATCTCATGCCAACAACTTCAATTTATTACGAATGCGCAAAATTATTAATAGACCGAAACAGCTAAGTGATAATACTAGGTAGTACCTGCAGATGACTATAATCTAAACCCACAAACAACCAAAACTAGACCAAACTTAAGTATGAACCAAGCACCACCTTGCATCGTGACGTAAATGCACTATTCAAGCTCTTATTCTTGTCCCACCGCACGTGTATGTAACGTTGCAAGAGTCACTAATACGCAGGGTGTAATCGTGCAAAGGCCTCATGAGGAAGTTTGCAAAGCCGGGCAAGAGAAATAGCAGCTCGCAAACACATTGGCTGTCCACCTGACTTGCCCATCGACAACAATTGTCCACAGTTTGTGAATGATGGTGTTGCTTATGCCTACGCTGGTGCCCGCCATGACTACGCCTATGCCTGTGGGTGTGATGGTGCTCTTCGTCATCATGATCATGGTCATCATCATCATTGTCGTCGTCGTCATCATCTGCAGCAACATTAACAGCACTAACGCTGAGGGAAGGAGGAGAGGGTGGTAATGGGTTCAAGGGAAGTAGTGCACACGCATAGTTTGCAAGCGAAAATTGTGACGCACAAAGAGGACGGGGAGCCAGTTGTGGTGGCCTCAGTGGTGGTGGCCTTAGCATGCACTCTGTCTTTGGCAGGAGCACCATGAACGCTGCAAACAGTACCAATGTAACAGTAACAATCTTGACTTTCTCCATATGAGCCATCTCAATCTGTTTCAAGTGTTACATACAGAAAGATTGGGAAGAGAATGGTTCAAGTTGTTCAAACACTGGTCCTTGCTTCCATTTAAATAGTTGCATTCGTGGGCTGCTTTGGCTTTTTTTTGTTTCCTTTAGTTAGGTTCACTGGTGGGATGACCAAGAGAATGAGGTTTAGTTTGCCGGTATACGTATGGAAGAGCTTAGGTTCTGCATAAAGAGCCCCTCATTTGCTTCGTGTGAAGAGTCTGTTAGGTAACTCACAAGCCGCTATTAAAAGTTCTCTCACTACCAACTTTTTTCCTACCAAAAGAATGCACTCTTATTAAAGCTTGGAAAACAAGAAATAACCAAACTCGTACTTGAATGCACTAGACCTGAAACCCTACGTTGCCAATGTAATATATACAGATACAAAAATGCAAAAGCCACCAATGAAATATTCGAGGATGGTCACCCATTTTTTTTTCACTTAATGATTAAGTATTTTTTAATGATGTTGTGATTTATTTTTTTTAAAATGTTTAAGAGTATAAAAAAATGTATGAAAAGAAAAAAAAAAGTCATTTAGCCTTATCGGTGACATCTCTCATGCTACACCCACCATAGGTGTAGCACGACTCATACATATATATTTCTTGATTGGTACCAGGTGAGCATAAATAAAATCTCGACTAATTCTGAAGGTGCACGTGTCCTCTACAAGAAATTTCTCGGAAGTACACATCAGAAAACCCAAATTGCCAAATATACCATGGTTGAACTATTTTGTAACACAATCCAAGTGGCTAAAAAACTAATCATCTTGAATTGGTATTGGAGGACATAGATCGAACTATCAATGCTCTAAGGAACATCAATTTAGACTGCATTTGAATGTTGAACTGAATTAAGCTGAGTTGAGTTCTCTATTAATAATAGTGAGTTGAGATGGTGAAGTGAGTTCTGTAGAACCCACATAAGATGAGTTTAGATGTGTTTAGATGTTAAGAAGTTGAAAAAGGTTGTGGATCTCACGTGTAAAGAGATTTTGAGTTGAAATGAATTTAGTGATTTAAGAGTTGAGTACTTGGATATTAAAAGAGGTCTAAATCTTAACCAAACTCAACTGAGTTGATTGCAGTCAAGGAACCAAACGAGCCCTTAATGCAACAATTTCAACATCCACTTCAAGACACCACAGTCAACTCAATACCATAATGCTTTCAACTGCTATTCTCAACAAAACGCCTTCAACTTGAATATATAACATGTTGCTGAAATTCAAAGGCTTTCACAAAAATTGAAATCCCCACTACACTGGAAGCAAGTTACTGTTAGTGCCATTCATCATGACGTGACCAAGAGCATAAATAGGAACTTTGTCTCGTGGGATTATTAAAAGAATCTTCATTAGAGTCCTACGAAACAACGATATGAGTAGAATACATGGAACCCTAAGATACAACAACTATACGGCTAGAATCCAGCAAAAATGCGTTGGGCCTCCAGGAACTGTACCCATGAATCATAAATTGATGATTATCACAAATTCTCACAACTGCAATGGGATGTCATAATTATGAGAAGACCTAAGAAGACAGGCTATCAGAGTTTTATAACACGACACTGATTTAACCACCATCTTTAATGCAACACAAACTTCTTATAAAGGTCAAATTCTAACCAAGGAAACAAGCAAGAAACCCAACAAAAGGCTCCCCTTTGCCTTGCTAGGGTCTTTGCTGAATCTCAGAGGCATTAAACTTTCCATCCCAGAACATAGTTTTATATATATCATATCAGAGATCAGGATGTTTAGTAGCGCATGAAGTAGTCTCTATCTCCCGGTCGGAGACAAGGGATGGATGTCGCTAGGCTAGGTCATCAACTCTATAATTGGTTTCATTATCCCTTCAACGATCACTAAATACAGATATGTGCTACTATACAGATGAGATCAAAAAGGCCATCGTTGAGGCAAACAATGCAATATCTTGGTTAGAGCAAAGCTCAAAATGGCATAACCAAATGATTGTACCAATTTCTCCTGATACATTACGAATTCCGCTGGCGTAGATCTACTTGTTGTTAATAGATCAATAAGAGTATTGTTCCAATAAATAACCTTTTTTTATCAAGTTCATTAATATCTAAGCTCATTAATTACCCCCCATCTATCTGAATTCTTTATTTTGTGTTATATCCTTGATAATATCATTTCTTCAGTGAGTAAATAGGAGCCTCATGCTAGAGATACATCACTCTTTCCTTTGTCCTTCCCCCCAATTTGTGCCCTATCACTAGCACACCCCCTCTTATCATCATAATGACATGCAAAGGAGTCTTAGATCAATCCATTCCTAAAAGTCCTCACTTATTCAGCTCCTTAAATATTCCTTCATGGACAACAATCATGGTAAAATGTCGGGACTTCACTGAGTCTGAGAGTGTACAAAATGTCAATGTCATCTCTCACCGTGCCTTCTTAAGCACTGCCAACACAAGCAAGGCTTTAATACGTCTTCATCAATGTACAGGAGTGTATGAAGCGTAATGCATAAAAACTTTCTGAGTTTCTAACATTATGATAGTCTCTGTTAACTCCAGCCAAATTTAAGATATAGATTTCTGTAAGTTCTTATACAGAACGTCAGAGCATCATAACTAAGGATAAATGTTGAAAACTCATGACTAACTTGATTTGCAACAGCAACACGAAGAAGACAGAAGTATTTAAAAGTTCATTAGCTATGTAATGCAGTGTTCTTATTATTATTGTTACTCTTATATTATAAATATTATTATTCCTTTTTTTTCTAATTGCTACAATCTTGGTGCAAGCTATTAATTTTATGATGCGTGGTCATGCAACCCATGAGTTGCACCTACACAACAAATTTTGAATTCTTTTTTCAGTAAAATCCTCAACATACACATGATTTAACAAACTCCAATAGGAGTAAAAGTACAAATATTTATCTATGTTGGGATGCCAGTTAAAGAATTTTCTTATATAGTAATCTACAAAGCATTACTATAAGCTGTCCATTGATACCCTGCGGAAAGCAACTCCCCACCAACTACATTGAGAGAAGAAAGAAATTTAAACGTCCAAAAAAATCAGTGACATCAACAAATCTCCATTTAAGTTGGATGCAAAATTTGGGCTGTACACACCAGGATACAACAATTTCTCAACACAACATGCAGTTTAACCTCAACAATCATCCTAGGTATGTATCAAGTCCTCCTTTCCAGCAAATGTTGATCATGTTGCCACTCATGCCTTTCACATCCATTGCAGTTCTCCAAGTCTTTAGTCACTCATCAAAGGCATACCTATCATCAATGCCATTCTTTGTTGCCATCATTTCCATGTCCTTCTTAACTTCTTCCCTTTGCAACGTCAACTGCTCTGCTCTCCTTCGCCATCCTTCTTCCAACAACTCAATAAACTTACCTTTTATCTCGAGTAGAGGATCCCGATCCATCAACTTATCATCCTTATATGCTTCTCTCAGCATTGCTGTCTCTATCCCACCTTTCAAAGACATATAAAATATCCCTGAATGCCTTGTGAACACATTCGAGAACGCATTTGAGAACCTATACTCATCACTAAACTTCCCCAATGTTGGCACTGGAACCCTCTTAAGTGTTGAAAGTGAAAGCAACTCATGGAGAACTCCTACCGTTCTCTTCTCCATTTCGCTTGAGGCCTGATCCAAACGTGAGACATCCTCATAGGGAGACACATAATCAAGTTCCATCCAATCCCTGACCCACTCCCTCATCTCCTTCCTCAAGAAAAACCCCGACGGAAGTTTAACATTAAAATTGGGCCTAACTCGAATCCCCGTCAACCTCGACTCCTCCTCCGCCCTCCTCTCGATGGCAGATTTCGCAAACTCTGAGTTCCATGACACCAATTCTAAAAACGATTGCCCTTCACCCGGACACCCAACCAGCCTAAAATATTGCGGATATTTAGGCACCAAGTTAACCAGAAAATCATTCGGAAAGCCGAAGTCCCTCTTCACTTCTACTAATTTATCAGCACAAAGAACCTTATCCTTAGACATCATCAACAACTTACACAGTTTGGATATTATCCATGGTTCATGTTCAAGATAAATCCTTTTCTCATATTCGAGAAATTCTTTGAGCCCCTCCGACATTCGGAGAAATCTGACCGGCTCGGTTTTGGGTTTGATTCGGTCATAGTAAACATCGAATAAACCTGGGTTTCGGGCAAGAAAGGTCTTGATTTTGACAGTGAGCCGCATTCTATGGCGGCGTTTCTCAAGGTACCGGAGTGGGATTACTTGGCCCGGTTCGTTAAGTACCTCTCTGACGACGCGGGCACAGAGCTTGTACCGCTTGTCGTTCTCAATGGCTTGGTCTAGTTTCCGGTCCTTGCGCCAGACTACTTTGAGGCTTGAAATGGATTTCACAAAAGGGTTTGTGTGAGAAGTGGTTGCGGGTTTGAGGTTGTGATTGAAGTAGAAAGAAATGGTGTGGGTTTTCGAGAGCATACCTGGAAATTGAATGATCAAGCAGAGCCACGCAGAGTAAGCTGCAGAGAATTTTGGTGTAGATGGTGAGAGAGGGCGAAGCATAAGCAAATCTTGGGTTTTAGATATAGGGCTCGTCTTTGAGCTTAACCCAACCAACCAACCAACTAAAAGATTGGGTTGGGCTTTCAGCCTATAATGACCCATTCCGTACATTAGGTAACGATATTTAAAAAAAATATTATGAATCAATTACTATTTATTCTCAAATTTTATATTTTTAAATTGTTTTTCATAAATTATCCGGTGATTTTTATAAGATGTAAATATAGAATAATAAATATTGACGAATGAAAAATTATTTTATATTTAAATATTTAATAAAATTTATTTTATTAATAGAAAAAAATTAAAATAAAAAACAATTATAAAACAGGATAATGATTAAAAAAGTTATCAAAATCCCACCGCGTATAAAGTCTTCCCCGCCCCCTCACCGTACAACAAAACAGAAACCGTCGCTCTATTTTTACTCGCCAATCCTGGTAATGTTGTCTTGTCTTGCTTCGACTCTAATCACTGAAACTGGAAGATGCTGTTACTGAACGCCCTCACCCTAGCTCGGACCATGTTCCGGACCACCGATATCGTTTTAGAGTCGGAGGACATCCCGTTCGGGACTCCTTGGTGGTTTATCTACGCCATTTTCTCGTGCTTTCTCGTCCTCTTTGCCGGCATCATGTCTGGCCTCACTTTGGGCCTCATGTCATTGGGCCCCGTCGAGCTCGAGATCCTCCAGCGTAGTGGCACCCCCACCGAGAAGAAGCAAGCCGGTCCGTCCATTCCCGAAAATCTTCCTGTTTCGAAAGCTCTAAGATTTTTAGATTTTGCTAATTTTGCTGATGTGTGCAGCTGCTATTTTACCGGTGGTGCAAAAGCAGCACCAACTTCTGGTTACTTTGCTTCTGTGTAATGCTTGCGCTATGGAGGTAATTCTAATAGTTTGCTACAGCCGAGCTATTTTTGGTGGGAGAAAGAGATAACCCACTTCACAAATGGAAGAGCGTGTCAAATTTACAGCATTTCCTTGATTTTTTTTTTTTTTAATGTGCTTGGTTTCCGCTCTTTGCAGGCCCTTCCTATATACCTGGATAAGATTTTTCACCCCTTTGTTGCTGTTTTGCTGTCTGTAACTTTTGTTCTGGCTTTTGGAGAGGTAAGAGTATTTCTGTAATTTATAGGGCTTCGGGTTTTAACTACTATAGCCTGAACCTGAAGTAACGTATAACTAACTATATTGGGTCAGGTTATACCGCAAGCAATATGCTCAAGATACGGACTCTCTGTGGGTGCAAACTTTGTGCGGCTTGTGCGTGTTCTGATGATCATCTGTTATCCAATTGCTTACCCTATTGGAAAGGTAACGTTTCACAACTGAAATGAATGGGTATCTTGTGAACATGGAAAAGGTCACTTTCTACCACTAGTTGCTGCATGAGTGTTTTGGGTGCCCTAAGACGTTTAGATTTTAGAATATATATTGGATTAGGAACAGAAAGCCTTTGGGATAAATGACACTTCCATACTATAAGTGTGGGTGGTAGATGAGTTATGGGGTTCAACTCCTGTGGAGTGTCAAAGTTGCTTACAAGTAAAATAATGTATAGTACATTAGAATATGATTTTTTTTATAAGTTAGAAAATGACCTTTTCCGGGTTAAAACGTAGCAAGATGGAAAATGTTTTGAAGTCTAGACACAACTTATTAGAAATAAAACATGATAATGAGAGGAGTTTAGAAAATTCACTTTTAAATTTTGCCACAGATGTTTTAACTTTCAAAAATTTGTACTTGATTGGTCAAATTCATTTCCTTTCTCCTCATTAACTCTACTGCGATTGGTCATCTTAATAGAGATGTTGAGATACAAGCAAATGAAAGTTTGCAGGACATGCTATGCTATAGTCTAGAAGGGGCTAGTATCAACTTGATATGGTTTTCTCTATGCTCCGTGAGATTTTTCTGAGCTGCTAGAGGTGTGGGAACCATAATGGTAATGCTTTGTAAAGCAAAGGGAATCAAAGGCGGGGACCTCGTAAATGTCTCTCTTCTTTCGATTGTCAAGGTGCACTAAACTTAAATAGATTTTGAACAATATGGCAGCCACTCAAATGTATATTTAGGCATCATTTAGTGATTCATGGAGGGTATATAATATAAAATAAAAAAAAATAAAGACTGAATTGGAATATGAAATGGCCGTTCATTTTCAAAATTTGTTCTCTTTTGTAAAAGGAAACTCATCTGAGAGTCCACAAGGACACTTAAATGTAGAGTTTCAGATGTTAATTGGTATAAAGTAAACTCCATCCTTTTAGTCGGACATTTTTTAGTGGTGAGACCCAACTCATTGGACCACGAACCCCCCCGCCCCCCCAAAAAAAATAAAAATAAAATAAAATAAAATAAAAAAGATTTCACGGGCACAGACACCTTTTAACCTCAGTGGAATAGTATTTAGCGTTACATTGGATGCAATAATGTATGCATGACTTTGTATCATGGTGGTTCTTCACATTGGCCAGCTGCATAATTGACTTTAAACTTCTATTTTCACTAGATAGTCACTGATTTTGAGCATATATTAAAGTTTAACCCGGTTTCAGGTTCTGGATGCTGTACTTGGACATAATGATGCTCTGTTCAGACGAGCTCAGTTGAAAGCCCTTGTCTCTATCCACAGCAAGGAGGTAACCTGCTCATATTGAAGTCTGGATGATGGGCCACAACTTAGCTTGCCTGTATTTATGGGTTCAAATATTTGTTACTGAACCAATATGAGCTGGGTGAATTTAAAGTTGTAAACAAATGTTGAAATGGCTACAGCTTGGAATCCAATTCTCTCTCTCTCTCTCTCTCTCTCAAATATTAGCTTATGCTTTGGAACTTTAGGCTGGCAAGGGTGGCGAACTCACACATGATGAGACAACAATTATCAGTGGAGCACTAGATTTGACTGAAAAGGTAATTGTTGCTATCAAGGAATCATTTGAAAGGCTTCAGATATTTTCTGTACTTGCATTTCATGGTAAAAAATTCGAATACTCGAAGCATTTCTGAAGTAAAAGATTAGGGGCTCTAACTTGGACACCTACTTTCTTTCGAGGTGGTACTTCCTAATATCTGCCAGTTTGGGTCCTTACTCTTGTTATTATCATCTGCCATAACAGTTTCTTTCTTGGTCAATGCATAATATAGTCTTAGTCACTTAGTTGTTGGTGTCTTTTCAAAACTTCTTCTTATGCTCCTTTTGCTCTAAAATATTTTAGTTTGACTCCAGTTTTCTGGTTTGTGTCCATTTGAGAGCTAATTTTAAAATCTTTCTTTATTTATTAACTTTCCCTTTGTTTTATAAAATGATCATAATAATGTTCCCTGGAATACACAGACTGCAGAGGAGGCTATGACACCTATAGAATCAACATTTTCTTTGGATGTTAATTCGAAACTGGACTGGTCAGTTTGGCTTCAGCTTGATCTTTCTCTAAACTTCCTATTCATTTTGGTTGTGGTATAGTGGTGACACAACTCTTTTTTTTTATGTTAATTTTGCCTTTGGATGGCAAATCTACTTGTTAGGAGCTATTGTTGGCCGCAGAAGAATTGAATGAAATATAAATGATTATTGCATAATGGCCAGCCTTCATGAATATGTCTTCTGTACTGTTTTGTCTAAAACTGGAGTGGCCTATTTTGTTCTTATGCAAGAATAAGGTTTCATCTGGTTTCTAAATTAATACTGTATCTATAAATGGGAAAAGTAAGTTGGCAGTGGATATTGGCGTGGAGAGGATGTGCAACAATTATTAATGGGAGTGCTGTTTTAGGCCTATGGACATTATCTTAGTCTCCAGGAGAAGTTCCTGGTTGCTTATTGTCTGTCTCTGCTTCTCTTGTCAGCAAAATGTAGGAAACGAGATGGACTTCTAGGACCATCTGCCAGTGAACAAGATTTGCATAACCATTTTGTTTTGTTCCCCTTTATTTGGTTATGATTCTGTTCCTTAATTTTTACGTATCTATTTATAGATCAGAAGTGAACTCGTAAAAAGATGTTTATCACCTTTTGTAAGCAGGGAAGCAATTGGGAAAATTCTTGCACGAGGTCATAGTCGTGTCCCCATATATTCTGGAAATACGAAAAATATTATTGGTCTCTTGCTGGTGCGTTATCAAACTGATGCATTTTTTTGGAAAAATATACTTTGCACATCCAAACTTCTATTCATTTTGTAATATAATACCTCGAAATACCATTTTTGAGATATTGCACCTTCAGACTATGCTCATCATCAAATAGACTACGTCTGGCAGGCAGGCATGCTTGCATGTGTGCAATCAATCCCATGAATGTTGGGGGGGGGGTTGGTATTCGCCCCCTCCCCACATTGGCAGGGCTGCAACCTCTCGCTCTCTCTCAAATTTTCACTTTTAGTTATTCCTTCTTCTACTTATCAAAAAAAAATTTTCACTTTTAGCTTTTTTTTCCTTTCCTTTTCTTTAAAAATAGATTACAAGGTAGTTTGCCTCCTTTCATCTCAAAATTACACATGCTAGCCACACGTCATTTTCCGTCCAACTTAACATTAGGATCGGAAGAGTGTGCAATTTGGTGATAAATGGTAGTTTGGGGGTGCAATATCTCAAAAGTGATAGTTTGGATACCATGTTGCACTAGGGGTGACAATTCAGGAGGTGCACATATATTTTTCCCTTTTCCTTTCTTCCTTTTAACATGTGAAGAATTGGATTCTTGCTATTTTTAGCAAGCCAATTATGGATTTCGTTATTCCTTTTTGTGAATATATCTTTATTTGAGATTTAGGTGAAAAGTCTCCTCACAGTGCGAGCAGAAACAGAAACTCCAGTCAGCGCTGTTTCCATACGAAGAGTTCCTAGGTGTGCCCTTGTCTACTCAGTATCTCTTCTGTTCCTTTCTTTTTATGTGAAACATATGAATTCTCATGCATTCATGTCCCAGGGTTCCATCAGATATGCCTTTGTATGATATCCTCAATGAGTTTCAAAAGGGTAGCAGTCATATGGCAGCTGTAGTGAAGGTTAAAGGAAATGGCAAGAACCCTCATCCTATAGTTGAAGGGGAGAAATTTGAGGAGGGCAAAGTTGCGAATGGAAATTCTCAACTGACTACCCCCTTGCTAACTGGCAATGATGAGAAATCAGAAAGAGTTGTCGTTGACATTGAGAAACCTCCGAGGCCTATCACAAACAGACCCAATGTTCAACACAATGGTGTTGCCACAAACTGCGTGTTCCATTTATCTGAGGATATTGAAGATGGGGAAGTAATTGGTATTATTACTCTGGAGGATGTTTTTGAAGAGCTTCTACAAGTAAGTTCACCTTCTACACTTCTTGGATCTAGAATTCTCTTCTTTTTCTTTTTAATTGGCACATGGTGTCCGAGAAAAGAGTCCCGACTAATCCCAAGGGTGCACAGGCCATCAGCAAGGAGTTCCCGCAAGTGCATCTTGGGTAATTCAAGGGAAAATTCTCCCAGTCCGATTCTAGAAATTGTTTGCACCCAAGAGGATTCGAACCTTAGACCTAGAGGGAGCATACCACCAATACCAGGTCCTATACCACTTGAGCCAACCCCTAGGGGTTTTCTCTGTTGATTTGTCATTACCTTTGCTGAGTAGCAGCCCAGACTCACGGAAAAATGTACCTTGTGGGGGATGTTCACAATCTGATGTTACATGTCCTCAAACAGAACTGCACATATTATTTCAATTTGCACCTTTTATCCATAATTTATGGATGCTTTTCTTTCTTTATAATACCCTTTCTTAGTGCAGGAGGAAATTGTAGATGAGACAGATGTTTATGTTGATGTACATAAAAGGTATGATTCCTTCTGGTTTTGCTTAGTTTATTATTTGCAGTCAGGTATGAGTCATGAGTGAATGCGAAATATGTAATGACTTGTGCAGGATACGTGTGGCTGCAGCTGTTTCATCTTTGACACGGCCTCCATCAAATCGGAGGTTGACTGGTCAAAAACCTGCTGTGAGTAATAATCATTTATTTTTTAATTGTGCATTTTCATGACACTCACAGCTTGATCCTTATCCAGGGAACATTAATTATAATCAGAAGTGGAGGGGGGGATTTTAACATTATATGCAAGCATGTTTCAGTGTCAATTGAAGGGTGGATAAGTGAACGTCTCCCATTTCTTTAACAAAAAGTTTGTTTGCATTTTGTGGAACTCTTGTTTATTACCAGATCTCATCGAAATATATGACTCCAACTTTTTTCTGGGCTTTTGATGTGCCTGGAAATGTCACGACTCTTTAACTTCACATGCCTCTGTGGTAGTCTGAAAAGGTTCAGAGAAAAGTAGGGGAAAATAACTTCGTCAATACACATTGGTGCTTAGCACGATTCTGAGCTCTCTTTACGTCCAGGACTCATAACCTATGCATGAGATTTTTAGTCTGGCGAGCTAATCTGAAAAACTTTGTATTTGTCTAATTATATATTGGCTATTGATCAGGGAGGTCAAAGTAGGCAAGGGCAAACCCGAAAGAAGTTTGTGGAGGATGATTCCCTTCTTTCCCGGAGGACAAGTCCCATACAATGAAGTTTTCGGGGAATTCAGTAGTGCCTCTTGGCATTGAGAGATGAGTCAAAAGTGCTGCTAGAGAAAGATGGCCGTGAAGTTGGAGCTTTTATTTCTGTACGACACTAGCTAGCACCGTAGTTTGCAGATATTTTGAAGTATTTAAGGTTTTACTTCTTTTGTTTTGTACATGTCCATGCTGAAATTAGGTAAATTTGTATGTGATAGTTGGAGACATAAGTGATAGTTACCACTTACTGGTAGCAGTTCTCGGACTAGATCAAGACAGGTTTCACTGGTTATGCGTAATAGATCCCTTATGAATATTAAAAAAAGGAAATAGCTAGCTCTCTTCGAGGGGAGCTCTTCCAGAAAAGTGAGAGAGAAAATAAGAGAAAACAAAATAGGTTCTTGAATATTTCAGAATGAAAATACATGATAATTCCCTTGGTACATATACAGCAAGTAGCTTCGGCTAACGAAAAGAGAAACAAAAAGGCCATGGGCTAAACCAAGACAAGGGCCAAGAGGCCAGTTTGAAACTAATTACAAATATGAGAGACTAGGCCCATGGAACAAACTCCAGGCCATAAACTAAATCTATTTTAACTAGGGCTGCAAATGGTATGGTCCTGTCCGGTCCGGTGATGGATCATTTTCGGTCCATTATTTTTCCCGACCGGACCGGTCCAGTTGGTCCGGCCTAATTTTTTTTTTATTTTTTTAAATAATTAATAAAATAAATTATTTAAAATATTAAATTAAGTGGCTTATTAATGTGGATTATGTAACAAACTCAATAAAAAAATATTTTATATGGTCAATGATAATAAATTAGATGAAAATTATATTATTAATTTATATAATTACTATATAATTAACTAATTGATATTATATATTTATTAATTCATAGAATATTAACAAGTGTTAATAACATATTTAAAATTTTATATTGTTAATAGTAATAGGTTAGATGAAGATATATATAAAATATTGTCAATTTATAGAATATTAACAAGTATTAATAATATATTTAAAATTTTATATTGTTAATTGTACAATTATTATATATAAAATATGTTTTTTTTTTCATTCGGTCTGGCCCGGTCCGAAAAAACCTTGGACCGTGGACCAGACCGAATGTTTTCGGTCCTCTAAAATGTGGACCGGATCGGACCGGTCTAAGTCTCGGTCCTGTCCAATTCGGACTGAAACGGTCGGTCCGTTCGGTCTGACCGGACCGTTTATCACCCCTAATTTTAACAAACCAAAACATAAAGGGATCCAATACGAGTCCAACGCACACAATGTACTTGCATCAAAACACTTTGACTTAAGGCAGTGCGACGTACTTCTCTCAGACTAAGTTCCCTCTGCAACTCACCCTTGCCATCCCCCTTGGTAGATCTAGGGTTTGTTACAACCTCCCCCCCCCCCCCCTTCCATCAGAACACATAAGCCTCCCATGTAGCTTCATCTGCATCTTGCCCTTGCCATCTAACAAGTAATTCAACCCGTGCGTTATTACCAGCTTTAGTCTTGCGTCAAGCCAATGTTTCTTTTGGTTCTGGCCTTAAGATCCCATGAGGGTCTACTGGTGGTAGCAACGGCAGTGAAGAGGTGGTGGATCCAAGTTTCTTCTTGAGCTGCGAAACATGAAAAGTCAAGTGGATCTTGGATGTCGGCGGCAAGTTGAGACAGTAAGCCACCTTCCTTAGCCTTTGTAAGATTTGAAACGGCCCGTAATATTTTGGTGCAAGTTTGAGGTTCCTACATTGACTCACAATAGTTTGTCGATAAGGTTGTAGCCTTAAATACACCCACTCCCCTTCAAAAAAATTCTTGATCTCTTCTTCTTAAGTCAGAATATTTTTTCATCCTGCTTTGGGCCTTGTGCAGGTTATGACGGAGCAAGCTAGAGATCTGATCACAAGATCTGAGGGTAGTTTCTACAGTCTCCACTCAAGCTGTACCTGGCACTCAATCTACCCATCTGGGAAGGGATAACAGTAAAGGGCCTCAAATGGGGACATTTTTGTGAACACGTGTGGAGTTGAATTATATCACCACTCTACTAGTGGTATCCAATGAGACCAATCCTAGGGTCTATCCCCTAAAAAACACCTCAAATAATTTTCAAGGGTTTTGTTTACCACTTTTGTTTGCCCCGTCTATTTGAGGGTGTTACGCGGTACTTAGTGACATTTGAACACCCTGTAGTTTAAAGATCTCCTGCAAAAAATTATTGGTAAAGGTTTTGTCTCGATCTAAAGACCATAGAGGTAGGGAGGCCTTGTAGTTTAAAGATGTGTTAGAAGAAGACTTTGGCTATATCTTGGGTTGTGTAAGGATGTTTGAGAGGAATCATGTGGTTGTATTTGGTGAATCTGTCCACTACCACCCACAGGCTATTAAAGCCATGAGAATTGGGTAGGCCCTCAACAAAATCCATGGTAATTTGGGACCATGGACGGGTGGGTATCGAAAGGGGTTGGAGTAACCCACTAGGAAGGGTATTCAAGGTCTTAACCCTTTGGCAAATATCACAACCTCTAATAAACTGTTTGAATTCCTTCTTGAGTCCTCAAAAAAAAAAAAAAATTCCTTCCTCACCCAATGTATGGTTTTTTCATAACCAGAATGCCCACCCCATGGGCTGCTGTGAGACAATTCTAACAATTTATTTTTAAATTCCTCACTCTGAGAGATAAAGTCTGTTCTTTTATAGCAACAACCTATCTCTCATAGAGTACTCAGCCCCCAGTTTGTTCTCTAAAAACAAGGAAATTAAGGATTGTACCTGAGGATCATTCGCACATGCAGCCTTAAGGTCTTCTAACCACTCCATCGTAGGAAATGATAGCAACATTAGTGTCACTTCCCCCTCTTTCTCTTTCTGGACAACGCAACTGCCGCCCTATTCTCTGCCCATTCTTGTATTCAACGATGAAATCCTACCCCATTAATTTAGAAACCCACCTTTGTTGCATGGCTGTGCCCACCCGTTGGTCAATTAGATGCTTAAGGCTCTGTTGATCAATCTTGACCACGAAAGTCCTTCCTAAAAGATATGGCCTCCATTTCGCCACCGCTGTTGCAAGAGAATAAAGCTCATTTTCCTAGGTCGATAAAAGTAAAGATCTTCCTTTCAAAACTTGGCTTAAAAAAGCTAAGGGCCTTCCCCACTACATCAAAACTGCCCCTATAGCTGTATTCGACGCATCACACTCAATAACAAATTGAAGGGTGAAGTCGGGCAATGCAAGAACAGGAGGACAAGTCACGACCTCTTTTAACCTGTGAAAGGCTACTCTCCAAACAAAACAATATTTCCTTAGCATCCTGGTCAGTGGCCAGCTATCTCCCCATAGCCCTTAATGAAACGTCAACAATAGCCCGTCAAGCCCAAAATCCCCCTTAACCCCTTTATGGAACCAGGTAAGGGCCAATCCTTCATGGCTTGCAATTTTTCCGAGTCCGCCTGAACCCCTTGGGTTGAAATTAGATGTCCCAAGTAAGTAATCTCCTTACATCCGAACCTACATTTGGACTGTTTAGCATATAACT
Organism: Juglans mandshurica; assembly: GCA_022457165.1. NCBI lineage: Eukaryota > Viridiplantae > Streptophyta > Magnoliopsida > Fagales > Juglandaceae > Juglans > Juglans mandshurica. The sequence goes on from CM039623.1 coordinate 23,252,369, forward strand.
GGTGTTGTTTCAAAGTTTCTAGCGTCACGCGCAAATGCTCCACATGTTCAGCCTCATTTTTACTGTACACCAGTATATCGTCGAAAAATACAAAGATGAACTTCCTTAAGTAGGGCTGGAACACCTTGTTCATCAAGTTTTGAAAGGTGGATGAGGCATTAGTTAGCCCAAATGGCATAACTAGGAATTCATAGTGACCCTTATGGGTCCTAAAGGCCGTCTTATGCACATCTTCGGGCCTAACCTGAATTTGGTGATATCTAGACCTTAAGTCTAACTTAGAAAAAATCACAACCCCATGCAACTCGTCCATCAACTCCTTCACCACCGGAATAGAGAACTTATCATTAATGGTGACCCTATTCAACCCTCTATAATTCACACACAATCTCCATGTCCCATCCGTCTTTCTTATTAGCAATACCGGAGAGGAAAATAGGCTTTGACTGGGTTGTATAACTCCCGAAGCTAGTAATTCCCTCACAATTCTTTCAATCTCATTTTTTTGAAAATATGGTTATTGGTAGGACCTCATGGAAATGGGTTTAGTGTTTGTTTGGGATCAAATTTATGGTATGGTCATGGGTTCTAAAGGGTGGAAGGTCTTTTGGTTCTTCAAATACTACTGAAAATTGCTTCAAGAGTTCTTGTACAACAACTGGTACTTCCTCTTAGGGGTGATAAACGGTCTAGTCGGACCGACCGTTTCGGACCAGACCGAGACTGAGACCAGTCCACATTTTAGAGGACCGAACATTTTTGGTCCGGTCCACGGTCCAGGGTTTTTCTGGACCGGACTGGACCGAATGAAAAATAAAAATTAAAAAAATATTATATATATTTTTTATATAATAATTGTACAATTAAGAATATAAAATTTTAAATATGTTATTAATACTTGTTAATATTCTATAAATTAACAATATTTTATATATATCTTCATCTAACCTATCACTATTAATAATATAAAATTTTAAATATGTTATTAACACTTGTTAATATTCTATGAATTAACTAATATATAACATCAATTAGTTAATTATATGGTAATTATATAAATTAATAATATAATTTTCATCTAATTTATTATTATTGACCATATAAAATATTTTTTTATTGAATTTGTTACATAATCCACATTAATAAGTCACTTAATTTAATTTAGTATTTTAAATAAATTTTTTTAATTAATTATTTAAAAAAAGAAAAAAAATTAGGCCGGACCAAATGGACCGGACTGATATCTATCGATCCGGTCTGGTCCCTTTGGGTGTTTGGTCTGGTCAGGTCCGAAAAAATAATGGACCGAAAATATTCGGTCCATCGCTGGACCGGACCGGACTAGACCATTTGCATCCCTACTTCCTCTTCACCATATGTGATTTCGCCATCTAACATTTGCAACAGTACTCCTCTTTTTTCTAGCTTGTTAAGCTTGTTGAGGGACCCTTTTTCAATCAGTTTAGTGGCTATCAAACCCTACAATTTCACAATTTTCTCACCAACAGAAAAATTCATGGTTTGTTTCTAGAAATCCCAAAGAATTGCTCCTAGCTCTTGGAGCCATTGGATCCCAAGATCCATATCACATCCTGCCAATACTAAAACATGAACCTCCACTGAAAAATTTTAATCTTGACACCTGAGCACCTCCCTTCACTGGGAATTACTTCTCCATTTGCCACCCTTACTTTAACATTTTCCTCCATGTTAAGGGGCAGCTTAACATTTTTCAATACTGCTGGATCCAAAAAATTGTGAGTGGATCCGGTATCAATTAAAATGGTTACCCATATGGCCCCAATCCCCCCCATCACTCTCGTGGTCTTGGGATTTTGAGACCTCGTCAACGCATGATGAGAAATTTCAAGATTATCCACACAAGGAAGTGCCACTACTTCCTCAACCAACTCAGGAAGCCCTTCCTCCCTCCCTTCTCCACCTTCTTTTTCAAAGAAGACCTCTTCTAACCGGTATAATTTTGGGTTCTAACACTTATGTCCAGGGTTCCACTTGGCATCACAGTAATAGTACAAGCCTCTTTCTCTTCTACCTGGTCTCTCCCACAGGTAGGTTAAGCTTTTTTAAGATTTCTGGGTTAGGGGAGTATATTGGTCCAGATCTGGTGGTTTTCTTGTTTAGATTTAGGTTCTCTTCTTGTATTTTTGCTAGGCTAAAGACTGAAATTAAGTTGGGTGGATTGAACATTCTCACTGGGAGTCGGATTTCATCATGCAGTCCATTAAGGAAACAACTTAATTTATATTGTTCAGAGAGGCCTCTCTTATATTGGATAATGCTTCAAACTTGTCTCTATATTCATCAACTGTCCCCCCGCCCCCTTACCTTAACTGAGTGATAGACTCCATAGGGTCATCATAGGCACTTGGTCCAAATCTGACCAAAAGGGCCCTGATGAAAGTATCCCAATCTGTAGTTGCCCCGACTCCTCAAGGTCTTGGAACCATGTTAATGTTTTTCCTTCCGTATGAAATGATGTTAATTTTAATCTATGTTGTGGTAGGGTATTGTGAAAGGTAAAAGATTGTTGTACCTTATAGATCCAGCCAGCTAGGTCATCTCCATGGAAAGATGGAAAATCTAGCCTGACAGTTTTGGTTTGCACGTCTCCTCCATGTTTGTGACTAGCCTCATCTTTTGCAAACTGCCCTCCTAACGTTAACCCCCACCACCAACATTTTTATTTTTCTTTTGCAGCTCCATCGTGATGACAGAAAGCTGATGTACTATGGAGTCACTTTGCCTTTTTAAGGCAAACATTTCAATCTCTAGGTTGGTGTATTGAGCTTGTAAATCATGATGTTGCGTGTCTGTGGATTTCTTTAGGGCATTAAGCCCATCTTGTTGCTGAGTTAGTCTTATACCTTCTGCCATTGATATAAATCCTGATATCACAGAGACCGATGTCTCTCTGATACCACTTGTAATAGATACCTTATGAATATTAAAAGGAAATAGCTAGCTCTCTTCGAGGGGAGCTCCTCCAGAAAAGTAATAGAGAAAATGAGAGAAAACAAAATAGGTTCTTGAACATTCTAGAATGAAAATACATGATAATTCCCTCAGTACATATACTATAGGTACCTTCAGCTAACGAAAAGAGAAAAAAAAAAAAGCCCATGGGCCGAACCAAGACAAGGGCCAAGAGGCCATGGAACAAACTCCAGGCCATAAACTAAATCTACTTTAACAAACCAAAACATAAAGGGGCCCAAGACGAGTCCAGCCCACCTTCTCAGCCCACAAGATGTACTTGCATCAAAACATTTTGACTTAAGGCAATTCGACGTACTTCCTTCTCTCAAACTAAGTTCCATCTGCAACTCACCGTTGCTGTCCCCCTGGTAGATCTAGGGTTTGTTACATTATGGCGCTGGGCAGGGGTGTAAGGTGGGATAACACATGTGGACTGAAAAAAGTTTTGTATGGATGTCTTTGAGTTTTTAAGTTAAAGATAGTGGAATGTTTTCCTTCTGCATGGACAGGTGTGGAAACTCTCTCTCTCTCTCTCTCTCTCTCTCATGATACATGGTTAGCTTTTCGGGTGGTTGGTTCCAAATGGATGTGAAATAGAAGCAACATATCTCGAGAGGATTTATGCTTTTTGCTGTAGTTTGTGTTATCACTCATCTGTTTAAAAAAGTGTATATAACCATATGCAGTGTACTAGATTACCAAATAACGAGTTCCTCTGTTCCATGTGTGGGAGGTGCTCATATTACTGGAGTTAAGGATGAAGATTTCGGGTGACTTATCCTTGCTTCCAGAGTGTGATAGTAGGAATTTGAAATGAGTCATACTCATCATCTCTATATCACACACTAAATATAATTTTTTATTTTTTTATTTTATAACTTTTTATTTATTTTATTCTTGCTAAACTAAAGAAATTATTTTACTCATCATTTCTACACCACACATTTGGTAAGGACAAAAAAAAAATCATGTAATGTGTGGATGATGAGTAGATTTTTTTTTTTTTTTTTGAAGTTTTCATAGATAAACTAAAGCCTAGTTTGGTTTGGTTTGGTAGATATCTGATCTCAATTCATATAATCATTACAATTTTTTCAAACTCCCACATAAAATATAATAAACAATTTAATTTTTTCAAATCTCAAAACAAAAGTAATATTAAAAAATTATATTCTAATAATATTTTATTCAACTTTTAACTTTTATCTCATCTCATCTGTGTAACCAAGCGAGGCCTAAGTCGTTATAAGATACAAATTCAATGGGTGGGAGCTCCCAACAGTCATCCCAAAACAAATAAAAGCAACACAAGAAAAATAAAAAAGAGGGATCTTGAGTAAAAAATTTGGCTTCCACCTATTTCTCATACAGGAGAAGCCGCTTGAAGTGGTTTTAGCATAGTCTGATAAACAGACTATAACACTAAGATGACAAGTCGCAGTGGATTGTTGTGTGCTACATTTTGCTAATATGGACTGGCTAAATGAGACTTTAACGACCACTTCATCTTGATCCTTGGTTAGGAAAAACGGGAATAAGAAAGTAGCAACCGGAATATGGGTCAAGCACACGCGCCACTCTTGGAAAAATGTAAAGGTTAGATATGAGAGATCCAAAGCCACTGGTCCAAATGGTGCTGCGCGTGGCGACGTCAGACTCCCCATGGCAAGTGGTGAGTAAGACTCACGTGCGACATACGCGCTGCTCTTTTGGTTGATTTTCTTCTATCGCCCGACAGATCAACGACTTGAGAACTAGCTAAGTGCATCTAAAGCGTCAATGCGTCGTGCGTTGCACTGTGTGACACTACTATTGTGTGTCTACCCTTATATTCCAATTTATATATCCATTTACTTATAAACTACTGAAAGTTTGTTTATCTTTCTAATTTGGGATTAACAAAAAAATTACATTGGAGTGAAACTTCAAAAGAAGTCAATGTCAAATTGGAGGTAATATTTGAAATAATCCAACAAGAGTCTCCCGTGATGGATACCTTTTCGCTGTGAAGAAAGTTTCACTGCTTGATCGAGAGAGTCACAGAAACGAATCTGTTTATCAACTCGAACATGAGAACATAATTCAATATTATGGCACAGCTAAGGATGAATCAAATCTATATATCATTCTAGAACTTGCACTTGTCTCCCTTGAAAATGCTATCGGGCATCTCAATCTTGGAGATTCTCAAGTCTCCACATGTACAAGACATGTTTTGCTTGGTTTGAAGTATATATACTGACAGATGGAAGAGGATCTGTGAAACTTGCAGATTTTGGGTTGGGAAGGTTACCAAATTGAATGATCTTTCATCTTTAGGCAGGGAAGTTCATTTTGGATGGCACCTGAGATTGTTGTAGTAGGAAGAAGCAGAAACATTATGGATGCACTGTATTGGAGATGTTAACACGTCAGCATCCATACCCTGATTTGGAACCGGTTGCTGCAATTTTTAAAATTGGACCATCCTCATTGGTCCATACACATTGGTGCTTAGCAGGATTCTGAGCTCTCTTTACGTCCAGGCCGACTCATGACCCATGCATGATATTTCTAGTCTAGCCCTAGCGAGCTAATCTGAAACACTCTGTATGATTTATCTGATTATATATTGGCTATTGATCGGGGAGGTCAAAGTAGGCTGGCAAGGCCAAACCCGAAAGAAGAAAATGTCATAACTTATGCAACTAAGCCCCTAGGCCGAAGAAGGACCCCTAAAAAAAATCTAAGTAAAATTTTTTAAAAAGAAGAAAATATCCAATTAAAAAAATTAATTAACTCAATGAGAGAAGATAAAAAGTATTAAATAGATTTTATGTCAGTTATTAGTTTTAAAAGTATCCCACATAATAATTATTTCAGGTATTATCTTTCTAAGAATACACTTATCTTTTGTCATTATTAGTTTAATATATGATGTAAAAATTATAAATAAAAAAATCTAATTTTCGAGTTTTCATAGGAAATTTTTGTATAATCCTTATAAGAGGCAAGGGCTCACTTTTGTCCAAATGAGTAGGCTGTTTATAGAACTTTATTGACAATAATGATTATAATTGTTTCTAGGGCTCGCTTGGATATTAAGAATATCTCAGAATATCAGTGAATAATAGTGAAATAATTTGTGAATAGTAGTAAAATAATTTGAGTTAAGATTTTTATTGGATTTTGAAAAATAAGAGAGAAAAAGTTGAATTTTAAAGTAATTGAGAATACTTGAAAACAGGTCATGTATTCACAAACAGCCCCTAAGAGTCTAAAGCACGTATTGTAAAACTAAATTTAATAAAATCATCTCTAAATCAAAACTTTTTAATAAAGATTAAATCAGTTATTAGTTGAAAATGTGGTATAAAATCTTAATCAGTACTTTTACTTTACAAATGATAGGAGTTATTTTAAAATAAATATGTAATGTAAAAATTAAAATAAATTGATTTAATTTTAGTTTTTAAAATAAATAAAAACCTCGATCAAAATTTTAGCCTTACGCCCGAAATCTATTGAGCCGGCCCTACATAGGAGGTGCTCATGTTATCGGAGTTAAGAATGAAGATTTCGAGGTGATTTATCCTTGCTATTCCATTGACTCCTAAGAAAGTGTAGGTCGTTTGGTTACGCAGTTCAGATGAGATAAGATGAGATGTTTTGTTAAAAGTTGAATAAAATATTGTTAAAATATTATTTTTATTTTAAGATTTAAAAAAGTAGAATTGTTTATTATATTTTGTGTGGAAGTTTGTAAAAGTTATAATGATAAGATGAGATGTTTTGTGTATCCAAACTGAGTACAATGATTTTGAGCAATTATATAATATTCATACCTACAAGTACATTTATATATATCATCTGTGAATTTCCAGTACCTGTAACAGGTTGTTCTAGTTTGTCATTTGAAAAATTTCTGAAAAGACATTAATAAGTTTGGACAATGATTCTCAGAATACCTCACTACTATTTATTATTTTATTATTATATTTCACCTACTTTTCACTACTATTCATTATTACTCAATATTTTATTATTACTTTTTTATTACTATTCACAGAATACCTGAAAATACCTCATTATCCAAACGCAACCAAGTAACCAAATCTCCTGCAGGTACCTCCTGTTACTAGTCAGCCCTCCTAGCTGAAAAATTCAAGAGTAACATCAAGCCAGTATATGACTTGATTTATTATTCTTGATTAATATAGGATGCTACATCATAAATCCTTTATAAAAATGACTAATGAGCTTAGCAACTTTCATAAATATGTATTTTTTTATTTATTTATTATATAGGAAAAAGTTTACATGATCGCACAATTAAACATAATTTTTTTAAGGTTTTTTATCAAAAAAAAAAAAAACATAATTTTTTAAGGCTTTTTCATGTCAAAAGGCGAGTTGCAAAGCATTTAGATTTGTCAAGGAGAATAATGAATCCATCTAGAAAGACGCCATCTTTCAAAAAAGGAAGAAAAAAGGATGAATAATTACTGATATCATCAAAAATAAAAGAGCACAAAAGAAAATATAGTAATAAAGTTTTATAAGCGTAGATCCTTTTCGATCAATTGAAGAGTCTATTAATATTTTTTTTAATAAAAATATAAAATTTATTTGCAGCATCACCCTCCAACCGATCGAATTTGCGGCATGCCGAGGTCTTGACAGAATTTGGAGCCAAGCAGCACAAGAGAGCTTAAGCTGATCTAAGACCTCAAGATGCACGTAATGTGGCTAGAACTTGTCCTTCATTATCCCGAATTACAAGAGTCATAAGACCAATACGTATTTTAATCATACCACTATCAATAGTAGGGGTGCTACTTGCACCCGCAGATAGGTGGCCGCTGGCCCTGCCTTCCATGGGCGGCGGGTGCCTCCATATGGATTTTGGGTGGCAGATTGGCTCTCAGGTCCTTCCGTCCACTGATCATGGTGGTCTTCTAAAAAGAGATATATATACTCGGGGTTGGGATCGTCTTTTGAGAGGGAAAGACTTAGGCCGGTTTGGATACCAAAACTCAACTCATCTCATCTCATTTCATCATTACAATTTTTTTAAATTCTCGTATAAAAATATAATAAACAATTCATTTTTTAAAATTTTTAAATAAAAATAATATTAAAAAATTATATTCTAACAATATTTTATTAAATTTCAAAAAATCATTTTAACTCATCTTAACTCTGTTTCCAAACAGACCCTAACAAGTAGACGAAGCAAAGCTTCTATATATCTACGAGTCCGGCACGGCCCATGCAACAGTAAATAGGGGTAACTGCACAAATAACTAAATAAGATAAAAATGAAAAACCATAGGAAGAGTCTAGAAAAAAAGGTTTAAATAATTCGTATACTGACTGATGGTCCTTGAAATTCATATTTCTCATATTTAAATGAATAAGATCCCATCATGTATGAATTGGACGAAGTCTTAATTGGAATCAGATTGCATGGGATTAATGGCAGGGAGTAAGCCTTTCAATGGAGGTATTCTAAGATAAAATCATGTCGTAATTCGCATGTCGTTTTATTAAAAATATACAATCTAAGTTAAAATGACGTCGTCTTATTAAAAAAAAATTATATTTTAATCTATCCTTACTATCACTCATTATGGTGGGAATTCCTTCGATATCTTCAATTTCTCGAGGGCAGAACAACCTCTTTATAGATTCTAATTCCACCATTTTGAGTCTTCATCGATAGGCTCGGCCACCTTAGCATCTTCATCCAGACTATTGGCAAGAGATGGAATCATCTACATAAAACAAAATAAATGTTCTAGATTAATTTCATAAGAGACAGAGAAAATGATTAATTTCAGCATCTTAAAAGATAGAAATGTTAGATCTATAAAAATACTTTAAAATAATTTAATACAATCCATTAAATTATAGAGATTTTTTTATTATAAAATAGATCCAACATATTATACTAAAGAGAAATGCTTTAGTCACAAATCAATTCCACAAAACTAAATCTACAAACTAACATAACTTAATATAGTATGTTAAATTGTAAAACTAATTTTATTAGGATTTTAAGTTTACTGGTTCGAACCGAAACACCCGACCAGACCGAATGGTTCCGGTCAGTCCGAACCGAACCGATAAGGTAAATGGTCGGTTTGGATCCCTATATTTTGGGAGTTTCGATTCTCAGTCATGTCCTAGGGTATGTTTTTTTCACCCGAACCGACCGAATAGTATATATAATTTTTTAAAAATATTTTTTATATATTATTTTATACATTAGTTGTATAAGTTATGCATATTTTTTCTTTTATTTGAAGTTTGGATGATAGTGCATTTTTTCATTTATTTTTCTCTATTTTTTGTCTTTAATTTTATTATGATTATTGCTAACCTTCATGCATGGATATGGATAATTTTTATGTATATTTTTTTCCCTTCATTTTTATTTCTTTTATTTGGAGTTTGGATAATATTCAAAACTTTAATTATTTTGAAATTTTTTGTATGTTGGACCGAAATTAGGGGAGGGCAGCGAGAGCCTGCCTAGGCGGGACATGTCCCCGTCCGCTAGATGGGGGCAACGGGGTAATCTGCTCACATATAGGCTCCCAACAGATGTGGGGAGCGGCCTGGGCCCAGCTCATTTTTCCCCTACCCTGCTTTGTTTATACATACATGCGCGTGTATATATATGTATCCCTAAAACTCCCCCCCCCCCCCCCCCATGATCTCTCATTCTCAAATCTCTCTGTCTCACTCTTATCTCTCAGCTCTAACCTCTTTCTCACTCTTAGGGTGCGTTTGGATGTTGAAGTGAGTTAAGTTGAGTTGAGTTGAGATAATAAAATATTGTTAGAATATTATTTATTATTATTATTATTATTATTTTGGGATTTGAAAAAGTTGAATTGTTTATTATATTTTGTATTGGGATTTGAAAAAGTTGTAATAATGAGTTGAAATGAGTTGAGATGATTTTTGGTTCCAAACGAAGATAGTCTCACACCATCTTCATTGTTGTCGTTGTTGCCTCCTGAAGTTAGCTTTGTCTCCGAACGTCTCTCTTAATTTCTCTAGCGTTTTGTAAGTATCTCGACTCCTAAGCGTTTTTTTTATGTAGTTTTTTTAGTTACGGAGGACGAGATTGATTTGAGGATTTGGAGGATGGCATTGTGAATTGTGTGTTGCGAAAATTGGGTTGTTTGTTATATGTATATATGATTTTAGGATTTCGGATTGAGTTTAGGGTTTCAATTCGAAACCCTTAATTATGTTAGGGGTTTCAATTCGAAACCCTTAATTATGTCAGAGTTTTCAATATTGAAATCCTAAACCAATTATGTTTAGTCAATATTAATTATGTTTGGGGTTTCAATATTGAAACCCCATTTTTTTTGTGGATTAAATATTGAAACCCAAACTGTTTTGGGGATTCGATATTGAAACCCCAAAATTATTATGATGTTCATAATTGTATAATTTTAATTGTTGTGTGATTTTTGCATCATATCAGGATTTTGTGAGTCAACGGGAATGTATAGTCAATCAAATCGAAGTGTTAGTGCTAGCTCTTTTAGGCTGTGTTTGGTTCTCAAATTCACTTGAGCTTAGCTGAGTTCAGTCTAACATTCAAACATCCAACTCTCAAATTACTAAATTCATCCCAACTCAAAACCTTCCTACACGTGGGACTCACAACCTTTTTCAACTTAAAATATCTTTATACGTGGGACCTATAACATTTTTCAATTTTTTATAAAAAGTACTAAATTCATCTTAACATTCAAATACACTTTAAATTCAGTTTAGATGGGTCCCACGTATCTCCCTCTACTACTCAACTCACTACTATTCATAAAGAACTCAACTCAGCTCAATATCCAAACGCAGCCTTACCCTACCCAAACCCAAACCCCTACTCGTACCCCTGCCACTACCCCTATCACTACCGCTACACCTTTGCCCCCACCAAGCAAGAAACAAGTTTTAGTTGTTTAGTCTCACTTCACCAAAATATAGGATGGTGATCCCAATAACCCTCAATCTAAGTGTAACCATTATGGTAAAATGTATGAATGTTATTATAGGAGACATGGTACATTCAAATTGAAGGTCCACTTAAAAATGAGTCCAATATAGCAAAATGAGTGCAGTATTAAAATGTTTATAAGAAAAGAGTCAATATAGACTAGAGATTGAACTTAAAGAAATTGTGGATGGGATTACTGGGGGTGGAACGTTGAAGGGGTTTACAAATTATGATCTAAAGGAGTGTAAGAGACACCTAACCAGTATGATCATAATGGATAAGCTACCATTTTGATTTGTTAAGGATGAATGGTTTCAAGCATATTCTAAGTACGTGGAACCTAGATTTAACATTTCTTCTCGCCACACAGTGGCGAAGGATATTATGAAACATTATGGTGTTCAAAAAGATTTGTTGATCAGTCTGGATCCGGTAATCGCTCTTAATACATTGATTTGCTTTTACTTATAATATATTTTGTTATTATTTTAATTTATTTATATTTATTTAATTGGTATTAATTTCAAATTTAATTGTTGTAGGGACAACTGCAATACATGAGGCTACGTCTACATCGGCTGCAATATGACTTTGTGTGTATTGGACCCACCATTACCATTGGTTTATATAATTTGTCCCTTAATTGTTTTTTGTATTTATATAATATTTTTAATTCTAATTGTTTTTTTTTTGTATTTTATTTCAGTTTTTATATTCTCACTGTCATATACCCAATCCTAATTCCAATGATCTCAACTTGATCTCAATCTCACATTGGTTAGTAATTTTAATGTTTGTAATTTTTATGATTTTCATTTCTTGTTTGTAATTCTAATTTGTTTTCTTATTAATGTTCCAAGTTTTATAATCTCACAGTCTCACAGCTCACTGACTTGCCCACCCCCATGATCACCCCTAAATTCCAATATCAAAGTCAATGATCTAAGTGAATTGTAATCTTATTACAATTTGTTATTTAATTGTTTAATCATTATTCATTTAAATTATGTGACCATTTGTAATCTTTTTAGATTATTTTGTAATTGTCTTAGATTAATTTGTATTATTATAATAGCTTATAATTAATAGTTACAACGTTTAAGTTACTAAGTTGTTAATTTGTATAATTGTATTATTATAATATCTTAGATTATTCATTATTGTATTAGTAGAAATTGGAATGGAATCTAGGCCCAAAATGGGCCAAAATGGGGTTTTGGACCATTTTTAGGCCCAGAAACGTGTTTTTGGTCATTTTGGGCCCATAAATAGGTTTTGAACCCAATGGGTCAGGGGAGGGCAAACAGATTAGGGGTCTGCCCCTGCCCCACGACACCCGGACGGGGGGTCGCCCTCGAGATGTGGGGCGGATTGCCATGGGGGCAAACCCTACCCACCGCCTATGCAGGGGCTAGGTGTAAGAAGGGGGCAAACCTATCCCGGGAGGTGCGGGTAGCACCCCTAGCCAAAATAAACAAGAAAAGGTAAGTTGGGCCTTTAACAAAAAGCGGTCTATTTTGCAAAGGCTCGAACCGAATGGATCGATAGCTATTGGTCCGATCTCGAAGTAGAAAATGGATGGAGCAAAAGTTTTGGTCTAGTCCAAAAATCTCCCTTTAGACCGACTGGACTGGACCGGACCGATTACTGCCCTAAATTTCATTGTAAAATAGATCTAAGAGTACTTGTAGTGAGCTAGCCAAAGATAAAATCTAGTCAAACTTTGACCAGTCAGCTCAAAACATACCAGATATCAAACTCGTAAATGAACAGTGTTTTTATCTGTAGTTACTTCAGCTAGCCAAATATGGCCAATGTGGTTAGCCATCTATTTGGTCGTCATTATTTTATTGAAAAATTCTAAATGTAAGCCTCACACTCCCACACACACTTAAAAATATGTCATTTTACCTTTTTATCCACGTAATGAAAATGATTCCAGACATGTTTATAAGTAAAATATGATAAAAAGATAAAATGACATGTCTTTAAATGAGTGTGTAGGGTGTAGAGCTTATGGGTAGTACTACTCTATTTTATTACAGACATTTTGGCATAGTAGCTCGTTTACTTTTAGTGCTCTCTCTTTTTGTTCTTCCATTTGCCCATTGTTCTACAAGTTTTTACCATTTGTTCCTCCATTTTTGTCTACCATTTGCACCTGCTGTTCTGCAAACTCAGTAAAGCAAAGGCCCTTTTATTTATACGACGAAGATCCAAAACTATACAATCTCACTACCATCAACCCAACCTCTTAGAAATGTTTCTTCTTTTCTGTTATAAGTGCTCTAATCGTAGGTAATTCACACGATGGATTTGAGACATAATCAAACGTTGGAAAATTGTGTGTCCGTTGAACTTAGAAAAATATTTTGCCAGAAAATGACATTTTAATTTGTGTGCTTCTTTTAATAGAGAATAAATATTCTAATTACCATGATGATTAAAAAGTAGAAATAAAGATTAAATATAAAGATTTTAATAAAATGGAAATAGATTTACAGGCTTTGTTATTTGATATCAATGAAAAGTTGATAGCTAAAATAAGAAAATTAAATCCTCTAGTCAAATTTCAACCACTTCACTACCAATGCTATGTATCATATCAACCATATCAATTTATGTATTTATTTTTATGTGATCTATTTGTAGCTGTAATAAGTTCATTGATTATTTCTTTTTTGGTTGTGAATTCAAAAGAATAAAATTAGATATAATATTAGGATGTGTAAGTATTCTATACTTATTTTGAATATTAGTAAGATTTAACATTAAAAAATAATTTTTTTTTTATATAAATTTCATATTTATTTATTTATTTATTTAAAGTGACTCTGAAATAGTACAAGAGTAATGTTACATACAGTCGTGAAATGCATAAATATTGTGTATTTATTTTGAAAAAGAATAGAATTTACTATTAAAAAATTAATTTTTTTTTTTATATAAATCTTATATTTATTTACTTTTTTTAAAACGACTGTAAGTATTATTTCTCATATTGCAAATATTAGCGGTCAAGAATTTGCGTGTAAACATACGAAAGATAAGAACAAGAACTTAACAGCGAGGCAGTATGAAGGGGAAATTTCCATCTCCATCCATATTGCGGCGGTGGGTCCCACTAAAACTATATAGCGACGGCCTTTCAACGTTACAAAAAAGGATACAATGCTCTACGTCATGTAAACTTTTGGCCTCGCGTGACGAAAAAGCCCTCGCGTAAATCCCCAAATGACGCCCGTATCCAAATGATTACTTAGCTGCATAGGTCTCCTCGACCGCCTGACCGAGAATCGAACGCTACAAATACCTTACCAATCTTCCTCTCCCTGTCTCTGTTTCTAACTCTCTTTGTGAAAGGTCAGTGTTTCTCTTGGGCCAGGGCTTCTGTTTGGTTTCTGAGAACGGATAAGAAAATGAAACAGAGGAAAATTTAGTTTTAATCACTCTGTGTTTTTTTTTTTTTTTTTGTCCTTTGCGTTTCCCATGATGTGGTTTTTGCATTTCCCATGATGTGGTTTTTCCGTTTCGACTTTCGGGCCCTCTATTATTGAAAACCCTGAAATCAATTTATTTTCTCTGTTTTTTTTTTCTACTTTTTTTTTTTTTTTTTTTTCTAGGCATCCGAGAAGAGCATTATGGTTCCTTAGCTTGTCCGGCTGTTCTTGTTAAGTTCTGGGTTTACTTGAGTGCCAGTATTTTTTTTCTGTTGAATTAATTTACCCAAAATTAGTTGTAAAGGAACATAAATTTATTTCCTTTTATGTTCCCTGTTTCTAATATTTTTCTTGGAAACCAAAACGAGGATAAGGGTTTCTGTGTTTCTTTGCTTTAGTTCGAATAATTGGCCCATGTTGACTTGACGACTCTCTTTCTTTGTTTTTCATTTACCTTTTCTTGATTGTTTGTAATTTGGGGTTTTGCTGTTAGGTCCCCAATTTAAATTTGAAAATTTGCTTGTTTTGTTTCTCATGTGCAGATTTAGAACTCGGAAATGGATTGCAACTCAGTTTACCCATGCTTGCAGGAACTCTTTCCAACGGTATTGCTCTTATTTCAGTGAAGAATTGGTATCTTAATTAAGGAATTGGTTTAGCATTTTTTTTTATCTGCTATTTAATTTTATTCATTATCTGGTCATGTATTTTGTTCTGTTCTTGGTCTAAAATTGTATGGACATTGATGTATATGATTGAAATGAATGAGAAGTTATGTTTTGGTTTCGTTGCAGCTGAGTGAAAAGTGTTGTAGCTTAATTGAGCGGCATATTTCTTTAGTCTCAAAGATCCTGACTGTCGGGCTATTGAGTTTTATATGAATAAGATTTTAATTTATTAATTATTGGTGACATTTTCTTCAAAATGCATGGCTTTAGAAGCTCTGAGCCTTTTCTTTTTCATTTAACTATCCTTAAAAGTCTAATTAATGGTTTATTTGGCTATGAAAAAATCTCCAATTTTTGCTGCATGGGCCATTCCATTTGATTTTCCCAGATTTTATGTTTGGGCCTTCCGTGTTACTTACAAGCCTAAGTTCATAGGTTTAAAACTTACCTATAAAAAATTGCAATTTTTGTCCACAGATTGTCTTATGCATGTATAGAGTTTCTTTTCCCGATCTATGTTAATTTATCTAGAATTTTATATTCTTGTTTCTGACTAAATATATGTTTTGCATCACATTCTGCATAGGTTGATTCTCGCTTGCTGAAGGCAGTTGCTATTGAGCATTCCAAGGATGCCAATCTAGCCGTGGAGATTGTTTGTAGTGAGATTATCCCTTATTTGTCTGGTTGGTCAGTTGGTTCTTCCAGTCCTCCTGAGGATGGTGAAGGTGCATTGTTATTGAAAACCTTCCCCCTTTATATTATTGAGAATCGTGATCCTCTTGAATGTTGTAATTGATGTATTGTCCTATATGTGGCATCCAACTTAGATTCAACCTGGGTTCATTTTTAATTTTCTTTTTTGTTCTTTTTTTCTTATTGAATTTTTTCGTGCATGCAGTTGAATTTCCATTGATTGGATGAACTGATTTGATTGGACTGACTTAGTTATTGTATAATACATGATGAACATGCAGCAGGATTTAAGAAGCAGAGATACTTGTTAAGCCAGCCGCAGGTAATTGACAAAGTAGATGCTGGGCCTTCTTCAGAACCTCAATCAATAGCTTATGATGAAGCCAAGGAGAGGGATCATACCTGTGGCGTCCTTCATGCTGATGCAACACCTCTGGTTGAGGCACTAAATGATTCCACAGCTTTGGATTTCTATGATGCAAATGAAGACAACAATCAGTCATGCGGATATACTGAAAATGAAGAAGTGATTTTGCTGGGGAATTCTCGAGAAAAATGTGTCAAAGTGGGGTTGAGTGAGATTGATGCCACATTAAATGCTTTGTCGCATGGAGAAAATGATGATCAGAAGAGTGGAAATACTGGAAGTGAAGAACTGACTTCTTGGGGGATTTGTAAAGAAAACGAGATTGAAATGGGGTCAGAGACAAACCTCCCTGGCATGACCATTTCTTCGGTAAATGAAAAAGTTGTTGTCAAAGGCGCTACGGTTAATGATCTGGATTATGATTGCAGAGATATTGACTTTCCTATGGCTAATGACTCTAATAATGTTGTTCATGGAGAAAGCCAGAAAGCGGAATCGTGTTCAAATATCTCTGAGGCGGGAAATTCTGTGCTTCAGCTTGTTCCTACATCTATCAAAGAACATACTTTACTGGTCAGTGGTTCTTCAGACATTACTTTCAAGCAACACTATTTTGTCAGTGAAATGAGTGATATCAAGGATGAGACTAAAGCAGATGCCGTAATTAATAGTTCTGGTTCGGGCCAAGAATGTAAAATTCATCTTCTTGAAGAGATTATTGAAGATGCCAAAAATAACAAGGTACGATTAGATTTAGTCTTTCTAAGCTTGTGAAGTATAAATAGTAATTGATGCCTTTGATTATGTAGAATTCCATCTGTACTGACTTAGTAGCTAGTAAATGATCCCTGATACTTTTGTTCACGCTTAGTTGATAGACTTTTACTATGAATCTTGCAATTAATTAATCTGTTTGTAAGTCAGTTCCTTTTGGCTTTTCCCTGCTTTCAATGCAGTGATATTATTTAAGCAGTTGGACAGTCCTGTAAATTTTCTTGCTCCCAGTTGGACAGCCAGTTATGCTCTGCCTTTGGCTATATTTAGTCAGATTTTTATGCCTAGTCAAATTCAAATACCTTGAAATGATGAAGATACTTAATGTGTTATAGCAGATCGCAATAGATAGAGGCAGTTAGAGTCAACCTTCACCGATGCTAATCATAAACTGTATGGTAGCTTATGTACCCTGTGCTATTTTGAAAAATCACCAAGATCTTGAGTTCTTAGATTAGTGATGCACACACAGCAAGCTGATAAAACAGATTAAAAGGATATAAAGGAAGACCTGAGCATATTATTTTTAAACCTATGTTGGATTGAAATTAAATTAAATCAGTCGTTTTGTTAAGTCGAATTGAAAGGCTAACATAGATTAAATCTATGAAGACCTGAGGATATGATTTTTTTTAACTTCCTCTGTGCTTTCTAATGAAGACTTCTTACTTTTATATGTGTTATTATGTCTTTAATTCCCCCTGTACTGGGAGAACGTATGCTCTTCGATTTCTAGGGGAGGGTTGGGTTTTTGAAACTTGCTTATGTTTAAATGGGGCCTTGCTAGGGAAGTGGTTGTGGCGTTATCAACAAGAGAGGGAGGCTTGGTGAAAAGTTGTTGTAGATTTCTGTGGCGCTTGGGGGGTGGTGCTTTAATGAAAAACATGGTCCATATGTGGTGGGGCTGTAGACAAATATAATTAGAGGAGGTGGGGTATGTTCTAGGCACACTAGATTTGAGGTGGGTGATGGCAATAGGATCAAATTTGGCATGACTTATGGTGTGGAGAAGTGCCTTCAAGGCAGCTTTCCCAACAAACTGTAGGATTGCATTTGAGCAAGAAGTTTCAATGGATGAATTATTGGAAATCTTCAGTGGCTCTCCACAATTGAGTGTCAGTTTCCTCAGAGCAGCTCATGATTGAGAGTTGGTGCCTTCTCAGAATTCTTTACTTTATTGTCAGATAAGTGCTGAAGGTGTAGGCAAGACTATTTGGAACCCTTTTAAGGAAACGAAGTTTACCATACGTTCATTCTATGAGGTCTTCGCTACTTAGGATGGCAATTCCTTCCCTTGGAGGATTAGTATTTGGAGGACTAAGGTGTCTCTAAAATAGTGTTTTTTGCCTAGACAGGTTCCTTAGGAAAAATTCTACTAGTGGACAACCTAAGGAAACACCAGATCATCGTGCATGATTGGTGTTGCATGTGTAACAGAATGGGGAATCTGTTAGATCACTTGCTACTTCACCATGAGGTTGCCAAAACCCTACATAATTACTTCTTTGGTAGGGTTGGATCAGCCTGGGTTATACCCAGAAGATTGGTAGACTTTCTTGTGAATTGGAGAGGTTTATATGGTAGTCTCCAAATTGTAGTAGTTTGGAAGATGGCTCCACATATGCTTAATGTAGAGTATTGGGAGGGAAATGAATGATAGAAGCTTTAAAGATCTTGAATGGACAATAGATGAACTTCTATTGTCCTTAAAAGTTTCTTCTTTAATACTTTGTTCCTTATAAGCAATATTACTATAGATAATTTTCCATTATTTCCTTGTATCTGCATCTATTTCTTAATTTGGTTCTTTTTCTCTTATACACCTTGCATGCTTGGGCTAATGCTTATTGTTTTTACCAATAAAAATAATGTTTAGCTATAAAAAAAATTCTCTCCTGTACTCTCTAGCTTCAAGGAGTTAACTTTCTGAGCAATTACAATTTTTGTCCAATAGTTAGGGCTTCTCCTCGAGTCCTTAAATTATTTGAGAGCTGCTATTGTGCCGCCCAATTTATATCACTCACTTTGCCCCATTAACGTGGCACAACGCTTTATGCCATGTGGTTTTTTTTTCTTTTTCTTTTTTGATAAGTAATCAATAATATATTAATAGAGATAGGCAAAGCCCAAGTACACAAGATGGTAAGAGATAAAACCTATCTAGGTCGAAGTAAGGGAAATTAGAAAGTCATGAAAATTCAGGCCATTAAAATCTAAAGCAATGATCCATAGAAATAAAGTATGGAAAAATAGAGTTCTAAGTTCCCTCCAGAGACCGCTCCTTGTTTTCGAAAGTCTGATCATTGCGCTCTTGCCATATACATCATATAATACAGATCAGGATCATTTTCCACACCTCCTTGATTTGTTGAACTCCTCTTGAAAGTGTCCAGCTGGCCAATAGATCTACCACAGTTGCAGGCATAACAAAGGGTAACTCTATCCGGCTAAAGACTTCACCCACAAGGCTCTAGTTGTCTCGCAATGTAGCAAGAGGTGTTCCACTGTCTCGCCAGATCTCTTGCACATGCAACACCAGTCTAGTATAACTATTCGGCACTTTCTCAGATTGTCGGTAGTCAGAATCTTCCCCAATGCTGTTGTCCATTTAAAGAAGACCATTTTCGGAGGTGCCTTATTTCTCCAAATTCTCCCCCATGGGAACGGAATATTTGTGGCCTGGGAAAGGAACTTATAAAAGGATCGAACTGAGAAAATGCCTTTACTTGCGGGAGTTCACCACATCCTATCAACTTGCTGTCTATTCGGCTTCATAGAATAAAGAAGGTTGAAAAAAGCCTTAAAGATGTCCACTTCCCAATCTTGCACCGCTCTACTGAACGTGACATTCCACTTTACTTGGTCCCCTGATAGAAGCATAAGGTCCTCTATTGAAGCTTCCTGGTTGCGTGCCACTCAAAAAATAGCTGGAAAGGCATCCTTTAGTGCCTCATTCCTACACCATATGTCCCACCAAAACTTAATGCGAGAACCCCTTCCCAACACCAATTTAGAATGGCTACTAAAATCCCCTCACCCCCTCCTAATGTGTTTCCAAACTCCCACACCGCTAGCCCCATATACCTCTTCAGTGCACCAGCCCCCCCCCCCCCCCCCCCCTTCCCATATGCTTCCATATTTACAATCAATCACCAGTTTTCATAGGGCTTCTATCTCCATGTTATACCTCCATAGCCACTTCCCAAGCAGGGCCCAATTGAATGTTCTCAGATTTTTTATACCCAAACCACATGACAATATTGGTCTACACACCTTATCCCAACTGACCAGTTGAAATTTGAATTCATCCCCTATCCCACTCCATAAGAAATCACGATACAGTTTATCGATCCGAGCCGCTACCCTGGCAGACAATTGGAACAAAGATAAGAAGTATGTAGGTAAGTTAGAAAGGGTACTCTTGATAAGAGTCAACCGGCCACCTTTCAACAAATACAAATCTCTTCCACCTTGCCAATTTCCTTTCTATCTTCTCTATGACTGAATCTCATATGAATGAGGCCCTTGTGGTAGCCCCCAACGGCAAGCCAAAGTAGGTAATGGGAAGAGAAGCTACCTTGCACCCAAGAATACTAGCTAGCTGCCTAGTGTTACTCACGTTCCCCACTGGCACTAACTTTGACTTGTCAAAATTAACTTTCAGGCTTGACGCTGCTTCGAAGCATAATAACAAAGCCTTCAATGCCCTCAACTGGTTTCGATCTGCCTCACAGAATAGGAGCGTGTCATCTGCAAAAAGTAAATGAGATAAAGTAATAATGCCCCTGTTGGGATCACCAATTGAAAATCCAGCCACAAACCCATGCGTAACCACTGCTGATATCATCCTACTCAAGGCTTTCATAATGATAACAAAGAGAAGTGGGGACAAATGATCTCCTTGTCTTAGACCTCGAGAGCTGCTGAAAAAGCCGGTAGGGCAGCCATTAATCAATACTGAGAATCTGGCTGTAGAGATGCACCAACTAATCCAAGTACGCCACCTAGCCCCAAAGCCGCATCTCCCCAACAAATACAAGAGGAAATCCCAATTTACGTGGTCATATGCCTTCTCTAATTCTAACTTGCAAATAATCCCCGTGGAGCCAGCCTTTAATCTACTATCCAGGCCCTCGTTCACTATAAGGACTGAATTCAAAATTTGTCACCCCCTAACAAATGCATTTTGTGGCTTCGAAATGATCTTGCCCAAAACCGCCTCTAATCTGTTAGCAAGAATCTTGGAAATAATTTTATACACCCCATTCACAAGGCTAATGAGTCGAAAATTCTTAACCTCCGACGCTCCAATCTTCTTCGGGATCAACGCAATAAAAGTAGCATTTAGGCATTTCTCAAACTTTCCAACTAAGGATACTTCTTGAAACACATTCATAATAATGTTCACTTTCACCACCTCCCAATAAGATTGGAAAAAACCCATTGAGAAGCCATTTGGGCCTGAAACTTTATCTTTACCCATACGTCTAACTATGTCATACACTTCCTCTTCAAAAGGCCTCTCCAACCAAGAGGCTTCCTGGGGCTCAATAGTGTACAAAACAAGAACATCCAGTTTTGGTTTCCATCCCTCACGTTCTGTAAGCAGTTGTTCATAGAAATCCACCACATGGTCACGAATCAAAGGGGCCTCCTTACACTCCATATCATTAATGTTCAGCATTTCGATGGTATTAGTTCTTTTATGTGAGTTAGCAACTCTATGAAAGAACTTAGTACTCTGATCCCTTTCTTTCAGCCACAATGCTCTCGACTTCTGGCGCCAAGAAATCTCCTCTAAGGATAGTACTCTTTCTAATTCTGAAACCAACTCTGTCTTGCGCAATAGCTCTTCCTGTAAAACGACTCTAGCCTTAAGTATCCGCTCAAATTGTTGCAACTCCTCCACCATGAATTTTTTTCGCTCCCTTATATCTCTAAAGGATTGTGAATTCCAAAGCTTAAGGTCATTTTTTGTTTGATAAGTAAACGGTAGTATTAATAAGAATAGGCATAGCCCAAGTACACAAGGTGGTATACAAGAGATAAAACCTATCTAGTTTGCTATAAAAGAAACTAGAAAATCATGTACTGTTAGGCCATTAAAATCTACAGCAATAGCCCAAAGAAATAAGGTGCCGAAAAATAAAGTTCTAAGTTCCTCTATTGTCCGCTCCTTATCTTCAAATGTTCGCTCGTTACACTCTCGCCATATGCACCACATAATGTAGATAGGAACCATCTTCCACATAGCCAATAACTCTACCACTGTAGCAGGCATCACCCAATTAACCCTATTTGATTGAACACGTCGCTGCACAGGGCTCTAGCTGTCTCACAATGTAACAAAAGATGATCTACTGTCTCGCCAGCCTTCTTGCACATACAACACCATTCGGGAATAATTACCCGGCATTTCCACATATTATCAGTAGTCAAAATCTTACACAGGGCCGTTGTCCAAGTGAAAAATAGGGCTTTGGGAGGCGACTTATTCCTCCACAATCTTCTCCAAGGGAAATGAGTGTTTGGAAGCAAAGTAAGGGACTTATAGAAGGAACGAACCGAGAAGGTACCCTTACCTGCGGGTGTCCACCACAACTTATCTTCTCGCAGTCCAGACATCCTCGACGAGTACACAGCTGAAAAAAGCCTCGAAATTGTTTATTTCCCAATCTTGAGCTGCTCTACTAAAGGTGACATTCCAATGGAATTGGTCCCCTGAACGAACCATGAGATCCGCCACCGAAGCCTCTTGATCACATGCCACTCGGAAAACGGATGGGAAAGCGTCCGCTAGAGCCTCCTCCCCACACCAAATGTCCCTCCAAAATTTTATACGAGTACCCTCCCCCACCATAAATTTAGTATAACGAGTAAACACCCCCCCCCCCCCCCCAACCCACCCACGTCTTATGTGCTTCCAAACCCCCACCCCATAGGACCCATTCCCCTCTCTGGTACACCAACCCCCCTCATAACCTACCATGTTTGCAATCAACCACTAGTTTCCATAAGGCTTTCGGTTCCAAATTGTATCTCCGAAGCCATTTCCTAAGCAGTGCCCGATTAAAAGCTTAAGGTCATTTTTCAAAACTTTTAACTTACAAGCTAGGATGTATGAGGGGTTACCGTAGAACTGGTAAGAAGACCACCATTGCCTAATCTTATCCAAAAAGCCTTCACTTTTCAAACACATGTTTTCAAACTTTAAGTATCGACGCTCGCTTCGAATGCCACCACAATCCAACAATATAGGAAAATGATCTGAGCAAAGACATGACAACCTCTTTTGGCACCTCCAGATAGTGCACCTCCCACTTCGATGAGATTAGGAATCTGTCCAGTCGGGACCATGTCTGATTATTCGAGCAAGTAAAGGAACCCCCCCAATAGAGAAATTTCCAGTAGGTTTAAGTCAAAGATACAATCTGAGAACTCTGTCATTGCTGGGTGCATCCTACTCTCACCAGATCGTTCATTAGGGAATCTGATGACATTAAAATCCCCTCCTATATACTAAGGAAGCTCCTACCAGCTATGCAACCCAGCAAGTTCCTCCCATAAGAGACGTCTATCGTTGTCTACATTTGGACTGTATAATCCTGCAAAAGCCCACACAAAATTATCTGTCACACTCTTAAAAGAGCATGCCACTGTATACTCCCCCACAAACTCCTCTATTTTCTCAACAACTCTTTTATCCCACATCATTAGGATTCCACCCAAAGCCCCATTCGATGCTAGATAGGCCCAATCCGCATAAGTACAACTCCAAACACTTCGACTTAACATTCTAGAAACACTTTTCAGTTTAGTTTCTTGTAAACATACTATGTCCGCCCTCCACTCTCGCAGCAAATTTTTTATATGAAGTCGCATATTTGCCTCATTTAACCCGCGAACGTTCCAAGACACAATTTTCAGCTTCATAAAGAATAAGCAAGCCCCTTCCCTTTGGATCTTTCACGGCTTAGAGCTTCATTCATAATTCAATGACCAAGTTAGGCGCTTGAGCTCCTGCTGTTTTTTCGACCCTGATTTCTTTGACTATGTATGACCCGCTTCAATGGCAGGAAGTAAAGCCAAAAACTGATCTTCATAACCCACACATTCCATACCTATCCAGTGTTACATTTCTTTCACCTTTTGAAACACCCAATCCGAAACATTTGATTCATTTGGTAGCAAACGGTTGAACGGGATAGGCTTCCCCTTCACTGGAAGCCCACTGCAGATTAGGAGTCACTCCCCTTCCGTCCTCCCCAAATAAGTTTCTGTCCTCCCATTCAACGACAACATTACTAGTGGGAGATTGAGTCTCTGGGACCATCATTACCTCACAGCCATGACTCTGATAGAGCCCATCATCAACCACCTCCACCCCTGCCCCCGCTGCCCCTAGAACTTGAGCTTCAGAGTAGAGGTTTCCCGCCACAATACAGTCAAGATGATCCTTGAGTTGACAATGAGCCTCCGTCTGGCTGCCTGAAGCAGCAGCAGCAGCGTCGCACGGTGGCAGGAACTCCATCTCTACCTGGCTGTTGTCCCGACATTTTACTGTAAGCCCCCCCATCACAGGCATCTCTTCACAGGAAGAGAACTCAAAAGTCCGATCCTCCACTAATGTCAAAGGAAGCGCCAGCGGTTCTATGGCCGTTGAAGTACCGGCATCCCTCGAAATTCATTGGAATGGACCCCGATTCATTTCTCGCACGGCCCTGGTGAAGGTAGCGATACCTTCGATGGACCTGAGGCAGACGATACACGTCTCCTCCAAACAGGCCTCTTCAGCTTAGGCTGTTTACCTCGATATTGAGGCCCAGCTCTAGGGCCCAACTCCAGTTTTTCTTTTCCTGAGGCCTGTGTATAACTCCTAGGACCATTCGGTTCCTGGCCCATTGGCCATACCTCAGATCGACGATTATGGCCATCCCCCAGGCCCACGCCCACGCCCACTCCCACCCTTGCATCTTCTTCAACGCACCGTTTCAAAACACATAAATTTGCCTACAAGTCTTTTATTTTCCTCTAAATCTCCATCACAACCCGCAGGAGACTTTCCTTATTAAGACCGACAGTTCCACTGCCAGCCCCCTCCAAGCTCTGGACCTCTACTGAAGCAACGGCGTCTCCAGACTACAGCGGCGCAGCACCTCTCAGTCTGACAGGTTGACGGGATGGGTCCAAAGCCCTCGGTTTTTTGAGAGCCTCCAAAACCGAGGGCTTTGGAGGAGTTGACCCAGCTACACGGCCTGGCCTTCTCTACCTACCTCTCTCAAAACCACCACCAGTTTTCTCCACCCCCTCCCATCTCTCCCTTCAGGAACGAGAATACTGATTCTCCAACCCCCCCTGTTTGAGCTCCACCAACGACATGAATGCCCCTTGGGAGTTAGCACACCTTTGGGCTATGAAGCCCCCTGTCCCCTTCTTCCCACCTTCAAGCAGTCCTCCAAAGCTTTAGTGAACCACCATGCCGAGGCTAACTCCAAGTGAAGACTTCTCATCAACTTCCACCCCCTTTTTGTAATGGTCACCCATCACCCAGCTCTAACTACCTCAAAGAACTTACGATCAATAACAACAACATTCAACATGCTCGTATTCCTACTCATACTTGCAATAATCACTCTCTCAACCTCCCATGAACAGCATCACCAACCAAACAAACGAAAAACAGAAAAGTGTACGGAGAGAAAAAGGAGGAGAGAGAAAAAAAACTTAGAAAAAAACTTCCTTGTGGTTTATTGAAAAAATAAAAAAACAAAAAAATATATTCAAAACAAAATGGCATCCGAAAACACAAAAAGAGAAAAACTAAAACCCTAAGTTCCCTCTACCCCTGTTATATTTGTGTTTTTAATTTTTTTAATAAACCACGTGGCAGCACCTGGGGCGGCATAGTAGCATTCCTCAAATGATTTTCTTATCTCTTCACAACAAAAGGGGAGAAGGCTATTTGTGTTTCACTGCCTGTACTCTCCAGCTTCAGGGGGAGAACTTTTTGAGCAATTACAATTTTTGGCCAGTAGTTGAGGCTTCCTCGAGTCCTTAAATTGCTTTCTTATCTCTTTACAGCA
Source organism: Juglans mandshurica (assembly GCA_022457165.1). NCBI lineage: Eukaryota > Viridiplantae > Streptophyta > Magnoliopsida > Fagales > Juglandaceae > Juglans > Juglans mandshurica. The sequence goes on from CM039623.1 coordinate 23,278,396, forward strand.
AAAGGGGAAGGCTATTTGTGTTCACTGTGGAGGGTCCTTGAACTTTCATCGACTCATTGAGGATTTTCAGTCCTTTGCTCTAACCAGCTGAGCTGCCTTAAAAATTGGAATATGATCATACTTTTTATTTGGGTGTTTATTGCAATTTGATTTTGATATGTGAAGAGGAAATGATGCATGATGTGACTTCAGGTCTACTCTGACCAAGTTAGTGCTTCTGGTTTGGTGATCTTTCAGCATGTTTTAAACAGGCAGGGTTCTCAGTAGTTGTATGCTTGTTGATACAGACTTAACCCATAACCAATGTAGTTCTATTCAATGCATACAGGGATGCTGAGTAAGATATAACTGATGACATTTTTATTGCTATCCTGTATGTTATAGTTATTTAAATTGAAGGATGCGAATCACTTGTCATTGTTGCAGAAAACCTTGTTTTTGGCTATGGAGAGAGTGATCAATATGATGAGAGAAGTGGAACTTCAGGAGAAGGCTGCAGCGCAAGCCAAAGAGGAAGCTTGTAGGGGAGGGTTGGATATTCTGGTCAAGGTGGAAGAAATGAAACAGATGTTGGCACATGCTAAGGAAGCGAATAACATGGTTGTAAAATACTGAATGAAAACATAGTATTTAGAATTACTGACTTTTTGAATTGATACATTGTTTAGTTAATAACAATGAAATCTGAGCCTAAGTTGCTACCGTTGCAGCATGCGGGAGAAGTTTATGGAGAAAAGGCAATTTTAGCAACTGAAGTGAGAGAGCTTCAATCTCGCCTGCTGTGCTTATCTGATGAAAGGGATAAATCCCTTGCGATTCTTGATGAGGTATTTAACAATTTGTTAATTCCAAATACTGTGCTTTGTTTTACAACGAGTTGATGGTCCCTAATGTAGTGGTGTCTGCTTATTATGTAATTATCTGTTGAACTATAATATTATTGCCTATCTACCATGTCTTTGGCCCCCGCGGGGGGGTGGTGTTAGAAATGGGGGAGGATTTAAATTTTGATATTGAACACCTTAAATACCACTCTTCTGATTTTCCCTCAATGGGGGAAATTCAAATACCTATGACTCCCTTTTTAACTATTTATCCTTGAATCGTATCTTATGCTTAAACTGTCATGAGAAGTTACTTGTCAATATTTTTTTAAACCAAAAAAAAAAAAAAAAAAAAGCTGTCATGAGAAGTTTGCAAAATACAGTATCTCATATATTAGTGCACATTGCTGAAGGTTTCTTTTAGAAGTCAGTAACGGCCAAGAAATGAAAGGAAGTATTAGCACTACTCTGTATCCTTAGCCTAACACAAAATTATTGATTTTGGTTTGCACTCGCTGAAGGAAGTTGTGAATCCTGTCTTCTTTCACCAGCAATCCATAATCATTCTTCCCTGTTATTTTTGGAATTGGCTTGCCAAATAAGGTTGATCTTAAGCTATTAGAAAGATAGAATTGATTTCAACTAGATTATTGCTGAATGAGATGAGTCTACGTCAGATTGTACAAAGGGTAAAACTAGATGTAATGACATTAAAAAATGATTTTTTCCCCATCCAGATGCACCAAGCTCTACAAACACGACTGGCCATGGCAGAAGAGTTGAGGAAAGCAGCTGAGCGGGAAAGGCTTGAAAAAGAAGAGTCTGCTCAAAATGATCTTGATGCTGAAGAAGCAATCATGGAGAAGGTTGTTCAGGAGTCCAAGATGCTAGAACAGGAGGCAGAGGAAAATTCCAGGGTAGCTTCTTTTTTCTGACTCACCATGGTTCTCTTCTTCAAGTAAAGAGAAAATGATTTATGACACAATCAATTGTGCTTTGTTGCAGTTACGCGAATTTCTGATGGACCGAGGTCGGGTTGTTGATATGTTGCAGTAAGTGTCTATTTCTTTCCAATGAACCTTGGCTCAGACCATAAAAAATAAAAAATGAAATTTGGATCGGCACTTCACTTTTCAGACAGATAGTGGACCTCCATCCCCATCCTTAGTAATCATTGTGCTAAATGTTTGAAACATTAATCCTTGTTCCCTCCCCAACTAACACAAACTGGTGTGGTGTGGCAGCTCTTGGGTTTTTTTTTTTTTTTTTTTAATTGTTATTGGAAATGTTTTGTCAAAGAAAAGATATCAATACACCCATTATTCTGAGGCCATACTCAGTCCACACACTATTACATGCAGAATGACAAATGGGAGTCTTTTGTTATTGAATTCTGTTTTTTCTCTAGGGCCATGAATGTTTTTCCTCTGCACTATCAACATAGCTGAACCCTGAATTTAGTTACTATTTTGCATTTTATTTTCCCAGTTTCCAATTCCCTTTTTTCTTATTGACATGTTTTTTTTTTTTTTTGGGGGGGGGGGGGGGGGGGGGTGTTTCTATTTTATGTATCATGGTTTCATATATCTGCAGTGTTGTTGACCTGTGAGATATTCGAGAATTTAACTGTTGTGTTCTTTTCCTTTGCGCAGAGGAGAAATATCTGTTATATGTCAGGATGTGAGGCTGTTGAAAGAGAAGTTTGATGACCGTGTTCCATTAAGTAAATCTGTTTCCTCAAGCCAGACTAGTTGCATCTTAGCTGCTTCAGGCTCATCTGTGAAAGGCATGGCATCTGATTTGCTTCCCCGGTGTAGCTTAGCTTCTTCAGGCTCGTCCATGAAAAGCATAGCATCTGATTTGGTTCCCGATCGCAGCTTAGCTTCTTCAACCTCATCTCTTAAAAGTGTGCCACCTTTTTTGGATCCTGAGCAAAAAATGAGCCCCACACCCTCTGTTCACAGCCTATCAACAGAAAGCAGACATGAAGAGGAAAGTGCCAGAACTGATCACCAAGCACTTTTGGATGATGGGTGGGATTTCTTCGACAAAGTTGCAGAATTGGACAGCTAAGTTCCATATATTGCGAATACAACAGAATAAATCTCAGAAAAGTTACTTTACAAGTCGAGTGTAGCAGATGGCTGTCAACCGGTTTTCATTTCAATCGCTGATTAGGATTTTAGTATTATTACCATTGCGGATTGTGGACAATCTTGCATACCTTGAATTGGTAGTTGATTACTGCCTTTAGATTTTGTTTGTACAGTGAAAATGCAAAACAACAATCAAGAGAACTTTATAAGAGTGCCTGCTAAGGATCAAATTCCCTTGAGTGCAAATAATCTTTAGGGGCTATCGGATTGGAAGATTTTTCCGTTGAATTACCCGAGATGCATTTGTGAAAATTTCTTGTCGAGGGCCTATGCACTCCCGGGATTAGTTGGTGCCAATATAATAATAATAATAATAATAATAATAAGTGCCTGCTGAGGATGTCCATACGCTAGTTTCAGTAGTGAGAATCGATTCTTTTGAGTTGGTGTTTGAAGTTTGAATATCCTATAAAACTCTCCAGCACCAGATGCAATCTACCTCTTTATCCCTTTTTGACGGTGCTGCAACCACTACAACCTTCGCAGCCCTCTGTGAAGTGGGTATGGCGATACTGTTTCCACACACCCCAAAAACGTTGGATGCCATCATAGTATTGTTATCAATTCTTAGATTGTCGTCTTATTGGAACTTGGCATTTTAGATTTTGTAGTTTGCCCCCATCTTTTTTCTTGTTAAGCACTGTAATTTGCTACACCTTACCCTTCCATGGAGTCCTGATCTTTTGGGAGGTGAAAAATACATTCGATTTTATATTGGGAAAATAGATTTTACACCTGCAGTCAACGCACGTTTTTCACTTGCATCCTAAATTACCTATTTTACCTAAAAGTTTCACGGTGAGATTCAAGGCTAGGTGCCAATATGACCAAAGGCCATTGGCTCTTATTTTTCTTCCATTCTTTCTCCAGCTGATTTTTACGAATATTTTTGTGAGGGCACGGAGCTGGAGCTTCTTCCTCAATCCTCACTCTCATAGTTGATAAGTTGGTCCCTCCTCGACCCGACTCGGTCAAGTTTATGAGATGATTTTATCCAAGTGTTAGATAAATTAATAAAAGAGTAAACTGGAAGAATTAAAAAGGTTTTCTCCCGTTAGTCAAAAGGTTCATATTAAAAAAAAATGTTGCTCCCATAGGTGTAGGAAGTACGTTCTTTTATGTGGTAATTGGAGGAAAACTCTGGCAGACATGTTCATGGAACAGCAGACTTGAATGCATATTTGATGGTTAATGTCTCCATTGAGATAGCTGCTTCAAGGCAGGGATCTCAGATATGTCACCAGATTAAAGGTTAGCTTTAGATTGGGAAGGTTGCTGCAAAGTCTAAAAAGCTATGATATACATCAGTAAAAGAAAACCAAAACATGTTACTAATTCAGCTGTCCCTATGGTACATGTGTATTATACATCGACGGGACCTTCCCGGTTCCATCTGATTTCTGTCTGCTAACAAAAACTACATCATCAATCCTCCTTTACTCTATTATAAACACCCAAAATTTCCTGGTATAAGATCTCCCACCTAGCTAGTTTTTAGCAAGGAACTGAAAACTAGGCTTCAAACTGGTGCTCTCACTGAACTCCAACAGTTTAGTCATGCCAACACAGGAGAATCACAGCACATCTCCATATGATATAAAGCCGTGCCCGCTGCTCTCTAGCTTGCTTCGAACACCGGTGCCATGATCGGAGCTTCAAACTTCTCGTGGAGAAGGTGGTAGCTGCCATGTAGATGCTACAGTTGAATGAAGAACAAGAGTCTTGTGCTGTAACTTGAAATGATGTGAAGTTGAATTGTGGTTTGAAGAGCTCATGGAGGCTTGAGCCTTATATAGGGAAGGAGTGGAAGATACAGAGAGAATCAATGTGTGGTGGATGACAAATGTTGGCCCCTGGTTGAGCCAATGGGCTTTGTCCCAGTGTCCAAGTAAGATGACAATGCATTGCTATTAGCTTGTCCCCATGCCAAACCCACCTGATAAGGACTTACCATCAACCTATACTCAGGGAGGGTCACCCCTGTCTTGCATAAATGCAATACACGCATGCATATATTCCCCCCCTTTTTCAAAACAAGCGCAAGTTCTTTCTTAAAAATTAACTGTGTCAACCATGTTTCATGATTTCATTTAAATCCCATATATTCAATGATTCATACACTAATCATATTTAATTAAAAGATATATCATCCTCGCAACATCTTCTAATATGACATCAAAAAATAGAAAAATAAGTAAAATTAATAATAAATAATTTCATAATCATTTGATTCTACGTTAGGATATATGATAAGATAAGTTAGATAACGATGATTTAAAACTTTTAGTCAAAACAAGAACATTTGAGTATTATGAATTTGCATTGAGGCACCCATTAGCAAGGAGGAGAAAAGAAAAGGATTAGCAAATTAGTACATGTTACCAAACAGATTCTCTCTCCTATCCACTCCCAAGTTCCAACCCCCTCCCTCTACATCCAAACTTATGGGCATCTTTAAGAAGGTATTATTATTATTTTATATATATATATAATTAGTGGAAACATGTTGGGCCCACACGTGGCATTCTTCTTCTTCTTTTTTTGGAGCACTTTGACATGCTTTTAAATTGTCAGATATCACTATTCATTTTATTTTCAAATCAAAATCCTTATTCCATGTCAAGAGGAGTAACTGTTTAATAATAAATTACATTGATATTTTTTTTAAAAAAAAAAAATTGCATTTATCGATATTATAGAAGTCGTGAGGGGATGCAGATATAGATGTCAAAGTGGACTTACTGGTAATTTAAATAATACGAAAATAATTAAAAAGATTATCACAAAGCCAGCATTACAAAGACAGGATAGAAAACCAAGCCAAGTTCAATCCTTTGTATTTTTTAAACTCTGAGAGCCGAAATTAAACACAACCAATAATCAATCAAAATTAGTCAAAACCCCCCAACCTGGCTGTTCGATTATATGAGCTGGCAGTTGGGACTGGTGTGGAAGGAGTAATAACTATTCATTCATTATTTTGTTTTTGTTACAAGACTTCATATTTTAACATCTTGTGTTGACTCGGGTATATTTCAATATGAAAACTTGAAATTTGGCATTCTTAGATCTCGTTTGGATGTTGAACTGAGTTGAGATAAGTTAAGTTCTTAATGAATAATAATGAGTTTAGATGGTGGAGTGAGTTTTGTAGGACCCACCTAAGATGATTTTAGATGTATTTTGATGTTAAGATAAATTTAGATGTATTTAAGGGAAGTTGAAAAATGTTGTGGTTGAAAAATGTATGGGTCCCCCGTGTAAAAAGGTTTTGATCAGTTGAGATGAGTTTAGTAATTTGAGAGTTGTGTATTTAGATATTAGACTCAATTTAAAATTAAACTGATCTCAATTCAGTCCAAATTCCAACGAGTCCTTACTGGACAATCTTTCATTTTCTTTAGGTATTTATTCTTTTTTTTTTTTCCTAATAATAAGATAAGACTTTATTAATAAGTAAAGAGTGTGAAACTCAAGTACACAAAAAGTATACGAGGGAAGAGATTCATCTAAAAAAAAGTACCAAGAAATGAGGAGCTGAGCTAGCTCCAACACCATTTTACGCAACCTTCAAAATGACATTAGCTCATTCCTGTATATAGAGGTATATATCGTTAGCTAATCACTGGCAAAAACATCATTCATGATATCAATCCTTAACCTAATGTGAAAGTGAAACCAAAGTAAAGGGCCAGTTGTACCCTCACAAAACTCCATGATCACGTGCACCATGTCCTGCTAAGCTGAACCAAAACCTTGTCCAAGTCAATCCGACATGCCGGCCACTTATCATTGCCGGCAGTGACAAACCAGTTCCAAGTCATTTCCATGCATCTTATCTCTTTGAACCTGAAAGCTCTATTTGTTCATCTTTAGGGCAACAGAACTCAGTGACTCAGTCTTCTGTGACCTCCAAGGTGGACATCTTGGGCCAATCTGAGGTACCTCCTATTCACGTTAGTGGGTATGGATTGCGACACGTGTGCTCCTAGTCACTGTCCATAGACCCCACCCAATGAATAATTCTTTATTTCTGGGCCCAGCCCACGTGCGAATCCTTTATCCCAATAAAGATCAGAGGGATAAGGTTTGTGTGGTGGAAGAATGAGGCAATGTGAAGTCATTTATAAGAAAATGTGTGGAGAAAAATTTAATTGTAAGCGATTCTGCATATTAATATATATATTTATTCAATTTAATTAGTTAGAAAGTAGATTTTATTAAAAATAGTGTTAATTTAAATTTAAAATATGAAATAACAATATTAACACGTAGATTGGTACGTAAACTTACTTGTACATAATAAAATTCATCTGAAAAATGATATTTTTTTAATGGTATCGTTGGTACGCAAATGCCGTGTATTCTTTGTGAAATCTGAGTACGTAAGTGCGTGCATTCGTTTAAAAAAAGAAAAGATTAATTTTTTAATAATATATCTCTCTTTTTTAAAATATATTTGTACTATTCAGAACTATTATGACTATATCTAATATAAGTAATTCTACATATAACTGTGAAATGCGTAAACGCCGCGTAATCGTTTTGAAAATGAGTGTGGTCCATTATTAAAAATTTAATTTTTTTAATGTAGATCTCATGTTTTTATCATTTTTTTCAAAAAGATTACGCAGCAGTTGCACAATTCACGATTGTAAATATTTTTTCTCATCTAATATTACTATAAGAATCTGGGTTTGATGGATTGTGAGAGATGTGATCTCCTGATACAAGGTTTTATGCTGGACACGTTGTGCATGTGATGATCATGGAATTCAAACGTGTGAAGGAAACAAGAAGGGAAGGGTGTTAGCAACATTACATGTAGGTACAAAATGGTGTGAGAAGTGATGATGTGGTGTTGGTGCAACCTTAAATGCACTTTGTTAGATGAAACAATAAAAATCCAAGCTGTCGGGGGGGAAGATTTCTTTATGATGGAGTAGACAAGTTTTAAAGGCCAAAACAACTAGAGATTGAAAAGAAACAATAGAAAAATACACTTTCAACAAGTAATACTCGTGCCATCTGTAAAGATCCAATGATCAAAATTATTTCACATTATTATTATTATTATTTTTGCCTATTTTTCATGTATTTTAATAGTCAAAATTAGATAAATGTACAATGTGTCAATTTTGATAGTTTCGAAGAAACACTAAGAAGTTTTATCCAAAAAAATAAATAAATAGGTTTTAGGTGACAGATGTATATTCCAAATAGGATCATCCCATATGCTAATATCTCCCCAAAATCTAATTCATATATTAATAAGTTGATACGAAATATCTTTATTTTCTACCACATAAAAGAAACGCTGTGGGAATTTGATCAAACAAGACATGGAATCTGAAAATATGATTTGTTGGGGACTTCTTGTTTTTTTTTTTTATTGGAAAATAATAAACTCACTGAGAGAGTCTATCGATTTTTTGTACCTTTTTTTTTTTTTTTTTTTGCATTTGTGTTTGTTTAATTTTTAGTATTGTGTTTGTTTAATTTTTGTATTTTTTTAAATATACAAAAAAATACTTTAAATTTTTTTTTAAAAAAAAAAAACTTTTTTAACACATTTCAGTGAGTAGCATCGTCCTTTTTTATTTGAAAAATTTTGAAAAAATCTATTAATCATCTATTTTCTCATCATTCCATGATATGACATTAGATGATAGATTCATAAATAAAATATAATAAATAGTCTCCAATCATCTAATGCTACGTCATGAGATAATGAGAATTGAGATGATGAGTATCATTACTCTTTTTATTTTGGTCCAGTAACGAGGATGGTTAGTCTTATGAAGTGCAATAGGCTTCGACCCATGTGAGCTGTTTGGTATTAATAAATCAAGTTTGAATTGGTAAGATTGTATTCTGCTTTTGAAAAGGAGACATACGAGCATCACATCCTCCCTTGTGAAGAAGGAAGGGAAAGCCTTCAGTACCAGTTGGACTCTAGATAAAGATGACTGGGAAGGAATATAGAAGAAGATGGTCAACGTTGTTTGTTTTGAACATTACTGTGGAACTTCTTAGAGAATACTGATCCTGTTATCAAGGTGGAGATGAGCCTTGTGTTCAAGCTCTCTAATAATTTAAGAAAGTCCTTGACAAATGCACATGCTTGATGAACATTGTTCCAAACACAATAATTCGCACTTCCATTGAACAACAATATTAAATGGACAGAGTTCTGATGCCATTCAAACCATACAAAAACATAGAACCTGGCAATTACAATAAAAACTAGACAGAGTTGAAGTGGGGTACCAAAAAGAAAATACAGATATGTGACATGAGAATGTCTAAAAGGTAACAGCAGAGGATAGTGGCTCCAATATAGTACATTTGCTCATTTATTGATGTCCATAATTAACTTTCTTCATTCGAGCTGAACCAACTACTTAAGTCTCATGCAATTCCAAGCGCTTTCTTGATGTCGGCCTGTGTCAAACATACCAATAAACAATAGGGTAATGAGCATACTTGATGGCAAGCACACAATGGTGTGTGGGTTAGAGAGAGAGAGAGAGAGAGAGAGAGATACCTCAATGGACAAAGGAGTAGTGGTTGTGCCATAGCGTTCGATGACATGACCTTCCTTATCCACCAAGAACTTGGTGAAATTCCACTTTATCCTAGACCCCATGAATCCAGTTTTACTTGCTTTGAGGAACCTGTAGAGAGGCACTGTATTCGGCCCATTGCAACGAACCTGGATGGAAAAGATAGTGAGATCCACTGTTAACAAGTGAATCCAAGGCATACATAAATTATGGAATTGTTAATCCAAATTAAAGCTGAACCCAAGGTGTGAGTATCACAAATTGCAAAATAGTTAATCTAATAAGCATGGGTGAACAAGCATCATAAATCGCATGATAAACTTTCACAATTGCATAAATGAAAGTTAAACAAAGTAGTTTTGATGAAATGCCAACTATTACAATCTTCTCCATGAAGTAATACAAAAACCATTTTTAAAACTAATTTGTTCTCCTCATCTGTAACATGTTTTGGGAGTCCAATCATATGGTCCATTTTTGGTGGTTTCCTCGGTCATTGTTTTGAAATTTCTAAAAAAGAACAAAACTGAGCTATGCATCTGGTCCTTCACCCTCTCGAATTTGAAACGGGGAGAGAGAATAATTTTTAAAATGACTCAGGAAACAAGAAAACGTATTGAGTCTGTGTTAGTAAAAGAACACTGCTATCCTTCCCATTTCGACTTCAATTAAAACTGTAATCATCTCCTTTGTTCCATCCTGGGTAACCCATATTTTGTGGCAGCAAATGGTGATGATCACTCTTCGGTATGAATGTCTCCAGAACACCTACCTCTGCACAGTTTTTCAAAATTGATACTAACAGAAAGAAGAGATACATCTCTCAAAATGATCATATTTGACAGAAGACTGCAATGCAACTGCCAGTACTTGCCTGAAAAAACTGTGCACTGCAGCAGGCAGATACCAAGCAGGTAAAGTGATCATCACCGCCTGCTGATTTCTATTATGTTACAAAGAGGAGATACAGCCACCATCTTATCAGCAAATGGAGTAGGTTCTCTCCACTGTGGTCCGGGGCATTAAGCTGGCCCATCTATTTACGAAACCTACTGCTACTTCTAAGTGATCAAGGTCAAAGCTAGATAGAAATTTTTTGGCACAAATCTTTCAATAATTGTCACTGAAGCCGTCACTTTCAGTTCTTATTAGTTTTTTTTAAAGGTCAGTTCTTATTAGTTAAAGTCATTCTCTTTCAAAATTGATAATTCACATGAACTTTTTTTTTTGGCACTGGGTGTCCAGGACCAGCGTTCTGACTAATTCCAAGGGTGCACAGGCCCTCGGCAAAGAGTTTCTCACAAGTGCACCTCGGGTAATTCAAGGGAAAAATCCCTCAGTCCAATGGCCCATAGAGATTGTTTGCACCCAAGGGGATTTGAACCTTAGACCTGGGGGGAGCACACCCCCAAGCCCAAGGCCTTTACCACTTGAGCCAACCCCTAGGGGTTTATAATTCACATGAACTTATAAACTCAACTTAAAGCATCTGACAGAGAAGAGAATTAGTTTCTGCCGAAGTTTTTTTCTTTTTTACAAGTTAAAAGTATCTTTATGACAAAGCATATCTTTTGAAAGGGAAAACTACATTTTGCACCCGCAAACTATCATCATTTTCTCACTTTGCACCCTAAACTATCGAATCTTGACAATCCGTCCACAGATTAAGATCTGATTGTTAAGATTACTGAAAAATAGGACATGTGGCAGGATCTTAGTGTGATCTTACTAATGGTGCAAATTTTCAAAATTTGGTAATCTAGGATCCCAATTGCCAGTGGCTTTTGTGGTAGTTCAACGTGCAAGATGAAAAAACAGAGGTAGTTCAGAGGTGCAATATGAAATTTCATCCTTTTGAAATGGAATTCCAAAAAATAAGGTGATAATAACACTTCAATTTGCAATTAATAAAGAAGGAACTCCAAACATCATGAGCATCCAAGTTGTGTCTGTATGTGATACCTCAGAGCTTGGATTTCATTTTGAACTCATTCATGGGTGTATATAAAATCTCGTATCAGTTAAATACTAGGCGGAATCAGATATTTAAATTGGATTGGATTGGGAAGTTTTTCCGTAGACGGTTGGTATCACACACAGGTTGTGTTAGGAATTGATCTATATAAGTCATTATGGAGAGTCGTTGAATTGAGCACCATACAATGGCAAAGAAAACCCAATTACCTTTTGAAATATTGGATATTCAGCTTTGTATCTTGTGCATGCAAATTGTTCTGTCTCCTCACTTGTCCCAGGCTCTTGTTTTAAAAACTGATTGCATGGAAATGCCAAGATCTCCAAACCTGCAACCATCCGAACGATATTGTCAAATACACAAATTTAAAGAAAAAACTAAACTAAACTTTCAACTTAAGGTCTCATGCACGAATCTGATCACCTAGCTGATCACTACAAAACTTAAGCACTAATGAATATATTACATAAGCCATAACAACAACTATCTATGACCATAACAAAATTATCTGAGACCTGCGATCACGCAAGATACTTCCTTTAAAAATGCCAACAAATTAGAATTTAGGCAATTCTATAACAATATTATAATGCGGCTATTTCATAAGACCTCAAAGAATAGCAGTCAGTAACAAGAAAAAACTGACATAGGTCTTTGACAAAGAACGAGACTAAAGAAGACTTCTTCATGGAGTTTTCATAATTCCTGATAAAAATATGAAAATCCAGCAAAATCAATAATGGGTGGATCGCAAAGCTCCTCTGGCCACACAGAATACAAAAGTACATACGGCTATAGATGCATGCTTATATATAAATATTAGAGAAATTGAAAAATTAATACATATGTACAAACCTTTGTCCTTGTATCCGCTGTAAAGCTCAGTCAACTGGGTGTAATTCGAATCTGTAAATCCACTGTTTATAAAAAATCAAGCAACCCAGAATTAAAAAAGAAGGAAAAAATGAATCTGTTCAGCATTTTAATAAATTTGGACCCAAATTAGAAGAAGGATATTAAGGGAAGGTGAAGAACCATTTGGATGCAACGTTAACCACAAGAAGGACCTTCCCTTTGTATATGCTGAGTTCAACGTCCTTACCCTTCGCGTCCTGCCCAATTCCGACAAAGAAATTTTCAGAGAAAGATTATGTTGGAGAGGGAGAAAAGACCAAGAAGGTGATGGGTTTTGTGAATGAACATATGTAAAAATGTTACCTTGACAGTGAATTCATGGATAGATTGTTCTGTGACTGACTGAGAAGCACCCATGTTTGTGTCTCTGGAATGGAAAAGTTTGACCTTTCTAGTTTTATGTATTTGACGCTGATTCGATTTATCGGGATTTTCCTTCTGAGATTGGAGCACCAGAAGAAGATCTGAGGTTGAGAGGGGGGGACTTCGGGAGTGCCTCACGTTACAGCAGCTACTTACGTTGAGGAGCTTGATTTTCGTAGTGTTGGAACCTTACGGGTGGTTGGTTACGTTTCACCTGGATCAAGAATTCAAAATCCCGGGAGCTATCCTTTCCCAGTTCCCACGGGGCCATCTGCATTCCATTTTTAGATTTTTCTAGTACAAACCACAAATTAAAAAAAAAAAAAAAAACCTTCTTTTTATTATCGTCTGTATGAATATATCGAAATGCTATATCTCCCGCTGGGAGCTCCCAGCTCCCGCTGGAGATTAGTGCATTTTTTATGTGTTTTTTTTTAATTATTTTTTATATAGATTTTTTTAATAATTTTTAATATTTTTAAAAAATAAAAAAATTCAAAATATTATTAAAAAATACTTTTTTAATCACGAAATAAAATAAAAAATCATAAAAAAATATTTTTTTATTTTACTTCGTGATTAAGAAAGTATATTTTAATGAATTTTTTTTTTACTTTCTAATTAAGGAAGTATTTTTAATGATGTTCTAAATTTATTTTATTTTTTTAAAAATATTTTTTATAATTTTTTATTTTACTTTATGATTAAGAAAGTATTTTTTAATATATATTTTTTTACTTTCTGATTAAGAAAATATTTTCTGAATGATGTTTTAAATTTATTTTATTTTTTTAAAATATTTTAAAATAATAAAAAATCTATATAAAAAATTACTTAAACAAAACATATGTAAAATAACACTACACCCCAGCGGGAGCCCCCAGCGGGGCTGTAGCATCACCCATGCCAATAACTATATTCAATATTCATAAAGATTTACACATTTAACGTTTCTCTTTTTTTTTTAATACTTAATATATTATCATTGTAAATTAAATTAATAATATAAAATAATAAATATAAAGTCGTATAAGTTTATATGAGTTAATTTAAGTTTAGTTGTATCACTTAATAATATATTATGAATTAATAAGTGCAACAAACACAAACAAATTTCACAAAATTAAATTCATAAACTAAAATGAATCAATTTGATACGTTAAATTTACTTTATAATAAAAATAACTTTACAATCTAACTTAAATTTGTAGATTTATTTTTTTGAGATTTCTTTGTGATCAAAACATTTCCCTTATGAACTTATTATCATAACTGGTCACTACTACTAAACAACTTTTTTGAATTATTAATTCACAACTACTATTAAAGGCATTTGAATTCAAGAATAAAAAAACAGAAAATAATTTTTATAATTCTAGAATATGCAAGTCTTGTGCATTCTTTGTGAAAAAAGTAGAAAAAATATGAGATCCAAGTGAAAAATATGAATTTATAATTTTGTTTTATTCTTACAAACTAAATGAATTCTTCTACTCATCATTCATACACCACGTATTTGGTAAGAAAAAAAAATAAAGAAAATCATTTGTGGTTTGCGGTGTAGAAATAATGAATAGAATTTTTCTTTAAAACAAATTGAAAATCGTGAAGGTGTGCACCGTTTAATGAAATTATATCGGTAGAATCAGGCTGCACCATTTCGCTCACATATAAACACAAGAGAAATGCTAATTCTACTTAAGAAAAATATATTAAAAAAAATACTTATTTCTCTACATATCAATTATTGATATTCTGAAAATTATAAAATTTAAATTTCAAAAGAAAACTGATAAAATAGTTCCCTGTCATTTTATGCATTTACCGCATGATAATGCTATGGCCTATAGCTATTTTGTGCTTGGCTTTTGTCTAATCTAATTTAAGTTTTAAATAGGCCCTTGTAGAATTGGTATATATATATAAATATATAAATATATATATATATTATTTTTCTACTATTATTTTCTCTTATGTTAATACAACCCATAAGTGCTAACATGTCTGTGATCAATTTTCAAGATGGGAGTTGTGTGCATTGGATCAATAATTTTGGAGGTAAGTGTCATGCTAGATTTGTAATGAAAACCAATATATATGAGCTCTTCCCATTGTTTATAGATAAGTGAGCACAACCTGTTTGAAGAAATAAATCAACTAATTATCTTCCAAAAGAGACTGGAGTTTGGTGGGATTTCTTGTATATATTAATTAAGGGTATACTCGAGTCCTATTATTTTTCCTTTAATTAATATATTGACCGACTGCTAATTATCAAGAGTTGATAATTTAATAAGCCAATTACCGGATTTGGTATGTTAAGCTACAAATCTAGAAATGGTGGAGACACTTTCTAGTTGATAGATACAAAACTTAATTTTTCCTAAAAAATATTAAAATTAAAAGTATAGTCTTCACGAAATACCAAAAAAAAAAAAAAAAAATTCTTAAAACAAAATTCGTTGCCTACACCACAACCAATACTGAGAATTCGACCTCGTTTGTTTTCACAATTTCTCTCAACTCATTTAATCATTACAACTTTTACAAATTCCTACCAAAATAAAAAAGAAAGCAATTCAACTTTTTAAAATTTCAAAACAATAATAATATTAAAAAAAATATATTCTAACAATATTTTATTCAACTTTTAATCTTAATTTCAACTCATGTCATCTCATCTGCGAAAACAAACGTTTTACCTACCGTGTATGAACAAATTGCAGTGAAGGAGAAATCAGAACTACCCAAAAATGATTGCATTGAAAAGTAAAAATGTTTCAACAACTGGCCCCGAAATATATTTATATATATATATATATATATTGATAACAATCCCTACGAAGGGCTTCCAGGAAATAAATTATACTAGAAATTTTAAAAAGAAAAGGAAGGGGGAAAAGATAAATGACAGCAGCCTATAGTTACAGCTCTCCAAAATCTCTAACATGAACGTCTTCCACTCTGCATTTGCAGAAGAGAGAACAGAATACATATATACATATCGGGCATGCCAACATGCCATTCTTCTGTACTAAACCCTTTTCTGAAGATCTCTGCCTTGCTGCGTAAATACAATGGTATAAAATACCGAACTGATCCTTTTGAACAAGCCGCAGAACCCAGATGAAAAAACGGGTCATACCTAACAGTTATGAGACAAACAACAATGTGAGCAATTCAAGAAAATATAGGTCACATATGGTATCTTTTGGGGAGAAATGAGAAAGGAAACTTCCATCTTTTGATGTAGATATAACAATGACATACCAGTCCGATTAGCTAGATTAAACTTCATCTTGGCCGCCAAAAGCTTGGACCTGAAACAAATGACACGCTGACTATATCCTTGCACTAGAATTTAGTAACCTACATGTGATGCACAAAAAAAAAAAAAAAAACCCTACATGCAGTGCAATACAATATCTGAGTAAACTGATGATCCAATTATGGAGATAGCACTGTCACATATTTTTATTTTTACAAGTACAGCACCGGTACAGATAAAAACACTAAATCAAATAGCTTCTAAGAAACACTAAATCCAATAGCTAAGCCCCATTTGGTTTCACTGCTTATTAAAAGAGGCTTTCTTTCTTTCTTGCTTTCCCCCACTTCTCTCTTCATTTTCACGCCCTCATCCAAGTAGTACCCACCCCCAGCCCACCCTCAATCGCTGTGCCAGTGCCAGACATGGAAACCACAATCTCTGCTGCTAGCTTTGCACTAGGAAGATTACCAGAAGCAGGTGAAAGCAGTAAGTCGAGTGTGTATTGTCAACACAACTTAACACAATTTAATACTAACAAACTGTTTACTTCTGCACTCCTCCACTGCCAAAAACATGACGACTTATGAAACAATGCATCTCTCCAGGGAATGCAAAGCTGTGACAGCAAACACAAGATCAGGGCATGATGGAGGCCCACTGGCACATCAATGACTGGGAGGAACTAAACAGGGAGCTCAAGGAAAGGAGCAGTTCCTGCCAGGGGAATGGGCCTGCAAAATGATCTCTATTGAATAGCGACATAACAATTGATCTCGGGCCACCTTCCCTGGCCTATTTCCTCATTTGCAAAGCCAATATCCCCACCTCACCCAATCACCTCATACCATCCCCAAACTAGATAGGTCCTTGGCCATTGCCCCTCTCTCCACCAAAATTTATTGCCCCTCTCTGCACCAAAATTTGCTCTCGCTGAGCCACCCCACATGCATTCATCCCAAGCGTCAGTGTCAATCAACACCTCCCCCCCCCCCCCAAAAAAAAAAAAAAAAAAAAAAAAAAAAAAAAAACATCTCACACACACAAACCCAATATAACAGTCCAATCCTTGCTATAAAACCACAAGACCACACCCAAACTCTAATACTACTCTATCAGAAGAAAGATCATCAAAAGACAGCAACACTTAAGGAACAAGAAAGAACAGGACAGAATGAAAGTAGGAATGAGGGAGGGAAATAGGTTTCAACTGTAGGTATGCTGGTGGGGATCAGAAAAAGAAGGAAGGCATATAAAGCGCCAGTGCTTTCTTTTTTCGGTTTTTTTCTTGGATATGGTTAATGGTTACGGCTACCTATTGTCCTGTCCTCTTTTAACAGAAGGAAAGAGAGAAGAAAAAGAAGAAGAAAATAGATGGGAGAAAAATGGAAAATAATAATAGATATGAAAATAAGCAGGTGGACTAACAATAACAATAACTTGATTTAAATTGAAGATTTCTTATTTTTCATAAAGTAGAAGAATCTTGGTTTTTCTCTTATTTTTCATTTTGTAGGGATTAGTTTTTTCTTTCATGCCCAAATGTAACATCAAGAACAACTAATTTTCATTTTCAAATAACTCCTTTTCAGCAGACCATTGAACATTACTTCTTGGATAACTACTTTAGAAATTTCCGTTTATCCAGAATTACTTCTCTACTTGAGAGTAAAGCAATCAGACGAGGCAAAGGAAGAAAAGAAGAAAAAAGCGCCTCCAAGAAATTCTTCTATCTGACAAGATTTGAACCAAGCATGGTCCCCATCTAATCCCATCCAACCTAAACCTTTGCCACCTACGCAACTATGATTGTTTAACTGTCACTTACTCTATTAAATAAATTCCAAAAAATATAATAACAACATACCTCTGCCTGCCACTGGAATTGGACCATCAAATGGGGGTCTAAAAGATATGGAGTTTCTGTGATTCGTTGTGCGAGGGGGAAATCTCCATCCCTGGCATGGTAATCTCGTGGGCTCACATGGAGGGCCATCAAATGGAGCAGGTGCATATGACATTTTTCCTTTGTCGGGATATCTTGGACCTGGGTGGAGGGAAAAGCATGAAATGTTAATTAAAATATTTTACTAAAAGATACCCAAGCAAAAAATGACATTCCCACAGAGCTTTGCTTTTTTCAGTAACTGCACTTAAGAACCTTGCCTGAAAAGGGTGCAGCAAACCTCCAGCGCTCATGAAGCTCATATGGGGGCGGTTTCATTCTCTCATGGTTATTATAAGAGTTTTCTCTACCAAAATTCTGCACATGGTGGAATCTGTTGGAGTAGGAAGGCGGTGGTACATCCCTCCCAGGCCTTACACGCTGATCTCCCCGAGAATAAGAGAACTGATTTGATGGTGCAGGCTGAGGTGGTTGTAAAGAGTAGGCCTTATCACACAAGGTATCACCATTAGTTTGGCGACCGTTATTCACTGGTTGTACAGAAAAATTGCTGAAAGAGCAGGAGGCAGACTCGGGCATCTGCATTTGAGGATCTCTACATTCAGGAGAACGGTAATGTACCGTTTGGTCAACTCTTGGTGCAACAGGCTTCTGAACCACAGATTGAACTAAGTTGTCTCGGATATTCTTCATGAACATACCCAAATCAAAAAAGTAAAGAGCAAATAATGAGTTCAGTTCTATATTAACACTCAAAAGAAAGAAAGAAAAAACAACCAAGAACAGGGACGCACATGTGTATCCATGTAAAGCTGGGAATCAACACCATTGGTGTAGGTATCAGACGTAGAAGATGGAGGGGGGATAGGGGGTGGCGGGGGAGGAGGAGGTGGAGGGGATGACGGTAGTGGTGGGGATGAAGGTGGCACATCTTGAGGAAGTGGGGGAGCAAAGGGCAGTGGAATATGCTGTTCATACTGATTAAGCAAAGTCTGAACAGCATTGACTTCAGCAACTTGAAAAGATGAACTTGATTCCACTTCACAAGAGGGAGCCACGTCCTCCATTTCAAGCTCACCATCAACATCTTCCAAGATATGTCTATGCATTTTGATTGCAGGGATCGATTCATGTTCTTCACGAGATTCGAAATTATGCTCAGGAGTGACTGCTTCAAAACTCTCTCCATCAGAATCACTTCCTTCATGGTCATCCTTGAGCATACGGGGCATACAAAACCCAGGAAGCTGAAAGCTTGAATTGCTGTGCAACATAAAAAATCTTGAAACAGGTATTTTGAGAGTAAATGAGATAAAAGGAAAACATATCAAGTAAATTCAAACCTTCCATATTCGTCGACAAGCATACCCTCCATTTCTCTAACAGGATCATCTAAGGCTCTTTCGGTCCTTGATGAGCGCCGAGAGTAGGGACCAGCAGAAGATGAATCGCTAAGGGAATCCAATTCCCGCATATGGTGACGTACAATGGATTCTGGAAGGATCTTCCTTTCTAACCAAAGTCTCAAAACCTAAACCAAAAAAAAGAAGTGCTAAGTAGCATGCTAGATCCTAAATAGGTGTAATCACATGTATACCTCCTGTGTACTTGGGCTATGCCCATCTCTATATCAATAAAATATCTTCTTACTTACCAAAAAAAAAAAGAACCATAAAGCAAATCAGGACACAATTTGAGATGAATTTGTCATTCTTACTTAAAAAGAATTTCACTTACCCTAAGACACTGCTTACGATTTTCGTGTGCCGTATTTCCAGGAGGAGCAGCAGCTGACAATAAGCGTGGCAGCACTGCTTGGATAGCAGAAGGGTAGATACCACCAACATCACCTGAAAATTCAAACTCCGTTTTAACGTCAACAAATCCCTCACAGTTTGCATCTATTTAACTAGTTTTCTTGTAGTATAAGAGAACAATAGATGCATCACCTTTCAAACCTCGAGAACATTGAGTAATAGAATCTACAAGGAAGAATAAGTCCACTCTCCGATGTAAACTTGATTCCGTTTCCAAATTTCGAGCAAGGATTTCCACCACCTGATTTATAAAATAAAAAAGTAAACAATGGATCGAATGAAACACAGTCCATACAGTAGTTTATACTTCAAATGCAACTTAAAATAATGCAATGAAAGACAATCCAGGGGTTAGGCCAGGGCCAAGAGAACTAACTCTTCAGATAACATAAGATGCGTTTTACAGCCTGGAGAAGCATGATTGTAAAAGTGTGTAATAAAGTGGCAAGCTTTATGAATGGTGTATAATCATACTACATTTGCAGTTCTTGTCAACTAGTCAGTAATCTATAAACAAGAATCGTGGTATATCATATAAACTCACCCTTCTGAAGTTCTTCCTACACATGAAAAATTCAGAGCAAAAGAAAATAAGGAAAAAAATATTGTAAAAAAAGAATTCAGTCTAGGAAGAACTCCATAAAAGAGTGACTCGCTCAATAACTGTGCATATAAAAATTCAAAAGGAGGTACTCACAGCACACATTGATAAGGGTCATCCACCCCAGAAACTATACCATAAGAAACAAAAAGTTAAAATTGTAAAAAACCAAAAAAACAAAAATCAACCTAGGAAGAACTCTGCAAAAGATTCACTGGATCAATTACTGCACATATAAAATTTCAAAAGGAGATACTCATAGCACATATGATAAGCTTCTTACACCCCAGAAACAATTATATAAGAATTTTATTATTTACCTCATCCCTGACAGAATTGTCACTTTACAAAAAGTGCCAATTGCTTAACAAGAGCCGACAGGAAAGTTCGAAGGGAAAAGGGGAAAAAACAAAGGACACATTCTTCAATTAATACCCTTCCTAATTAAATTAGAACATTCCACAGCTTTAACATTATCCTACCTTAGCAGCCACACCGAACTTTGCACAGTCAATAGCAATGCGTGTGGCCCGACCGATGCTCTCCTTTGTCCTCGTCAATGTTCCAAGCATTGCCTCAAAAGATGATAGAGCAACATGTGCCTCCCCATGATTGCCTACAGATTTTGGTCTTTGAGTTGCCGCTGACTCAATTTTTTCTTCTTCAACAAGTGAAGCACACAAAGTTTTCTTGCGATGCAAATGCAAATCAGGAGTACAGCTGCCATTATTTTGAACAAAAGTACTACTATCTGAAGTGGACATGTTATGATTTGAGGTATGGAGAGGAGATGCTTGTGCAAGAGAATCTCCAGCATCTGTTGTTGATGGACTTGACCTGATGCCCAAGATGTCCTTTTCACCAAGGTGATCATCAGAAAAGGAACTAGAACTAGGACGCCCCTTTGAATGATAATGTTTGACATCTTTAACAACCTCACACCTAAAACAAATAAGTACGAAAGCAACGAACAATTAGAGCAGAAAATACTTCTTTTTTTTTGTAAGTAATTAGAGCAGAAATTACTATAGTATTTAGATTAAGTTCTAAGAAGAAATATAGAGCTCATGTGATCTTTAATATGGTAGGGTATAGAAAATATGCTTACATGCCATTTACTTTCTGTTTCTCATCCAGCGAACGCTCCAAACATTTATCATCCTCACAACCAGCACCCACCTCTGCCCTGTACTGAAGTGCAAAGGAACACTTCCTAGGTGAAGCTTTAAGAATCTCTTTAAAACAGGAGACAGGGCCTGCACTCATCCCAGTATTCTCTGAAGGACCAACACCTTTATCACAAATTTCGGTTTTACAATTGCTCGATTGGGTATTTTCCATATCTCCTTCATTCTTTGGAGATGACAAAGGAACCGATGAAGTCTCATTGAAACCAGAATTAGCCTGTCTTTCACCAATATTTGGAGACAAATACCCTGGACTTTGTGTTGGAACTGTAGTTCTAACAACAGCATGAGTGCCAAAAGACCCTAAATCAACATGGTCCCCAGCATCAAGGAAGGCATCCTCAGAAGATTTATCCTTTTGGGTCTTATAAATATCAACCGGCTGATTGCAGAAGTTCATATCCATTGATGATTTAATATTTTCCTCCAAGATTATTGGATTTAGACTTGTAGCGAATCCAGAACCACCAACTTGAGTAGAAATACTGCCATGAGAGTCCATACACAGCAAATCCAGACCATTCCCTACTTTGCTTTCCCCAGCCATGTGAGGGATATAACAGCCACTATCTAGAGTCTTTAAGGTAGTTGATGCTTCATTACATACTCGACCTTCTTCAGCAGCATTGGCTGACATGGCTTCCAGAGCACGATGAAGCCGTTTAGATGGAGGTAAAGCAGCTTCACCATCCACTGAGCAGCCAAATGATTGTTCATTCCGAACTTTCCAAGGCAGAGTTCTATTTGCCAAAAGTTGATTGGAACGTTCTGAAGGTGATGATACATTATCCAGAGTTCCATTCAACAAACATGAGTCCCCGTCAGCAAGATTATTATTGTCACCTTTCACAGCAATGCCAATCTGCTCTGATCGATTAACCGTCAATTCCTCCATAGTTCTCCCTTCTGTTTGTGAACAGCAGCTGAGCTCATCCACAGAAGATGATTTTCCCATCCGCACCCTTGCTCGTTTCACCAAAGGTAGGTGCTCATCTCCATCTTCCTTCAAACACCTTTCATTCATCTTTTCATAACTTTGTGAATTTAGACTGGCATTCTGTGCCAAAACCTCCAAACCCATGTCCTTGTCCAATATAGCGGGAGGCCCAGCAGTATTATTAGTTACTCGTTTTCTGTTTGGTTTCCTTTTCTTCTTAATGAAAACAGCCTTTATTTGAAGATCAAGTGCTTTGCTCAACTTAAAATCTCCATCCAAACATTCAACAACCATGTCAGAGTGCTCAAGTTTACAACCAGACTCTATCATGCTACCTTCATTTAGACTGAAGGCATCGGAGTCAACTGTGGCAATTTCAGAGCTATTTCCTTCAATGCTACCATTTGAAACAAAAGCAGCAGAATCAACATCATCTGACTCAGACACATCTGATGATTTCCTGATCCTCTTATTCCTTCTTAAAGAACCATCTGGAATTACATTGGCTATTATGTCTCCAGCATTCTTGCCACCTCCATTACATGGCATCATGAAGCTTTGGGATCGACGGGATTCCAGCCTTGATGAGCTTCTAGACCTTTGAGCCTTTGTTTGTGTGACACTGCTCCGTGGTTGTGAGAGACTAGATCTTTTTTTTGAATAGTAAGTAGTCAACGAAGGTGTTTCTGTAACCACTGCAGTATCAGCGGATTCCTCCCCTAAGGCTTCTTTATTAAGCATATCAAAGTTGGGTGTTGCATCTAAGGTACCCCCAACCGGAAGACTTGGCTCATTTTTACCTATTGTAGAATACGAAGTTTTTAACTCTGAATTAAGAGTCGCTTCAGAAGCTTCTTTCTGATCATTTTCTCCAAGGTGCCTGGCCGATAAATCTACTGAATCCCCGCCCTTTGCTGGTGTCAAATCATCATTGGAGTTAGAATTGTTGAGTTGGTCCTGTTCCTTTAACTTCTCATAACTATCAATAATCTCCTGTATGGCCCGTAAAAAATCAGCACTCCTGCCCTGCCGTTTGACCAGAAGAGACTGTTTCTTCTCTTCAGTAAATGCTTCAACATCAGCAGGATTGCAGAAGCCTCTGAATAAAAAAATATCCATTAGAATAATGGAAAGTCACTACCTAAATTCACATTAGACTTGTATAAGATACCTGAATGAAAAAAATCACAGAGGTTTTAAAATCACCAAATAATGGATGTCCAAGGCAAACAAGTGAACTCACCACCAAGTGAAAATGCTAAAAGTTAAAAAGAGATATAAGAGGCAACAGTTACAATGACAAACTCCTATATCAGAATCCATATTGCATTAGCTCTCAATATAGAGTAACTAAGAGAAGAAACCTCAAATAAAAGTGGAAGTCACCATTACTTATCAAAAAAAAAAAAAGTGGAAGTCACTATTACAAGTATACCACATTGGGATGACATATTAATATGACATTATTTCAGAAAAGCTTATATATTTTATTCCCTGCACCAGCTGAATAGTAAATATGTAAGACCACACAACACACAAGATGTTAAAAAAATAACAATTTTGCAGTGTTTCAGTACTTTTGCAATCTTTGAAATTTCGGGCATTGCAATCCTTCCAAATACTCCACATCAAACACAAACACGCCATCCTTCCAACTTTTCAACCCATGGCTCCACCTCTAGAGCGCCCCCCCCCCCCCCCCCAAGCCGCCATTAGCTCTACCACACGGCATAGCATCACCCATTCCACTCCAAGAAACTGGAATATTGCTGCCACAATGTCCTATAGCCACTTCAAGGTGAAGCAATACATGATCTACAATTTCTCCACTCTTCTTGCACATACAACACGAATCCATCACCAATATGTGTCACTTCTTAATATTATCCATTGTTAGGATCTACCCTATGCCATCATGCAAATGAAGAAAGCCATGTCTGAGGGAGCCCTGTTCCTCCAGATACTTTTCAAGGGAAAGGACTGTATAACCAGCAGGTGTAGGACATGATAAAACAATTTGCGGAGTGAAGTGACAGAGTCCACTTGCCGGATTCTTCCCAATCCATCACCAATATGATGAAGGAGATTCCATTGTGGGCACTCATTAGTCATCTAAAAAAATCAACCATTGAGACCTCCCTGCATGATGAGATACTATGCAAATCTGGATAAATTTTCTTTTAAGGGCCTGATCCCCACACCACGCATCTTACCAAAACCTGATTCTTGACATATCCCCCACCTCATATAAAAAAGCCCCCCACCCTCGAGGAATTTTTTTCCGCACCCCCACTCCAAATGGCCCATTGACCACATTAGTGCACAAATCACCGCACATGCTTCGATACTTTACCTCCACGACTAATCACCATAAAGCCCCTCTCCCATTACATAATGTCATAGCCACTTTCCCAACAATGCCCTATCAAACATGAACAAGTTTTTGACTGCCAAACCATTGCTAGGAGCTAGAGCTCAAATCAAGGGCAACCTGACTAGGTGATGTTTGTGTATCTTCCAAGCCAAAGAGTCCACCTAGAGCTTCTCCAAGATGCCTTGCACACCTACCAGGATTGGGAATAAGGACAAGAAATAAGTGGATAGACTCGATAAGAGCTCTTGATGAGAGTGATCCGAACCCCTTTTGACAGATAAAGATGTCTCCAACCTATCAGTTGCCTTTCCATTTTCTCAATAATGTCATCCCAAATGAAGCCCCCAGGGGAAGACTCAAGTACTTCAGGGTCAAAGATGTCACCCTATACCTTAGGATACTTGCCAATGCCCAAATGTCTACCACATTGCCAATCAGGACTAGTTTTAACTTGACCAAATTGACCCTCAAAGCTGATACCACCTCAGAAAAAAAAAAAACAATGTAAATGATGGATTTGTTGTTGGTCATCCTTACAAAATATCAGTGTGTCATACGTGAAAAGAAGATGAGACACTTGCAATCCATTCATGTTCCTTCTTCCCACTGAAAAAGCTAATAAGCACCCCCTACCCACCATTGCGCATAACATTTTGCTCAAAGCTTCCATAACCACCACAAAAAATGGAGGGGATAAAAGTCCCCTTGTTGCAAGCCACAGGAAGTATTTTAAAACAGGAAGGGATACCATTAATTAAAACCAAGAATCGCGTCATATAGATGCAGTATGCAATCCACTAACACCATCGTTCCTAGATACAGCAAAAATATCAAATTCACGTGATCATAGACCTACTCTAAGTCCAGCTTACATAACACACCTGGGAATTTATAGTTCTTTCATAAGAAGGGCTAGCTTGGTCCTTGTCCTATATGTGTTATTACTTCCCATAATACCCTTATTAATAGAATGAAGCCTATGTGCCTCAATTTATGCATTACATATTTTTAAACGGACAATTTTGGAGAACTATGTTAAAAGTTCGAAAACTTTTTTTTCCATAAAATTGTGCATTTAGCAACTAAGATATTATGAGAAGAAAGAGTAAAATAATTACTAGAATGTCACTTTGAGCATAAAAACAAAGAGGAATGAGAAGTTACATCGCAAACCTGGGGTCCTAGACAAATGACATCTCCTTCTCCCATATGATCAAAGTGGATGGTGAGACCTTGGGTCAAGACCCACTCATATGTCTATTTATATAAAGTACCTTTTTTTTTTATAAAACAAGAAAAAGCAAAAACGGTAAGAGGGAACCAGAGGTTGAAAATCTCTCTCCTTTGGCAGAACCATAGTAGCAACTTTACCTTGGAATGTGAGGGGGCTGTGAGGGGCTGAACGATTATAGAAAATGTCTTCGGGTAAAGAATATGATTCGAAAGTGGAGTGCTGATGTTATTTGTTTTCAAGAAACCAAGCTGAAGTTGGTTAATCAGACAATTGTGAACAGTTTATGGAGCTGTCAATGTGTGGGATGGATTGAATTAGTTTCGAAAGGGGCTTCAGGTGGTATTATTATTATGTGGGATAGGAGGTTAGTGGAGATGGTAGATCATTATGTGGGAGAGTTTTTGGTTGCTTGTCAATTCAAATGTGTGGATGATGGATTTGAATGGACTTTAGCGGAGATTTATGGTCCTAACGTGGATAATGGTAGGAGTATTTTATGGGATGCAATGGCGGGTGTTAACTGCTGTTGGGATGTTCCTTGGTGTTTTGAAGGGGATTTTAACATTACTCAGTTCCCTAGCAAGTGAGTGGGGGATAATTATTTCTCTCATGCCATGAATACTTTTGCTGATCTGATTTTTGAGCTTGGTTTGATCGATCTTCCAACGGTGGATGGAAATTTATGTGGTCCAATGGAAGGGCATGGTCTAGGCTAGACAGATTTCTGGTTTCAGATTCTTGGGAGGTTTGTTTTCCTGATTTGAGGCAGAAAAGGTTACCGAGATTGTGTTTTGACCATTATCCTATTATGTTGGAGAGTGGGGGCACTTTTAGAGGACTAAGGTATTTTAAATTTGAAAATATGTCGTTGGAGGCTGAGGGTTTTGTGGATAGGGTGAGAATGTGGTGGTCTTCGTATTCTTTTTCTGGTACTCCGAGCTTTGTATTGGCTGGTAAACTTAAAGCATTAAAAACAGATTTGAAGAAGTGGAATGTTGAGGAGTTTGGGAACACGGAAAATAAAAGGAAACTTTTGATGCAGCAGTTGCAAAGTTTGGAGGAAAGGGAGCTGTTGGGGGACTTATCCAGTGAGGAATTGGAGAGAAAAAAAAGTGGTGGTGGATGATTTAGAGAAGATCACTTTAATGGAGGAAATCTCTAGGAGATAGAAATCCCAGGTCCTTTGGCTGAATGAAGGTGACAAGTGCACGAAATGTTTTCACCGTATGGCGAACTTTCATCGAAGAAATAATGCAATTGAGGTTCTTCATGATGGTGAAAACATCATTTTAGATCACGAGGTCATTAAGGATCACATTGTCAATTTTTATGAGAAGTTGTCTAGAGAAGAATATTCATGGAGACCAAAGCTTGATGGACTGTTTTTTGACTCTATTGATCAGGCAAGTGCAGAATGGTTGGAGAGAGCTTTTGAAGAGGATGAAGTTCTCGATGTGGTTAGAGGAATGGCAAGGGATAAGGCTCCGGGTCTGGATGGTTTTTCAATGACTTTTTTTCAATCTTGTTGGGATATAGTGCGGGAGGATATGATGAAGGTTTTTCATTAATTTTATACATTTATGAAATTTGAGAAAAGTTCAATGCTACATTTATAGCACTTATTCCCAAAAAGGTAAGGGCTGTGGAGATGCGGAATTTTCGGCCTATTACTTGGGTGAATGGGGTATACAAGATAATCTCTAAGGTGTTAGCTAATCGTATGAGTGGCGTGTTGGGAAATATTATATCGAAATCTCAAAATGCCTTTGTAAGAGGGAGACAAATTCTTGATTCGGTATTAGTTGCTAATGAGTATGTGGACAGCAGAATTAAATCTAATGAATCTGGAATTTTGATTAAATTGGACATGGAAAAAGCGTATGGCCATGTTAGTTGGGATTTTTTCTTGTATTTGCTTGGGAGATATGGTTTTGGAGAGAAATAGTGTATATGGATCAAACATTGCATTTCGACATCGAGATTTTCTATTTTGGTGAATGGCACACCAGTTGGGTTTTTTAATAGTTCACGTGGTTTGAGACAAGGAGATCTACTATCTCCTTTTCTTTTCGTCCTTGTCATGGATGCATTGAGTAGAATGTTGGAAGTGGCGGTAGAAGGAAGGTACTTTTTGGGTTTTGAGGTGGGCAATGAGGAACGGAATAGCATGAAATTATCTCATCTTCTTTTTGCTGGTGACACATTGATTTTCAGTGAGCCCAATCAAGAACATATTCGATCTTTGAGAGCATTGTTGTTATGTTGTGAAGCTGTCTCGGGTCTCAGGATTAACATAAACAAGTCTGAAATTGTACCGGTGGGTGCCGTAGGTAATATTTCAGATTTGGCTGATATTTTGGAGTGTAAGATTGCTTCACTGCCGTTGAAGTATCTTGGTCTTCCCTTGGGGGCTCCTCACAAATCTGTTTTGATATGGGATGGGGTTATTGAGAAGATTGAGAGAAGGTTGGCTGGATGGAAAACGTTATATTTGTCTAAATGGAGGAGAATTACTTTGATAAAGAGTACTTTGTCTAATCTTCCTTCGTATTTTCTTTCACGTTTCCCTTTAACGGCTGGGGTTGCTAGTGGAATTGAGAATATTTATCGTAATTTCTTATGGGGAGGAATCGGAGAGGAAAAGAAGTTTCATTTGGTTAGTTGGAATAAGGTTTGCCAACTGGTTTCTTGTGGAGGATTGAGGGTGAGAAATTTGAGATTGTTTAATAAAGCACTCCTTGGAAAATGGCTTTGGAGATATCATGAAGAGAGAGATGCTTTATGGAAGAATGTTGTTGCTGTTAAATATGGGAGTGGGTGGGGGGATTGGTGTTCTAATGAAGTTAAAGAAGCGTATGGGGTGAGTTTATGGAAGGGTACTAGGAAAGGTTGGGGGGAGTTTTCTAAACATATTAAATTTAAGGTGGAGGAAGGGAAGAGGATTCTCTTTTGGCATGACATTTGGTGTAGGGAATCAGCTCTTAAATCAGATTTTCCATCTCTTTACAGGATTGCAAGTAGGGATGTCAATATGTGATACGACTTGTCAACCCAACACGAACACGACATGATAATAGTGGGTTTGGATTTAGTCTTAATGGGTTCAGGTCAAAACGGATTAACCCGTTAAGACACAATTGCTTAACGGGTTAATAATGGGTCAACCCCTTTTGACCCATTATAACCAGTTATGACCCATTAAGAAAATTAAAATTATACACTTATACCTAAAAGTAAAATTGTTGGATTGTAATTTCGATATTTTTATTGTTTGGATTGTAATTTTAGATTTGTAGTTAGTTTTATATTTTTTACAGATATTGTGATTTTAACATTTATATAAAATTATGCTAAACTTAATCAGGTCAAACGGGTTAATTTCATGTCTATTCAACCCATTTACATAAAAGGGTTGAAACGGGTCGAGTCGGGCCGGGTGGTTAACATATTTCGTAGTATTCACTAACAGGTCAAAATGGGTCGTATCGTGTTAACCCATTATGTTAATAGGTCGTATTAGGGTTTGAGATTTTGACACAATAAGCTTAACACGTTGTGTTCGGGTTGACCCATATAGTATAATATACATGTCTTAACACGACACGACACAATGCAAACACGACCCATTAACACGATTTGACACCTCTAATTGCAAGGGATCAAAATGTTGTTGTGGCAGATTACCTTCAATGTACGGATAATAATATTCTATGGAATGTTGACTTTATTAGAGATGCAAATGACTAGGAAGTGAATGTTGTTTTAGATTTTCTGGGAAGAATTTATAACTCAAAAGTGATGCAGGGAAGAGAGGACAGGCTATTGTGGGATCATGATGGAAATTCCAGGTTTTCAGTCAGTTATTATTATAAGGAGCTTAATTGTCATTCTGGCTGCGTATTCCCTTGGAAAAGCATTTGGCGGGTGAAGGTACCTACTAAGGTGGCGTTCTTCAATTGGATGGTTGCTCTAGGGAAAGTATTGACCACGGATAACTTTAGAAAACATGGTTTGTGTATAGCTGATTAGTGTGTCATGAGCAAGAAGGATGGTGAATCTATAAATCATCCTTTTTTACATTGTAAGGTGGCAAAGTCTTTGTGGAATGAGGTTATTGGTCAAACAGGTTTATATAGGGTGATGCCTAAGGAAATTGTAGATCTCCTCGCATGTTGGCATGGTTTCAAGGCAAGGAAATGTGCTACTGTCAGATGGAGAATGATTCATTTGTGTTTAATGTGGTGTATATGGCTGGAAATGAATGAGAGATGTTTTGAAGATGAAGAGCGTTCTTTTGAAGATCTTCGTTATTTTTTCTTTTCTACTTTTGAGTTTGTGGGCTAGGATCTTTGTAAGGAATGATGATAATGTACTGAATCTGTTTCTGTCGTAGTTTATTGCTTTCTAGTGTGTAGTAGGTATTTCCTTTGTATACTTCCTGTGTACTTGGGTTGTGTCTATTCTTGATAATAAAATTCTTATTAATTAAAAATAAATAAATAAAAAGCAACTTTACCTACTTGGGCATTTATTTAGGTAGGACAAGTATGGGCCCATCTATGGCCTAATAAGATAGGACAAGTACCCCATCTCAATTAAAACAAGGTAGCTAGGATCTTCCTTTTTTTATTATTATTAGAACTCATATGTTTTTTTCTTTTTTAATAACTCAAGGACCTATTGGAAGGGAAGCTACCAATGCATGCATAAAAAGCACCAAAAAGGAAAAGAGAACAAGATGTGAGGCTATCTCTTTCCTAGGCTTGGCAAAGGCAAAGGTTCTAGCATCAAAGGTTCTAGCATTGCGCTCCACCAAGTGCACCACATTAAGCGCAAAGGAACCATCCTTATCGTGGCCTGCCAAAAAGGTTTTTCCAACACAACAACATCTCCATCGCCCTTTGCGGCATGACCCATAAGTCTCTAGCCACCTTGCAGGCTTGCAGCAAAGTAGACGATAATTAGTGCTTTTCTCAATCCATTTGCACATACAACGTCAACCCATTATTATAAGTCACCTATTTCTCGAATTATCCACCATAAGAATCTTCCTGAGGGCTTCCATCCAACCCTAAAAATGCTACCTTCAAAGGGAATGAGACTTACTCAAGGGTTGAGCACATAATATTTTTTTTTTTTTTATGACAAGGGAATGACCCCACGGCAGAGTCCTTAGGACTCACCCATGGAACCTAAACTCCCAAGGAGACTAGCACAGCAACCCACCATCATGGCCTCCCACTTAAATTGCAATTTGATCCCAGCTAGAATCGAACATGTGGCATGGGGCTCATGCACACAAGTTCGCCCTTACCACTTGGGCTACCCACGGGTGGGTGCACATAACGAAAAAAGATAGGACCTCAAATGTTCAATTTTGGAAGGAATCCAAGTATTTTATCCTCCGCCCGCTCACCCTTACAGAATATACTCAGTGATGACGAAATTGCTTCAACTCCCAACCATGTGGTGATCTAATATAAGTAATGTTCCACTGTGGTACGTTAGCAAAAATCTGCATAAGTCCTACTAATGAAGCCTCCTTACAACTAGTAATAACTAAACAAAACCAGGAGACCTTCAAAGGTTGATCCTACAACATACTAAAATCTAACTCTTAACCCATCCCCCACCTCAACACTAACAAAATGAGAAAAATCCCCAACCCCTTCTGATGTTGACCCACACTCCAAACCCAACGAGCTGAACCTCATTTGAAAATCCTTCCTCATATACTACCAAATTTGGCTTCCAACACCAGTAACCACAAAGCTTCCCTCCATTTGGCATACCTCCATGACCAGCTCTTAAACGTCAGTAAGTTTCTAACCCAAAAAACCCCCATTATGAGATTGGAAAGCAAATCTTAAACCCAAGTCTTCATCCTCCATCCAGTTAGAAGGAGGAGTTGAGCTCATTCACAATAGTCTAACAACAAAATTGAATTTGGAGATATGAATTTTCAATTAAAAGGTTGCATTTGGTGATTCAACTAAGCTATTCATAGCAATTCAAAATTTAGTTGATACTTCTGTACATTTAATAAAATAACTTCCCAAGTTTCCACACAGTGACAGCATCTACTCCTTATCATTATGACAAGTTTTTAGATGAATTCGGGTCACCAAAACAAAACCAGAACAGAATCACAGAAAGTTTTTATCATGCAAAAAGGATTTAAGGTTCCAAAAGCCTGTAGGAAAATCAAATGGACCGACTTCATTTCCAAAGTGCAAGCAAATCTTCTCATATGAACACAAAAATTCCCCAAATTGATGCATGTATTTCAAGAGACTTTGTTGTATTAGAGATCCATAGAAAAGTTTGTTACAATTTTACTGGAGTTACCACTGGCTTTGTGGATCAACCAACTGCTCCTGGGCAGTTCCAGGGAATTCAAACCTCCAAAAAAACTGCCGCAGCATAGAGGGTGATGGCAAAGCCTATTCTATGAAACAAAAGATCAGAACATATTAGTTTCACAACGAGCACCCTTACCTAGTACAACACAATATAAGATATTCCCTAGCAAAAGGTTAACGACTAGATCCATAATCAGTAAAGTAGTAATGGAATAATATTCCAACCAACATACATGAAAGCATCAGAACCATTCTTAACACAGTCAAAATTGAAGGGTTGCCATTAGAAGAGCGGTTCCAATCCTGTGTGCATGAGTTTTGTACTCAACTATAGAAGTAGAAAAAAGCAATGTTTTTATATGCTGCACGAAAGAAAACCTCCTTTCACCATGCCAACACCACTACAAACCAACTAGAGGACAGCTTCCTTTGTAGATATCCAAAGGAACAATAATGCCCCCACTATACAGAATATATATATAGTCCATTGGTAGCTTCAGATGTGATGAAACCACTCCTTTCAATTGCGGGGAACTGAAAAAATTTTCATGCCTTCTATACAGAATTGAAAAGAGAACGAATTGAAAAGGAAAAGAGGAGAGGGAGAGAAGCATTCCACAGTACAACTTACCAGAAATCCAAAAACTATGTATCAAATCATATCAATTGCCCAGAGTACTTACATCTGTTCCGGCTTGGTGCCAAAGAAGTGGACGACCACTTTCTTCCAATCAGCTGTGAAACCCAATCTCTCTGGCTCTCCTACCTGCGATCAGATATCAACCTTAGAAGCCAAATTAAATAACCACCGCCCCTATTCTTAAAGCCTTCCAAAAGAAGTTTCAAGCGAGCTTCAACAACCCCAAGCCAAATCAAACAATTCACATACAAACTTTATTCTAACTTCAAATATTCGTGATTAGATAGTTCGTATATTATTAAACCAACCTATAAAAAAATGTATATTGGCATAAAACCAGAACCGGAGCCTGATACCAACTCACCCAGAAAAATCTCAGCTTAAAAATAGTTCCAAAATATTCATACCAAGATCACGTGAATAGAACCCCAATAAACATCACAAATTTACACCTTTGTCCTTCAAATCCACAACACTACTAAACAAGGGAATACCCAAACTGTAGCACACAATTAAGCACATAAAAAATCACAAAATATATCCACATGCTATCCAAAGCCATTACTAAGGTAGTGCACACCTTACTTTTTCTCTATTAGTAAAATAAAGCATACCTTACTATCCGAAATTACAAAAAAAAAAAAAAAAACCAAAATTTTCAAAGAAATAAAGCAGAGTGCATACCTTAGCAGGCCAGGCAGGAAACCCTTTGACTTTGGCGAGCACAAGATCGCCAACCTTCCATTGCCGGCGCGCTGCGGCAGCTGCGGCGGCTTTGCTAACCCCTTTCCTTCTGCTGGGCGGCATCGGGGACTCGAACCCTAAACAATAAGTCAGGGAAAGCGAGTCGAAGCCGACTGAGCCGAAATATCCAAAGACAAGGCCAAACAGCCCGTGAAATGGAGCGGTTTGGCACCGTGTACGGAATCCTCAAGGAAGAAATTTCCAGGCATTGATATCACAGAGGTTTTCAGAAGGGGGAGATAGAAAGAGAGAAAGAACCGGCTGATTCCGCAGAAAACCCTAATTTAGCACAAACGAAGAGAGGGAGGAAGGGAGGAG
Source organism: Juglans mandshurica (assembly GCA_022457165.1). NCBI lineage: Eukaryota > Viridiplantae > Streptophyta > Magnoliopsida > Fagales > Juglandaceae > Juglans > Juglans mandshurica. Next base: position 23,312,583 of record CM039623.1, read on the forward strand.
AGAGAGAGAGAGGGGTGGATGTTGTGGAAGAAGGGGATTCACGGAAAGATATGAGCTGGTTAGGTGGTGGGCACTGGGCAGGCTAGTATACGCTGGGTGGGAGCGTAATTTCCAAATGATTTAGAGGAGTGGGCTAACATGCGCGGGGGGGCGGCCTTGTATGAATCTACGGCTTAGATTCTGTCTGGAAGGCAATAGAAAGTGCATGTGCATGTGCATGTGACCCACTTTTACCAACGAATCATTCCAAAGCTGATAGGTTCTGTTCTGTGCCCTTCTGCGTTCTGCCGCTTGTGGTGGGCTTCGACTCTAAACTCAGTCTGAACTCCAACAACTTTTCTGCTTTGTCCTCATGGGCTTAGGCCCATCATTATATAGTCTTCCTAAACATTTTTTTAACAAAATTATTTCGTGCAACTCATTTAAAAAATAGTTAATTGCAAAATCAGTGCTTTGAGTTTTTATGTTTTTGCGGTTCGATGCCTCAATTTTCAATTTTGCAAAATTGACATATGAATTTTAAAAAACTTATAATTAGGTATTTGCGTCAATTTTCTATAAGTAATTCCACATACAACCGTAAGTGTGTAAACGTCGCGTAATCACTTTAAAAAAGAGTGGGATTCACTATTAAAAAATTAATTTTTTTCATGTGGGTCCTATGTTTTATTCATTTTTTTTCAAAACGATTACACGGCGGTTGCATAATTCACGATTGCAAATATATTTTCTCATTTTCTATTAGAGTATTTGAGTGGCTGAAGTGGATATTGATATCACGTGTCACTTAATCAAGACTAACACATTTCTAATGGAAAATTAACAAAGATATATAATTACGAGTTTCTTGAAATTCAGATATCAAATTTGTAAAAGTTTAAAACTTGGATCTTGAAATGCAAAAGTGTAAAAACTCATGTATTAGTTTTACAATTAAGCCTAACTGTCTGAAAATTTTAGAACCCACTAAAAGAAAATTTATGGTAAGACTATATAACTAAAAAAGTTATACTTATCATCCTTACATCACGCACTACACATGATTAATAAAAAATTATATGTGGTATGTGATGTAAGGATGACGAGTAGAATGGCTTATAAAACTATATCTAGCACTGCTTTTATTCTTAATCCCATAAATTTCCAAAGGCCAAACTATAAAACTTCTTCATATCCAAAAAAAGAAAGAAAGAAAGAAGTGTATATGACACGATGAGACAATGGGTATAATAAACTGTCGCTTGTAATGAAAACTATAAACAAAAAACTCTTTAGTAACAAAGAATCGGCCCAAATTCTTATCGAGTACGAGATGATAAATTATTTGAGAATTAGACGAGATCAAAAATATTTGAATATTAGTGAAATGATTTGTGAATAGTAGTTAAATTATTTGAGTTATGATATTTTATGAAGTTTTAGGAAATGAGAGATAAAAATTTAAATAAAAATATTATATCGTTAAAATATTGTTAGAATATAATTTTTTAATATTATTTTTGTTTTGAGATTTGAAAATGTTGAATTGTTTCTTATGTTTTATTTAAAAGTTTGAAAAAGTTGTAATAACTAAATAATTATTAAATGAAAAAGTTAAAAATTTAAAATTGAAAAGTGTATGTTTAAGTGATGTTTAGATGTCGAGATGTGATGAAACCATCTCAACATCCACACAACCCCTAACTCTAGATATTCTAGACCTATTATTAACTTACTTCTCAATTTGGGCTCATCATTTGGACTGGTTTTTCTTTCAGTTTGGTCTGAAACTCGAAAAATTGGGTTAATTTGAACGGGTATTTACCTGGAAATTCATGTGGGTATCCAAATTTCATAGCTGTCTATATCCAAATGTGTGTACAGTATATAATGCAAGTATCAGGTTGATATCCAATACCCGTAACCAAGTTCCAAGTTTCATATTTTTTGAAAATTTTATGCTTTATAGATGAAATGGAGTTGTTATGATATTTAAAACGACATTATTTTGTGTTTGTATCTTTCTATTTAAAATGTTGTTTTGGAAAACTCTGGTATCTGATTACAATCCAGGTAACCAGATACCAAGAATTTTTATAATCGGATAAGGTTGGGTATCCGAACTGCATTATAAACCCAAATACGAATTATAGTATAGTTGGGTGCCTGAATCCACGTCCAAGTTTACACTTCTATTATCAACTTTAGTCACAGGTTACTTGTGTAAAAGATCAATCCACAATGTCTCAAGCAATTGAGAGGCTTAGGTTGCGTTTAGATGTTGAGTTGAGATGAACTGAGTTCTTTATTAATAGTAGTGAGTTGAGATGGTATAATGAGTTCTGTGAGGTCCACCTAAGATGAGTTTAGATATGTTTATGGGAAGTTGAAAAAGGTTGTGGGTCCCGCGTGTAAAGAGGTCTTGAGTTGAAAAATGTTGTGGGTCCCATGGGTAAAGAGGTCTTGAGTTGAGTGATATTTAGTGATTTAGGAGTTGCGTGTTTGGATGTTGGGTTAGGCTTAAGTTTGAACTCAACTCAGATGAGTTCAGCTGCTTCCATGTTCCAAATGTAGCCAATAATATAGTAGCTTTTTTCGTTGCATATTTTGTTATATGCAATGGTACAAAACACAAATTACACATGAAATCTGAGAAATAAAAATCAGTATACAAGTATTCATAAACTTAGAAAATCTGATGCATCTCGGGATAGTATAAGATCACAAATTACAAATACTAGTTTCCCTCTTCAGCCAAAAACTTTGTATATAGCAAAAACCGAATCATGTAATTAAGTACTATCTTATTTTCTTGCTGGGGTCTCCCGGCACTTGCTGGAGAGGTTTTTCTCTTGCTTTGGGCAAGTTTGGTCTTCTGACTTTTGTCGAGAAGATTGTTTAGTAGTTGAATACCAAATAATACTATTGATCACATTGCATGTAGAGATGTCAGAGGAGATCATAGCCAACCGGGGTAACCTCAAGCTGACAGATGAAAAACTACTAGAGGTCATTGTAGACAACTCCAACGAAGATGTGGTCATGCAGCATGGAAAACTCTGTCTAGTTGGGTTGTTGGTGGCGGACAAGGCTGTGAAAAAAGAAGCTTTTAGAACTATCATGCTAAGCATCTATAAGACAAAAGGTGGGGTTCATTTTCGAGAGGTTGGTGCCGATTTGTTTTTACTTGAATTCCAAAATGATCATGATTTAATGAGAGTTCTGAGAGGTAGGCCATGGTCTTTTAATCGCAACTTGTTTTGTTTGAAATCTATTAATAGTTCTTTATCACCAAAAGATCTGATATTTAGTAGAAAAGCATCGTGGATTCAACTTCATAATTTGCCTCTATATGGGATGACTCAGGAGATAGGAGTACAAGTTGGTAATAAGATGGGGATTGTGATGGAAGTTGATGCTGATGAAGATGGTGTTGGATGGAGTCCATACCTCAGAATTAAGGCTGAACTTGATATTACCAAGCCACTAATGAGATGGACTCTCTTAAATCTTCAAGGTAATCAAAATTGGATATCCTTTAAGTATGAGAGGTTACCAAATTTTTGTTTTAGATGTGGAATTATAAAGCATAATGAATCTAGGTGTATAAAGGCTGCTACAAACATGTCCTTGCATTTGGGTGATCAAAACCAATATGGTGTTTGGCTTAGAGCCCCTTCCTCAGAAAACACAAGTAGTTGTAAGCAACATGGAGGTAAAGTGGACAAGGTGCAGGCGAATTCAAACCCTACTGAACTGCGGGAATAAGATGATGACATGGCAAGGGACCCTAAAAATTATGGCAAGGATTTTTTTGTCACAGATAAGGTGGCTGAATTGTCGGATAACCCTTTAAGAGAGTCCATAAATAAGGAAAATTTCCATCTAGCACACAAGAAGTACACAGCTAGTCAACTCTCTGGAAAGGAAACTACTGGATATCCTATCGAGCAATCAAAGGATCCTGCTGAGCCCATTTTGGGCAAAGATTCTATAGATACAAATCAAAATCAAGTTGACTACTTTCATTGAGAAAGTACGACACCTAAATTTCAAGAGCTTAATGAGGCCAAATTTGATAAAGTCCACTCTCCAGATAACATGGTGGAAAGGTGCAGGAGTTACCTGTTGTTTCAATAGGTGAAGCACTATCTAATTGCAATCTAACCAGGGTCAACAAATGGAAGAAAAGAGCTAGAACAAAAGAACATTCTCAGATTAATAGCCTTAGAACTTTATCAAGGAAAAGAATGTCATCTAATTCATATACCTCATCTTTGGAAGCCTCATTAATGAATTTGGTGGAAGGCCCTAACCCGAAAAAAGGAAAGAACACTTTTTTCCTCAGGAAGTGGACTTGAATGTTTAATGGTGGAGGCTGGTTCCCAGCCTCACCAAGGCCAACGAATCTCTTAAGTTGGAACTGCTGAGGGCTTGTGAACCCTTGGATAGTTAGAATCCTGAGTCTTTTGACAAAGAAAAAGTCTCCCAACTTGGTTTTCTTAATCGAAACCAAGTGCAATAAAAGTAGAATTGAGAATATAAGGGTCAAACTGAATTTCGATAGATGTTTCGTTGCAAAGAGTATTGGCTGCAGTGGAGGTCTGGCTCTCTTGTGGAACCATATGTTGGATGTTCAGCTTGTTAGTTATACTAGATGGCATATTAAGGCTATTATCACATAGGTGCACCATGTTTCTTCTTGGCAGTTTACTGAATTCTATGGTCATCCAGACACTTCTAAGAGGGAAAGCAATTAGACACTTCTAAGAGGGAAAGCAGTTGGACCCTTCTTAAGCAAAGAGCCAAATAGAGCCATTACATGGCTCTGTGATGGGGATTTCAATTGGATAATATGTCAAGATGAGAAATTTGTAGCGACTTCTCGACCTTACAAGCAAATGGAAAATTTCAGGAAAGCACTTGAATTTTATTCTCTAAGTGATGTTCATACTATGGTCCAACAATTTACTTGGTCCAATAATAGAAGAGATCAAGGCATTTCCAAAGAAAGACTTGATAGAGTTGTTGTAATTCAATATGTTCAGTATTACCTACCATCAAATATGATCATTGTCCCCTCCATATTGTTGCTACTGGTACCTGCAGCTCTAATCGCCGCAATTGTAACGATAGAAGAAGGCATTATATATTTAGATGGTAAGCTACGTGGCAGCTAAAATAAGGCTGTTCAGATGTTATCAGAGAGGCATGAAGGTTGGCCTCAAATTGAGATCAAGGCTGCTCAAGGTTTAGAGACAAATTTTTAAGTGCAAACAGGCTCTCGAAGTGGAGCTCCTCTATTGTTAGAAACAAGCAAGGAACTTTTAGAAAGAAAATGAAGGAAATTGCAAATTTACAAGCTTCAGCAAATCGTGAGCAGATTAGTATGATTCAGCAGCTTCAAAGGAAAGTGGAGAGCTCTCTCGAGGAAGATGAAATCAAATGGAAGCAAAGAGCCAAGCAGCGATGGTTGCATCATGGTGATAGGAAAATAAAGTATTACCATGTGTATACAAATCAGAGAAGAACAAAAAAAAAAAAATGATCAAACAAATTGTGGATGATTAGGGCCACTCAATAATAGATCAATCCATGACAGGGGACACTTTTACTGGCTTTTTCTCTGATCTCTTTAGTACCTCTAATCCTTTTGAAATATGTAGTTGTCTTTATGGATTGAAGGCTTGTGTGACAACAGCTAAAATAAGGCTGTTCAGACGTTATCAGAGAGGCATGAAGGTTGGCCTCAAATTGAGATCAAGGCTGCTCAAGGTTTAGAGACATATTTTTAAGTGCAAACAGGCTCTCAAGAAGTGGAACTCCTCTATTGTTAGAAACAAGCAAGGAACTTTTAGAAAGAAAATGAAGGAAATTGTAAATTTACAAGCTTAAGCAAATGGTAAGCAGATTAGTATGATTCAGAAGCTTCAAAGGAAAGTGGAGAGCTCTCTCGAGGAAGATGAAATCAAATGGAAGCAAAGAGCCAAGCAGTGATGGTTGCATCATGGTGATAGGAATATAAAGTATTACCATGTGTATGCAAATCAGAGAAGAACAAAAAAACATGATCAAACAAATTGTGGATAATTAGGGCCACTTAATAATAGATCAATCCATGACAGGGGACACTTTCACAGGCTTTTTCTCTGATCTCTTTGGTACCTCTAATCCTTTTGAAATATGTAGTTGTCTTTATGGATTGAAGGCTTGTGTGACAACAGAAATGAACTCTAAGCTCTTGCACAAGTTCAATGAAATGGAAGTTAAAGAAGCTATTTTTCAAATGCCTCCTCTTAGTTCTCTGAGTCATGATGGCTTCCATGCCCATTTTTATCAAGTAAACGGGGATGTTGTTGGAGATGAAGTCTGTCAATTTGTGTTAAGATTTCTGAAGAATGGTGGCTCCCTCCAAAATGTCAATGACATTTTTATTACTCTGATTCCAAAGAAAAGCAACCTAAGAAGGTGGTTGATTTTAGGCCTATCAGCCTTTGCAATGTGATTTACAAGTTTGCTACTAAAGTTCCTGGAAATAGGCTGCAAAAAATTCTTCCTAAGATCATCTCTCACAATCAGAGTACATTTGTGCTAGGTTAACTGATCACTGCCAACATTGTGGTGGCATATGAGACCCTCCACTCAATGAACTCTCAAATGCATGGACAATCAGGTTTTATGGCATTTAAACTTGATATGAGTAAACTGGGATTTGATAAAAGGTGGATTTCTCTTTTTATGAGCTATATTACATCAATTTCTTACTCGATTCTGATTAATAGTGAACCACAGGCCAGATTTATTCCTACTAGAGGTTTGAGGCAGGAGATCCCCCTTTCCCCATACATCTTCATTTTGTGTTAAGAAGCTTTGACTTCTCTTCTTAATATTGCAGAAGCTAAGGGTAGCATTTCCGGTGTTCCTATTGGGAAAAGCTATCTATGTATCAACCATCTATTATTTGTGGATGATAGCCTCGTCTTTTGTAGAGCAATCTCTCTCGAATGGAGTCGTATCTTCCATATTTTGGAGACTTATGAAAATGCTTCAGGACAGATGCTCAACAAAGAGAAAACTTCCCTGTTCTTTAGAAGGAATACCCCACCAAAAATCCAACAGAACATTTTGCAAATTGCAGGAGTAAGATCCACTGGCTCTTTTGAGAAATACCTGGGTCGTCCTGCCGTTATTGGTAGGAAAAAGGCACCTACATTTCATTCTCTTATAGATAGGACATGGACTCGTATAACCAATTGGAAGACAAAATGATTGTCTGCTGCAGGCAAAGAGATTCTTGTCAAAGCAATCTTCCAATAAATTTCCACTTATACCATGGGGATATTTTCTACTTCCTCAGTCCATTTGTAAAAAATTGAATAGAATGATGAAGAGATTTTGGTAGAGTTATAATGAAGACCATTCTAAGATCCAATGGGTGAGTTGGAAACAAATGGGGATATCCAAGGAGTTTGGTGGTTTGGGATTTAGGGATTTCAATAGCTTTAACATTGCTATGTTATCCAAAAAAAGTAGGAGAATATTGCACCATCTAGAATCCCTCCCTGCACGAATTTTCAAAGAAAAATATTTCCCTCAACATGATTTCTTGGAATCAAGATTAGGCCACAGACCATCATATGTATGGAAAAGTATTGTAGCAGGAAAGTGTCTATTGTAAGAGAGATTATATTAGAGAATTGGCAATGGCAAGAGTGTGAAGATTTGGAGTGATAAGTGGCTGCCAGTGCCCTACATTAATAGAATCCAGTCTTCAATTTTAGATCTTGGAGAGGATGCTAAGGTGGAAAAACTTATTGATGCTAATTTGCAATGGTGGAATGAAAGTCTTTTACTAAAATCTTTTACCCCTCAGGAAGTTGATTTGATTAAAAAAATCCCTGCATTTCATCCTCTTATGGATAGGACATGGACTCGTATAACCAATTGGAAGACAAAACGATTGTCTGCTGTAGGCAAAGAGATTCTTGTCAAAGCAATCTTCCAATAAATTTCCACTTATACCATGGGGATATTTTCTACTTCCTCAATCCATTTGTAAAAAATTGAATAGAATGATGAAGAGATTTTGGTAGAGTTATAATGAAGACCATTCTAAGATCCAATGGGTGAGTTGGAAACAAATGGGGATGTCCAAGGAGTTTGGTGGTTTGGGATTTAGGGATTTTAATAGCTTTAACATTGCTATGTTATCCAAAAAATGTAGGAGAATATTGCACCATCTAGAATCCCTCCCTGCATGAATTTTCAAAGAAAAATATTTCCCTCAACATGATTTCTTGGAATCAAGATTAGGCCACAGACCATCATATGTATGGAAAAGTATTGTAGCAGGAAATAGTCTATTGGAAGAGAGATTATATTAGAGAATTGGCAATGGCAAGAGTGTGAAGATTTGGAGTGATAAGTGGCTGCCAGTGCCCTACATTAATAGAATCCAGTCTTCAATTTTAGATCTTGGAGAGGATGCTAAGGTGGAAAAACTTATTGATGCTAATTTGCAATGGTGGAATGAAAGTCTTTTACTAAAATCTTTTACCCCTCAGGAAGTTGATTTGATTAAAAAAATCCATATCAGTTTAAGAGGAATAGAGGAAAAACTCGTATGTTTTTACTCTAAGGATGACCAATTTTCTGTCGAAAGTGCTTACCATAGTCATAGAGAGCTCACTACCAGGTTTGATGTAGGAACCTCTACAGGGAGATCTAATAATGGTACTTAGAGATCTATTTGGAGATTTAATGTTCCAAATTCTATGAAGATGTCTATCTGGAAAGCTGCAGAGATGCTCTCCCCACCTTTTCCAATCTGTTCAAAAGGAAGGTTGTAGAAGATGACTTGTGCCCAATATGCAAAGCCTTCCCAGAATCAGTAGGCCATGTACTTTGGAATTGTGTGGCTTCGCGGGATGTTTGGAGTTTAGGTGGTATTAGAATTCAAAAGATCTTTCCAAAGTCATGCTTTTATTGAGAAATGGAGACAGTTGACCCAAAAATTGCAGAAGGAAGATTTGGAAAAAGCCCTGTAATTACCAGGCTAATATGGATGAGGAGGAATTATATTACTCATGGCAAAGAATTCCTTCATCCCAACAAACTCATCCAAAGAGCCAGAGAGAAGCTACAACTTTTTCACAGCCATCAAGAGAGGCATTTATTACTAAGTAGTAATGCACCACAGACTCAATCATGGAAGAAACCTCATAAGGATATGACAAGGTGAACTGGAATGCAGCCACTGATAAAATCAAAGGCAGGATTGGGATTGGAGTTGTCATTAGGGATGCAAAAGGCCAAGTCTTAGGCTCCCTTAGAGCCTCGCGGGCACTCTATGCAGAAGCTTTTGTTGCTAAATCTTATGCAGTGTAGATGGCTACTCAATTTTGTAAAGATATGGGGAATAGGTAGTTTATCCTTGAGGGAGATGCATTGCAAGTGGTTAATCTTCTCAATAAGGACATGAAGGATTGAAGTTCAGCCGGACTATTAGTTGAAGATACAAAGGCTATGCTTAACTCTTATGCACAATGGATTGTTAAACATACGAGGAGAGAAACTAATGGTGTAATTCACAACTTGGCAAGGGATGCTCTTAATTTCCAAGAGGATTAATTTGACATTGAAGATGTTCCTGAGTATATTCACTCTATTATTTTGCAAGAATCTTTGTAAGTTCTTTTTAGCAATAAAATTATTTTCCACAAAAAAAAAACTTTGTATATATAGGGTTTCTCTTTGAAGTTATGGACATGCAAAAGGAAGAAAACCATCTAAAAAATTTAAAAGCTTTTAAGTTGACTCAACAAAAAATTGCGAAAAAATAAAATATTATGAAGGGAGATTGAAGGTAGATAAAAATATCGTATAGAAAATTCTTAATGCCAAACTTGTAAGTTTTAAAAATATTTGTATTCTTTAAGAATTGGGGCTAGATCTTGAAGAAAATAACTAAATATCTAAATATATATTGATTTTTCATAAGGGAAAAAAACTACACATATTGCATATTATAGATGTTAGGGCAATTTTGTAACAACAGGCTGAAGAGGGAAAATGAGTCATCTCCGGCATTTGGGGTGCACATCCACTATTAATGGGAGTATTTTACAGTCTCTTATGGCCTCTCGTAGCTTACTATACAAATGGGTCAGTAAACCCAGTTGCCTGGAAATAAATAAAACTGAAACTTCCGTCTGGAGGTTGAAGAAATTCCCGCATCAAGTTGCCCAGAAGTCTTAAAGCCCTCCTTTAATATCTGGTTTTAGATCCCTTTTATTAGCCTCTATGAGTGGTTGGTGAAGAGCTCAGACTTTATGTCACTTCATCGTCCTCTCTTGCAAGCCTAACCTCATTTTCCTCTCTTTTCCCCTTTTTCCCGTCACATCCTTTATTTCCCATGACACATTTTCCCTTGCTCAGTTTTTGTCTTCTCATTTCCTTCTCTCTCTTCCATTATGATGAGACCCCTCCTTTGGAAACAAGTCATCTTCTTCAACCTTCCTTCTCTCTCTTCCTTTATGATGATATCTCAATCTTAAGATCAAATACTAAACAAATAATTCAAGATGATGGTATCTAACTCAAATGAAAATTACTTGTGAAGTCTTATCTTCAAGATTCCACATAGAAATTAAAGAAAAATAATAATTTTCAGGTTTCAAATAGCAATTCAAGAAGTTTTGTATTCAATTGAGCCATCTTTCCCTTCGAGAATCCTCTCTCTCACTAAAAAAGAAAAGCCTCCAGATCTGAGTTTCACTGAAGGAAGAGGTCTCTGCTTCCTCTTCCTTCCTCCTCTCCTTCCCTCATTTCTCTTTTCTCCTTTCTCCTCCTCCTTCTCCCTCTCCTTCCCTCATTTCTTAGTTTATTTTTCTTCATTCAAGGCTGAAAAAGTCAGATCTATAGTTATTCAACAACTCTCAAGAAACACACGCAGCACAAGAAGACTCACAGGCCGCAAATCATTTTGAAAATAGTGGCGGTTTTGTTGCAATCACCGTGCGTGATAAGATCTTTCATATCTGACTCTTGTGGGTGAAAAGAAACAAGCTTGCTGCCTTCACGCGCCGTCAAAGTCTACCGGAATTGGCCCAAACTGTATTCCATCTTTTTTCGTTCTTGTTTTCCTTATTGTATAATATAAAAATAAAATAAAAATAGGAGTTCGTCTCTTGGACTATTTGTCCATAGAGATTGAGTTCTCCATTTTTATGAAATGTGAGATTGAGTCTCTATTTAGGCAGAGTGTTTTATCTTGGATGTTTGTCTATAGAGTATCAACAGCAATGAAGTCCAGACCAGTCGCATAGTGTACTAGTGGAGCTCCAAATGGTTGATATGGGATATCCCCACATGTATCTGATCATGGATGTAAGTTTTTCTTGATGAATGAATGAATGATGACATTTCCCTTAAAAAAAAAAGTTTTGTATTCAAAATGAAAGTAGATGATTTTATAGGCATTTAACTTTTATGTAAGGAAAATGATACTTTCACCACTGGTTTTTACCGCTGAAATTTTTTATTTTTCTTTTTACTTTTTTATTAAGAAAATATTTTTTAATAATATTTTGATTTTTTACATAGCACCGTCCTTTATGTAATATTATGGCTTACGATTAATATGGAGTTAAATAATAGATATTTCTTTTTTATTTTAATTTGTTGTTTCTCAACATTTTCCCATCAATTAGTTGGAAAGATATTTTTCACGTAAAAGGTTGATACTTTTTTTTTTTTTTTTTTGTGATAGAATTGATCATGTTGTTGACATGAGAGCTTTGATTACCATCATATTTGTAAACAAGTTTGGGAGTAATTTTCTTTCAAAAAAAAAAATTGGGAGTAATTTTTTACTTCAAACTTTTGTAAAAGTTTCTAAAACTTTTCAAAACTTTTCGTCCCTCCTCCCAACATTAAAACTCATAGTTTTGGTGCGACATGTTTGCGTTTAGATATAAAAACGCCTCAAACTCATCTCAACTCATCACAACTAAGACTGTTCATCCGGATTTTTCCCGGCCCGGTCCGAAACTCGGATACCCGCTTTCTAGTTTCGGGTTCTGGCCCAGATCAAATCCGGGCCGAAATCCAAATTATAAAACCCAGACCTATACGGTCCGAATGTGGGTGACTTAAAGCGGGTTCCGGACTGGAAATCTGGAACCCGCATTTATACCTAAAAACAGAATGCCCTTTCGTCGAGTACCAGTTCATCTCTTTCTTAGGTTTAGCTTTCATATGTCCCCCTCTCTCTCTCTTATCTTCGAGTTTCTCTTCGTAGTTCATCTTCTTTCTTAGGTTTAGCTTTCATCCGTCCCCTCTCTATCTCTCTTCTCTTCGAGTTTCTCACTTGTGGCACCGTCGTCTTCTTCTCTCTCTTTCTCTTTCTCTCTCGTGCTGAAACCCTAGCTCCTATCACTCTTCCTCTGCCGATCGAAGATCTGTTCCTTGTGGCCATCGTCTTCTACTTTTTCGCTTCGTCGTTGACTTCTACAACCAAAGTTAGTTTTTCTCCATTTCACATATACTCTCTGTGTTTGTGCTATTATTTCGATTTGGGTTGTGAAATATTATCTCTGTGTTAGTTCTTCTTAACAAATCTAAGGTTCAAATTTCCTTCTTTAGGAAATATCCCCAAAATCCATGCTTTACACTTCTAAATCTGTATTTTTTTACAATGTTTTAGATTTGTAAGCATGTGGGAAAAGGACTAGAATCTGTTTTGGGATGTTTTTAAACGTGGGGTTTTATTTATTTATTTGGGTCTGTTATATGCTGTTATTTTGCTAGATCTGCTATTTTTTCTGGTCTTGGCTTGCTTTCTACAATTGAATTTCTGTTCTCTCTGTTGATTTTGGGTTTATTTTTGATGTGAATGTTTGAATGGAGTAATCTAGATTTGTGAGACCTAGAAGGAAGAAGAGTGAAAATATCCATAACCACAGAGTCTCCTAATAAGATCTGGATCTGGGTTTGTGAGATATGGATCGTAGGCATAAGTTTTAGATGATGTTAAACCCATTTTCTTACAATAGATTTGTTTGGATTATCGTGTAGTTTTTCCCTTTACATATGGTAGGAAGATATTTTTGGTAGAGAATATAATTTGGTTTCTGAATATTTTTTAATGTTATTTTCTTCAGTTTTGTGGTTCAAACTCATAAATATAATTCTGGTTGTCATTAGATTGGATGGTTGTTAACATGTTTCCATCTTTTTCCTTTGTTTCTTAGAGCTACTTTAATGGCAGTGTGTTCTCGATCCAAGTTACAATATTGATTTGGGTTTATAGTATCTGGTGGTAGATCCACCCGAATCAGCAAAAAAAAAATTGGAAACCTTCCTGGGAAGTAATTTTGCTTGTGAAGAAAACAGAGCCAAACTCTGTTCCTGATGGTGGTTTTTTATAGTTTTTCTGATCTCCTTGAGATTTTTGTTTGATTCCATAAAAGGGGAAGTACACTACTTTTCAATGTCACCTTAAATATTTTATGGAGCCATTATTATGCTGCCACATTTAGTAACTAATTAATTTTCTTTTTTGGTTCAATTTTGTATTGCCTCATCATAGCTCGGATTGTTGGGTGGGAAGGATGTGGTCTGTATCCCACAAGTCTTGTAAAAACAGTGTCATGTCTGTATCCCACTATTTTTCAGCTAACATTAGCTTCTCCTTGTTCCAGTTAGTGGTGAACCTGATTCGGTTTTCTTTACTTCAGTGTCATGGGTCTTACTTTCTATTGTTTTCTTTATATGATATGAATGCAACAACACCTTGAACTTGAAGGGGAAACTTTGTTTACTTGGCATAAAAATGTCTAAGTGTGGTGACTTGGATTTCCTTTTTAAGCATGCTGTGAGAGATCAAATGTATTGTTTGGTGGTAGCATTTTTCTTCCCAAAAGCTTTGGATCTGACATCTTTGGTTTATTATTTGAGTGTCTTCCTTTTGTTACCTAGTGTTTGTGATGAAGTGTTGGGACATGTTGTTAACTTGTCATTCTTTTTGTTATGAACTGTGAGGAACAGAGCTTGGAAATGTAATTTATCTTGTTGTTCCATAAAGAGAAGAATTGGAATTTATCTCAATGTGAGTTTTGTTCTCATCAACAATTTTGGCGTTACAATTTTGGTGTGAGATTAAAAGACTACATAGTTTTTCTAAGTATTCAAAACTTTTATTTTTTGCAGAATCTCTTTCAATCATTCAGATTACTTGAAGTTGCTACTCGGTTTGAGATTAAGTCATTGATGGAAGACCATGCTAATGATTTTGTAATGAGAAATGCTGGGGACAACCGGCCTCGCGTCCTCGCCGCGGCCTCGTGTCCAACGTGGCAAAATAAATGGCGTCATTTTTGCTTTAAGTTTTTTTGGGTCTTCAACGGGGTCCTCGTCTCCCTCGTTCAGTCTCCCTCATTTCAAACCCACACTTTCTCGAAACACTCTCTTCCACGATTGCCTTTCATCTGCACCAAGCCCTAATTTCTCCCCTAGATTGCGTCTTCGTCTGAGAATAAACGTAGATTTCATCTTCACGACCCACGAAAGCTAGATTTCCATCAACCCACGAAATCCCAGGAAGCACCAAGAGAAATCTCTTCGTCTTTGCCACGAAGCCAAGTCTTTCTTGATTTCATCTTCGTGATTCATCGATGTGGTTCCATTCACATCCCTTGAAATCGTCTCACTGAGTTTTCAGACACATCGCTGTGTCTTCATCAACCCAAGAAACGAACCGACGAAATCCCACGATGCCCGAAGATGAAATCTCTTCGTCTTCTCCACGAAGCCCGATCCGACCCTTCGTCTTCTCCACCCACCTCTCAATCCCCTTCCCACGAACAAACGAAACCCTAACCCCAACCTGAAACCCTAACCCTAATCGAAACCCTAACCCTAACCCTAACCTGAAACCCTACCCCCAACCCGAAACCCTAACCCCAACCCCAACCCGAAACCCTAATCCCAACCCTAACCCCAACCCGAAACCCTAACCCTAACCCCAACCCGAAACCCTAACCCTAAGCCCAACCCGAAACCCTAACCCGAATACCCTACCCCCAACCCGAAACCCTAACGCTAACCCGAAACCCTAACCCAAAACGTAACCCATACCCTCACTTCCACTAGCAACATAGTTTGGCTCCCAGGTAAGGTTGCATTTACCAAGTTTTGATATTTGCAGCATTCTATTGTAGATTGACAGTTTCTATATCTGGGATTTTATTGTATTTGGTTAGTATTGTGAGTTTCTCTTTTATGAAAAGAAACTGATTCGTGGTTTCCTAATTTGTTTGAGGTTTTTGTTTCGTATTGTTGTTCTGAGTTTATGAATTTCGTGGGTATGGATATTCTGGAAGTGCTTGTTCTCAAGTGGTGGTGTTGTTTGTAATTTAATTATATAATTAGAGGTTGATGGTGTTATGCTTGTGTTGGTTTATAGTTTCATCATCTGTGATGGTGTTATCAATTCATCTGTCATGTAGTGCTGCTGTGAATAGGTTGTACTGCCACTGTGAGTGTCCAGCTGCAGTGCAGCTTCTCTTTTAAGCCATGCATTTCCACATTGCTGTCAAGTGGCAGCTCACTCTCATAACTCCCATTTTTCATATGTCTATTTCCATTACATGCTGCATTCTGTGAGAGGTTTGAACAAAATGAGTAGTAGAGTGAAGGAAAAATGGTGTTATCAATTCATCTGTCATGTAGTGCTGCTGTGAATAGGTTGTACTGCCACTATGAGTGTCCTGCTGCAGTGCAGCTTCTCTTTTAAGCCATGCATTTCCACATTGCTGTCAAGTGGCAGCTCACTCTCATAATTCCCATTTTTCATATGTCCATTTCCATTACATGTTGCATTCTGTGAGAGGTTTGAACAAAATGAGTAGTAGAGTGAAGGAAAAATGGTGTTATCAATTCATTTGTCATGTAGTGCTGTTGTGAATAGGTTGTACTGCCACTGTGAGTGTCCTGCTGCACTGCAGCTTCTCTTTTAAGCCATGCATTTCCACATTGCTGTCAAGCAGCAGCTCACTCTCATAATTCCCATTTTTCATATGTCCATTTCCATTACATGCTGCATTCTGTGAGAGGTTTGAACAAAATGAGTAGCAGAGTGAAGGAAAAATGGTGTTATCAATTCATCTGTCATGTAGTGCTGTTGTGAATAGGTTGTACTGCCACTGTGAGTGTCCTGCTGCAGTGCAGCTTCTCTTTGGTTGAAACTTCATTTTACAATTTATAAAACATCATGTTAGAATGTCGTCGTCATCATCATCAATGTCTTCTTCATTGTTTGCAAAACCTACTTTGGGACAAGCACATTGCTTCTGTAAGGTTGATGCCACATTGAGATATTCAAGTACTCCAAGAAATCCAGGACGACTCTTCTTAGGGTGTCCAAAGTACAATACAGAGGTAATAACTACATTAGTTGTAGTTACAACATTTGTAAATTATATTGATGAATATGTTCAACATGTAACATTTGTGAATTTGCATTTTCCAGGGATTACCATATTGTAAATTTTTCAAGTGGGCAGATAGTAATCAAGAGATTGAGTTTCATCTTCAAGAAAGAAACAATGATCTGTTAAGGAGGGAGAAGGAGGTCGAGAAGATGCTGGACGATGTGGAAAAGATGAAGATTGAGCTTCGTAAAAGAGTGGATGAAATCGAGAAGAGAGAGCTGGTGGTATTGAATAGAGAGATAGTGGTATCCACAAGAGAGAAGGTGCTTCTGGAACAAGAAACTGTAATGAGGCGAGGACGCACACTACATCGGGTGTTTTGGGCTTTTTTATTTGTCGTTGCATTTTACTTGGTAGTTTATAAGTAATTTAATTGCTGCCTAGTGTTAGTATCTAAGTATTGGATTTTGTACTTTATGTAAATATATTAAGTTCAGTTATATGGGAATGGATAAAGCAACACTGTTTGGAGTTGTTTTCTTCATTGTTTGGTTCAGAATGCTTATTGGTTCAGAATGCTGAAGTAATGTTTTTGGTTTTTCATTTTTGAATGCTGATTGGTTCAGAATGCTTCAGTAATGCATTTGGACAGATTGCTTCAGAAATAATCCACTTCTCTATTTTCTCCATTTTTTGGTTGAGAATGCTTATTGACACAGATTGCTTCAGAAATGCATTTGGAGTTGTTTTCTCTATTTTTGTTTTGTATTTGATATTGTTATGTATATCTGACTTTCCAAGGGATTGTTAACAGAACACAAGCAGGGGACTGTGAACAAAACACAAGCAGGGGAATGTGAACAGAACAAATAAACCCTACGTGAATAATAACATACCTGAATGTGAACATGTTGCATATAAACCTTGCGTGAAAAATAACCTTGTGGAGATAGTTTACGTTTTCTTTTGAGGTCTTAGCATACCGTTAGTTGTGCAATTTCGTCTGCACATTTATCTAATTAAGCAAATGGAGAATCTACTAGTTTACAAGCAGATTGATAGTCATGCCATCAAACGCTCTTGTACAATACAATACAATTAGAAACCACACCAAAGATAAAACATACTGCCTCTAAGGATAATAACGGGTTTCAACTCCATCAAATCCTATATACAAGAGAATATGCTGCACCAATGTTAATGGATTTAAACTCCATTTGGCTGTATTTCTGTAGGCCACAACATGAAATTAAAAAACAATATAATAATAATAACAATTAGCCTTAACAGTAGTACTACATACTCCTTAATGTTCAACACCATTGTGTCCATAACAAGAGTATAAAAAAAGAAAAGAAAATGGTAACCACTCAAGCTTATATAGATTGGCATGCAATGCTTTACTCATCATGAATTCTTTAGTACAAAATATATGAAATACACAACAAATTTCCTCCAACCCAACATTTACAACAAAGTCCCTCAAATATACACAAAATATCCAAAATACACAACAAATTTCCTCCAACCCAACCATAACAACAAAGTCCCTCAAATATACACAAAATATCCAAAATACACAACAAATTTCCTCCAACCCAACATTTACAACAAAGTCCCTCAAATATACACAAAATATATCCAATACACAACAAAGTTCCTCCAACCCAACCATAACAACAAAGTCCCTCAAATATACACAAAATATCTAAAATACACAACAAATTTCCTCCAACCCAACATTTACAACAAAGTCTCTCAAATATACACAAAATATCCAAAATACACAACAAAGTTCCTCCAACCCAACCATAAGAACAAAGTCCATGGAGATACACAAAACATATCCAATACACAACAAAGTTCCTCCAACCCAACCATAACAACAAAGTCCATCAAATACACAAAATATATCCAACACACAACAAAGTTCCTCCAACCCAACCATAACAACAAAGTCCATCAAATACACAAAATATATCCAATCCATGGTTACAACAAAGTCCCTCCCTCAAATACATTCAATAAAAAAAAGAACCCCTACAATACATTCAATACACAAAATGTTTAACGAGGAACCCATCATTGCAACGGTTGTGATCCATCTAATTCAAATTGAATCTGTAAAAAATAAACAACAAAATATATTTTTCAGGTAACATCTATAAACTTGAAAAAAAAGCTATGAACCACTTACGCTTTCTTGACTCTGCATCACAAAGTGCTCTCGGGGTTGGGTTTCAGTAACATCTATAGCCACGCTTTCTCTTTCTGGAACAGCCTGCTAGAAATCAAACGTAAATATATAGCGAAATAATGGAAATTTGTAATAAGTTTATATATAAGTTTATTAATATACCATCTCAGAAGGGCCAAATAAATTCCTGCATACTTCTACAGTTGGTGTATCTCCTCTATCTGCGACTTGGGTATCTCCTTCATCCCGCTAATAATTATTTAAGAAACAAAATTACATTAACTCATTTTCTTCGTCAACAAAATATAAATAAAAAGCAGCTATGAAAATATCATCACCTCTTTACGCTTCCCCTTTGCTGGTGCTTTCTTGGTCTTTGCTTTAACTTTTCGCATGTCTATCTCCATCCTGGATGCTCTCCTTAAAGATGGAGGTCTGCCTTTACCTCGCACAACACGCGGACTACGTACTTCCCTAGAACCACCAACCATAGTGTCCTTTGCCGTACTATCAACATTGGAACCAATTTGAGTCATCGATGGGGGTTCTAGATTGGTACGATACAAATCAATCATTGCATATAACTTAGTACTCACATCCTCAGTATGCTCTCTCGAACCTGATGCGAGAGTAATCATCTGATAACAGATATTTAAAAGACTTGAATATCTATTACAATCTGCCCGTTGTTCCCCTCCATCGTAGCTGCTGTGGATTAATGTGTATCGCCTTTTAATATCTTTCCTCCATCGATCTAAAATGTACATTTCTGGCAAAAATTTAATATCGTTACACCTGAATACGGCCAAAATATGCCGACACAATATCCCCCTCATCTCAAATAATCCATAAGAGCACTTTTCAACTGCATCTTCGCAACTAAAGTTCACAAAATGGGTAACCGGCTTAGTGAACTCTTCCAAACAAATTTCATCCTCTACCATATATGTTTTTACTGCACCATCACTTTTATGTAACTTTGGATTCAAGTCAATGATGCCGTTGACTTGCTGCTGAACTTTTAAATTTAGCATTCGTGTACAACTCTTGAAACCTCTTTTCAATCGGAGAACTAGATATGCATGGGATTGTGGCATTAAATGACTAGAAGTCTGCAAGATTTTCATTCTCAATCTTTTTTTCCAAGGCATTATCAAATTGGTCTACAAACTCCTTCAAGTTTGTCCTAGCATGAACATAACCATAAAAAAATGCATTCATGCTCTCGCTTCGCTGCATTGTACTCATTCCAGCCCAAAAACACTCCTTCAGAAATGTCGGTACCCAATGTTCACGCTCAACATATAGGCTTTGCAACCACGCATTCTCATGTAAGTTGTAAGTGTTAATCAACTGATCCCAACATTTCTCAAACTCATCAACAAGTTGGGTGTCATAGACACATTTCATCAATGCATTTTTCATCCTAGTTTTGTACGAACTATATGAGCCAAGTTTCTCGGGGACTTTCTTTAGTATATGCGAAAGACAAAATCTATGCCGAGTTTTTGGGAAAACAAGAGCGATTGCATTTTTCATCGCTCTATCATGATCAGTGATAATAGCCTTCGGAGCGATACCATCCATGCATTGCAACCATGTCTCGAATAACCACACAAAGGTCTCGGTATCCTCACGGGAAATCAGGCCTGCCCCCAACAAAATTGACTGTCCATGGTGGTTTACACCAACAAATGGTGCAAAGGGCATCCCATATCGATTCGTTAGGTACGTGGTGTCGAATGTGACCACGTCACCAAAATCTTGGTACGCTGCTCTACTACGGGGGTCTGCCCAGAAGACGTTCTTTAACCTCCCCTCATCATCTATATCCATCATATAAAAGAACCCAGGATTTTTGTACTGCATCCGTAAAAAGTAATCTCGGAGCGCTCCAGCACCACCTGCTCCAAGTCCTAAATGTCTGGCCTTGTCAATATAATTACGACAATCATTTTCCAAAAATGGGAGGTTCTCGAATCCACCTGTGCCAACAACAAGAGATTCGTAACTCTTATTCGTTCGGATGCCAGCCAAATCATTTGTATCGAGGACCCTTTTTACAGCAACACTAACTTCTCTATTACATCGGAAAAAGCGAGATTTCTTTGGACTGAGGCCGTGGTTATGGATATTATGTACTGTCGTCAACCGAAGCACACCATCTTACCTTAAGGCGTTAATCTTTGCCTTACATTCAGTTTTCCCTGTCGGACGTGGGTTAGCAACATTCAACGTCCTATTCCGGGCCTTCCCACCGCGAGCACAAGCAAGGGTGACATATCTAACAGACTCATCTTCTCCCCTCTCGGTCCATTTTGTCATCACCCCAAACCCACATTTCTTACCATATTCCTTATAATAACTTAATAAATCTTCAAAGGAATTAAACTTCATTCCCGACTTTGGCTCCTCAATTGTATCATCATGATCAGGTTCCGTAGGACTTGGTTTATCCTCAGTACATTCTTCAGCTCGTGGAGATCCACATGGCGTTTCAGTTTCCCCATCATCAGGTCTATTATCCTCTGAACCAACTACTCTGCTTGTGGCGGAGCTTGTATTGCTAATAGGAGTCGGAGGTTCCATGATATGTTGAAATGGGTTGCCAACTGGATATGATAGAAAAGTTGGTGACCACGTAGGCACTGGTCCAAAATAACCAGGCATGTAATTTGGAATGTTTGGTGCCGTTGATGGTATGACCTAACATGTTATTAGATAAAGTTATTGATGTATTTTGGGAAAAAATATCAAGTCAACAATACAAATGTTGTTGATATATTAAATCATATAACATACATACCTCGGATGGGGGATTTGAGCTAGATAATGTCTGCGTAGTTGGCTGTTCTTTCTGGTTTTCCATTCTGAAAATTAGTATAAACTATCGAGACAGCCAATTGACATTCAACATGTGGGTTTTTATAGCTGGAAAAAAATTAAACTATCATGCAAAAGTATTTATGGGTGTTGAAACTAACAATTATTCAGATTATTTTCTTGCGCAAAAGATTAAAAGGGCATGCTCAAAGCTTGATGCATGTATAATAATCTAACTTAATAGCTCACAGACAATACAGATATATTCTACAAGATTATACTGTCAAGATGGAAATGATGACTGAAGTAGTCCTAAAGGCCATGGCATGGTCGCTGAACTTAGAGGACAACTGCTTTATAGAGCACTAGCACTAGCACTACACCATTATGCTTTGTAGAGTTCCAATCATTCCAGTGGATCTTTTTTTTAAAGCACTAGCACCTAAATTGAAGATATACCCGAGGTAGTATAAAGCACTAGCACATAAATTGAAGAAATACCCGAGGTTCTATTATTTGGTCCAAAAAAGAATAGTAGCCAAGGTACATATCCAACAAAGTCCTTAAACATAAACATTACATAACAGATATATCCACATGCATAAACACACATGAACATGCAGAGGATTATACATCTGGGAAAGCAAAAACTTTTCAGCCATTTCCATGATATGCATACTTGTTCCTTCTCCAATAGCGACTGTTGCAAAGCCTTGAGAACACTCTCTTTTGGTTGCAATGAACGCCGCAATTCCTCAATGGTGTCTCGCAGTCTAGATTTCATCATTACAATTACAATTATGAAAGAATGAAACAGGACTTTAGATAGAAATTATTATATTCTTTAATTTTGAAAGCATCTTGTGGGATGGATCCTCAACTTTAAGTCTAATTGGTTTTCATTTCCAAGAAGCTACGGTGGGGGATGGGTTGGGGGGGGGGGGAATTACTACTACATCATCATGATTTTTTTTTCATAAGGAAATTACTAAGAGAAATTCATAGCAATTTCTTGTTGATTAATAATTTTTTTTTCCCGATAAGCAAATGTGAACTTTATTGATTGTTGATTAATGAAGTATACAAAAGAGATATGCCTCCTGTGTACTTGGGTTACATCTCAAAAATAAATTACTTTGACTAAATGGTGAAAGATTTTTGAAGGGGAGATAAACAAACTTGCATAAAATTAGGAAAAACATATCTTTTATGCAAAATATACAAAATGCTTCTGCCATCAAATAGAACACCATGGACAGTGGACACATGCCTCATTCACCCACAAAAACATAAGCAAAATTCTGAAAATAATTCAGAGTTAGTTTGAGATTTACTTATTGTTTGTACTCCTTAATTGTTATCTCTCCATTCATTGCTTTTAATGCATCATTCGCTTGTTGCCGTGTACGAATGAGACCTTATTCCTAAAAATGACAATCTCCAAATAACATCCCAACTTAATTTCGAATGAGACCCTTTTTCTTTTGGGATTATTAAATCAAAATAGGCTATACTGATCAAGTGAGGTAACCATTACTGGGATTCATTCATTTATTAAATTAAATTAGGGTAGCTTTCAGGTTTGAAGCGCTACGAGATACAAGTAACGATGAAGACAAATATGTTTTATTGTGGTTCATACACCAACAGATTCTTAAGCACAGATTTTTCACATACAAACAAAAGGACTTCAGCAACCCAAAGAGAACGGCAGAGACCTCAACCCAGGAAAATAAAAACCCAACAACAAACAGATGAAGAACTCTTACCCAAAAATGCAGATGAAAATTAGCCTTCAAATTGAGTAGAGAAGACCGTGGGAGGGATCGAAGATCGCGCGCAGCTAGAGAATGGTTTGGGGCTTTGGTTTCTTCGAACGTAGTGAAAATTAAAGAATTCCTCTTCCCGCGTTTGGTATTGCTTCTGGATTTTGATTTTTTTTTTTAATCGACTAACGTGGCAACTGCCACGTCAGCCGCGAGGCCACGGCGGGGTTACCACCCGGTGGCATATAGCAGTACTGTTTTGTAATTTATATATTGTAATTTTTTATTTTGTAATGTAATGTATAAATAACAAATAATGTAATATGTAGTGGATTGCATGCATTTTAATTTTTAATTTTTATATATTTTTATTATTTTGGACAATGTTAGTATTATGCTTTTTAACTTGACTTAGAAAACATTTTCATAAAATATAGGCTTTTATAAAAAATTATGATTTTAAACATTTTTTTTAATAAATATAGACTTTTACATAAAGGGAATTATGCTCTTCAACATGGATTTTTCTTGAAAAGTCTTTAATATAATATAAGCATTAAAAAAAATTAGGCTTTTAAACTGAAATATGTATTTGAATGTATAAAATATGTTCAGATAGGTTTAACGTTTTATGAGAAGTTAAAAAAATAATAAATCTCATTAATGATTAATTTGAGATGGGTTGAGGTAATCTTGACATCTAAATATAGTCTTAGATAACAAAATCTTTATCAATAAAAAATTCGTACAATTTGTAAGTTTGATGTGTCAGCATCCCACTTAGATCTATTATAGTTATAAAATATTAAAATATTGGTATTTTTTTAAAATTAATATTATGGGTCCTACTTCAATGATGTATTGTACGTGTTTAAAAAAGCCTACGAATAACATATGAAAATGAATAAACGAAAAACAAGGAATTACATTTTTACTTATAAAATTTATTTTTATTATTATTATTATTATTATTATTATTATTATATAAAACTAAAATTTTTGCTAACTTGGAATGTAAGGAATAATCTATGATGAAAAGAATATAATCCATTTTATATTTTTAAATTAATCAATCATCATTTATGGCATGTGTACTCAAAATTCAGGGATTGTTTAGTTCTCACTTATAGTTATAAGTGTAATCTAAACAGGCCAAGAAAAAAAGTGTAATCTAAACAGGCTATTCAATAGGTAATTCGAATCTAATTCGGTTAATCTCTACTTGCGCTCAATTCGTTTATATATAGAATAAACTCATTTGTAAATATAAAATTATAATCACTTATTAAACAGTATGATTTATATAAAACTTGATTCAACTCGATTATCTTTGCGAAAAGACACATTCACATTGAATTTTCTACAACTCGAACTGAGTTTAGTTCTCAATTGTAGAATTGATTGGAATACTAGATGCTTAGAGAATGAGATGAAATAATAATTTTATGAATAATAGTAAGATAGTTTATGAATAATAATGAAATTGTTTGAATTAAGTATTTATTAGGTTTTAAAAAATGAGAGAGAAAAAGTTGAATAAAAATATTATAAAATTAAAATATTATTATAATATAAATTTTTAACATTATTTTTATTTTGAGATTGGAAAAAATTGAATTATTTTTTGTTCTTTGTTTGAAGGTCTGGAAAAGTCGTAATAATAAGTTTGAAAGTATTTGTATTTGAATAATGTTAGAAATAAAATGAGATGGAATGAGAAGAGATCAAAATTATTTTCAAATATTCCCTTAATTTCTCTTTTCATAATGGAATCGAATACCTAGGGGTGTAGAACCGGATACAGATCCGAGTATCCGGCCATAATCCGATCTGTATTCGGGTTTTAAAAACTGGGCAATTAACCTCCCAGATAAATCTGAAAATAATACAGACCGTAACCAGATGGAACCAAATATCAGGATTGTAACCGGATATCCGGGTTTATTAATACTTTTTTTTGTTTAAGAAAAAAAGACTTTAAAACTTTTTAAAATGTTTACCACTTTTTTTTTTAAAAAAAATAAAATATCATGTTTAACCCATGCAGATTTTAAAAAAAAATTAAAAGGTTTGTCTTTTAAAAAAAAAATCGTTTTAACAATTTAAAAGGCCTTTTTTATAGGCCTTTATGTTTATTATTATTTTTTATACAAAATAAATAATAATACATCAACACACACAATACATGGATACTACAAATTACCGTTGGTGCAATTGTTGTTTTTTTTTGGCTATTTTTTTACATGTATTTTTTAATACTTTTACATTTTTTAAAAGAAAAAATAAAAAAATCACAATATCATTAAAAAAATATTATTCAAAAATACTTATTTAATCACTAAGTAAAAAAAAAAACAAAAATACGATGAGAGCTAGGAGCGGTGAGAATAGCTTTCTTCTTCAAAATATGCGATCACGTAGCTAACTGCGCACGTTCTGATCTTCTGTGCTTCCCAGCTTGTTGCATGCATACATGTATGGAAATCCGAAGCATCGGCGGCTTGTTGCGGCCTGTATTATTGAATAGTACTTTGGCTCATGTAGATGTTACACCAAAAATTTGTAGACAACCCAAACTGCATCTTACTGATCTATCAATTAAGGAGTGGTTTGGATTCAGAGATGAGTTGAGATGGTTTATGAATAGTAGAATAGAAGTTGAATTATTTATTATATTTTGTGTGGAAATTTGGAAAATTTATTTTGAGATTTGAAAAAGTTAAATTGTTTATTATATTTTGTATAGAAATTTAAGAAAGTTGTAATGATGAGATGAAATGAGTTGAGATGAGTTGAAGTGGGTTGAGGTGGGTTTTGAATGCAAACGACCCCTAAGTTTCTCTCTCTCTCTCTATATATATATATATTCTAGATGATCTAATTAACTGCATGGATGCAGGGTTCTAGCTAGCGGTACTCAGCTTGTGAAAAATATAAGGAATTAACTAGCAGTACTACCATAAGTACTAGGACTTTAATACTAAAAAACAAAGAAATATTTTTGGGAGTAGTTAGTGTTTTGCTACATCCAGTGCACACCTGATGTGGGTAGCAAACGCACCGTTTCATTGAGTGAGTTGAGAGTGAGATGGATCCGAGAGAGAATTGATGGATGAGAGAGAAATAGCCGAGGAGAGAGTCAAGGAGAGAGAGAGCCGAGATGAGAGAGAGACGATGAAGGATGAGAGAGAGAGTCGAGGAGAGAGATATCTGATGAGAGAGAGAGACGATGAGGGATGAGAGAGAGAGTCGAGGAGAGAGATATTTGATGAGAGAGAGAGAGTTAAGGAGAGCTCGAGCCGGCAAAAGAAAGAGCTAATGAGAGAGACGCTGGAGAGAGAGAGAGGGAGAGAGAGAGAGCTTATGAGAGAGAAATGAGTAGAAAGTCTAGGGTGTTTTGCACAAAAAAACAAAAAAAAAATAGTAGATACGTAACGTGTGTTGAACGTAAGTAACGTATAAAGTTACAAATCCAAACCGCAAGATGCATGCTTTTCAAGCACATGATCTAATTGATCCAAACCTCATTGTCCCAGCTCCACCTCCAAACATATTATACCTGATCTTGTTTTGGTATGATCCAATCGTTTGAATGATCTTCCAGAGAGACAGCGGAAAGTGCTGGTAAACAAAATGAAAGGGAATTAAGATGTTTGAGAAGCATCATGTGTATTAGAACTCTAGATCAATGATCTCTAATATAAAGTAATGGTGTATTGAAAACGTCTAAGAAAACATGGGAAAATTATGACAGAGGTTCATTGGAGAGAGATTTTTTCTATTTTGTCTCCTAAACAAGTTTTGTACTAGCATTCCTTATGTCTTACCATGGATCAAATAATGGAGCATCTCCTACGTATTCTTCAAGGAAAAAGAGACGAACAAAGTTTCCCTTCGGTGCCCACTTCAGTTACATGATACATTTTCCAATCCAAATCATGATGCATACAGTACTCACCTATCCCTTATCATTAAATGATCCGACGGCTAATATCATGCAACTCTTAAGCTACGTTTAGATGTTGAGTTAAGCTGAGTTAAGCTGAGTTAAGTTGAGTTCTTTATGAATAGTAATGTGTTGAGTAGTGGAGGGAGTTATGTGGGGTCCATCTAAACTGAGTTTAAAGTATGTTTAGATGTTAAAATGAGTTCAGTACTTTTTATAGGAAATTGAAAAAGGTTGTGGATTCCACGTATAAAAATATTTTAAGTTGAAAAAGGTTGTAGATTCCATGTGTAAGAAAGTTTTGAGTTGAGATGCATTTAGTAATTTAATAGCTGGGTATTTAGATATTAGACTCGATTTAAAATTAGACTGAACTCAATTGAATTCAGCTGAATTTAAAAACCAAACGTAGCCTTAAAGTTTTGTTTCTAATCTTTCCCATAAAGATGTTTTAACGCTTTAGTTCAGGATGTCATGTGCCCACTTCAACTTTTGCTTGGCTTCAATATTATATAAATCAATACTCTTTTTTAAAGGTGATTTGGGATGGTAATGTGTATTTAGACTCTAAACTATTCAGGAGTTCAACAAATGTTGACTGCTTTATAATTTTGAATGATAATTCATACTGGATAAAAAAAAAAACTGACAATTATCGCCTTTAATTTTTTAGGATCATATTTTTTAATATTTGAGGAATATATCATTTACCATCTATCCTAACTCTAGATTGTGATGATGATTTATCATTTTTAAAATTTTTTCTCTATGATAAAAAAGTTTAGATAAGCAAATCTTAAGTAGTGTGACATTGATGAAGTGTCATTTTTATAATGACATCTATAAAATTTCAAACAATAATTGCATCTGATTTTAGATTCAATGGGATCAACAGACAGACTCAATCTTAGGTGGTCCATACCGTATCCGGTTTAAATTAACTGCCCAGATCGAATACGGCCGTCCGGATTCATCCGAATTTCCGGATCCCGTCCGGAACCCAAAAACAAAAATCCGGCCGGTGGTACCCCTACGAATACCTAATTACAGCGTGTTTAATCGCATTAAAATGGCGAGAGCATCTCTGTCTTCTCACAAACGAACAAACAATACGGGAGAAAATAAATTATTACATGGTACCTCGGCATCAACCATAGAGGTGGTCCATTATCCTTTAGAGGTGGCCACGTGTCCAGACAAAAACTGATGGGTTCATCAGGACTCACCACGTTTGATTTCAAGTACAATACACAGTCACTCTAATCCATTACCCAACGGAAAGATGCTGGGGAGTGCCACGTACCCCACCCAAAGGTCTTTACTGAACACGCGGCGTAATACTACACGCCTGAATTCAGAAAAATCGTACAGTTTCAGTTACATGGAGCATCTTGTGCGGTACGCGGAATTAAGACGAATGAGAACACGACAGCTGTGAATTTGTCCTGACAAAACAAGGTCCAACTCTTCTTCAAAAACCCGTTCCATATCTTGCCTTTTGCCACGGGGCACCGGCTTGGCATTTTCCAATCGTTATAAAAGTAAAAATATTATTATTTACCTAATAAAGCTTACTCGCAAGTGAAGGACTATTCGTAAAGATAAAATTTATTTTTTTACATAATTTACACATTGTTGGTGTAGAAATTTTCTACATCATTTATATTAAAAAATAATTAATACCTTAATTTTTTAATATTTATTAAAATTATTTTATTTTTTATTATATGATAATGTTGTTTGGATTCAAATATAAGTCGAGATTATTTTAATTTGTCAATCAACCAAATCTCACGCCAAAAATGGAAAATTGAAAATGAAAGTGAGTGTGTGACAACCAAGCATCCCAAAGTGAATGCATGCTACTTCCAAAATCTCCCACTCACCAAGTGATCTATTATGGGCATTTCAGCTTCCTTTTGAGATTGCAGACAGTGCCATGCCTCCTGGCACCTGCTGACAAAGTAAACGTTATTTTTTGCGTAAATTACCAGTTTACCACTCACCAACCCACTTTCTCTCTTTCCTCTCCAGTCTCTTCCCAGACCAAATAAAACCCAACCTTCCGACCTTCACTTTTCTTTGTTTTGCTCGACACCACGTGATGCAATGGCAAAAGCGACCACTACTAATATAAACAATATTAAATTATCCAAAATAAAATAAAATAAAATCTGAAATATACGTGTAACCCCAGCGCTTGTCCACGTGTGGAAGCATTATTAGCAGGAGTGCTGGGGAATAAATAATAAAGAAGAAAGAAAAAAAGTACATGGATAATCCCAGTGGACTCGTGTCAAAACACGCAAAACAAGACCAAAGCGTGTAGAACCCTGAGATATTTTTTAGCTACGAAAAAGATATTTTCGAATCTGAGCCCCAGCGGGACACGTGTCCAATCATGCCCTCCTCCATCCACAATGGGGATCCCTGACGTTACTCTCGATTCTCTATCACGGCAGGCATCTCAGCAATACAATGCCTACACGCGTCCCTTTGCGAATAGAAACATGACACGTTATCCCTAGTCCTAAACCCAGGCTCTGATACACTTTAACCAACCATTCTCTGAAAGCCACGTTTCGTACTCGGACAGATTTATATATCCAAGCGCGGAGAAATCGGCCCGCAGTGTTGCCATGAGTCGGAACCAGCGTCTCAAACTAAACCCGCCGAGTCAAGGTTCTGAGTCAGCTGAGTCCGGCATATTCAACGAGCGCGTACTCGTCCTGCTCTTCGAGACCATCAGATGGGACATCCACACCCTGTGCTCGGCATCTTCCGTTAACCGAAAGCTCCGAGCCATAGCGAAGCGGCTACTCTGGCGCGAGGTCTGCCTTTACCGCGCCCCGCGCATGGTAGCCACATTGGCCAACGGCATGCCCAACGGCCGGTTCTGCGGCGGGTGGCACGCGCTGGCGAAGCTGATGTTCTTCTGCTGTGGGTTCGAGTCAACTCGACATTTCAAGGTGAGTCAACCCTCTCCGGGCCACTTCGCGAAGGCCTCTCGGTTCTCGAAAACTTCAGGTCGAAGCTTCCTGGCCAAGAAGTGTCGGGGCGACTTGTTGTACGTAAGCGACCCGTGCGAGCATCCGACAGGGGACAAGGAAGATGATCTGGGGATCTATAGAGGGGTATTCAAGGGATTTAGCAGATCGAAGACGAGAGCGTGCTTGATCGGGCGGCAGGTGGAGCTGGAGGAGAGAATGAGATGTCCATACTGTGGGGCACGCGTATGGAGCATGACGACGGCTGGGCTGGTGCCAAAGAGCGCGGCTAGGAGGCTGGGCTCGCACTCTGGAGGCTTAGATTATTTCGTGTGCGTGAACGGGCACTTGCATGGGACGTGTTGGCTGGTGCCGTTATCGTCGGACGAGGACGAGGACGAAGGCGAAGAGGAAAAGGAGGAAGAAGAGGAAGGTAGCGAGGGCGATGCAGGTGGGATCCGCGGAGTTGATAATCAGGATCGGAAGGCGAATGACATGGGTATGGAGTTCAAAGGACGAGGGAAAATGGAGATGGGGAATTCGTTAGTGGGTCCCCATGAAGTGCTGGTGGGGATTCATCAGTGTTGAGTAGTTAAATTTTGAGAGTTGAATAGAAATGCATTAATAGATAATGGAGATGTGTTGTAGGGTATCGTTAAATGTAATGTACAAAAGAGGTAAGTGTTTGTGCACACTATATACATAATTGTTGGGTCAATAAGAAGAATATTAATCATGTGCTTTTATATTTATAAGGAAAATTAGAGTTGATTAATGTGAAGTGACTCGTGAGAGATCATCATCACCTTTTCCTTATCACATGATCTATTTGATACTGAGAAATCATATATGCCAATGTGCCCATCTAATTAATTATGAAAAATGTTATACATCTGCACCACACCAACACACACTTTACTTCATTTTTTTTTTTTTACACTCAGTACGTTGAGTGTGCCCCAGAGTGGGGCAGATACATATATTTTTTCATTAATTATTAATGTAATCTAACAGTCTCCTCCAATTCAAAGATTACTGTATTGATGATACCTCTCTCATATATATATATATATATTAATTGTAAACAAGTTGTGTACTTTTTTTTTTTTAAACAAAAAATCTCGTATATTTCATTAATCAAAAGTGAAACTAGTACAATGACTCCTTTAAAACTTGTAAAAGAATACAATCTGGGCAATCATTTATCCATATTTGTTCTTGTACTATATTTAAATCATTTTTTGCTAACAAATGAGCTATCCCATTTCCTTTCTCTTTTTATAAACTTCACATTTCAAGCACTTCTTCCTTTAAATATTGTTTTTATATCCTCAATGATGTGGCCTTTAGCAGACAGATCCTCATCTTCACTATTAACAGCTTCCACTACAAGCTAAGCATCCCCTTTAAAGATGACTCTATTGAAGCCCAATTCATTGCATAACCACAAGGCTATTGTTTCTTCCATAACAGAATCTGGGAGTCTTTTGTAACAAGCCAAGCCAATACTTCTCCCTTTTCGTTTCTTAAAACAACTCCCAGTCCCATATTTTGTTTATTGAGAGAGGCATCCTAATTTACCTTAATCCATCCTTGTGAAGGCTTCATCCACATTTGACAAAAACTACAAAACCTACTTTTTGAAATACCTTCACTCTATGGCTTAGCTTTTCCCTTTAGTTGAGCCTCTTGAAAGTCTTCAATCACTGATCTTGCTACTCTGATCAATGAATCAAGTCCTCTGAACTTGTCTTCAAAAATAAAGGAATTCCTTTTGAGCCATTGTGACCTCATTAGAACAACCACTAGCTCTAGTTCCTCTACTTTCAATCTCTCCATCAGCTTCTACCAGAAAACCAGAAAAATATCTTCATTAGCACACCATTTTTGAATGACTCGAAGAGAAACTGCCCAAACATCCCTAGCAGCAGGGCAATTCCATATAACATGCATTGCAGTTTCCTCTTCAAACCTACATATTGGACAGGATGCATTTTCCACTACCTTCCTTCTCCATAGATTCTTTTTTGTAGCTAAGACATTGTTCCCCAACTTCCATAGAAAAGACTTTGACCACACCTGGTACCCTCAAACCCCAAATATTCTTCCATAATAGAACTTTTTTCTGCTCCCTTGAAGTTTCTCCCTTCTGTGCTCCTTTCCTCTCTTGGTCCACATAATAGGCACTTTTTACAATGAAAAGACCCTTATTAGAATGCCCCATATCAACTTATCCTCTAAACCCAACTTACTTAGAGGGATACTGCAGATTTGTTTAGCCTCTTCCTTCATAAAGATTCCCTTCACTAGCTCCTCATTCCATTATTTTCCACCTTGATCCAACAAATCACATACCCTTGCATTTTTGTCCAAAATTCTGACAGGAGATTGGACTTTGAAAGATGATGGGGTATTAAGCCACTTGTAACCCCAAACACGAGCACATTTGCCATTCCCTATCCTCCATCTCAGCCCTTCCTTTAATAATTTCAAAGATCCCCATATACTCCTCCAGATTAAAGAGGAATTGGAGCCCAAGTTTGCATCCAACAGATGCTTGGACTTAAAATACTTCTCTCTAAAAATTACTGCAACTAGAGAGTTTGGGTTTTGTAGAAGTCTCCAAGTCTGTTTGGCTAGTAAGGTTGAGTTAAAACTATCAAGATCTCTAAAACCCATTCCTCCTTTCAACTTCTGAGTCTCCAATCTTTCCCAGCTTTGCCACTGAATTTTCTTCTCCCCCTTTGCACTGCCCCACCAGAACCTCGAGACCATGGTAATAATTTAGAACATAGATTCTTTGGAAGCTTAAACATACTCATTGTGTATGTGGGTACTGCTTGCAGGACATCTTTTATCAATAGCTCCTTTCCTGCCATAGATAAAAAATTATTTTTCCAGCAGCTTATCTTTTGCCAAATCCTATCTTTGATGCACTTGAAAGTATTATATCTTGATCTTCCCACCGTTGCTGGAACACCTAAGTATCTCTCATAACATCCACATGCCACCGAGCCTCCATCCCTCAAAATAAGTTCCCTATCCTCAACTTTGGTATTTGAACTAAAGAAAATAAAAGTTTTTTCTTTATTCAAAAACTGACTCGAGGCTTTCTCATAGACCTTTAATAAGTCCATAAGCTTCTTCCATTCCTCGTACTTGGCCCTACCAAACAAGACATAATCATCTGCAAAAAGCAGGTGATTTATCATATCACCCCCTCTAGCCATAGTTACCCCTTTTGTTAAGCCCCTTGCATCAGAAAAATTGAGTAAAGCACTTAAGCCTTCTGCACAAATAATAAAAAGGTAAGGAGAGATAGGGTCCCCTTGCCTTAGTCCCCTTGTTGGCTTGTGTTTTCTACCAGGTCTCCCATTTATTAGAACTAATTAAGTCACTGTAGAAACACAACTCACAATCAGTCTTATCCATTTCTCACAAAAATCCAACTGTTTCATCATAGCCTCCAGGAAGCACCACTCAATTCTGTCATAGGCTTTGGACATGTCCAATTTGATGGCCATTGACCCAGTCTTGCCCTTCTGCCTTGTCTTCATAGCATGAAGAGTCTCATAAGCAACCATTATGTTGTCAGAGATCATCCTCCCTGGGATAAAAGCACTCTGAGTAGGGGAGATGACCACTGCCAAAACCTTCTTTAATCTATTAGCAATGACTTTAGAGGCAATCTTATACACCACATTACATAGGCTAATAGGTCTGTATTCACTCACCACAGTAGGGTTTTTAGGAATAAGTGCTATGTGTGTATAATTCATTAGTTCATCAAAGGGACCACCATTCATAAAAGACAAGACAACATCACAAACATTTTCCCCCACCACCTGCCAATGATTTTGAAAAAAGCATGCACCTAGCCCATCAGGTCCAGGAGATTTTAATGGGGCCATTTGTTTTATAGCACTTTCGACTTCTGTTCTAGTAAACACTTTAGAAAGATGCTCCTTCATCTCCTTAGTCACGCTAGGCTCCACCACTTTTAGACAGTCTTTAAGAACTTCCTAAGTTGGACAAGTCGAAAAAAATAGCTTCACAAAATACTCATTGAAAGCCCCCTTTATTTCATCTTTATTAGTCACCAAAATTCCTTGTTCATTAAAAACTTGAGTGGTCAGATTCTTCCTCTTCCTCTGACTAGCACAAGCATGAAAAAATTTATTGTTCCTATCTCCGTGCTTGTACCAGTTTTTGTTTACTCTTTGTTTCCACTTCAAGTCCTCTTGATCAAGCAGGCTTTTCAGCTCCTTTTGGACCTCTCTAATCTCCTGTATATTATGGCTTCCTTCTTCTTTCTGCAAATTCTTCAGCAATTCAGTTTTAGCAGTAATTTCATGAGTTTTGTTTCTTGTTAAAGCACTGCTCCACCTCCTCAAACCTTCAGTGCAGCTTCTAATTGACCCTTTTAGCTTCTCAAAAGGTCTCCTTTCCCCTAGTTGATTGCTGCCTCCCTTCTTTAACCACCCTCTCACAATCAATTTCAGAAGCCCACCAAGCCTCATATTAAAAAAAATCTACTGCCCTTGAAATATGAGTTATTTGTTTGGGAAAAACTCAGTAAAACAGGCATGTGATCAGAACTTCTAGCCACTAGAACCTCCACACTAACTTCCCTTTGTGCTTCAATCCAAGCCTTTTTTGCATCCACCCTATCCAGCCTCTCTTTAGTGAAAGTATCATCCTCATGTCTATTACTCCAGGTAAACTTATCCCATTTTCAACCTAGATCAGATAAACCTCCGCTTTCCAAAGCATTCCTAAAATTATTCATGAAGTTTTCCCCCCTAGGCCTGCCCCCTTCCTTTTCATCATTCGTAAGTATCTCATTAAAATCTCCAAGAACACACCAACCTTTATTATTCCTAGGTTTTATGGAAGATAACAATTGCCACTCCTCTTGTCTTTTGCTTGTCTCGGGATGTCCATAGAAACCTGTCAAAAGCCATTGTTGTCTCCCTTTATTATCACAGATCCATGCACTGATATACCTCTGAGTAAAATTCAGAATATCAACCAAACCTTCCTCTTTCCAAAACAATACTAGGCCACCTCCTCTTCCATTTAAATCCACCCCAAAACACCCTTCCATTCTCAGCCTTCTTCTAATACCTTCCAACCTCCGAAGCTGCAACTTTGTCTCCATCACAAAAACCACATCTGGCATCTTCTCCTCTACTAAACAGTAGAAATCTTGAATTGTCCGAGGGTTGCCAAGCCCTCGACAGTTCCAACTTAAGATTTTCATAATGTTTGGCATGGCTGTTTAACAGCGTCGGCCAAAACTTCCTGTGCAGCACTAGACTTTCCTTCACTTTTTATTCTCTGTTTTTTTCTGTAGAGTTACCTCCTTATCAACCATCCTATCATCCTCACAAGGTCTTTTTTGTTTGGTAATTTTATTGACAGGACCTCTCTATTCTCCACATTTCGAGCCCTTCTCTTCCATGTCTTCCTGTTTTTTACTGGGTCCCTTAGAACCTCCTCACCCTCTTGGTAAACAAGTTTCACATTAAGACCCTCATACTCTACTCTATCCATCATTTCAAACTCATCTCCAGGCTGAACAGACCCCTTTACTCCCCCTGGCTTTCCCCTATCTCCACATTCTCCACCACCCCTTCATGACCTTGGCCTGCCACCTGGGTTGTTGCCTCCATTTCTACCTCCTTACCCCCCACAAGACTAGACACTCTCTCTTCCTCCACCTCGGTTCTCCATGACCCCTCGCTTCTAGTTTCCCCATTAAACCTTGAGCCTCCCTTCTTCTTCCCCACTAAACTCACTCTTAACCAGGCCCCAAATTGCTCATCTCTCCCACTACTCCCACTACTCCCATCCCTCAACTCTCTCTTCTCTGGGCAGCCATTAGACCCATGAATAATTCTACCGCAGGAAAAGCACAGAAAATGTAATTTCTCATACCTGAAGGGAACCCATATGCTCCTTCCTTGAGTTGAAATTGTTCTACCTCTCGCCAAAGGCCTAGTTAAATCCATATCGATTTGAACCCTTAGATAACTTCCCCAACCACTTCCATTTCCCTGTACATCAACATCCTCCACCTTCCCAACTGTGTTCCCCACCTGCTCACCTTTCTCCTTTGTCATCAAGGCTAAAGGAAGATTATACATGTGCACCCATAGCTTCTCATGATCAAAACTCATCATCGATGGAGGAGTAAAACCATCGAACATTTTGAGTACCATTATCTAGTTATCAAACAACCATGGTTCCCCCACCCCACACCTTTTGTTTATCACATGGTTAGCAAAGATGATGACATACACATTCATCCCCACCTCCAGAAATTTTGTTGCCTTACTAAGTTTCCAAATCTTTGCCATCATAGACTCCAGTATCCCAAAGCTAATCTTCCTTTCTAACCACAGCTTCCCCACCAAGTTTCTTTCTCCTTTGTTCTTTATTTCCTCTGGAACAACATCATCTAAATCAACACAGAGTTTTTCATCCTCTGTTAGTCGAAGCTTTCCCCACTGAGCCTCCAAATTTTCCATTACCAAACCACCTTCCTCCTTGTTCAGCTGCCGCGTTCCACCCCATTCCACCACTCACCTACTCAGTCTGCCAGGTGCTGACAGAAAACTGCTCCCACTCACAAGTGCTTTCCACCAGAATTCCGTTAGAATCTCCTTGGGTGCTGTGTGACCCACTCCTCCTCTTTTTCCACTAACGGAAAGGAGAGAGAAGACTTTCGTAACTCAATAATGCAACAATTCGTGTACTTGAAACTCAATCCTCTATTTATCACTAATTCATGGGTCAAATACCCTAATGGGTGTCACCATTCTACTAAAAACACAAAAACTGGCATGATTTTATATGTCAAGATTTTTCCTATATCAATAGTTCACTTTACTGATTAGAATGGCCTAATAATTTCTATATCAATAGTTCACTTTATTTTATTATATGGCCCATAAAATGATCATCGATCAACATGACTATTTATGATATACAACTTATTAGACCATTCTAATTAGCATAAGTACTGCCACAAACTGCCCCAACTCAAATAAATTGCATTAATTGAGAGTTACCACTTACACATCAAGACCATATATATATAGCATGGGGTCTGAATTTGGAAATTCATTGTATTCCTTTTCCTTATGAATGTCATTTAGCCTGATAAACCTGATGTGGGGGTGCCTGTGACCATGTCCTTTGAAAACTCAGGATATATATATATATATATGTTCCCTGAAGTGAAGCTCTGATAAAAACAAGTTAGTAGCCAACTACCCTGTTATGAGCTACTGAGGATCAACAATGGACAGGAACCGTCTCTGTTTTTATTTCCCTTTTCATTGCCCATGATTCCTTTTATAAGATTCCATATGAATTTTGATAACAGGATCTAAGGGTGAACTTGAAAGCCTATCTTCAAGATGTTTAGGTATGTAATGTCCTAATGAAAGGTCTAAACCAAATGACATATACTTTAAAAGGAGACTAGTCAATGATATAATTGGAGCCCTATTAGAACATTATAAAGAGCAAGAACTTCACATTCCCAAGCGATGTGAAATTCCATACACCACCTACCCTCACTTATCAGAATTCACAAGGTATGCCTGGTCTTCAAGGGCTAGCTGAGAGTTGGGTAGACCGGTAGCAATCGATGAGGAAGAGAACAATCCAGTATTTGAGGAATTCTCGTTTTGGTAGTAAATATGGTTCTAATGTCAGTTCTGAAGCTGGTGTTTTAGAAGTTAGGAAAATGTCATTTAGTCATTCCACTTGCAATGTAGATACTTTGTTTCCTACATATCATGAATTAGGCTCAAGAAAGCACAGACCGGAGTAGTCCTCTTGAGGATTCTGGTGAACTCTTGCCCCATTTCGAGCAGAAGAGTCGGTGGAGTTTTTGTCTTGCTCCAACACCTAACTTTCTAGTGACAAGTTTGGTTTTAACCAGGGAGTCCATATTTCTTCCGAGTAAACTGTATAACATGACCATTTGGTGGGGGTGAAAGCTCACCAATGGCATTCCCGAGAAAACTTTGTTTTTAATTTCAATCAAAGATCTTCTATGATTGCATGAAGATGAAAAGCGCAAATGATCATAGAGAGCCAGAAGAAAACTTTGTTTCGTTCAGTGTATAATCATGGCAGCAAAAGGCCTTTTGAGATTGTATTTCGTAAATCTTCATGTAAAGACTTGCGAACTTCGTGTGATTGGTCACATATCACTAATAAAATATTAAAACCTATGTAGTAAAAATTGTAGAGCCTCATTAGGAAATGAGCGGTGCTGCCGCTAGAGTAGCACCGCTCCATTTGACCGCTACGTTATTTTGGTTTTTTTTTTATCATTTTTTATCATATTTTTTAACATATTTAAATATTTTTAAAAAATAAAAAAATATACCAATACATTAAAAATTATTTTATTAATCATTAAGTAAAAATAAAATTAAATACACAAGCAGTTAAAGTGAGTAGGCAAAATGAGAGGGTAAACTAGCATTTTCCTTAGAAAATCTCTAAACGCATGCATGGATTTGCAGAGGCACTGTGCACAAGCCGACGTGTACCTACGCATCGGATTAATGAAATGCAACATTTTAGGGGTGTGCAACCAGATCCGGATATCCGGCCATAACCGGATCCGGATTCTAAAAATCAAGCAGTTATCTGCCTAGATTAATCCGGAAATAATCTGGGTGGATAACCAGATTCAATAAAAAACTGTTTAAACTTTACAAAATATTTTTATAGCACTTTTTTAAAAAAAAAATTATGATATCATGTTTAAATTTGTCCAGATTTTTTTTAAAAAATAATTTCAACACTTTTTAAAAGTTTTTTTAATAAAATAAAAAAATAAATAACAATGCAAAACAAATAATATTGTTGTTACATCACAATGCAAAATATTAATTTACAAAGAACAAAATAAATAATAATACATCATAACTAATTAGACTAATACAATGCTATTACTCTTCACATCATAACTAATTGGAAGTAGGAATTTTTTTTTAAAAATGGCCCGGTTATGGATAACTGGGTCATAAAACTGGATTTAACTGGATTCAGATTTCTCTAAACCGCCCGGGTGTAATCCAGGCGGATAACTGCCCGGATACACCTAGATTCCGGGTTTCGGACCGGACAGAAAAAAGACCGGGCCCGATTCTACACCCCTACAACATTTGGGGCGGTGATGTCAAATTGAATCATGCTAGTTAACCCCCATCATTTTGCCCCTTTAAAGTTACCACTAGTCATGTATTTGATTTTTTTAAAATGATTAAAAATGTTATCAATCGTGCATTTGTGTGCTTTTTTCAAATTCCAGATTTTTGAACTCCCTTCACCATAACTCATCCATAGAGAAGGAAAAGAACCCACACTCTCATATCTCTGGCCTAAAGAAAACCCAAGAGAAATATAATCAGGTAGAGCCCATGTAGTAAAATTCAGATCAACCCAGCTTTTAGGGGAAAATTAATGAGTTTTATGCTCCAAATAAGTTATTTTCAACCTGGGTTTTCAGTGCAGGAGCAAAATGTGAGTCTAAGTCGGAGCTAGGAGCTGGGAGCTTTCTGACACCAGCACTGAGGCTTCTTAGGCCTATTTTTTTTTCACAAGCTATCTCTTCTCATATAATCATTATAAATTTTATAAACTCTCAAACAAAATACAAAAAATAATTCAACTTTTTCAAATCATAAAACAAAAATTTATATTATAATAATATTTTATTCAACTTTCAAATTTTATCTTATTTTATCTCATCTATATAACCAAATGAAGCCTTAAAAACCCAAATCCAAGAATAACAAGAAGATCCTGCAGCTTCCTTCCCATAGAGAGTACCCAAGAATAACAAGAAAGTTTGCGATCATGAGATTTTCAGAGCTCGAATAGGAGAGTACCCAAGATCAACAAACTCCCCAATTTGCTCAAACTAGAATGGCAGAAAAGAGGTTCTCGGAGCTCTTAACTTGTTTTCTCATTCTCATTTTTTAAATTAAAGATGACGTGGAACTTTGCCACGTCAGCGGAGTACTCGATGCCTCCGCAGTGTGTACTTAGTAGAACTGTCTTCTTTATCAATAACTTGGAAAAAATTGACCTATGAGCAACTTGGTTAGGTGCAATAGGGTGTCCTTTTTATGATGCAACTTATTTTGATTTCCTCTTTCAACTACCTGACTAGCTACCAATGAGAATGAATTCATACCGATGTTTATCACAAACTCTTTTTATAAGCTCTTCTTAAACTATAGGGTAGGTTTGGAACCCTAAGCCGAGTCTGTTGACTGAGTGACTAAGCCGAATGGGCTTTGAGAAAGAGTAAACCTAGATAATTTTACATGAGTATCTAATATAAAAGTGTCACTTTTCAATTCATTGTTCTGTTATCTATGGATCATGCAAGTCTTCTTTCTATTCAAAACTAGTATTCTCTTTTATTCCCTAGTCTCATTGTGCTATGCTATTATAAGGTCTTTATACATTTTTTAGGAATTTGGTTTTGAGGCTTTTTAAAATTTGTCTCTCATTC
Organism: Juglans mandshurica; assembly: GCA_022457165.1. Classification (NCBI taxonomy): domain Eukaryota; kingdom Viridiplantae; phylum Streptophyta; class Magnoliopsida; order Fagales; family Juglandaceae; genus Juglans; species Juglans mandshurica. Next base: position 23,353,269 of record CM039623.1, read on the forward strand.
TAACCCCCAAAGTTCTATAAGTGAGGATAATAATTAATAAAATTGGAATATTGTTATCTTCTTTAGAAACAAATCTAATTTAAAAGCAATTTTCTATATACAGAGACCTGACCCCGTTTGTTTTTGCAGATGAGATGAGAAGAGTTGAGATTAAAATTAAAAAGTTGAATAAAATATTTCTAGAATATATTTTTTTAATATTATTTTTATTTTGAGATTTGAAAAAATTAAATTATTGTTTATTTTATTTTGTGTGGTTGTAATAATTAGATGATATGAGATGAATTGAGATGAACTGTGAAAACAAACGACACCTAATGTAAGCAATATAATTAAATTACTTAAGTAACTCTCAAACTTAGAACTTGTCTCGTATCTTAAACTCATAGCTCTTTACACTAACCAATATGTACTATTGGAGGCATCATATTATCCTTTTTCTATCCATTTTTAAGATTTATATAGAAGAGTGTATCTGTATTATGATTTTTAAAAATAAAATTTATGATATTACGTGCCACACAACTACGGAACAATAATCAATTACTTGTATTAAAGAGAGAGAAAAACCATTACAGATCACTATTAAAAGGAAAAAAAAAAAAACCGAATTTACACTATTCTCGTTTTGTTTTTATATATAAAAGCTTATATATTATTAAATTTTTCAAAAAGTATAATACTAATGATGTTTTGGACATGTTTCACTGCCATCACCAAACGATCGCCTGCAACGAAAGAATAAGGCGGCTTGGGGGTTCGAGGGAACGTCTCCGATACCTAAGTCTGTAACTGCGAATCACCCTTAATATCAAATAAATCATATTCATTTTACATATCTGGGTTCTTCTTTTATATAGAGCTTTTGAACCATTCTGTTGGTTAAATGATAATAGATATATCTATTATTCAAATTCAAACTTGGAGATGAAAGTTCATCCTTTAATGGATCATCATTGAAACTGTTCTTATCCTTTTATCGTTGCTGGATGGTTACCTAGTCGATTTTGGAAGTGGGTTGGGCCTTCTCGGTATTGATGGGCCTCTTCGGTATTGGGGCTAGAATCAGGAATAAGCGAAGGCCCAGGCCCATACTGTACTGACCGGGCAGGTTGGATGCCATCTCTAGCTACCCGCGAAGTCTCATTGCACAAGGTGTGATGGGACTTGACTCTAAGTGCCATTTCATTTTTCGAGGCATGTTAGGACGGCGTTTCATTTCCATTCCTCGGGCATGTCAACCGTCAAATCTACCCGCCTAAACCAAGCAAAGAACATTGAGCAGGAGTGAGATGACTTTGCTGCTCGTCTTCGCCAGGCAGAGATGGCTGTGTAGGAACGGGATGACTTGGCCGCTCGCCTTCGTCAAGCAGAAGTGGCCATGCGGGAGAGGGATGATTTGGCCGCCCAAGTGGAGGTCTTCAACAAAGAGAGAGATGAACTGGCCGCTTGATCGCGTAATCTTGGCGAGTGGAGTGTCCAGGGAGATGCCCTCGACCGCGTAACTCTTGGCGATAGGCGTAATGGGAGAAATCCTCGACCGTGTAGCCTTAGCGAATACGTGTAACGGGAGATGCCCTTGACCGCGTAACCTTGGCGAGTTTAGTGTAGTAGGAGATGCCCTCAACTGGGTAACTCTTGGCGATGGGCGTAACGAGAGAGATCTTCGACCGTGTAGCCTTGGCGAATAGGTGTAGTGGGAGATTCCCTTGACCTCGTAACCTTTAGGGGTGGGCAGCGGGGCCCCGCCCCCGCTGCCCCGCCCGGCTTCCGCCCCGCCCCTGCATGGGCGGGCGGGCTAACCCGCTCCGCCCATGCGGGGGCGGGGTCCCCCGCCCCGCATAGAGAGGGCATAGCGGGGGCGGGGGGCGGGATGACCCCAGCGGGGCCCCGCCCCGCCCCCGCCCCAGCCCCCGCCCCACATTAAAATTTTTTTATTTATTTATATATATTAAATAAATATATTGTATATAGATATACACAATTTATAAAAGACTTAAAATTATCTTCAAGTCATTGAATTGTTTTGGCCTCCTAGGCCAATCTTTATATAGGAGGCCAAGGCAATACAATAGTCATCCTTAAGCAATGTGGGACTTACTACTAAGTCCCACATTGCTTAAGGATGACTATTGTATTGCCTTGGCCTCCTATATAAAGATTGGCTTAGGAGGCCAAATCAATCCAAAATCTAACTCAAATGAGTTTAAATTTTTTTCATATTTATAAATTTTAATTTATTATTTAAATTATATTGTAATTTTGGTCTAAAAAAATATTTTTAGACCAAAAAAATATTTTTTTTAATATAGTGGCGGGGGGCGGGGCGGATGGGGGTTTTTCCCCCGCCCCCCGGCACCGGGGCGGGGGACCCCGCCCCCGCCACCCGGGGGCGGGGGGCGGGGGAAAAACCCCCATCACCCGCATGGTGCGGGGCGGGGGGCGGGGGGCGGGGGGCGGGGAGGGGGTGCCCCCGCCCCGCACCATGCGGGTAGCACCCCTAGTAACCTTGGCGAGTGGAGTGTAGCGGGAGATGCCCTCGACCGCGTAACTCTTGGCGATGGGCGTAACAAGAGAGATCCTCGACCGTGTAGCCTTGGTGAATAGGTGTAGTGGGAGATGCCCTCGACCGCGTAACCTTGGCGAGTGGAGCGTAGCGAGATATGCCCTCGACCGCGTAACTCTTGGCGATGGGCATAACAGGAGAGATCATCGACCGCGTAACCTTAGTGAATAGGTGTAACGAGAGATGCCTTCGACCGCATAACCTTGGCGAGTGAGTGTTAACGGGAGATCTCTTGACCATTTTACCTTTAATTATTAGACTAGTGGAAGATCATTTGACCATGTCACCTTTTGGCGAGAATGTGTTAACAGAAAATCTCTCTACCGTTTTACCTTTAATTATAAGGCTAGTGGGAGATCCCTTGACTACATCCCCTTTTGGCGAGAAAGTGTTAACGGGAGATCCCTCGACCATTTTACCTTTAATTATTAGGCTAGTGGAAATCTCTAGACCATGTCACCTTTTGGCAAGAAGGTGTTAACTCCCCTCGACCATTTTATCTTTAATTATCAGGTTAGTGAGAGATCTCTCGACCACGTCACCTTTTGGCGAGAAGGTGTTAACGGGAGATCCCTCGACCGTTCTACCTTTAATTATTAGGCTAGTGGGAGATCTCTCGACCACGTCACCTTTTGGCAAGAAAGTATTAATGGGAGATCCCTCGACCGTTCTACCTTTAATTATTAGGCTAGTGGGAGATCTCTCGACCACGTCACCTTTTGGCAAGAAAGTGTTAATGGGAGATCCCTCAACCGTTTTACCTTTAATTATTAGGCTAGTGAGAGATTCCTCGACCGTTTGACCTTTAATTATGAGGCTAGTGAGAGATCACTCGACCACGTCGCCTTTTAGGGAGAAGGTGTTAACGGGAGATCCCTCGACCGTACCTTTAATTATCAGGCTAGTGGGAGATCCCTCAACCACGTCGCCTTTTGGTGAGAAGTTGTTAACGGGAGATCCTTTGACCGTTTTACCTTTAGTTATCAGGCTAGTGGGAGATCCGTCGACCACATCACCTTTTGGCGAGAAGGTGTTACTGGGAGATCTCTTGATCATTTTATCTTTAATTATTAGGCTAGTGGGAGATCCCTCGACCACGTCACCTTTTGGCGAGAAGATTTTAATGGGAGATCCCTTGACTGTTTTATCTTTAATTATTAGGCTAGTGGGAGATCCCTCGACCACATCACCTTTTGTCTTCAGGTCTTGGCCACATTTTTTAATTTGTCGAAAAGCCAAAGATAGTTGGAAAAAATGTGCAGATATTTATTATTGAAAAAATGAAGTCAACAAATGAAAGAAAAATTACATATCTTTCCCTTAGACGTAGTACTTTCGTAAATGTTCTGTATTCCATGGGTGGGGTAGCTCACGTACTACGGCATCCTTGAGGTGGTAAGCTCCCGATCTATGGCTTGCTACTACAACATAAGGGCCTTCCCATCGAGGGCCTAATTTCTCTTCTTCTCCCGTGGTGACACCGGTTTCCTTTAGCACTAAGTCGCCAATTTTGAAAGATTTGGGCCTCACTCGTTTGTTGAAGTAATGCTCTGCCTTTTTTTTAAAAGCTACAACCCTTACTTCTGCATTCGCCCTTATCTCTTCCAACAGATCTAAGTTTTGTTCTAACCCTGCTATGTTTGCTTCTGGATCAAAGTTTTTCCTCTTGTAGCTTGCTAACCCAACTTCCATCAGTGTCATTGCCTCACTTCCATATGCTAGGGCGAAAGGTGTTTAGTCCATTGAGGTTTTTGGTGTTGTTCTGTAAGCCCATAAAATTTCTAGGAGCTCGCCAGCCCACAGCCCCTTTATGTCGCCCATCTTCTTTTTCAGTATCCCCATGATGGTTTTATTAGTTGCTACAACTTGCCCGTTTGCCTGGAGGTGGCCTGGGGAAGAATACTTGACTTTGATTCCTAGCTTCGCACACCATTGGCGATAATGTTCAAAATCAAATTGTCTTCCGTTATCAGAAATGATATACTAAGGTATTCCAAATCTACATACTACTGCCTTCCATAAGAACCTTGTCACACTTTGGGCTGTTATTGTTGTCATTGTCTCGGCCGCTGCCCACTTTGTAAAGTAGTTGACGGCCACAATGATGAACTTGGTTCCTCCTTTTCTGGAAGGCATAGGACCTACTAGGTCTACTCCCCACTAGGCGAACGACCAAGGTGAAGTTATAGATCGCAACTCCTTGAGAGGTGTGTTTACGAACTCCTTTGCATCCTTGAGCGTGTTTGGCCAATAATATCCTGCCTTACAATATTTGCAGCTAGTTATCGTCCTCCCGAATGACTTCCGCATATCCCCTCGTGTATTTCTTTTATAACGTATTCTGCCTCCTCCTTTGTTACACATCTTAATAATGGATTTGAAAAAACCTCGTCTGTAAAGTACCCCGTCTACCATCGTAAATCGAGTCGCCCTGCTCTTTACCTTCCTCACCTCTTCTCTGGATGGGGGTAGATCACTCGTCTCCAAACACTTATATCATCAGCCCATCCCGGTGTATTCTCTCCAATCTGAAAACTTTTCTCTCTTACTGCTGGACTGGCTATCGTTTGTAGATCAATCTTCCACGGCAACGCCTCTTCCTGGTTTGCTGAGGCCACTAGTGCTAATCGATCAGCCTTGAAATTATCTCATTGAGGTATTTTCTTGATTTGAAAGTACTTGAGGCACTTACATTGTTCCTGAACCTGGTGAAGATATTTTATGAGTTTCATCCCTCTCGCCAGGTATTCCCCGGTGATTTGCCTGACCACTACCTGCGAATCTGCTTTCATTTCAATCTCCTCCCCCCTAACATCTTTGTTATTGCTAAACCGGCGAGCACTGCTTCGTATTCAGCTTCGTTGTTTGTTACTTTGAAGTCTAATAGTATTGCATGGTACGACTCTCCCCCTTCATTTGTCGCCACATACACACCAACTCCTCCCCCTGCTTGGCAGGATGATCCATCCACATACACTTACCATGGATTCTTCTCTAGTGACTTATGGGCTTTTTCCCGAAAATTTGAAAACTCTGCTACGAAATCGGCCAAGATCTATCCTTTCACGGTGCTCTTTGGTATGTAACTGATGTCGTACTCACCTAATTCAATTGACCATTTGACCAACCACCCCGAAGTGTCCGGTTTTTGCAACACCTTTTATAAGGGTGATGAGGTAATCACCTTTATCGGATGTGCTTGGAAATATGGTCGTAATCGCCTTGCTGCTACCACTACGGTGAAGGCGACTAACTCTACTTTTGGGTACCTGGTTTCAGCTTCTCTCAAGGCTCTGCTTACGTAATATATCGGCATTTGTTCCTTCCCCTCCTCTTGCACCAAGGCTGCTGACACAGCGTCCGGGGTCACTGTCAGGTATAACGACAACGGCTCCCCTTGCTTGGTGTGGTTGAACAATGGTGGGTTAGCCAAATACTCCTTTAGGCTTTAGCTGGCTGAATGCTTCCTCACACTTGTCATCCTAATTTTGTGTCTTCTTAAGCACCTGAAAGAATGGAAGACATTTATCTGTCGATCAGGATACAAACATGTTAAGAGCTGTTATCTTTCCTACCAGCTTCTGCACTTCATTCAGGTTCGTGGGCGACTTCATTTCTATTATTACTCTTAGCTTCTCGGACTTTGCTTTGATCCCTCTTTCTGACACCATAAAATCGAGGAACTTTCACGATTGCACTCTGAATGCACACTTCGTTGGGTTGAGCTTCATTCGATATTGCCGTAAAACCTGGAAAGCCTCCTTACGGTCCTCCACATGCTGGACAAACTCCATACTTTTTACTAGCATATCATCAATGTATACTTCCATGTTTCTCCCAATCTGGTCTTTAAACATTTTGTTTACTAACCTTTAGTAGGTTGCCCCAGCATTCTTCAAGCCGAAGAGCATCACCTTATAGCAGTATAGTCCTCGGTTAGTTATGAAAGCAGTCTTTTCTTGATCAGCCTCATTCATCCTGATTTGGTTGTACCCCAAGTAGGCATCCATAAAGCTTAACATCCTATGCCCTGCCGTTGCGTCTACTATTAAATCTATCCGTGGTAACGGAAAATTGTCTTTTGGGCAAGCTTTGTTAACGTCGGTGAAATCCACGCACATTCACCACTTCCCGTTAGATTTTTTTACCAATACTACGTTGGACAGCCAATCCGAATATTGTGCTTCTCTGATGAATCCTGCTGCCAGCAACCGATCCACTTCCTCCACTTGTGTTCAATGATCTTCTCGCCTATCCCGGGCATATCCTTATGACTCTATGCAAACACATCTTTATGATCTAAAAGGAAGTCTATTAATTTTTATCTTTCTTCCTTCGTTAATTTAGTCTTGATCTTCACGTGGCTTTCAAGGTGACCCTGCTCAAGAGTGACCAACTCAAGGGGCTCATCTGCCTCCCCTTGCTTCAAAGTAATTTCATCCCTAGTCTCCAGTTCTGTCATCATTACCTGGGGCGCTGGCGGGAGAACTACCCCCTCCTCAGTATACACAATACTGACTTCTCCTTGTCCTGGCCTGAGTTCTTGCACGTAACACTCTATGGCTAGAACCTGCTCACCTCATACCTCACATATTCCAACTCTCGTCGAGAATCTCATTTTCAGACGATAGTTCGAGGTGATAGCCTTTAAGGCATTCAATATGGGTCGCCCAATGATTGCATTGTATGCTGACCGAGTTTTTACCACTAGAAACTCAGTCATTGCCATGGTGACATGAGGGTCCGTGCCTATAGATATTGGCAATGTAATGGACTCCATTGGTTGTATCGCGTAACTCTTAGCGTTGGGTGTAACGGGAGAGATCATCGATCGTGTAGCCTTGGCAAATAGGTGTAGCGGGAGATGCCCTCGACCACGTAACCATGGCGAGTGGACTATAGCGAGAGATGCCCTCGACCACGTAACTCTTGGCGATAGGCGTAACGGGAGAGATCCTTGACTGTGTAGCCTTGACGAATAGGTGTAGTGGGAGATGCCCTCGACCGGGTAACTCTTGGCAATGGGCATAACAGGAGAGGTCATCAACCGTGTAGCCTTGGCGAATATGTGTAGCAGGAGATGCTCTCGACCGTGTAATCTTGGCGAGTGGAGTGTAGCAGGAGATGCCCTCGATCGTGTAACTCTTGGCGATGGGCGTAACAGGAGAGATCTTCGACCGTGTAGCCTTGGAGGCATCAGAGACGTTCCCTCGAACCCCCAAGCCGCCTTATTCTTTGGTTGTAGGCGATCGTTCGGTGGTGACGGTGAAATACGTCCAGAACAAATGCATTGAACATTGTACATATAATAAAAATTTATCAAACTGGAAAACTAAATTTATATAAAAAAATAACTAAAACTAGAAACAACTAATTAACTTCTTAACTAAATGCATGTAAAATAAAAAAATAAAACAAAATATTCATCTCGTAAAATACATACAACATAACGCAATCAACTACATATTACATTGTTTGGCATTTATACATTAGATTACAAAACACAATTACAATAGGAGTTACAACAACAGCACCTACAGGTTCATATGATACATTCCCTTGTCTAGATCTTCAAATCAACCATGCCCTAGAAATTGATAGTTCGAGAACCAGGGTAGCCAAAACTCCAACAGCCACTACGCAATAATTTTGTTGCCACCATGTTCAGCAATGCTTCAAAGGATCACGATTGTCAATACGAAAGGAAAATGTAGGAAAGATTTATTAAAACCTAAATTAGTGAAAAGGGAGGGGAATGAATATATAGTATTCCATAAAGAATGTCAATACAACTGCAGATATGATAAGTATAAAGAAGACTAGTTACCAGAAGCATAACCTGCAGCTAACATGAACCAGGTTGCCATATGTGGAATTAACATTTCAAAAACTACAAGCCCACCCAAACATATTTACCAATTTTTAAAAATTTGCAGTTTATAAGTTGGTTTAATAAGAAGAAAAAAATCAAACAAGATGGTCTCAAACAATAAAACTACTTCAATTTAGGTATTTCATTCAAAATTAACACTAGACAAGATGTGTAATCAACTTCCTAAAATGTCCCTTAAAATGAAACTACAATATCAAATAGTGACATGATTTGGAAAACATGTCACTATTTTATTGTGCAACTGCAATATCAAATAGTGCATCAGACCATAAATATTCCAGTCACTGAAAATGAACTGAATGTATTTCATTCATTTTGCAATAAATCTCTCCATCTTATATATCTAAGAATATCTACATGTCACATGAACAACCCAAAACAAGATGTTCTTCCTTGAAGAATGACTTCTGTGTGAATTAGAAACCTACCTAAAGTACCCAGAGCTCAAATTCTAAGCATCCTTTTGACAACCTAGTAGCAAAATAATATTATTTTGTAATGTACCATTAACTAAGGTACGGCACAAATAATCAAGAACAATGAGCAAAAACTCTAAGAAATCACATTGACAGGTTCAGTTCCAACCGAGTTAAAACTAGTCATAGAATACACGAAGTAATACTTGTAAAATGGTAGACTGTATCAAATTCATAGACTATATTGTTGCTTTATATCCTTCTTTATACATGTAATATTTATTTTATTATGCGCCTATAACACAACAATATCTCTTTCTCGTATCTCTTCCCCAACTCTCCATTTCTGTAAAAGTGTATCAATTAATTTGTGGTAAGAATATTTCAAAACATGAATCTAACACACAAAAAAAAATGCATAAAATAACTTGAGAATCAAACCCAAAATATGAGTAAACTCAGATCTAGGTCTGAATCATGATTCATCATTCGCAAAACAGAAGAATGCAAAATCTAGATCTGGGTCTCATTAGTTTTAGCCTTTTTCATGTCATATATTAGATAGAAGCTCTACTTCCTCATTCATATTAAGTTTAAACAAACACGCACAAACACAAAATAAAATTGATAGAAGGCAAGCTTTCTCTCATTATCTCAAAGCTGTAGATCTCATAACACAGAGCGAGTTGAAAACGAACCATCTTGAAGTCGTCGAAAGTAGATCACTAGGCTAGCAGCAAAGCTAGTCCTTGCTTGGCTAAACTTGCAAAAGAACACATACCCAAATCAACACACACGTGCGCACAGAGAGAGAGAGAGAGAGAGAGAGAGAGAGAGAGAGAGAGAGAGAGAGATCGAAAGGCAGGTAGTGACTCTGGTGAGAGAGAGAGCAGAGAGGAGCGATCGAAACTTTGGGGTAATAAATGTTTTTTAAAAAAATTTCCTTATAAAACCTGGGTACAAACCCGGAACCCGGATCCTGTATACCTAGGTTTTCCTATACGGGGGTTCTAGACCGAGCTGAAAAAGAAGCTGGCCCGAATGAACAGTCCTACAGTTCATATGAATGTGAGTTGCCAAATTCTAGTTTAAGAAAATTTACATTTTGTAAACTTGAAATTTAATCATATTTATTTTTAAGTATAATTGTAGTATCGGCATATTTCAACTGGGTATAACACAATTTAAGTGTTCATGAGCTTCTGATGGACTTGTTACTGAGCATATTTTCATAAGAAATAATACTAGATACATTCCTAAGGTTTGCGAGCTCTGCGTATGCCCTTTGAAAAAAAAAGTAAGGCCCACTATTAAAAAATAGATTACAAATTTGTTATTTTTCAAAAAGAATGTATGGGGTTACACTGTAACACCTCGCTCATTCCTTCTTACATACGCTTCTTCTTTTTTACTTACGTTCCTTCTTTCTGACGTAAGCAAATCCTGGGGGCAAAGATTATGTGATATGTCTGCCCCTTCTATCTAGCGACTACGAGTCTCGTCATGCATGCCGAACCACGATGGCGTGTTTTCAAAGATAGTATGTGACTTCTAAGGCATGCCTAGTGTTTTAAATGTGCTGGAAATATTTATAATGAGTATTTCCAATGTTATTGAACCAAACTGGATTTTAAATACGACAATTATAATATTTTTGAAGAGCTCCAAAAATATTATAATTGTCGGAAATCATTTTAATATCATTATTAAAATGATTTCAACTATTTAAGATATTATAATATTTAAATTATGTTGAAAAATTTTATTAATTAAATGATTTTATTCTCTTAAATATGTTAAGTAAGACTTAATCATTTTATTAATGATGAAGAAATATTATTTTATAAACTAAAGTTAGTTTAAATAATATTCTACCTTAATTCCTCTAAGTACTTTTAATTAAGTTAATATTTACACATTTTTAAATCAGTGTTTTAATCCTCCACCGTTAGATCGTTTTGTGGATCCCAAGACGAAGGGACTAGGTTAAATACCCAGACCCCCTCTCTTTCTCCCTCACTTTTCCCTCAACTCTCTCTCTCTCCTCCCTCTCTCTCAAGCATGTGTCATACGCAGTTCCCTCTCTCGCCGAACTGTTCCACCCCTCAGCCCGGCGCCACCGTGCGTCGGCAGACCTCACCGCCGCCACCACCAGCTCCACCTCACTCCGACGAGTCCCCCATACCGGTCTCCCTCTCTCACGCTCCCTCTTCCTCTCCCTCGACAGTGCACTGCCCGAATGGGCTTGGTGCTCATTGTATCGCCGTGCGCCGCCCAACGGCGCCACCACCTCCATGGTAGCTGCTCCTCCCACTGGCAATCACCCTCCAGCGAGCTCAGCCCCCTCCATGCGGCCACCTTCCTCTCATGCACATACACAACCTTACCCATGCATGAGTTCACTGTGCACGTCCCTGGCGCCGTCGTGCGCGGCCACCTTGGCCACCGGACACCACCACGAGCTCCTCCTGGTCTCCCCCTTCCTCCTCCACCTGACTCGAGGCCCATAACCTCCCTCTACCGCACGGGCTTCTCCCTTCTCCAACGCAAGGGTTCTCCTCCCTCCACCACCGTACGCCGCCACCCACGGCGTGTGACCACCCTCTCCGGCATCCTCAGGCCACCACCGACCCATCCCAACCACCCATGGCCCCGATCTGCCACGTATGCCCCCTCACTCTCTCACGGCATCTCTCCCCCTCACACATGGCCAGTTTCCCCTCCACCACCGTGGACTGCCGTGCCACCACCATCGAGCCTCCACGGCTCCACCAGCGGCCTCCCTTGACCTCCCTTGGTCTAACTCTAAGCCAGAACCACCACTTTATGTGGTGGGCAGCAACTATGCACGGTGGACAGCCACTGTACGTGGGTTAGCCGCCACGTACGACCCTTCTGACGCCATCAACGGTGACGGCTAGCGAGCAACGCACGGGTTATCCCGTCGATGGTATAAACATCTATCCCTCGTTATTTATGTTAATTAGTTGATTAGGTTGTGGACTGTGCTGTTAGAATTGTGGAATTCGTTGTATAGTATGGAGATGTGTTGTGCTGTGTAGTGCGCTGTGAAATGTTGGGCGTAGTTGGGAACTGTGTTGTGTGGTTGTGGAGTACGTGCTGTATTGGTGACGTGGCGTGTGGAATGGGAAGAGTACATGTAGAGTGTACTCTGTGTGGCGTAACGTGTATGAAGGGAGTACACGTGGAGTGTACTCCATATGGTGGAGTGATGCACCATATGGCGGGTATGTCATAATGGTGATGTGGCATGGTGTGTATGAAGGGAGTACATGCAAAATGTACTCCATGTGGTGGATTGATGCACCATATGGCGTATACGCCATAGTAGTGATGTGGCGTAGCATGTGATAAGGGAGTATGCGTGGAGTGTACTCCATGAGGTGCAGCAATACACCGTGTGGCGTGTCACAGAGATAAGGCTGATTGTGTAGTTGATGGGAGTAGAGTGTGGCGAGCAGTGTCGGGAACTGTGGAATTGTGTCCCGAAGTAGCTATGATGTGGCCTGTAGTATGAGGTGACGGGTATCACCGTGAAGTTGACTCATGGCCGGGAGTATGGGTAAAGTAGCAGAACAAGTATAAGAGTGCGCAGCGGAAGCATGACTGGGGAATGTCACGAAGTGACATGGTTACCAGCAGTCGTGCTTATGATGAATTAAGAGTTGGCGTATAGATGGCGTATCAGAATGTCAGGTAACGTGACACCGTCACGGTGTAGTTTGGGAGTAGTCTCGAGCTATATGATGTGACGTAAGGCATAGTGGTGAATGGAGTCTTGTCGTGTTAAGTGTTGGGATGAACTGTCAAAAGGGACAGGTAGCATGAAGAGTCATGCTAGCCGGGTTAAGAGAAGGTTGGTATCGGAGTATGGTGCTTGTTTATACGATCAGGTGATCAACGTGTTATATGTTGATCTTAGGCGATAAGGGGTAAGGTGCATGTGTAATCTGGTTAGACACATGTACTGGACGGATTCACCATATGTAATGGGTAATCTATCATAAGCACAATTACATGGTGCTTAAGCCTCAGAGTTGGCTTAGAGCCTTGTGGCTTGTATGGATGGGAATGAGGATGTAGTATGGGCTAAGGTGCATGAAGATAGTGACGGGTGTACTGTCTAAGGATGGGATGCATGACTTAGTCGGTCTGAGTCTTGCGTCAGAATGTGGTTAGTAAGAAGAGTAACACAAAGGTCTTAGTATCTTAATCCTAAGGTGAATCATGGCTTCGCCTTAGTGAATGAGCACTCGAAGTAGAACGTCGAGTTTGGAAGAGGTGGTGACCGTAAGTAGACCCCAAAGGTCTTAGCATAGTAAAGGGTACGTAAGAACACGGGATAGAAGGAGAGTGTTTCAAGTGAAGTGTAGCTTATGTCTTCTAAGATTAAGTTGCTTATGCATTAAATAGAGAATGACGCTAAGGTTATGTGTATGCATGTAGGTTGTCATCTGACACGTGCATGAATGGACTGCATGATATGCAAGTAGCATGGAGTCCAGGTAAGTGTTACGTTCATACTCTTCTAGAGTTTTCTAAAATACAAGAAAAGAAAAAGAAACGCTTTTCCTTTACGATGCATTACGAAACGACACGAAAGAGGTTTTACGAAAGCATGTTAAGTGTTCAAAGGTATAAGTATGTACGGCCCTCCTTGGCAGCCCCCTGTTTACGGACCCAAAGTATTAGTTCTAAGCATGTGAATGGATGACTATAAGTTGTATCTATTGTACGTATTTTCTAAGAAAATCCATGAACTGATGAAAATGCATGAAAGACGATTTTCGGGCTTACACCCCAAACGATGTTTTCTCATGAAACGATGTTTTCTCATGAAAAAAAATATTTTCTCATGAAATGATTGTTAAATGAAAGAAAAGAAAAGAATGAAAGCTCCAGCTCTATAGAGCTGACATGAATGAATGAATGAATAAAAGCAAAGAAAGACATGAAAACTAATGCTTTTATGGATCCTACAAACCGATGCTTTTATGGATGCCATGAGGTGATGCTTATGGATGCCATGAAAGACGATGTTTAAGCCCATGCTCATGAAATGATGTTTTCTCATGAAAATGAATATTTTCTCATGAAAGGACTGTTAAATGAAAGAAAGAATTGAATGAAAGCTCCAGCTCTTTAGAGCTGACATGAATGAATGAACTGAAATGACTGAATGAAATGAACATTTAATATATAAAGATACGTAACTGCCATATAAATGAATGAAAAGGGTACCAATGAATGGGCAGATTGCAATGCCGGGTAAGTAGTACTAGTAGTGCACCCAGTGCTGCCCCCTGACTAAAAGGGATTCCCAACCCGTGACCACGAGCGGAGTCTGGGTCCAAAGGAAGACCGCTAACCCCAACACACGGGGCGTAACAATGTGTACTGGCCTATGAAAGTGAAAAGAATGAATGGATGAATGCATGAACGCATGAACGCACGAATGCACGTATTCTTGAAGAAATAAAGGCACTGACGGGAGACACGTTGACGAAAAGAAAGCCCCTTTTAAAAGCAAAACCCCGTCTAGTGATGTTTCAAATGAACGCACGTATGCATGTACGTATAGTATGTATGAATAATGAATGCGTAACTGAAAACCTATGTTGTTATATTTTAACTATATGAAGTAATGCTTACGAGTTTTCAACTCATTTTAGTTTTTATGCATGCCCCTCCCCCCATAGGAACTGAACGGTCAGGACGGACACGACCCCCGAATGGATGACTGCAAGCTGTATCTATTGTATGTATTTTCTAAGAAAATCCATGAACTTATGAAAATGCATGAAAGACGATTTTCGAGCTTACACCCCAAACGATGTTTTCTCATGAAACGATGTTTTCTCATGAAAAAGAATGTTTTCTCATGAAATGACTGTTAAATGAAAGAAAAGAAAAGAATGAAAGCTCTAGCTCTTTAGAGCTAGAGCTGACATGAATGAATGAATGAAAATCAAAGAAAGACATAAAAATTAATGCTTTTATAGATCCTACGAACCGATGCTTTTATGGATGCCATGAGGTGATGCTTATGGATGCCATGAAAGACTACGTTTAAGGTGATGCTTATGGATGCCATGAAAGATGAAGTTTAAGTCCATGTTTTAAATGATGTTTTTCCATGAACTGAACCGTTAAATGAAAATGACTGAACTGAAAGGACTGAACTGTAAGAAATGACTGAAATGAAATGAACGTTTAATGTATGAAAATATGTTACGTCCATATGAATGAATGCAAAGGATACCAATGAATGGGTAGATTGCAATGCCGGGTAAGTAATACTGGTAGTGCACCCAGTGCTGCCCCCATGAAAGGGATACCCAACCCGTGGCCACGGGCGGGATCCGGGTCCAAAGGAAGACCGCTAACCCCAACACACGGGGCGTAACAGTGTGTACTGGCCTATGAAAGTAATAATAAGAATGAATGCATGAATACACGAGCACGAACTCTTGAAGAAATGAAGGCACTAACGGGAGAAACGTTTTACGAAAAGAAAGCCCATTTTAAAAGAAAAACTCCGTCCAGTGATGTTTTCAAAAGAACGCACGTATGTATGTATGTATAGTATGTATGAATGATGAATGCATGAATGAAAACCTATGTTGTTATATTTTAACTGTATGAAGTAATGCTTACAAGTCATCGACTCATTTTAGTCTTTATGTATGTCCCTCCCCCCACAAGAACTGAATGGTCAGGACGGACACGGTCCATGGGGAAGAGTACGGAAGTCTAGGCATGAAATGTTTTCCACTGACCTCTTTTATTCTCAAAGCACTTTTTATTTTATAAACGTATAGTCTTACACCCTGGGTATGGAAGCAAAAAGTTTTAAATCGAACGGTAATTCCCGTCGTCCTTTCTAAAAATATTTTATAAAAAATCTCACTACAAGGAACCCAACATTTTCCAATCCTAAGGGATGATGCAATAATCTTGGGGTGAACAGTATATGTTGACGTCTTAATTTCGAAATTCATCATGTTCACACTCTTGGGGCTATAGAGAGAGATTTTTTCTTTAAATTACCCAATGTACACTTAAGAAAAACTATTTACCTAAAGCTTGTGCATTCTTGAGATTAATTGGCACTCTATCTCGGACACCCGATACCCGATGTCATTAAATAAATAAAAGAATAAACCTCTTCCTCCAAACCAAGATGCAGAGATTGTGTTGTCTTCCCGAGAGTTTAGGTTACATTGGTGAGTCTTAAGGACTTTGACGTGGGGTGGTTAATTCTCCCGTCATAAAAAATAAATAAATAAATAAAAAAGAAAAAAAAAACGGTTGAGTCCTTTGTTTGTAGTTTAATGCCATAATGAAACTAAAATGTAGCAAATCTTTGGGCTTTGATGAGCAAATGGCAGCTGAAAACCGTGTATATAAATAAAAATTAATTAATTTCTTCATTAAGATTATTATTTTACTTTGAAAAATGATATTTGCAGTCATAAAATGCGTAAGCACTGCACACTCATTTTGAAAAAAAATGAATAAATAGAAGATTTAAAAAAAGCGCACGATACTTACATAATTCATGATTGTATCTAATATTAGTGACGGGGCTACAACACATGTTCAAACCCGGTTGTATAGTAAGTGGAAAAACATGTTTCGTAAGATTGCCGTGTATTCAGAATTATAAATAAATTTTTTCAATGACCAATTGGATGAGTTCGTTGCATCACAGCATTTAGGAACGCGGTTACCCACCACGCTTTCTTTCGCCGGCACTACATTTACATATTATATAATACCGCTTGGTTCTTGAAAATTTTGGCATGATCTTTGTCTCATGCAGCTTACAGAAATGTAAGTGGGCCCAAAATGGCTTATTTTCTAGTGAGCTAGATGTAATGGAAAAATGAAATACTAGCCCTCAATTGGATAGTGAATTGAGATGATCTGATTTATAAATAATAGTAAAATAATTTGAATTGAGATTTTTGAAGAATTCAAGAAAGATGGAGAAGAAGTTAAATAAAAATATTATTTTTTAATATTATTTTTATTTTAAAATTTGAAATGGTTGAATTTTTTTTTTTTTTTTTTTGTATTTTGTTTTAGAAGTTTGGAAAAATTATAATTATTAGGATAATGATTAAATGAAAAATTTAAAAATTTGAAATTTAAAAATATTTATATTTATAATGTTAGAATATTGAGATGAGATGAGATGAAAGGTTTGTAAATCCACGCTTGAGTTGGTGTTTCAACACTTCCCTCGCGCGATATTTTTTTATGTGTGATGCTCCACTCCTCACCGAACGGCAAATTTTTTTCTTTTTTTTTTTTTCTTTTTTTTTTTTGCTTTTTTTCAAACATTTTTTTAAACACTTTAAATATTTTAAAAATACAAAAAAAAAAATACAAACTCATTAAAAAACACTTCCTTCATCATTAAATAAAAAAAAAAAAAATACTCAATCGGTGGGTTTTGTCAGTGGATTTTATAGGTGAGAGTAGTGTGGGGGGGAATAGAATATTAAAGAAAAATCGACATCCCCGATCTTCTCCCACAAGAGGAAGTGGCCAAAGAAGGGATATAGTATGTCTACCATTTCAAATTTATGGCCAGGTCTAGCAGAGCTTCTACTTGACGTATGGTTTGTTTTTTCTCCTGCTGCTTCAACCGACTTGCAACAGATTCAGGATCAAACCCTTGTGCATTCTGTGCTTTACTTAGTTCACACCGGACCTCTTGTAGCAACGCATCAACCTCTCTAACAAAGTCTACCCTCAAAAGTGTATCATCATCCTCAAGGGGAGGTCGAAGTGGCCCTTGATGCTGTTTAGAGAACCAAAAAAAAAAAAGCGGTCACAAAGTTATATGACAGACTAATTTTATCATTATCATATAGCATTTGCATCAAATCTTGTTACATGTGTAACTTACCTAAAATTAAATGAAAAATCCCAGAATGCCTAATATTATCCAACAAAGTAAATAATCTCCCACTGGGAAAGTGTTCTATTAACTTGGATGGAACCAGGAGTGTAGAACTGTGCTTTTGTTTTCCCTCTTAACAGAAAGATGTTGAGCAAAACACACACCAACGATGCCAAACAAATTAGAGCAACGATAAAAAATCACATGACACACAATTTACGTGGTTCAACAACGTGTCTACGTCCACAGAGCTGCATAAGTTTTAATAATTCAGAGAAGATTACAATCACACAATCTCAACTCACACTCTCTAGAGCTTGTTCTCTCTCACAATATGCACTCACACTTTGCCTCTTTTGTTCACTCTGAAAACTACTGAAAATCATGTACAAGAGATCAAAATATTACATATTTATAGAAAACGGCACTGGAAATCCTAATTGGCAAAAAAATACGTCATTCGCTCAAGCGGCGTGTCAAGCGCACTTCGAGCAAACAACCAATTAACATTGGCTCGAGCGGTGTGTCGAACACAGCTCGAGCAAACACTAGAGTTTGTGTCTCATTTGAACCCACTGTTGTGCAAGACTCGAGCAAACTCACAGGCTGAGCTTCGCTCAAGCCCACTGTCAAGCACACCTCGAGCGAAACTGGTTGAGTTTCGCTCGAGCGCCAGGTCGAGTGAACTCACGGGTTGCACCTTTTCTACTCACGAATCAGGCTCCACATGCAACCCAACAAAAGAGAAATTCATTTTTTCCAACAATTAGTCTAGTTATTTTCTACATGTTATTAACAATCAAAACCAAACTCCTAGAGGTTGGCTCGGGTGGCAAAGGCCTTGGTCTTGATGGTTTGCTCCTTCCAGGTCTAAGGTTCAAACCCTATTCAAACAATTTATAGGGTCCATTGGACTAAGGGAATTTCCCCTTGAATTATCTGAGGTGCACTTACGGAAAACTCCTTGCTGCAGGCCTGTGCACCCCTGGGATAAGTAGGGACTTTGTTCTCAGACACCCCGTGCCAATAAAAAAAAAAAGTCAAAACCAATTCTTATTGATATCTCATTCTGTGCTTTAATGAAACAAGTAGTTGATGCATTTGCCCCTACATGGAGAGACGGCTATGGTTCTGACTCAATAGGGCTTGTGCCACTTCTGATTCCAACTGTGCATACACTAAAGAGTGTGGCAGATTTTAGAGAATCACCAGTATGTCATAGTATACACGTAAAAAAAGATTTCTTTAGTATCATTGATAAGGAAAGAGCAGCATATGGTTGAGATTAAAACCATAGAACAGACATCCAGAGCCAAAAAGAAAAAAGAAAAAGAGAAGAGGGCAGGTATAAGATGTTATAACAGATCCTTGAGTTCAGCAAGAAACATACTTCGTAGCTGTGTCTATCATGTAGTTCAATAAAAACCATAAATGGTTTGAATATTTGCAGGTTACCTTATCAATGTCAAATCCTGCTGGAACAAGAATGCTAAACGGATCCTCTCTTGGAAAGGTATCAACCAGGAGCTTTTTGCATTCCTTCAGCCAGCCTTCATCACCAAACTCATCATGGATACTCAAAAGATCATTGAGCAGTCTCATGGCAGGGGTGGCCTCCCTTTTCAGAATCTCAGTCTAAAATTCGAAGTAAATTTAGATCTTTATAATTTTCCCCCAAGAAGAAAAATAGAAAATGAAAAGAGAGGGCCTAAAGGTGTACTAGGGTGGACATAAACATGTCTGGAACTCAACTTAAAATCAGCATGATCTCAGATAATATGTGAAAAAGTATATCAATTAGTTTCAGCTCCAAGATATTTTGAGCTTCAAGCCAGTTCTACAAATCAACTGCTAGTTCAAGAAAAATCTTGCAAAATATCTAAACAAGAAAGGCGGAACTTTGATTAGGACTTAATGACACAAACCAGATTAAGAAATGCAGTAAACTTCATTAGAATAACGAATATAAAAAATCAGATTGGAAGACACCTATAGTACTTCACTTCCAAATATGACAGCCATTGAACACATTTTCTTACAAAAGGAAATTATAGGCATAGAGACAGACTCCTTCACTATTGGAGCCACTGAAAGATAAGCCACGCATGTTTTTTATATTCAGATGATACAAATTACTTAAGAGGCATTTATTAGGAGATAATACATATTACCAAGGCTTAAAAACTCAGCATTAGAAACATTAGAAGAAGAAAATTAAGTATACAACTAAAAATGCTTTTACAATTGTCTTAAAAAATTTAAGTTGACTTACACTGAAGTTCTTGAGAAGTTTTAAGAAAGTTCAAGCCTTTTGCATATTGGCTTAAAAAAATTTAAGATGACTTGCGCTGAAGTTCAAGAGAAGTTTAGCAAAGCACATACCTCAACCCTTCTGTATAACAGATCAAGACTTCTTATAGCATCCTTTTCCTCCTATAAAAGTGTGAGAAATATCAGAATCAACGCTAGAGAGAGAGAGAGAGAGAGCGAAGACATCATATCAAAAATTCTATTAACCTCATACTCTAGTTGTAAGATTTGCACACAAAAAAAAAGGACAAGGGAGAACCATATACCGAAAAGAATGAAGGAGTTCCCAAATTTCCCTTTATAAGTCTTGACTATATTTGCTATAAATATAAATACAGGTTACATACCAAAAAATAAATAAATATTTTTTTTTATCAGTAAATAAAGGTTATTTTATTGAGCTATTGGTGGGATATCTTGTTCTTTCTAAGTGACAAGCCTCCAAGAAGATGACATCCAAATACCGCTTTGTTAAAACAATCATATGTTACAGAGCAGCTTTGGTCATCAGAGTCCTTATTCAATAAAGATTCTTCGCTCATAAGAAATGGCACATATCACCAACTTCTATAGGATAAGAGAAATAGTATTCTCTAATCACTTCCTCACTTATTCACTTTTCCTTCCTGAGAATTCAGGTTCATGATTTCTATATAGAAATTCCAGATTTCAATCTTTGATATAAATTATTATCTTCAAACTTTTGTGAAAAATAGAACTTTCTTTACAAAATAAGTGGCACTGTATCATTTACAAATATTTGAAATTTGTTAGACTGATTCTAAAATGCAATAACATTTCTCCAACTAAAGAGAAATGTTAATTTGAATGTTACAGGGATTGCAAACTTTGAAATCGGCACATTAAAAAGTCACTTCACAAACAAGAATGCCACAAATTCTTGGATGAATTGACATTCAAGGCTAGAGACCTTTCCTATGGAATCTTACTTGGAGAACAAGCCCCCACCCCCCAAGTGAAGATTCTTATCACAGACAACATGAGGAAGCAGGCATCACAGTGATTAACCAGTGCTGCATGTGTAAGAAGAATGAGAAATCTGTTGATGATCATCTTCAGCTGCATTGCAAGGTTTCCAATGCCTTACAGGTCATGGTTTTAGGCCTATTTGGGATTGGTTGAGCTACGGCTACTCGAGTGGTGGATCGTTAGCATGTTAAAAAGGACAACTTAGTAGCAATCAATGTGATTTATTATGGAGGATAATCTGCTCTTTCTTAAGGATGATCCTCTCTTGCTTATTGTGGAGTACTTGGCGAGAAAAGATGAGTATAGTTTTAAGAGTGTTAAAATCAATGTCGGAGCTGCAGACATCTTTTCTTAATACCCTCTTTCATTGGATAGTGCTCCAAAACAATGTAGCTTTTTCTGTTTCTTCTTTTCAGGATTTGCTAGCAGTTTTCCCATTTCCTAGTTAGGTGGATCTCTTGTATACTTCCTGTGTACTGAAGTAACACCCATTTTATGTCTGAATAAACTTTCCTACTTATAAAAAAACAAAAAAGAATGTTGTAGCTTTGCTTTAGAAAAAAAAAAAAAAAAAAAAGATGAAAAGAAATCTTAAAGACAACAAAAGACCAACTGACATCTCGGCGAGCAAGATCAAGGCGATTCCATATGACCATCAGTACAAGTTCAGTGAGTTCTCCTCTCTCTGCAGCTTCCTCAATTTTCTGCACAAAATAAAGTGCTCCACAGTGACAACCATCCAACATAACTTATTACTTAATGAACATGCTACCAAAGAGATGCGTGTGGGCAGACAGCAATGAGATGAAGTGTCCTTATAGTGAAGACAAAATTTTCAATGTAATGACTATGTGAAGAAAACCAACCAAAGATAAAGGGGATTTCCTCTCAGAAAAATTTCTACATGCTTATATGTGTGCAAAAAACAATGTAGAAAGAAAATATTCTCCTAGTTTTAGAGGCAGAATCTCTTAACAAATTAAGCCATTCATGAAGTAATGGCTATTGCTAATGTAGTTTCTGATTACCTCTTCCACTTCTTCAGCAGCTATGATGAAGCTTGAAACTAATCTCCGTGCTTTTTTGACATCTTGTTCCGGATATCCCTGCAAACGCATGGCAATTTCACGATACTCTAGGACCTTTCTCTCCTCTTCTTCATCTTCCTCTCGACGTCTTCTATGCAACTCCTTTGTCTTCTCCTGCTGCCGGGCTTGCCATTCCTAACCTAGAGAAGGTTAATGCCAACTCCAAATAGTGTATATTACACATATCACGACTTCAACATTACAAGGATTACAGATTAGGTTTAATATTCAGGCTACATAACATTGTCATAGGCAGAATTCAGACTATGCCCCCAATATTCATAAATCAATATCGAAGTAGTCCATAAAGCTAGGTTAGACGATCCATCAAATTACGAATTAAATATTAACATCAATACCCTTTTTCATAGGTAGATAAAGTTGTATTGAATCAAGTAAATAGGCGTAGATCAAGTACACAAGAAGTAAAAACATAGGAAAAATTTAACATGGAAAAAAACAATATATGATATAACTTGTAAGTAGTAACATGGGAAGATTTTCTTATTTCATAATAGGTGACCATGAAAAGAGCCTCATCTTTAACTTCCATGTCAATTGCAATTTCAGAAACATAAACTCAGATTGGTCAATCTGTTAGCTGTAAAGGCATTATATTAAAAAATATTACGAAGTAATGATTTAGTGGCAGATATAGCTACTCTACAAGATACCAATCTTAGAAATCCAAGGAATTCAGCTGAATCTTCAGGAAAAAAAATAGATTACCGATAATCATCAAGAACATGGAAAGACAAGAAAAGAAGAGACACCCAATTAAGCAAAAGGTGGAAAGCAAGCCATAGCTTATATCAAAGGCTACATACATCATCATAATACTCCTTCGGAAGCCCATCTATGAGCGGTCCATCTTTGCTCACACTCCTCCTCAGAACTGGTTACCGAATCCCAACAGAAAAAGAGAGAGGAAAGAAAAAACTTCTAAGAGATTAGAAAATACTAGACTTTAAAAGGGTAAAAGGTATCTGTGGTGCTGGGAACTAACCTGAGAGGGATGAGTACTTGGGTTTAAAAGGAGAAGGGAATGGAAGCACTGGAAGCCTAGCGAGCACTGCGGAGTGAGTTGGTAATGGCGGGGGAAGTAAGCACGTTAGCTTCAACACCTTTGCCTCCATTTTCAGTTTTTCACTCTTAAAAGAGATAAACACCCAAAGACAGCCAGGGATATATTTATACTTAGAATAGTGCAGCAATTACTACTTGGGCCTAGAAGGAAAGAAAGAGAGCTTTTTGACACTCCGTTTGGGCTCCCTTAAGACAGGTTTTTCTACACGTTCCTGGATCCGTGGTTTGGTTTTGGGCCGTTGGCCTCTGGGAATAAATGACTGCCGAAGGTGGCTTTTTAGGGATTTGGATCTGCTGACAGAATTTTAAAGTTTAAAATGAGAAATAAATAAAGAGAAAATAATATTTGCAGTCGTAGAATGCACAAGCGTCACATAATTATTTTGAGAAAGTGAGAAAATATGATATCCACATGATAAAAAACTAATTTTTTAATAGTGGACCACACTTTTTTTTCAAGAAGATTGCATTGCGCTTGACTCCACGTTTGTATTTAACATTACAAATACATCTCATAGTATTTTTAGAAGATCCAAATCTGATTTTTAGTACTGTGGGTTGAAATATACTATCTTAAATACAGTTTTAAACTAAAAAAAGTTTTTAAATGAATCATAAGACTCAAATTCAATTCATTTAATAAATAGTCAAGATATGAAGATTTGTTTAGTTTTTTAATTTTTAATTTTTTTCATGGCTAGAATATGTTTAACATATTCGGGGAGTGGGATGTTCATGTAGCCCAAGAAATTGTTAAAGACGTGGTTGAAATGCCGTAGAAGTAGGCAGTGTAATATTCTTCATTTTTCCAGTTGAAAGTATCAAAGATGCTAAAGAAAGTTACATAAAACTTGAAGGCCCCTTTTTCCCTCCTTTAGATTTCAAGCCAAAAAAGACAAAGGAAATGCCAACAACAACATATACATACATATATATATATATATAATATATATATATATATATATATGTATGTATGTATGGAAACTCCTACTCCACCTAAAACTCCAGTTTATAAGTATAGTATTTTTAAAACTATATTGCCTCTCCAACGCCAGCTACAAAATTATAACCTTCAATTCTCAGAGAAGATTATAAGGCCATATGGATGAAGAAAGAAATCACTTGCTAAGGCTGGCATTGCTTCACTTTGAGTCCAGACACCAGCACCTATAGTTTGGTTGTGAAATCTCATAAAGCTCATCTGCAGTCATCTGCTCAAGTTCCTCGGCTTTAAAGGAACCATAGTTGCTGGTAGTGTTTTGGGAATGGTAAGCAGCAGTTGATATCTCAATACCATCTTTCTGATGATTTAGGCTACGCATTCTCTTGTAGAGCCGCATCACAGACACACAATCTTCATATGGATCATGAACACCAGCCTGGATATCGTACCTGTGAAACCAAAACCTTGTGACCCTAAATATTAACTAAAGCACTTACAGAGTCAGTACCACTTTTCCAAGTAAATTAGAGCAGGACTTTTATGCCAAGTCCCACAGCTTTAGGAATAGATGAACAGAACAAGAGCAAACTATTTTATATATTTGACTTCTCCAAAACAAAACTGCAATCACTCACAAGTTCACAACCCAATGAAGTATGCTCAATGAAGATTCTAAGAACTACGACCTAAACAAGTCTAAATTTGATGTTTACTACATAAACATGTGTGTATTTAACGAGTCTTTCTTTATCCTTTCTCGAGGTCCCTCTTGGTTGTTCTGATAGTATGTTTCCGTTCACTCGGCTTTGTATTGGAAAATAAAGTTTATGATAGACAAACTGAAAACAATTCCCAAAAGCAACAAAACTAAGAGAGTGACATCTAATGTTCCATGGAGGAAAACATGCCAAATTTGTCGTTTCCACCGTAAATAATGACTTCACACATTTTATGAAATCAAATTTAAATCTTTATGGTTCAAGAGAAGAAGAATTTACTATGAGCACAATACCAAGCCATAGGACCAAGTTTCTTTGGATAAAAACCATCCGCAATCTAAAGTAATTCTAAGAGAACCAAAGAAAACTCGAGAGCACTAACGAATAAAAAAAAAAACAAAAAAGAGGACAAGAACTTGCCCCAGATATGTACGCGTGAGGTATTTGAGAGAGTGGCTAACTAGATTTGTTTTCATCAATGGGTAGTATTTTGCCGAATCCCTGCATTAGAATGCAAACAAAGAGGAAAGGTAACCGTTGAGCACAAAATTGAGGTAGATTTCTACACAGAAAGCTTCACTCAAATAAAAATTAGGTTCACATCAAAGTATAAAAGCATAAATACGTTCCACTTTACCATCCAAAACTTGGAAGTTATGATTCAGAAATTTTTATCTTCAGGCAGAACTTTTCAGCCTAAATAGAATATATACTATTAAACTACTAGTTTCTCCACATATTTACAATGGTCAATGCCAACACTTCTTAGGTTTGGCTGACCAGACGAGTGAAACATACATTTCACAAATACTTTTCAACAGACAATTTCTACAAAGGAGAAAAATAATAATACTTGCATATCATTCTCTGATCCTAACACGCATTTAAGATGCATCTGGAAACATTTGAAAACAAAAATATATAAGTTCATGATGTTTTCTGCTGCAATTGGAGGCGCAAATCCAGTCTTTATCAGACTTGGGGTCCATATAACTAATTCCAATATTGTTACTGTCCAAATCCCTATGGTGACACTGGGAGAGAGAGAGAGAGAGAGAGAGAGAGAGCTATTAAATGCCAAGAGAATCAAGATTGCTCAATTTGAATAGACCATAAAGATGATGAAACGATTTTACAAAAAACAAGAAAATTATAACTAATTAAACAGTCTCATACAAGGTACTTCGTAAGATATAGCAGATAAGTTATGGACTACACATCTCAGTTGCATATGATCATCTTGAATCAAAGTATGGCATGATTGGAGTTTCTTTCAAAACTAGCAGAATACAGTGGTGACATGGGGGATGAATGACAAAAAAATAAAGTATTTGATTTAATATGGTGAAAAAACACAATAAAGTTTGGCAAGAACATAATGCCCAAACGTTTGAAGACCATCAGAGGATAGTGTTAGAATTAGAGGCCATAATTTCAACGATCTCTCTTCTTGGATGCCTGCTCACAATAGCTCACAATTCTTCAGCTTATTTGAACATAAGGAATATTGTACTTTTCATTACTCATAAAGAAAAATCTAATTAAAATAAGTACAAGCAATTTTTGCATTTTTTTTTTTTTTACATCAATGGTGTAATATGAGTAATGTTTCAAATGTTATTTTGTTCATTTTATTAAAAAAAAAAATCTTTCTTGATTATTGTAACACATGACAATGCCTCAATCTGTCCTGGTTTTAGGCTTCCATTTCATTATACTCATCATGGATATTTTTCAAAATTAAATTTTAACATGTCCTTGTATTAAGTACTTGTGGAATCTAGAAAGAATTTCTAATACCTCAGCAGATGATCGGGATAAGTCATTCCCAAGCAATCCAAATCATGCTCTAATGCATGCCCAACAAGAAGCCTAGCCTTTCCACCGTTCAACCTTTCCCTTCCCGTGGGCTCTGCATTGTACAAAATTTGCAAAATCTTTTCTCGAACTACATTAAGTGGCAAGGCATCTCTTAGATGCTCTTCTGTTAACCCAGTTATTTCAAATCTGACAAACATTTATGGCATGATAGGTGAATGATTAGCAGGTACATTCGAGATAATTCTTCTAAAACTAAGACGGCATAAAGCACATAAGCACCTATAATTAGTGATTGGGATTTGAGGACGCACATAAGTGTGCAAAATTACATTCTCATCTTCGTCAATCAGGCAAACGCTAGCACAAAGGTCAAGAGATCCATCACTTCCACCACCAACCATTTCACAATCTATAGCAATTGCTTCAGGAACTCTGCAATTTTGGTTTACAAAATTTGAGTCTGAATACAGCATTTTCACTGTTCCCTGCAACAGTTCAACCCAAGTTTTATAAGAAAAACTTTGCATGTCTAGATACAGTTTCTGCTGAGTTTCTTTGATTGATAACATCAGTTTTTGCGTGGGGTGCTTGAAGTTCTCACTAATCACCATACTTTTCTTTTATAGGTAAATAAAATTTCATTGAATGAAGAAAATAGGTGAATCCCAAGTACACAGGATGTATACAAACAGAAATCACCAATCAACATACTATTGGAGTAGGTGGAGAGACACAACAGCTTCTCTTATGCTCGCTGAGAGAACTGGGGCTATCAAAAACTCTCAAGCAAAGATCACAGCC
Source organism: Juglans mandshurica (assembly GCA_022457165.1). Taxonomy (NCBI): domain Eukaryota; kingdom Viridiplantae; phylum Streptophyta; class Magnoliopsida; order Fagales; family Juglandaceae; genus Juglans; species Juglans mandshurica. The sequence goes on from CM039623.1 coordinate 23,380,837, forward strand.
CTGTTCAGAGAAAATCTTTGAACAATTTGCTTTTGGCAATGGACCTATACAATAAAGAATATTTAAGAAAAAAACTTGAGATAAACAATTTAAAAGATGAATCAAAACAAATATGCTATACTCTAATCAGAATGCATATGGAATAATTTCCCACCGATAATATGTTCCCTAAGTGATTCAAAAGATTTGCAGTGCTTTTGACACACCCCACATCTAGGCTCATGAACTGAGTGGTTTGAGATCTTCATGTGCTCGACAAGATGGCCCTTTTTCTTATATTGTTTGTAGCATGCAGGACATTTGTGCCTGTCAATAAATACATTAAGAAAATGCTTCAAGAATTTGGAGCCACGACTATATATTACATTGGTGACAAAACAGAAACAACCTCAGAGTCATAACGTTAACTTGTATCATTGAATTAGACAGTACGTCAATTGCGCTATCGTTATCCTTCCTTGTTCAATACCAAGTACATTATTAAAATAAGGCATGTCAGGGTTCAATAACATGAGAAGGCGGAAGGCTTTGAGTAGTATGATACTTTCTAATGCTGTATTCCATGTAAGGAAGTATTGGAAAAAGAATGGTTCTAGAAACCGGACTAGGACAAGAGAGGCCAGAGATTCAAGGTTCAGTTACAAACCTCCGGGGTACTGTGTTACAAATCAACGAGTATAAGTTATTCACCACAATCCGATTGCATGAATGGACAGAGCAAGGTGAGCTTTTTAATATTGAAAATATTGTTCAAATCCTAACATTGCTCGAACAAAGGCAATAAAACCATTTGCAACAAACTAACCAACAAATTGATAGAACCCCCCACCCAAAAACAAAGAAGATCAAAACTCAAGCTTTCCATTTGTTCTCAGAGTTTTCCCAGCAACCAACCACACCCATTTTGAAATACATGCTATAAACTGCCGCAGAAACCTCACTAATAGCGAAAATAGAAGCGTGAGGGAAAGAGGAAGAGAGAAAAGGGAGTCGGGACCTTTTAGTTAGGGTTTTGGAAAAGTCTGCTGCTGCTTCGGAGTCCATGCAGATGGAAGAATCCAAAGATGGCGGGTAATTGCTATGTGAGAATCAGGCGGAAGAATACAGTTATACAAAAAAGAGCACGAAATGTAGGTGAAGTTTGATTCTCTGAGAGTCGGAATTACCAGAGGCCTCGTTGTTGTGGCGACTAATTTCCAGCTGTTAACTCGATCGTGTCGAATCAAACTTTCGGTAAAGCTTTGATAATAATAAAAAATAAATAAATAAATAAAATAAAATAAAAAAATAATTAATTGGAAAACCAGTACATGAAGTTTGTACATTTTCATAATTTGAGAATAGTTTTTAAATTTTATAAAATTGATATCTAAATTTTAAAAAATTCGTAATTAATTACCTCCGTCAATTTATATCTTTAACGGAAAGTTACATGCCAATTTTTGACTAGCTAATGTGTGACATCAATATTTACATTAGCCAATTAAAGATTAACATGTGGCATCAGCTATCAGTGTCACTGTTAATTTTTTGAATTATTCTATTTTTAAACCTCTACACCACACTGTTTATCTGCATGATTTCATTTAAAAATTAAATTTTAAATTTTACATATCATATTGTATCATTTGAATTTTATATTATATCATATAAACAGTTTGTAGTGTATAATAATAGTAAGACAAATTAATAAAAGTACTTAATTTTTAAAATTCAAGAATACAAAAATGCGAAGACATACTAATTTTAGAGAAAAGCTGAGAGAGGTCCGGCTGCTCCCCTCATTAAGTAGCCCTCCAATGGTTGTGCACCACGTAAGCACTTTCTAGTGTTTAGTCTACACTTGTATACACCTGATCAAAGGCCTATACAACCCCTTCCCTCACTCCGTCTTCTTCCAAGAGATCTCAACCCAAACGAAATCTCACCCCACACTCATCCCTGACAGTGCTCAACCCAGACTCTCTCTCTCTCTCTCTGCCTCCTTCCCACTCTATCTTCCATCTGGATATGTTCTCTCTCTCTTTCTCATCTTCTTGTCCCCCTCTCAAATGCCTCCTACGTGCCCCCCTCTCTCTCTCGCAAATAATCATCTCTCATTTTCTTAATTTTCCTTTATATACTCCATGGCTCAAGACCTATTTCTCCTCCATTAAAATCCTCCCCCCATAGTTGTTGTGATGCATATGAACGACCGAAAAGGCAAAAAGAAAATGAAAGATTAAAGGCAATAGTGAAGGAAGAAAGTAAAGAAAGAGTGAATTTATATACATTTATTGGAGCATTTAATGTAAAGAAATGTGAAAAAAAAATAGAATCGCATGCACACATGCATGTATAGTTGCAGTGAAGAGGCCGCCATTCTCTTACAGCTGCAGTGATGCCTTCTAGTGGAGACTGCCGCGATAGATCTTCAACTAGATTTGGTTCAAGTGGAAAGCAAGTAAGAAGATGAAGAGGCAAAAAACGGAAGAGATGAAGGGGGCATTAGACGGAGTGGGTCATTGGAGATGAAGGGGAGATAGATGGAGTGGGTGGAGACGGAGTGCGAAGGTTGTCGTGCGAGAGGGGGGTTCCCTGCCGAGAGTGGGTCATGTGATTCCTGGAGAAGGGTTGTGCGATTCCTAGAGAGGGGGCTGGAAAATGGCAAAGGGTGGGGGGGCAGCGGGCTTGGTGGCAGTGCAAAGAGACCCAGACAAAGAAAATGAGGAAGAGGCTTGAAGAGACGAAATGAGGAAGAGCTTGGTCTTGCGTGTGGTGATTCTGTGTAGTGAGGTTTAATTAGTCAATTGTATTTTTTCCTACGTGTCATCGTCTCAATGGAGGGCTATTTTTCTACCTTAAATAGCCCGATCATCCCACAGCATTTCTCTTGTTAGAATATTATTATTTATTATTATTATTATTTTAGGATTTAAAAAAGTTGAATTGTTTATTATATTTTATATTAAAATTTAAAAAAATTATAATGATGAATTGAGATGATTTTAAATTTCAAACGAATAACATTCTTTTCCATCCAAATTGGCCTTTTAGCCACGCTATGCAACAGAAGAAATTCGTCGAGAATTTATATCAACTATGTAAAAACTTTTTTTTTTAAATCACAAACTCATAAAAAACATTTCCTTAACCATTAAGTAAACTGGTCCATGGCAGCCATGATAATGCCTCCTTGACTTCCTTGTATGGATGCTATTATATGTGAGGAAAGTCCTAACTTTCATAGACATGCTATTATTATTTTACGAGAAGTAAACCTATAAATTGATATAATTGTATATGATAAGCTAAATTTACTTTATAATAAATATAGTTTTATAATCTAATGTATCACATGATCAAGTTATATCAGTTTGTGAGTTTATTTTTATAAAATCACTCTATAACTAAAATATTTATCTTATTTTATTGGAGGGATTGTGCTAACACCTAGCTACAAACATTATTATCAAAATTTACAAAGTAAAAAACGTTGGGAGTGTGAGAAGAATGTTGTCAGTACGACATGTTACTGAAAATGCATGTGTGGATGATGGATGGAGATAAAGATGCATGTGCATGTGCATGTGCATGTGCATGTGGTGGTCCATGGCCACGAAGATGCATGCCTCCTCGAATTCCTTGTGTGGATGTTATTGTTACGTGGGGGCAAAGACCCTACTTTTATGGTCCTCAAAATCCTCGTAATGCATGATAGAGCACATGAAAATGAAGATGGAAGAGGGCACAAAGAGGGTGGTTTCAAGGGTCCACATTCATTGCATGCGAAAGTGCGAGTTTCGCACGTTGCGTTTACTTTTGCCAGAAGTAGTAAAGTACCAAGTCTTCTTTTGTAAAGATGTAACATGCTCCAATGCCAAAATTAAAAATAAATAAAAAGTTAAGGTATGATTAGCTTTTTATGGTAATTAATTCATAGAGAGTGAGGAATTTTAATGGAAATAGAACATATAATTCTATAAAGAGTTTTGATACTTTACGAATTTTCTTTACATTCCACTGATATGATTGGTCAAATTAATTATTTTATATTAAAAAAAATGATGCAGTCAATCACATTAGTAGAGTGTGCAAAGAATACGCAAAAGTGATTGCATATAGAGTTTTTGTTCTATAAAATGGAATGAATGTGTACCTTCTCTCTTTCTCAGCCTATTTGAATAGTGAGATGATATGAGATGAGATGATTTTAAATAAAAGTTACAAGTTGAATAAAATATTATTAGAATCTTATTTTTTAATATTATTCTTATTTTAGAATTTCAATAAGTTAAATTGTTTATTATATATTTTGTATGAGAATTTAGAAAAAATGTAATGATAAGATGAAAAGAGATGAAACCATTTCTTTATCCAAATGGTAATAGAATAACACAATTCCTGGAATTCATTCCTTGTATATTACTGTGCTAGTATAGCAGATTTATATAAAGTTTGTACAACATTCTAAAGAATCCGAAAGGAATAAAAGTGGTTACAACTTGAGACAAAAAACAGAAAGAAAGGTGTTTACAGTTCCTCTGCAGTAGCTCTTGATTTCTCTGCAGTGAAGTTTGTTGCACTTGATTTCTCTGCATTGATGTTTGTTGAGGCATCAGTGGAGTCTATGTTAATACGCCCCCTCGAGTCCAAGGGTGTATCAACAACCTTGAGACTCGATCTAAGTCTGAAAAATCTGTCCGCAACTAATGGTTTGGTGAAAATATCAGCGAGTTGGTCGTTAGAGCTAATGAATGAGATATTTAAAGACTTGGTAGCAACTCGAGCTCTGACGAAGTGAAACTCAATCTCCATATGCTTTGTTCTCGAGTGAAAAACTGGGTTGGCAGCCAAGTAGGTGGCTCCAATGTTATCACACCACAGTGTTGGAGCATGACTAAGAGGTAACCCTAGTTCTGAAATAAGTGTTTGAAGCCAAATGATCTCAGCTGCTGAAGAGGCGACAGCTTTGTACTCTGCTTCAGTACTGGACCTTGCAACAGTTCGTTGCTTTTTGGAGCTCCAAGAAATCAAATGGTTACCCAAGTAAATACAATATCCGCCCGTAGACCTTCTGTCATCCGGACATTCGGCCCAATCCGCATCCGAATAGGCATGCAATTGAAAAGAAGATTGAGAGGAGAAGTAGAGTCCATGATTGATTGTAGCTTTCAAGTATCGTAGTATGCGTTTCACAGCAACCCAGTGAGGTAATTTAGGTGTGTGCATAAACTGACACACCTTATTTACCGCATAAGAGATGTCGGGTCTTGAGAGAGACAAATATTGTAATCCTCCAACTATGCTTCTATACATGGTGACATCATCAAAACTAGGAGAATCCAGCTTAGAGAGTTTTGAAGATGCAGCCATGGGTGAAGTGACAGACTTGGCATGTAACATATTACTGCGGGTAAGAAGATCTTTTATGTATTTTCGTTGGGACAGTAGCAAACCATTACTCATTTGAGTAATTTCCAACCCAAGAAAATCTGAGAGAGGTCCAAAATCCTTTACAGGAAAAACCAAGCTTAAGTTTCTAATGAAAGTGTCAATAGCCGTAGGGTTAGAAGCAGTGATTATGAAATCATCAACATACACCAACAAGTAGATGTGCAGATCACCATGATGAAGTGTAAATAATGAAGCATCAGATTGAGAAGACACAAAACCGTAATCTAACAACCATGAGCTCAGTTGAGCAAACCAGGCCTGTGGGGCCTGTTTGAGACCGTAAATGGCCTTATGCAGCTTAGAAATGTAATTAGGAAACTGAGGATGGATAAAGCCTTGAGGTTGATGCATGTATACCTGATCTGTGAGTGTTCCATGAAGGAACGCATTCTGAATGTCAAGTTGCCGAAGTGGCCATCCACGAGCAACAACAATTGACAGAATGAGTCGGATTGTAGGGGCTTTTACCACGAGACTAAAGGTCTCATGAAAATCGAGACCGTGCTGCTGGTGGTAGCCTTTGGCTACAAGCCTTGCTTTTCTCCGTTCGATAGTCCCATCGGCATGAAGCTTTGTTTTGTATACCCACCTGCAACCAAGAACATTGATGGAAGGGTTAGGAGGCACTAAGGACCAGGCGTTATTTTGGATTAAGGCATGATACTCCTGGGACATAGTTGCACGCCATGACGAGTGCTTAGAAGCTTCGGTATAGCTGGTAGGAGATTCGGGTGGAGAGACCGTAGTAGTGAGGCATGTCCGAGAAGGGAACATGATTGTGCCATCCAATCGAACACGAGGTCTAGATGAGTTGGTCTGTGCACGTGTGATGATGGGTGAGCAGGGTGGAACGAGAATAGGAGTGGGAGTTGCAGAGGGTGCTGAGGAATTAGGGATTTGAATGTGCGAATTAGAGTTTGGGGAAGGAGAAGGAGAAACGGACGAGTGAGAGGAGTTATTTGGTAAAGTTATTGGGCCTAGGCCGAAGAGTGAAGGAAGTGGATTAAGAAGAGGCAAGGAAGCCTGAGTAGAAGTCTGGTTATGCGGCGTGGTAACTGGGTTGAGCTGAGATTCAGAGTAGGGAAAATGGCCCTCATGAAATATTACATCACGGGAGTAGTACAAACGATGGGTTTTTAAATCCATGCATTTATAGCCTTTGTGTGTGGAACTATAACCTAAAAAGAGACACGGGGAGGATCGATAATTTAGCTTGTGAGAGTTATAAGGTCTCAGATTTGGGAAGCATTGGCAGCCAAAAACCTTAAGAAAATTATAATCAGGATCATGATGATAAATTTGATAAAATGGAGATTTATTTTTTAGAGTTGATGTAGGTAAACGAATTATGAGGTAAACCGCGGTTTCAAATGCGTCAGCCCAAAAAGTAAAGGAAAGAGATGCTTGGGCCAAGAGAGCAAGCCCAGTGTCGACTATGTGACGATGTTTTCTCTCAACAAGCCAATTTTGTTGATGGGTATGTAGACAAGAAAATCAATGATGAATTCCAATTTTTTGACAATGAGACGTAAGAGGTTTGAATTCACCACCCCCATCGGTTTAAAGGGTGATGAGTTTAGTGTTAAAGAGACGTTCAACATATGGCAAAAAAATTGAAAAAATATGTGAAACATCTGATTTTTCTTTTAAAGGATAAAACTAAGTGTACCGAGTGAATTGATCTACAAACGACAGATAATATTTAAACCCTTCTCTAGAAATAGAGTGGGCTGGACCCCATACATCAGCACAAACTAATTCAAGAGGTTTAGATGAATGGGCCTTTGTTGAAGTAAACGAAAGCTGATGAACTTTAGCAAGTGGGCACTCGGTGCACTAGAAGGTAGACTCATGTGAAGAAACTTTCAAACAATTGGAATGCAAGATATGAGACAGCATGGAGGGTTGAGGATGACCCAGCCTTCGATGCCATTGAGACAGAGAGGTTTTCTCGCCTAGATGAGCTGATGGAGATGGAAGGGAGTAGGAGGAGGAGGGCTGCACGGATGGAAAAACGTAGAGCCCATCACAGAGTGGCCCGATGAGGAGGGTCTGCCTCGTCGAGATGTCCTTCATAGAAAAAAAAAAAAGAAAAAGAAAAAAAAGAGGCATGAAATTCAAAGTAACAGGAGTTATCACTAAAGAATTTGGACACATAGATAAGATTCTTGGTGATGTTAGGAATGTGAAGCAAATTTTTAAGTAAGAAAGAGGAAGAGGTAGAAGATAAGGAAGAGGCACCTGTGTTCTGTATTGGAAGACCCGATCCGTCCCCTACACACACTTGATCACTACCACAGTATGGTTCTGAAGAGAGATTCAGATTATTGAAGTCATGTGTTATATGGTGAGTTGCAGCTGAGTCTGGGTACCAGGTGGACTTCTGAAAATTGCTTGGTGTGGTGAAGTTGGCGGAGAAAGATGTAGGTGCTGCAAATTGGTAGCTATGGTCAAAACGATGGAAGCATTGTAGAGCCACATGACCTGCCTTCCCACAAACCTGACAGGATGGGCGTTGTGTGGATGCTGAGGTATTCTGCACTGCTGGTGAGAAGCTGCGACCACCATGTGAAGGATGACCAGATCTTCCTCTGCCATTTCGACCACTTCCACCACGGAACTGGTTACGACCACGTCCACTGGTATTGGTGAAATTCGCAGATGGCTCAACCGAAAAAGGTGTTTGTGCACAATGAGCAAGCCGACTTTCATGTACTAGCAATAGCTGGTATAGTTCATTGGAGGAAATCGGCTCAGCTCGTGTTGTCACAGAGATAAAAGAATCATAGGCTGGGCCAAGACCAGTGAGGAGATAAGTAACAAAATCTGGATCAGGTAATGGAGAACCAGTGGCTGAAAGAATATCATCTAGAGACCGCACTTTACTAAAATAATCAGTAATACTTTGGTCACCACGAGTAAGATTGGCTAATTGAAACCGAACTTGAAAATGCTTGGCTTGAGAGTGAGACGTAAATAGGGAGGAGAGGGAAAGTCATAGCGCACGAGAAGTGTTTGAGGAAAGAACATGGCCAAGGACTGACTCTGAAAGAGATGAGAATAAAATGCTAAGAACAACTTGATCAATACGTTTCCAAGAGGAATACGCTGGATTAGGTGCAGTAGAATTTGGAAGAGATGCTGGAGGAGCAGCAAGGGTGCCATCAACATACTGATATAAATCTTGCCCACGGAGGTAAGCAGAGATTTGGACTTGCCATAGTGGATAGTTATCGGTAGTAAGTTTAGTGGTGACAAGATGAGAAAATGAAAAAATGTTTGCAGAGGGAGGAGAGGGAAGGGAATTAGAGACGGCCATGGATCAGATTTGCAAAGACTGTAAGTCTCTGGCTCTGAGATACCATAATAGAATAACACAATTCCTGGAATTCATTCGTTGTATATTACTGTGCTAGTGTAGCAGATTTTTACTGTACAGATCGGCCACATCTGTCAAATTGAAGAAAAAAATAAAGTGTAATTTCAAATATTAAAATAGTCTAATGTATAAGAATAAAATTATTATTTATTTATGTTCATCATTTATTATGAAATTTAAATTATATTAAAAAGTCAAATTAATTAGATAATTTTTTTTCTTTTAAAAATGTACAGTAAAATTTCATCATTTATTTAATGATGAAAAATTAGTATTTTATAAATTAAAGTTGATTTTTAGTGTATCATATAATAAACAGTAATAGGATATGCGAAAAAAACATGCGAAGAAAAAAAAATAGCTTCTTTATTGTTCATTTAAAACTTAAAAATCAATATTTTTTTTCACTTTTTCTTTCTTCCTCTCTCTTATTTCCTAAGCACGATTGCGGTATTACGTCGCACATTGGCATTCATACGGACAAACTCAAAAAAAAAAGGAGAAAAATATTGTTCATTACTGTTCATCATATTGTTGATGAACAGTAATAGGATATGTGAAAAAACATGCGAAAAAAACTACTTTACTGTTCATTACTGTTGATAAACAGTAATTAACGGCACACCATTATAGACGCTTTTAAGTAATAGGCAGTTATATCTCTAGCCGGAGATGATAGCACTGTTTGTTGACTAAGAAAGTTGATATTTGGAATGCTATATATATTAATATATATTTAAAAACCTTGAAAAATTGGTGACTAAAGAAACCTTAATACATATATATATCATCTTGGACTTCTGCACTTGGGGAAAAAAAATGCGGCACTTCTTTGACAAAGTGTAGAAGCAGCCAGCTTTTTGCATGCGTTTTACTATATAATATTTGCAAGAAGATTAATGTCCAGCTGAAGAATTTCATGTGTTCTCATTGCAATAAAAGACAATCTTTTGTGATTAGTATGAGTAATAAGCTCCTTGTTAATATAAATAATTAAATCTATTTCTTACTGCTCATAATCATAACGGAGTGGGTGTAGTTCGATCGGCATATATACCTTTATTTATGGCTTCTTAACGTGGGGAAGGTATCTCCTCCCATAACAATATGACCAATTATTTTATTTTTTGAGAAAAAAAGGTAACACCATTGAGATCTTATTGATTAGATTAGATTAGATTACATGAGAAATTTTATTTAATGGGGACTGCATGTGCAAACCCTTCATTAAATAGAAAAAAATATCATTTTGAGAAGGATATTATTGTAATTTTAAAAAATTTTAAAGATAAAATTGACTAGACTTACAATGCAGTCCTCATTTACGTATCATTGCTCTAGATTACATATATGGTTGTTATAAAGTCTTGATCAAAATGTTTGAATTCCAATTTGGACCCATTCAACAACTAATTCTAAAGTATTCATTATAAACAAAGACAAACAAATATATATATATATATATAATAAAGCCATTCAAAATGTGGTGAGATAAGCACTTGCTTTTTTTTAAAAATGTATCAAAGATTTCTAGGAGGTCGGCTTACAATTTAATAAACAAAGTCATATATTAAATTTCACGATATTAATTTATTGAATATTTTAATATTATTTTAGACACAGTACAAAATATATTATAGATCTATTTTATGAAGATTTATTATGCATCAGTCACTATTTAATCTTACACTCCACACCTATAACTTTTTTATAGGACGTGAGAGTATTTTTCATAAAATATAGAAATATTTTTCGTAAGGTGTGGAGTATGAAGTGATGAATAATGACTGATGAGAATAATTTTTTCTATTTTATGTGTCTCTTATTTCTATCATATGTTTTTGGAAGCTTGATCTCAAAGATCAGTATAATTCACAATCATTTAAGCATTATTCTTTTATCAATTTCAGATATGTTATTAAAAAAATTGATTGCCACGTTAAATTTAAATGCTTATCTTAAATTAAATATTGTCATGCAGTAATATAAAAATATATCCTCCATATTAACTTGTAAATGAAAATTTGTTAATAAATAAAAAACAATAAAATAAAAGAATTATGGATAATATTTTTATATCCAATCATCTTATTTACAGTTATAGAGTATACAAGAATCGTGATTTTTTTTTTTTTTTAAATAAGTAAATGTAAAATTTATATGAAAAAGTTAATTTTTATAAGAGGAATACTAGGCAGCAGCCTACATCCGCAACACACACTTAAGAAACTTTTTTTTTTTTTTCTTCAACTCAACACTAGTGTGTTGAGGATGTAGGCTGCAGTAAATATTTTTTTTCTTTTTATAATAATAGATTTTACTACTTTTTAAAAAGAAAGAAATGCCCTCGTCTATCGGCGATTCGGCAGCATCCCCTACTGAAAGGAAACAAATTCAAATGCTCCAAATGGACGTTGACCGGAATTCAGGCCAACAATCCATAATGCGTAACAAATACCATAAAAGGCAGACCAACTACCATTTTACAGTTTTCGTGCCCAAGTTTCCTTTCCATGTTCAAACGTTAGGACGACATTTTTTGCTTACAAATAGCACCAGCCAGCATCACTGTTGCCTTCATCTTGGTTCAGATGGCTCGTCTCCCGAAGCTTCCCTTTTTATCTTCAACGCTCTCCAAGCTGGCTTTCCTTCTATCTCTTGTCATTCTTCTATCTCTTCCTCTCGGTTTCTATTCTGAGGACGGCACCTTAAGCCGTCATTGCTTGGAGAACCCTCCAGTAGTTAACTCCAGCTATGGAGCTGGGTCAGTACACAAAATTGGAGGCCACAAGGCTTACGTTAGTGGCCATCGTCATTCCAAGCTTGCAATCCTACTTGTTTCTGATGTTTATGGTAATTACCTGCTTCACTATTTTGTTTCTATTGTGAGTCAGGACGGCATTTCTATTCGAGAAATACCTTAGCTTTGATTATACAAAAGTGACGTAATTGATGCAGTATATGAGATTGTAAAGTTAAATAGATCTAATACATCTCAGTTTGTGACTTTAAATCTTTGTGTATGTAACCGTTCTCTTTTTAAAATCTGGGTCACTTGTGGTTTTTCATGCTTAATTACTTTGTGGAACTTGATTTTCCTTCCAATCGCTCGCATCATTATAAGGGGATCGTTTCATTTTGCTTCTTGGCTTTACAAATGGTTCCACTGGCTCTTTCCGTTTCTATTGATAAAAGTATCATCTTTAGAATTCGATTCATTATCATTTGCGCTCACTTCATTCCATATATTTTCCCCCTTCGGGGGGAGGGGGTGGGGACTATCTTTTAAATGAATAATCAATTAATTCAAAGGAACATGTGCATACTCGGAAATTTCTAAGCTTTTTCAGTTTCCAACTTCATATTCTCAATTAAAAACTCCCCTATATGGTTTTAACAATTCTGTCTTCTTTGCAGGATATGAAGCTCCGCATTTGAGGTATGCCCACTTATCAACACCCCCCCGCGTCCTCCATTGATTAGCTAACTTCTTAGTTATTACCTGGAGTCTTTGTATGCTGTCTCTGGACCTCCTCCTTGCTGCTTTGTGTTACTGCAGCTCACTCAAATTGATACAATTTTTTTGCTTCCTTTGGCCATTGAGAAAGAATATGTTTATGCAGATGGAGAAAAAGCTGGGTTTCAAATTAGGAAAAATTTATTCTTTCTCACATTTAAACTTGTTTAAATATGAAGAAGATCAGGAATTATGTAGAGCAATACTTTAAATTAAGAGTAATTTTACGTATAATCGTGAAGTACGTAAACGCTGCGTAATCGCTTTGAAAAAGAGTGGGGTCCTCTTTTTCAAAGCAATTACGCGGCAGTTGTACAATTCACGGTTGCAAATATATTTTCCCTTAAATTAAACATTCAGCCAAGGCTTAAGTAGAATTGTATAGTTTCTTTTTTTTTTTAAGTAGAATTGTATAGTTTAGTTGTAGGTCTCTCAGATCTGGTGAGTGCGAAATTCTAGACAGCTTAGCATGACCTGTTATGATCTAAATTCAACCGTGGCTTTCTTGGTTGCAAAGCTCAAATGGGAAAACGTTTGATTCCCATAGATTCTATGTTGGTTTTTTTAGGCAAATATTTGTTGATTTTGACTTAATAATAACTGCACTAAAGGCTCCGTTTGGATACAGAAATGGTTTCATCTCATCTCATCTCATCATTATGACTTTCCTAAATTCCCACACAAAATATAATAAATAATTCAACTTTTTCAAATCCCAAAACAATAATAATATTAAAAAATAATATTCTAACAATATTTTATTCAACTTTCAACTTTCATCTAAAACAATCTCATCTCACTTTTCATTAAAAAATTTCTGTGATTGTAACTAAACCCTACCTTCAAATTTTGGGTAGATAACCTCATAACAATTAAATTAAGTTTAACAATTGCCCTTTTGGATTGTGTTTCCAGTTTTGTCGATAAGCATTTCAAAACAAGTCCAAGTATAGAGGGAGCAGGTTCTATGCTGCTTGTTTGGTAGATAACCTGCTGAACATGCGAATATATCTGTTGTTTCAGCAGTTAGTTAAGGTCCTAACTTGCTCTTGCTATGGTGGGGTACGTGGTAGATTAAGAATAATCAACTTTCTATAGTATCAAGGAACCACTGTCAGGTTTCATATCACCCAAATTCAGTGATACTTGAACATGTTGAATGCGATCAAGTTCCCATAATCTTTTGGTGTAATAAAGCTTTTAGTTACATGTACTAATATGTCAATGGAAGAGTTTTGTACCTAGGCTACTGAAATCCCATAAAAAGTAAATGAATGAAATTTGGTTTTCTGATACATAAAACTTGTATGACTCTAAGCTTCAACGTTGAACTCTCATATTATGGAGGAATAGATTCCTCACCCCTTTGTGTCATGACTTTGTTTTGTTCTGCTTATGGTGCTGGCACTTCATTTTCAGCGAATTCAATATTTAATTCCCAGAAGAGCGAGGAAATTGAACAATACTTATATGCAGCTAATGGCAATTGAAGTTTCAGGAAGAACGTGCTTTGATCCCCACTATCTACTGCTGCTTGATTCTGTTATTTACTGTGATTGATTTTCTTCTCTTTTTTTTTTAATATTCTTCAATTTCTGATAATAATCCTCATTCTAATTTATGGAAATATGCATGACATTGGACGGTACATTGATTCCGCATACTGCATGAATTTGACTGCATTTTTTCTTTTAATATTTATGCTGAGTTCTTTCAACTGCCATTCCAAAGGAAAATCGCTGACAAGGTTGCTGAATCTGGATTCTATGCTGTGGTTCCTGACTTCTTCTTTGGAGATCCCTATGTAGCCAATTCTTCGAGGACAGTCCAAGAATGGTTAAAAACTCATGGAACAGTTTGTACTCAACTCTTCTCAAAATAAATCTGAAGTTATAATTAATTGTCTGTCATGAATTTGGGTTATCAATTATCTTCAAATGTGATTTATTTGCCATTGTCTGACTCATAAATCACGATGCGAGTGTAAAATTTGCATTCAGATCATATTGGCATAGAACACTGTGCCATGAATCCTACTCCTAGTGTTGCTATAATATTCCTCTCAACCGTTTGCTTCAGGATGACGGCTCCAAAAATGCTACACGAATAATTGCTGCGCTGAAAAGAAAAGGCATACTTGCAGTTGGAGCAGCAGGGTTTTGCTGGGGTGGTGAGATATCCAATTACCTTTTTCTGATTTTTTTATTTTTATTTTATCTTCCAACCCTTTTTTGGCTTGGATTATCAAGCTGAGGATATCTGTGACTGAAGCATTCATGAGGTAACTTGGCTAAAATATTAGTCTCGTGTTAAATTTTTTTTTTTTTTTTTCCAGGCAATGTGATTGTGAAAGTGTCAAAGACTCATCACATTAAAGCTGCAGTGTTGTTACACCCTTCATGGGTCACTCTGGATGATATTGAGGGTATGAATATTAATACAAATTTAAATGTTAGAGGTTCACCCACAGGAATCTTGCACTCTCACATAAAATGCCACCGGAATGTAAGGCTAATAATCCTTGAACAGCTACAATACTGTATATCAACTTATCAAGTCAGGGATTTCAGGATGATAAAGAAGACAACTGCTTTACTTAATCTGTCTAATTGTAAAGAGGATTGCTACAGCCACAAAGGGATTATACATAAGTAATCTCACAAACTGACGTGGTTTCATGTGATCTTTCAGATTTGTTTTACAATAAAAATAACTTTACAATCTGACAAATCACATCAAGCCACATCTATTTGTGAAATTATTTTCGTGTAATCATTTTGTGACTAGAGTATTTTTCAATTGTAAATATCTAGCCTTGTACATCTTCTGGGTATCCATAAACACCTTACATGTGGAGATGAGAAAATTGCCCTAATTTATCTGATACAAAAGAGTGGTAGGAGAGCTACTTCAAGTTGTAGTGAAAGATTTTCAAACGGGCTTGGCAAGCTTTATAGAAGTTATTATAATCCTATGCACTTTCTTTAGCATTTAATGATACAAGAGCAATGCTAGATACAGTCCCTATTTGGGAACTGCAATGCAAGGCTAGGCAATTCTATCTTTAAATTTTTTTAAAATTACAAAACTATCCCTCCTGAAATGATGTTTTTTCTCATTTAATAAAGGGTCTGCACATGCAGTCCTCAAGTGGGGACTGCAAATAGAATTTCTCATTATACAAATGCTGGTAAAACTTTCAAATGCTTATCAAAATTTCCATTTTCAGCTGTCAAGGTTCCTCTTTCCATATTGGCTGCTGAATTAGACAAAGGTACTCCTGCCAAACTTCTCAAACAGTTTGAGGAGGCTCTATCCAAAAATAAGGTGAGGACCCCCCAACTTCAGATTCTGATTTTCGGCATGCTGCTAGACTAGACTACGAGCCTTGCACGTGACAACTTGTTTATGAAATTAATATAAATGATACCTAAATATAAGCTTCTGTGAGAATTTTGAACAATGTTAGCGATTATATGGCGAGGATTAATCTGATAGGTTTTAAACAAGTTTCTGACTTGGATTAATGCTTCCAATTTGCAGGTTGATAATTTTATCAAGATATTTCCCAATGTTAAGCATGGATGGACAGTAAGGTACAACGATACCGATCCAGTGGCTGTGAAGGCTGCTGAAGAATCCCATCAAGACATGTTGCATTGGCTGACCAAGTATCTCAAGAAAACATAATGGTCCTTGGAAGTGAAAGCACTCTGAATCCTGTTTGTAGCCCTATGAATTTTTGACATGAACTGTACTGAACCTCAAAAACTTCTTTTTGGAGGCCAAGAATAGGGCAGGTTTGGTAATCAAAATAAAACACAAAATTTTCATCTCATCTCATCTCATCATTACACCTTTTTCAAATCTCCATATAAAATATAATAAACAATTTAACTTTTTCAAATCTCAATTTAACTTTTTCAAATCCCAATACAATAATAATACTAAAACATAATATTTTAAACACTAAAACAAAACATAAAATTCTCATCTTATCTCCCAAACCTACCCTAAATCTTAAATGTGTTCTTTGATTGTTTCAAAAAAATTATTATAAATATACGTAGATGTCTTTCATTTACATAAACCTAAACAAACTGGAAGGAGTAATCCAGACATGTTACAGCTGAATCAACCAGTTCTCCTATTTTCATTCAGTACACAAAGTAAATCCACAAACTGTTTTGCAATCCAAACACGAGATTATTATAAGACAAGTAACGATACATTTATAATTCTTTTACAATTTATTTACAAGCAATTAATAAAATTACGTCACTTAATTAAAAATAATTTTAATTTTATATAAATATAAAATAATGGTAAACCTTATCATTTTGCTTATAGAAATTTGGTGGCGAGAGAACCAAAAGTTAAGCCGCCAGCAGTACAGTGTGTTGACATATGCAAGCGAAGCGAAATGGTGTTGACAAATATACAATGAAAAAATGGCATGAAATTGGAGCAGTTTTATTAATGTTATTATTGATATGAAATGGCACTATCCCTAACCTAATGATGTTAAGTGGTTGATTGAAATTTGAATGAATGAATGAATGTCCCCTTGGGGTGGGGGGCCGCCTTCTTCTTCTTAAATCTCTCTACAGTCCAATTCAGAAGCCTTAACGAATATGATGGCGCGTTCCCACCAAACCAACCTTGGTAATGGTGTTGGTAATCTTTGACCTCAAAAGATTAACATAGATACACACGCGTTTTGGATGAGCCTTCCAGCAAGATGCCATGCTATTCACTGTTGTAGGCTGGACTCCCCCCTTTTCCTTGTTTCACACGCCTACTTAGAATTAAACTAATTCTACATACAATCGTAAAATGCATAATCGCTGCGTAATCGCTTTGAAAAAAAGTGAAGTCCACTATTAAAAAATTAATTTTTTTCATGTGGATCTCGTGATTTTTTTTTTTCAAAACAATTACGCGACGGTTACACAATTCACGATTGTAAGTATATTTTCTCTTAGAATTATTATTGTGTATAGAAAGAATTAATATTCCCATCAGTCACTATTTACTACTTACACCCCACACTCTATGACAAAAAAAAAAAAATTGTCAAGTGTAGATGTGAAGATGAATAGTAACTGATGTATAGCAAAACCCAGATAATTGTACTATAGCGGTTTGGTTTTGAAGCCAAAAATTATCAAATCAAGAAATTATCAATATCAAAAACTGAGAAGATCGACTTGAAAGAAGCCAAAAATTCAGAATAGTCACCGGCAAATTTCCCTAATAGCTACTATCTATTTGTTTGAATGTGACAATGCGATAGAACCAAAATATTGTATACAAAGTATTAATATCCATCCACGAGTCTAGGTCCTCTTGGATATATACCATTACTAGAGAGAGGATTGCTGGAGGCAAGGAAACAAAAAACATTGAACTACAAACTTTAGAATGAAATTTAATTGCTATGAAAATCTTCATAGCATAAATAATAAGTTAGAGCAATTAAGAAAGAATAAAGATGTAGTTGGAAAATAAGAGAAACTGGGAAATGACAATGGGTGAGGGGTAATCCAAGTTGGGGTGGAAGTCAAGGGTGGATCCTAGTGGAGAGGAGGCGGGTTGGGACAGGAGGGATATGATCATTGGAGGGGAAGGTCGTTGGTGAGTAAGAGAATGCAATGAGAGAAAAAGAGTGTTCATTGACAACCATTTGATTGAAGCGATGAAATAACACTTTTCACCATGGGTCTATTCTGCATAACAAAAGCAAAAGTTGAAAACCCTGGTCCTTAGTCTAATGTAAGTGAACAATGCGGTAATTGGGCAAGGAAACAAGTATCAATGAACGTAAATATTTCACATTGCACAGATAAAATCGTTGAAAACAATTCAATACTACTACTAGAGCTTCCAATCTAAATCAAGTATCTCTTAGGATCTTAATAATTTAAGATTTTAGTTGCATCAGGATTGTCTCAGCCTTTTGAGATCCTTAATAAAAACAGATAAGGATTTTGTGACAATGGTTTTGAGCAACATGTTACATGTTATGGAAGCAACCAGCTTAAGGGCAAAAATCACTGGGCTTGTTTAACCATAAATCATATCACACTGCAATATTTTCTACAACCAATAGTTTCAACGATGAGTAACCTGAATCAAGTATTTATAGAATACAGCAAATACAATACTCATCCACCCCGGGCTTCCCTTCTAGTGGCATCATGAAGTAGCTCAATGTCGACTCCCTCCGGAGGTAGTTGAACATATCTCACAACTGACCCCCTGATGAAACAGTTCCTCACTGAAAGCTGCCAGCCACGCAGCAAAAATTATTATTTAATTCACCTAGAGATTTTATAAGATCGCCCAGAACAAAAGAAGAAGTAACATACTTACAGAACCTCAATAAATTACTTATGTAAATAAGTCTTTTTCGGCACAATAAAACTAAATGGGTCTAGTTTTCCAATTAATCATATTCCAATGAACTTGGTGTGTCCATAATTATAATTTCAGAAGCCAATTCAAATCTTTCTCTGCACTTTTCCCCAAAGTTAAGAAGTTCAAATCATTCCAAATGCAATAAAATATTAACTCTCAAGTCCCAATTCTCAGCTTTTGAAAAGCTTGCACATATGGATACTGGTCTGAAAGGCTTCGGGGGTTCAAAATAAAAAAATAAAAATTCTTTTGACAGCCAACAGTTATTAAAAGAAAAAGGTTAAAACTTTCTTTGGAGGGCTAAATAGTCTAAACGGTTCCTGGATGCAAATAGGATGATTCATTTAGTATACCAAATTACTGCTGGATGAAAGAAGAGGTAATAATTCAACTTCTTAAATCAATACCCTTGAACCTTGATTAGTGTGTTGATGGAAAGATAACAGCGTTAGAATATGAAAACTTGAAGGATTATAAGCAATCTGACTAGCCATACTTTTCATTTGGAAAAAAAAAAGGTGCACTATTTTCAGACCTCCAAGTAAGGAGAAATTAGAAGCCAAAGCACTCACTTCAGGTACAGAAAAGGGCTTGGTGATTTACAAGGAGTTGTATGAGCTGTTCTTAATGACTCAGTGCCAAGGCTAACTCCTCCACCAATAGTCTCATTATTGTCTTTACAAAACCCATGAATCTTCAATTACTGTTGTCAGACTGAGCAAAAAATCTATTATTGGAACATTTGTTCTTGTGTGTTGGGGTGGATTTTTTTTTTTTTTTTTTTTTTGGGGGGGGGGGGGGGGGGGGTTGTGTGGGGAGAGATCTTTCGGATATCTATAAACTCAAGACTTACCATATTACATCCATAACTCCCCATACAGGAAGACATCACTCTCATGGATATCCAACTACGATTAACTAAAAGTAAAAATAAGCTTTTGCAAAAAGCAATAAATGAAAGAAAACCTTTTAAAAGTTGCAACCAGCTTTAAAAGAGTCCACCACTAGAAGTTAACCCACAAAACATAAAATCTTCATTCAGGCTCGCTCAAATATGGGCCCTAGATCCCTTTTCTCCATTTACTTCTATTTTCATATTTACTACTGCCAATACAAGTACCAAAGCCCAGATTATTAGATCAGACACCAGACTACCCCCTTATTTGCAACTACGATCATAAAAAATAACCTTCCATCATTTGAAGAATCAGCATATATTATCTCAGAACAACACAAATATCAAAACACAGTCTTTTTTTTAGGGTTAATTACACTTTGCCCTCTCAAACTTTCACTCAATTTACAATGTGCCTCCAAAACTACTAATTGTATCAAAGTGGACTCTCGAACTTTCAAAACTTCTCAATCCCTCCCTTCCGTCTACCAACAATGTTAAATCTAACGGAAATTCACTGCAAAGATATAATTTTCATCAATTAATGATGTATTATTACTTTTCATCTACTTTTCACTACTATTCAATATATTATTATTATTTTTTCATTAATATTTACAGAATACCTCATTATTTAATGATTTATGATTTATTATTAATTGATAGCATATATTATTTTATATTTTATATGGTCAATGATAAAAAATTAGATGAAAATTATATATTTGCAGTGAATGTTATGCACATGAGCAGCACGTGCAGTGAATTTCCATTAGATTTAACGCTGCTCGTAGACGGAAGGGGGGGATTGGAAAGTTTTGAAAGTTTGAGGGTCCATTTTGATGCAATTAGTAGTTTCGGAGGCACATTGTGAATTGAGTGAAAGTTCGAGGGGATAAAATGTAATTAACCCTTTTTTATTGGCACCGAGTGTCCGGGAACAACGTCCCGAATAATCCCAGGGGTGCACCAGCCCTCGGCAAGGAGTTTTCAACAAGTACACATTGGGTAATTCAAGGGAAAAATCCCCACGTCCGATGGCCTCTAGAAATTGTTTGCACCTTGGGGAATTTGAACTTTAGACCTGGGGAGCATACCCCCAAGCCCAAGGCCTTTACCACTTGAGCTAACCCCTAGGGGTTTCAAAACACAATCTTAGCAGTATAGGAAACATAAACAGCTGAAATTCCCAATCCATATTTTCAAACTACAATTGTATACTGTCTAACTGCTACCAGTAAACCCGCTGGCATTTAAAATGCAACTAGTCCGACCAAGACCATACAATAACAAAGACTCATAATTTAAAAACACTACACCACATATCAGTTAGAAGAATATATGCATGCATGGATTGACCCACAGAATCATAAAAGTGTAATAAACCCTAGATCATGAAAACACTAAAGCATAGAAAATTGAAAAAAGAAAAAAGAATGAGAAATACCATGTGGGGATACTTGTCCTGGTCGACAACCCTAGTGTTCTCGAGCTTGATGTTGAGGTATTGATCAACGGAGTGTAGAGTCCCCCTGATTGCAAGGTCATTCTTCAACTCCACCGTCACTTCTCGCCCCACCAAGTCCTTGAAGTACGAGAAGAACAACTGCACCCAGAAAAATTAAATCCACATGAATGACTCGGGAAAGAAGAAGAAGAAGAATTTGAGAGAAATGGAGAGGGACATCAGAAAATTGGATACTAACAAAAACGGAATTAAGAAAAAGCAAAACCAACAGAGAAAGAAAGAAGTGAATAAAGAAAATGTCTACCATATTTTCTTCGGAGAGAGAGAAAGAGATTTGGACTTGGATTTGGTGTGTATGCTGGAGAGGAAGTCCGGTGGCGGAGTCGAGGTTTATACTACACTTGTAGCTGAGAAAAGAGCAAAGGGACCGAGAGGAAATACACCTAAAAATTGAAATTCTATAAAAATTAGTAAGATATGATATATTTATTATTATTGAATTGTTTTTTATTAAATAATTTAGCTACTGACGTCACCAATATGCATATGAATACTTCTATATACAACCGCCGGTGTGAAATCAGTGCTGAACCGGCTCGTCAGTTAGGGAAACTGAATCGCCAGCTACATCTTCTAGAATTAAAGAAATTCATCATGATAGCCCAGATGCAGAAGAAACCGAGGATGGCAATGTCGGAACATCTGAGAAAGTGCAAATACATGGTGATGATGAGCCAGTTTCGGGGATGGAGTTTTATTCCTTAGAAGATTTAATGAGTTATTATAAGAAATATGGTAAGAAACGTGGGTTTGGGGTGATGACAAAAATGAGTGAGAGGAGAGAGGATGAGATTGTTAGATATGTCACCCTTGCCTGCCCGTGGAGGGAAGGCCCGGAATAGGATTTTGAATGTCGCCAACCCACATCCGACAGGAAAGAAGGAATGTAAGGCAAAAATTAATGCCTTAAAAGTTGCTGATGTAAAGTTTCAGCTGACTACAGTTCACAATATCCACAACCACGGTCTCAGTCTAAAGAAATCTTGCTTCTTGCGATGTAATAGAGAAGTGAGTGAATCCGTTAAAAGAGTCCTAGATACGAATGATTTAGCCGGCATCCGAATGAATAAGAGTTTCGGGTCTCTTGTTGTTGGCGCGGGTGGTTTTGAGAACCTCCCATTTTTTGAAAAGGATTGTCGTAACTACATCGACAAGGCACGACATCTACGATTGGGCGCATGTGGTGCTGGAGCGCTTCGAGACTACTTTTTACGGATGCAGTATAAAAATTCGGGGTTCTTTGCACTAATGGACTTGGATGATGATGGGAGGTTAAAAAATGTATTCTGGGCAGACCCCCGTAGTAGAGCAGCCTTCCAATATTTCGGGGATGTTGTAACCTTCGACACCACATACTTGACAAACCGATATGGGATGCCCTTTGCGCCATTTGTTGGTGTAAACCACCATGGGCAGTCAATTTTGTTGGGAGCTAGCTTGATTTCCTCTGAGGATACTGAGACGTTCGTGCGGTTATTCCAAACATAGTTGCAGTGTATGGATGGTATAGCGCCGAAGGCTATTATCACTAACCAAGACAAAGCCATGAAAAATGCAATTGCAATTGTTTTCCCATAAAGTCAACATAGATTTTGCCTGTGGCATATCCTGAAAAAAATCCCTGAAAAGCTTGGCTGTTATGGTTTTTACAAAACTGGAATGAAAACTGCATTAATGAAATGTGTATATGATACCCAAACGCCGGATGAGTTTGAAAAATGTTGGGATCAGTTGATTAGCACGTACAGCTTGCATGAGAATATCTGGTTGCAAAGTTTATACACTAAGCGTGAGCATTGGGTACCGTCATTCTTGAAGAATGGGTTTTGGGCTGGAATGAGTACAACGCAGCAGAGAGAGAGCATGAATGCCTTTTTTTATGGTTATGTTCATGCTAAGACAAACTTGAAAGAGTTTGTGGATCAGTATGATAATGCCTTGCAAAAGAAGATTGAGAACGAAAATTGTGCGGACTTCTAGTCATTTAATGTCACAATTCCCTGCATCTCTAGATCTCCAATTGAAAAGAGATATCAAGATTTGTACACAAATGCTAAATTCAGGAAAGTTCAACAGCAACTTACCGGCATTATCAACTTGGACCCAGTTTTACTTAAGGCGGATGCTACTGTCAAGACCTATCTAGTAGAGGATGAAGTTTGTGTTGAAGATTTCACTAAGCTGGTTACACATTCAGTGGATTTTAGTGAGGATGATGCAATCGCCAAGTGTACTTGTGGTTACACATCAACTACCTTCGTCGATAACGCTTTTCATCTACAGTTATTGTTATATCTTATATTGTTCACATTGTTCTATCTACAATTCTTTTATTTATTGTCTTCTTTCTGATGTTAGATGAGACTGAAAATTTGGTGCTTCATGCATCTTTATCTTAAAAATGCAGGAGTTGAAGGAATTGGAAATGTTCATGCAGTGCAACTGATAACTAAATATGGTGTGGTGATATCTCATCCTTATATTTAGTTCAGAAAATGTAAAACAGTGTGCCTAGTATTATGCTTTATATCATGATGGGATGAAATAGATGAATTATTGTCTGCTTTATAATTTGCAAAAGTTGATGAAAATATGGTGTTGAACGGCTGGCCTGCTTGTGATGAGAAAGCAGAATTTGCCACTTATCAAAAAGAGTAGTACTGAATGAGGGAGTTGGAGGTGGTTGAGCTAAGGCAATAAATAGCCATGCGTTTATGACTCCTTAAGCTGTTTTTTTCTGTATGTAGGTGAGTTTACTTGCATTGCATTTATAACATTGGTTGACTAGTTATATGTGATGAGCAATTTTTGGGTCTATTTCTTCTATTTTGGATATACAACCGGTTGTAAATAGAATAATTGAAACATTTATCATCACTTGGAATGACAGTCTAATTTGGCTTTCGCTTGATAGGAATTATGGAAACTGATGCTATCATTCTGGGAGTTACAAGCAGTTTTGAGTACTTGTATTTCCGAAGTCTCAAACAATTGGGAGTTACAAGCAGTTTTGAGGATCAAAATATGTATCAACACGTTCAAGAATTATGGATATGTATATGACTAATATTCTGATGTATATAGTTTAGGATTTCATACACTTCTTCTCTGTTATGTGCTATTAATGAATGTAAGTTGGTGAAAAAATTAATGTACAAGTTTTTGAAAACAGCACTCTAATTTTACATAGGTGAGACTTTGTAGTGCTGTTAGGTTCCAATTGTATCCATAAACTAGGCTTTTTTGTTACTAAGTCTAGAGTGCTTGGTGTCATGTGACTCTGATTCATGCAGATCAAGATCGAGTATATATATAGTTGTCAAGCTCTGGAGATCAGTCATTCACTTTATTATTGTTTCTGATCACTCTTTCTTCTTGTTTTACTTTTCATGTGCCGTTAACTGAGTAAAGTAACTTCAAATTCCATGCATATTGAGAGATGTTTTGGGAAAAATATAGTTTAACATGTAGTATTGATCTTCATGTGGGTGGCGTCCCATGCGCAATAATTGATTGGAAACCTTTGATCTATTTCTATATGACAATTAATATATATATATATATATATATATATATATATATATGTATCTACCCTGCTTCCTCTAAATCGCATTGTATATATTAGGAACGGAACCACTCCATGAGCTATGCACAAAAGTAAGTTTGAAGTCCCACTTTTACACGAGTAAGTTTCACAAATAATTTACAAAACAAGTTCACAAGCAAAGTCCCATTTTTTCACAATAAAATATATGCAAAACAAAAACAAAATCCAAATAGATGGTTACATAAACCAGCCAAAATGAACCTCTACAATTAAATATCCGAACCAAGCAAACACTATTACAAAAGTGACAACCCAATACAAACACAATAACTTTCACTTTTCTTTTTTTAAATTCTTCGTCATCTCTCTCACTTTCTCTTCCCTTTTGCGAACATCATACTCGCGCTTTAATACATCATCCCACGTCTTCCAAGCCTTATTCTCTTTTAATAAAATGTTCTCCTCTAGCAACTGAAGTATATCCGCACATAAGAAGAATTCACACCTCGCATCTCCTTGCACACAGTACGAACTCATTAGCATGATAAAGTACATCCCGCAACCAGCAAATCGATATGCAAATCTGACAAATATAAAGTTGCATTACCGTATTATACTTTGGGCAGGCAAAAAATCTCCTTCCAGGATTTTTCTTAGTATATGACGTCTTTAGTGGTGTTTTCAAACCACACCAACAAGTTGATGATTCCATGACAAAATCATTAACTAAAGATGATGATTGGGATTATGCCATGCATGATTTTGAAAAACCAACTTGTTGAAAAACAAACAACTTGATGATCCCTCGTATTAGTCTAACCATGAAGGTAAAAATTGGTAAGCAAAATGATGTCTTAAGAATGCTACATGGTCTTAAGAATGCAAACTAGATAAAACAGTGGAAACAAAAGCTTAGATCTCATCCATACAAATACTGTCAGGTTTAGAAAAATGCTAAAAAAAAAAAAAAAGCTAACAAGAAACAAAAAAATTATTCCTATTCCCTTCTCTGTAATCGAAACATACGTTGAAACACTCTAAATAAACTGGTATTACATTCAACAAATATGACTACTTAATCAATTAAACCGATTGTAAAAAATAATTTTTATCAAACCTGTATACTGTCAGCCGAAGAAAGGGTGAAGGGGCAGAGCAGGGAAAAGAAAATTTATTACTTTTGAGAAAATTTTTAGTAAACTTAATCTAGTTTATTGCTTTTGAGATTTTTTTTCCTTTCGGTTTGGTGGGAGGGGACTGTAAACAATGTGGAACATAAAACAAATACCATGTCTCATTATCTTGACTTAGTACAGTGGGCTTTTTACAGTATCAAGTAATGCAAAGGAATGTAGGCACAGTCTTCACATACTAAGTTCTATCCTTTATTTAGTGAAAAAAAAATAGAAAAGTTCAGCAGGGTACTGGTACTGAGAAGCTATAGTTGAATACAGTCCCAACCTTCACCTTACATGAAGGGGCACCTCTCAAGAATAGACACCCGACACTTGAAGGCTCAAATATTTAAACATTGCATGTAATGTTAATGTTTATGCATCATTTGCTGCTTGAAAAAATAATATGCTTAAATTTTTCTGCCATACAATATACATTCTACCTATGTTATGGGCAAATATGCCAGATGCATCAACATTTATGCAGCTCAACTACATAGTCATAATCGATATTACCATTGTTAAAAATCCCTCTATTCTTTTTGGGGCAAGGTGAATCATGAAAGCGGAGATCATATATTTCAACTTACATCTGGAATAGAAAACAACTTTAGGAAAAATAACTAAAATAAAAGAGACTCTCTAAGAGAATGGATCTACAATTTTTATTTTTTTTTTTGGAAAAGAAAAACAGGATCTGTTTGACTTGAAATGGATATATCCATACAATATATTTGAAATGGATCTACAATTTTCCTCTTGTTTTGGGAGTGCTCTAGTGAGGAGGAAGAACATCCTTCACTCTGGTGGAAGGTTTTTGTGCCAAGGGCAATTTCTGAGAGAAGAGAAATAGAATTCTGGAACTGAGCTTCACACAAGAATAGTTAAATCGTGCCTGGGTACAAGATGACAAAAGAAATAGCTGAATTATGGAATAAACTCTCACTATCAGAGGAAGAAAATGATGAAATTGTTATTCCTGGAAAGGATATCAAGGAAACTATGGATGAAGATAAGCTTTGTTTAGTGAGGAAAGTTATAGCAGATAAGAAGATAAATAGAGAGGCCTTCAAAAATACTATGCTTAAGATTTGGAAATTTTGTATTGGCACCAAGATCATAGAAGTGGGTGAGAATCTTTACATATTTGAATTCCAATCTGAAACAGAATTAAATAGGATATGGGAGGGCCAGCCATGATGTTTGACATGAATTTGATATGTTTAAAAAAATTTGAGGATTGCACTCCACCGAATGAAATGACTTTTACTCATACTAAATTGTGGGTTCAACTACATAACTTACCTTTGGGATGTATGAACAAGGAAGTTGGGAGTAGAATTGGATCCTCGATTGGTACTGTTTTAAAGGTGGATGCTGACATAAATGAAAATTGTTGGGGAAGATGGTTAAAAGTTCTTATTGAAGTGGACTTGATGAAACCATTGGCAAGAGGGAAAGTGATGGAGTTGTTAGGCCACAGAGGTTTTGTATAATTCAAATATGAAAAACTCCCTAAGTTTTGCTTTACTTGTGGAGTAATTAAACATGCTTCTAGTGGTTGTACTAGTCAAAATACTAAATTAGATACATCCAAGCATACTAGTACAAATAAATATGGAACATGGCTTAGGGCTACTAACTCAGGAATAAGTCCAACTAGTTCAGGAACTACTTCAAGCTATGGCAGTAGCTCAGGCAGACAATTTGCAAGCATCACTATGTCCAGTTCTGAAGGCCAGGAAAAAGGGGAAAATAGTCTTATACAAATTGGCAGTATACTAAGCAAGGAAGGAAGTAAGCTTTTGCTGTAGCTCTCACCACATAAAGACATGAAGGAGAGTAAAACAGAATTACAGATGCAACAAGTTTTACCTATGTTAGCTCTGGATATGGAAAACAATATAGAGAACATACCTGGTATAGATTCCACACCAGAGTTGATGGCTAATACTGTGGAGGGCACAATAGATCAATACCAGCACAGTATATCACAACAGATTTCTAAGACTACTGTAAATAAATGGAAGAGGAGCGCAAGGGGACAAGTTAATGTTGAGATGGTACCTACCATTCCTTATGCCACAAGGAAAGGAAAACAGATGATGAAAATATTCCCTTTGCTTTGGAGAATAATCAAGATGCTAGGGGAAAAAAACCAGCTATAACATATCGGCGGAGGCTGTTAATCAGCTCCGTCGGGAGAAATAAGGCTTCTAAGTTGGAACTGCCGAGGGCTTGGCAACCCTCAGACAGTTAGAGATCTTAGCCTTTTGGTTAAGACCCATCAGCCTAGCATCTTGTTTCTTATGGAAACCAAGATGCATAAGAATAAACTAGAGGTTATCAAAAACACGTTCGGTTTCAAAGGTTTATTTTTAGTTGAAGGAGTAGGAATGAGTGGAGGACTGGCTTTGTTTTGGAAGGAAGATGTCAATCTCAGAATCCAGACTTATTCACAGAGGCATATTAACTCATGGATTGATAAAAAAAACTTCTCTTGGATGATGGCATGTTTCTATGGTCACCCTCAAACAGAAAATAGGGACCAAGGGTAGAGTATTTTGAGACACCTTAAACTTCAACATCCTAAAAGGTAGCTTTGTATAGGAGATTTCAACGAGATCCTATATCAAAGTGAGAAGTATGAAGGGGCTAGAAGAGAAGAAAAACATATGGAAACATTCAGAAAGGTGTTACAAGATTGCAAGCTAACTGATTTTGGTTCAATAAAAGGCAAGTACACATGGGCTAATAATAGATCAAACCAATCCTTTACTAAGGAGAGGCTTGACAGAGCAATTGCAAATTCTGAATGGTGTGCAACATTTGGTGGAGGAGAGGTGCAAGTGATGGCTACTACTACATCTGATCATTGTCCTATTTTGATGTCACTAGGCCAGCAATATAATATGGCAAACAGAACCACTCAATTGAGAAGATATGAAGATAGATGGTCAACCTTTTCTGATTGTGAAGATGTGATAAGGAAGACATGGCAGCAAGTGAGAGGAAATGGATTGCAAAATATAAAGGAAAAACTAGAGAGTTGCATGAGTGAATTAAGGAGATGGAGCTACAAAAAAGAATATGAGGCAAAAGGCTGCTTACTTCAGAAAACCAAAATATTGCAACAAATGCAACAAACACTCATTGCAGACTCAGTACAGCAAATGAAACAGATTCAACAAGAACGAGATGATTTGCTTGAAATGGACCATTTAAAATGGAAGCAAAGAGCTAAGGTGACATGGCTACACCAAGGGGATCGAAACACAAAGTATTATCATCTATGTGCAACTCAAAAAAAGAAGAGGAACACAATTCTGCAAATCATGGATGAGAATGGTGTAAGCATATCAGACACTGAACAGATGGGGAAGGATTTTACTTAGTTCTATAGGGGCTTGTTTACAACCTCTAAGCCTGCTAACATTGAGACTTTTCTCAATGCAACTGGAAGGAAAGTCACCCAACAAATGAATGACAGATTACTGTTACCTTTCAACAAAGAAGAAATCAAAGAGGCACTTTTCCAAATAAGATGGTTATGGGGCCTTTTTTTACCAAAGATATTCGTCAGTAGTGGGAGATGAGGTATGTGAGGCTATCCTACCCTTTTTAAACTCTGAGCAAGATATGTCAACAATTAACTATACATACCTAGTGATGATACCAAAGCACAACAATCCAAAGAATATCATAGAGTACAGACCTATAAGTTTCTGTAATGTGCTTTACAAAATTATAACATAAGTGTTGGCCAATCGATTGAAGGAAATTCTGTCTGCCATCATTTCACAAAACCAGTGTGCCTTTGTTCCAGGAAGACTAGTTTCAGACAATATTTTGGCTGCATATGAGTATGAGACACTTCACACAATGA
The DNA here is from genome assembly GCA_022457165.1 of Juglans mandshurica. Taxonomy (NCBI): domain Eukaryota; kingdom Viridiplantae; phylum Streptophyta; class Magnoliopsida; order Fagales; family Juglandaceae; genus Juglans; species Juglans mandshurica. The sequence continues at coordinate 23,410,620 of CM039623.1, forward strand.
AAACAAAGATACATGGGAAAAAAAAAGGGTTATATGGCAATGAAATTGTACATGAGCAAGGCCTATGATAAAGTAGAGTGGATTTTTCTTAAAGAACCAATGCTCAAAATGGGGTTTGACACAAAGTGGACTGACTTAATTCAAAGGTGTATCACATCATCTTCATTCTTAGTTTTACATAATGGGGTGCCTCAAGATGTGTTTAAACCCTCAAGAGGATTAAGACAATGATGTCCATTATCTCCTTTTTTATTCATTATTTGTACTGAAGCCTTAACTGCCAAACTGCAACAAGCAGAACAAAAGGGTCTCATTTCAAGAGTTCCAATGGCCAGGGGAAAGATAAGGATGAATCATGTATTTTTTGCAGATGACAACCTACTGTTTTGCAAGGCATCTATGCAAGAATGGGTTGGGTTAAATCAAATTTTATATGGTTATGAGAAGGCATTTGGGTAGCAACTAAACAAAGAGAAAACATCATTATTTTTCAGTACAAACACTAAGCAATCAACAAGGAATTACATCATGGAGATAGCTGGTTTAAGAGCCTCCTCTAACTTGGAAAAATATTTGGGATTGCCATCTTTAATTGGAAGGTCAAAAGTTAGAGAATTTCATAGCATAGTTGAAAGGGTCAATAAAAGAATTGAGAATTGGAAGAACAAATTCCTTTCACAGGTTGGCAAGGAGATTCTAATTAAGGCTGTCATTCAGGTCATTCCAACATATAACATGAGTGTGTTTTCTTTACCAAATGTATTATGTAATAAACAGAATGCTTTAATAGTAAATTTATGGTGGGGATCTCTAGAAAACTCTTCAAAAATTCATTGAAAAAATTGGGATAGACTAAGCATGAGCAAAACAGAAGGAGGAATGGGATTTAGAGATTTGGTGAGCTTCAATCTAGCTCTTCTAGCTAAATAAGTATGGAGAATACTCACGAATTCAACATCACTTGCAGCTAGAATATTGAAGGCAAACTATTTTCCTAACTCCTCTATTCTACATGCTAAATTAGGATCAAGACCCTCCTTTGCTTGGAGAAGCATATTCTCAGCAATTGATATAGTAAAGGAAGGATGCATATGGAGAGTTGCAGATGGACAAAAAATTGAAGTGTGGAAGGATAAATGAATTCCAAGACCTAGGATATGTAGCATTCAGTCACCAATGAAAGTCTTAACAGAAAATGCAAGGGTTGCAGAATTAATTGATCAAAATAATGGGTGGTGAAACATGCAACTTCTAAAAGATGCTTTCAATGAGGAAGAGGTAAAAGAGATACTGAAAATAACTGTTTCACAGAATGCTAGTGAAGATAAATTGGTGTGGAAAGGTACATCAAATGGGGACTTCTCAGCTAGAAATGCATATCATCTGTATAATCAGCAACAAAGAAGTAAGATGGGGGAATCCTTAACAAAAGGGGACCAAAGAGACTTATGGAAACATATATGGAAGTTACAAACAAAAAATTATGTTAAAGTTTCATATGGCGTGCAAGTACATATTCTTTACCTACAAAACAGAAACTGTATAAAAAGAAGATCACAGCAGATCCATTATGCCTCATTTGTCAGAATGCAAGTGAAACCCCAACACATATTCTCTGGTCATACCCATCTGCACAAGATGTATGGAGTTTAGGAAGCAGGAAAATATAAAAAGCTGCAATTACAGAGGAAGATTTTGGATCCATTTTTCTATCTATGTTTCAAAGAACAGGCCAGGATGAAATATGTTCATTTGCAAAAATAGCAAGGGCATTTCAATGGAATTTTGAAGATGGTTTCTTATCTCTAGTATCTTTATTCAACAGAGCTCAACCGGCACAACAAGAGTTTAGACAAGCACAAGGATTGCATGGAGGTTCACAAAGACTAATAAATCAACAAGTCAACACAATATGGAAAGCTCCACCACCAACTTGGCTCAAATTGAACTAAGATGTTGCTATCAGAGAAGCAGACTACAAAATTGGTATTGGAGTGGTCATCTGAGACAATGAAGGTGAGGCTCTAGCCACTTTAATGCAACCTCTTTCTTTTTGTTCACAATCAGCCACTGCAAAAGCAAGGGGTATGGTCACAGCAGCAATGTTGTGTAAAAATCTGGACCTACAAAATGTGGTCTTAGAAGGGGACTCAACTCAAGTAGTCAATGCTATGAGACAAAGCAAAGTGCCAAATGGGATACTCAGCTGCATGGTAGGGGATGCTAAAGCTGCCTTGATGGATATAAGATGCGAAATTCAGCATGTTAAGAGGGAGGCAAATAAGGTAGCACATCAACTGGCTCAAAAAGTTGTCTCATTGGGTTATGAAGTTTTAGATATAGACTACGTAAATCCAGAGATTATGTCTCTTGTAACGGTTGAAGGCCATAATACAGTTTGAAGCAATGAAGAACTTATGTGTTCAAAAAAAAAAATCTTCATCTAAATGCAAAATAGCAAAAATAGTCTTATAAATGTAAAATTCATTGGTGTTATGATAATGAAAAATGATTCTCCACTGACAAAGTGTACCAATCAATATTTTTTCTTTAAAACATTTGTGTATATTTATTTATAGTATTTTTAAAAAAATTAACACAAATGGTTTAAAAAAATTACATTGTCGGTACCGGATTTGGTACCTTTGATCCGTGGCTCTAGCACCGTCCTACGATTCACTGCATTTGAATAAACACTATTTAATCATTTATGTCTTTTATTATTATTTTTTTCATTTTCCCTCTCTTTTCTTTTATCTTCACAATCATATTATTTTTATCATTGATTTTGTCATCATCTTCTAATGTGACACTAAGTAATTAAAAAATTATTTATCATTCATTACTATCTTCCAATTATTTAATATCACGTAATCGGATCGTGATTTAGGAGATAATGAATATTTTTTTATTATTATAAAGATATTGTATTTTAATACAGAGTCATTATTAAAACTTCATAAAACAATGTTATAAAATAAAAATATTTGGGAAAAAATTTAGGATGAGTGATTTTTTAAGATTTTTTATAAGGATTATTTTGGTCTTTTTGGTGGGGAGGATACACTATCATCATATTAGTATACTGGCTCATTGCAAAATATTAAAAGATAAGAATATTGTAAATTTATTGGTAGTAGAGGAGATAAGTATAATTTTTTTTAAAAATGAATGAAGAATGTATGATTTTTAAAGAAGGGATAAATACAACAAGCTATTTTAGAAGACCATTGGTAAATGGCATTACTCTTAAGTATAAAAAAAAATTAAAAAAAAAAAAAAAAAAAAAAAAAAAAAAAAAAAACAGAAGGTTACATTAAAAGCATTACATCAATGATGTTACGATATTTTAAGGGTACGAAACTACTAAGAGGACATTACAAGGAGTGATAATTTGCATTTAGATGGTATTTTGGCAATTCATAAGAAGAATACTTCAAATTCAATAGGAATTCCTCATTAAAAACAATATTTATTATTTAAGCCAATTGTTCAATGAGTTAAGGACCTTTTCTTTTGGTGGGAGACTCTAGAAATCTCTGAAGTTTTGAAAATCGACCTTGTTTAAGTCAAAAATAAATTCTCGTAATAGAAAACGTAAAAGAAGTCATTTGTACACAGGTAAAGTGGAGGGTATGAACCCATTCAAATCTTAAAACATGATGGCCAATAAGGTTAGGGGTGGGACCGGGTATCTGCACCTGGCCTACCTGGCACACTTGCCCGAGCCCTGCCTAGAATGAGTGGGTAGCCCGCCCACATAAGGTAGGTGGAAGGGTAGGTGCCAACACCCCCCCCCCCTCCCTGAGCGGGGAAAAAGTAAGGGTGGATGTGAAAAAACATATAACATTCTCCCTCTCCGATGAACCCATAAACCTTCCCCGCTTGCCTTTCTGTCTCTCTCTCGCCTCTCAATCTCTCGCCTCTCGGTCTTCTCTCTATCTCACTCTCTCTCGCTTCTTGGTTACTCTCGCCCTCGTTGAAATCTCCGCTTCGTCGCGGAGAATTCGTTGTCATTTCTATTATAAGTAACTCAAAACCCTAAAATGCTATTAGTTTTTGGATTATTTTGTATGTTCAATGGAGGATGAGGTTGTTTTTGGATGTTGTGGAGTTGATTTGTGATTTGGATGCTTCGAATCTCAATTTAGAATTAGATTTACTTGATGTTCGACTTTGGTTAGGCTTTCAATTTAAACTAAACCCTAAATTGGTTTATTCTTTGTGACTTTGTGTGATTTTAGTTTCTGTGGTTGATTCTTTCTGCTATGTCAATTGTTTGATACTCTAAAATGGATAGCAATGATTCTAATAGTGTGGGTGATCATGTCAACTCTCCAAGCCCGAACAATCCAAACACTAGTGCTAGTGTTACCGTCCTTACACCTATCTCTACCCCTACCCAAACTTCTATGAGTCCACCAAAGAAAAAAATTGCCTCTATAGTGTGGGATCATTTTACCAAATTAGATAATAGTGACCCTAATGACCCACAGACAAAATGCAACTGTTGTGGTGTCATTTATGGTTATCACTATAAACAACATGACATTTTTCAAATGAAAAACCATATACAAGACTAATGCAAGAAAAGTTATATACGATGTGCCCTACTTGAAAAGAATCAAAGTCAGTTAGAGATTGGAGGGACATAAATTTCTCATTCCTGGAGTTATTTGTCATAATTTTACATTAATTTGTAATATTTTTAAATTTTTATTTATAAACTTTATTTAGGAATTGTAATACTTTAGAGCATCCGCATCGGACTCGTTAAAACTCCTGAAAAGCTAAAATATGAACTTTGTGGTCTTTAAACGAGCTACATTGGATTCGGTAAAACAGAAGAGTTAAAGCTTTCAACTACAGTAAGTCCATCCCATTCTTCATATATAGCGAGTCACTGTTAATCATCAAATTATTATTTTATTCTAAAATCACATCTCCTCAACCGTGAATGAACTACTCTGTGTATATATATTGTTTTTATGAACTGTTTTGAAAGTGAAAATGGTGAAAATCTGTACTCTTTTTTGAATTGTTGGTGGAAATGAAGTTTTAATTGTTTCCAGTTGGGTCAAGTTATATTTTCTTTATTAATTAAATTATTAATTAACATATGGTAAGTGTAATTGCAATAAAAGAAAAAATTAAAAATATTATTATTAAAAAAATAATATTATATTATTATTTTGATGAATCTAATGGCTAATCCAATGTGGGATTATGGATAGAAAGGTTTTACATTTATGAAAAATATATACTTTTCATCAAATTTTAAAGATAAATTTGATGAGTCAAATGTCAATGCTCTTAAATGTAAACTTTATTTATTTTTAGTTTGAAATTGATATATTTTTTTATGGAAAGCCATTTCTGAGCCCATAGTGAGGCCAGGTGGCGGGGCCGAAAACCTGGCCCCCCCGTCCAAGCGGGTGCAGGGGGCTAGGAAGATCAGCTACCCACCCCGTATAGGGCATGTAGCAGCCCTAAATAAGGTGGAGTTTTCTTCATTGGTCCTGCCCTACTCAATTTCCCAACACCTCCTCCCTTGATGTTGCTCCTTTGGAAGTTGGAACAGCTACTTGTTTTGACATAACCAGCACTTATTTTGTAACAGGGGTTGCTCAAACAGTAAGGGAAGAAAAACAAAAAATAAATAAGAAGCAATAGCTTTGGTTGAGACTAAAAAATGCGTAGCAGAACTGAACTGCATGGCAACCAAACACACAGCAGTAATCCAAAAAAAATTGAGGTTTAAATACACGAAAAAAGTGGAACTAAAAGACAGAAATTTACCACAAAAAAAAAAGCATTACAGAGTTTGAGCAAGGAGGGGGAGGAAGTGGAAGGGGCAAACTACAAAAGGAGGCATACACATTAGGAGCTAAAATGGGACAACAAATGAACATCTCAATTTACATTCGCTAACAGATATGAAAACCGAAAGCTAGCAAATTGTTTCTAATCCCTAGAAAACGTTATTGTCATTTTCTTTTTTTCTTTCTTTCTTTGGCTACAAAGAATTGTGGAAACCTGCTAACTATATAGTCTTTGCTTCACCCGCCTACCATTCACGTCGCTGCCATCGAGGATAGCTTCATTCCCATGCCTGCATACAATGACAGAGTGTTCGCTAACTCTACCCACATACTCCAAGAGTTCTGTCAGGACAGAGGGGCAGCTCTGCTTTAAGTATTCAAAACCATCTGTCTGCATCACAGCTGTAAAATATATATATATATATATATGATAACGATCAGCAGCAGCCAAATATTCAGAGAAAATTTCCAAAACAGTACAAGAATAATCACCAAAATACTTTGGAAAACCAGTTGATTATATCTAAATTCCTAAAATGTCCCCCTTGATCGAGGCAAGCCGGACGCTTGTAACCAAATCAAGTTTCAAGAAATCCAAGGAGTTACAGCGTCTTTTTTCGGCAATAAACTATAACGCTAAGGGTGGTAGCTCAACTAGAGGGAAGTCTAAAGGAAGGGCATTGTGAAGACAGGGTAACAAGGGGTTGGGGTGGGGTTTTTGGATAGAGTTTTAGTTCTACGAAAAGCAAGGGGTTGGGGTTGGGGTTGGGGTTGGGGTTGGGGTTGGGGTCGGGCTTGGTATATTTTGGGTTGTTTTTCACGGGCTTTTTGGGTTATTAGGGGGTTTTTCTATTATGGGCAAAGTGTTTTCTTGTATACATTCAGTGTACTTGGTTCCTCTTTTTTTATATACAAATATAATATTTTTACTTATCAAAAAAAAAAATCCTAAAATGTCTCCAAGAACATTAAAACACTGTTCTTGGATTATGTTCACAGCACTAGAAAAGCCTCTGATTTTTCTATTCTGTAACCGTAATTTAACATAAAATCCTTTCCATACCTTTCCTTTTGAAACTCCAAATCACTAGTCCTTATCTCTCCTCCCCACCACAAAACCCTAACCCTAACAATCTAAAACCCCAAAATCCATTGCTTCCAAAAGAATTCTGCAACTATAGAACATCAAGACCTCAATCTTTTCACCATAACTATTCAATCACTTATTCTAAAACTCAAGTTGCTGCTATTCTAAATTACATTTAATTTCTTGAGACCTTTTTTTTTTTTTTTTTTTTGTGATGACCACCCCACGGTAGAGCTCTTAGGACTCACCCATGAAACCTAAACCCCTGAGGAGACTAGCACCAACCCACAGCATAACCTCCCACTTAAATCGCAGTTTGATCCCAGGGGGAATCGAACCTGTGACATGGGGCTCATGCACACAAGTTCGCCCTTACCACTTGGACTACCCACGGGTGGGATCTTTATCCCAAGTCCATTAGATATCAGTCAGTTACGCCCCTACATTTCCACATTGTGGAAGATCCTACACATTTATATGTGGTAGAAAGAGCTGAAGATGCATCCTAAAGAAAAAATGTTTCAAGACATACTTCAAGAGATGCTTAATAATGAGGGTTTTTACCCAAGGTGAGCATATAATAATTGCTCAATCCAAGGGTCAGTTGAGATTTGAAAGTCAAAAGAAAATGTCTCCAGTAAGTTTTCTTATGTCCAGGTAGCTATTATCGTGTGGAAGAAAATCACCAATTTAGAGATATGAAAATAAGTTGGAGGAAACAGTTTTCAAGCCTAAACACAGAAATGAACTAACGGGGTTGAATGCACTGTTTTGGCAGAAGAAATTGACAAATCAGATTCCAGTCAGGCCCCTATTGTGCCATAATAAGCAACTAAATGACCTGAGATTTTCTACAACACTGCTCTAACGTTTAGCCAAAGAAAAACGGGATGTGGCAGCTGACAAGTGTAAGGTAGTGCCAAAAGAAGGTTCTAAATTCTTCACAGTTAGTGCAGTAAGATATATACAGAAAAATGGGGGAACAAGTGACTAAAAAAAATAGAAATGGGGGACAACTTGGAGATTAATACCAAGTTCAGGCAGCAAAGCAAACAAAAAATGCACTGCCTATTCAAAACATGCACGCCATTGATTTTTTCATTCCTGAAAATTCCAACTACTAGTTCCGCCTTTTATTTGATGTTGAAATTCAAGAAACCAAGAGTATTCTCTATCCAACATTTTAAAACTTACAGACAATTTTCTCCAACCAGACAAGAATGATGCAGGAAGCCAAAAGCCAGTTTTATATTAATATTTTCACTAACTTAAAGAGTCGTGAGCATTTTCATAATTTCCACTATGGAAAAGGAGCTACAATTTTTTTCTACTAGATCTCTTTTTTTGGATTCTATCATGTTATTGCCATTTTCATTGTGGGTTATGCCGGTTATTTGGTCCACTTAATAATCAAAGCCTATTAAGGCTCTGTTTGGTTGCTGAGTTCAGTCTAATTTTGAGCTAAATTTAACATCCAAACACCCAACTCTCAAATTACTAAACTCATCTCAACTCAAAACCTTCTTACACGTGGGACCCACAACCTTTTTCAACTTAAAACATTTTTATACATGGGACCCACAACCTTTTCAATTTTCCATAAAAAGTACTAAAATCATCTTAACATTCAAACACACTTTAAACTCAGTTTAGATGGGTCCCACATAACTCTCTTCACTACTCAACTCACTACTATTCATAAAGAACTAAATTCAATTGAGCTCAGCTCAACATCCAAACGCAGCCTAAGTCCACTTATTAGTGTAAAGCGTTTGTCGTCGAGCTATAAAGATAAAACTTCCTATTGAAGGGAGAGCATCTTTCCTTTATTTTATTTTTTTTGCAAGATAAAATTTTATAAAATCAAGTACACAGGCATTGCCCAAGTACACGGTATTCAAGGAAGAGTATCTTGAATTTCAAAACAACAAAATATTCTTTGAGATTTGTGACTTGTGAGATGTTCTCCAAAGTATGATGCCAAGGAAATCATAGGTATAATCTAGGAAATATAAGGGCAATGTCCACAGGCTTTTCTTATTAGCTATGATTCAATCCTTTTCTCTTTTAATTTCCGACAGCTCATCCAACCTTCAAACCTCATAATTCCACCTTTAATTTTCACTCCAATGATAAAAACTCTAGTCCATTTCCCATTAATGAGCACCCAAACCAAACAGAAAAAATAAGAATAACATTCTCAGGTTAGTGCTCACAACACAAAAACAGCCTCTACTTTTGCCCTCTCCTACCATAAGTTGACTCCAAATCATTTCCCTTACCTTCCCTTTTTATTTCAAATTCATTAGTCTTTACCTATCTCTTTTCCACCACAGAACTCTAGTTCTAATCACCATAAACCCTGAAAACACACCGACACCATAAGCATCAAATCGCTGCTGTCCTTAATTACAAAGTAGGACCTTTGGATGTTTTTCTCTTTTTTTTTTCTTCTTATAAATACTGGATTTTTGCAATTCTTCATTTATAAATTTCCAAGAACAATAAGAAAGAAAAAACTCACCTTTCAGATTTTCAAGCATTGCAACAAATTTGAGACACACAGCTTTCAGCTGGAAACAGTGATGCTGCTCTGCCAAAGCTAACGTCGTTGCTACTGTGTTTATTGCAACACCTTCACAAAGTTTGGCCTCACATAGCACCCTGAGTCTTTCAAGGCCATACCGATCAGCTGCTGCAAGCAGATGCTGAGCCATCAAAGTAGAAGCCCATTTTGAATTCAAACCAGTAAGTTCTTGCATGTCAGGTAGAGAGTCCCAGTATATAAAATGAAGCAAAGTCTGCATCGGCAAGCAAGTCAAAACAGGAATTAAATTGTGTCTGCATCATTGACCAACCCAACAATGGGGCTTTGAAAAGGGTGCTATATTATCTTTTTCTAGTGAAGAGTCAAATGGATGCTGCAAAAAAGGTAATACACATCCATGCCTCGCAAAAAGAAAAAGTAGATGGAAATATTGGAAAAATATTATTATGGAAAATAACAATAGTGCAAACAGTCATTACTGGCAGTTTAACAGAGCGTACAGCCACATTCACACCTAAGCAACATTGACTAATAAATAAAATGGACCCAAAATAGAAGAGTATTGTTTTGAACCTTAAAAACAGGAGCCTCCATGTCTTCAACCTTTATACACTGGGTATTCTGGTCCCTCATTGGACCAACAAGTTGAGCCCTAAACACAGGTGAACGAGCTGCAAGTACCAACTTATGAGCTGCAAACGTTTCCCCATCAACTTCAAAATTCACATCCGTTCCCTTTCCACTTTCTAGTAGTTTCCCAAAATGTTGACCAATACTAGAAGGTGGTGGTGCAATGGAGTAAGTCTTAGGCCCCTCTGTATAAGATCTCACAACACCAACGCTACAGTGAACCGAAAGGCAATCATCTTTAAGGTAGTCAGATGTCTCTAGAGCAGTTCTTTTGAAAAACCGCTTGTAACCCCTGCAGCATCCAACAAAGAAACCCATTATACAGTACTTTCCACTTAACCGACCAAAATCAGTTCAATTACATCAAACAGTGTACAGGTGCAATGTAGAAACCTAAAATGAATAATCGCTGGCTTCTAATATACTCCTGCCTAGCTCTAAATAAACCTAAACACAAATTTTATAAGAACACTACTTTTTCACAAGTAATCCTTCATGAAATAAAACATCCATCCAATGAATTATAAATAAGCGATAAAAGGCTCGGCATATGTACTCCAAAAATTTCAATGAATTAGGAAAGCAATCTTGTGGTACCATTTATAGCAAAAAATGGCATAATAAGAAAGTCTAAGTCCATTTGATCTAATATGTTTGCTGAACCATTGTCTGCATCCTAGGCTCTCTAGAAGTTTCTGACTCCAATAATAGATGATCATTGCTTTATACCTTATAACGATTCGTCAATCTTATGTTTATGGTATGTCTAAGTGGCAGAAAAGAAAGAAAATTCATGTAAGTATTAATTGGGAAAATTGCCCCTGTAGGCAACTCCAAATATTTGGTATGTCAATCTTATGTTTATGGTATGTCTAAGTGGCGGAAAAGAAAGAAAATTCATGCAAGTATTAACTGGGAAAATTTCCCCTGTAGGCAACTCCAAATATTTGGGATAAAGGCTTTCTCGGAGTCATATAATGTGTATAATGTTCGAAGAAAAATTACATCGTTGCACTAACAAGAAGAGATTCTGTCACTAACAATTTTATTTGGAAAAAAGAAAACGACGCCAATACAACTCATAACCTATAAAATTAATTCAGCAAACCACCCACTTCGACATCTCAACATCATTAAAGAATTCCCAAAGACCAAAAGAAGAATCGTATTTATTCCTTAAGCTTGGTAATTGCTCGTTCACAACATATTTTTAATTAAAACAATCTATGAGCCAAAATACACAGCTTGCAATATTTGAACACGAGACTCATCATCAATCATCATCATCGTCATCATCGTTATGACGATGATCAAGAAATCTAAAATTAGAAAAACCTACCACATGCTACCACGATATTTGAGCGTATAGGGTCCACTGTCCGGAGTCCTCCCGAAGTGGGTGTGCACCTTGTGCCTCTCCTTGCCACTCTGGTCGAAAAGCGTCAATTCGAAGAGCGCCCTGACGTCGGTCCCTTCGCTGGCCAGCGCGATGAAGAGAGAAACGTAGGCGGCATTGTCTTCAACGCTCTTCCCATCGGGGTAGAAATAGATCGCCCACGAGTAGCCGCCGACGACGAAAGTATCGGAGGCCATATACTTCCCAATTCCCATCCCCTTAGAGAGCGAGTACCCCGAGATCTTGAACTGGTGAGAGCCGTTCACGGTCTCGGTGATGGACGTCGATGTCGTAGTGGAAGGCGAAGGAGAAGAAGAGGAAGAAGAATAAGAAAAAGAAGGCCTGGAATTGGGGCTTTCTCTAAGAACCTTTCCCATCCCCAAGCCACGAGAATCGGATCCAAAAAAATAAAACCTAGTATCAAAAGCTGAAGAAATACAAAGGGAAGGGATATATCTAGTGGCTGACGAGGGAAATTGAGGGGTCGGGGAATGAATTAGACTATTGCTTAGACTCGGTGCAGCCGGGAAATTTTCTCGGGAAAGCGAATGTTTGGTGAGAAAATCTCGGGAAATTTTCCCGAAGCTGAGAATTTCGTGGGTTTTTTTTTTAATTTTTTGAGAAGAATTTCGTGGGTATTTAACAATCCGTCTAGGTTCAGGCGTTTTGACGGACACAAAGCCGACATGGCAGGTGCATTTTTTTATAAGAGTCGGCTCCTCTGCGGCCCGCTCTACTTGACCGAAATTTACTTTTGAAATTTTTTATTTTTATTTTTTATTTACATTTTTTTAATATATTTAAATATTTTTAAAAAATAAAAAAATACATCAATATATTTAAAAGTACTTTCTTAATCATTAAGTAAAAATAAAAAAAAATAAAAAAAATCCGAACAGTCAAGTAGAGCGGTAACAATGGTTGGACAAACTAACTTTTTCCTTTTTATAAAAGAAACGGAAAAAGAAAAACCCGAAGAGAAGAAGAAGAAACATCGGCTTTAGGCTGAGCAAAAATTTACAGTATAACCGACCATATGCATGAGGAAGTAAATAATATAGAAAACATATACAAAATTAACTTCATTAAAAACATAATACTTATAAGGAGACTAATTCTCAAAAGAGTTGGAAGTATGAGACAAGAAGAAATGAAGGTTCACAAAGGATAGATAGTAGAGAGTGGGTAAGACTTGAGTGAGGAAGACCAGAGAGATTTAGACGAGAGAAGAAGAGGTTTTAGATGAGAGTTTCTGAATGCCCTTCTTTCTTTACGGACTCCTTTATATAGACACTAAAACAGTACAAAACAGTAATTGTAATAATACATGAATGGTATCAGTCGACACTAGAACAGTACAGAACAGTAATTCTAATAATACATGAACAATATCAACACGTGAACTAGAACAGTATATACAAAGTTATTTGTCGTTTTCCTGGATAATAATTTTGGGCAGCGATAATAATCTTACATGAATAGTATAGACGAAGTTGTTTGTCTTCATTTTTCTGAGGAGATAATACTTCTGACAACTTCCATTTGTCATGCTAACTAATTGAAAAAGTAGTAATCTTCTGGAATCACAAATCTGAGGGTCATAATTTGCTAATTCCATATCGAACGGGTCTTGAGAATCCATCAGATGTACTGGATGATAGGGTGAGTAATTTTGAGAATGAGAGGTGGCTGAGTTACCCTGTGAATGAGAAGCCTGTTGAAAAGGAGATGCCTGATGAACCGGTGATAATGCAAGTTGCTGTAATGGAGATAATCTGCTTGGATGTTGTGCTTCTTCTTTATCATCGCTCTCTAAGACTTGTGACATTGTTTCGGCTAATTTTTTCAAGTCGACTTGTGACATTGTTTCGGCTAATTTTTTCAAGTCTTTCTTGTTGGTAATATATGCTAATTGTGCCTGAAATCTGCTCCGTTGGACTATAACTTCTGAAGTTTTGGTAATTTTTGAAAACATTTTTAAGGCATGATCATAATTGTTTTTTTCCCACCATTTGATAGAAACTTGGCGGGCTAAAGACATAATGGTTTTGAGAGAGGGATGAGATTTGATAACGTACTCCCATTTTATAATCCAATTTGATTTTGTTTTGAGGAAGAAAATAAGAAATAGTGAACAATGGATTAATGCTGATGGGCTGTCATCTTGTGAAGTAAAAATTCAAAAACTTTCTTAGAGGGGGAGAGGAATGAGAAGAGGCTCGGGTCCATAATAGTCCCACCATAGTAAAAACCATTTTGGGAGTGTGTTGATTTCTTGTAATTTGTCAAAATGAATGAACCACAAATGACGCAAATTTTTATTTTGTTTTAAAAAGAGCAAGCGGCGGCTTTTTTCACATTTATGAAACCCAATGATTCTATATTTCTCCGAAATGTTGCTCTCGCCTATTTGTTATTATTATTATTATTATTATGTTATTTCAGTTCAACATCACTGACCCAACCACTAGGTGCCAGAAGAAGCTTGAAATCTATAAAATATTCTCTAGATGGAGAAAAGGAATGAGCACGCATCTCCTATAACACCTTCTACCGCAGATCCATCAATAAATCCATCAACCCAGGTATTCATCAATTAAAGTTAAAATTCAATTTTTGTTCATTATCATGACTGGTTTTGTTCCATAGGTGATACCAAGACAATTCTATCCACATTTCTCAACACCTCCTACTGCAAATTCATCAACTAATCTAACAACCCAGGTGAAGTGAATATTAAATCAAGTTCATTTGATTGTTCTAATAATATCTATATTTATATTACTACATCTTTGTTTCATAATCATTATTGATTTATATGTTAGGTGATATCAATACCATTTTATCCGAATTTCTCAAACTATATGCATGGTTGCCATCTACCAATGCCTCATGCATGGTTATCACATTTTGTTCCTCGTCCTGATGCCAGCCCATCTATATGGACTAGTCAGGTGATAAGTTCGTTCGTTAAGTAGTGCGCTTATTTTTTCACCATGTTTCTAATCGATTTAAAACATGGATTTGCTTTGTGGGTGTATACTGCAAGGAAATATTATGCCCCCATTTCACTCATCAGTTAACCCTTCGATTGGTTTACACTTCGCGAGTTCAAGCCATGTAAAAGAAATTCAAAAGGCCACACCTGACTCTAGGGAGGTTGAAAGTTTGTCTATGCCCTCTGTTCCTAGTACTATTGAACCCAAGATGACGATGAGTCTTGGACACAAAATATAGTGCATACTGTGGGGGCGATAGCATTAAGGAGTCGAAGTTAGGAATGGTGTTTAAATCCGAAGAAAAATTACTTTCTTATTATAAGAGATATGGGGAACAATGCAGTTTTGGGGTAACGATGCAAAGGAGTAAGAGGTATGAGGATGGGACTCTCATACATGTCACATTGGGTTGTGCCCGTGGAGGAAAGGCACGGAACCATATGTCAAATGTCGCGAGGCCACGTCCGACATAAAAAATAGACTGTAAGACAAAGATAAATGCTACGTTTATTGATGTGATGCTGAAAGTGTTGAGTGTACACAATAAGCACAATCACGGCCTAAGTCCACAAAAATCAAGACTCTTTCATTGCTGAGCGAGTCTGTAAAGAGAGTCTTAGATACAAATGATCAGGCGGGGATCCGAATAAATAAGAGTTTTGCCTATCTTATGCAAGGAGCGGGTGGGTATGAGAACTTGTCATTCTTAGAGAAAGATTGTCGTAATTATATTGATAAGGCACGTTACCTTCGACTTGGGAAAGGTGGCACTGGAGCCCTCCGTGAGTATTTTACTAGGATGCAATACAAGAATGATGGATTTTTTACACTAATGCATTTGGATGATGACGGCAAGTTGAGGAATGTTTTATGGGCAAATGCACGAAGTAGAGCAACCTACAAATATTTTGGCGATGTCGTCACATTCGACACCACATATTTGACAAACAGATATGGGATGCCTTTTGCACCATTTGTGGGTGTATGTAAATCACCATGGCCAGTCAATCCTTTTGGGAGTAGGATAGATTTCTAGTGAGGATACTGAAACATTTACATGGTTAGTTGAGACTTGGTTAAATTGTATGGGCGGTAAAGTCTCGAAGGCTATTATCACAAATTAAGATAGAGCAATGAAAAATATGATTGTTGTTGTCTTTCTAAATAGCCGACATAGATTTTGCTTGTGGTACATCCTAAAAAAGTACAAAAGAAGTTGGGTTCTCACAATGCATACAAAACCGAGTTGAAAAGTCAGTTGCTCAAGTGTATGTATGACTCTCAGACCATTGAGGAGTTTGAAAAATGTTGGGATGTATTAATTACAACGTACAACTTGCAGGAGAATGTCTGGTTGAAATCATTATACACTGAGCGTACCTATTGGGCATCAGTATTCCTCAAAATATTTTTTCTAGACTAGAATGAGTATAACCCAACAAAGCGAGAGTATGAATGTTTTCTTCGATAGGTATGTTCATGCTAGAACAAACTTAGAAGAGTTTGTCGATCAGTTCAATAATGCATTAAGGAAGAAGATTGAGAATGAAAATGGGCAGACTTCCACTCATTCAATGTCACAATTACAGTCGTATCTACCTCTCAACTCGAGAAAATATTTCAGAAGTTGTACACAAACTCTAAATTAAGAGAAGTTCAGCAAGAAGTAATGGAGATGCTTAGTTGTTTTCTAGTTCTACAACAAAATGATGGTGTAATTGCAAAGTATCATGTAAAAGATGAAGTCCATGTTGATGATTTCATCAAGGAGGTTACACATTATGTGTACTTTAATGGGGCTGAGTGCGAGGTAAAGTGTTTATGTGGATTGTTTGAGATGAGAGGTATATGTGTAGACATGTATTAGTCATTAAGGGTGTAAAAATAAAATCGAGAAACCGGACTAGACCGGCCCGAACCGAACCGAACCGGTCAAACCAGTCTGGTCCGAAATCAGTTTCCATAATGGCAAAACTAGCTGGAACCAGTCCAGTTCCGATTCTAGGCTTTTTAAGCCCGGCCTGGACCGGTTCTATCTAATATATATTTTAATTTTTTTTAATATTATATATAATATTTTTTATATTATATATAATTTTTATATATAATATATATAATAATATAAATTAATTTAAAAATAAACTGAAATTGATAAATCACATCAATTGAAAAAAAAATCCTAAATATCAAAAGATTTGAATTTATATACCAAATTTGTAAATAAGATCACTAAAATATTATTTACCAAAAAAGAAAGAAAATCACTCAAATATTATTACCAAATTTTTATGGCCTAAGAAATTTTCAATATATTATTTTTTATAAGTACATGATACATTAGTAAATTAGTAATACTAATATACATTAGTATATAATGTATATTAATTATAATTTACATTTTATGGCCTAATACTAAGTCTAATACTATTAATTGATTGTTTAAAGAGAAGGTTTCCTTATTAGAAACATGTCAAGAGGTGTTAGGGCAATTTTTTTTTATTAATAGCAACAGATTTTGGAATAAAAGTATAAAACATATTTTTTTTAAACAGATTTTTTTTTAGATATAAACAGGTTTTTTTTTACAAATTTGCATTTTATTAAAACTGGAAAACCGGACTGGAACCAGTAAAACCGGATGTAACGGTTTGGGGGGTAATCGGTGCGTAATTGACTTTTGAAAATGTAAAACCGGTACATACCGGTTCAGTCCTAAATTTTATCCAAAACCGGACCGAACCAAACCGGTTTCACCCCTATTAGTCATTTTGAGGGCTAACCGAGTTCTTTCGTTGCCCGATAAGTATATATTGGACCGATGGAGGAAGGATATAAAAAGAAGATATATCTTGATAAGTAGTAGTTATGACATAGCTTAGGCAAGGCCAGAAGTGAGCAAATATTCACGTATAATGAAGATATGTGGCGACGTCACAACAAATGCAGCTTAATAATCCAAACAAGCCACCAATCCAAATTTATTCCAACGTTGCAGTTACAACTGTAGATACAACTATAACTACGAACAAGGTCTAATGTTTTGTGCTGTTATATTACGTTATATTATCTTCACATATGCAACTTAGGGTGGATGGAACACAGTTGGGGATGGATGTAACACAGCCAGATAAAGGGGATGGGACACGACCGGAGCTGTAGTTGGGGATTTTGGTTTTGTTATCATTGGTATGTATCCTTAAAAATGTACTTAAAATGTATAAAGTTGTTCATTTAAGTTAGTAGTTGATTTATTTGGTTATCCAATTTTGCTAATTGCAATATCTTAACCTTGCAGATTAAGGTACAAGTGTTGGTGAAATTACAAATATAGCAACCAAGAGCCGAGCGAAGCATTTAGGGATGTAAAACTATTAATTTATGTTAAAATCCTTCATGGGCTGTAAACAATATTAATTGGTTTTCCCATGTAGTGTGTGGTTTGGATTTTACATTTCCTTCATGGGCTGTAAAAAATATTTTAGAGTTCATTTTAATAGACATGGGTGTGATTTTATATTAGTATCAGGTTGATAGATGTGGATTTCCTTTTGTATTTGTCAGCTTCTAATCCTGAAATGTTATCAGATTGGTAGATGTCGGTTTGTAAATATATGAACTTGACATGAGATGGTCATTTTGATTGCATATTCTTCTACTCTTGGACATTGACTTAGTATTTTTTTTTTCCATTTAGGGGATACTAACTTTTGAGAGTATGCAATTTTCTATGTGAGATAGTGCCGAAAACTAAAAAGACCCTATGCTTCATACACAGCAATATGTCGCAACAAAAATTTCCCTATGCATCATACATGGACTAAGAGGATTCAACAAATATCTTAGAAAGTGGTTTTAACGTAGATGAGAATTGTCAATACTAACATGAAATTTAACGAAAGGTTCCATTATACATAACAACATTCCAATTAGTCTCCAACATACGCTATACAAAGTTTCCATTAGGTGGGATTATCACTTTGATTGTATCAAGTACAATGATATTAATATGGTAATAACCCAATACACACAAAGAACGGTGCTTTCACGCCGGATGTCTGCTTGTTGCATTTGAATTACGACTTGTTTCTTGTGGACTCCCAACTTCCTATTCACAATCTATTCCTCTCTTTTTTTAATCTCTTCCTCCTTCCTTAATAATTCAGATTCTATCTTTACAAGTTCTTTCTCTCTGTCTTCACTACTATCTGTCCATTTGAAATATTTGCAGTATAGTAATCCCTGATTATACACAAACAAGCAACTAGTATGTTAAATATCAAAATTATCTAAGAACCCATGAAACGTCATAGTAATGAAAATATGTTCTACCTCCGTATTATACTTTGGACACCCAAAAAATGATCGTCCCGGATTTCTTGACGTATTTGATGTTCTAAGTGGAGATTTCTAACCGCAAATGCACGTTGAGTCATTCCTCGAAGTTCGGTTAACAAGAAAAGATGGATACACAAACGATGTCATTCTAAGTCTATCAGAAGGAATCACAACACCAATTCTAATGACATTGAGTGAATGTGACTAGGGGTGAAAAAAAAAAAAAAGGTGAACCGATAAACCAAACCGGACCGGTTTGGTCCGGTACCAGGTTCGGTCCAGTCCAGTACCAGTTCCATTTTTCTCAAAATAGGTCAAAATCGGTCCGGTTATGATTTTCCTTTTTCTAACACTGGACCAGACTGGTTCATATATATTTTTTAATTTTTTATATTGTATAAAATATTTTTATATTATATATAGTTTTTTATTATATGATAAATTACTAATTAATATAATATTAAATTTTAAAATCATATATAAATAACTATATATTATCACTATAGTCTATTGTATTAGTAGTTACACTAATACTATATCTCTATATATTATAATATACTATAATATATCACTATATTATATATTATAATATATCACTATAGTCTATAATACAATTATAATTTATATTATAATATTCAACAATATATTATCACTATATTATTATATACTATAATATATATACTATATAATATACCAAAAAATCGGAACGAACCGGACTGGAATCGGTAAAATCAGAAGTACTGGTTTAGGGGTGTAACTGGTGTGATATCGGTTTTTCAAATCTCAAAATCGATATATACCGATTTGGTTCTTAAATATGTCCAAAATTAAACCGAATTGGACCGATTACACATGACACTAGGTGCCTTTAAGCTGCGAATAATCGAAATAAAGGTCAAACTCAGTGTAACGTATCCATCAAGCAATAAAAAACATTAAATTGCACAAGTCAAATAAATCTAAAACCTGAAAATTAAAACAAATCCATCAACCTATATCCATGACACGTGACACTCAGTGCCTTTATGCTGCAAATAATATAAAAAAAAGTTTAAACTCAGTTTAACCCATCCATGCATCAAGCAATGAAAAACAGTCGACTGGACAAGTCAAATAATACCAATCCTTGTAAATTAAGTTTATCTGAATATTCATGATAAGGACGAGCATTTAGCATTGAGAGAAAATGTTCTTACTGAACAAGAGAAAATGCTGGTTATTGTGTCTCTCTTATCTTTCCACCTCATTTACTCATATGTGGTCGTATTTTCACATAATTAATAAATAAGACTCCCATCACTTGAAATGAAAAATCCCATCACCATTCATAATAGCAATCCATTTCTTCTTACATCAATAACCGAAAGTATTAGATTAATGACGTCACAGGTAACATTATTCATATTTTAAAGGAGCTTATAAGGCACCAAGGGGACATTACATGGAGTGATGATTTGCATTTAAATCGTGTTTTTGCCATATCATTACATAGACATCTTAAACATGAATTATCATAAAACTAAGAGAAATACTCTAACCACAAAGTGATTACACAAAAGTAATTCTACAAACTGATTTGACTTCATGTGATTTATCAGATTGTAAAATTACTTTTATTATAAAGCAAATATGACGGATCGCATAAAACCACATCAATTTGGATGATTACTTTTGTGTAAAACTAAAAGGAACGGCATGGGATTCATCTGTACACAAGAAAAATGGAGGAATTTTCTTCATTGTTACTGCATTAATGATTTTCCCAACACCTCTTTTCTTCTCCTTTGTTGTTGCTCTTTGATCAAACGGCTCGGGATAAAAACAAAAAATAAATAAGAATCAATAGGCTTTGATTGGGAATAAAAAAAATGTGTAACACAACTGAATCTCATGGAGACAAAACACACAACAGTAATCCAAAAAATTTGAGGTTAAATACACAAAAAAGTGGTACTGAAAAACAGAGGAAGAAAAGCATTACACAGTTTGATCAAGGAAAGGGGAGGAAGTGGAAGTGGCAAACTACAACAGAAGGCTTACAAATTACGAGCTAAAATTGGACAACAAATGCACATCTCAATTTACATTCGCTTACAGATATGAAAACCGGAAGCTAGCAAATTGTTTCTAATCCCTAGAAAACGTTATTGTCCTTTTTTCTTTTTTCTTTCTTTGGCTACAAAGAATTGTGGAAACCTGCTAACTATAGTCTTTGCTTCACCCGCCTACCATTCACGTCGCTGCCATCGAGGATAGCTTCATTCCCATGCCTGCATACAATGACGGAGTGTTCGCTAACTCTACCCACGTACTCCAAGAGTTCTGTAAGAACAGAGGGGCAGCTCTGCTTTAAGTATTCAAAACCATCTGTCTGCATCACAGCTGTGAACAAAAAAATACGATAATAATCAGAAGCAGCCCAACATTCAGAGAAACATCCCAAGACAGTACAAGAATACTCATCGAAATACTTGGAATCCAGTTGATTATATCTATATTTTTCCATTCTCTCACCATAATTTAACATCAAACCTTCCCTTATCTCTCTCTTTTACAACGCAAAACCCTAACATTCGTTAGAACATCAGGACCTCAATCTTTTGACCATAACTCTACAATCTCCCTACTTTTTAAAAAAAAAAACTCTACAATCTCCTTATTCTAAGAAATTCATGTTGCTGCTATTCTAAATTACATTTTATTTCTTGAGATCTTTATCCAAAGTCCATTAGAAATCAATCAGTACAGCTATAGTGATGCAGTAGAAAGAGCTGAAGATGCATCTTAAAGGAAAAATGCTTCAAGAGATGCTTAATAATGAGAGTTTTTCCTCAAGGTGATCAATTGGTGATGCTTGTGCTAGAAAGTTGATGAGCAAACAATCAAATATGCAATAAATGAATGTGAGCATATAATTATTGTTCAATCCAAGGGTGAGTCAAAAAGAAAATGTCTCTAGCAGAGTTTTCTGATTTTCAGAAAGCAATTATCGTGTGGAAGAAAATCAAATTAATTTAGAGATCTGACAATAAAGTAGAGGAAACAATTTGCAACTTAAACAGAGAAATGAACTTGCAAGAAAGCAAACTAAAAAGCTAGAACTGCTGACAAAGTTTGAGTAACAAGACAGATGAACTGAGTGATGAGTTTCCAGAATAGCATCACAGTGTGAGACAAAAGCTTATGGAAAGCTTCAGCAAGCAACTAAGCTACCTAAACCTCCAACAAGAGGTGATACAGCTGCTAGAATGTCAAATATGCCACATATCATTGGAAAGAAAGATCCCAAACTGCTTGACAAAAAGAAGATTGAACATGAGAACCAAGAAAAGAGGTTGAATGCACTGTTTTGGAAGAAGAATTTGACAAATCAGATTCCAGTCAGTCCCTATTGCGCCTTAATAAGCAACCAAATGACCTGAGCTTTTCTACATCATTGTTCTTAATGTTGTAGCCAAAGAAGTAGACAATGTGGCAGCTGACAAATGTCAAAATCCAAAAAAAATATACATAAAAATTGGTTTGGGGGGGGGCAACAAACAAAAAATGTGCACACCATTGATTTTGTCATTCCTGAAAATTCCAATCATCAGTTCAGCCTTTTATTTGACGTTGAAATTCAAGAAACCAACAGTACTCACTACAGCATTTCAAAAATTGAGGACAATTTTCTCCAACCAGAGGAATGATGCAGGCAGCCAAAAGCCAGTTTTAAACATTTTCATTAATTTTAGGAGTCATGAGCATTTACATAATTTGGACTTCTGAACAAGAGCAACAGTTTTTGTCTATTAAATCCTTTCTTTTATTCTATTAAGCTATTGATATTTTCATCGTGGCTTATGCTGGTAGATTGGTTGGCTAAATAATGAAAGCCTATTAAGTCCACTTACTAGTGTAAAGTACTCCCCATCGAGTTATATAGATAAAGCATTTGTATTCAATGGAGAGTATCTTAAATTTCGGAACGACAAAGCTTTCTTTGAGATTTGTGGGATGCAATCCTTCTCCAAAATGCGATGCCAAGGAAATCATAAGTACAATTTAGGAAATCTAGGGGCAATGTCCAGAAGCTTTTCTTGTTAGCTATGATTCCATCCTTTTTCTCTTTAATTTCTGGCAAATCCAACCATCAAACCTCACAATCCCACCTTGATTTTTCACTCCTATGATAAAAACTCTAGCCCCTTTCCCATCAATGAGCACCAAAAGCAAACAAATAAAATAATAATAACATTTTCGGGTAACTGCTCACAACACCAAAATAGCCTCTACTTTTTGCCCTCCCCCACCATATATTGGCTCCAAATCCTTTCCCTCCCCTTCCGTTTTCATTTCAAATTCCTTAGCCTTTAACTATCTCTTTTCCACCGCATAACCTTAATTCTAACCATCATATACCCTGAAAACACACCAACAGCATAAACATCTAATTGCTGCCGTTGTTAAGTACAAAGTAGGACCTCTGAATGCTTTTCTTTTTCTTTTTTCTTTAAATATATGGCATCTGGATTTTAACAATTCTTCTTTTATAAAGTTCCTAGAACCATAAGAAAGAAAAAACTCACCTTTCAGATTTTCAAGCATTGCAACAAATTTGAGACACACAGCTTTCAGCTGGAAACAGTGATGCTGCTCCGCCAAAGCTAATGTCGTCGCTACTGTGTTTATTGCAACACCTTCACAAAGTTTGGCCTCACATAGCACCCTGAGTCTTTCAAGGCCATACCGATCTGCTGCTGCGAGCAGATGCTGAGCCATCAAAGTAGAAGCCCATTTTGAATTCAAACCAGTAAGCTCTTGCATGTCAGGTAGAGAGTCCCAGTATATAAAATGAAGCAAAGTCTGCATAAGGGCATATAAAGAAAAAAATGGAATTAAATTCTGTGCACATCATTGACCAACCCAACAAGTGAGTGAGGCTTCTATATTATATTTGTCTAGCGAAGTGTCAAATGGATGCCACAAGAAAGGTGATATGCATCCATGCCTCACAAAAAAAAAGTAAAGAGAGGGAAATATTGGAAAATGATTCTTACGGAAAAAACAATAGTGCAAACAGTCATTACTGTCAATTTAACAGAGATTGCACCCACATTGTCACCTATGCAACGTTAACTAATACACAAAATGGACCCAAAATAGAAGAGTATTGTTTTGAACCTTAAAAACAGGAGCCTCCATGTCTTCAACCTTTATACACTGGGAATTGTGATCCCTCATTGGACCAATAAGTTGAGCCCTAAACACAGGTGAACGAGCTGCAAGTACCAACTTATGAGCGGCAAAAGTTTCCCCATCAACATCAAAACTCACATCCGTTCCCTTTCCACTTTCTAGTAGTTTCCCAAAATGTTGACCAATGCTAGAAGGTGGTGGTGCTATGGAGTAGATCTTAGGCCCCTCTGTATATGATCTCACAACACCAACGCTACAGTGAACTGAAAGGCAATCATCTTTGAGGTAGTCGGATGTCTCTAGACCAGTTCTTTTGAAAAACCGCTTGTAACCCCTGCAACATCCAAAGAAACCCATTATACGGTACTTTCCACTTAACCTATCAAAACCAGTTCAATTACATGGAACAGTGTGCAGGAGCAATGCAGGGACCTAAAATGAATCATCGCTGGCTTCTATTATTCTCGTGCCCAGCTCAAAATAAAGCCAAACACAACAAATTTTATGATACCACTAATTTTTTACAAGTAATCATTAATAAAATAATATATCTATCCCAAGAATTATATATAAGCGTTCAAAACTCAATTATGTGGGATAAAGGCTTTGTCGATTCAAATAATTCACATAAATTCTGTACAATTTTCAAAGAAAAATTACATCTTTGGACGCACAAGAAGAGATTCTGTCACTAACAATCTTATCTCAAAAAATAACAAGGCCATTACAATTCGTAACCTATCAAATTAATCAAGTATACCACCCTCTTCGACATCTCAACATATTTCAAAACTTCCAAAAAAAACAAAGAAGAAGAATCGTAATCATGCCCCAAGCTTGGTAATTGCTCGTTCAGGGCGTATTTTTAATTAAAACAATCGACGAACCAAAAAACACGTCTTCAAATATTTGAACACGACAATCATCATCATCATGACGATAATCCAGAAATCTAAAAATAAAAAAACCTACCACATGCTACCGCGATATTTGAGCGTATAGGGTCCACTGTCCGGAGTCCTCCCGAAGTGGGTGTGCACCTTGTGCCTCTCCTTGCCGCTCTGGTCGAAGAGCGTCAATTCGAAGAGCGCCCTGACGTCGGTCCCTTCGCTGGCCAGCGCGATGAAGAGCGATACGTAGGCGGCATTGTCTTCAACGCTCTTTCCATCGGGGTAGAAGTAGATCGCCCACGAGTAGCCGCCGACGACGAAGGTATCGGAGGCCATATACTTCCCGATCCCCATCCCCTTGGAGAGCGAGTACCCCGAGATCTTGAACTGGTGAGAGCCGTTCACGGTCTCGGTGATGGACGTCGATGTCGTCGTGGAAGGCGAAGGAGAAGAAGAGGAAGAAGAATAAGAAAAAGACGGCCTCGAATTGGGGCTTTCTCTAAGAACCTTTCCCATCCCCAAGTCACGAGAAATAGATCCAAAAAAATAAAACGAGTATCAAAAGCTGAAGAAATACAAAGGGAAGGATGTATCTAGAGGCCGGCGGAGGAAATTGAAGGGGGACGAATAGACTTTAGCTTAGACTCGATAGAGCCGGAAAATTTTCTCGGGAAAGCGAATGTTTGGTGAGAAAATCTCGGGTAATTTTCTCGAATCTGAAAATTTTGTGGGTATTTAAAAGCAAAACTCTTTTCTGACAATGGGAATTATTGCTGAGAAGAAAAAAAAAAAAAAAAAAACTTTTTGGGCCACGTGCCTAGTACTACAGCCGTAATATTCTCTTTCGGACAAGGGTGTTTCAGTAACTCCGTGTCAATGTAACGTTAGGCATCCACTTGTCTCTCTTTTTCTCTGTTCCTTTTTGTCTTCTTATGGAAATCCAGTCAAGTGTATCACTCTTCTACCTCTCTTTTTTTGGTTAATTTATATAAACGTAAAGAAATTAAAGTTAAGAGTTAAATAAAGTATTATAAAAATATAAATTTTTAATATTATTTTTATTTTTAGATTTTAAAAAATTAAATTGTTTATTATATTTTATATAAAAATTTAAGAAAATTGTAATGATTAGATTAATTTAGATGAGATAGTTTGTAAAAACAAACCAGGTTTTAGGACCTGTTTTGGATTGTGTTATGAGTTTTAAAAAATAGAAATACTTTAACTACAAAATAATTACTTTAGTATAATTTTTTTGTGTCTGTAAAAGTTCTCTTTAAAAAATGCTTAAATAGCTTTAAAAGCTCTTTAATGAAAAAATAAGGTCGTTTGGATGTTACATATTAAAATATTTTTTAATATTAAATAAGTTAAAACGTACATTTGAGAAAAAAATATCATTTTGATATTTTTCCTCAAATGTGCTTTTTCGAATTTTTTGAAATGTATTTCAAATTTTAAAAAGACTATTAATGAGCGAAAATATTCATTCAATTTTTAGATAATTACAACTTTCAAACTTGTAAATATTTGGTCATAATCTTTAAAATATCAAATGATAGTCATTTCTACCTCTGAAAATACTTTTTAATTTATTTCCAAATAAATGTAACATGTTTGAAAGTGCTTTAAACAAACAGTAAATAACTTTTTAATAGTATAACTTATTACTTAAACTATAAGTTATAAGCCCTAACACTATAAGCTATATTTTCCACAGCAATCTCAAACATGCACTTTAGGATTCATTTGTGTTTCCAATGCATAATAATATTTTAAGGTATCCTTATTTTACATGAACTCCATGGTTGTCTCAATGGATAATTATATTGTTATCATATTATAAAGTATTATGATATTAACATTTTTTACATCATTATTAAATTTTTAATAATATGATATCTTATAATTGAATGAGAATATCATCCATCCAAATTCTGGAATTACCAAAAAATACTCTAGATAGAGAATATAAAAATAATTTTCATGTTGTAATTTTTATTCCAAAATATTGGCTATTAAAATAATAACGTGTGGAGTAATGCTACATACAGTTGTGGAATGCGCAAACGCCGTGCAGTCGCTTTGAAAAAGAGTGAGGTTCATTATTAAAAAATTAATTTCTTTTCATGTAAGTCTCATATTTATTTACTTTTTTTAAAGTGATTGCACGATACTTGTACATTTACAACTGCAAGTATAATTTCTCTTTATTGTTAAGAGGATGTTTTTCCTTATATATATATATTTTTAATCTCTTTGTTATGATTTTTTGTAAGGTTATTCTCTTAATATGCAATTATTTTAAGGGATCGAAATGCTACAACCATAAAGATAATTTACAAAAGTAAACTCACAAACTGACGTGATTTCATGTGATAAGTTAGAGCCACCTTACAATCTGACTACCACATTAAGTTACGTTAATTTGTGAGTTTAATTTTATAAAATCCTCTTGTGACTAAAATATTTCTCTTATTTTATTTAAATATCCGAGCCACCTTATTATGTATTGGGTATATGGCATTAATGCCAAGCATCCCATATGCATGTAAACAAATCATATCATATGTAATTATTTCATTTAAATCGTTTTAGGCAAAATTCCTTATAAAAAGCCAATTGATAGAGTGTGAAATCTTAAAAGTTACTCAATGACTACTAGTCACGAGTGACACAAATACACTACTTAATAGTAACGAAACCATTCTTAGTGGGTGCAAATTTCAAAATTGCCTACCTATATATATATATATATATATATATATATATATATGATATTTTATATATCTTATTTTTTTTATTCTTATTTTTCATTTTCTTTTCCTTCTTTTATTGTCACCATATGTGACATTTTGTCTCATATTTTCAATACAGATACAATAATAATTATAACGATCTCCTATAGTACTTAGCTTTATCACTGTTGGTCTAGATAATAAAATGAGATGAGATGATATGATTTTAGATGAATTGAATAAAATATTATTAAAATATTATTTTTAATATTATTATTATTTTAAGATTTAAAAAAGTTGAATTGTTTATTATATTTTATATGAAAATTTGATAAAATTGTAATGACGAGATGAAATAAAATTATCTCTAAATCCAAACAGGCATGTTCATGCACAACAAAATCAAGAAAAATCATAGAAATTAAAATTCTCTTTCAAGTGGAGTGGCATAAAAGTGTAACAAAACCTATAATTACGCCGACTAAAAAATGTGCAAATTCATTTAAAAACCCTTTTAAAGATTTTTATCATTCAAATATCATGTCAATAAATAAAAGTAGAAATTTAGTTTTAAATATGTCAACAAAAATTATTGCAACTCTCTGAATGTCAACCGATTCGCCTCTAAAACTTTATTAATTTCAAATTAAATTATAGTGGGCCCTTCCATAAATTGCGATGTTCCCTCCTCCCATATCTCGTCATGATCAGTTCATTAAATAAAGAAAAAAAATTCAAGAGAAATGTTATCTGAACAAACGTATAATCAAGAGAGATTTTTTAAATTTCTTAAAGAACCTCTATATATTTATATTTATATATATATATATATATATATTTATATATATACTAGGAAACGGCTCTAGGTGCGCTATCCTGAGGTGCATCTAATATAATGATTTAAATAAAAAAATGAAAAAATCAGTAGTTTATTTATCTGGGAAAAGAAAATACAAAGTTAAAAAAAAAAAAAAAATAAGATTAAACAAAAATCTAAACTTTAACAAAATATTTAACCGCGGGACTATTATGGGTCTTTTGGTAAAACATGATCATTTATTAAATTCTATAAAAGAGCTACATGTCAAATAGTCAAAAGTTTTAAGTGTCTTTTAGTAAACCAAGACTTAACGGAAAAATAGGAAAAGTTAACGAAAAAATTAAAAAAAAAATTAATATTTACAGTTAGATAGCTACTTATTATAATAGAGTACATGTGTGTGTGTGTGTGTTTTTACTTATTTATTTTAACTAATCTCAAAACAAGACTTTTAGGCCATGTTGGGGAAGTGAGATGACGGCCCCGTTTGGTTGTTAAATTCATCTGAATTAAATTCAGTTTAATCTAATTTTAAATTAAATCTAACATCCAAACATCTAATTCTCAAATTATTAAACTCATCTCAACTCAAAACTTTTTTACACGTGGGACCTACAACCTCTTTCAACTTTCCATAAATATATCTAAACTCATCTTAATATCTAAATATATTTAAACTCATATTAGGTGGATCCCACAAAACTGACTCTACCATCTCAACTCACTACTATTCATAAAGAGCTTGACTCAGCTCAACATCCAAATGCAGTCTTCAAACATCGCTCAAACACAACGCTTTTTAAATGATCTCATCTTAAAATTTCTCATAATTTCATTTTCAAACATCGCTCAAACACAACGCTTTTTAAATGATCTCATCTTAAAATTTCTCATAATTTCATTTTCAAACATCGCTCAAACACAACGCTTTTTAATTTCAAATCCTCACATTTTTCATCCAAGCATTATTTGATTATTACAACTTATCTAAACTTTCAAACAAAACACAAAAAAAATACAATTTTTAAAAGTTTTGAAACAAAAATAATATTCAAACAATATTTTAAATTTATAATATTTTTACTCAACTTTTTCTCTATCATTTTTCAAAATTTAATAAAATATCATTTTAACTCAAATTATTTTTCTATTATCTACAGAATTTTTATTTCATTTTGTTATCCAAACTTAACGAGGCATGTACTTAAAATATAGAATTAGGATGATGGTCTCATTTGGTTATACAGATGAGATGAGATAAAAATTAAAAATTTAATAAAATATTATTAAAATATAACTTGTAATATTAGTTTTGTTTGAAATTTGAAAAAAGTTGAATTGTTTATTATATTTTTTGTGAGGGTTTGAAAAAGTTGTAATCTAAAAATTTTATTGTACCGACTCGCACCGTAGTAGTCAGAGTCGGAGTCGGATTTGATATCTGATCAACTCTGATTCCAACTTTGACCTTCGACTTTAATATTAGTATGCATAATTCATAAAAATATATTGTTTATATATTAATCATATATACTCATATAAAAAGTGTATAACAGCTAAATTCAATACTATATTAGTATTTGATAATTCTAAAAAATAATATTAATATACTAATGATAATTATATGTACACACTACACATTATAGTATCATTATTATACATTATATATGTTAGGCTAGATGAAACTTAACAAGCTAATAGCGAGTCATGTACCATGTGTATAGTGTATATATTGTAAGGTGGAGTTTGGATAGTGAGTTGAGATGAAAGTTAAATAAAATATTATTAGAATATTATTTTTAATATTATTATTAATATTTTAAAATTTGAAAAAGTGAAATTATTTATTATATTTTTTGTAAAAATTTTAAAAAATTAGAATAATTAAACGAGCTAAAATAAAATGAATTAAAATCAACTCTAAATTCAAACGAGACATAAGAATAGCTAACAGTAAACATATGTTGTAGTTTTTTTGGCAGCACCTTATTTGGTAGGTTCATATATATATATGAAAAATATTAAATGTATTTAAGAAAAATTTATAAAAAAAATTTATTTCTACACATATTAGTTATTAATACGCTGAAAATTATAAAATTTGAATTAAAAAAAACTAATAAATAAATCTTATAAGTAAAAGTATAAGTAAGTATACTTAGGCGCACTACTATATAGAGTAATTCTACATACAACAGTGAAGTGTGCAACCACCGCGTAATCGTTTTGAAAAATAATAGGGTCTATTATTAAAAAATTAATTTTTTTTATATGGGTCACATATTTTATTCACCTTTTTCAAAACGATTACACGGCGGTTACACAATTCACGGTTGCAAATATATTTTCTCTATATATAATGTTAACTTTGCTATCTTTTTCTCTATTTAGGAAAGAAAAATGATAATTGTAGTTGTTAGTATGTAAGTGTCGTATAGTCGTTTTAAAAAAAATAAATAAATATGAGATCTATATAAAAAGAAATTAATTTTTTAATAATAAATCTTAATTTTTTTCAAAACAACGGTAAAACATTTACGCATTTATATATATAACATTATTCATTAGGAAAAGTTAAAAAAATAAAGCAAAGTTGGTGTCGGTTCTTAAATAGAGAATGGATGGGTCCGGTCCCAGATATCGAGGGAATGCAAAAGCTTGCGTGCTAGGGTAGCCTTAAGTACTTCGTACGTACAGAAAGCCTGAGGCTGGCAGGAAGAAGAAGAAAAGAAATAATAATTTAGTTAATTATATGCATGGGAAGGGACCACGTACGTACATACGGCTACTGAACCATCGATGTGATATATATATGTTACCATTAATTAATATTTATTTAAACAAAACAATGTAATTTTGGATACAACTTTTCCTACTTTTACACTACTTCTTACTTACGATTATGATAATGATTAGATTTACGAGTATCTTATAGTCATTTTAAAAAAATAAATAATTAAGAGATTTATATAAAAATAAATAAATCTTTTAATAGTAGACTCTACTTTTTTTAAAAATAATTATATAATATTTATGCATTCCACAACTATATGTAACATTACTTTATAATTATATCGCTCTCTTTCCTACCACATTATTATTTCTGTAATCTTCTTATGCCGCCCCATGCATGTGTTTTACACACTGCTTTTTTCTTTTTCTTTTTCTTTTTTGTGTGTAATGTTTTATCCTCTATGCTTGCTTTTTGCCCTTTTTAACACGTTCTTTGTCTGTCCAACGAAAAAAGTAAAAAAAAAAAAAAAAAAAAATGTTATTCATCAGTTATTATTCACCCCCACATTTCATATCTGATAATTTTTTTCATAGGGTATGAGAAAAAAAATAGTATCTTTTATTTACCACCACAAAATAGAAAGTTAAGGTTTAGAGAAATGTTTTAGCTGAAAAGAAATTTCACAAAATTAAATTTATAAATTATTGTAGCTAGATATGGAACGTTAAATTATAAAGTTACTTTTATCGTAAGGTAGATATAATATATCATATGAAATCATATCAATTTGTAGATTTATTTCTGTAAAATCTTTGTTTTATTATAACACTTCTTGTTTAGAGAAATGTTTTACCCTGTATTTCCATGCAGACATAAATTTGATCTAACTGCATGCAGTGATGGAATCATGGAACTACATTAAGGGTAGGGGGCCATGGCGCTCCCAAAATTTTTTGAGAATTTAAGATATTTTATAAATTTTATTTATAATTCTATATATATTTAAAATGCCCCCTAAAGAATTTGTACTCCTTATATGCTCTCTATTTTTTTTTTTTTAATTTCAATATACATAAGTCAAATGCCTCTATCTATTTTTTTTTTCATATAGCCCCAAAGTCTTGTATAATTTTTTATATATTATCTATTTTCAAGGATGTACCCCACCAAAATTAAGCTAAAATAAAATTATTAATATGCATGATTCTAAAGTATTTTATTATACAATTCTAGGCATTTTAATATGGAACTCAAAGTGAAAATATAAGAATAATCATTTAAGGTTGATTATCTATATGAGAAATAGTTGAGAGGTTTTATCCTCTATACTTCATTAAAAAAAAAAAAACTTATTTAAAATCTCAATTGTAATATGCTAGTTAATGTGACACGAAAATATCTAGATTTTATAAGAAACTTGATAAATTAACTTACATATAGAATGAAAGATGACATTATAAAAGATCACTTGATAGTTTCTATGAAGAAAACAAAAATCTAAATATTTTATTACAAAAATAATTATGGATGAATATTATTTCATGAAACATTGTTATTAGAAATTTGAAATATATATTAAGTTGCGTTTTTAGAATTTTATTTCCATTGATATGTATCAAATTATCGAGATCTAATTTTATATATAGTTATATTTAAATGATTTTTTATGAAATTAAGAATAATATTTGTCTACTTTTATTTTATATAAATGTATTACATGGTAGAAAAGTTGATCCCCTTTATAAAAATGCATGAATTGTGATGAACATTATTTTCTTAAAAAGCTTGGATATATGTAAGATGAACATACTTGTGTTCCATGTGTGACGAGAGAGTGACAATTATTCTTTGAATAATGCTATTTTGACACCTTATTTTGACATCCCGTGTATTTTAATTTTTTATTTACTTAATAGTTAAGGAAGTGACTATTAGTGTATTGATATATTTTAAAAAAAATATTTTAAAATGAAAAAAATATATATGAATAAAAAAATTGAAAAGCTAATTTTGGCCTAGTAGTAACTTGCATTGGGCAGATATGAGCGGCAGAGTAGCACTGCTCTTATTCTTTTTAGTATTTCATTACAATACCTTTTTTTTTAATATAGAAAATATATCTAATTTATTTATTGATACATTAAACACAAAAAATTGTATAAACCCACTACATTAATTAACATAAACAAATGTTAATAATTTAAATTTTTTACAACTGTTTTAGATCCCAAGGCAAGTTATATATAATATAAACACCAACCTATAAATAGCACTATCCATTCTCTTAACAGTAGCAATTGAGGGCTCATTTGGATTTAGAGATGAGATGAGATGAGATGATTTTAGATGAAAAATAAAAATTTAAAAAAATATTATTTTTTTTAATATTATTATTATTTTGAAATTTAAAAAAATTAATTTGAGTGTTAAAAAAATTAATTAATTTATTATATTTTATATAAAAATTTTAAAAAATATAATAATAAAATAAGATAAAACACTTTTTAAATCTAAACGGTAACTTGTTCCCTCCCTCCCCCATCCCTAGAGTTCTAGTTTCTACAAGAAAAATGAAGAGAATGTAAACCATTCAAAAGAGTCGTGAAGTCAAATGTGCTGTGGAGAATGAACAAGGATATTAAAGTACTGTAAAATAGTGAAGTCATAATAAACCTGGCTGACAGAGGTTGTTGAAATGCCATTGATCTCCTGCATGTCTGTCGTTGAAGTTTCTGATCAGGCTTATCTCTGACCTTGATCAAAACGCACGTACGGTAGGGGTTGGTGCATTGCATGCTTCCAGATTTGACTGCCAAGTCAGGAGGGAGTGGGAACAACGAGGTTTCGGGTTGCGTAGCTTTCATTTACTCGATTAGTACGAAGGAAATTATTTGATCTCATGCATGCATATATCAGGTTTTCACCTTCAGTCATATCTTAATTAATTCTAGCCCAGACATACTTGACCTCGTTTTGTTTCGAGAAAAAATATTTTACTTAATTATTATAATTTTTTAAATATTTATATAATATAAAATAAATAATTTAATTTTTTTAAATTTTAAAATAAAAATAATATTAAAAAAATATATTTTAATAATATTTTATTTAATTTTAATTCATCTCATCTTTTTTGTAAAAATAGACTAGACTTTGATCCATTTCGATGAATCTTGACCCTTCATTCTTGGTCGATGTATTGATTTAACGCATTAATTTCCAATTTCATTGCATATTATCTCAATATTTAAATATCATAAATATAAATATTTTTATTTTTTAATTCTTAATTTTTTATTTAATTATTATCTAATCATTATAATTTTTTTAAACTTCTAAATAAAATATAAAAAATAATTAAATTTTTTCAAATACTAAAATAAAAATTATATTATAACAATATTTTAATTTTATAATATTTTTATTCAATTTTTTCTTTTTTATTTTAATAAAATATCTCAACTTAAACTATTTAATTACTACTTACAAATCTTATCTCAGGTATTAAACGAGATATCAGTAGATCAATCCACCTTTTAGAGCACTTCCAATGGCTTTTGTAAAATATCCTTTTCTATTGGATTATTTATTCTATTTCTATTTTACATTCAGCTATAGTAAATTCTCTACATTTAAAGGTAACTGTTCATTCATTTAAATAATTTTTTATTATTTATCTGTCATTTCATCATCTTTCATTTTTATCTTATTTTCATTTTAACCATTTTATCACTTTTGCACAACTCCACTCTCTAGCACTCTGTTTATAATCCCTTCGACTTTTATGCATGCAGAAGTACTTTTGATATTGTTAATAATAAAGGCATGTATTTTTTTATCGTTTTATTCTTTTTTTTTTAAATAATTTGAAATATTACAGTGTACATAAAAAAATATTATAAATATCAAAATATATGATGTATAGAGAAATATTTGAAATATATGATGTGTAGAGAATATAATATTTAAAATAAATAAAAAAAATTAAAAATATAATATTTAAATGATATAAAGAAAAAATTGATAAGTTTATGTATAAAATATTATAAAAATTAATATATAAAATAGGAAAAATGAATTTTAATAATGTATTTTAAAGGATAGAAGAAAAGAGACGTCGGGAGTTCTCTAACGTGAATTCATGCATCTTCAGATTTCCTAGGACATTCTTACGTAAAGCTTATGTCATGTGATTATGGCGGTCAAACTTGGTTCCTAAATGGCCTACCTGCTTAGTCCTGATTTTGTTCCTGTTTAGTTCTTCAGAAAAAAAATTCTAGAAATAACAAAATTACACACCAAAAAATAAAAAATAGTAGTTTTTCATTAATTCTGCCACGTGTCATGATTTTTTTTTTTTTTTTTTTTTTAAATTTTGGAAAACGATTTGATAAATTTTAAATTTTAAATAATATCTAATATATCACATTAAATCACGTCAATTTATAAATTTCTATTTACAGTTAAAATAATTCTCAGTATATAAACTCATGTCATTAAAATTTGTATATAAACACTATTTTTGAACGGTATGACCTATATTATATATAAATATATTATGATAAAATAGAAATACTAGTATTAATAATTATCGATGCTCCAAAAATATTTAATAATTATTGATGAAATAATTTTGAGTTGAATTGCATATTAATTCCAAGGATGCTTCTAGAGTCACCGCAGGGCTCCCGCTAGTGTATTTGAAGTTTTTTTTTTTTTTTTTCATTTTTTACATATATTTTTTTAATACTTTTAAATATTTTAAAAAAATTAAAAAAAAAATCTCATCACTGTTATAAAACATTTTTTAATCAAAATATAAAAGAAAATAATAAAAAAAAAACAAAAAAAAAATCTCAGCGCGGGAGCTCCCGACGGGAAGACTAGAATTATCCTAATTCCAAATAATAGAAACTAGCTATTACATGCTGGAGACTTGGTACTTTTATGCATGCTAGCTAGGGTTGGTGAAATGACATCAATTTACAAAGACCTGGGACTGGGAGGATAAATCATAAGCCTGGCGGTCTGCAGATCAAATCATGCTGGTGGTTGGGTTCTTAAAAGGGTCAAGTAAAGGAACTGGTTGGGAAAGAACAAGGGACATAACTCCCATGATCATATGCTAGCTAGCTGCATCAAATATCAATGTCTCTGTCCTTGACATATTCAGATCGATGCAGGCCGCATGCTATTAATTATAATTGAGACTTGGAATTTTTCTTTCCAATAGTTAGGTGAAGGTATAATTGCATCTTTAATTTCCGAATTCTAAGCTCTTTTCCAGGACGAATTTATTGAATAAAAAATGGAACATGGAGATGATCAAAAGGATTTTTTTTTTTTTTTAAATTATTATTGGTGAAAAACTTGGATCGATCGACGAATTAACATATATCTCTAATAAGGTAATATATATTACTATTTCATTCTTTCAAAATATCATGTTATTTTATTAAAAATTAAGGCTTTATAAATTATTTTATTAATATAATATATTAAGATAGGAGGAGAATAACAACCGTTTATATTTTTAAAATCATTAATAATTTTATTGTTACACATAGTCATGTAAATAAATATAAAGTTTAAATAATTGTTGTAAATGCATACATGAATTTGGTAGATGACCATGTAGATTCCACCTCTTAGGATTCTAACTCATTCATGTATACTCTACTATAATTTCTAAATTCAAGCATGTATCTTATTAATTCATGTATCAATCTTTCATATTCCTTATCTAAGCTGTTATTCTGTTCTTGAGCCATCTATATCGCTTAATTGGTAAAATATGATTTATAAGATTCAAATTTTAAAATTTATCTTTCAAATCAAATTATATCACGTAAGCAGTATGTTGTGAAGACGTCTTAGTGTTAACATCGTGTTTCGTACGCATTTGGGCCGGGTTCTAGCAACTTGGGTCTTTTACCTGTACACTTAAGAAAACACAAATAGTAGGGGACCTTGGTGGAGGCTGGAGAGTTTTCGATGCTTAAGTCAGTATATCCTTATATTTCCCGTCCACCTGCCTGCGTAGGCTTCCGAGTGTAGGGTGTCATCGGGGAAGTGTCAGGGCGGTGAGTCTCATCTGCCCCTACCGTCCGCTTTCCCCACACATAGGTTGTTTCATGGGCAGGTTTTACTCATAGGCCGAATACTCTGTAGAGGCTCACTGACTTTTATTAGAGGAGGGTTATTGGGCTTGATCGGCCTCTTTTGACTTACTTCCCTAGTGATCCCATGTGGGTTTGCTATATGACCCGATATGAGGGGAAAACCCCTTACACTTAGAATAACAGTTCTCTTCTATGTGATCTTTGGTAAGATATTTGCATAACATTTTCAAGCCACTTTAAGTTTCTCTACTATAAATATTGATATCTACTTATTGCGATAAAATAATTTTATAAAATCTTGATATGATCCATGTGATATTATATAGAGTATAATATTATCATATCAATGCGATGAATATTCTTGTTTTCTTTACATTAGTTTGATTTTAAATATTTCTTTTTCATTCAATATTGAACATCTTTGTTATAGATTATGTCAAATCTTACAAAACTTGAATTTGTTGCCCTTAATGTTTCTAACAACAATTATTTATCATGGATCATTGATGCTAAGATTCATCTTTATACAATGAATTTTGAAAATATTATTAAAGCAGTAAATGAGCATCCTTGCAGGATTGCGCTAAGGTAATAATTTTCTTTCCCCACCATTTATATAAAAAATTGAAAATTGAGTACCTCACAATAAAAGATCCATGAATTCTATGAAATAATTTAAGAGAGAGATACAAGTACCAGAAGACCATGATCCTCTCAAAATCTTGATTTGATTGGATGTATCTAAAGTTACAATATTATTAGTAAATAAAACTTTACACTTAAAAAAAAAAAAAAAAAGCTCACAATTGAGATTGTGTAGAGAAAAAGCTATTAACGATGATATGTTTGAAATAAGATATATAATATATTCGTATCTCGAATGTGCTCCTGTAACAGCAATATCGAGAGCGAAAGTTTACAAAGTACTTATATTTTATTTACTAATGGTTGAATAAAATAATGAGTTGTTAATGAAAAATTACTAGTCTTATCCAGCCGGTTCTACTTCATTTTTTGAAGCGAATAGAATTCCATTTCATCGTAATAAAGAAAATCGTGGTTGTGGACATAGTAGAAAAAAACTATCAAAATCAAATGGAGCGTACTCAAAATTTTTTAAAAAAAAATGCTACATATCACTAGAAGTAGAATTGCTCTACAATAAAGCAAGATGAAAACAAAAGCTTGCAGAATAAGCCTGTAAAGAGATATGAAAATAAATATCACAGGTGTGGTATGAAAGGGCATTTGTCACATACTTGTCGTAAACCTAAACATTTTGTGGACTTGTATCAAGCATCTATGGAAAAAAAAAAGAGGGGTCAAAATGAATTTTAAGAAGATCATCTAACTTAGTTTAAAAATCCAAATAGGATGGACCCAACTCATCTCGATGCTTTTTATTTCTTTGTGAATCCTAACAGAGACAATGGTCTTTTGATCAGTGATGCATATGACCATAACAACTAATTTTATTTCTTTATTATAACACATTATCTTTGAGTTGTTATCTTTAATTTATCTCATTAAACTTTTTTTTTTGCATTAATAAAATTTTATACATATTTTTGTTATAAGGAGATATAAATTCTATTGATATATTCACCAATTCCAACATGATTGGTGAAGATCTGTGTATGGTAGACAGTTCTTAAAAATAATAAATATTTTCAATGTTTAACTTTAAATAGAGAAAACGTCAATACAATATCTAGGTCATCGTACCTAATTGAAAGTTTCGGAAGAGCCAATATCATGTTACCAAAATGAATAAGATTTTGTATTAACGGTGTTATGTATTATTCAAAATCTAGAAGAAATTTATTTAGTTTTAAAGATATTCATTGTAATTGTTATTACTTTGAAACTACCAATGAAGGTAGTAATGAATATCTTTACATTACAACAATAAATTTAGGCCAGAAACTCGTATTAGAAAAATTGTCAACTTTCCCTTCTGGGTTATATTATACAACAATTAAATCAAATATTGTAGT
Source organism: Juglans mandshurica (assembly GCA_022457165.1). NCBI lineage: Eukaryota > Viridiplantae > Streptophyta > Magnoliopsida > Fagales > Juglandaceae > Juglans > Juglans mandshurica. The sequence continues at coordinate 23,449,916 of CM039623.1, forward strand.
GCACTAGAAATATTCTAATCCAAAAATCTGTATACTTTGACATGATCTTCTTAGTCGAACGAGATTAATCATGATGTATCGAATAATTGAGAATTCGTATGGGCATCCCTTAAAGAACCAGATGATTCTTTCATCACGTGATTATCCATGTAGCATGTTCTAAATGAAAACTAATTATCATATCACCCGGCCCCTTCCAAGTTATTTATTGAATTTCCGCGTTTTTACAAAAAATTCATGGAGATATATGTGAACCTATACATCCACCATGTGGGCCATTTATATATTTTATGGTTTTAATAGATACATCAACGAGATGGTCGCTTGTTTGTCTACTCTTTACTTGAAATATTGTGTGATACCCCATATGATATAGATAAGGGTAGGTGGTGTATGGGATCCCTCATTGCTTAGGAAGGAAAAGTTCTTGCTCTTTATAAGGTTCCAATGAGGCTCCAATTGTATCATTGACTTGTCCTTTTGGAGTATAGGCCATGTGGTTTGGGTCTTCCATTGTGGCGTTACAAATGGTATTAGAGCCAGGTTCAACCAGAAATGTGGGACTTGAGTCATGCCATCTACAATGGATAGACCCGACGAGGACGTCGGAAATTTAAGGAGGGGTAGATTGTGATACCTCATATAATATGGATAAATGTAGGTGGTGTATGGGATCCCACATTACTTGTGAATGAGAAGTTATTGCTCTTTATAAGGTTCCAATGAGGTTCCAATTGTATCATTAACTAGTCATTTTGGAGTATAGGCCTGTAATTTAGACCTTCTATTGGGACGTTTCGTTTTGAATTTGCTAGATTTATTGCACAAGTTCTTAGATTACTGGCTCGATTTCCTGTTATCCAATCTAGTCTATTTGGTTGGATAATGCAGGAGAATTTACATCTAAAACTTTTGCTTATTATTGTATGTCAGTTGAGATTAATGTTGAAAATCATGCTGCCCATATGCATAATCAGAATGGTTTAACTGAGTCATTTATTAAACATTTACAATTAATTGCTCGACCATTACTTTTAAAAATAAAACTATCTGTCTTTGCTTAGAGACATGTAATTTTGCATTCTGCATCATTAGTTCGAATAAGACCAACTACCTATAAGAAATATTCTCCCATTGCAGCTTGGATTTGGCTAACCGCCAAATATTTTTTCATCTTCGTACTTTTGATTGTGTTAGGCATGTTCTGATTGCACCTCACTAACACACTAAGATGTGTCTTTAATGTAGATTTAGAATTTATGTTGGTTTTGATTCTTCATCCATCATTAGATACCTCGAGCCCTTAACTGGAGATATTTTTAAGGCACGTTTTGATGATGAGTAATACTACATACAGTCATAGAATGCGCAAACGCCGTACAGTCGTTTTAAAAAAGAGTGAGTTTCACTATTAAAAAATTAATTTCTTTTCATGTGAGTCCCGTATTTATTCACTTTTTTCAAAGTGATTGTATGACGCTTGGGCACTCACAGCTACAACTATCATTTCTCTTTGAGAATTGTCATTTTGATGAAATGATCTTCCAACCATTGAGGGAGAAAATTTGTCTAAAGCACAAAAACAAATATCATTGAACACTTTGACGCTATCTCATCTTGATCTTTGTACAAATCAATGTTGTCTGGAAGCTCAAATGATCATTTATTTGCAAACTATTGCAAATCAATTATCGGATTCCTTTATTGACAATAAGAAAATAATGGAGTCTCACATTTTGACTGCTAATACTTCAGTAAAGATCAATGTCCCTGTAAGATAATCAAATAATACAACAACTAATGAGTCTAAGGGGTGGTTTGGACAGTGAATTGAGATGAGATGAAAGGTGAAAGTGAAATAAAATATTGTTATAATATTATTTTTGTTTTGAAATTTGAAAATTTTGAATTATTTATTGCATTTTATTTGAAAATTTAGAATAATTGTAATGATTAGATGAGATGAGATGATTTTGGTATCCAAACCACCCTTTAGACATGCACGAAGCACGAAAGACTTATTCATACAAAAAATAAAACTTTCTGAAAGAGAAAATACAAATAAAAGAAATTGGTCATTCTGAAGAGGCGATACACACAAAATAGACAACAAGAGCTATATATCCATCCAAACTTTTTGTACAAAATTCTCCAAGAATAGAATCCATTGAAGCAAAATCTTTTAAAAAGGAAAATGTATCTGACAATAATAAAATTTTGATATATTATGTAAGTATGAGAAAACTACTTGTCAAAAACCGTTGAAGAATGTCGACATAGAAATGATTGACCAAAATGGAAAGAAACAACTAAAGCAAAATTGATGTTACTAGCAAAGTATGAAGCATTTGAATCTATAGTCCAAACACCTAAATGTGTGATGCATGTTGGATATTAGTGGGTATTTGTACGTAAACGTAACGAGAAAAATGAAATTGTGAGACACAAAGCACAATTTGTTGCACAAGATTTTTTGTAAAAATATGGTATTGATTATGAAGAAATATATATCTCAGGAGTGGATGCAATTACATTTCTATTTTTTTTATTAGCTTAGTAATCACAAAAAGCTTAGATACGCATTTAATGGATGTTGTTATAACATATTTATATAGATCACTCGATAATAATATATATATATATATATATATATGAAAACTCCTTAAGGATATTAAAATGTATGGAGCATGTAATTCAAAATATCGAAATATTTATTCTATCAAGCTAAAAAGACCTTTATATGGATTAAAACAATCCGGATGCATGTGGTACAATCATCTCAGTGAATATCTAACAAAATAAGGATTTGAAAATAATTTAATTTGCATTTCAATTAACTTAGTAGCAAGATATAGTTCTGCACCAGATTGAAGGTATTGAAATGGTGTCAACCAACTTGGTTATGCATACTTGGGTTATCTTACCGATCTCCACAAAGGAGGATCACAAATAGGATATTTATTCACTTGTGATGGTACTGCTATTTCATAAAGATCTAACAAGCAAACATTAGTTGCTATTTCTTCCAACCACCTATAGATGATTACAATTCATGAAGCCAGCTGCGAATGTATTTGGTTAATATCAATAATTCAACATATTCGAGAAAATTGTGGTATATCCACAATTAAAGATAACTTGACAACATTATATGAAGATAATGCTGCTTGTATCATACAAATAAATGGAGGCTATGTCAAATGTGATAGAACCAATCATATTTAGACAAAATTCTTTTATGCCCCTGAGCTCCATAAGAGGAGTGATATTGATGTCAAGCAAATAAGACCATGAGATAATATGACGGATCTATTCACTAAAATATTACCAACTGCAACATTTAAGAAGTTGGTATACAACATTGGAATGCGTCAACTCGATGATATTCCATCATAAATGATTGAAGCTCTACACACTTTTGAGGGGGGGGGGGGAAATAATCATACAAATTGTATTTTTTTCCTTCTCTAAGGTTTATTCTAGATGGTATTTTACAAGGTTTTAATGAGACAATCCTACAACATTGATACATAAAAATATCGTATTCTTTTTCCTTTGCCATTGGTTTTTTTTTCATTGGGATTTTTTTTGGTACGGTTTTAACTGATAAAACAGAGGATTCGTTGCCTATTATTCCTGCTGGAATCATGGATGAAGATTTGAGAGTTTCAGTAGATACACATATGAAAATCAAGGCTACTGATCAATCAAATCTTTGTCAATAAACTCTAGCGTAATAGCAGCCTTGAGTTTAGCCTGCAATCAAATCCTTGTCAATAATTCTAGCATGATCGCAGCGAGTTTAGCCTTTCATCTTGTAATTATCCTTTTGTAAATAGATAGAAAGTTGTATAAATATATATATGATCACACACTGTTTTGAGTGTGGTGAGATTTTTCCATCTGTTCTAATTTACCAAAATTCTTTTTGGTATCAGAGAAATACAATGTTTTCCGCTTCGCTAAATGTTAGTAATTTTGTTATTCTCAGGCTCAAGCCTGAAAATTACCACTCTGGCGTGAGCAAGTCCTTGCACTTGCTGAAAAGGAGAAAGCCAACCCCCAGTTGCTGTACTCCCAGCAATCGATGGAACTCATATTTGTTGAGGAATAATCTCACATTGACTGTAGACAAGGTCTTGGGCATATTTATAAGAAATGAACAATCTTTTCTTGTAGAACAGATTTTATGAGATGAGTTAGGCCCATGAATTTCTTCATGGTATCAGAGTCTGCCACAAAACGAATGAGGGCCCACACTACTTATCCCATAACAAGGACCATAAAAAAAATACTGGCCTGCACGTGAGGGAGTGTGTTGAGGAATAATTCCACATTGATTGTGGAAAAGGTCTTGGGCATATTTATAAGGAATGAACAATCCTCTCTTGTAGAACTGGTTTTATGAGATGAATTAGGTTCATGAATTTTTTCAATATTGCCTCCAATCCAGAATACAAAAATGGAAAACGACAGATCGTTTACTGAGAGGATGGATCATTGGCACCTTAGCAGAAGAGGCTCTTGGTCAATGCCTTGGTCTTGATACCTCAGCACAGGTTTGGGCAGCTCTCAAGAAAGCCTATGCCCAGTCCTCTCAAGAACGACAATTTTAGCTCAATCAACAACTCACATACATGAAGAAAACTCATGAAGTTTCTCTCAATGACTACCTTCGAAAGTTTAAGGAGGTATGTGATAGTCTTGCTGCTATTGGACACACGGTTAGTGACAAAAATAAAGTTTTTTTCATTGCTTACAGGACTTGGTGCACGATATGAACCTTTCATTATCTCAATGCTCAAACCACCAATGACCTCTTACAATGAAGTAGTTCCCCTACTTCAAAGTTATGAGACTCTCCTCAACTTTCATACACCAGATTCCTGTCAGTATACTGCCTTCTATGTAGAGAAAAGTGATGGAAAACCTACCAACAAAACTTTCAGGCCATCAAATCATTTTTCCTCCAAAGGTCGAGGTTTTGCTCCTTCTAATAATCAAAACAAAAACTTCAAACAAGGATCCACTTCAGCAACTTTTTCCCGTGAAAACAACCGTGATCTGACATGTCAGATATGTGGCAAGAAAGGACATCTTGCAATTTGTTGTTGGCATCATTTTAATCACTCGGTGCAACCATATAATTTACCTCAAGCCTTCACTGCTCTTTAACTCGATTTTGAGGCCCACCATGAGGAATGAACTTCGAATACTGGTGCATCTGCACATATGACCTCTCACGAAGGTAACCTACATAATCTTCGATCTTATAATGGTCATGATCATGTTATGCTAGGCAATGGTGAATTTTTGAAAGTTACTCATATTGGTGATGCCATTATTGGTTCTGGTCCTTCTGCTATTACCTTACGAGATGTTCTTCTAGTTCTTGAATTAGAAAGAAGTTTATTGTCTGTAGGACAACTTACCTCTGATTATCCAGTGACTTATGAATTTTTTAATCAAGATTTTATGATTAAGGACCCATTGACACAACATGTATTGATGAGGGGAATAAAAAGGGATAACTTATATTCCATCTGTGCTCATCTAGTGGCTCTCTTCTCCACAAGGTTTCGGACAGTATCAAGAGATATCTAGCACCAATGCCTTGGACATCCCTAGGCTGCTACAGTAGCATATCTTTGCAAGATAGATTTAATCAAGGCTAGTAGCAATAAAGACACCAGCATATATGAAAGTTGTCAATTAGGAAAACTTTCTAAGTTGTCATTTATTTTGTTTGAATCTAAGACTTATGCATCTTTTAAAAAAATTCATATTGATTTATGGGGTCCAGCCCCAGTTATCTCTATGCATCAGTTTCGATTTTATGCAGCACTAGTGGATGATTTTATTAAGTTTGTGCGGTTAATTCCATTAAAACACAAGTCTGATTTCTTTAACCAATTTATTCTATTTGAGAAATTTGTCAAAGGAAAATTTAATGGTTCCTTTAAGATAATTCAAACTGATGGGGGAGGAGAATTTGTCAATTAGCGTTTTCAAAGGCATTTAAAAGATTATGGGATTGTTCATCAGATTTCATGTCCTTACACACCCGAGCAAAATGGGATGGTCGAAAGGAGACATCGTGTGATTCAAGAATTAGGCATTACCATGCTAATTCATGCAAATGTTCCTAAACTGTTTTGGGTCGAAGCATTCACAACAACAATTTTCCTTCTTAATTGTATCCCCACAGCCACACTTAAATGGGATTCACCTTTCCATCGATTATATGGAAAAAATCTAGACTACTCCTCGTTAAGAATCTTTGGTTCACGATGCTACCTTTACTTATGGGACTTTAAGAGAAATAAATTTGATAACAAGTCTTTATCTTGTGTGTTTATGGGTTACAGTAACAGGCACAAAGGATATTGATGCTTCTCTCCCTCAACAAACAGATTTTATATATCACAACATGTGGTATTTGATGAAGCGCTTCTGCCTTACAAAAAATCCAGCAATACACTTTCATCATCCATTGAATCTCAAACCACTACTTTTCATAAATTTGATTCTTGGACCACTCTTCCTCCAGATAAGCCCTCTGCCAGTTTTATACACTTAGACAACGATGAGAATCCTCCCACTCCAAATGTGTCTTTGGAAAAATCAATTACTATGATTGAGCTTATTTGCCATGAGGATAGTATGCCACTATCCGCATCAACTTTGAGTGAAAATCCCAATGTCAATGACCTCTTGGTTTCACAGGCTCCCTCTATTGCTTATTCCTCCTCTATGAGTCACCTACTAAGCCTTGTGTTGAGCAAACCTCGAGTCCTGCTGCAGTTGATAATGCTACATCTACTAGAACAATTTTACAAGTTAATCTAATTTTGAAATGACTATTCATCCCATGGTCACATCCAGTCAGGTAAGAGTTTGAAAACCAAATCCAAAATATGCTATTTTACATGATTATGATTCTATACCAAAAGAACCACAATATGTTAAAACTGCTTTATCTCATTCTGGCTGGATAAAAGCCATGCAAGATGAACTTGATGCCTTAAACCAACAAAACACGTGGACTCTAGTTCCTCATACAACATCAATGAATGTTGTTGGATCTCGATGGATGTACAAGGTAAAGCTCAAAGCTGATGGCACAGTAGAACAGCTCAAAGCAAGGCTTGTTGCTTAATGGTATCATCAATTACTTGGAATTGATTTCACAGAAACTTACTTACCTATTGTCAAGCCATGTACAATTCGGCTAGTACTCTTACTTGCCACTATTAAAGGTTGGGATATTCTACAACTTTATGTTAAGAATGCCTTTTTACATGGCTCTCTTACTGAAGAAGTATTCATGAAGCAACCACCAGGATTCCAAGATCCTACCCCTCCAGATTTTGCTTGTCACTTAACCAAAGCCATATATGGCCTCAAACAAGCCCCAAGGGCTTGGTTTGACATATTTAGTTCTCATCTTTTACAATCTGGTTTTCAGTGCAGCTCAGCAGATCCCAAGCTTGTTTGTTCACCATTTGGACCAATGAACCTTGGCAATACTTCTTTATGTTGATGACATAATACTCATAGGTTCCTCTTCAACTCTTATTCAGGAATTCATCAACAACCTCCATAATGAATTTGCCATGAAAGATCTCGGATCACTACATTATTTTTTAGGGATCCAAGTATCTTTAATATCAAGTGGCCTGTTTCTTCAACAAACAAGATATGCAATAGACATCTTGGAGTGCAGTGGCATGTATGAATGCAAATCTATCAAGACTCCCATGTGTACTAAGACAACACCTTATCCTAATTCTCCACTGCATCCTGATCCTCATTCATATAGATCTCTAGTAGGTGCTCTTCAATACCTGACCTTGACATGCCCCGATCTCTCATATAGTGTCAACTTTGTGTCTCAGCTCATGCATGCACCTACTGAATACCAATTTGGTTTAGTGTGAAGGATACTACATTATGTCAAAGGTACTGTCAAGCTTGGTCTTCACATTCAAGCTTCTAGTTCTCTAGATCTCTATGGGTTCTTGGATGCTAATTGGGCTGGATGCCACCTTACACGAAGATCAACGACTAGTTATTGCACTTACTTAGGAAGTAATATTATTTCATGGTGTGTAAAAAAACAACCAACAATTTCTCAATCCAGTTCCAAAGCGGAATATTGCGCACTTGCTCAAGCTGCTGCTAAAATAACCTGGCTAACATTCATTCTACGTGACTTTCATGTCCCTTTGCCTCAAGTTCCTACATTATTATGTGATAACATGAGCTCTCTATTCATGACAGTATATCCAGTTTTTCTTGCGCAGAGTAAGTACATTGAAGTTGATTATCACTACATCTGAGAACGTGTCTCTCTTGGTTTGCTTGTTACAAAACATGTATCCACTTAATTTCAGATTGCATATTTCTTCACAAAGCCACAATTGCGACCTGCCATAGAATCTTTGCATGACAAATTGTGCATCTCCAATATGCTCAATTTGCCGGGGGATGATAAAACAGAGGATTCGTTGCCTCTTATTCATGCTAGAATCATGGATGAAGATTTGGGAGTTTCAGTAGATACACATTTGAAGATCAATGCTACAGATCAATCAAATCCTGGTCAATAAACTCTAGCGTAATAGCAGTCTTAACTCTTAAGTTTAGCCTGCAATCAAATCATTGTCAATAATTCTAGCACAATAGCAGAGCTTGAGTTTAGCCTTCATCTTGTAATTATCCTTTTGTAAAGAGATAGAAAGTTGTATAAATATATATGATCATACACTATTTTGAGTGTGGTGAGATTTCTCCATCTGTTCTAATTTACCAAAATTCTTTTTTAACGAGTGATGTTTTTTGTGTATGACCATCCAAGGGGTAGTATTTAAATGCATAGATGAACTTGGTGGATGACTATGTAGATTCCACCTCTTAGGATTCTAGCCCATTCATGTATTAACTTTTGGAATTTCTAAATTCATGAATATATCTTATTAATTCATATATCATCCATTCATATTCATTATCCTCTTATGCTTATAAAAGGACGTAATGATGATTATTTGTTTAACACAAGAAATTTGAAGTGAATAACATTGAGCTTTTGATGATCTAGTTTTGCATTGCAATTCGCTAATTCTGTTGCTACTTCTTTTTAATTTTACAACAGTAACAATTTTCTGAACAAACAAAACGGCTTGTTTGGACACTTGGAGTATCTTAGAATTATGTGAATAGTAGTGAAATTGTGAGTTAAGATGTTTGGTTCGGTTTTGAGAAATGAGAGAGAAAAAATTGAATAAAAATATTATAAAATTAAAAATTGTTTGAATATTTTTTTAATATTATTTTTGTTTTGAAATTTGAAATTTTTTTATTAATTTTTGTGTTTTATTTTAAAATTTGTAAAAATTAAAATGATTAAATGAAAAAACTAAAAATTAAAAGATATTTTTTATTTGAGTGATATTTGACAAAAAAAAAAATTATGAAAGTTTTTGAGAATTTCTGACTTTAATTACCCAACCGTATGCTAATTCAGTACCTAACATTCGTTGCAATAAATCCCTATTCAATCAGGTGGGCCACAATCTTGTGAAATCCGACGGTCAATATGACTCAGGCATGCACCCGGCTCAGGAGAAAGAAATCCGACTCTCCAAGAAGAGACAAAGACATTTTTGTCCACTTCGATGCTACAACTGTCCAACCCGGAATTTCAAGGCCGTGCGTGCCACAAATCCCATGCACAAGATTCTGGATCAAAACGATTGGAACACAAAAAATACCCTTTTCTTCAAGATATTTTGTCTTTTTTAGGTGCCACCAAAAAGGCAAGTTGCGAACGGAGTTTTTGAGGTGTAGGGACGGATAAGCTTATGGTGGCTTACAAAGGCACAAAAAGAGAGATTGCTTTCAGGAACTTGTTTTCTGAACTTGGTTTCTCTTGGGTATGGTTGCCAAGCTTTGCTTAATGGCTTCTTATGGGTACCTTCCTGGGCTTGTTCTGCACCAAGAACAAGGCAGGATCCTCAAGGTACATCACAAGTTCAATTTAATGGCAATTATATGATCTCTTGGGTTTCTTTGCTTGGGCTGTTGCCTCGTTAAGTCTTTGATACTGTGTTTACTGTTTGTCTCAGTCTGATCAGCATATTTGTTTTTTGGATTTAATTGATTTGGTGACCTGGGTTGTTAAATTATATTCTAATGTCAGTGAGTTTTGTTTTTAGAATTCTTGTTTCAATAATGGTCATCTTGTTGATTTGTTTCATGTATGTTTTAACCCAGCTTGGTTTATTGAGCTCATCCCGTATGTGGTTATTTTGGGTTCATATCTTGTAGTAGTTTAGGTTGTAGATCTATGCCAGAGTTCTGCAGTCTTGGTGAAATCCTGATTAGATTTTTCCACTTTCTTTTTAAATTACTGAAGGGATTTCACGTACATGAGGAAAAATTACGGGTCAGAATGGTTGTTTATAACTTGAGTTTTATTTCCATTTTAGTGTGGGGCTTTGACAATGCTTTTTTTAATTAGTAACTGTTATTTGGTTTTAAGTAATTTTAGTGAATTAGTTATTTATTCGAGTTTGTTTATTTTCTACTTATTTTGACACTTCGATTATCAGCTACTTATTGGTTTATTTATGTGGTAGCTTTGTGTTGAACCATCAATTTATATGGACAAATGACAATAGAGATGATTGTTAGCTGGTTAATCATTTATTCTTGATAGTCTAAGAACTTTATTTGGCAGTTATTCTACTTATTTAGTGCCAAAATGAGGAGTTAAGCTTTTTTATTTTTTCCCTTTCTTGTGTAAAATGTCCTATTTATTTGATGGCCAACTTTCTGTCATTTGGGAATTTGGGCTTTATTAGAACTTGTTGATATCTCTATTCAGTTTTGAAGTTTGAGATCTCGATTTCTAATTAAATTATGATCCTTATCATGTTACAGTAATTGTTTTACTTTTGAGTTTTACTACTTCAGTTGGTGAAACCCTCTTAACACAATTTCACGAGGACATAAGTTTTGTGTAATTAGTCTGTGTTTTTGTTTCTTAATTTAATAGCCTCTAATATAGCTTTAAAAGGGTTTTTTTTTTTTTTTTGTTATTAGTAACATTTTGCTTGTTATACTATTGCATTATGAAATCTTAAGTTACTGTTGAAATGTTTATTATCTAGTTCTTAGTGTGGTTGTCACTCAATTTTGTAATTTTCTGAATTGCATTGACAAGTTTTCTTTTCTCTTTCAAAATGCAGGATTCTCAACATCTTTTGCCAAGTTCTGGAGCTAAGCACGAGATAATAAGATCAAGAACACTTGCTATCAGGCCAAATCATGAGGAGCCATTAAAACCCCTATGTGGGTTGGCTGACTCTAGTCAGTTTGTCCAGATTGACTCAACAGTTAAAAAGCCTGTGCTCATTGATGTGCAAGGTTTGCTGACCATTTTTCAGATGCTATGGTTGTTTGAATTAAATTTTCCTTAGGGATTCATATCTCTGTTACTTATCACTTACTAAAAAGATTACAGCAATTGTTTGAAATGAAATTATTTAATAGTTTCCTTTTTCAGTTGTTTATTCTGGACACCATTCATCTCCCACTGTCAGTAGTGTTATATTTATATGCTTGTTTGACCTCTTTTCATGGGATGTTGAAGAAAGAATTATCTAAAACAACCAAAGAAATGCTACTGTGAACTTCAATCGCATGAAGTGTGTGGGAACGGAAGTGACACTCTTTTCAGTCTAGCCTTTAAAGCAATCCTAAACTGTAATCTTTCCCTCCTGTTATTTCCACCTTTTTTGTTAGGTTTTATTATTATCTTTTCCTGTGTGATATCCATGTATCTTCATCATTTTCCTTCTCTTTTTACTGAGAAGCTCCATTTTTCTTTCTAGTTTATACCTGGGGAGAATATGTTTCAATTGATGAAGGCATTCACATCCGAATGTTGCATCATAATTTATTCAATTGGACCAGTTTTGGAGGGTCAATGATGTCTGTCATGCTAAGCATTTAGTGCATATTTTGGTTAACAGAGGTCGTTATGGTGGTCATTCATGGCGGTGGTAGTGATGTGGAAGCTAATTGAAATGTCTTGTGCTACTATAGCTGTTGGGCTTGGCCCATGAGGATGGTGATGGAGATGGTGGCTGAGGTGATCATGGAACATAGGTGGAGCTCTGTTTTTAGGAGGATTGGGTAAATTATAAAGTTAGAGTGGAAATAAATAAAAAGAGAGAAATAAGAAATGAGGCAGATGCTGTTTGAAGAACCAAAAATGAATGCTTTGGATACCCATACCAAAAAAAAGGAAAAATAACACGAACTAACATTTGGTAGCATTCAACAAACACCTTTTTCATTTTACTTTGGGCTATTGCCTTTTCAGAAAGTTCGTTTCTGAAATAATGCCCCTGTGAAGGACTTTCCTTGTTTGTTAATGTTTCCTGGGCTTTTGATGATGTCTTCATTTTTTATATAATTGAATTTCTTTGCCTTTTGATGGGATGACATGCAGAATGTTTCAAACCCAACTACTCTTTGCTTCACTCCATAGTTGTACCGTGCTGAAGTAATCTTATTTGCCTAAATGTTTCAAATACAGATGATCACCCAGACTCAATACTATTTAGCTTTGGAATTTCTGAGCAATGTACGAAACATGAAAAAATATTGAAGTTCCTCATGTCTGGACCAAGTGAAGTGGAGAGAAGGGAATTTGATATGTCTTTACTATCTGACTTGATGGGGTTACAAGCATTGAATGTGTATCAACAGCCAACTGCTCCTCTTATTTACCCAAGTTGCAAACTTTTCTCACAGAAGCCTCCAATGGACTTTGTGGGAGACTTGGCCTGTGGTCCAAAATTTGCAGTTCACCAAGATGGTCGAGTGGTATTCATGGGCACTGGGATGGAGGTGAAAGATCTACTTTCAGTTGTTGCTGAGGTTTACCTATCGAGAAACTCACCCAAATGGAGAAAGCCGTCTAGGCTGGTCCCACAATATAATAGGTATGGATTGTTGGACCTGCTTTGATTTCCTTTGAAGTTAAATGCAATTTAATTTTATATGCATATTTTTTATGTACCATTCGCAGTTGTTTGTTTAAATGTATTGAGGTGTTCCTTCCATATAATTTTATTTTTCTTTTTAATTATCTAATTTCGTTTTATTATGACTGATAAAAAAATCTATTTATTATGGATCTGACCACCTCTTGATTGGATAGACCTCACATAATGACTGCATCAGCATCTAGTTGGATAGACCTTGCATAATGATGAGCAGCAGAAATGATGGAAATCACGGCATGTTGCATTTAATTTGACAGAAACGGGTGTCCTTAATGATTTTGTATTTCTGTGCTATTTTAGTATTTTTCAACTATCGTCGTTTTCGCTGAAGTCTTGAGTAACTTTTATATTGTACAGGCTTGGCAGCAACGAAGCAGTCACTAATGTTCAGGGGTCTTCTTTGAAGGTTCAAGCTACAACTGTTGTCCCTTTGAAGAGGTATGCGACACTAATCTAGTTTCTTGAAAGTTATGGGCCTGATTGGATCTATTCTCTAAAATTTGTTCTCAAAGATGTGTTCAGAGTATGAGAGTGGAAAAATGTTTCTGGTTGCTTTTTATGCCAAAATGTTTTTGGAAGAATATCATTTTATTTTCAGAAAACATAGCACTGAAAATCTGTTTGGGTAATGACAATAAAAAGCAATATTTAAAACAATGAAAACTAACAAAAGAGCTTGTTTACTTGGTGAGCTAAGAATTCGAGTGGTTTGTGCTAAGGATCTTCCATTTATTCAAAAAATGTTGATGCTCACTTCTTTCAAGTGGTAATAATGAGGATATAGGTAGGGTTCGAGAGAGGAAATCACAAGAAATTAGTTATGACAGAAATAATCAAACTCAACAGAGCGTGTCCTTGGTGAGCTGCAGAATTCGTACAACAAGCTTTAAAAGAAAACAGAAGTAATTACACTAGAACCAAGTTTCTAACACATTTTGGTGCATTTCTTAGCCAGTTTTTACAAGAAGAACAAGTCTTCAGTTGAATTTTACGCTAGCTTTGAACTAAAGAATGAAACTGAACAAAAGGTATGATAAAGAACTAAAACGGCATACCAAACTGAACTCCCCAATTAAAAATCTCATTCAAGTTCACTTATGAAAACTTGACATTTTAGTACGACTATATGCCAATTTGAATATTACACAGTGGATAGTGGGTATGGGCAGTGGTTGAGTGAGTTCCCCACTTAAAGAACCCAATTGCATATTGCATGGCTCCAAACGTTCTCCAACCATTCCAGTTTCACCTTCAACAACTTTGCCACCTGAATACCCAAAGTGCCACCTCCTACACACCTTTCCTCCACCTTTTCAACTCTGCCATAACCAACTTGCTGTTTCCCAATCTCTTTAAAGTCCAACTTTTGCCACTCTAAACCCTGTTCACCACCTCAAAAGTATTTTCCATATGTGATACTGGTAGTTCATATTTGTATACTTCTCTGCATTCGCCGCTTTAATTTTAAGTTGAATATCATAGCTCCCCCCAAAACAAAATATTTGTTGTAATTGAATTTGTTACTGAACAGTGAGAACACATGTGAACTTTCTTCACGCAATTCATTTCATTGCTTAAATATTGACACTTTATTTTTTTTATGCTGCTTTGTCACATTTATAACAGTCCCAATAAAGTAAAGGTTAAGCCATCACCAAAGAAGAAGAACAAAAGGAAAGTTGGCAGAGAGAGGGATGAGTGCAAGAAGAACTATTTCCATGCTTGTGAGAGCCTTCTATCAATAATGGTTAACAAAAGGTACAATGGAACAACGGCAATCCTTTCTCTAAAGAATTCTGGCCCGGAGCTTCCTGAGCTCCTGACCCAATTTTCTGCTGGAATTGCCGGGACTGGTCTTGCTGTACTTTTCTCTGTCATCAGTAAATTAGCTTGTGGGAGGGTACCGTTCTGTGGATCTAAACTCTTGAGCACGAGTTTTGGGTTTGGACTGGTTTGGCTCTCATGGGCAGTGAATAAACTGAGAGACACGATTCTCTATATCATCAAGAATTCTGGGAAGCTGAGTTTGAAGGAAGAGGAAATTTTGAGGAGAGTGGATAAAAGCGTCAAGGAGATTTGCTTCGGAACTGCAACTCTGATGGTAGTGGCAATGCTGAAGTTTGCATGAGCATCCATGGAGAAATACGATTTCAGGAAAGTACCAAGGGTTTGTAGAACACATCTTAAGTGGGTTATGACTGTTACACTGTAATAGGGTGGTGTTGATTATACCATGCTCAAGCTCAATGGGGTTGCTTGAAATGAACTTGACAACAAACTTAGGCCGGCCGGGTCAGCGATCACCAGTCAGGTAGTCCTTGTCAAAGTTGGTATGTCACTGGTAGGAGGGTAACATGGTTAGGAACTGGGAGTAAATACTGTAAAGCTTACTATACAAAACTTGTATAGTTGTATATGAAATTAAGATATTTTTTTTTAACAAAATTTTTCAAACTACTATTAGATTTTCATCTCAACTCACTAATCTATTGAAGATGTTTAAACATCCGATTGTCCTAAATCGTTATGTTTACTGTTGAATCACTTGTAAAAGCAAAAAGTCAGAAGATAAGTGTTTTATGACTTGTAAAAGCAAAAAGTCAGAAGATAAGTGTTTCAAATTCATAAAAGAAATTTATAAAAGTAAATTCATATATTGATACGATACATTACATTTATTTTATCATTTATATATATTTTTAATAATGTAACCTAAAATATCCACTCCTGTTAATTTATGACTTTATTTTTATAAACTATTATTTTTTCTTTAAATCAAGCACTCATAATTTCGTAAAGTAAGTTCAAATATGCATTGATTGATGATTTCACCTGCCCTGCTGCGGATCGAGCGAATTATTGAGTGGTCAATCTAAGCCAGAGTCTGCCTCTCAAGTCTCGCACCACTGCCATCGAGTGGCGGCTTCACCCACCTGTCGGGTAATTGTTTATGATATTCCACAAGTCAATCTGACATTCTGACTTGGTTCGTCTCCATTGAATTATACAGAATTATGTTTTTTTACCTAATTCGCAGAATCAGCTTTCAATTCATTCTCGTTTAGAATTCATCAACCATCCTCAAGTGTTTGAAAAAATAAAAAAGAAGAACAAGATACTATTAACCCATAGGGAAATATTTTAGACAAAAAAGATTAGACAAAATTAAATCTACAAATTGATGTGGTTTGATGTTGTACGTCAGATTGTAAAGTTACTTTTATTGTAAAATAGATTTAGCAGATCACATGAAACCATATCAGTTTGTAGATTTACTTTGTATAATCTCTTTATATATGTTGCAGTTCTCCCAATATTAAATGGATATATCCATGTCAGGCAAAAATAGAGATGATAATTTTTTTTTTTCCTTTCATTTCCTTTCCTTTTGAGCTCTGGTACATAAAGAGAAGTCATAAAATCAGCTTTTTGCTTGAAATAGATATTACAATTAAGAGTCTATAGCATCATATGAAATTTGCTTACATAAACAACAACTCAATAAGATCCTATATTTTTGAGGAATGGAGGAAAATCCAAGAAGTACTGTTTGTTTATGAAAAAGCCTCTAGATAGTTCCTTAATAAAGACAAAACTTCTGTGTTTTTCAGCAACAAAACACAATTGTCAGACAAGCAGGCCATTAAAGAAGCTGGAAATTCTTTTACCTGTGGCACTCATGAAAAATATCTTGGACTTCCTGCTATGGTAGGGAGATCAAGGTTCAACACCTTTAGAAACCTCAAGGAGAAGATATGGCAGAAAATATCTTGTTGGAAAAACATCTTCTTGTCAAGCTGGGAAAGAAGTGCTTACTAAGGCTGTTTTGCAGTTCATTCCAACTTTCACTATGGGTGTCTTTAAACTTCCTAACAAATTGTGTAAGGAGATCAATGTTATGCTCCCTAAATTCTGGTGGGGAAGTCAGAAGGAGGGGAGAGGGATGTTGTGGAGGAAATAAGAGAATATAAGTTATATAGAAAGGGAGAGGAGGAATGGAGTTTAGGGATTTGGAGAGTTTTAATGTTGCACTTATTGCTAAACAAGGGTGGAGGATACTCAAATATCCACTCTCCTTGGCAGCAATATTACTCAAAGAAAAATATTTCAGAAATGAGAGTTTTCTGGATGCTAAGTTGGGCACTCACCCTTCTCTAGTATGGAGGAGCATATGGTCGGCCAAGGATCTCTTAAGAGAAGGATTAAGGTAGAAAATGAGGGATGAAAATGAGATTAATATATGGGGATCAAAATGGCTAGCTATACCCACTTCCTTTGCTGTTTAGTCCCCTGTGTTCCTGCTGCAAATGGATGCAAAGGTTGAAGAATTGATTGATAGTTAAAAGGGAGAGTGGGATGAAACAAAAATAAGAACCATCTTCTATGAGGAAGAAGTTGAACAGATCCTTAACTTGCCATTAAGTAGAGGAAGAGTAAATGATAAGATTTTTTGGGAGCCAGCCAATAAGGGCCTATTTACAGTCATAAGTGCATACTTTTTGGGACCTTGAGGTACCAGGCGTGACAAAGCTTTTCATATGGAAAGCTGCAAACAATCTGCTACCAACAAAAGTGAATTTATATAAGAGGAAGGTGACAGTGGACAAAAGATGCCCTATGTGTGATGCAGAAGAAGAATCTCTTATGCATGTTTTGTGGGAGTGCCCTGATGCAAATGACTTATGGGGTAATGATGCAAGCTATGTCAAAAAATGGACTAGATCAGAGGTGAATTTCATGGAACTATGGGAGCAACTTAGGTGCAGACTCAACAAGAGCCACCTGGAAGAGATGACAGTGATGCTAAGAAAGGTTTGGCTTAGGAGAAATGAATGGATTTTTGAAAAAAGATGGGGCTGCCCAAGGAACTCCTTCATTGCTATAAGGGCAGCTTTACAAGAGTTTCATGAATCACAGATTCAAGTCCACCCAAGAAGGTAGAATGATGCACAATAAAGAAATCCAATGCAGCAACTGGTGGCCTGGGAGAAACTAGTAAGGAGATTCATTAAGGTTAATTGAGATGCCTCTTTAGATGTAAAAAGGAAGAGAATGAGGATTGAAATCATTATAAGGGATGAAGAATGAGAGGCTTTGGTGGCTGTGTGTGATCTTAAGACAAATAATGCAGCAGTTGCAGAAAGCTTTGCCTTGAGGAAAGCAGTAGAGTTGTGCTCAAATCTTAATATTCAAAATGTTATTTTTGAGGGTGATGCAAAGGGAGTGATCAAGGCTGTACAGAGCGAAAAAGCTGTTCTTGATTTTAGTTCTATCATTGAAGATGTCAAGGCCCATTTCAAAAATAGAGCAGATTGGTTTATACAATTTGTTGTTAGAAAAAAGAACATAGTAGCTCATACTTTAGCAAAGAAAGCTTTAGAGATAGGAGAAGAACAAGTTTGGATAGAAGAGATCCCAGACTTTATTGTGGGATGCCTGATTGATGATATAAATTGTAACACGTAAAGCTCAATGGTAAGTTTCTGAGGTTATTTTACAAAAAAAAAAAAATCCTGTATTTCAAAATCATCAGTACTCCCCCCCCATCTTTATTTTTTCCCTACATATATACTGCAATTGCTTAATTCTTTTAGCCTTGCAGCTGGTAATAACAATATAACAGTGTAAAAAGAGAGCACCATCTGAAAGATTTGACAAGAAGGTGGATACAACATAAATCCCAGATCTAATACTTCTTTTCGTTGGGAAGGGTTCCATGATTATTCAAAACATAAGCACAAATTCACAATTTAATTAAGTGGTCCACATGTTGGCAATACTGCATAATACTCCAACCTACTGCATAACTGATTATTCCTAATAACAAGGACAGAATTGTATCAGTAATGATCAAGATCACATTGACCAATTGTGCACTGCAAAAGGTAACAACAAAATGATATCAACTTCCTTTCCAATTTTTCTCAATTGCATCCCCACAAGAAATTTCTCTTTTAGTTCCTAGAGAGAATATTCATCTAGTGTGAACTATGAAAGCAACAACCCCTTGGGATGTGTAACCAAATCTAAGAGATAACAGTCAGGTTTTTCGTTCCCCAATCCGCAAATGAACAGATTAAAAGCTGAAATATCATCAAGTGTTCGACTCAGCTCAGCACTTTCGCAACCACACCTGCACCAACCGTTCTACCTCCCTCCCTCAAGGCGAATCTTTGTCCTGTTAGATTTAAAACATGGAATGAATTAAGACCTGTCTTATTTAATGCTCCAGGCTCAACAAATATGCCAAATGTATTGAGAAAGAGGGAAAAAATTAATACATATCAGGAAATTCTAAACTAACACCTTCAGATAATATGCATTGTCCTATGCATTTAGGGCAGGTTTGGTAACCAAAACAAAACACAAAATTCTCATCTCATCTCATCTCATCATTATACATTTTTCAAATCCCCATACGAAATATAATAAACAATTTAACTTTTTCAAATCCCAATTCAACCTTTTCAAATCCCAATACAATAATAATACTAAAACATAATATTTTAAACACTAAAACAAAACACAAAATTCTCATCTCACCCCCCAAACCTACCCTTAATTAACTGGAAATGTAGAAACGCAGTCAAGCAAAACATTCAGCTTGTTACACCAATAAGAAAAATGTTTTGTATCCATGTGGTCAAATAAAGTGCTAATATATGAAGATCTGTATATAAGAATTGCATGTCTCAGGTGTCTGCCATTCATGAATCATGTTCATTATGAAAAATGTGCATCCATCATAAGTATTGAGCATGTCACACAACTTTTACATGGTTACGCTGAATATAACTGATGCACAACCATTGGGCTACAAGGAAGAAGTTCAACAATAGCATAAGAGTGCCAAGTATTATTGCCTATTTTGTCTCAGGTAATTCAAGAAATTCATTAGCTGATTCAATGGAATTAATTTTTTTTATTTTATTGGAAAGCAAAATTTTATTGAGTGTAAAATAGACAAAGGCCCGAGTACACGGGATATATACAAGAGTGCTGCTTATGCATGCTAGTTTAGTGAAGCTGATTCAATGGAATTAATAATAGACTAGTCAATAAGAAGAAATCTGTGTGTATGTGTGTGTGACTCAGCAAAAAAAAAAGGTGTGTTTATTCTGTTTATGCAATTGAAAAGGAGAAGAAATGACAAACAATTTACTCAATGACCAGAATTGATGTATAGCACAAGGAAACAGCAAATCCAATGTCTTCAATTGGGTAATGGAAACCAAGATATCGTCACAGTGAGATATAATCCTGCATAGGGCGCCTAGGCTTAGCCAATCTAATGTCTTTCAATGACCAGAATTCATTACACATGGTTCTAGATGTTCAAAATTTATGGTGTGCCTGATAAAAAATTTATGGTGCATTCCTAATTCACAAAAAAGTTAAAAACCCATGTAGGGCACTTAGGCTTAGGGGAGCAAACAAGTAATGAAAGCCAACATATCTTTTTTTTTTTCGATAAGTAAGAAGTAAATATTATTGATACGAATGAAATAGACATAGCCCATGTACACATGAGACATCTTTTTTTTTTTTTTTTTTTTTAATAAGTCATATCTTTTATTTTTATAAGTAATAAGAAATGAAAGCCAACATATTGTCTCAGTAATAGGTAATAAATACTTAAGGACAATACTCTTTGCAAGAGTAAAGTTATGGTGCACCTTTTATAGTGCCTAAGAAAGATCAACATACAAGTAACTCCTTTAGTTTTACTTTTCGTAAACCAAATTAAGTGGACATACCTGGTTCAAGCGGAACAGGTGAAATCAGCTCAAATACTGCAGTCACGTTGTCCCCAGGCATAACCATCTTAACATTCTCAGGCAATTCTACCTTCCCAGTGATATCTGCAGTCCTCAAATAAAATTGAGGCCTGTAATTTGAGAAGAAGGCTGTATGGCGTCCACCTTCATCCTTAGTGAGCACATATATCTCAGCCTCAAATTTCGTGTATGTTTTAACAGTGCCAGGCTTGGCAATTACCTATAAAATAAGAGACATAGCCGAGCAACCTCCCATAAACATCTTCACTATTCAATATCATAGCTCAATGTTGATTTCATAATTTAAATTTAACTAGCACTGCCTATAGCCACGAAATTTTAAATTCTGAGGTAGTCACAGGACACAGACACTACTGTTCAGAATCTTATCACGTGAAGCACAATTTTTCTGTTATTTATAATTATCGAAGCAAACACACTTAGACTACTTTGTATAGGATACAACATAAAATTGAATCTGATTCAAGTAATCAAGTTCTCACAAAATACATCAAGAAACTGCACCGAAGATTTTGTCGCATAAGCAGAAGTGCATTTTGATATCTAAACAAACTACTCTTAAGTAACATGTAAGTTATACATGATGCCACCGGGTCCAGCACTTGTAATTTTTCAAAAGCTTGATATATGCTACTTACCTGACCACGCTCGATGTCTTCCCGTTTTAGACCACGAAGAAGAAGACCCACATTGTCACCGGCCTAGTATTATTTACAAACCCACCATCAGTCTAATACGAACAGTTCAAGACGCAAGATAGCTCAAGTGTTATCTATCACTTACTTGCCCTTGGTCTAATATTTTCTTGAACATTTCAACACCGGTGACTGTGGTTTTCAAAGGAGCGCCCTGCATAGAGTAGGGAAACAAAAAGACAAGTAAAATACCAAGATATTCCAAACATGGATTTTGAATACAAAGATCTGAAGATCTAAAGGTAAAAGCCAATTTAAGCTCAAAGAAGGCACAGCTGCATCAGTAATGACAGATTGATTATCAGAGTACAGAGCAAATAATCAGCTCATTTGAGAATTGACTGCCCAAGGGTTCTGCAGAAATAAGACTACTAAAAATGATTACACACTTACCTGCCTTAACCCCAAAACCTCAACTTCATCACCAACTTTAATAATTCCTTGTTCAACACGACCAGTGGCAACAGTTCCACGCCCCTTAAATAGACAAAATTATTAAAACTATGTTGAAGTTCTAAAGAAAAATCTTTGTCCATAAAAGTATATGAGCAGCAAAAGAGTAAAGAATCCATCTTAAGTCTAAAGCACAGAGAATATCAAACAAGAACATTGATAAAAGGCATATAGTCTGAAATGGTCATTTCATAAAAAGTTTAATTGCGGAAATGATGACATTTTAGTAACAATACCTTATTTCTTCACTTTTTTATTCTATGGATCCACTGAAATCAATAAATTAAGTGAAATGCAAATAAAATCATACAGTCTATGCCAACTTTAAGGTATCCCTCAAATGCAGAAAGGCATAAATCACAGAAGCATAGTGAAAACAAGTAATAAAATTCATTCTCACTCAAATGCAGTTTCTTTCCTAATGAAAAGCTTAACCATTGATGCTGAATGAATGCTTTTACCTGAATTGAGAATACATCTTCAATAGGCATCAGAAAAGGTTTGTCAAGCTGGCGTACAGGGTCAGGAATGTATTCATCCACAGCATCCATTAATTTCAGGATAGCTTTTTTGCCTATCTCTTCATTCGTACCTTGTAATGCAGATAAAGCCGAACCCTGAATGATAGGGATCTCATCCCCAGGAAATTTGTAGAAGCTAAGAAGCTCTGCCAAATACATAAGCTTTAAGTGAAACACTTGTTGCAGAATCAAAATTAATCCAAGTGTGGAAATATATATATTTAAACAACATTCTCAAAAAGCCACCCTACCACGTAGCTCCATTTCCACAAGCTCCAGTAACTCAGGATCGTCAATAGCATCGACCTTATTTAGAAAACACACAAGTGATGGCACGCCAACCTGCACAAATGCATTCACAAATCCTTATAAAGTTTACTCTAAAAGCACCAAACAATGCATGAGCTAAACAAATATGATGGATAAAATTTACAAGCCACCATTAGAAGGATGCCCACCTGGCGAGCAAGCAGAATATGTTCCTTGGTCTGCGGCATGGGGCCATCGGGGGCAGATACAACAAGAATACCCCCATCCATTTGTGCAGCACCCGTAATCATGTTCTGCAGATAATGATATAGGTGCATGAGGGCATACAAATTTTAGATGAAGAGAAATGCTATAAATTAGAATTGAGGTATTATTAATATTCAAATTGAGTAGATGAGCAAAAAAAATAATGAGAGGTCATATAAGAAGCTATTTGATCTAATTTTTCATTTTCACCTAATTTTTGTTCACATCCAAACTGATACGTGATTTATTTACATAGTCACAAGGGATGTAAGATGTTTAAACAAACACTCATAGATGAAACAAGAATAAGCATGTATAGATTGATATAATGTGAAAAAGTGAACATAGTTCATCGATGAGTTTATCCTGCAAAAATTTTCAAATGGATTTAGCATAATTCCTTCATAACAAAATGAAATAAGTTATACAGGTTACCTTAACATAATCTGCATGTCCTGGACAGTCAACATGTGCATAGTGTCGCTTAGCTGTTTCATACTCCACATGTGCCTGTAAAATCATTTGACACTAAGGTAAGCCAAACAGGTCTTTAAGAAGATGAATGAATCTCTTTAAATAAGCAAGATAGAACGGCATGGCAAAAAAAAGTGCATGAACAAGATTAAAAAACTGTATTCCAACCGTTGCAATTGTAATTCCTCTCTTTTTCTCTTCTGGAGCCTTGTCAATTTCATCGAACGCAACAGCCTTAGCTTTCCCTTCTTCTGCTAGCACCTAGAAAAGCATCACATGAAGATTTCAGAATCTAGGTAAGTATTCCATACTATGTGATCACTAATCCCGATTTTAATTACTTTTTTTTTTTTTATAAGTATAATCCAGATTTTAATTACTTAAGAAGAACATGAAGTAAGACAAGTAACAAATGAGGAAACAAAAAAAAAACACTGAAGCAACGAAGTTAATAGACAAAGGCCAAACCTTTGTAATAGCTGCAGTCAGTGTAGTCTTCCCATGATCGACATGCCCAATAGTTCCCACATTCACGTGAGGTTTCCTGTCAGTAAACAATGTCAAACAAACTGACAATAGTATACCGGAGACAACACAAGAATTCGCATTTTGCACAAATAAACAAATATTTTCTCCTTGCAAAGAGTTTTGAATTTTCCTTCTTATCAAATGAAACCTCACCAAGGCAGTGTCCTTTGGACCTACCCTGGATACACTACCCGAGAACCAGTGTGTCAGGAGAATCAATAAACATAATCAATTGGAAATCTTAGTATTTCGGGAAAAAAAAAAAATTCATGACACTCAAAAAAAAAAAAATTACGATTTTCGTCAAATCCAATCTAAACAGAAACAGGGAACATGCTATTTACGCTTCCAAATAAATGCGTATCTTTTCATTTTTAGATCAAACTCGCCAAAAACCATTCTTTATAACCGCCAATGCTACGAAAACCTACTAACTATTTTCAGAAGTGAAATATAAAAGGAAATTTTGTTTATAGCTCCAAAAATTCCCTAAAAATGTCAAAGTGCCGGCTAAATTCAATCACTACACCCCTTTGCTAGTCACCATTTCCAAACCAATTCCACGCCTAGGCCATTCCAACTCTCCACCACCACTGTTCGACCTTAATCACATCAATTAACATACATTCCCACATGTACACTAATATATTTCTCTTTTATAGGTAAAAGAAATTTTAAGCAAGCATACATAGTTATATACATACATAATCATATATACAATTGAAGAATAGAATATTGGATTTACGTTCGGGTGAAAGTGGCCATGGATCTCCACCAGGAATACGGAACGGAAACCCGGTCATTTCCGGATATGGAATCGGAGAGAGACGAGCGAGCCGATCCTCTACAGCACCAGAAGATTTGGGAAGTGACAGGGACGAGGCGCTTGGATTTAGGGATTCTGAGAGCGACTGAAGCCATTGGGAATCTGCACGGAAGGAGCAAGCCCTAGAACTCAAGAAGAAATGTGGAGCTTCTTCATACGCAGAGACAGCGAGAGAGACGGAGGCATAGAGGTTTAAGCGGCTCTGCGATTCGAGGGTTTTAGCTCGTACTCTATGGGTTAGTCTTGAATTTCTTGTACCGAACCCCATAGCCCAGATTTACAACTCCAATCCCAGCCCAGCCCAGCCCGTAATCTTCCTGGCCCTTAACTAGACCTTGTGAAAATTGATAGGAAATCGTTAGGAGTATTTTTATTAAATAATTTTGGAATATGACCTGTTAGGGATAAAATTGATTGGGTCCAACCTATTGAAAACCTATCACTAATAATAAGTCAACTGTAGGTAGATAATTACTGACTTTTATGGCCAGCTAGAAGTGAGTAAGAGGAGAGGAAGTTGGGATTTGTTGGAGTCTCTTAGATTGCCTGATAACCAACTTTAGTGTGTCAAAGGAGATTTCAATGAGATATTGTCACAACGAGAAAAACTAGGGGGAAGGCCAAGGTGTGAGAATCAGATGGAAATGTTTCGTAGAGTTTTAGAGAGCTACAATCTGTTTGATTTGGGATGGAAGGGTTGCTTATATACCTAGAGTAACAATCATAGTGATGCTTCATTTACGAAAGAGAGGCTAGATAGGGTGGTAGCCAATTCCAACTATTTAGAATTCTATAAAGATTCGATGGTTGAAATATTGGCAGCAAGTAGTTCTGATCACAAACCAATATTACTACATTCGAGTAAGGGGCATAACAAGATATTTGCACATAGAATAAAGTTCAAGTATGAGAACAATTGGGCTCTAAAGGAAGACTGTGGAAAAGTAATTGAGGCTGAATGGAAGAAAGTGGTGCAAAACACATATACAGTGGGCAGTGTGCAGAAAAAATTAGAATTTTGTAGTTCATCACTTAGTAAATGGAGCAGACATACCTTTAAGGGGAGGGAAATAGTTATGAAAGCGAAAATTGAGCAACTAAGACAACTTCAGCTGAATGAAGAACCTACAAGTATTGAGAAAATAAAAAACAGAAAAGAGAGTTGGGAATTATGCTAGAGTAGGAAGATCTTAGATGGAGACAAAGAACAAAAATACACTGATATCAGCAGGGGATAGGAAAACCAAATACTTTCATGTCTGTACAATTGAAAGAAAGAGGAGAAGCTAGTTAAAGCAGATCAAATATATTGATAATAATTTGCAAACAGAAAGGGAAGAAATAGATAAGGCTTTCAGAGACTATTTTGAAGGTATTTTCTCTTCATCAGTTCCCTCAACTGAGGATATTGAAGTTGTGTTGGAAACTGTAGAGACCAAAGTTACTGGTCAAATGAATGAGGAACTAGGAAGAATTTTTACAACAGAAGATGTTGAACAAGTCTCAGTCAAATGTCCTCTTTAAAGTCACTTGGGTCAGATGGTTTTGGAGCAAGGTTTTATCAGCAGTACTAGAGTATTGTGAAGAATGAGGTGTGTTCTGCTGCTCTTGATTTTTTAAACAATGGTATTATTATACCAACTCTGAATTTTACCTATATTGCTCTGATCCCGAAGGTAAATAACCTTGAGGTAGTGCAAGAATTTCGACCAATTAGTCTTTGTAACGTACTCTATAAAATAGTTTCAAAGACTATATCAAACAAGCTAAAAAACATATTACCTGATATAATAGCATGCACTCAAAGTGCATTTGTACTGGGTAGGTTAATTTCATATAACATAATGGTAGCTTTTGAGGTTCTCCATACCATGAAGACAAAGCATAAAGGTTCTCAAGGTAGTATGGCATTGAAACTGGATATGTTAAAGGCTAATGATCGTGTGGAGTGAGACTATCTAGAGGCTTTAATGAGGAAGTTTGGATTTGAACAGAAATTGATTTCTCTGATCATGATGTGTGTTAAATCAATGAGATATTTGGTGATTGTTAATGGAAAACCAGGTGAAGAGATAATTCCCAGCTGTGGTTTGAGACAGGGAGATCCTCTATCTCCCTATCTATTTATTTTATGTGCAGAAGGATTAAGTTCCTGAGCAATAGAGCAGAGTAGAAGAGACCGATAAAAGGTGTGAAAGAAGCAAGAAATGGACCAAGAATAAATCAATTGCTTTTTGCAGATGATTGTGTTTCTTATGTAGGGCTAGACAAGTAGATTGGAATAATTTACAGGAAGTACTTGAGATGTATGAAAGAGCACTAGGCCAGGAATTGAAAAGAAAAAAGACTTCCATTTTCTTTAGTACAAATACTAGTGGTGTAGGGGTCAAAGATCAGATTATTAATGCAGCAAGGGCAGTAGTTTGTGGGAGTTATGAAAAATATTTGGGTTTGCCATCAATGATTGGTAAATCTAAGTATAATAACTTTAGAGGAATTAAAGAATGAATATGGAGAAAGATAAATAGTTGGAAAAATAGCTATTTGTCTAAGGCAAGGAAAGAAGTCCTTATAAAAGTTGTTTTGCAAGCTATTCCTACTTATACCATGAATGTATCTAAACTTCCTAAGAGACTTTGTCATGAGATTTTAGCCATGTTGGCAAAGTTTTGGTGGGGGTAATAATCAAGATAGGAAGGGAATTCATTGGAAGAGTTGGAATTACATGGGAGGGGCAAAGAGTAATGGAGGACTGGGATTTAGAGACCTAGAAAGTTTTAATTTGGCTTTGCTAGTAAAACATAGTTGGAGGTTCTTACATGATCCTACATCTTTAGTAGCAAGGGTTTACAAAGAAAAATATTTTAGGAAGGAAAATATACTGGCAGCTAAACTAGGCACTTCTCCATCACTAATTTGGAGAAGTATTTGGATGGCTAAAGATTTGCTAAAAGATGGTTTGATATGGTGTGTAGGAAATGGAAAGCAGATTAATATATGGGGACAAAAATAGTTGCCAAAGCCATCAACCTACTGTGTTCAATCTCCAGTTGTAACGACCCGATCCAATATTATTAGAGATAAATTATGGATAATTTCATTGGGACCTAAATTAGGTTAATGAGCCAATTATTATAGAAGCCCAATTGAGTGTTCGAGTATTTTTTTTATTAATAGACTATGGGCCTAAGATTTTTATTCTGACGGATACCGAATTTTATTGGGCTTGCCATGTTAGATAATATCATTAAATATTTTTGGCTAGGTGAAATATTTTTATGGGACGTGATAATTAGCTTAAAATCTTTTAATGGGCCAAGTGGGAATTGGCCAAAAAATTTATAAGACAAGTTGTATTATTTTTAGATGTTGAGTTGAGGATTACAATTCACTAAAAAAGCCCAAATCTCGTACGCCCAAAACCCAAGGCCCATACCCGTTTGTTTTAAACCGTGAAAACCAACTTGATCAGTTTCTCCACCCAGCACGATTCCACTCCCATGCACATGCACGTCTTTTCCATTTGTTTTCTCTAAGGTTTTTCCATTGCCTATATATATAAATATATACATACGTACCTGCATGTGATAGTTTACCAAGCTATAGCTGCCGCAAACCTCCCACGACAGTCTCCACTCACGCG
Source organism: Juglans mandshurica (assembly GCA_022457165.1). NCBI lineage: Eukaryota > Viridiplantae > Streptophyta > Magnoliopsida > Fagales > Juglandaceae > Juglans > Juglans mandshurica. Next base: position 23,478,450 of record CM039623.1, read on the forward strand.
CAGAAGCAGCTCCATCCACAACCTCCATGCGTACCACTGTGTGATGACTACCAACCGCTGCCCTGCCCCTCTCCTCTCCCTCCACCGTAAACTGCACCATAACACTCCTGCTTAGCACTGCCCAGGCCACTCGAACGTAACCCCTGCACCAAAAACAGTCATAGCCTCCATACACGTACGTTCGCAGCAAGCTCCTTTGCACCGCCAACACCACTTCACCATAGACTCACGGCGTTGGAGACCACGACTCTAACTCACGGGAAAGGACCATGTGGATAGCCCAGTACCACCGAAAAGTCTTGTTTCAAGCACTCAAAACAGAGCAAGAAAACACTCTCTCACGTCTTAATGTGCATCTTTGTAACATGCCGGTAAAACCTAGCGACGTCGCCAACCCCTCCACAAGCCAACCATCGAAAGCCTCTATTTTAGCCGCCCTCTATCCAGCCAAAGCCATTATTTCCTGCGTGAACAACAAAAAACCAGCCTCTGTTTTATTACTACAGAGCAAGTTTCTTGCTCAGCCCACCATCGTGCACAGCTGCAGCACCACCATCGTGCACAGCTGTAGCACCACCATCGGAAGGTTCCCTTGTTGTCGAACGTTTCGTGGAGACACGGAGGGACCACCATGCCCAGCCTCCACCTCTCTCAATAACCTCCCTCCTCTCCCTCACGCCGTGTCCTCTCTCTCTCTCTCTCTCTCTCTCGTTCATCTCGTCTCTCTCACTCTCCGTCTCTCTCTCTCAGTTGCATAGTCGCCCTCTCGTCAGGAGAAGCCACTGCGAGTTGTTGATCACGGTAAGCCCCTGCCCATTGCCTCTCGCGTAAACCATTCCCGAATGCATGAAACCAGTAGAATGGATTTTAAGGGAGTTAGTTAAATTACAAAAATGCCATTGCTTTTTAAAGATTAACAATTGAGTATAATTTAGTGTTTGGAAGATTTTAGGTTTAGAAAATATATGATATTTTAGTATTTTAGATTTTAAATAAAATCACATATTTAATTAGAAATTTATGCAAATTACGTGTTTATTTTTATAGGTGACCGATTACGTGCCGAAAATAGTGGATTAGCATTGCAAGGTAAGTAGCATGATCATATCCTTACACGTATGTATGGTAAATGACATGTCTTTTATAAAAAATATTATGCATGTACGCCCTCCATTGGAAGCCCATTTTTACGTACCCAAGTCATGATAAAATTATGAAAATGCATGACCTTTTTACGTACCCAAGTCATGATAAAATTATGAAAATACATGATTTTATGTGAATATTTATGCATTAAATTATTTATGAAAATTTATGATTTTATGAAAGGAGTTATCCATAAAAAGGTTTATGAAAAGATATGATTGTATGTGAGAGTTATGCATTAAAATATTTATGAAAAGTCATGCATGATTTTATGTGAAAATTTATGCATCAAAATATTTATAAAAAATGATAATTTTATGTGAGGAGTCATGTATCACGACATGTTATGAAATAATGCGATTTCATTTGAAATCTATGATATGATATGGCAAGATCTGACAAGTATGCATGCGATTTCTTTTGAAATCTATGATATGACAGTTATGCAAATATGATTATGATGAAATATGAATGATAAGATATGTAACGGCCTATGTGATAGAGATGCAAGAAGGGTCATTCATAATGCCACTAGGAGGGCTAGGCGTGTCGAGGCTAGGAAGGTAGCATTGGGGTGCATACATGGCTCAGGTGATGGGTCCTTGCGCGCCTAAGACAAGGTCAACTAGAGGAGGATCAAGTTGTTAGCCAAATTCCTTATTTTAGGGGTTGGTTGGCAAATCCCTTGAATTTAGGGGAAGAGACAGACCCCTTGATTTTAGGGGATTGGATGGTTTCTAGAGGATTGGCCGAACATCTCATTCAAATTAGGGAGATTATCTAGTTGTTAATTTGTTTAAGTTTATTTCCTTTATTTTTGGCATTTGATAAGATTGTTTTCTTAAATTTAGGAGTTTGATTTATGTTTGAGATTAAGGTTGTTAGATGGAGTAATTGGGGTAATGATGGCCGAAACCCTAGTGAAACCCTACTATATATTTCGGTTTTTGGCTTGTAATTCATTATTATGTTATTTTGAATGAATGAGAATTTTCTCTTCCAATCTTTCTAGAATTGAGTGCTAGCTCGAGTTAGTCTTAATTTTCACCATCATACCAATCGAGTCTTGGTGTTGCCTTGAGGTAATCCTAGATTCAATCACCTAACACGCCACAACACTTGAGTGAGAGTGAGGCTTCCATCATTGGTGCTTTCGTTGAGAGTGTCCAACCCAAGGAGAGGAAGCCATGGCCGATCGACAACCAACACATAGGGAGCGAATTGAGAACCTTGAAGCCACTTTGGAGGCACAACATACCGCCACCAATGAATGGCTTGGAAGGTTAGAGGAGGTGCTCTACCAATTGGTGGATCAAAGGAGGAATGGAGATGAGAGGCGCCATAGTAGAAGAGCTGAGAGACATCATATTCTTGAAGGCTCCGTGGGGTCTAGGAGAAGCCAACATCGGGAGAGGGTGGAGGACAAGGATTCATTCACTCAAGATTCCTCAAGCACTAATGAGGAATCAACAGGGGAAAGTGAAAAGGAAGAAGGGAACCGAGGTGAGAAGAGAGGTGCCCGTAGGGGGGAAGTTCTCAAACCAAAAATGGACTTTTCCAAGTTCAATGGTGATGACCCGAGCACTTGGGTTAGTAGAGCCGAGCAATACTTCGAGCACAATCACATGGAGAGCCATGCTAAAGTATCCTATGTCGCCTACTTCCTTGAGGGGGAGGCCAACCAATGGTGGCAATGGATGAGGAAGGCCTATGGGGCTCAAAGGAGGGAGTTGAAATGGAGGAAGTTTGTCAAGAAGTTCTTGAGGAGGTTCGGGCCAATCGAGTATATGGACTACCATGAGACTCTCTCAAGGATCAAGCAAACAGGATATTTAAGAGATTATCAAAAGGAGTTCGAATACTTGTCCACTAGAGCACATGGGTGGTCAGAGAAGGCCCTCATTGGGACCTTTGTGGGTGGCTTGAAGAGTGAGTCGGTGGAGGAAGTGAAGCTTAAGAAACCAAAGACCTTGATGCAAGCTTTGGAGGTTGCACGGATCAAGGAAGATTAACTTCAAGATTTGAAGAAGAGTAGCCGGTTTGAGGTGAGGAAACTACCCCCAATGGTTTTCAAGTTTGGTGCAAACAAGATTTTTGGCAAGGACTTCTCACCGGGAGGTCCTAGTGGAAGTGCATCAAGTGGAATCAAACCCTTACCTGCGGGTGTGAAAAGGCTATCTTGGAAAGAGATGCAACGACAAAGAGAGAATGGGCTTTGCTTCAATTGCAATGAGAGGTTCACTTGGGCCACAAATGCAAAGTCAAGCAAATCTTTCTCATGGAGATGGAGTCGGAGGAAGAGGAAGATGTAGGGGAGGAAGAGCAAGGGCAAGAGGAGCAAGATCAACAAGAAGCCGAGGGAGGAGACCCTCATATTTCTATTCATGCTTTGGCAGTTGTTGCTGGGCCTAGAACGATGAAAACACAAGCACACATTGGCAAGATTGAGGTAACGGTTCTTTTTGAAAATGGTTTATCTCTAAACTTCATCAATTCTAAAGTGGCTGAGAGCTTGGGGTTGCCTATGACTTCTATCACTCCATTTGAGATCAACGTAGCTAGTAGGGAGAAGTTGATGTGTAGAGAAGTATATAAAAAAGTATGTTTAAAAACACAAGGCCTTGAGATTGTGGTGGATTTGTATTCTTTGCCTATTGTTGGGTTGGATTTTGTATTTGGGTGTGTAATGGTTAGAGGAGCTAGGGAAAATAGTGTTGGATTATAAAAAAATGACTATGGAGTTTATGATGGGGGCAAATGGGTGACCATGAGGATGAGTGGAAGAGGGGATGCAAGGCCGTAGGGCTTAATGAGATGGAGGAGATTTTGAGGCAAGGGGGGCAATGTTTTGCTATCACATTGCTCCCAACCGAGGGGTTTGAGTGAGGGGTATGAAGTGGAAGATGGGGGCTTGGAGAGGGAGATAGGGACCGAGATGCCTAGTGACTTGAGGGAGTTGTTAGGGAGATTTTTTGGAGTGATGGAGGACCCAAAGACGCTTCCACCCTCAAGGGAATTTGATCATCGCATTCCTTTGAAGGAGGAAGCCAAGCCGATTAATGTGGCCCCCTACTGGTATGCTTACTACCAAAAGACCGAGATTGAAAAGCAAGTCAATGAGATGTTAGCTAACGGGCTCATCCGGCCAAGCACTAGTCCATTCTCAAGTCCCGTTCTCTTGGTGAAGAAGAGGGATGGTACATGGAGATTTTGCACCGACTATTGAGCCTTGAATGAGGCTACTATCAAGGATATATTTCCAATTCCGACCATTGATGACATGTTAGATGAGCTTGGAGGTTCTATGTTCTTCTCCAAACTCGATCTAAGGGTCGTATACCATCAAATAAGGGTGCATGAAGGGGACATTCACAAGACTGCTTTCCGAACTCACAATGGCCACTTTGAATATTTGGTGATGCCGTTTGGTTTATGCAATGCTCCTTCAACTTTTCAAGCATGCATGAAACAAATCTTTAAGCCGTATTTGAGAAGGTATGTGTTAGTATTTTTTGATGATATTCTTGTATATTCAAAGACATGGGAGGATCATTTGGGGCACTTGGAGGTTGTTTTTAGGGTGCTACTTGACAGCTCTTTCTATATTAAGTTGTCCAAGTGTGCATTCGACTAAAGGGAGATTGAGTACTTGAAGCATTTGATCTCACACGAGGGGGTCAAGGTGGATGCAAGGAAGGTTGAAGCTATGATGGCTTGGCCCAAACCAAAGACTATCACCGAGTTGAGAGGCTTTCTAGGGCTCACTGGTTACTATAGGAAGTTTGTCAAAGATTATGCTTCCATTGCAAGACTACTCACCAACATGCTCAAGAAGAATAATTTTGTGTGGAGTGAAGAGGGGAAGAAGGCATTTGAAGCTTTGAAGAAAGCCATGACATCTACACCCATTCTTGCTATGCCTAATTTTGAGAAGGCATTTGAGTTACACACGGATGCAAGTAATGTAGGGGTAAGGGCTATTTTGACACAAGAAGATAGGCCACTAGCCTTCATTAGTAAGGCCCTTGGTATTCAAAAGAAAAGGTGGAGTGTGTATGCACGGGAGATGCTTGCCATCATGGAGGCCATGAAGGTGTGGAGACCATATTTGTTGGGAAGGAAGTTCTTGATAGTCACAGATCAACAACCTTTGAAGCATCTTTTGGAGCAAAGAATCACCACTTTGGATCAACAAAGGTGGGTATCTAAATTACTTGGTTTTGAATTTCAATTGGTGTATAGACTGGGTAGGGAGAATTGGGTGGCCGATGTCCTATCTAGGAGGGAAGATGGTGAGGTATTGGAGGCCCTCTCGGGTCCTTGATGGGGAGTTTGGGATGAGATTAGAGAGGGAGTAAAAAATGACCTAAGGTGTAAGGAGGTGATGGAGAAGCTAGACGTGGATGCTAAGGGAATAAAAAATTATGAGATGAGTGATGAGCTTTTAAAATATAAGGGGAGAGTAGTGGTGCCGTGTGTGGGGGAGCTTAGAAGGAAGATCTTGAGTCACTTTCGTGATACCAAGGAATGGAGACATTCGGTGTAACGCCCCGGTCCCACACGGGTCGGAGAGTTACTTCTTAACACTTAAACTCACATTTCAACAATATAAAAATAGACTCCAAATTCCCAATATCATATAGAAAATTCGATTCAATCTAATTTCCTCAATATAACCAATTTTCCAAAATGCCAAGTCATCAAAACATAATAAAATTTCTTAATAAAAATCGATAATACTCATAAAAAACTTCCTATGCTTAAACCACTATACTTAAATCATCTCACCCAATGTCCCATAATCTTGATCCTCAGCTGAACCATCAAAATATCTGAAAAATATTGTGGAGATAAGGGATGAGTTATCAACAACTCAGTAAGCAGAGAACATATACTAGCATGTAAACATGAGCATTTATAAAGTTCAGTATGCAGAACAAGAAATTTACTTTCAGAATGCAGAAACAATATATCAGAATGTATAAACAAAACTTGTTACAAAACATCAGAGCGAAATTTTCAGAAAAACAAACTTATTCCCAAAAAGAAAATCATTTGGCATATCCAAACTGAAACATTATATTCATAGCATCTCATAGCATCACATCGGGACAAATACCATGTTTAACCACCGTAGTAGGGTTATAAACCATCATTATACTCGTAGTTGGGCTGTATTCCATGTTTCACCCCCGTGGTACGGTTATAAATCATTATTATACCCGTGGCTGGGCCGTATACCATGTTTCACCCCCGTGGTAGGGTTATAAACCACCATTATACCCGTGGCTGGGCCTTAACAGAAACAGAGCGGAACATCATCGGAAACAGATCACATTCATATATAGAATCAGAACTTCATGCCAAGGTTTTCAGATGACACATCATATAAAAACAAAGTATTAAATAGCTTCAGATCATTTCATATGTTTAAAGTGAACAGAATTAAGATATTTTCATTTATTCATAACAAAAACTTTTAGATTTTTCGTATTCGCTCCTTTGCATAGTTTAGAAACAAAATGTATAAAATTGGCTCATGTCTACACCAGTCATGACAGAAAATACTTTCTCTTATATAGAATTTATGCATATGCAGAATAAACATCTGATGTCGTTTTCTGATTTATTTTAAAAAATAAACAAGCTTATTTCAAAGACAACTTCATTTCATTTCTTTTATGCAAAACTAGTATATGAACCCCGTTTACCTAGGCTTATTAGTTTGACAGAAAATTCTCCACAACAGTACTGATCAATTGTCAATCGTCACCTATAAAAATTCATGTAACTTAAATAAATCTCCAATGAACATATAATCTCATATTACACCTGAAGTGCCTATTTTAATTCCTCAAAAGCCTAAAATTTCTCTTAATTCTAAAATACCATCACTTCCTAAATTCCTCAATATCCACATACCTATTAAACTAAGAATATTTATGAAATTGCATAATAATATTAATAATAAATACAATTATGCCATAAAATACATTTTTGGTTTAAAGACTCATTAAAACAAAATTGATTAAAGTAGGAGAGCAAATATTTCATTTAATAAAAAAATAGACTAATTAGTTTCTCTTTAAAGAGTTCAAAATAAAAGTCTTGCACTACTATGTTCTTCTAAAAAAATATATATTAGTACTAATAATATATTTCAAATATTTATTTAATCTGTATTTAAAACAAAACTCATACAAAGTGAGTTTAATATATAAAAACTAAAACACGATCAACTTATAATTACTCTGTTAAAAGCATCAGTATACTGACTTAGTAGTATAAGTCCAAACGTCTACGTCTAAATAAAAATATAACATGCACGTAATATAAAACTCATGATTTCAAACCCAATATACATAAACAACTCATTAAAATATAAATCCATTGACCTAGGACATCCGAAATAATATATCTGAAAACATCATAGGGCAAAAATGGTAATAGTACATCTCATCTATTAGGTTAACTGAGACACCAAAATATTTCATTTTTAAGTAAGCTATCACAAAAACAGAGCGGCGGCAGCATCACTTACCCAAGGAAAACTAAGAGGCAGCGGCACTGAGGGGAAGGAGGTCGCGGTGGAGTTGGGTTGCGGTGGACGGTGGCTGTCTAGAAGGCGGCGCACTGGGAGAGAGAGAGAGTGATGAGCGAGAAAGAGAGAACGGAGAGTGAGAGATGCGCGAGATATAAACAGAGAGGGAGGCTTACGGTGTTGATGGTCGGAAATGGAGGTGGAACTGTGAGGACTCCGAGAGGCACCTTGGGGTTGGGGGGTGCATAACTGACGGCGACAGTGGCTAACCCCCAGCGGTTGGTGGTCTGAACGGTGAAACAAGGGTTGGTTTTGGTGTGGAAGTTGGTATGGTTTTTGCTCAGTTTTTAGTGCTTGAAACAGGGGCTGGCCTACGGTGGCTTACGATTTCACGTGGGATTAGGCAAAGTCTGGTGGCTTCTGCCGTGCAGAGGGAAAAACTCGCACGGGATGGTTTCCGTTCGGCTGAATGCACACGGGCTTGGGTTTTTGTGCTGGTGACGACGCGCAACTAGGTTGGCTAGGTCTAACGCAGTGGGTGTGGAGGCATGGGGCTGGGTAGTGGAAGTTGTCCCACGGTGGTGCATGGCTACGACAAAGGCTGGTAGCTTGAGGAGGAACTTTCGTGACTTACGGCAACAGGGAAAAACCCGAGAGGTAATATAAGAGAGGAAGCATTTACAAAGTGAAGTGTGTTGAGAAACCAAAATGCCTGGTATTGAGCGCATGGGAAAGGAAAAAAAAACAAAGAGGAAGGTAGTTACGTGCTTGGGGGTAGCGGTTACCATGCAGTTACCGTGCTTGATGCGGGGAACTTCTTGTACGTGGGGAGGAACAGACGAGTGAGAAGAGAAACGGTTGGGAGAAAATAATAATAACAATAATAATATATATATATATATATATATATATTGATTGCGAGCTCTGTGGGTGTTACATTCGGGGGTGTACCGTACTTATGTAAGGGTGGCTAATTTGTTTTATTGGGATGGCATGAAAGGAGAGGTGAGGGAGTATGTGAGGAGGTGTGACACTTGTCAAAGGGTGAAGAGTGAGAGTAGGAAGCCCAAGGGGTTAATGCAACCCTTACCGATCCCTACTAACACTTGGGAAGATGTTACTATGGATTTTGTGGAGAGGTTGCCACTCTCAAATGGGTGTGATGGTGGTTTTTGTGGTGGTGGACCGCTTGACCAAGTATGCACATTTCATTGCAATGGTGCATCCATACACGACCAAGACCATTGCTAAACTTTATGTGGATCAAGTGATGAAACTTCATGGGATGCCGAGAAGCATAGTGACCTATAGAGACTGTGTATTCATGAGCAATTTTTGGAGAGAGTACTTCAAGATGCATGGGACGAAGTTGGCCCGAAGTTCAACCTATCACCCCCAAATCGATGGACAAACAGAGGTGACCAACCAGACTCTTGAGCAATACCTTAGGTGCTTTATGCACCAATACTTGAAGAAGTGGGAGGAGCATTTGGCATGGGCTGAATTTTGGTACAACACATTATACCACCGGTCTATCAAGATGACACCATTTGAGGCACTTTATGGGAGGCCACCACCGGTACTTGTAGCCTATGAAGTGGGGAGTTCACCAAATGAGTTGGTGGATATGGAGCTTAGAGAAAGGGATGAAGTCTTGAAGGAATTCAAGAAGAATTTGACATGTACTCAAGACCAAATGAAAAAGCACTTTGACAAGGGGAGGAGTATGGAGTCCTTTGAACCGTGTGAATGGGTCTTTCTCAAGTACCTACCAAGAGAGCACAAGGCACTATCCAATGCAACATTGAGCAAGTTGATCGCTAAGTATTTCGGGCCATATCAAGTGTTGGAGAGTTGTAGACAGCTTGCTTACAAGCTAGATCTACTGGCCGGGGTCCACATTCATCCTATTTTTCATGTCTCATGGCTAATGAGGAAGGTTGGAGATCCAACCAAGGTGGTGAGTGAGACGCCCATGGCGGATGAAGAGGGAAGAATGGCAATCCAACTCGAGAGGATCATGGAGTATAGGCTTTTGAGGAAGGGTGGCCAAGTGAGAACCAAAGCCTTGGTTCAATGGAGGGGGCTTCCAACCGAGGATGCTACATGGGAGTGTTCGGGTACTCAAGGATCAATTTCCAGATTTGGACCTTGAGGACAAGGTCGGTCTTGAAGGGGGAGGATTGATGGAGATGCAAGAAGGGCCATTCGTAATGCCAATAGGAGGGCTAGGCGTGCCGAAGCTAGGAGGGTAGCATTGGGGTGCATGCATGGCTCGGGTGATGGGTCCTTGGGCGCCCAAGACAAGGTCAACTAGAGGAGGATCAAGTTGTTAGCCAAATTCCTTGATTTTAGGGGTTGGTTGGCAAATCCCTTGAATTTAAGAAATGAGGCAAACCCTTTGATTTTAGGGGATTGGGCGGTTGCTAGAGGATTGGCCGAATATCTCCTTCAAATTAAAGAAATTATCTATTTGTTAATTTGTTTAAGTTTGTTTATTTTTGGCATTTGATAAGATTGTTTCCTTAAACTTAGGAGTTTGATTTATGTTTGAAATTAAGGTTGTTAGAGGAAGTAATTGGGGCAAGGATGGTCGAAGCCCTAATGAAACCCTACTATTTATTTTGGTTTTTGGCTTGTAATTCATTATTATGCTATTTTGAATGAATAAGAATTTTCTCTACCAATTTTTCGAGAATTGAGTGCTAGCCCAAGTTAGTCTTAATTTTCACCATCATACTAATCGGATCTTGGTGTTGCCTTGAGGTAACCCTAGATTCAATCACCCAACACGCCATAAACACTTGAGGGAGACTGAAGCTTCCATCATTATGTTATGATATGAAGACCGTACCTATGTTATGGGCATATTGCATTACCAGGTCATACATACTGGTAGGGCATCCAGTATGTCTTCCTTATGTATGGATTCCACAACCAACGGCCACGGGCAGAATCAGAATCTATTTAGATTTGCTAACCCTAACTCACGGAGGTCAACAGTGTGTAACAGCCTATGATAAGTAAAAGATAAGTTCATGTTCATATTTATGTTATTTACATATGTATTTATGAGTATGCACATTTTTCAAGAAATCTTGTGTTTATTATGTTTACTGTATGATGTGTTGCTTATTGAGTATTCGACTCATTTTTGTATATTTTTATATTTTAAAACCATCCCAGGTACATTTATGATGATGAGACTACAGGACAAGACTTGATCCCGGGAGGCGAGATAGAGGCTTAGACAGATTATGCTATGATTAGTTTTTATGGTTTAAGGTTTAAATAAATTATTCTGATAAACACATGAGACATTAGTATTATTTTAAATAAATGCTTCCGCAGACTCTATTTTAGATTTTAAATATTTATTAAATTTTATTTTATTTATGGAATCTTTCGCATATGGCACGTTGTTAAAAATAAAAATTTTTAATTTCAAGTTTAGTAGCACACTGATTGCCTGAAAATTCTAAAATGTCTTTATTAGGGAGGGGGTGTTAGTGTTACACCAGTCTTTCACTGGGAGCAGAAGCAAGAGTAAGTGAGTTAATAATAAAAGAACTGAAAGTCTAAAATGAAGCTACTGTAAAAGAAAATTTCAACAGTGATTAAGCTGAATTGATATGCAGGTTACCTATTAGTAACAGAGGAACATAAGACAAGTTAATATGGAACTTCAGCAAAGATGAAAAATTTTTAGTTTGCAGTGCATATCATGTGGCCCAAGACAGAAAAAGAAAGATATTGGGAGAAAGCTCAACAACAGAAAAATCAGATGAAAGATAGAAGAAGATCTGGAACTGAAATGTCTCAGGTGCAACAAAACATTTCATATGGAGGGCAGGTAATGAATCTCTCTCCACTAAATCTTTACTTTTTAAAAGGAAGATTAATGAAAGTGTAAACTGTCCTATTTGTTTAAGAGAAGAATAAATCATAATGCATGTTTTGTGAAAATGCCCAATAGCAAATAATTTATGGGTAGAGGTAGGAAGTGTATTGCACAAATGGGATGTGACTGGAGAAGATTTCATGGAGTTGTGGGATAAATTATGCCTTTACTTAGATAAGAAAAAACTAGAAGAAACTGTCTCTATACTCAGAGGTATATGTCATAGAAGAAATAAATTAGTTTTTGATAACCTTTTCATTAGTCCATCACAGGTAATCAAAACTGCTTAATCAAATCTAAAGGAGTATAAGGAGGCACAGGGGAGAAAGCATGGAAAGCAGTGTGGTGGGAAAAGAAGGCTAGAGCAACAACAATGGAAGAAGCTAACAGAAGGAACTCTTAAAGCCAATTTTGATGTAGCAATTGATGAAGAAATTAGAAAGTGGGTTTGGGAATTATCATCAGGAACAGTGAAGGTGAAATGATGGCTTCCTGCTGTGATCAACTTCAAATGGTGGCTCAACCAGTAATGGCAGAAAGTCTAGCTCTAAGGAAAGCACTTCAATTGTGTTCTGAGTTGGGTTTTAACAAAGTTATGCTTGAAGGTGATGCACAAGTAGTAGTAAATGCAGTAAAAAATCTAGCAGAAAATTGGACCTGGTATGGTCATATTATTGAGGATGTAATTTTTTTTTTTAAAAAAAACCATGTCTAATTGGAGGATAAGCTTTATTACGAGTGAAGGTAATGGGGTAGCACACTAATTGGCCAAATTGGCTCTATCCTTGGAAGGTTTACATTGTTGGATAGAGGATGGGCCATTGGCTATAGTGAACATAGTTGAATCTGAGATGTTATGTATTGCTTGATTATTCATGAATAAAAGCAACTATTTCTTTCAAAAAAATAAAATAAAATAATAAGCCAAGAGATAAGATAAGGAAAAGATAAATCAAAAGAAGTTGATTCCGACTCTTAAAAGTAAAAAATTTCACAATACAAGTTTGATTTAATCACTCCAATGAAGAAAATAGATCTATATAAAAGGAGGAGATCTCTACAAACGAAGGAGACTCTCTACAATACCTCTATGCACAATTTCCATCATGCATAGTGACTTTAGTGGATCTTCTCTCAATTGAGGCATAGTGTTTGACCTCTTGAAATCTTAAATTTCTCCATTGTATTGAGAGACATGTGAAGTCATGAGAGATACGTAAAATTGCTTATCATAGTGTATTTTGCTCCCAAACAACCCGTAGATGTAGGCTTTTATACTGAATCATGTAAATCTCTGTCTTTCTATATTTATTTTTATTATTTATGGATGAACGCGAAAAGCACCGTATTGAAATCTAAATAACCATCGTGGGCCGGAAATAATTCTTTTCTCCATTTTGGTCTGTTGTGCAAATTTATGCATTAACACGACCCTTATAATCATTCTCATATTATTAAAATTTTACATAATTTCTTCTTCTTCAAAAAACATAATTTTTTAGTATTTAATAATATAATATCTTATGATAGGACGTGAATACAATCTTATTCATATTTTAAAATTATTTAAGAGTATTATCATATAAGATTTGCACTCAAGTTGTCATTTTATTATAATTTTTACATTATTCTCAAGTTTTTAATAATATGACGTCATGTGAGAGGACGATAATATCATCTCATATCATGTGTATTTTAAAATTATTTAATATTTAATTAATCAAGATAAAAAAAAAAAAAAAAATAGTATGGCATGAGCTGGGCCATGGTTGTGGAGGTCCATGAAGGTCCGATCAATGTCGTGATTCAACTTGGAAGACACCCATCTCTTACCAAACTTGTAAGGGATTTATCTTTGACATTCCAACCACACGGAAGTGTAGAAAATAAAAAAAAAAAAAAATATAAAAAATAGGAGGGAGATAGATGGGGAGAGAGAGAATGAGAAATACTTTGAGGGTTATATTTTTATTATATGATAATGTCTGAATATATAATATATGTTCCTATTTATATGATAATAACACTAGAAAAATAATAAAAATGCAATCAATTAATGATATTAATTAATATTTATTGATTTCTATAATAAATTAAATACGGTAAAAAATAAGTCATATTACCATATACATTAGAATATTATGAATATATTGCCACCTATACCATATATACCTAATATTCTAACAGTAAGGAATGCAATTATATATTGTCACATCCCAGCTTTCTTAAGTTGCATTGCTATGGCTCTTAAAGTCCATATGTTTCAAGTACTGGCCACAACTTTCCTTATCTTCTTGCCTATAACTAGCCCTGCTGCCAACTTGAATTTTCCGGCCGTTTTCAACTTTGGCGATTCAAATTCAGATACTGGTGGCTTGGCTGCAGGAGTTGCTTTCCCGGTTAAACCACCTAATGGACAGACCTACTTCCTTGAGCCATCTGGGCGATTCTGCGATGGCCGTTTGATCATTGATTTTCTAAGTAATGTATCTTTAAACTTTTAGCTAACATTAGTTCATGATTTTCACGAGCATGTGAAAAAACCATGCCAAATAGGTCCAGATCTTGCTGCATATAAAACAAATAGGTCCAGAGCTTCAAAGTTACATATTGCCAAAGTATGCTTGAAGAATTGGTGATGTAAAAGACAATACTCCTTTCTGATGTGTTCCCAAGATCATAACATTTGATTGATATATTGCTGGTTTCTTACCATCTGACTGCATGTTTTATGTGCTGCAGTGAATGCAACGGATCTACCATTTCTCAATCCATATTTGGATTCTGTTGGTGCACCAAACTTCCAAACAGGGTGTAACTTTGCAGCCGGGGGGGCGACCATACTTCCGGCCAATGCAGCCTCGACATGCCCTTTTTCGTTTGGGATTCAGGTTGCTCAATTTGTCAGATTCAAGGATCAAGTCCTTGAATTGCTAGCAAAAGGTGTCGGGTTAAGGATGATGTTCAGGAAAAGGTTGTATCTTGTCAAAGGACTTGGTATCTAACTTTCTTTTGTGTTTGTTACAGACAAGAAACTTGAAAAATACCTTCCCTCAGAACAATCATTCCGGCATGCCCTGTACATGTTTGATGTGGGTCAGAATGATCTCGATGGTGCATTTTACTCAAAATCAGAAGACCAAGTTCTTGCTTTGATTCAGATTCTCCTAACAGAATTAGAGACTGGAATTGAGGTTTTCTTACCATTGTTTTGCCAAGATTAAATTAGCACAAGTGTTTTCAGTAAAAATGTCTAATAATCCTTTATTTGTCTTTCTTTTGGTGCTCTTCAGAGATTATACAGTGAGGGTGCAAGGAATTTTTGGATTCATAACACAGGTCCCCTTGGATGCTTACCTAGAATCATTGCAAAATTCGGAACAGACGCATCGAAAATCGACCAATTAGGATGTGTAAACTCACATAACCATGCTGCTAATCAATTCAACATGCAGTTGCATGACCTCTATACAAAATTCCGGGTACAATTCCCAGAAGCCAACTTCACTTATGTTGACATCTTCTCCATAAAATTCAACCTCATTTCAAATTACTCTCAGTATGGTAAGCCATCATCTTCATTTTGCTTACCCTTTTTCAAAATCACTTACCTCTTCATTTTATTAGTTGTATTATATTTGAGAAATTTGGGTTTCAGGATTTAAACAACCTATAGCAGCTTGCTGTGGATATGGTGGGCCGCCATTGAACTTTGACAGCCGAATTGCTTGTGGCCAAACAAAAGTTATTAATGGAAGCTCGGTGACAGCAAATCCATGCAATAATACTGCTGAATACGTGAACTGGGATGGAAACCATTACACTGAGGCTGCAAATGAACATGTTTCATCACAGATATTAACAGGAAATTATTCAGCGCCACCAGTCTTTGGGGATTATGCACGGTATCTTCCAGGACCCAAGTTCTTTGACTCAAAAACACTGTAAAATGGTTCCTGGTGGTGATATCCAAAGTCTTGGCACCAGGGATTGCAAAGTGGTATTGGATGTAAACTAAATTCGATTTCCATTTGTCTTTCTTTCTGGATTGAAGTTGATGAATAATTTGAAGATCATCATCATGTGCTCAGATGTATGCATAGCTGCCTTCCCTAATTTACAATTTGAAAGGGATTTCTTTGTTACGATTTTACTGACTTTCAGTGATAGAATTCTATACAAAGGTTTATATCATATTTTTTTTTTTTTTAAAAGAAATGAGCTAAATAATTATTTTCCCTCAGAATGAGTAAAAGAAGGTAAGCACACTTCACACCATACTCCTGCTCTCAAACCACACACCACGTGTAAGGTCCGCTATTTATAAGAAATGATACTTGAAGTTATAAGTATGCAAGTGTCGAATAATATATTTTTTTTTAAATAGAGAAGTAAATACGAAATCCATATAAAAAAAAACTAATTTTTTAATAATGAATCTCATTATTTTAGAAAACGATTGCACGACACTTACACACTCCACGACTGTATCTAACATTACTCTTAACCCAAATACCTGTGTTACTTATCAATCTACCCTCAAAACCTTAAAAGATATTTTTTCTTGCTATTTCCTGTGAAATTAAGTTATGTTAATTATTAATTATGTTTATAATATTAAAATTTTCATAAATCTAGATGAGGAATGAATGTGTTTAATATAGGTCTTGTTTATAATATATAGAAATTGTGTCAATCAAGTCATTTTAAATAATGTGAGTTGACTCAACTCGCTTATAGTATTCAATACAAATGTGCTGATGAGACGTACTATATATCTTCATTTTAACTATCATTCTCTAAAATGATATCAAGTGATTAGCAACTAATTTATTATTATTTATTTTTCTTTCAGTGATTCGATATCCGACAAGAGTACGATTATAATATAAAGGACCTTTTACCCTACACACTGCCATATAAAGTGATTTAAAAAATATATTTTAAAATTTAAATCTTATTAATTAAATCTGATTAAAATCTCATAATAATTAGATCAATATGATAAGAATCACACAGACATAATTTTTTATTTTTTTCTTATTAAATTTATGATGTATGAATGATAAGTAGAAAAATTCAACTAATTTTAAAAAAATAAAACTAAAAGAAATTTAAAAAAATAAAAATAAATATAATATATGGTATGTGAAGATAATGAATAAAAAAAATTTAATATATTATTATTTAAATGAAGAGTAAAACTTGCTCCATTTAAATAAATAAATAAATAAAGGAAAATGCTAAAGCTCCGGGGCTCCCGCTGGAGCTCTAGTGTATTTTTATCATGTGTATTTTTTAATTCTTTTTTTATATAGATATTTTTAATGATTTTTAATATTTTTAAAAAATAAAAAAATTTATAATATTATTAAATAATACTTACTTAATCACGAAGTAAAATATAAAATATTTTTTTATAATTTTTTATTTTACTTCGTGATTAAGAAAACATTTTTTTATAACTTTTTTTTACTTCTTGATTAAGAAAATGTTTTTAATGATATTTTAAATTTATTTTAATTTTAAAAAATATTATATAAAAAACAACTTAAAAAAAAAACATACTACAGTCCCAGCGGGAGGCTGTAGCACGATCCATAAATAAATTGTGTTCGCATTAAGACATATAATCGTTGACATGATTGTCTAGGAAATTATTACAAATAGATAAGCGGACACATATGTGCGCACGATAAGTGATGGGCACGCAGGAGGCTTATCTTAGCAACATGCCATCACCCACACTAAAAGCACCGTCGTCCTAACTCTTCCTTCACTCCACCGCCTCTGCACTCCACGAATCCAATTCCATCTCTCTCACTATCTCTTCGTTTTCCCGGTAAACAAACAGGAGCCAGAGACTAAATTTATAAAGAAGAGCTTATAACAACGAGATATCTTCCATCCCTGGATTCGTGCACTTTCTATCACTCTCTGTCTCTTTCTCGGGAGCCCTCAGTCCCAAGCATTTTCCGCCATTTTCTTCGTTACTAATCGTTCCAGATTTTTGCTTTGGGGATCGAATTTTCTAAACCTTTCGCGGTGATTTTTATGCTGTTCGTTTTTTACGCGCAATGAGAATGTTTTAGCAAATTTGCTTGGAATTAGGGTTTCTTCTTCTTCTTCTTCTTCTTTTTTCTTCTTCCCTTTTTCCCTTCAATCTGGTTAATATGATGATTCCATGGAGTGGACTCAGTTGCTGTTTGAGTGCAGCTGCTCTTTATGTTCTTGGAAGGAGCAGCGGGAGGTCTGTGCTTAATTGCCCTAACTTTTATTTGAAATTAATTTTTTTAGTATGGAATATGAACGCATGTAAATTTATTGTAAATTATGTGCTGTAAGAACCCCACATATTTTGGTTGTTGTTTAACTTTGCAATTGGTTAATCAGAGTGTATATATATTACTTTTGGCGCTTTATGATGGTACAGGGACGCAGAGATTCTTAAGTCAGTCACCCGGGTCAATCTGTTGAAGGATTTGGGTATGCGGCTTTTTAGGGACTGGAATATTAATTTCTTTATATTTTTTTGTTGATTTAATGTATCTTGTTAGAAACAAATATTCTTTCGTGGATATTGAATTTGTGTTAGGTTGATGTATTGTGGGTTTTCAGACCTTCAATGAGTGCGTAATTTATTTCCATGCCATGTTGTTGAATTTCTAATTATTTCCCCGATTTCACATGAAGTAAGGATGTCGAGGTTGTTTATAGAATCCGTTCTCCAAGTGTAGTTAATGGGGCTGGTGCTTCTGCCAGGTTTAAACTTCTGAGCTTTAGTCATTAAAATGGTTGTGTCGGTAACAGTGTATAGTGAAGACTTTGTAATAAATGGAACTTTGCTTTTGTCAATAAATTATGAGAAATTAGTTATCCCTGTTTATGCTCTGCTAGGCCCTTTACGCCTTCTATTGTGAAATGTGATATATGTGATTTACATGGATGCGTGTGCGCGAGCGTTTAACAAGTTTCTTGATGTTATATTGATGTACATGCTATATACATAGCACCCAATGCCATCTAGGCATTTTTAGAGTTATACTGTTAGCACTCTTGCGCCCTAACTTTATTTATGGCTGAGTTACATTACATTATGATGTCTTTTGGTGAAGAACATGAGAAATTGACCACTTTTTTTTTTTTTACTTATAAAAAAATGGTCAATTTCTCATGTTCCTCACCAAAAGACATCACAATGTAACTCAGCCATTGAGAAATTGACCATTTGACATGCACATTATATAAGTTTGTTAGCCAGAGAGAGAGTTATTGATGTTGTCCTGTGTACTGGGGCTAGGTCCATATATTATTTATCAACAAGGTTTTTGTTTACCTATCAAAAAACAAAAAATTATTGAGGTTGATTGGTGATGTCCAAGTGTAGTGGTATATGTGCTTTTCTTTCTACTAATGTGATATAATGGTTCTTCTTTCCATTATTTCAACCATAGATTTGCAAGTTGTTATAACAATATATATTTTTTTTTTATAAGTAAGAAATTTATTAAAAACCACGTAATTAGGCATAGCCCAAGTACACAGGAAGTATACAAGAGAAAACACCTAATTACAAACTAAAGCTGAAAAACAGCACGAAAGTCATTGGAACTAAATCCATCCATTACAATAACCAAAGCCCAAAGCAACAAAGTATGAAAAAGAAAGCCCTAATCCCATCGACCAAGCGCTCTCTATTATCAAAACAGCGTCCATTCCTCTCATTCCAAATACACCACATAAGACAGAGATGAATCATCTTCCAAACAGCCGCTATTTGATGATTTCCTTGAATCCCTCTCCAACAGGCCAAAAGATTCCCTACACTCTTAGGCATCACCCAAGAAATGCCAGACTTGACAAAGACCTCATCCCACAAAACCCTCGATACATCACAATGAAGAAGAATCTAACAATCTTCTTAGGATAGCAGTACACCTTGAATTTTAAAAGTGAATCAGAAAATATGTGAATTGTCCTGCCTTTTCTGGAGGGTTTTAAGTACTTGAGATACAAGCTTTTAAAGGTCATTCCACTTAGAAGTTCTGTTGGGATTTTGTTTTTCATTAGTAATGAGACGAGTCTGCTTGGATATGTTCCATAGTGATGAATTTTGTGTTCTTTTACTTTTCAGGACCATTATTAGATGCTGGGTGTATATTACCCTTGGTTGTCACAATTTCTGGAAGAGTTAGTTCTGAAACCCCAATCAGCTGTGAGTTCAGTGGTTTACGGGGAGTAATTGTAGAGGAAACGGTACACATCTACCAATTCAAAGAAATCTTTTTTGATAAGTAAATTTTTTAGTCATTCATTATCTTATGTAACATCATATTGAAATCTATCTCAGGCAGAACAACATTTTTTGAAGCACAATGATGCTGGCTCATGGATACAGGATTCTGCTCTGATGTTATCCATGAGTAAAGAGGTTCCATGGTATTTGGTAATGGACTCTTTCTCCTTCTCTCTCAATCTTAGAAGTGCCTCCTTGTGTGTGATTTGGTCTCCTGAATCTATAGTGCCTAATGTTTTGTTGGATGAAGTTGATTTTCATTCCAAGTTTAAGGTCCGACTTATCAGGATTTTTCTTAGTTGCAACTTGGTTCATATATAATAGGATGATGGAACTGGTCGTGTATATGTGCTGGGAGCTAGAAATGCATCAGGTTTTGCATTACCAGTTGGAAGTGAGGTGTTTGAAGAGTCAGGAAGATCCCTGGTACGTGGAACGTTAGACTATCTCCAAGGCCTCAAGGTATGTCTTGTTCATTAATTTGTCCCTTTCTAATTGGTCACACAGATGGTATTTTGGGTCATTAATATGATGGCATTTACATTTCTTAGATGCTTGGAGTCAAGCGAATTGAACGAGTACTTCCTACTGGTACTTCCTTGACTGTTGTTGGTGAGGTATGAGTACCATGGCCCTTAAATTCTAAATTCTTTGGCCTTCAATGGAAGGATATAAACATTATATACTTAGGATTCGAGAAATGACCAATGAAGTAATTAGAATTTAGATGACATATAGAATTGCACATATATGGCTAACTCAAATGTATTTTCAGTATTATAGGATATAATCATTTACTTCATAACTGGATGACAAAACGGGGCCTTATTCTTTTTCTTTTTTTACCCTGTCAGCATGTGGCCACACAGTAATGCATAGATATTAATAAACCCAGGATATTACGAGGGAGAAGGGGGTGAAGAAAAATCAAAATGTTCTTGCATATGATATCTATAAAAAGCTTGATTCATCTGGTATATTAAAAGGTTCTTGCAAATGATGCCTATAGAAAGCTCCATGCATGTGCTACCACTTGATAAGTCAATTGTTTTGGTATTACTTATATATATATATATATATAAGCAGTTATTTTGGTAAACTTGGGTCTTTCACCCCCTTAAAATAATATTATCAGAAGAATGTTCAAAACAAATTTGGTCATTCATGGAAAGAAAAAAGAAAAACTGAGGACTATAATATATTAAAGCCAAATATTTACATGAAATGGATAGGCATACACAATGCATAAATACTTTTAAAAAGATCTACAAATCATATACATGACCAATTTTATCCATCTTGTGGTCGTGGATGATGAATCTTGATGGATTATGATTTGATGTTGGTATGTTCATCTATTTGTTGTTTAAATTTATGAATAGGCTGTCAAAGATGATGTTGGAACAGTTCGGATTCAAAGACCCCATAAAGGGCCATTTTATGTTTCTCCCAAGGCTATTGATCAGCTCATAGCAAATCTGGGGAAGTGGGCAAGGTGTTGTGCTTGTACATACCTGCATTTTTTTTAATCTTTTTATTTCTTTAATGTAACTGAAATGTGTTTAACAGGTGGTATAAGTATGCGTCTATGGGTTTGACCGTGTTCGGTGTTTATCTCATTGCTAAGCATTCTTTCCATTATATTGTGGAGAGAAGGCGACGTTGGGAGTTGCAGAAAAGGTATACTACACTGGTGTTTATCCTTGCTGTTTGAAAACTGAAAACAAAAGTTATAGTGATCTCCTTTGTATAAGTCCTGTGTACTTGGCTTATGCCTATTCTTGGGAATAAAATCTCTTATTACTTATAAAATAATAAAAAAAAAAGAACACTGAAAACAAAAGTTACAGTGATGAATCTTTTTTAGGTTCACTTTTATACACTTTAGTTAAGAAATCTCCTCTTTTCATCAAAATTCTGATTATCATATAAAGAGATTTTTATTTCTTTCAAGAGAGTAAATTCTGAACATGTAGGGTTCTTGCTGCTGCTGCCAAGAGATCCGGACAAGATAATGAAGGTGAATGTTTAATGACTAAACTGTCACTTCTGCAGATTCTCTTTCGATGTGGTACTGAAATCTGCAACTCATTTTCAGGTTTAACTGAAAAGCCTGCCAATGAATCAGATGGTGCTATAAGAGACCGTTTAATGCCAGATATATGTGTCATATGTCTTGAGGAGGAATACAATGCCGTTTTTGTCCCGTAAGAAAACCAGCTGTCTTTTCCTTGTTCTACTGAAAGATAAATGCGTTTCTTCATCCTAAATTTTGTCATCCTTAGTCATGCTTGTTAGGTGGCTTACATAAGTAGCTACATTTAAGCGGGGTTGATATATGAAACCACTTAAAATGTGTCACATCAACAAGCGTGATTGGAGATGACAAGATCTAAGATAAAGATTAGCATTGCTCTTATTGAAATGCCAATCTGTCTGTGGGGTGGTTAAGCTCGAATAACTTGATGGACCTTAGCCATGCATGACTGTCTGGTTTTGTTTAAGCGGACAAGTTGCATTATAGCTACTATGATTTTGAATGATAATAATAATAAAATCCTATAATTGTGAATGCTTGCTGCATAATGCTAGTAGTGCTGTCATTAGGAATCCACATGACCACAGATGCCGGAGTACGGATGCCATGCACATTTTTTTTAAAGAATGCCATGCGCACTCTTCTGTGTGTAAGCTGGGCACTTTTTTTTTTCCCTACTTTTGAGCTTTGATTGTAATATTTTACTTAATATGATATACACGTGTGCGCACACACAATACAGGATGAGTTTTTACTTAATAAAAATTCATATAGAATTTATGAATTATTTGGAGAAAAAGCTTGGTAGCCAAGAATTTCGTGCTGCTCAGCTCTAGTACTTGGGAGCAAAAATTGGAGTTTGAGTTGTATATAACAAGCGCGTCGTTGGAAAATCATGTGATAGAGTGGTCTGAAAATAGATCAACTGAATGTCTTTTAAAGGGGGTATATGGTGGCACCAATAGGTCGATGAACCCTTATATGAGACAACCAAATCCACATTTAACTTTGCTTCCTCAAGAATTCTCATGTTCCTCATCCCCATTTTGTGTTGCTTGACTATTCAAGAATCAAATTGAACAAATGACCTACTGGTTATGATTTTCAGGTGCGGTCATATGTGCTGTTGTACAACGTGCTCTTGGCACTTGACCAGCTGTCCTCTTTGCCGACGACGAATCGAGCAAGTAGTGAAGACATTCCGACATTGATGGTTGGATTCATCAATTCGAGGAACCATACTAGGTGATCAGACCCAAATGGTTGGGCTTCCCATGCGAGAATCTGAAGGCCTCAAATGTTCTTCATTATGACAACTATGCCGAAGGTAAAAACTGCAATCAGCCTCCTGAACAGCTTCTCCCTCAGCAAGTTTAAAGTATACTTCTACAGCCAGGCAACACTGTAAATTATAGAATTAAGTCATTGATGAGTGTCTTGTTGGGATCTTCATAGCTGTAAATGATCTACAGCTAGACAACCCCGTAAATTGATGTCATTCATACAAATTTGTTGCAGCTACCACTTTCTTTTGCCATGTTGCTCAAGTAATTGACGCCGTGGCAAAAACTCATTTTATATCCAGTGCATACCATATAGCATAAGATGACTAATCTGTTGCCATCACCTCGAAGTTGGTTGGATATTATGAATTGTTGAATGTACCTCTACCCCGCGAAAGACATTCTACCATCTACTTAGAACTGAGGAGGAGCGGTGGTGGCAGGTAAGTCTGTATGACATATAGATTTCTTGCAGTGTTCTACATGATCATTGGATATGGCCAAATTGATTTTTCTATTCCCTTTGTGAAAACACAAATTATCTTCAGTATCTTAGTTTTTATTTATTTTTTCATTCCTGATGAAAAGAAATGGTTGAACTAGAAAATATATGAAAATATTGGTGGACATGATATCTTGAGATAATTAAAGAGGTAATGTACTATTTATCTGTTGATCATTGTATTTTGCTTTAGACATGACTTATGAGGAGTTAAATCATCCATGGGTGCTCACAAAAGTTTCTTGAGTTTTCAATTTTTTTGACATATTAGATGTTGGGTTTTCCAAAATTTACAATTGATGTTCAAATTTTGATTGGTGTAGCATTAATATCGTGTGGCCAATCAGAAGTTGTGGCACAACGTATCAAGTCAATAACCTCATTAAAAAGTACCCAAAAAACTTAAAATGCATTTTTAAAAAAGTTAGCTATTATCAAAAAGGGGAAAAGAAGAAGAAACAACCTAGCTATGGGGAGGGAGGGAGGGAGAAGGAATTCCCCCTCCCATAGATGGCCCCGCAATAAACCCGCAATTGGTCGCTTTGGAATTTTTCTTCTTGTTTCTTATTGTTTTTATGGTTTTTTCCCACTATTTCTTTTAGGTTGCTAATGTGGTACATGACATTAATGTTACATTATAAGTGCGCTGTTAGAAATTTCAAGGCAAGTGTAAGGAAATTATTCAAATGTGAATTTCAAGAAACTAATCGATTCATATTTACGAACAAAAACAAAATTTGTCTAATCCTAAATGTTAGGGAAAATATGTGAAGGACATTTCGGCCAGTTTGGATAGTGAGATGAAATGAGATTAGATAATTTTAGATGAAAGTTGAAAGTTGAATAAAATATTGTTGAAATATTATTTTTTAATATTATTTTTGTTTTGTGATTTGAAAAAGTTGAATTGTTTATTATATTTTGTGTGAAAATTTAGAAAAGTTGTAATGATGAGATGAAACCGTTTCTATATCTAAACGATGCCTTCATATTTTGTTTGTGTTCATATTAGAGAGAAACATCTGCACCTACTACTGCTGCTACTATTCTTTTTTCTTGTGCTAAGATTGAAATTTGATTGAGAAATTGGTTTCATACAAAAAAGAAGTTGCTTAGGGGTGGTGGTTGTAGTTAGAATCATTGGTAAAAATGGAAAAGAAAGAAAGAGAAGTGAAGTGAAGTTCCAAAATAAAAGAGCAAAAGTAGGTGTTGGTTTTGAAGATGGAATCTGAATACCAACTCGATCGAGAACCTAATACAAATGAAGTCGTTGTCAAAATGAATAAGAGCCTAAATTTTATAACAACGCATAATCATACAGCCCTTCGCGATTTCACATTGTATTTATAGAAATGCATTCTTTTCTTGCTTCCCAAGCCATGCACTTTTAATACAGGAGAGAGAGAAGTCTATTGATTCTTCTTCTTCTAAGCTTCCTACGGCCTACCAACCCCCCCTCCCCCCAAAAAAAGAAATATAAAAGGTCGAACAAAGGGCAAACGAAGTCCCATCGTGAACATAGCCAAGTACAAAGCAACAGAAACTGCCATACCTCTCACATTGATGGCTCCACGACGCTGGTCTGGCAGACCCAAGACCACCAAGTCTGGGATGTTAAATCTATCCCTTGCGAAGTCTAATTCGCAACGGGAGATGGTAGAGGACAATTGATGGCACTAAAAAATCAAGCGAGGAGCAGCCCCCCCTCCAACAGTAGGGTTAGTTGCTGCCTCTTCCAAGCGAGGGGGAGGGTCGCAGGGTCGTGAAGACCTGGCTCCATGGGAAGAAGACGAAGGTTTACCTTTGGAAGAAGCCATGGATTCACAAGGGAAACTGAGAGACAATGCACAGAAGTAGAGCGCTCGAAAAAAGAGAGGGAATGCCAAAGAGAAGAAATGGGAAAAATGGGATGTCTGAAAGTGATAAATAACCATAATAGTTAAGCGGGATATGCGAAAGGGCGTGAAGGCGAAGCGACGTCCTGACAGTAGGGCATGAAATGAAGAAAAACTCAAACAACAAAACGACACCATAATTACGAGTCCTATCACACTACACGTGATGAGACTTCGCGGGATAACTGGAAGGGGCTTAATCCTCTCCCAGGGGCCTGCTGGGTCGTATCATGTGCTTGGGCTATAGCACAACTTGATAGTCTAGTGGATCCAAGGCCTAACCCAATCCAAGCATATTCTGGCTAGCACTAGAGGAACAATCGCCCTAGAATTTCGGGATAAAAGAACTATCGACTCATTCAAAGATAAGCTAAGTCTCAATATCCCGAAGACTTGAATTTCAAATAACGGGTGAGATAGTTATTGCGTATTAACAGGAAGCATCATGAACTTTATTTATATCATCCAAGTAAGATTATGAACCCATTTGAATGAATTGCTAGAGAGATCCCATTACCTTCACTGACTGAGCATTAGCATTGAATTATGCAAATGCAAATGTAAAATTTGCATAATATGACATGATTATGTATTTAGCTATTCCACTCAAAACTTATTCCCAAATTGAATTATTAATCTATTAGTCAAAATAATAATAAAATATTATAAATTTAATAATAGTTTTTTTTTTTTCAAATTTCTTTGTTCTATTAATTTTTTTTTTCTAAATTAAGATCTACATAAAAATATTAATGTTATACAATATGAGACTTGGAGTATACAACCATTCATGTTACAAACATTAATTGGAAAATTAATACAATCGTTCAGTATACAACAAATAATGCTCTTAATGCTATAGGGGAAGGGAAACGAAACACAAGTGCTGCTGGAGACGAAGAAAATGTGTGAAGAAATGAAAAAAAAAAAGAGTTTAGCAGAAGCCAAAACCGAGATAAGAGAGAGAGCTTGCAAGGAAGAAAATATTTTTTATTTTCTTTGGTTATGCTACAGTGACTATCAAATATGACCCAAAGAATTAATTTACTGTAGCTAAAAGTCATCTATTTTTCCATTTGCATAATCCAATGCAGCAAATTTTGGGATTTTATTAGCCAAACCCTCGATTGGATTTGCATATGCATAATCCAATGAAAGTGCTCTAAGGACTCAGAGGCCCATGAATCCCCAAGCCTCTTTCCTCTTTGGTTGAAGATGATTGTGTGTGAGAAGCTGTGAAACATGTCCTTATACTACAAGAGGTGATGCTTTTTGTGGCGCAAGAAAATCACCGCAACAAGGTAGTGTTCTGCCGAAAATACCCTTCAGCCACGTTTATTTCATTGCAGACAAAACGTCGCGATTTTACGCTGACATTTGCTCTGATTTTCCCCGATACCAGAACCGTCGCTGATATGCAGTATTTTTGTCGATTTACATGCCGAAAAAGCCATAAACGGAGCCTCCGTTTTTACCATCCAACGGAACAATTTGGTCGCTGCAAAACCGCACCAGTACTCACTGCGGTCTGAAGTTCGTCGCGATGTTCACCTCCATTTTGGCGATTTCAAAAACCACCAGGGAAGTTACCTGTGGTGTAATCGGCCGACGGAGAAAAGTGGGAACCCACTGGTAATATTATTCACGATGTTTGCCCAAAATGCCGATTCCCAAAATCAAGTGAAGTAAATTTTTTCAGGGTTTTTCGGCATATTAGGGATTTAATTTAGGTCTCAAAATTTTTCCACAATCTAACGATTGTTAAAGTAATTCCCTTAATTTGGGTTTAAAATTTCAAAAAATTTCATAAATGTTATAAAATTTCTTATATTTTATAAAAGTTCTATATTCATGATGATCTGTGGTGTTTCAGCATGATTTGCGCTGGATGGATTACAAATCAATTACTGCCAAAGTACTTGGCACCATAAACATTCAAGGAACTTTGAGCATGTTATTCTTACTTTTTTAGCTCCATTGGGTCTGCAGATTATATGATTTTCCTACACATGATCATGACACACACACACACACATATATGCCAAATATAAAATACATCCTGATCAATTTTGCCACGTGTGTTCTGGCCATAACCAAGCATACAAAACCATATTTTAAACCAATGCCTGCATCTGGTTTTAAAACATGCCAAAAATCAAGTACATGAATCCATACAACATTCAGCTAGAAATTGCATGCATATAAAACCAGTAGAGAGGATGCTATAAAAGAAACTGGAGGGCAGTTTCTACCTATTGAGATTATCATCTCATCAGCTAGAAATTACTCTTTCAAAGGTTTATATTTGATAACTTAGTTTAGCAGTCCCACAATGCATCCATACTTGCTATTTCAACATGCCAGCAGTTCTACTATCTCTACATGTACATAATGTACATACTCCATTGGAATTTTTACACTTAGAAGTTGTTTGGGGTATTGACTAGTGTATCCCAAAAAAGCTTTGCCCTTGGAAGGTGGATTGACCTGTTAAAAAACACATCAATGTCATAAAATCAGACCATATCCTGCATCCAATTCCATACAACCACCAACCTAGAATGAGTTATGGTCATCCCTATACCATGCATCATGAAGTACCTACAATGGCCAAAAGAACAAAACACTCATCCTTTTCCTTCAGCCTAAAACAACATAAACAAAATTCCTGGAGTTGGTGCTACATGTCATTTAGTTATAAGCTGGAAATTAATGGCCTTTTGCAAAATATTATGATGATGAGATAATTTGAAAGTCATGAGTTTATATTTACCTGATGTTGACAGGGCCATGACCAACATCTTGTGTACCACCTTGACTGGAAGCATACCTTGTTCCATATGTAATATTGCCTATACAAGAACCCTGTGTATAATGGCAGTAATTTCAGTTGAAGTCTGGTTTTACAAAATTGCTTCATGTTAATATATCAAACTATTTTACTAGAGCACTATAGCAATAGGACATATCTAATTACACTTGTCTATCTTATATAGCATTAAAGTAGACCTACAAATGACACCCACTTAAATAATTAAGAGGATGTCTCATGTAATAGGCTATAAATTCAAAGCTGGCCAATTTAGCTACCACCTATGACCTATGTAATTTAATAGCATGCAAGAATATATGTGGGCCGATTTCTCTAATCCAGTTAGATTATACAACATGTTATCCTCAAGATATTCTATGTAACAGTTGAATAATGCTGTCAAAGCTGGATAAAATAGTAGTATCCCTATTCTTACTATTTCTACTTCATTCATCAATGAAATAGTACTTTCCCTCCCTTTTACTAACAACATTTAAAAGACATTAAATTGTTTTTGGATGGACTGATCACAAAACCAAGTAAAAAAAAAAAAAAAAATAGACACAAATTTTTAACTCTTCAAGTTCCACATTACCTCCATGAGCTTCCTTCATCCTCTCCAAGAAGATTAGAATAGAGTATAATCTTGGACAAAATTAATGTTGCTACTTCATCACCCCCACGACAACTTCATCAAAAAAGGTAAGTAAAAGTGTAGGACCAAAAATGATAGTAGTTACTACCAGCTTGCAGCGGATGCCTAAGGAACTTCAGTTTGAGTCTCTCTTTGAGACTCTAATTCTGTCTCCACTTTTGACATTCTCATGTTTACACGTGTTTCATATTCTCGCATATGCTCTTGCATAGCCATTATGATGTACATCAACATTGACCTAGTCTTAAAGATCATTTGTAAGTTCCAGATGGACCAATTACAAAATTAAGAGCTAAGAAGATCAATGAAGCAATGCAAAGATTGGTGCAATCCACTTGGGATGAAGCTAGCAAGAGCCCAACACCCAAGATGGGCTTTAAAGAAGAAGAATCAGTTTTGATCCACTTGATACAAGCTGTGGAAGGCATGACTTAGAGTTATTGTTTGGGCCTATTGTTATTGAAGGCTTTCAATTTGTTTAAATCATTTAAAGGATTTATCTTATTAGTTTAGAATAATTGGGCTTGAGGATGTTTGGCCCACATATGTTTTATTTTGTTGAACTAGGGTTTCAAGAAATTACTATAGCTGAGTTATTGTAGCCGCGATACTATTCATTCAGGGGTATTTTTGGAAGAAAGAGCTTTATTTTGGCTAGGGTTTTAGGTAGGTTTTGGTTTAAATACTCTTTGTAGCCTCATTTTAATTAGTTTATGAAATTTGATGAATTTATTCATTGTGAGTTGAGTTTATCTCCTCTTGTTCTTGAATGAACTTTTGAACTTATCAAAGGCAAATCCCAACCTTTGTGATGTTCTTCCTTATAATTTAGGTTCTTGAGACAGGTTTTTCAACGGGTCTAGATTTTCATATAATCTAGGTTCTTGAAACGAGTTCCTCAACGGGTCTAAATTTTTCATTGTCTTGATTTTGGCTTTCTTAGGTGAGTTTTCAAATTGATTGTGGGTTCAAGGGATTCTATTTCCACGTGTTCATATCATTTTAGACCACTTTCAAACTCTTTAAGCCGATTTTGGTAATACTCTGCATTTTTTCTATTTTGTTCATTTTTCTCGACAAGCTGTTCATACTCTTCATTGGGTACTCTAGGAACTTTAGGAGACTCGGGCATAACAAAGTGGTCTAGCCCCCTGGAATACCCTGGTCTATGTCTCAACACCTCCCTAAATATTCCAGCTGCTGCTTCATCTGTGCCAGCATTTGGCTCTATCGCATTCATCTTTTCAACCATCTGATTCTGTTGCATGAATCATATCCACCATTACCATCATATCACTAATAACTTAACTTATAAGCTTACATGCGTATGTATGCTTGCTAACACCAAAACAGTTCACTCGCCGTGTACTAAACAAGTTAAAATAATACTATTGTAGCTATACTTGCTTAAACAAATGTATGCTCACATAATTGTCTTTTGTTATTGGTGTGATAAATCTCTCCTTTTTGTTTGACCAATGCACATCTTTTGTAGAAATCAATCAAATTTTTGTCCTTCTACTTGGAACATAAAAATACTAGTCACATTAGTATAGTATTCCACATATTGACCAACTAGAGTTCGCCACAACAGTTACAACATGGAATTATGGCAATACATTTCTCTTCATTAGTATAACAAATGATGTCTTTCTGCTTGTGTGGTTGACCTTTTGTTTACTCTTATTTTCTTTGTTCTGGCTAGACATTTTCTGCAACAAAACAGATTTTTCTTCAACTTCTTAAGTTGTTATGAATGGATGCCAATAGGAAAAAGGTTAAACTTAAAATAGTTATTAGATTTGGAAAATTATAAAGTAACTTCTCCATATCTAGAATCTTAACAGATTTTGTTTTTCTAACTAATATAGCTATATAATCACATTGGCTACCCAGTTATGTATCTGTTTTATAACAACTCATCACTTAACTATTCTCTACTTAAATTAGTCTTTTCAGATTGTATGGGGGTTGGAAATTCCAATTGTATTAGTTATCTAATAGACACAATTATAAACCATGGCAACAACAAATTCAGAGTTAGCCAAATCTGTACAGTTACCATCCTACCATTTTTATTAGCTATATGTCATCCACTAATGGACACAAGTCTAAACCACTGCAACAGTACTTAAGTATAAGCTTACAGCCACATATTTTACTAGTTAAACATATGAATTTTGATATGAATATATAGTTCTTGCCTTGAATGAATCACTCCCCCACCGGTTGCATAACCACTCCCAAATTGGCTGCTCTACCAACCCACCTCAATTAGCTAGTGCCTCCTCATGCCTTGCATAATTCAAGTATTTAAGGTGTAACTTGTAATGAAACACATTATATGCACGAGATAGCTGACTTGTGAATGTTTGACCATGATTTTTTCTTGGTCCAATTCAAGGCAAAGTCAGCCTATCAATGTCATTGAGTTAAAATAACCATGTCAGATTTTTGGATTACTTTGCACAATTGTGTCAATAACTCAGCAATTTTTTAAATATATATCTGCTAAGTTTCTTCCAAAAACTCATGGGTTTTAACTCATAGCTAGCTTCATTTACTTGCTTCACATTGGGAATTCAAATTGTAGATATATTACTTCTAATAAGCATAAAAATTCCGTGATGGTAGTTCTTGATTCAAATTACAGCATGCTTATATTGTGCCTCACCATCAAAAGAACTAATTGAAATTATCTAAATTATATCACTTAACACTGCCATGGTATGAAACAATCAAGATGAAAGCCATACTCGAATACGTTCAATAAGTTCCTCTTTCTCGTTTTCATTGACAACACTCTAGCTAACATGCCTCATCTCCGCATAGTGCTTCACGATCCATGTAACTCTCGTTGTGTAGACTGTTCTGTTGTTGCATGATAGACCTATTTTCCCATCTTTTATCTCAAGTGGTATCTTGCCAAACTTTCGCATCCTCTCAAACATCGTACCTTTGGCTACACCCCTACCACGTTTGCTAGTATACCATCAAAACAAACATTCGGATTTGCTATTAAACCATGTATATATATAGTACTTTTGGAGTAGCAACACAAACATACTGTTTATGAAATACCAGTAGGAGCAGATGTCCATTATACTTACCATTGTCTGTTGTATTCACCTCTGTAGGAGTACAGGGATGCAAAAATGATGGATGTAACTCATCTGGGGGTTGAGTGGAATCATTAGAGTCCACGACAGCTTCATCCCTCAAACTCCAACCTGCTAGTTCTGGTTGTGGATTTCATCCAACGAGCTGCAACACTCTAGCTCGCATAGGTCCAGAAGCTCCTCGACCTCTCCCTCTTGTGCTATGAATCATTATTACTGCACTATGGCCAGTAAACCAACAAAAAAGAAGCAAGTAAATAGATGATCTGTAGACTCCAGCTAACATACATCAACTAGAGTTTGGCTACCAAGTTGGAGGCTGTACAGAATGGGAATTGTACCTTCTCAGATATACATCAACTTTGCAGCTCCACCCAGCAGAAATGGAGGAAACTTACCCGCCTGATCTGGTTTGATAGCTAGACAACAAA
This sequence comes from Juglans mandshurica, assembly GCA_022457165.1. NCBI lineage: Eukaryota > Viridiplantae > Streptophyta > Magnoliopsida > Fagales > Juglandaceae > Juglans > Juglans mandshurica. The sequence continues at coordinate 23,511,069 of CM039623.1, forward strand.
GCATTGGTAATGAAAAACAGCATTCCCGCTTAAAGATTTACTCATCTCCCTCGTAGATATTATTTAGACCCAACGTACTAAGTAGATCTAGATAGTAGCTTCTGTAGCAATATGTCACTTAAGAAGGAGAGCCATCAGCAGCAGTTAGCCATCATTTGGTTTTATATATTACTTTTGTATTACAAGGAGAAGCTACCAGCAGCTTGTGTACTTAGCCCCTTGATGTTGAGCCTGCTGTATTTACAACTTTTGAGAAAAAGACACTCCATTTTGATAACATGCACACACACACACACACACACACATATATATATATATAGTTTTTAAGCTCTCTATAGGAAGCTACGGCATGTGTATTGGAAGCATCTTTGATCACACGTGTATATATAAAAGTTTTTATATATGTGCATGTGTATAGGAAGCTACGGCATGTGCATTAAAAGCTTCTTTCGGCAAACCAACAAAAATGTGTCATTTTGTGAAGGAGGTCAGGTATTCATGAGAGTATATGGTCTCATCACACGTGTATCTCATCACATTACTTCATTTTTTTTTTTTGTTGAGAAAATTACTTCATTATCATCATATATAAAACCATATATATTAATTAACATCTATTCTTTCTAGTAGTGCGTATCTTTAACAACAGATCAAGCGTTATTATTATTATTTTAAATTTTAAAAAATTAAATTATTTATTATATTTTGAATGAAAGTTTAAAAAATTTGTAATGTTGAGATGAAACACTTTTACTATCCAAACGGGGCCTAAATTCCTGCCACCCCGATGTCACGCGATTCCACCATTCACTTCTAGGAGTTTATCTCAATTTTATTTTTTTATATTTGTCAAATGAATTAATGTGAAATGATAGATCTACAAAAGAAGCATAAAATTCCCCTTTTCCATTTGTGGCAAAGCAAAGCTAATAAGAAGGCATAATAAAACACACATTAATCCATATAAAAAAAAAGCACAGAAATGCTGAGGAACTACCTTAGACGATCAATCGCACTTCAAACCACAAGAAGTGATGCGGACTACCAAAAATATGTCCTTGCCCTTGCTTATTGCTTCTATCGGCAAACTAACATATACAACGCTTAGGCCACAAGACTGTTTAAACCTGTAAAAACAGCATGATGTTAACCATCCATAGCCATTATTAAATTACATAACTTTACATTTGGTATCATATTATAGCATGAATCAGCACATCTCAAAGCATTTACTAGAGCCTGAAAACTTGTATCAATAAAAATAGCACATCTCAAGGCATCTACTCGACCCCCTTGTATACTTCAAAGAAAAGCTTAGCCCCCAAAAGTCAGCAAGTAATTTGTTGGGTGACTAAAATCAGGTCCCATGAGTGCGACAAAGCAATTATATTAGGAATCTGTGGGTTTTCTGTTTTTAATAAACAGAAAATTAAATCATGACATCAAATTAGTTGACATTTGTTTTGAAATTCCAAACAACAGTATATCTACCCAGGCAATAATATTCAACAGGACAACAGAGTATATACATATGCACTAGTAAGCTCTCAACAATTAGGCCCCTGGACAACATATGCAAAAGCTAGCTTATAAATGGCAATGAGGATCGAAGAGAGATACCAATTGGAAATATGTAGCTAGTCTAACATCACATGAGCTACCCTCAGTCACCTATAAATTACAAAAAAATTGAAGGTTAAGTAAGAAAATGAAATAATTTCCAAGTATATATAAGTCAGCATAATATGTTTAAGTACTCAAATATTTAATCATTATGGGAGGGGGCCCGGATTAAACTTATAGCCAAATGAATGCATACCATTCTCAGACGAGGTATTGGAATTAGATCTTGAATCTTCACTGCTACCAGTGTCATCATCATCGTTTCTCTCCATACTATCATCAATGAAGTCTTCATCATCGGGAAGGGATATTGTGTCTTCCAATGTTGTATCAGCGGCAACATGTATTAGTTCTATGTCAGACCTATGCAAGGGATTCCTCATGCCATTATCATCATATTTAGATTCTACTTCTACGTATGAGGGTTCGTTCTCTTGGAAAGCTGCAAAATCTATTGAATAATCATCATCATCATTGACCAATGGTATAGTTGGAACATCATACATGTTCCTATTGGTCACCCTTTGCACAACAGACCAATTACCACGTTTACTATTGTCTTTAAGGTAAAACACTTGGCATGCTTGACAGGCAAGGGCAAATGGCTCATCCCTATTACGTTTTCGTGAAGTGTCGACACTAGTTATGTGCTCCCCAACTACTATTCCTCTCCTCATATCACCGACATTATACCATTCACATCTGAAAATATACAAGACGCCAACCCATGTAGCGTAATTGCAATATATCATTCAAAACACCGTAGAAATCAATGGGCTTTGAATTGTGTTCCCCTTTAACAACCACCCCACTATTCGGGGTTCGAAGATGTTCTCCACGACGTAGTGTGTGGAATTTGGTCCCATTCATGATGCAAGCAGAAAATGAAGCACACTATGGGTCTGGTCCACAAGCGAGTGCATATATGTCATCATATACGTCTTCAGGATTTGCAGCACAGAGTTCTTGAACCAATCCATTGAATGCAGTAAAAGGTTAGAAATACCATTAACCGAGCTACTTCGACTTACGGGGTGTAAGTGAATTACTCAATGAAACCTACTTGTGTGCGAAACCAAGTTGGGAATTGGTTTTGATGTCTACGATATACATTATGTGGAGAAGCATCTTTGATCAATGTATAGTGCTCACTAGGAATCCAACAAGAAAAATATTAGGTTGGTCCGACCATATTCAAGTTCAAATATATTATTAGGTAGATGTATTTGAAAGAAAAAACAAAATACTTACTCGATGTACTGACTAATCTCTGCACAATTATTGAGCACGTACCACCTTGCCTTTGCAAGTAGAGTCTGATCCGATCGATTAGAGGTAGGGGAGCCCAAATGACGTACCTTTTGTGAGAAAATAGAGAAGTCATTTCCACCTTCAATATCTTTATCTATATCCCTGTTTCATTCCTCCTGATTATATATGGTCTCGACATCATGGATATACAAGTAGCAGAAGGTCAAGAATTCAACATGAACATAAGCTTCAGCAATTGAGCCTTCCGGACAAGCCTTATTTCTAACATAACGCTTGAATTTTTCCAAATATCACTCAAAAGGATAGATCCACCTATATTGAATTGGTCCCGCAAGAAAAGTCTTGCGGGGTAAATGGATGGCGAGGTATACCATTATATCAAAGAAGTTAGGTGAGAAAATTATCTCAAGCTTACAAAGGATGATTGCAATGTGGTATTGTAGTTGCTTCAATACTTCCAACGCCAACGTTCGTGTGCACAAAGCCTTGAAGAATGAACTTAACTCGGCCAATGCAAGTCGTATATTAGGTTGGAAAAACCTACCAATTGCAACTGGTAGTAACCTTTGCATGAACACGTGACAATCCTGACTTTTCATTCCTGATATCATTACATCACCAACTGGAACACATCTCCAAATGTTTGAGGCAAAACCATCTGAAAATTTAACAGCTGTGAGCCATTCACAGAAACGTCTCCTCTGATCTAAATCCAGCGAGTAGGAGACAAGCAACATGGAGTACCCACTAGTAGTAGGTTGTAGATGTAATTCTTTTCTTAACCCAAGCTTTTCCAAGTCCTTACGTGCATTAACCGTGTCTTTATTTTTTCCTTCAATATCAATCAATGTTCCTAAGACATTGTCGCAAATGTTTTTTTCAATGTGCATGACATCGAGATTGTATTGTAAAGGCAACATTGACCAGTAAGGTAATTTGAAGAATATACTTTTTTTAGTCCAATTCAATTCATCTGGTAAGCATTTTCTCTTTCGAGAACCTTTTCCAAATGCCACATTACCAACCTGCAGTAGTTGGTGGAGGAGAAAAGAAGCATTGAGTTCTGGAGGAGGCAACCGATGGTCCTCATTTCTATTGAATGCAACCTTTTTCTTTCTCCAAGGGTGGGCGGATGGCAAGAAGTGACGATGACTCATGTAATAGTGTTTTCTACCATGTTTCAACCATATGGAATCTGTATCCTCATTGCATACTGGGCAAGCTATCTTTCCCTTTATGCTCCACCCAAAAAGATTGGCATATGCAGGAAAGTCATTAATAGTCCACAGTAGTGTAGCATGTAAGCAAAAGTGTTTAGACTTTGATGCATCATAGCTATCTACACCATCCTCCCATAACTCTTTGAGTTCATTCACTAAAGGTTGCAAATAAACATTGATGTCGTTTCCTGGTGCTTTGGGGCCAGGAATGAGTAAGGATAGCATTAAGTACGGTTCTTTCATGCATAACCAAGGGGGCAAGTTATATGGCACGAGTATGACTGGCCATATGCTATAAGGTTTGCTCATATTATTGAACGGTTTAAACCCATCACTGACTAGCCACAGTTTGACATTGCGAGCATCTTGGGCGAACCAAGTGTGATCTTTATCAAATTGTCTCCACATCTTAGAATCAGCAGGATGCCTTAAAGTACTATGGTCATCAACTCGTTCTTCTCTATGCCATTTCATGGACTTCGCTATATTCTTTGACATAAAAAGTCTTAGTAACCTCAGCTTCAAAGGAAAGTATCACAATACCTTATGGGGAATCTTCCCTTTTTCCCCCTAGTTGACACCCACCTTGGCTCAAGGCATTTAGAATAAGCTTCTTTTTCTGCATCATGTTTCCAAAATAGCATGTAGTCATTTGGGCATGCGTCTATCTTTATATAACTAAAACCCAAGCCATGTTCCAATTGTCGGGCCTCATGGTATGAGTTAGGTATCTGAATATCTGGAAAAGTAGCCTTTAACAATTGTAAAACCATGTTAAATGAATTGATAGTCCACCCACTAACAGTTTTGATACGAAGCAACTTGACTATAAATGAGAGCTTAGAAAACTTCTCGCAAGTTGGATAAAGTGGACGTCTTGCATCGTCAAACAATTGGTCAAATGTTTTTGATTGCCGATCACTCATGGTGGGCTCTGAAGTACTGCGATGTTCACCGAACGCATGGTCAAAGAATGATGTAGCCCGGATGTCCTTTATCATCTCATCCATATCATCAGTGAAATTATTAGATTCACTAGTAGTATTGTCATCACTATCTGACGAATTCACACTCCAATTGTCACCCTCCTCATGGAATATCCAATGTGTATAACTTGGATCAATAGCTATCGTGAATAGATGATATTTGACTTCATTGAATGGTAGGAATATGTTATTACGACATCTCCGACATGGACACTTGATAGTAGTTCGCCTAGGTGCATGGGCTTTTGCCATGGTGAGGAGATTATTTATCCCTTCACCATATTCACGTGAGGTAAACCTGTTTAGCACGTGCATCCAATTCTTGTCCATTTTTTCAGCTCAATCGATTAAGCAAAATGAATGAAACCTTAAGTAGAAGGTATGACATAATTAAGCTAGGTTGCAAAAATGATTAATTAAACAATATAAGAACAAAGAAATTAATATTTTTGAAACTTATTGAGAAAGAATTTTTTATACGTCGTCATTAATTTTGTATATGATTCTAACATGCCAAAAACATATAAGAAGCATAGCATTTAAAAAATTCTCTGACACGCCACATAAGACACTTTACGTTAAGAGGATATAAACAATGGATAGATCTAATAATTGAACTAGACAATAGAGAAGTCCTTCAATCTCATATATATGTCACGTGTTAAAATCATGACCTGATGGGAACCAAGGTGGACCTACTCTTAAAGATCCTTTGCAAATTTCAGATGGGCCAATTACAAGATCAAGGACCAAGAAGATCAAGGAAGTAATGCAAGGATTGGTGCAATCCACTTGGGATGAAACCAGCAATAGCCCAACACTCAAGATGGGCTTGAAAGAAGGAGAACCAGTTTTGATCCATTTGATTCAAGCTGTGGAAGACATGACTTAGAGATATGGTCTATTGTAATTGGAGGCTTCCAATTTGATTAAATGATTTATTTTTTTAGTTTAGAATAAGTGGGCTTGAAGATGCTTGCCTCACATGTCTTATTTCTTAGGAACTAAATTTTTTGAGAAGGCCTTGTATTTTGGCCAAGGGCTTATTTGGAAAGTTACATTTTAGGACTAGGGTTTCATGCATTTACTGTAGCATTACTGTAGCCGCGTGTACTGTAGCCGGCACTGTTCATCAAGGGTAATTTTGGGTAAAAGGGGCTTTATTTTGGCTAGGGTTTTGATTAGGTTTGGGTTTAAAAACACTTTGCAGCCTCATTTGAAGGGTTAGACAATATTGAATTTTATTTGTGAGTTGAGTTTACTCCTCTTGTTCTTGATTGAATTCTTGAACTTATCAAAGGTAAATCACAACCTTTGTAGCGTTCCTCCTTGTAATCTTGGTTCTTGAGACGGATTCTTTAACGGGCCTAGATTTTAATATAATCTAGGTTCTTGAAACGAGTTTTCGTCGGGTCTAGATTCTCCATTCTTGACTTGATTTTAGCTTTCTTAGGGAGTTTTCAAATTGATTGTGGGTTCAAGGGATTCCATTCCCGCGGGTTCATATTATTTGGTATTCAGAGCAAGGTTTCCAATCAGGTCTGATTCTATCTTTTAATTCTTGCATTTTTTTTTTAATTCTAGGGGTTCATTGTTCTAGGATTACAAAAAAAAAAAAAAAAAAAGGTTGTCAAAGTTCTTCACTATTCTTAGGGCTGCCAAATTTCTTTGTTCTAGGGTTTGTGTTGGCTGAAATCTCTTGTTCTAGAGCTGTCATATATCACACTTATCCTAGGGTTTTTGAGTTATTGTTAGGGTTTTCTCAATTGCTTATGTTTGTTTGTGATCAAATTAGTTGGTGAAAAGACAAGAAAAGAAAAAAAAAGAAAAAAAAATTCGCCAAAAAAAAAAAAAATCGCCCAAAAAAAAAAATCCAAAATTTTTCTTGAGCCTTTTCATCAAAGGGGCTGCATACAATATTCTAGTTGATATCTTGTCTTGTAGTTGCTGTTTTATTATTATAATTTCATTGATTCACGTGTCATTTTTTTTTTCATTCCTTCCGTGTTTCTCTTGTTCTTGTTTCTTGGACCTAATTACTAGTTGGGATAAAACAAGGTTGTTTTGTCTTGATTGAGTTCAATGAGTTCTTAAAGAACTTGAGTAGGAAAACTCTTGTGGTAAAAGGCAAGAGAGTGTGAGATTATTATCGGGAAAAAGTCAATTAAGAGTGAAACACGAGTGGAGTGTCATTATTCGAGTGTAAACACGTAAGGGAGTGTGTAAGGGTTTTTTTTTTTACCACTAACATTCTTTTGTGCAGCACCTTATAATATCTCATCGGAGTATCTCATCACCAAGGGGGAGAGCAGATAACTCATCCTTTGTATTGTAAGCTATGCAACAACAGTTTGAGCGGTTGAATTTTGTGTTGGGTGAAGTGAGGGATAGGATGGATCATCAAGAAGCAGCGATTAGAAATCTACAAGGTGGGAGAGATAGAAGGCGACGTGAGCATAGAGTTGAAAATGAGTATGAGAATGAAGGAGATGGTGAGGATGAGGAAGACTTGGCTTCTGAAGTTGGGTCGGGTAGACATAGAAGAGTTAGGCGTGAAAGAGGACTTGAAAGGAACCTAATGGGTCGGGATGGTGTAGATAGAGACCTTGGGAGCATCAAAATGAAAATACCATCTTTCCAAGGTAGAACAGACCCTGAGGTTTATCTAGAGTGGGAGAAAAAAAATAGAGTAGGTGTTTGATTGTCATAATTACTCTGAGGAGAAGAAAGTGAAGTTGGCAGTAATTGAGTTAACTGATTATGCTATTATTTGGTGGGATCAATTAGTGACCAATAGGAGGAGGAATTATGAGAGGCCTATAGAGACATAGGGAGAGTTGAAAGCTCTCATGAGTCGGAGGTTTGTACCTAGCCATTACTATAGAGACTTTTACCAGAAATTACAAAATCTTACACAGGGGTCTAGGAGTGTGGAGGATTACCATAAGGAGATGGAGGTGGCGATGATTCGGGCTAATGTAGAGGATGATTGGGGGGCCACCATGGCTAGATTTTTGAGTGGTTTGAATAGGGACATAGCCAATGTAATTGAATTGCAGCATTATGTGGAGATAGAGGACATGGTGCACATGGCTATGAAGGTGGAGAGGCAGTTAAAGAGAAAAGGGACAGCAATGTACACTTCCTGGAACTCAAAGTGGGATAGGAATGATCCAGTTGAAGTAAAGAGAAAGACTGAACCACCTAAGGGAAAAGATGAGGAAACTAGCAACAAGCCCAAGGTAGAATCCCAACCTTCACGGAATAGAGATATTAAATGTTTTAAGTGTTTGAGTTCAGGGCACATCGCTTCTCAGTGTCCAAATAGGAGAGTGATGATTATGCATGACAATGGGGAGGTGATGACTGAGAGTGAGGATGATAGTGATGAGGTGCCTGAGTTGGTTGATGCTAGTGATGATGATGGAGTGGTATACCCCGTGACAGGTGAGTCTCTCATTGCCAAGCGTGCTCTCAATGCACACATTAAGGTGGATGATCCAGAGCAATAGAGAGAGAACATTTTCCATACTAGATGCCATGTCAGCAATAAGGTATATAGTATGATCATTGATGGGGGAGTTGTACTAATGTGGCTAGCACTACTTTGGTTGAGAAATTGAATTTACTAACCTTAAAACACTCTAGACCATACAAATTGCAATTGTTGAATGATTGTGGGGAGGTTAGGGTGGATAAACAAGTGTTAGTTACTTTTTCTATTGGGAAGTATCAGGATGAGGTGCTTTGTGATGTTGTGCCAATGCATGCGGACCATATTTTGTTGGGGAGGCCATGTCAGTATGATAGGAAAGTGACACATGATGGATGTACAGCTTTGTAAAGGAGGGCAAAACAATTAAGCTTGCTCCTTTAACTCCAAGCCAGGTCTATGAGGACCAACTGAAATTGAAAAGTGAGATTGCTAAAAAAAAAAAGAGTGAAAATGAGAGTGATCAAAAGAGAAAGAGTGAAAATGAGAGTGATAAAAAAAGAAAGAGTGAAAAAATGATTGAGCAAAAAAGAAAGAGTGAGAGTGAAAATGAGCATAAAAGAAAGAGTGAAAAAGAAAGTAGAGAGGTGGCTGAGAGTAAAGAAAAAAGAGTGGAGTCACGAGAGAAAAAAGAAAGAGAGTCTGTCGAGAGAAAAGGAAAGGCAAAAGTTAGTTTCTATGCAAAAGAGAGTGAGGTTAAGTGGGCTTTCTTCGCAGATCGCCCTATGATTTTTCTTGTCTATAAAGAGTCTTATCTTACTCTTGATGAAACTAACCAGTCTCTACCTAGTTTGGCTGTTTCTTTGTTGCAGGAGTTTGAGGATGTATTCCCGGAGGAGATGCCAAATGAGTTGCCACCCATTAGAGGCATTGAGCACCATATTGATTTTGTGCCCGGGGCTACTATTCCAAACCGACCAGCCTATAGGAGTAATCCAGAGGAGACAAATGAGCTTCAGAGGCAAGTTGATGATTTGATAAGCAAGGGATACGTGAGGGAGAGCATGAGCCCTTGTGCAGTACCAGTGCTACTAGTGCCAAAGAAGGATGGGACGTGGAGGATGTGCGTTGATTGCAGGGCGGTCAACAATATCACGGTAAAGTATCGTCATCCCATTCCTAGATTGGATGATATGCTTGATGAATTGCATGGCTCATGTATTTTCAGTAAAATTGATTATAAAAGTGGGTACCACCAAATTAGAATGAAAGAGGGTGATGAATGGAAAACTGCTTTTAAGACTAAGTATGAGTTTTATGAATGGTTGGTTATGCCATTTGGACTTACAAATGCGCCCAGTACTTTCATGAGATTAATGAACCATGTCCTACGTGCATTCATAGGTAAGTTTGTGGTTGTATACTTTGATGATATCTTAGTGTATAACAAGGACTTAAATGAACATATTGAGCATTTGAGATATGTGTTTGATATGTTGAGATGTGAAAAATTGTATGCTAATTTCAAGAAATGTGCCTTTTGCATGGAAAAGTTGTTTTTCTTGGTTATGTTGTTAGCACAAAGGGTATTGAGGTGGATGAAGAGAAAGTCAAGGCCATCAAGGAGTGGCCAACACCAAAAAGCATCACTGAGGTAAGAAGCTTTCATGGCTTAGCTAGTTTTTATCGGTATTTTGTTAAAGACTTTAGCACTATTGCTGCACCACTCACTGAGGTAATTAAAAAGAATGTTGGGTTTCATTGGGGGGCTAATCAAGAGAATGCTTTTGCCACTATTAAAGAAAGGTTGTGCTCTGCACCTGTGTTAGCATTACCTGATTTTAACAAAACTTTTGAGATTGAATGTGATGCCTCAGGAATAGGGATTAGAGCCGTTTTGATGCAGGATAGGCGGCCCATAGCCTTCTTCAGTGAAAAGCTAAGTGGGGCATCCCTGAAATACCTTACTTATGACAAAGAGCTTTATGCACTTATTCGTGCATTAGAGACTTGGCAGGACTACCTATGGCCTAGGGAATTTGTGATCCACACCGATCATGAATCATTGAAGCATCTCAAGGGTCAAGGTAAGTTGAATAAAAGGCATGCTAGATGGATGGAATACATTGAGACATTTTCCTATGTCATCGGTTATAAGCAAGGTAAGGAGAACATTGTTACTGATACTCTATCCCGGAGGTATGTACTTCTTACTTCTATGAGTGCTAAAATGCTTGGATTTGAATATGTGAAAGACATGTATGCCGATGACGCTGATTTTTCTAATGTGTATGTGGCATGTGATAAGGCGGCATTTGGTAAGTTTTACAAGCATGATGGTTATTTGTTTAAAGAAAGCAAACTTTGTGTGCCAAGTTGTTCTATGCGTGAGTTATTGGTGCGTGAGGCACATGGTGGGGGATTAATGGGGCATTTTGGTGTCAAGAAAACTTTAGACATTTTGCATGAACATTTCTTTTGGCCTAAGATGAAGAGAGATGTTAATCGTATTTGTGGAAGGTGCATTACATGTAGAAAGGCCAAATCTAAGGTTTTGCCACATGGGTTGTATACACCCTTACCCGTTCCTAGTGAGCCATGGGTAGACATATCTATGGACTTTGTTTTGGGGTTGCCTAGGACAAAAAGGGGTAGAGATTCTATTTTTGTGGTTGTGGATAGATTCAGTAAGATGACACATTTCATTCCATGCCATAAAACAGATGATGCCACAAACATAACTGACTTGTTTTTCCGGAAGATAGTGCGACTCCATGGTGTACTTAGGAGTATTGTTTCTGATAGAGATGTTAAATTCCTTAGCTACTTTTGGAAGGTGTTGTGGGGGAAATTGGGTACTAAGCTCTTATTTTCCACTAATTGTCATCCGCAGACAGATGGTCAGACTGAAATAGTTAATAGGACTTTAACTCAGCTTTTACGCACTGTTGTTCATAAGAATTTAAAAACTTGAGAGGATTTTTTGCCATTTATAGAGTTTGCATATAATAGAACGATGCATACTACTACTTCATACTCTCATTTTGAAATTGTTTATGGATTTAATCCACTTACTCCTTTGGATTTGATGCATTTACCTGTTGATGGCAGGAGTAGCTTGGATGGACAAAAGAAGGCGGAGTTGGTGAAGTCACTTCATGATAGGTACGGCTTCAAATTGCCCAAAAGAATGAAAGGGTTACTTCCCAAGCCAATAAAGGCGAAGGCGTGTCATCTTTGAACCAGGAGATTGGGTTTGGGTTCACATGCGCAAAGAAAGATTCCCAGCCCATAGAAGGCCTAAGTTGCATCCTCGAGGAGATGGACCTTTCCAAATTCTTGAGAAAATTAATGACAATGCATATAAAGTGGATCTTCTAGGTGAGTATAATGTTTCTGTTACTTTCAATGTTTCTGATCTTTCTCCTTTTGATGTAGGTGAAGATTCAAGGTCGAATCCTTTTGAGGAGAGGGGGAATGATGGGAACCAAGGTAGACTTAATCTTAAAGATCCTTTGCAAGTTCCAGATGGGCCAATTACAAGATCAAGGGCCAAGAAGATCAAGGAAGCAATGCAATGATTGGTGCAATCCACTTGGGATGAAACCAACAATAGCCCAACACTCAAGATGAGCTTGAAAGAAGGAGAACCAGTTTTGATCCATTTGATTCAAGTTGTGGAAGACATGACTTAGATATATGGCCTATTGTAATTGGAGGCTTCCAATTTGATTAAATGATTTATTTTTTTAGTTTAGAATAAGTGGGCTTGAAGATGCTTGCCCCACATGTCTTATTTCTTAGGAACTAAGTTTTTTGAGAATGCCTTGTATTTTGGCCAAGGACTTATTTGGAAAGTTACATTTTAGGAACGAGGGTTTCATGCATTTACTGTAGCATTACTGTAGCCGCGCGTACTGTAGCCGACACTGTTCATCAAGGGTCATTTTGGGTAAAAGGGGTTTTATTTTGACTAGGGTTTTGATTAGGTTTGGGTTTAAAAACACTTTGCAACCTCATTTGAAGGGTTAGACAATATTGAATTTTATTTGTGAGTTGAGTTTACTCCTCTTGTTCTTGATTGAACTCTTGATCTTATCAAAGGTAAATCACGACCTTTGTGGCGTTCCTCCTTGTAATCTTAGTTCTTGAGAAGGGTTCTTCAACAGATCTAGATTTTAATATAATCTAGGTTCTTGAAACGAGTTCTCATCGGGTCTAGATTCTCCATTCTTGACTTGATTTTGGCTTTCTTGGGGAGTTTTCAAATTGATTGTGGGTTCAAGGGATTCCATTCCCGCGGGTTCATATCATGACCAATGCTTTATCTAACATGTTAGGCTATGCGGTGGTAGTGTTATATAATATACCATGAGTGCGGCTCCCAGTCTTATTGCTTGTCCAAATGCCAGCTTGGACCCCTTTGATCTCTCTCAAATTACTGAAGGTTTAATTTGTTATATATAATTAAGCTTAGGGCCCAGCTTCCTTCTTTACATTAATATTCCATTCATTTTCATAAGTTGTTATGTTGGTATGAGCCAAAATTAAAACATGTTTATATATAGTAGTACATATATCGTATCACCTATCAAACCATAACAAATAACATTGATCCATCAAAATAACAACAAATAACAAACTATGATCTTAGTTCAACACAATTTGTCTTTTGTGATAGAGGAAACCGTCACAAAAAATAACCAAAATGTCACTAAAGATATTTGGTGACGGTTTGTCACCACGACCGTCACCTAATGTACGTCATAGAAAACAATTGGTGACGGTTTATTGTTGAATTATCACTAAAAATATTTTTAGTGACAGTTGGAGGTGTTCTGTTTGGTATAATGTTCGAACGTTCTTTTTTTTTTGTGACGGTTCAGATCTGTCACAGAAAGTAACGTTCGGACGTCCAACTGAACTTTCGAACGTCAACCCGACTGATTGGCATTCGAATGACTGAAGTTGACGTTCGTTAATTATAGTTTGAACATATCATATTTACATAGATTGAAGACTATGATATGTGATATGATATTCTAAGAAGTTTGAAACTGCCTATAATCTAGTGGTATTCCCCAATCAATTACTCCTCTATCAGCTTGTGGGTATCATTGTTTTGGCATCTTCTCAACACAAACATAAACTCACTTTGAATAAAAAAATAGGATCTCCAAAAATTTAGCAAATAAAGAGATGCAATTATCAAATTGAGACATACTTTTTAAAACATGGAGTCCAAGAACAAGAACCATAAAAGTAAAGATAGAGAGCTTCGTCAGCACAGTAGGGGAAAAATTAGGGGAAACTTTGCTGCGGTTTGCTCATTTTTTTGTTGAGTTCGCTACGTGTGTAGAAAAAATCTGTTGTGGCGCATGTGTTTTCGCCGCTAATTGACTAAATTCTACAATCGCCGCAACACATATACCAGTAGTTGTTATTGCAGCGATCATGATATCGCCGCAATAGATTCATTTTTTTCGTTGCGTCTAGATTTTCGCCGTAGTAGCTATATCTTGTTGCGTCGATTTTGTTGGTCACAAGGAAAATCACAGCAATCGATTTTTAACGGTGTATATATACTGGTCGCAAAATCTTATTGACAATTGTCCATTGATGGCCTTATTTCCGGTGACACAGTACATCATCAAATAATTCAAACCTTCGACAGTCAGGTAAAGCGCAGCATAAACTCGTGTCATTTGCGTCGACCTTATTAGTTGTGCCTCACTAACGCCACAAAAACTCTTAATTTCCAGCGATCTACTTAAGCGACGGAATAGCATTCGATATTCTTGAGTTGGTGCAAATTTGTGCCAAAACCAACCACAGCAAAAGAAAACCACAGCAAAAGCTAGCTTATGATGCAGTGTTAACACAACAATTCAGGCATATTGATTGATGATTACACCAGAATTGCCTCACAACAAGCACTCAAAAGGAAAATGCCTTCCAACCAGCATCTGTTAGTTTAATATTGATCACTAACTTCTAAATGATCATAGGATTTATTAGAAGTTGTGGCACAAAAGTATCAAGTCAAGAACCTCATTAAAAAGTAACAAAAAACTTAAAAAGCATTTTTATAAAATTTAGCAATTATCAAAAAGGGGAAAAGAAGAAGAAACAACCAATGGGGAAGGGTAGAGAGAGAGAGAGAGAGAGAGAGAGAGAGAGAGAAGGTTTTTTTACGAACGAACAAAATTTATCTAATCCTAAACGTTATGGAAAATAGGTGGAGATTTCGTGTTTTGTTTGTGTTCACATTAGAGAGGAAAACATCTACTACTACTAGTACTATTTTTTTTTCTTGTGCTGAGATTGAAATTTGAACGAGAAATTGGTTGCATACAAAAAAGAAGTTGCGTAGGTATGGTGGTTGTAGTTAGAATCATTGGTAAAAATGGGAAAGAAAGAGAGAGAGAGAAGTGAAGTGAAGTTCCAAAATAAAAGAGCAAAAGTAGGTGTTGGTTTTGATGATCGAATCTGAATACCAACTCGAGAACCTAATACAAATGAAGTCTTCGTCAAAATGAATAAGAGCCTTAATTTTATAACAATGCATAATCATACTGTCCTTGGCGATTTCACATTGTATTTCTAGAAATGCATTCTTCTCTTGCTTCCCAAGCCATGCACTTTTAATACAGGCATAGAGAGAGAGAGAGAGAGAGTACTGACAATAAGTCTATTGATTCTTCTCCTTCTAAGCTTCCTACGGCCTACCAATCCCCCCTCCTCCCCCAAAAAAAGAAATATAAAAGATTAGTGGAATTGCTTTTTTTTTTTTTTGGCGTGATAGCTTTAGACTTTACCACCAAAATGGTAGATTAATGCAAGTACTATAAGCTTGCTTTGTTTGTTAAATTTCCACGCTATGGAATCCAATACCACCAAGATGCTTGTTTCTTGTCTTCATTTATGCGAACTTGAAAATCTTAGTTGAAAAAGAGATAAAGGCATGAAGTGAGTATTATAACATTTATACAATAAATCTATATGATCAGTAATAATTATTGTAGGACCTATTTCATATGTCTCTCTTTCACTTGAGGCTCTCAAGTTGAGCATAATCACGTTTTTTTCATGATAGCATTACAAAATTAGTACATTAATGCAGCTAAGGAAAAGAAAAAAAAAAAAAGAAAAGAAAAAAAAGAAAAGAAGAAAAAGATCGAGGGTTGCCGAAAGTTTTTTTAGAGAGAGACTCCTCCTCTCTAGAAAACTCCATTTCAGTGAGAGTCGTTGTCGGAGAGCCACCCTCTTCTCTTTCTCCTTTCCACTTCTGCATTGTGTATACACTTTCAAGGTAGTGTTTTTTCCCTCCTCCCTGCACCGGTTCGGTTTTGGTCAGATCTGCTGCTCTCCGGCTGCCATCCGCCTACACGCGCCCCACCACCCCATCCGCCATCTGCTGATCTACTGGGACGAAGCGAAGTCGCGCCAAAATGATCGGCATGTGGACCTCACGCGCAGCTTGTTGTCGCATGTGGCCTTCACGCGCCACCGTGCACTGACGCCTTCAACGGCTACAAGCGCCATCCCAACAGTTTCATCTCGCCGAGATCTTCCAGATCTGGGCCACCTCGTCTCCATCCCACCGGCGCGTGGCTGCCACACGCCATCACAGGAGCGCGGGAACACAGATGATCACTGGCTGCAGATCAGTCCACTTGATGTCGTGTTTTCCACTATGTTATTGCTTTTCCTAACTGATGATCTCGAAGAAGGGACTGCGGATCTTTCTAAAAATCATCTCAAGACAACAAACAACAGTGCACTCGCCATTCTCACCGCTTTCAGCAGAGGTTCCATCGCCACCAGTGATGGTTCCATTGTTCATAAGTTTTTGCGAATAGCTTATTACCGTATTTTAAAACGGCATCCACTTCATAGGACATGGGTGAAGACCAAGAAATTGGTCACAAAAACCCATTTTTCTATTTTTTTATCCACCACTTTGCATTGTTGTTATTGTTCTAGGGTGTTTGTTGGGAAACCCCACCCCCTCCTCATGTATCATGTTTTCTAATTTCTAATGAAGTTTACTTGCTTCCTTAGCAAAAAAAAAAAAAAAAAAAAAAGATTAATGCAGCAAAGGGTTCTTAATTTGTTGAATTTCCACATTCTCGAGGAATCCAATACCACCACGATGTATGCATGTCGGTGTCATCTGACCAATCTCTTCCTTGAAAGAAACTAGCTGTCTCCTTGTATAGAAGGAGCTAGAGGACATTGGAACCACGTGATGGACCTGTGATTTGTTTGTTGTACTTGTTATAGATTCCAGTTTTTTGGTAGAAAATGAGGGCACAAAAAGGTTGGAATATGATCCCAAAACATCATTTTACCTGGAAAGAGTGCTAAAGTTCTTTCTTTTTTGGAATCTTGGCCTTGTTTCTTCCTGCCATCTGCAAATGAAAGTCAGTTTCACACCAGGATCGGAACATAATTATTTGGCGTTTCTCCAATAATCTCTTCGTTCATCCAAAATAAATAGGGGAAACACTACGCTCAGTTGTCACACAACAAAAGCTAAAGACCCTAAATTGGTTCAATTTCCATAAACATGTCCATGGAAGATAATCACAATAGCAGCCCAAAATCTGTGAAGGTGTGTGAGAAAATCCTCACTGCAGTTACTTCCAGTCCTGTCTACCAAAATCTTCGTCGCATCTCGTCTCGCCAAGAACATCCCAGAGCTGCATCCCCTGCTCCCAATCCTTCACGGCTAATCCATACTCCTTCCACAGTGGCAACAACCTTTGATATTCCGATCACCACACCAGCTAGCCATGAACATCCCAAGTCTTCAAAAGGCTCCCAGCAGCTCGATGCAGTCGAGGTTCCCATTGAGTTTGATTTCTCAAGCCCACCTAAACTGAATGTGGAAGGCGAACCAGCAACACAATTTTTGCCAATCCAGAGCAACAACCCTAGATTAGTGTCACCAGCTAAACAAGTTCATAAAGAAGCTAAGCAACCAGGAGTAGAAGATGACGAAGGCCTCCCTTTTTCTAAGTTCATTTCAATCTCAAAGATGTTAAAAGGAGTAGATGATGATGCTCAGGATAAAAAGAAAGAAAAGAGAGATACAGATCAGGAATACATCGATCGTACAAAGATGAAGATCAGAGCAACTACGCCAAGTATGAGAAATGGAAGGTGGTAGGAGAGTTCAATATAAACAGGGGAGCCGAGCCTCGACTGCAACTGCAAGCAGGTATTTGGTGAATAATTCATGGAGTTGGGTTTTCTCCCAGTAATAAAGCATTCCTGGTTGCATGTCCGAGCTGATGCTTAGGCCGAGGCTGTCTATGGCTCTTTCTGTCTCTCATGTATTTACTATTCTTGGAAGCAAAAGATAGAAACTTGTGTTCAGTAATTTGGTTTTGTTTTTCGTGCTTGTTTTTGCCTTATGCAAATCCTTTTCCAAAGTTCTTTTTCCATACTATCTTGCTGCCTTATTTGATTGTGTTAAGTTCTTTTATTAACATGAAGTTGGGTTGTTTTGTTTTGGGGAGGGGGAAGGGGAGGGGAGGGGGAGGGGGAGAGAGAGAGAGAGAGAAATTTGGATTGATATAATTGAACACAATCCAAAAGGATGATCCAAGGCCTAACCCAATCCAAGCATATTTTGGCTAACTCCAGAGGAACAATCGCCCGAGACCTTCATTCAAAGATAAGCTAAGCCCAAATATCCCGAAGGCTTAATTTCAAATAATGGGTGAGATAGTTATCGCGTATTAACAGGAAGCGTCGTAAGCTTTATTTATATAATCCAGGTATGATTATAAACCCATTTGAATGAATTGCTTGAGAGATCCCATTACCTTCACTGACTTAGGCATCAGAGACGTTCCCACGAACCCCATGCCTCTTTCCTTTTTGGTTGTAGGTGATCGTGTGTGAGAAGCTGCGAAACACGTTCTTAACAGTTGGTGCCGTCTGTGGGATTTGTTTGTCCTACAACCAGCTTACTTTTCACATGCCCACGACTACACGATCTCAAGCAACCAGAGATCAGGAAGTGATGTCGCGAGATGTGGAGGGAAAGCTCGTAGAGATGGAAGAAGTAGTGAAGAAACTTACTACCGAGTACCAAGGTGGAGTCACTGCAGAAAGAGAACGAGGCCTTTAGAGTAAAGAATGGGCCATCAGGGGAGGATACGGCACCCAGCCAGGTCGATAGGGTTGAGATGGAAGCGCAAAGCATTGGGGCAGGCAAGCCCTCTCAGGAAAATGAGGAAACGAAAAAGATGCATCATGACCTGCGCAACCTAATGGATAAGTATGAGGAGATGGCCAAGAAAGTAGGGATGTCTTCCTCAGTTGATCAGCTGCTGACTAGCACCAATCTTCCGTACAATGTAGAAATCATGGCGGTACCGTTGCCATTGAAGTTCAAAGTCCCATCGATAGATATGTACGACGGATCTAAAGACCCAGTGAAGCATTTGGAAACCTTCAATGCTCACGACACTCCATGGGTTCCCAGAGAGATTGCATGTGTGATACCCTGTATTTTAGTATATTTTAACTAAATGATTATTTTAATTAATTTAAATATTGGTTCTCTTGTTTTAAAATTTATTGGGTTTCTCGTTGGTTTATTTCATGATTTTTAAGTTGTGAAATCTATTTTGGTGTGTTTTCTTAATATTAAATATTGTTTTGCATTTAAATTGTTCTTTAATTTAAATTAGTTGTTTGTGGGTTTTAAAATTATTGTGTTGTTGGATTTAATTATTTTATTTTACTTAGTCTTTGCGTTTAAATTATTTATTTAAATTTATTGTTTTGAAATAATTTTCGTTGGATCATTTTGTGACCCAAGTTGTGAGGATTGGACCTCATTTCTTTCCCTCCATTTTTCTTTTCCTCATTTTCTTTTCTTTTCTCCCCATTTTCTTTTTCTCCTCTCTCTCTTCTCCCGCACACGATTTCCTTCTCTCTCTCCCTGTTAGTGCGCCGTCCACCACAGCGCCGCCGTGCGCCGTCCATTGTTGTCACTGCCCCTCCCATTTTCTTCCCCTTTGGTTGGCGACCTCACCCTCCGGTTTCTAGCCCCTCTTGCACCGCCGTGAGCTCCCGCGCACGGCTTCAAGCAACGACACCTCTTGTGCTCGCGCGCTGCCGTCGCGCCACCTCCGACCACCATCTCTTTACCACATCATCATTGACCTCCCAGCAACCTAAACCACCCATCCCCAGCTCCGATCCGCCATTGGTGAAGCTCCACCATCCACATTTCCGTTTTGAGCATTTTGGCCTCCAAACACCTTTCACGCCGCCACCCACGGCCAACCACCACCATCATTAGCTTCATCGACATCCCTAAGCCATTCTCTAGTAATCTTGAGTCTTAGTTTGTCCCTATTCAAAAGTAGGTTTTTGAGACCCACGGCCCAGTGCACTTTGCACTGTTTCATTGCTGTGTCGTCACCTCTTGCACCTCCGTGATCATTTGAAAAGTATGTTATAGCGCTGTAAGTATTTTCTCAAATAACTTTTGAGATTTAAATGTATTTTTGCTCTAACACATTTACTGTGATTTGGTTAGTTATGCCGGACTGAGTTTGAGGAGTAAGGGGGTCGGTTATATTGGAGGATGAAGTTGTGTGATTCGATTATGCTGGGTTTTGTTGGCTGTTGAATATTTGTGTTATGTCATATACAATGCATTTGCACGCATGTTCATGTTTGTAAATGAAAACTGGGTTTTCATATAATTGCATTCATGTTCATGTGTATAT
This sequence comes from Juglans mandshurica, assembly GCA_022457165.1. Lineage (NCBI taxonomy): Eukaryota > Viridiplantae > Streptophyta > Magnoliopsida > Fagales > Juglandaceae > Juglans > Juglans mandshurica. The sequence goes on from CM039623.1 coordinate 23,531,362, forward strand.
TTGAAAATTAAATTTTTATGTGAGAGAAATGAAAGAGACTGTAAGGATGGTGGTAAGCAGGGGTGGTGGTAGAATCCCGCCTATGATTCCCCCCTACGGTGCACGCGGTAGGGATAGTGGTAAGCAGGGATGGTGGTAGAGTCTCGCCTACGGTGCATGCGGTAGGGATGGTGGTATAGTCCCGCCTGTGATTCCTGCCTACAGTGCTCTGATAGGTACTCATTGTGTGGAAAGGAACTGTAGGGATGGTGGTAAACTGGGACGGTGGTAGAGTCTCGCCTACGGTGCACGCGGTAGGGATGGTGGTAGAGTCCTGCCTGTGATTCCCGCCTACGGTGCACGCGGTAGAGATGGTGGTATAGTCCTGCCTGCGATTCCTGCCTACAGTGTCCGATAAATGGTTGGATTTTGTGTGAATCATTTTCTGGAAAAATGTTTTATGGAAATATTTTGGGCCAAGAATGAGATTTTGGCGTGTGTTGAAAAACATTAATTTTCGAGGAAATGATATTTTGGGTGTGATGCATATTTCATCATACGCATGCATGTTGGTTGCATTAATGCACTTTTATCTCGTGAGTTGTTTATATTATTACTTACTTGCGGTATCATTTTATGGTACCGTAGATTTTGATGCAAATGAGGACGAAGAGCCTGAGAGATTGGCTCCGTGAAGGGAATGACATGTGGTTGCTTTTGGATTATGGGATCTGTTTCCCTTTTGTCTATGTATTCAGCTTTTTACTTTATTTTACGGATAACTGTATAACTTTTTTAAAGGCAATTTATTTTGAATATTTGTATTAAACAATTCTGGTACTTAGTTGACTACTTTTAATTTATTCGCTGTGACTTTTGTGGTGCTCTTGTTGCTTGTTGCACACACTTGAGCACTTATCGTTGGGATGTGTGACCCATGTTGTCATCATCGTTGGGATGTGTGACCCGTGTTGTCATCATCCCGACGTCACGATTCCCGAGTTTCTATACGTGGGAGTCGAGGCGTCACAGCATGTAGGGCTTTCCCTTTGACTTTGAAGGGAACTGCTCGAGGGTGGTTCGGGGCATTGTAGCCGGGATCCATAGACAACTTTGAAGAACTGGGCAGACAATTCTTAACCCAGTTTATGGCCAGTAGAAGGCGAAGGAGGCCGGCAACATACCTATTCACTGTAAAGTAAAGGGAAGAGGAGAGCTTGAAAGCGTATCTGGCACGGTTCGATAAAGAGAGAATGACAGCTGACGATCAAGATGAAAAGATCATGTTGGCTGCTCTGCTTGGGGGCATTTGGCCAAGGAGTCCTTTTGTGGCTGAGTTGGCAAGGAAGACCCCTTCCACTTTATGAGAATTTATGGACAGGGCAGACTATTTCGCCAACGTCGAAGATACGTTAATCACCTTAACTGCTAGATCGGAACGAAAGGAGGAGTATGTGCCAAAGAGGGGGGGTTCCAAAAAGAGATCGGGAAGGAGGATAGAAGACGAGGAGAGGCCAACCCAAAGGAAGGCGAGAAACTCACATAGGGTGACATAGCGGCAATCATGTACACTATTCTAGTGTGCATAATCAAGATAAGGTAAAAGAGACTAGTTGTGATGAGGATCATGGGGAGTCTTTGCGAGTGGAAGACTTATGGGCATATAGGATCATGGGGAGTCTTTGTGAGTTGAAGACCAGGTGTGGCGAGGATCATGGGGAGTCTTATGGACGTATAGGACAACACCAAAAACCTCAATGGGCGAAACACCCTTCCCCTTGGCGTACGGGAGCAAAGCAATGATACCGATGGAAGTAGGGTTGCCAATCCACAGGAGGAAAGTCTTCGATGTAGGTGCGAATGATGAAAAGTTGGAAGAAAATTTGGACATACTAGAGGAAGTGAGGGCAAATTTCGAAACAAGAATGATAGCCTGCAAAAGGAAGACGGAGCAGTACTTCAACAAGATGGTGAGACCAAAGTCCTTCAAGATAGGTGACCTAGTCCTAAGGGAGACTAGAGTAACTATAACAGAAGAGGGGGAAGCTAGGGCCCTGATGGGAAGGGCCATACATTGTGGTAGCCAGTCATCGTCCTGGAGCTTATCGCCTCAAAGACACCATGGGACGTGAACTGCCCCACCCTGGAACGCCGAACATTTAAGAAGATATTACGTTTAAACTTATGATTAGTTGCTTAGTCAACACTCTTCTTGCCAAGGTTACGCGGTCGAGGGACTCTCTCGCTGCATCTTTCGCCAAGGTTACACGGTCGAGGAACTCTCCCATTACACCTCTCGCCAGAGTTACGTGGTTGAGGCACTGTCTCGCCACACTCTTCTTGCCAAGGTTACGCAGTCGAGGGACTCTCCCGCTACACCTTTCGCCAAAGTTACACCGTCAAGGAACTCTCTTATTACACCTCTCGCTAGAGTTACGATCGAGACACTCTCCTGCCACACTTTTCTTGCTAAGGTTACTATGTCGAGGGACTCTCTCGCTACACCTTTCACCAAGGTTACATGATCGAGGAACTCTCTTGCCACACTCTTCTCACCAAGGTTACGTGGTCGAGGGACTCTCTTGCTACACCTTTCGCCAAGGTTACACAGTCGATGAACTCTCCCGTTACACCTCTCGCTAGAGTTATGCAGTCAAGGCACTCTCCTGCCACACTCTTCTCGCCAAGGTTACGTGGTCGAGGGATTCTCCCGCTACACCTTCCGCCAAGGTTACATGGTCAAGGAACTCTCCTGTTACACCTCTCGCTAGAGTTATGCGGTCGAGGCACTCTCCCGCCATGCACTTCTCACCAAGGTTACGCGATTGAGGGACTCTCTCGCTACACCATTCGCCAAGGTTACACGGTCGAGGAATGATGTGGAACTTCACAAGTGCACAAAATCGTAACAAGTAATATAGTGATAAAGAAGGATGTCGAACCCATGAAGACTATTTACCTACTAACTATTGAAATTGTTCTTATTCTAACTTATTTGAAAATTAAGAAAACTGGTGGATTTTAAATTTTAAAAAAGAAATAAAAACAAATGACGACTTTACCAAACACTTAAAAAGAAGAAGATTTTACCCAAAAAGAAAATGCTAAGACATCCGACTCACCAAACCAATCTGATCCCAAATCCTAACCATATAATAAATCAATTATCATCCTATTTGACGGCGAAATATTCTAACTTATCTAAGACTCTCTCTCGAGTAGAATTAGAATTACCCAACATACGATAACCCGCAATATGTCCATGCGAATTTAATTGCATTAGAACACATTACGAAGCTAAACTACATGCATCATCTCTTGAATTAACATGCACAACAAATCACTCAACTATTGACTAGATAATTGAAAACATTAAACTCAATAGTGTATACTCAAAAGAAATGATGAAATTAGGATCACATAAAAATAAGATTCAGGATTGTCATGGAGAGGCTACATCGTAACCTTAGAAATATAAATTAGCTCATAATAGAATCAAAACAAACCATAATAACTGTGGAATTTATATTGAAAATTGTACAAAGAGAAGATGAAAAAGTTAAGAATGAAACTGTATGTAGATCGAGAATCTCAATCGTCGACAAACTCCAATTCGGCCTCCATCTTCTTCTTTTTCCAAGCTTCGATTTCTTCTCAAATGGTAAAAAAAAAACTCATTTTCACTAGGCTCTGGTCTTCCTACTAATTTCTCTCCTTTTCTTCCTTCCTCAAAACCCTCCCTCCCCTGTTTCCCAAAACAAGATTCTCAATTCGACGTTTTTTGACCTCCCTCTTGACACTAAATTTTCTCCTTTAAGATTTTCGTTTTTAGGAATGCCTTCAGCACATAATTTTTAAGGTTTCTCCTAGATTTCGGTCAACACCAAGATTGCCCTTATTGGAGTTCTCTAGCAAAAATTATGCTCCAAATAAAGAATGGTATTTCAGGAAATTCGAGAAAGGAACGTTTCCTATTCTCTTGATAACTCCTTCGATTTCCATTACTCATTCAATTTATTTATTCCTAAACAAAAATTGCTGAATTGAGAATCTTGTTTTGCGAAACAGGGGAGAAAGGGTTTTGAGGAAGGAAGAAAAGGAAAGAAATTTAGAGGACTACCAGAGCCTAGTGAAAAGGAGTTATATATATATATATATATATATATTTTAACCATTGGAGAGGAATTCAAAGTTTATAAAATGAAGAAGACGGAGGCTGAATTGGAGTTTGTAGACGATTGAGGTTCTCGATCAACATACAGTTTCCTTCTTATGAAAATTGTACAAAGAGAAGATGAAAGAGTTAAGAAGGAAACTGTATGTAGATTGAGAATCTCAATATTCTACAAACTCCAATTCAGCCTCCGTCTTCTTTTTCTTTTTCCAAACTTTGAATTCATCTCCAATGGTAAAAAAATAAAATTAAAAAAAAAAAAAAAAAAACTCCTTTTCACCATGCTCTGGTCGTCCTCTAAATTTCTCTCCTTTTCTTCCTTCCTCAAAACGCTCTCTCTCCTGTTTCCCAAAACAGGATTCTCAATTGTCAGTTTTTGTTTAGGAATAATTAAATTGATGGAATCATGAAAATTAAAGGAGTCATAAAGAGAATAGGAAACGTTCATTTCCAAATTTCTTGATATACCGTTTAGTATTTCAAGTATAACTTTTGTTAGAGAACTCCAATAAGGGCAATCTCAGTGTCAACGGAAAGCTAGGAGAAAACCCTACAACTTCTTGTTGAAGACATTCCCGAAAACGAATATCTGAAAGGAAAAAAGTGAGCATCAAGGGGGAGGTTGAAAGACGGCCTATTTTGAGAATCCTGATTTGGGAAACACGAGAAAAAGAGATTTGAGGAAGGAAGAAAAAGATAGAGAAATTTGGAGAACGACCAGAGCCTTGTGAAAATGAGTTTTTAATCATTGGAGAGGAATTCAAAACTTGGAAAAGAAGTAGAAGACGGAGGCAGAATTGGAGTTTGATACGATTGAGATTCTCGATCTACATTCAGTTTCCTTCTTAACTCTTTCATCTTCTCATTGTACAATTTTCATTATGAGTTTTTGAGTTATTATGGTTTGTTTTGATTCTATTATGTGCTAATTTTTGTTGCTAAGGCTACGATATAACCTCTCCATGACAAGTCCGAATCTTATTTCTATGTGATCATAATTTTATCATTCCTACTGAGTATACATCATTGTGTTTAATGTTTTCAATTATCTGGCCAATAAACAAACCATAATAACTCTGAAATTCATAATGAAAATTGTACAAAGAGAAGATGAAAGAGTTAAGAAGGAAACTGTATGTAGATCGAGAATCTCAATCGTTTACAAACTCCAATTTGGCCTCCGTTTTCTTCTTTTTCCGAAATTCGAATTCCTCTCTAATGGTAAAAAAAAAAAAAAAAAAAAATCATTCTCACCAGGCTCTGGTCATCCTCTAAATTTCTCTTCTTTTCTTCTTTCCTCAAAACCCTCTCTCTCCTGTTTTCCAAAACAGGATTCTCAATTCAGCAGATTTTGTTTAGGAATAAATAAATTGAAGGAGTCATCAAGAGAATAGGAAACGTTCATTTCTCAAATTTCCTGAAATACCTTTAAGTATTTAGAGCATAACGTTTGCTAAAGAACTCCAATAAGGGCAATCTCGGTGTTGATGGAAAGTTAAGAGAAAACTCTACAACTTTCTTGTTGAAGAATTTCTCGAAAATGAACATCTGAGGGAGAAAAGTGAGCATCAAGGGGGAGGTCGAAAGCCGGCTTATTTTGAGAATCCTGTTTTGAAAAACAAGGGAAAAAGAATTTTGAAGAAAGAAGAAAAAGATAGAGAAATTTGGAGGACCAGAGCCATGTGAAAAGGAGTTTTTCACCATTGGAGAGGAACTCGAAACTTGGAAAAAGAAGAAGAATACGGAGACCGAATTGGAGGTTGTCGACGATTGAGATTCTGAATCTACATACAGTTTCCTTCTTAACTCTTTCATCTTCTCCTTGTACAATTTTCATTATGAATTCCATTGTTATTATGGTTTGTTTATTGGCCAGATAATTTAAATCATTAAACTCAATGATGTATATTCAAAAGGAATTATAAAATTATCATCACATAGAAATATGATTAGGAATTGTCATGAAGAGGCTATATCGTAGAAGTAGCTCATAATAGAATAAAAAAAATCATAATAACTCTAGAATTCATAATGAAAATTGTACAAGGAGAATATGAAAGAGTTAAGAAGGAAACTGCATGTAGATCGAGAATCTCAATCGTCGACAAACTCCAATTCGACCTCCGTCTTCTTCTTTTTTTTTCCAAGTTTCGAATTCCTCTCAAATGGTGAAAAATTCCTTTTCACAAGGCTTTGGTTGTCCTCCAAATTTCTCTATTTTTTATTTCCTTCCTCAAAACCCTTTTCCCTTATTTTCCAAAACATAATTCTCAAAATAGGCCATCTTTCGACCTCCCCCTTGACGCTCAATTTTCATCCTTCAGATGTTCATTTTTGGGAAAGTCGTCAATAAGAAAGTTGTAGGGTTTCTCCTAGTTTTTCGTCGACACTGAGATTGCCCTTATTGGAGTTCTATAGCAAAAGTTATGCTCTAAATACTGAAGGGTATTTCCGAAAATTCGAGAAATGAACGTTTCCTATTCTCTTTATGACTCCTTCAATTTTCATGACTCCTTCAACTTATTTATTCCTAAACAAAAACTGCTGAATTGAGAATCTTGTTTTGGGAAATATGGGAGAGAGGGTTTTGAGAAAGGAAGAAAATAAGAAAATAAGAGAAATTTAGAGGACTACCAGAGCCTGGTGAAAATGAGTTTTATTTTTATTTTTTTATTTTTACCATTGGAGAGGAATTCGAAGTTTATAAAAAGAAGAAGAAGACGGAGGCTGAATTGGAGTTTATAGACGATTGAGATTCTCGATCTACATACGTTTCCTTCTTAACTATTTTATCTTCTCTTTGTACATTTTTCATTATGAATTTCAGAGTTATTATGGTTTGTTACTGGCCAAATAATTGAAAGCATTAAACTCAATGATGTATACTCAATAGGAATGATAAAATTATGATCACATAGAAATAATATTCGGAATTGTCATGGAGAGGCTATATTGTAGCCTTAGCAATAGAAATTAGCTCATAATAGAATCAAAACAAACCATAATAACTCTGAAATTCATAATGAAAATTGTACAAAGAGAAGATGAAAGAGTTCAGAAGGAAACTGGTTGTTGATCGAGAATCTCTATCGTCGACAAACTCTAATGTGGCCTCCGTCTTATTCTTTTTCCAAGCTTTGAATTCCTCTCCAATGGCGTAAAACTCCTTTTCACAAGGCTCTGGTCATCCTCCAAATTTATCTATCTTTTTCTTCCTTCCTCAAAACCCTTTTTCCCTTGTTTCCCAAAACAGGATTCTCAAAATAGGCCGTCTTTCGATCTCCCCATTGACGCTCAATTTGCTCCCTTCAGATGTTTGTTTTCGGGAAAGTCTTTAACAAGAAAGTTGTAGGGTTTTCTCCTAACTTTCCATCGACATCGAGATTGTGCTTAATGGAATTCTCTAGCAAAAGTTATCCTCCAAATACTGAAGGGTATTTCTAAGAAATTCAAGAAAGGAACGTTTCCTATTCTCTTGATGACTCTTTCAATTTCCATGACTCCTTCAATTTATTTATTTCTAAATAAAAGTAAACAAAATAATTAAAAACTCGAATAAATAAGAAAATTAAACATAGACTAGCATAAAATTAAGAGTAAAAGCATGACAAACCTTGTATGGAACTTAAGCACATCAAGGAACTCTCCCGCTACTTTTCTCACCAAGGTTACGCAGTTGAGGGACTCTCTCGCTACACTTTTTGCCAAGGTTACACGGTCGAGAAACTCTCCCGTTACGCCTCTTTCCAAAGTTACGCAGTCGAGGCACTCTCCCACGACACTCTTCTTGCTAAGGTTACGCGGTCGAGGGACTCTCCCGCTATACCTTTTGCCAAGGTTATACGGTCGATGAATTCTCTCGTTACACCTCTCGCCAGAGTTACGCAGTCAAGGCACTCTCTTGCCACCCTATTTTCACCAAAATTATTCGAAGGAAAAACACACAAAAGAGAGAGAGAGAGAGAGCCAATCACCACAGAACCAAAAGCACAGTGCAACATCAAAACAACAAAAAACATTGTTAATATCAAAACAATTCTTCAGAACATACACATTTTTGGGTCCAACATATATAAATTTTTCTCTAAACGCAAAAAGTTAAAATTTTTAGGAGCGGCGAGGAGGGGGAAAGGCGTTAGGCATGGTGTCTCTTCAAAAGGATCCAAAGACATGGTAAGCAGCAGAACTGGCTTTTATTGACTTCCAGTCTAAGGTGCAAAGATTTGCCTCAGGATGATTAAGCAAGAACTCTCGCAACTGTTTAATCCCGAGCTTGAACCCAAGACCCCAGGCTTGGCCTTGAATGGTGTAGGCAACATTGAGTTGATGAAGAATACGAGCAACCTCACCTTGGGAATGAGCTTACTCGACGTTCAGCTTGGCCACCCTTGATTCCAACCCAGATAGCTGTTTTTTATGGGACTTCAAGATTTGGTTAAGCTGTAAGTAATGGCGATCATGTTCCTTAAGCTCTTTCTTCGCCGCTGCCAGATCCTATTCCGCCTTCGCTTTCTCGTCCTCAGCTATACTTAGTCGGGTGTTTGCTTCCCGACGTCCTTCTTCTGAGTTCAGTAGGCGAGCATCGTAATCAGCTTTCGCTTTCTTAAGTCTCTCAATCTCTTTCTCCATTTGATTGAGGTGAGCGACTAGACTATCCTGTTCAACTCCACTGGCTTCCGCTTCACGTCAGTACCGGCTGGCTTCTTCTAAGGAGCTCGCCACCTCCGATCTAAGAAAGTCAACTTGACCGTTGAAGGAAGCAACCTCACCCTCAAGTTTATGAGAGCAGGATTCGGCTCGGGATAATTCTTCAACCATCCTTTCCTTCTTGGTTCGTGTGGTGACAATTGCATGGATTGGTTCTCCTCCTCCAGCTCCAAGCGATCCTTCACCAATGCAGCTGCCAATCGGTAAACTCCCTGAGAACCCAACCAAGTCAAAAGTAGTGGGGTAAGGAAAATAAGATCATTAAAACAAATGAACTTACCAGTGAAAGGATGATGCAAAGGTTGCGAACAATGGAATGAAAAGACTCTTCTCGGTGTGAACGTGAAGCTCGAGAAGAGCCACCTAGGCGAGAAGAAGAACCACCTGGGTGAGAACCCGACGAGTTCTGAACATCAAGAACCCTGAAAGACATGCCAACAACACCTTCTGGGATAGTATTGTTCTAGACAGGCATAGTTGGAGCCATGGAAGGATTAGAGGAGACTAGAGGTGGAGTATTTGTATTCACTTGAGTAGATGTTACTGCTATCTTTTCAGGTGGGATTAGTGAGTCATCCTCCCGAGCAAGTGATTCTTGAAAGGGCTAGAGAAATGGTTATCCATCAGAAAGGTCGGAAAGGGTTCACCGCCCCCTGCGGGAGAGACACTAAAGGACAAGGAAGGTATCGACACATCTTACTTCCACTGGCGGGGCATAGGTTTGGAAAGACAAATGGCATCTCGGGGGTGATCCCACCCAAGATAGTTAAGGCAATCGGTGAGCTAGATACGACCGCAGCAGCCCTAGCCAACGAGCCCTCAACATCTTCAACTCGCAAAGACTCCCCAAAGCCATCTAAAGAAGGAGGAAAAATGCTTGGATGGGGCACGTTTAGGAAGTTTGGGTTCAAGTTCGCGATGACATCACCCTCATCCAAATGAAAGTCATCTTCTAAGGCTACCAGGTGGGGAGAAGTCTGTGGAGTTACCTTAGAAGGGACATTCAGTGACTATGCGGATTCAACCTTTATCACCAACTCCAGATCAACCTTAGCTTGGGCCATGACCTCGTCAAAGGAGTTGGTTCTGGGTACTTGAGGGCAACTCGAGCCCTCTCCACCACTCGCCAAAGGTGGTGGGGGCCCACCTCTAGTGGTACAGGATTCATCTGAAGGTTTTACACCCAAACAAGCTTTCTTCTTTTTCTTACCCCCTGCCGCTGATGATGGCCCCCTTTTTAAATCGCCTGCTGGCGACGGGGCAGCCAGAAATTCGCGACCAAGAACATGTGCCCTACTAGGCACTATACACAATCTATCAATGTTAGAGAAGGTTAAAATAGTATTTGACCAGGTGGAATTGCTGTTCTGGTCTACCCAAGATTGTACCAACTGGATTTGAGCCTCCTCTTGGGCAGAAAGAATGATCTCAAAATCATGCTCATCGGAAACCAGGGACCATCAAGCCATAATGGGAAACTCATGATATGTGGTCTCATTAGCAGGAAATTTTCAACCGTCCCCAGACACGAAGAAAAGATTCCTTTGCCAATCCTTGGCATTGGAATATTTGTGCTCCAATTGAACTAGTTTGTTGTGAGACCTAAAGCCACAAAGGTTTCCTTCCAAGCGTTTGAAACCGTGCAAAGAAAGAAATTCATGAGCCGTGAGGTCAGGGTATTATCACCCGTGGGCTCCAAAACGAGCCACCAGAAAACGCAACAAGCTATCAGAATCCGCTAGGCATTGGGCACAAGTTGAGCTTGAGCAAGACCCAAGACGTCTAACATGTGACGAACAGGTCGAACATAGGGCAAACAAAGCCCCATCGTGAACATAGCCAAGTACAAAGCAATAAAAACTGCCATACCTCTCATGTTGACGGCTCCACGACGCTGGCCTGGCAGACCCAAAACCACCGAGTCTGGGATGTTAAAACTGTCCCTCATAGAATCCAATTCATGACGGGAGACGGTAGAGGACCATCAATGGCCCTAAACAATCAAGCGAGGAACAACCCCCTCTCCAATAATAAGGTTAGCCACCTCCTCTTCCAAGTGAGGGGAAGTGTCGTGAGGTCTTGAAGACCCAACTCTGTGGGAAGAAAACAAAGGTTTACCTTTGGAAGAATTCATGGATTCACAAGGGAAACTGAGAGACAATGCACAGAAGCAGAGCACTCAAAAAAAGAGAGGGAATGCCAAAGAGAAGAGGTGGGAAAAAGGGGATGCCTGAAAATGATAAATAACCATAACAGTTGAGTGGGATATGCGGAAAGGTATGAAGGCGAAGCAACGTCCTGACAGTATGGCATGAAATGACGAAAAACCCAAACAACGAAATGACGCCATAATTACAAGTCCCATCATGCTGAGCTTGATGAGACTTTGTGGGGCTTAATCCTCTCCTAAGGGTCTACTGGGTCGTATCGTGTGCTTTGGCTATAGTACGACACGATAATCTAGTTGATCTAAGGCCTAACCCAATCCAAGCGTATTCTAGCTAGCGCCAGAGGAAAAATCGCCTGAGAACTTCGGGATAAAAAAGCTATCGGCTCATTCAAAGATAAGCTAAGCCTCAATATCCCGAAAGCTTGAATTTCAAATTACGAGTGAGATGGTTATCACGTATTAACAGGAAGCGTCATGAGCTTTATTATATCATCCAGGTATGATTATGAATGCATCTGAATGAATTGCTAGAGAGATCCCATTATCTTCACTAACTTAGGCATTGGAGGCATTCCCACGAATCCCCAAGCCTCTTTCCTCTTTGGTTGTAGGTGATTGTGTGTGAGAAGCTGTGAAACATGTCCTTAACAGAGTAATTCAAGCATTTTGATTGATGATTACACCACAATTGCCTCACAACAAGCACTCAAAAAAAAAAAAAAAAAGCCTTCCAACTAGCGCGCATCTGTTAGTTTAAGTGAAACATGTCACCATTAATAAGTTTAATATTGATCACTAACTTCTAAATGATCATAGGATTTATTCAGAAGTTGTGGCACAAAATTATCAAGTCAATAACCTCATTATAAAGTAACGAAAAAACTTAAAAAACATTTTTATAAAATTTAGCAATTATCAAAAAGGGGAAAAGAAGAAGAAACAACCAATGAGGAAGGGTATGCCAAAAAAAAAGAGAATGTTTTTTACGAACAAAAACAACAACAACAAAAATTTATCTAATCCTAAATGTTATGGAAAATACGTGAACGGCATTTCGTGTTTTGTTTGTGTTCACATTAGAAAGGAAAACATCTATGTACTACTACTATTCTTTTTTCTATTGCTGAGATCATTGAAATTTGAACGAGAAATTGGTTTCATACAAAAAAGAAGTTGCTCAGGGGTGGTGGTTGTTGTAGTTAGAATCATTGGTAAAAGTGGGAAAGAAAGAGAAAGAAGAGAAGTCCAAAAGTAAAAGAGCAAAAGTAGGCGTTGGTTTTGAAGATGGAATCTAAATACCAACTCGAGAACCTTAATTTTATAATCATATTGTCTTTCTAGAAATGCATTCTTTTCTTGCATCCCAAGCCAAGCACTTTTAATACAGGCATAGAGAGAGAGAGAGAGTACTGACAATAAGTCTATTGATTCTTCTCCTTCTAAGCTTCCTACGGCCTACCAATCCCCCCTCCCCCCCAAAAAAAGAAATATAAAAGATTAGTGGAATTGCTTTTTTTTTTTTTTTTGGGCGTGATAGCTTTAGACTTTACCACCAAAATGGTAGATTAATGCAAGTACTATAAGCTTTCTTTGTTTGTTAAATTTCCACGCTATGGAATCCAATACCACCAAGATGCTTGCTTCTTGTCTTCATTTATGCGAACTTGAAAATCTTAGTTAAAAAATCTTAGTTGAAAATCCTATTTCATATGTCTCTCTTTCACTTGAGGCTCTCAAGTTCAGACAAGAATTTGATCGGATTTTGATACTTGATTCTTCTAAGTTTAATAAAATGATTAGCATAATCACGTTTTTTTTCATGATAGCATTACCAAATTAGTACATTAATGCAGCTAAGGGCTTTTAATTTGTTAAATTTCCACATTCTCGAGTAATCCAATACCACCACGATGTATGCATGTCGGTGTCATCTGACCAATCTCTTCCTTGAAAGAAACTAGCTGTCTCCTTGTATAGAAGGAGCTAGAGGACATTGGAACCTCGTGATGGACCTGTGATTTGTTTGTTGTACTTGTTATAGATTCCAGTTTTTTGGAAGAAAATGAGGGCACAAAAAGGTTGGAATATGATCCCAAAACATCATTTTACCTGGAAAGAGTGCTAAAGTTCTTTCTTTTTTGGAATCTTGGCCTTGTTTCTTCCTGCCATCTGCAAATGAAAGTCAGTTTCACACCAGGATCGGAACATAATTATTTGGCGTTTCTCCAATAATCTCTTCGTTCATCCAAAATAAATAGGGGAAACACTACGCTCAGTTGTCACACAACAAAAGCTAAAGACCCTAAATTGGTTCATTTTCCATAAACATGTCCATGGAAGATAATCACAATAGAAGCCCAAAATCTGTGAAGGTGTGTGAGAAAATCCTCGGTGCAGTTACTTCCAGTCCTATCTACCGAACTCTTCGTCGCATCTCGTCCCGCCAAGAACATCCCAGAGCTGCATCCCCTGCTCCCAACCCTTCACAGCTAATTCATACTCCTTTCACAGTGGTAACAACCTTTGATATTCCGATCACCACACCAGCTAGCCATGAACATCCCAAGTCTTCAAAAGGCTCCCAGCACCTCGATGCAGTCGAGGTTCCCATTGAGTTTGATTTCTCAAGCCCACCTAAACTGAATGTGGAAGGCAAACCAGCAACACCATTTTTGCCAATCCAGAGCAACAACCCCAGATTAGTGTCACCAGCTAAACAAGTTCATAAAGAAGCTAAGCAACCAGGAGCAGAAGATGACGAAGACCCTTTTTCTAAGTTCATTTCAATCACAAAGATGAAGATGTTAAATGGAATAGATGATGATGCTCAGGATAAAAAGAAAGAAAAGAGAGATACAGAGAGTTCAATATAAACAGGGGAGCCGAGCCTCGACTGCAACTGCAAGCAGGCATTTGGTGAATAATTCTTGGAGCTGGGTTTTCTCCCAGTAATAAAGCATTCCTGGTTGCATGTCCGAGCTGATGCTTAAGCCGAGGCTGTCTTTGCCTCTTTCTGTCTCTCATGTATTTACTATTCTTGGAAGCAAAAGATGGAAACTTGTGTTCAGTAATTTGGTTTTGTTTTTCGTGCTTGTTTTTGCCTTGTGCAAATCCTTTTCCAAAGTTCTTTTTCCATACTATCTTGCTGCCTTATTTGATTGTGTTAAGTTCTTTTATTAACATGAAGTTGGGTTGTTTTGTTTGAGAGAGAGAGAGAGAGATTTGGATTGATATAATTGAACACAATCCAAAAGGATGAATCTGCCAAACCTGAATGAGTTTCCAATGTTTTTTTTTAGTGAGATACAGTAATTCAGGCATTTTGATTGAGGATTATACCACAATTGCCTCACAACAAGCACTCAAAAAGAAAATGCCTTCCAACCAGCATCTGTTAGTTTAAGTGAAACATGTCACCATTAATAAGTTTAATATTGATCACTAACTTCTAAATGATCATAGGATTTATTCAGGCCTTTTGGGGATTCTTATTTTTAACTCATACTATATATATATATCATGTTTCAAGCGCAGCTTTGATTCTTTTTTTGTTTTTGAAAGGAAGCATTAAAGCTTGTTCCATTAAATCATATCTGAAATACATGGGGGAAAATCCTCCATAATAATGATTACATCAGAAATGACTAAGGCATCTTGTGCCAATACATGAGCCATCACATTGCCACTTCTCTTGACATGAGTGACATTCCAAGTAACAAAATTTCTAAGTTTCAACTTGGCTTCAGAGACATACATGCCAAAGCTGGACAGTTGATCCTCCTCTTTCTTCAAAGCTTGGACTGTTTGTAGAGAATACCCTTCAAATACAGCCTTTGTTAAACCCAGGTCCATTGCAAAATCCACTGCTAGCAGTGCCCCATATGCTTCAGCCAAAGAAGGAAGAGGAAGAAGGCTTTGGTTTCTTCTCATTGTTGCTATTATTTTTCCTTCACAATCTCTGACCACTATACCAATTCCAACTTTGGCTCTAGTTTTGTCCACTGCCGCATCCCAATTAAGCTTGTAAAAATGCATATGAGGTGGCTGCCAAACAATAATGTTACTGTTACTATGTGCTGAAGAGCTATTTTTCTGTAATTCCAATTCTTTCATCATTCTCACGTTCTGATTAGCAGCCATGACAACTTGATTAGGATGTCTAAAACTATGGTTAAAAATAAACTCATTTCTCCTCCACCAAATCTGCTTTACTACCATAACAAATTCCTGAATGCACTCAAAACTCATACTTGAAGCAATAGCTTCAAAAATCTCCAAAAAAATCCATATGTGAGAAATGGCTTTTCTGAATGCTCTTGGAACTTTGGCTTCAAACATTTCTTGCTGATTCACATTCTCATAAAGCATGTGTTACTTTCTCTTCCTCTATCTCGCATATTGAGCACTTTGGATGATCAACAATCTTCCTCTTAAACAGATTTGATTGAGTTGAAAGTGCATTTAAGCAGGCTCTCCACAAAAAAACTTTTTCGCCTGGTGTGACTTGTAGATGCCAGAGAATTTTCCAAATCTCCTTGAGATTATGACTGCTCAAGGGTTGTCCTTTAAGTGCTTGGTTCATCTCAAGATGCATATGATATGCACTTTTGACTGTGAAAAATCCTGAAGATGTTCCTTTCCATATCAATTGGTCAGGACTAGTCGATGAGCTGATTGGAATTTGAGCAATGATATAAGCATCTTCTTTGTTAAAAATGTGCCCCACAAGCTCCATATTCCATCTCTTTTCCCCTGGCTTTATCAATTCCTGAACTTTAGCATTGCCATCAAGTTGAGAAACTAGGCTGTTAACTACTGATGGAATGGTCTTAGATAACCATTTATCTCCCCAATTCTGACCTCTTCACCAGTCCCAATTCTCCAATAAGAGCCAGCTTCAATAAGATTCATTGCTTTAAGCATACTCCTCCATATATATGAAGGTTTCTAACCCAACTTTGCATTCATAAAAGAAGTCTCTTGGAAATACTTGGCTTTTAGAACCTGTGAAACTAGAGAAGAGGGATTATGAATCACTCTCCATCCTTGTTTTGCTAGTAATGCAAGGTTAAATCCTTCTAAGTCTCGAAAACCCATCCCTTCATCAGCCTTAGATCTTCCCATTTTGCTCCAAGCCACCCAATGAATCTTTCTTTCTGCCTCATGATGTCCCCACCAAAAGTTGTGCATAATACTGTTTAAATTTCGAAGGAGTTTGGCACGGAGCATAAAAACAGACATGCTATAAGTTGGGAGAGCTTGCACAACAGCCTTGATGAATATTTCCTTCCCTGCTTGAGATAAGAATTTTACCCTTTGACTACTGACCCTCATTCTGACTCTATCCAGAATATCTCTGAAAGATTTCTCTCTTACTTTGCCAACAACAGTTGGTAAACCAATATACTTCTCATAAGCCATTGAAGACCTCACTCCTGCAATACTATGAATGAAATCCTGTATTGCCTTGGCAGTATTTCTACTGAACTGAATTGAAGTTTTTTCAAGATTCAATCTTTGACATGAGGCTTCCTCATAAGTTTTCAGGATATTATGCAGCTTACCCCATTCTAAAGCATTTGCCTTGCAAAATAACAAACTATCATCAGCAAAAAACAGGTGGGAGATTCTGATTCTGCCCCTTGCGAAAGGCACTCCTGTAATGACTCCCTCCTCTACCCCTTTAGTGATCATAGAGCTCAAAGCTTCAGCACACATAATGAGAGATAAGGTGATAATGGATCACCTTGTCTAATGCCCCTTGAAGGTCTGAATTCACTTTGAGGGACACCATTGACTAAAATGGAGTAAGACACTGATTCCACACACCTCATCACCAACTCTACCCAAGCACCATCAAACCCCATTTTACAGAGGGCAGCTCTGAGGAAAGACCACTCAACCCTATCATATGATTTGCTCATGTCAAGCTTCATTGCCATATACCTTTCCCTTCCTGCCATTTTACAGTTCATTGAATGTAAAGCCTCAAAAGCAACTACTACATTATCCGAGATAAGTCTTCCAGGAATGAAAGCTGATGGGTCCTGAGAAATGATGCTAGGAAGAATCTTCTTGAGCCTGTTTGCTATGACTTTGGAGATAATCTTATATAATACATTACAAAGAGATATTAACCTGAAATCAGAAACTTTAGAACAGTTCTTCTTTTTTAAAGTATTGTTAATGACATCCATGTTGCCTTTTGAATTAAGCACATACAGAACTGATTCACTGACCTGCCTCTCCACCACTTCCCAATTTTGTTGATGAAAGGCTGCTGGATAACCATCAGGTCCAGGTGAGCTCAAGCCATCCATTTGGAACAAAGATTATTCAATCTCCTGGGCAATGTAGGGCCTCAGCAATGCTTGATTCATTTGATTTGAGACTTTGGGTTTGGTGGCTGCCTAATATCCATCAATATTTTGAGGGCTAGCAATTGTGAAAAACTCTTGGAAGAAAACTTGAAATTGCTGACTTATTGCAGTTGCATTGGAAACTTCCTGACCTCGGTCATCAATAAGCTTTCTGATCTTATTGACTTTCCTTCTTTGAGAAGTACACTGATGGAAGTACTTAGTGTTCCTATCTCCTTCTTTAAGCCATTTCTGTTTTGCTCTCTATTTCCGTTTTAGATTCTCCTCTTCCAATAGTTTTTCAATTTCAACTTTCAAGCCTTTTATGCTGTCATGCTTGTCTCCCTGATTGCACTGCTGTAGTATGTTGATTTGATCCATCTTTTGTTGTATTTCCTTCTTGGTATTACTCACAGCCTGTTTACTCCACTACTGTAGTTTCAATTGACATATCTTCAATCTTTCAGTAGTATAGCTCAGCTTATTAGAAGCTAAACTAGGCCTCTTCCACTCATCAACAATTAACTTGTTACACTCTTATCTTTGACCCCAACTCACCTCATATCTGAAAATTTTGGTACGATTGCCTGCACCCTGCTAAGGATTTTCCTTGGTGATGAAAATTGGGCAATGGTCATAACTAAGTGCAGTTAATGAGAGAGTCACTGCTCCAGTGTTCCAAGCAGCCCATTGAGGATTGCATAAGGCTCTGTCAAGTCTCTCTTTAGTGAATTCAATCCCACCACGATTATTAGACCAGGTATACTTGATCCCCATATACCCCATATCACTGAGGTCACAGTCCTCCAGTGTCTCTCTAAAGCATTCCATCTTACCATAGGGTCTCAGAGGCCCTCCAAATTTTTCATTAGTGTTGACTATTTCATTAAAATCCCCAACACATAGCCATCCTAAATCATTTGCTGGTTTCAACTTTCTAAGCAACTGCCAACTACCTTTCCTTTTAGCCGTAACAGGGTTTCCATAAAAACCGGTTAAGATCCAAGTCTTCCCTTCCATGGAATCCTTAACTTTTAAGGACATATGCTGCATAGTGTATGACTCCAGAACTGCATTCACTTCCTCCTTCCATAAGAATGCCAGACTTCCACTCAAACCTTTACAATCTACCACAAAACTGTTTTCCATATTCAGAAGCCTCTTGATTTTTTCTACCTTGGATCTTCTACATTTTGTTTCCATCAGAAAAACAAAATTTGGGACCTTTTTCTTCACCAAAAAGTGAAGTTCTCTAACTGTCTGAGAGTTCCCAAACCCTCGGCAGTTCCAACTTAGGCAACTCATTGCTGTTGGTGGGGCTGTAAATCAGCCTCCACCAACTCTTTAACATAAGTCTTCATTACCACTACCTAGGCCTGTGCAAAAAGCCCGATGGGCCGATCAACCCGCATGACCCGATTGGATTTACCCGACAATAGTCGGGTTCATCGGGTCCAGATCATCTAACGGGTTCAATAATTCTCATGTCGGTTGAAACCGATCACCGACAGATTTGATCTTGCGTTGATCTTCGGCGGATTTTGAACGAGCTACTCGCAAAAACCCATCGATCTACGACGGATTCCCCACTGCTAATCAGACCGACCAAGAAATCAACAGTTTTACATTTTTCTCTGAGAATAAATCAAGCAAAGCCTCTGCTTCCTCCCGAGGTGAAGGTTGTCGATGATTTCAAAGAAAATTAAATAGATCTTGAACTAGATCTCAAAGAAAATGAAATACATCACAAAGAAAATGAAATACATCATAAGCTTAATCACCGGTGAGGTATCCAACAAGTTCCAGAGGTAGAAGCGACGATCAACGGCGATGATCTGCGCGCGGTGGGCCCCGACCACCCTCGGCTTTGAGGACTATGTGGAGCCCCTCAAGGTGTACCTGCAGAGGAAGGGTGGGTTTGGGAGGGGAAAGGCTGAGCTACAGAGGGAGGGTGGGTTTCGGATGCAGAGGAAGGGTGGGTTTGGGAGGGGAAAGGCTGAGCTGCAGAGGGAGGATGGGTTTCGGATGCAGAGGGAGGGTGGGTTTCGGATGCAGAGGAAGGGTGGGTTTGGGAGGGGAAAGGCTGAGCTGTAGAGGGAGGGTGGGTTTCGGATGCAGAGGGAGGGTGGGTTTTGGAGGGGAAAGACTGAGCTGCATAGAAGAGGAAGAGGAAGAGAAGGAGCGGACGATGTGGGAGAGGCTGAGTTTGCAAAGGAAGGGGCGTGGTCACGTGGGTCTGCAAATGAAGGTGAACGGGTGAGAAAGACGATTAAAAGCAAGACAAACGGGTTCGACCCGATCCGACATTTACGGGTCAGGTCAAGTCGAGCTAAAACCCGTTTCACTGCGGGTCGGATCGGGTCGGGCCAAAATTTTGTCGGGTCGGGTCTCTGTGCAGCCCTACCACTACCTGACCAGTCTTTTGTTTCTTAATCCCACATAACTCAGAGGCCTCAGACTCTGCACTTCCCATCCTCCTTTTCCTCTCATCACAATCTTGCATCTGCTCCTTCCTCTCAATAACATGCTCATCATAAAATTTGTCCCTAGCTCTTCTTTTCCAACTGACTCGTTTCTTTGTGTTTTCCAAAATTTGCGCCTGCTCAGTCAAAAACTGATCCAGGCCATTAATGTGTGATGCCAGAGTGGAATCTGCTGATGTGGCACCAGCTTTGGTCTTTTGCTGATCTCGATTAGAAATTGATGCCTTAATTATAGCCTCTTCCTTTTCTGTGACTTGTTCTGATTTGGGAAGTCTGACCCCATTTAAAATAGGTAACTCCTCAATTTTGAATAAAGTTTCCTTTCCCAGCCCACCCATTCCCTCCTTTATTTCTCCCTTAGCTACCTCTCCCCCCTCCACACGATTCTCCTCAGACAAGATAATAACATTTTCCTTATGATTACTATTTTCCTTATTGATTTCCTGAGAATCCTCCTGCATAGGATCCTTTCCTTTTGGGGCATCGTCCTCACCACGCTGCCCATTCTGCCATGGTTTTCCAGTAGTCTGTTTAGCTCTATCACCTCCTCCTCCATACCTCTTTTGACTAAATTTATTAAAAGGAGTGGCAGCAGCATGCAGCCAAGGACCATATTGGTGCATATCAACATCCTCTCTTCTAGCAGTAGACATTTTTGGACATAACTTATTAATATGCTTGATAACACCACACTTAAAGTAAAAAGTAGGTAGTCCTTCATACTTGAATTGCAGCCATATTTGGTGACCATCATAATTTAAAAAAGTACCTCTCGCCAAAGCTTTGGAGATGTCTACTTCCACTTTGAGTTTCATGAATATCCCCCATCCAATCCCCCATTGGTCAGCAATAATATCCACCACTTTCCCTGCGCATTCCCCAACCTTCATTCCAACCTCTTTTGTCATACAAGCCAGAGCCATGTTATGAATTTGCATCCAAAAAACTTCCTTCTGAAACGGGATGGCATTCAAAGATAAGTCACTTTCAAAATCTTGGAGACACACCAACCATCTGTCAAAAGACCAAGGCCTTCCTTGGATGATCTTCTGCCTGTCCTCATCCTTTTGAAACTTTAACAAAAATTTGTTTTCCCCCATGTCGGAGAATTCTATCCAACCTAACGTGTTCCATATCTTAGACATGGTCATCTTGAAAGCTTCTCGGTTGACAACTTTGTCTGCAATGACCATGGCTAACAAACAGGACGTTCCTCTTTCCTTTGCCTTGTGAAGGGTGGATGACTCCACCTTAACTTCTGAACTCTCCTGCTCAGTAAGGCTAAAACCTTCCCATTGCTTTGTCAATTCTTCAGCCATCACCAACTCTATCAGGCAAGGAAACCCAACCTGAGAGACTCTTCTCTAAGCCGAGAGAAAAACCTCACCCAGTGAGGACAATTTGAGGAGATGTTGAATTGGGAGAAATGGTCTTCCAGTGCAGCTTTGATTCTAATGAATATTTCTCACCTTGAAAATGCTATAAAACTTGTGAACACCATACCTTATATTCTTAAATCCCGAACTTAGACAAATTCCACTTTTAAGAAAATGGAAGTCATTTTTTTTTTTGACTATTTTATGTTATAAATTCTTAATAATTTTGTAACCAATTACAATTAATTTGTAGACTATCAAGGTGAAAATTTGCAATTTAGATATTTAACAAAGTGGATTCTATTTTCTTCTTTGGAATGGAATTCTCTCCAAGTTTT
Source organism: Juglans mandshurica (assembly GCA_022457165.1). NCBI lineage: Eukaryota > Viridiplantae > Streptophyta > Magnoliopsida > Fagales > Juglandaceae > Juglans > Juglans mandshurica. Next base: position 23,552,948 of record CM039623.1, read on the forward strand.
GACATGTCATGTTTTGCACTAAATCAATAGTACTATCCATCCATTTCAAATGAAATAATGGATGAGGTCCTTATCCCTTCTTTTATTTTCTTTTTAACAAGAATTCAAATGGTAAGTTGTAACGCGAGGTTATATAAAAAAGAATATTCTTGAGACCCAATTTCGTGAATCGTACAAGTGTCACAAGTCGCCATTATAGTAATAATTTTATGGTTATTAAATTTTCTCTGATACTTAGAGCATAAATCCTAAACTCACTTGGAAGACCCAATTCCGAAACTATTTTTTTTGAGATCATTTTGTAATTTTTATTCTCAAGTGTGAGCCCATGAAAGCTATAGGAGATAATATCAACTATTAAAGATGGGCATATAACTGGTCAATAGGCCCACTCATGAAGCCCACCACATGAAAGTCATGTTTTAGAATATTAGCTACACCATTCTATGCCAACCACATGGAAGGAATCCGAGAACCATGACTCGGGATAAATTCTTCTCCCTCACGCTCTCTTCACTTTATTTATTTTTTAAAATATTTATTAGCTTAATGATTAGAATGTTTCACAATCTTCAAGGATCAAGTCATTCTAGTGGCCTATAGAAGGAGCTCCACGTCAAGTCGGCCGTTCACTAGTTGATTGTTTGAGCCATTATTAGGTATTATCAATTGGAGCTAATTGAAAAGTACATGGATTATAAACTTGGGATAGTCCTAAGATACGCAAAACTTTGAATTAGCAAAAGAGTTGGATGAACCTTCTTTCCAATGTAAATTAGGGCTGGGCAGCAGGTCCCTGTAACCCAACTGTGCGTCGAATCTGCTTGTCCCACCAGAGGATGGGTTGGCAATTCGCCTGCCCCGAGTGTGGGTGCAGGTGGGTTCTTCACTCAGAAAAACTTATATGGGCGGGGCGGTAGGTACCCCACTCGGCAAGAATTTTACTTGCCCTGCCCGTATGCTTTTAAAAAAACCTAACTACAAATTGACTAATTTTTCTCATTTTTCTACTTCCTCTCGCCGTCCTCGACTCACCTCCCCTCCTCTCTCTCCCTTCCTCTCTCCCCCTTTCCTTTCACGCCTCAGTAGCCTTACGGCTCACCATCCTCTCTTCTCTCTCATTTCTCCTCTCTTCCTCTTCTCTTATTCTTCTCCTCCTCCTCTCAACCTGACTTCTCTTTCCGTTGTCGTGGGTCATGGCTAAGCCACAATCTACGACAATATGACCATGGTCGCCACCGTGGATTTGTAAGTTTTTTATGACTCATGGATGCGGCCATGGGTTTGTGGGATTTATGAGTATAGAATTGTGTTTTTGTGCACAAATCCTCAAATTTGTGTATATTTGTGCATAAATATGGAGATCTATCAGAGTTTGTGCAATTTGTTAGATTTGTTCAGACTTTTTATTGAATTTGTGTGATGTATATACGATTTTGTTGGATTTCTTTAATAAAAAAATGTTATCGGACGATGGTGGCATCAATCCATTGGCCTGACAAGAGGATGCAGACGGTCAGAGATATGTCACACCTTCCCTCTTATTCAAGGATAAACTCAGGAATATAAGTTTGGAGAAGCCCGATATTTTTAGGTCTAGAATAAATAGTTGACATATATAGAAAATTTGTAGGAATACCTTTAACAAATTGATAAAAAAAATTGAGCAAAAAAAGAAAGAAAAAAATTCAAACTTGCATTCTTCCATAAACACAACTAGTTTTACATATAACATTTTCATATATTGCAATTAAGAGAAGGGGTTGAACTATGGAAACGATCCATGTAGGAATTATAAAAATATGTTAACCATAAACTAAGTTTTGTATTTTGCAGAATAATGTATAGTCATAACGTCATATATTTAAAAGTTTTTAAGTAGCGTAATTGTATACTGTGTAGCCAGCTATCCAACATGGCGATTTTTTTTATTAAAGATGTTTCTCCAAGATAATTATAAACTTTGAAAGAGAAATAATCTAATGTGAATATTATATTCTAATTTAATTTCTTGAAATAAAACAAGAAAATAAAATGTAGCTACCATAAAATTTTAGATGAGACCAAATTCTAATTTGATGATTTATAAGAAAGATCTATTAAAATGTTGTTGACAATTTGCATAAGACTGATTATTTAAGAGCATTGGCCATTGCCAATTATAAATTGTGGACAAGAACAAGACCAAAATTATAAAAAAAAACTAAGAGAAATTTACAAATTAGACAAAACTATAATACACACACAACCCCCCCCCCCCCCCCCCCCCCCCCACTCCTCCATTTTTTATTCGATTAAAATGTGACATATAATCATCATGGTTGTATCTATGTATGTTGAGACAAATTCATTATATTACAATTGATGACAGTATACAAAAATACAAGACCAAAAAATGAAAGAACCCCCCAATTAGTAAGTACAATGAACAGAACATAAAGCTGTCCCACTACAAAAGACAAAAGGAAAATGATAGTATAACTCTGAAATGTGCCCATTTGTGTGTTTAAAATTATTTTTTTTAATTTTTTTCTTAATGGTTAAGCATGTTTAAAAAGAATTAAAAGAAAATAATTTATTTACATTGGTATGCATATTTAGAATGCACATTTAGAGTGCACCTAGCATTGTCCAAAAGATAAAAAGGCATAATAACAAAAGGCTCAAACTGCATGGAACAACAAAGGACAAATAGCAGACATCATTGCTGAAATACCTATCAGCTCCTCTATTAGCCCTAATAAGCTGATATGGAAAGGAACCTCTTCAGGTATATTTACAGTCAGAAATATTACATGCATCAAGAGATGAGTTAGGCTATTAAAGGGCAAGCCTCGAGTAGTCATGATTTCAAGAAGACATGGAAAATGCTCTGGCATCTACAAATCACACCAGGAGACAGAGTCTTTTTGTGGAGGGCCTGTTTAAATGCACTGCCAACTCAATCTAATATTTTTAAGAGGAAGATTGTAGATCATCCAAAGTGCACAATCTCTAATATTGAAGAGAGACAACAACACATGTTTTATGGGAATGTCAATCAGTAAGGGATGGTTGGAGTCAATGTTTCAAGAGTTTATAGAAAATTCATTTCTCACATATGAATATGCTGGAAATTTTCGAGGCTATTGCAGGAACTATGGATACAGATTGTCTTCAGGAATTTGCAATGATAACAAAGCAGATTTGGTGGAAGATGAATGAGTTCATCTTTAACTAAGTTTTTAGACATCCAAATACAATAGTCAGTGAAACCCAACAGAATTTGAAAATGTTGAAAGAACTGGAAGTGTAGAGAAGTGTTTCTTTAGTACATGCCAACAACATCAATATTGAATGGTATTGAATGGCAGGCACCTCCCATGCATTTTCACAAGCTTAATTGGGATGCAACAGTAGACAAAACAAGAGCTAGAGTGGGATTGGCATAGTAGTCAAAGATTTTGAAGGAAGAATAGTTGCTACTATGAGAAGAAACCAATCCTTGTTTCCTCTTCCTTCTCTGGCTAAAGCATATGGGGCGCTGCAAGTAGTTGGTTTTGCACTAGATTTGGGATTAACCAAGGTTATTTTTTAACGGGACTATTTACAAACAGTCCAAGCTTCGAAGAACGAAGAGGTCCAACTGACCAATTTTGGCATTTTTGTCTCTGGATTAAATATGAAACTTAGGAGTTTTGTTAATTGGAATGTCACTCATGTCAAGAGAAGTGGCAATGTGGTGGCTCATGTTTTGGCACAAGGTGCCTTAGTCATTTCTGATGTAATGGTTACTATGGAGAAAATTCCTCCATGTATTTTAGATCAGATATAATGGAATAAGCTCTAAAGCTTTCTCTCAAAAAAAAAAAAAAAGGACTAATAGCACAAGCCACCATATATATGTATTCTGCATGAGAAATGATACTTGTAATCGTGAGTGTGCATGCGCCTTGCAATCGCTTTGAAAAAAGTGAATAAATATGAAACCTACATCAAAAGAAATTAATTTTTTAATGGTAAATTCTACTCTTTTTCAAAACGATTGTACAATATTTACGCATTCTATGACTATATATAACATTACTCATTGTGCATATGGGGCTCAAAGGCCAGCAATGTGAAGGTCCAGTCTAATTAAAAAATAAAATAATTTAGTGTCATTTTTTCACCTCGCCCTAGGCACTGCTACTCATGGACCTGTCTAATTAACCAATTAATTAATTACTTTAAATAAAAGAGTGGAATAGACCCGCATGATATCTGATTTATGCTCTCTACCACTTACTATCTGAATATAGCTTAAATCAAAGTAAATTTAAGTCTTATTAAAATTTTCAAATGTGGGAGTTTGAGAGCATGCTCAGTTACATGGCATGATCATCATGGTCCATGCAAACATTTTTCATTCATTATATATGATTTATTTATAAAGAAATATATAATTTTTTGGTGTCCAAGTCAGCATATTCTCTTTAAAAAAAATACACGTTTAGAAAATAATTTTTTTCACGTAGATTTCTTGTTCGTCAACTTTATTTTAAAAGAAGACATGTACACTCTATTATTATACAAATTAAAAGATTAATATTACAATCTCATTATTACTTTAATCAGTTGACTTGATGGTATTCAATAATCATTAAATTTTTATTTATTGTTTCTTAAACAACGAGTGATCTAAATATTATTAAATTATATTAATTACCTCAACAACAGATCAGTCGGATAATGGTTGAATGATGGTTTAGTTTCTAACACTAGTATTTTTCTTCCAATGATGTCAGACGATCTAAGTATAAATTAATATTTTAAGTCTTTAAATATAATTAATAGAGATCAACGAATTAGGAGGTAGCTTACTAAAAATAATCCTAAATAAATTAAAGGAGAGATGCTGTTCCTTTTTTCTTTTTTTTTTTTAACCTTTTCATATCCTTCTATATATTTTATTTAGAACCTATAATCTATGCTAGTATTAATTTTAGAAAAAATCTTCTTCACACTCTACTATTTATCACATACTCAATACACTAAGTGTATTGAGTTAAAAAAAAAAAAAATCTGAGTGCATAGTGTGTGGAGAGTGTAGGTAGATATGTGGAACAACTCTTAATTTTATTTGACACGTTGCACAGATTCTTTTCTTTTTTTTTATTATTATTTGTTTAATGAGAACAAGACCATTTCAATCAGAAAAAAATAAAAAATAAAATAAGATATCTCTACAGACTGCATACTCTTAAAACTCATATATATTATAGTTAAAGAGTAATGTTAGTTACAAGTAGTATTGCATGTGACACGTTTTATTATACTAGAAGTTGGAGCGAAACAAAACGAGGAGGTATAGTGTACCGGATACTATACCGGAATTGAAAATTTCGGCCAGAACGAAACAAAATTTAAAATTATGACAAGTAATCTTTTGTAAAAATGTGGATCTAATAAAGAAAAAATAAATTTTTTTACATTTTTTATGTAGAGTTCACTTTTTATAAAGAATTTGTATGAGACTTATATATTTAGAGTTTGAATACATAATTTCTCTTTAATAACGGAGTGTTAGGTTATTGCATGGTCTCTCCAACGTTAATATCTCACTAATTAATTGGGAGATGTAGCTCATGCTCTGAGCTATGTCACAAATTAAGATTAAGGTCAATTATTTATTTTTTTAAGATTCTAAATTACCTACCTGCTTCAGATGGTCACGTGTAATAAATTATCTTCACCATCTGATATTCTATCACAATAATAATAATAATACATGTTCAGGAAACAGGATGTCTAAGCACCTACGCAAACTAGAAACAAAATAGTCAATGTTGGTTTGACTTTTAATAATACGTGTGTGGTTCTTATGCTTTGCTCACATTCGCCCATGAGGATCATGCGCCATCCCTTCCGATAGCTATTCTCGACACACGTGTCAGGTTAGTAACTCATCATTACTAGACCTTTCAGATTTGACCTTTGTGGCTAAAAAGAAACAAGTGTGTTGTTTTTATGGACCGTCACAGATTCCAAAGTCTATCGAAATTGGTCCAAACTGTAATCCGTCTTTTTTCGCATCTATTTTACTTTTTTCCTTATTGTTAATTAAAATTAAAAAAAATAGTTTGTCTCTTGGACGTTTTTCAATAGAAAGTATCAATAATATTGAAGACCAAACCAATCACAAAAGGAAATAGTATATTAGTAGAGCTCTAAATGTATCATTTTGGTTTTTGATGTCAAGTTTGATACGGGGACATCCCAAAATGTATCCGATTATAGATGTAAATTTTATAGATAAATGAATGATGATAATTTCCTTTAAAAAAATGAATTATTTCATTCTTGAATTTTCTTGTTCTATCGTTTTGATCTTTCCTTTATAGCTAGATTCATTACACCCATTAATGAAACCCCCACCACGTGGCTTGTAAGTCATATCATGACTAATAAAATTACACTATGTATCATTATTATGCCACAATAAATAAAAATAAAACAAAAGAATTTAAAAATATAGAGAAAACTAAAAACCTAAAGAGAGTCGAGATTTAAAATAAAAAATCATAGACTGAGAGGGGAAGTTCCAGCTCCCAATTAAGTTCATTCCTTACAAGAAAACTGACCTTTTGGGATGAAACAAATTTGAGACGAATTTAATTTCATTTCAAAATATCACTTTTAGGGATGAGATTCTTTGTTCTTTCCGGAATGTCCAAGCAGTTCGATTATCGTTTGAGCAAGAGACATGACGTTCAAACATAAGACGTGACGTTCGAGCAAGAGTCGTGACGTTCGAACATAAGAAGTTCAAACTGATGGTTGACCGTTTGAACTAACATAAATTTATATTCAAACGTATAATAATAGTTCAAATGGAAATTTTGGGGGAGAATCGCATATATTTTGGGCATGAAGTATTGAATTTGGTTGGAATCGAAAAATTTTCGTGAACGTAAATAATGTTGTTCGAAAGCAAACATGTTGTTCGAACTCATAGATTCCATTCAAACTCACAGCGTTTTAGTTTCATTAAACATAAAAATAAATCATGTGTAAACATTTTACATGATGCCCATTGTGTAAAACCATTAACTAGATAAAAAATCATATTAAAATATATAACATGTCACAAAACAAAAGTGAATGTCTAGTAATTAATTTACTCCATGCCCAAAGTCCTAACAATCATCTCTATCTCCTTTAAACGAGCATCCACCCTATTTATATGTCGATCAGTGAGAGTCATCGTGCTCCTCTCAATATCATCAACATGGCTCGTCCGCAGCTCAAGAATTGTCGCATGGATCTCTATGGGTAGAATAGATAACATGTATCTCTATGTGCACAATATCAATAAATGATGCATGTATCTCTGTACGTCTAGTTGCTACAGTGCACAGTAGTATGTCACCCTAAGGGTGGAATACTCGTGCCCTCAGCTGGCTAGGAGTTGTATCCATGACCATCAACCCGATGTACCTCCTCGTCGGAAAGCTAGTCCTCTAGGACAGTTTGCTCCATGAGCTCCTCAATTCCATCCTCTTGATGAATCGTTTCCAATGTAGAATATGCACCGAGCTCATGAGGGATATGAAGAATCTTAACTATCTTGTCAACTGAGAATGTAATACTCACCCTCATACAGCGAAGGTGAATGCCTCATATGCGGTACCCATGTCACTGACTCCCTAATTGAACTTATATGCCAGGTCATGATAGGAAACTCCCAACTAGTCACAGATGGGACCCCATCTCCTATCAATGAATATAGACTCGAGGGTCATACCTTTCCAGATGATGTCGTTGAAGTCAATGAGCCTAACCGCCTTCTCGATAAGTATAGGTCTGGGAGGCTGATTCAGTTCAGTCAACGATGTTCCCGACCTAGCATGTTTTGATCCAGAGGTGGACATGATGTGTAAAATTTGTGGATAAAAAAAAAAACGATTGTTAGGATCAATAAATAGTCAAAGCATTCTGACACACTAGTATTTTAAGTAGATTTTATATTCTGGTTTGTGCTCGAACAGACGGAAACGTCTTTCGAATAATATTTTAAGCCTCTAGTTCCATTTCACACATTTTGTAATTTTTGTAATATTTTGTATCATGACCCTAGCTTAGGGTTTGATTGTAGTTTCATAACATTTTTATGAACAATTGTTGGATTATATATATTATTTTTTAATTTCAAGTTTACTAAATATTGTTCGAACGGAACACACATTTTGTTCCAATGGGTACCCTATTTTATGTTCGGAACGTTGTAATCACTATCTGAACCCTATATCATTAACATATGATGTTTGAACGATTATGATGATAGTTCAAACTACAAGTCTCACCCCATTCGAATGCGTGCCTTTATTATTCTGACGAATCCACTTCTATTCGAACGTAAGAATTTTGACCATAATAGAGTTCAAACTGTGACATAAATTGTTTGAGCTATATACGGTTTCAATATTCGAACGGATTGCATACATCTTCAAACACACATTCGAACTGGTATAACAAAGTATTTGAATGCTAAACACACCTATTCGAACAACAATATTGTTACCCTTTTATATTCAAATGTAAAGGTAAAACGTCTGAACCATTTACAGTCACATCGTTTGAACGCTCCATCATCCTTATTCAAACGTCATTCGAATTAGAAACTTTCTTATTCGAACAAATCGAATTATAGTTCGAATGGTAACTGCATACCTTTGAACCTTATACGGTATCAACATTCGAATGCAAACTAATCTTATTTGAACGAGCATCTATTTAATATTTAAACGACCTCCCATCTTATTCGAACGTTTCTCAACCATTCAAACGTGATTAAAGTGTTCGAATACCACCCTCATATCGTAACCGTTAGAACAATATTTGATGTTTGAATGGTTTTGAGGGACAAAATGCTTTCATCCCAAAATTTTTTTGATTTTGAACGGGTTGCACAAATTTCATCCCAAAAGACATTTTTTTTAGACAAATCTTTTTTTCTTGCCTCAAAATGTATTTTGCGACAGACTTTTTGGGATGGAATTCTTTCATCCCAAATTATCTTCTAGGATGAAAATTTTCATCCCAAAAAAGAGTTTCTATTTTCTATTTTTTAATTCAAATTTTAAATTTCAAAAATTTCAAATAGTTTACAATATTAACACATATGATTATATGCATAAAATGTAAGTTTCCTTTTTAACTAAAATGATCATATTGTATGAAATAAAAGAGTTATATAAAAAATTATAAAGTAGTTGAATTCACGCTGCAGGTACTTTAATTAATGCAGGAGGTGCAGCCCACATTGAAACAAAAAGTAGAGCAAACCATGCAAATTAAGGCATGCCACACGCATAATTGCTACCCACCCTAGGGAAACTAGATTTATCCCCCCATGAAATATCTACGAAAAGGACAAGGTTTAGACTAAACTTGCAGAGATTCTAAGTACAATTGCAAAATAAAGAAGAGATATTTTATTAAAATATTATTATAATATAATTTTTTAATATAATTTTATTTTAAATTTAAAAAAATTAAATTATTTATTCTATTTTATATGAGAGTTTGACAAAATTATAATGATGAGATGAGATGAGATGAAATAATTTTATATATCTAAACCGGACCGGAATCATCATTCATGGCAATTTCTTCCTTCTCTCCGCCCTCGAAATTTTCCAAGGATTACTTGTGTTTCTTTCTTAGATATGCATGGGATCGACATCAAGCAATGAAATCGAAAGCAAGCAAGCCGCGTTCTATATACGCCATTTAAGCATCAATCCATTGCTTTATCCAGCATAAAGTACGTGTTTGGTTAATTTTAGGAATTACTTCCCACTTGTTTGAACTAATTGGGAAGATTTTTCACTGCTAAGTGTTCAAAAAAGCGAAAACTCTTATCATTTTCTGAATCCCAATTACCTATGACTTCTTCCCCTAATTTCTTTCCATAGAACCAACTTCATGAACACTACTACATGCTCAAAATTTCTAGAGGCAACAATATCACTCTCATGTCTCGAAAGTAGGTTATTAAAGTCGCACGTACTCCTATGTACGAGTACTATACTGTAGCCGCCATGGCTACATGCATGCGGCAATTTTCTCACGCAATTCATGGTTTGAGCTCTCTCTCGACGATGGATGACGTTTTTTTTTTTTTTTTTTTTTTAAGTTTATTTTTTAACTGATGTCAACTATATATATATATAAGAGTCCTGCTACACAGAAGTCTACACTTTGCACACCACTTAAAAACATGTAATTTTATTCTTTTGGATAAAGTCACATTGAATAAAGTCACAAAAAGTTTCGTAAATTGTTTTGACAATTTTCCTTTTGGATTACTAGAGGCATGAGAAAAGATCATGAAAAAGCCAGATTAAACTAGCTTTAGCTTTAGCATGGAACCAAATTACAGTAGTTGAACTTATCTTTCAAGCTGCACCCATCACTACTGTGGACCTTTCATGCATATCATGAAAAGGATCCGCCCATTGCTGTTGCCCTTTTCCTGCTTTAACATGTTGAGCGATCACGATGAAGCCACGTGGCATGTTCGACCACTCTTTTATGCATGGCCATAAAGGTGCAGAAAGTTCACCATTTCTTACTTTGGATGGTCCCTTTTTAGAATTATATATAAGCTGTCCAAATGATTCTGCAATCTCCACCATCCAATTTTTACTAAAAGTCATCATAAGCTCACTGAAAGTGAGGGGGAGAGAGATGACATGGTTGAATGTAAACTTTTGTTAAGATTCTAGACTTTTCATTAAAGAAAAATAGAGATATGCTTATTATAAAAATAAACTTATAAACTGATATGACTCCATATAATACATTAGATTTATCTTATTATAAAAATAAATTTACAATTTGATGTAAAACATCAATCTACGTCAATTATATTTATAGATTTACTTTTATATAATTTCGATTTTTTGTGACAAAAATATTTTTCTTTTTTCTTTTTATATAAATTTTTGTAAGGTATATGAAATTATTTATACTAATTAATTTCTTAGACACGTATAATACGTTCATCCTACATTCATCGCGCATGCAATAACAAGAAACTATGCAATGAACTATTTGACGGAATGATTTTGTAGAGAAAAAAAAAAGTCAACTAAAAAAAAAACAACGTATGGGAGACAATTAGGCAATAATATATGAATAAAACTACTTTGCCACTCTAATGTACCGTTCCATTTGACCGCTTGACAAGATTTTTTTTTATCTAGTGATTAAAGAAGTGATTTTAAGTGTATTAAGAATTTTTTATTTTTTTAAAATATTTAAATATATTAAAAAGAGTAATGCTACATACAGTCGTGGAATGCACAAATGTCATACAGTCGCTTTGTAAAAGAGTGAGATCCACTATTAAAAAATTTATTTCTTTTCATGTAAGTTCCATATTTATTCATTTTTTTTAAGTGACTGCACGACACTTGTACACTCACGACTGCAAGTATCATTTCTCATTAAAAAAATATGATAAAAAAAAAACTTAAAATATACAGTCGGTCAACTTGAGCCGACTACTCTGACTCATAATATATATTGGTATAAAATAATAAAACAATGAGTCAGTGTTAAGAAATGCTTTCAACAGATATTGGCATCATGGATCGACCCTCTTATAAGTATATGCTCAATGAAAAATAATTTATACAAATCTCAAATAGATAAATTACGTACAAGTATTTATAAAAAAATAGATTTTATTTTAAAAAAATATTAAAAAAATAATTATTTATTTATGAGACTTATTATTTTATAAAAAGTTTGTATGAATTTATCTATTTAAAATTTATATACAGTATTACTGTTAATTAATATTGATGGGGTATTGCTGACAGTTAAGTGCCGTATGCATTCGTGAATGAAAATGGCATTTGACTTCTGGAGGGGCGTTTTGATGGGGTCTCACTTTTCGAGGGAGCTAACAGCCGAACACTTTTAACATGGCCTCTCATGCGCACCTTCGTGTCCTTTTTATCTAAAAAGGGAAATGGGAATCGAGGGTGTTTCTAATCTTTTGCATGTTTGGTCCAACCTCAAAAGCCGCCTTGGCTTGGCTTGCTCTCTTGCTTCTATCCTTGAGCAAAATTTAAAAAAATTCTTTTTATTAATCATTATTTATTATCTAACATTTTATAAAAAATACTTTCATATTTTATAAAATAAATAAATAAATATAAGGTGTTAAAGTGAATAATAATTGATGTATAAAGTTTTTCTACATATATACATCAATTTTTAATTTAAATTATTTTATTAATTTCGATACATGGAAGTAGACATTGTGGAGCAAAAGCAAATGTCATGCATGATTGATGACCCCTTAATTATTGCAAAGAACATGAATTAATTAGTAAGATGTAGCATGTCAAATTATAATAAAATAAACTATATATTAATTTATTATAATTGAAATGGCTTATCTCAGTAACCATGGCTATAAATAATGGAAATTATTTTATTTTATTGATTTTTTTATCATCGTTGTAAGCCACTTTTAGAGGGGAGAGGAAAAAGCATGCAACGAAATTGAGTTTATTATAAAGGAAACATCTTTTTTATGAATTAGGGGGGGGGGAATAACAAGACAGCAAACCTCTTTTAAAACAAGGTTTGGACACTTTGGAATAAAAGCCAAGTGGCTTGAAACATAGAGGCTCTCTCTCGGCTAGCTAGGCTTTTAATTGGTTGGGGAGGGTGCTGGAAGAAAGGAGGGTTGTTGTCTTTTAGTAGTGGTTGATGAAGGTATCGTCCGTTTGTGCGAACGGAACGCCTCTTGGGTGGCCACAACACAACACCCACCTTCCTTTCTTTTCCTTTGCTTTCTTCTAATTAAGAGAGGACCCCACACACCTTCCCTTCATCCTCTGTAAGCCAACGATAGAGCCCTTTGCTGGGACCCCCACCCCATCCCCACCCCCACAAAACATATATATATATATATATGATTGACAGGCACTTTTACGTATTTTTTTATATAATCTATTAATATGATTGATTAAGTTATTTTTTTTAATATAAAATAATTATTTTGATCAATCATATCAATAAAATACTCAAAAATATACAAAAAAATTGTATAGAATTTATATATATATATATATATATATATATATGAAAGGATTTAATAAGAAGAAAGCTAATATTCTTGAAGGATTTAATAAAAAAGATTTAATTTACTTACTAAAGAAGTTTATTCTGACGAAGCAGATAATAAGTCAGAAGCATCATTCAAGGCTTCAGTTGCTAATCCATACAACAACATATTTGGACATGACTCTGAAATACATACATATATATAGAAAAATTTTAAACATAAATTTCACACTCCTACACACCCACTTAAAATTATGTCATTTTATTTTTTTATCCACGTAATGAAAATGATTCCATACATGTTTGTAAGTAAAATATGATAAAAGGGAAATGCTAAGTGTGTCCCGAATGTTTTTTTTTTTTGTTTTTTTGTTTTTTTTACTGAATGATTAAAAAAATATTTTTTAATGATGTTGTGATTTTTTTTATTTTTTTTAAAAATGTTTATGATGATTAAAAAAATACATAAAAAAAACAAAAAAATAAAAAGCCTATTCGGGACACAAAATGGGTCCCGAATTCGAAACCCATAGCAGTGTCCAAAACATGAAAAAAATATAAAATGACATATCTTTAAATAGGTGTATAAAGTATGAGACTTATGAGTAGCACTGCTTATATATATATATATATATATATATATATATATATATATATATATATATATATATAAACCCAATTCATTATTGGGGTGGGAGAATAGGGCATGGTGTATGGTCCTCCCTATCGTTACTTTAGTGGCCCCACCTCACCCCCTCAGGCATCTCGTGCTCCCCCACCACGTCATTCAATTTTGCATCCCAAGTTGACATTCCCAATTCATAATGCTACCTTTCAATTTTCTGTCTAAATTTATTAATTGGTTAAATCGAAAAAAATAAAAATATCATCTCAATTTCTTCTAAAAATTAAATGAAAGCTAGAGGCACGTGAAAATGTATTTTATAATATTTATTATTTATTTAATACTATCCAATATATTTATGCCGCGAGTAATAATAAAAATTAAGAAAATATTCTAGTCATAAAGTGATTACACAAAATCAATCATACAAACTGACATGGTTTGATGTGATTCGACAGATTGTAAAGTTTCTTTTATTATAAAGTAGATCTAATAGATCAAATGAAGCCACATCAGTTTGTAAGATTGTTTTAGTGTAATTCATTTGTGGATGTAACAATCCTTTAAAAATTATAGAATCAATTTCATGTGTTATCTGCTGTATCTTTTATTTGAGGTCGTCGAATTCGAACACCTTGATACATACAACTAAATATATGTGTCAAAACTATTTTCTTTTTTTGTATCAATGGGTTATTATAGTTTATATATGGGTATTATTCATATATGTTAAGCTTGTTGTATAAGGTGGAAAAAAAAAAAATTTGCACACCTAAGAACTTATAGCAAAATTATAAATATTGCTAAGAAAATCAGGTGGACATTGAAGTTACGAGATGTATATGCATGCATATAATCATATAGTCATTCTACAGTTACCGAAGAAATCTCTCAGAAGATGTATCCCAAATAATGCATTTTTTTAATTTTTTTTTCATGTATTTTTTTAATCATCATAAACGTTTTTTAAAAAAATAAAAAATTTACAACATCATTAAAAAACACTTTCTTAATCACTAAGTCAAAAAAAAAAAAAAAAAAATTTGGATCACAGTTTCGAAACCCAACTTTCGGTGGGTTTAGCATTTCTGATATTCATACTCCTCAAGATTCAAAACATGCAGCAAAACAAGGAACATCCGGAAAACGAGGTAGTTGTATCCAAATGAGGACAACTTAAGTTGTCATGTGCATGTTTACAGCATTAGTGCAGCACCTCAATTTTGTAAGGCTAATTACCTTTCCTTAAAAAATAGAAACTAAAAATCTGCACAAATACATAAAATCTAAAATAATTTTTATTGCCATTTAATTTCTAACTATTTAAATTAATTTATTTAAGAAAAACGGAACTCTAGAAGCAAAAAAATTTGAGGATTTAAGACACGATTAATTGAAAGAGAAATAATATTTATAGTCGTGAGTGTACAAACGTCGTGCAGTCGTTTTGAAAAAAGTAAATAAATATGAGACTCAGATAAAAATAAATTAATTTTTTAATAATAAATCTTACTCTTTTTCAAAATAATTATATAATATTTATACATTTCACTACTGTACGTATTATTAATCTAATTAAAAATACAGCATAAATTACAGGCAGTGAGTCAGTGACAGATTAGTAGTTAAAATGACACAAAAACCTTGACAATTTGGGAGGAAAGGAGGCAGTTTTGGTAATTTAACTACCTCCCCCTTGAAAGTTGAAACTCCTCGTCCTCCTCCTACTGCCTAGTGCTTGCCCCTAACTATTCCTCTCTTCCAGCCAGCCAGCCAGCCAGCCAATCAACCTTCATCTCCGTCCTGCCACCTCACCATCCTCCACAAAATGCCACGTGGTCACTCGACCCCACTTGTACGGGAAAACCGACCCCAGCAGGGCATATATAAACCCCCATCTCCGGAAGCCCCCCCTTCGTGTCGTGCGTGAAACATTTCCTCTCTCTCTCTCTCTCTGCGTCCGATATTATACACTGAACAGAACCCAGCACACGATCCGATAAATTCCGATATATCGGAGCATTCGAGCCAAGAGGAACTATTGGAAATATTATTGGTTTCGGATCGGACGTACTGTTATAAATTATAATATGCAAATCGAGGCTGGGCCAGCGTCACCGACTGATCGAGCTGTTCCGCCTCCGGTGGCTCCACCCACGATGATCCCGATACAGAACCCGATGATGATATCGGATGAGTTCGCCAGGGACGCCATTCTCGCCTGGTACCGTGGCGAGTTCGCTGCGGCGAACGCGATGATAGACGCTCTGTGCGCGCACCTGGCCCAGCTCGGTGGAGCGAGGTCCGAGTACGACGCCGTCTTCGCTGCCATACACCGCCGGAGGCTCAACTGGATCCCAGTGCTCCAGATGCAGAAGTACCACTCCATCGCCGACGTGGCGGTGGAGCTGCGGCGTGTCGGGGAGAAGAAGAAGATGCAGATGAATAAGGAGGACGCCGAGGCCGAGACGAAGAATAGCGTGGAGTTGAAGGTGGCGAAATTCGACGAGAAAGTGACGGAAAGTGACGCAAATGGCGAAGGTGAGGTTGGTGAAGAGCACGATTCATCCCCGGAGAGTGATATCACTGATTCAGGTAATTATATTTTTCGAAATTTCCTTCTCTGAGCTCAAATTCTTACTCCTTCATGTTGTTTTGATGGTTTCTGTAGCAAAATGTTACTTGGTGAGTAGGATCGGTGATGTTACTGTAAAGTTCTTCATCAAAATCATCGCTCTCTGTTTTTTTTTTTCTAAAAATTAGCTATTGAATTAAAAAATTGCTCCTTTTTTCGTTATTTGATTTTTCTGAATGCGACAAGATCAGACGAAGCTTGGTTCGGTCTTAAATTTTCAGCCGAAATAGTAATTAGGTCCCGTTTCGCCGGCGCGAAACGGTAGCTAGCCAGCTAGGACTTGGGAGAGGAAAAGAAAGGTGCTTTGAATCGAACAAGTGTTTGGTAGCAGAGAAAATTCTAAACCAACCTCCTTTGCTGACTCGAGGTTTTACCAGTCGAGCAGCTTATTGATTTATTATTGTTATTATTAGTCTTTTCCAAAATTTGAAGTCTTTATAGAATTTTTCTGAGGACCCAAACGGGAAACATGTATTTCCTGCACGGGATCCGAGATTGAAATCCCTTTTCGACCATTCTCCCACTTTGAATTCAACGATAGAAGTCGTTTTACAGTTTTGATACGGCTGATATTTTACCAGTCTTCATTTTTCATGATTTTTCCCCAAAAGAAAAAAAAAATAATAAACGTAAAAATGGGGTCGATATTGTCCCTACGGCTTATGGGGAGGGGGGCGTTGTTTATAATATCGAGGTGGCTAACATATTTTGCTGCAATCTGATGTTACAGTTAGTTTTTGGCTTTGATTGCAATGCATCGAGGTGCGCGCATGGATTTTCTTTTTTAATAGAAAAATATAAAGACATCACTTTTTATAACATGTTTTAAAATAGAGAAAATATAAATACAATCTTACTGTTTATAACATTCACATCACATCTAATGTATTGGGTGAAAAAAAAAAAAAAAATTACCACTGATGTGGTGTGGCTTAGGCTGCTCTCCAGCATGCCTCAAAAAAATAATAGAAGGGATAAACACACATTAATTTTACGATACATGTTATAAAATAAGAATATTTTTATCGAATAATATTAATTTTATAAAATATTTTTATTTTAAAATTATTATTATATAAAGTATTATATAAAATATTGTGAATTTACGTCACCACTTAGGGGGAACGGCAACGGGGTGGTTGGGCTTTGACAAAGCTTGCGGTGGTAAACCCTATGTTAATTCTAATGAATCGGCGTGTGACCGGGACTCATTTTGACTGGGACCGAGTTGGCTGGTCAACTCAGTTGGGTGGTTGGTCATTAGATATTTGGAGAGAGAGAGAGAGAGAGTGAGAGTGTGCAGGTGCGGGTGTTGGTGCTTTTGTTTGTAGCGATGTCCTACTTTTTTGGCACTTGGTGGGGGCACGATGGACAGGAACAGTTGGACACATCCTTGGGTTGCGAATGGTGGCGAATGTTTCCACATGTGGGGTTGTACAATGCTGATGCTCCATCTTGAAATTAAAGGGCAACATTAGTCATTAGGGAGAGAGTGCCGACACAGTAATGAGACAAAAGCTGCGATACAATCATTACTGCCGTGACAATAAAAAAAAAATCATATAATATTCGTAATTTATTTTACTTATAGAAAACGTTTTCCTTAACTGTTGTTGATGTCAAATCCTAGTTTGTGCGCTAGCTAGCCTTGGGTTTCTCTCAGTTACTGTTTGTATGTTGGGGAGTCGTGGAAAACTGCTTGAACTTGCATCAACTTCCGTAGGTGGTAGGTCATCAAAGACGTTCATGAGAGTATTTTTTTTCCATGTTTGTTGCTATTACCCTGACTTTTTTCAAATTGTATAAGCTTTTTCCCTTGACACAAAAAGTTATTTTTGAAAAAATTTCCTCCTTTTACTGTGTGGGTCTATTTCTTTCTACAGTTATTGTTAACATGTTAGTGATTCGTTGTTGCTTCTACTTGTTGGGATGCAGGGTCACAAGAAGTGCATCCTGCTGAATTAAACATGAACATGATATGTTCTAATCATCTAGACTGCGAAGCACGGCCCGGCCAGATCAAGTTGACAAAAGGTTTCTCTGCCAAGGAGCCAGTGAAAGGGCACATGGCGAGTTCTTTCTTAACAATTTCACTCACATCCTTTCCCATTGAAAAACATGGAATCAAAAGAATTGATCATATCCTTTAGTATATCCAATAAAAGGAAAAAACAGCTGGCTATTACGTACTGATTGATAGATGATTGCAACTGGCAGGTGAATGTTGTGAAAGGGTTAAAGTTATATGAAGACGTATTCACTGATACAGAGCTCTGTAAGTTGAATGACTTTGTTAATGAACTCCAGGCAGCTGGGCAGAGTGGAGAGCTCTCAGGTAAGTTAAACCTTTATCCTTGATTTTTAAAGTTGATTTTCAATTGTATTTATGTGTGTTGAAAAATCTTCTTAAAGATCAACATTTGAGATAGTAAAATTAACTTTTGAAGATCCAATTCCGAAGATGGTTTTGAGACCTAGTTGAGTTGCATTGAGTAGAACTAAGGCGATGCTAGTGACAAAGAAAGAGTTTGAAGCTTAACTTTTTTCTTATGGATAAATTTTTAGTTAGATATGGGTTTCCTAAACTGTCCAAATTTTTAAGGTGTCTTTCATCTTATTTGATCATGTTAACAGTCTTTCATTTTTTTCTGTTCTGTAGTTATGCATGCTAATGCTTGCCTGTCTTGATATGTTAAATGTTTGATAATTCCTTTGAGGGTACACGCGCATGCGCGCACACACAAATTTTGTTTGTAGATTGAGAGGAATCGAAGGCACTGTGAAATTCAGTTTCTTTCTAAACTTCTTTCCAACCGTCTGTTACAAGCATTATTTTGTGAGATTGCTTGTATTCTTTTCTTCCCTGCCTTCTTTAACATGATGGTTTGTGCGGAGAAGCTTGTCCTGCAAACAGACAATCATCTGACATTTATTATGCACAAAATCTTAACTTTCTTAATCTACAGGTGAGACCTTTATTTTATTCAATAAACAGATGAAGGGAAACAAGAGAGAGCTGATTCAATTTGGAATTCCAATTTTTGGACAAATAAAAGAGGATGCTGCAAGTAACAATCAAACTGGTAAGATTTCTACAATCTGGTAGATATATTTTGCTTTGTCTAACCTGTGCCATGATTCTCAACATCTACTCAACATGCTCCACTCTAAATACTAAAGAAAGTTTGCTTGTCTCCTATGTTCGCAGGCAATATAGAGCCAATTCCAGCTCTTCTCCAAGGTGTCATCGATCACCTTTTGCAGTGGCAACTGATTCCAGAGTATAAAAAACCAAATGGTTGCATCATTAACTTCTTTGAGGAGGTATTCTATGTCTAGCAGCACTATCATGTTCACTCCTGTGTTATTTTCTATAGATCTTAGCTGCAAAGAGGGTACTTCGTGGCATTTGGTCTGTGTTGCGAGCCTTGTTTTTTTTTTTTTCTTTCAATTCCTTCTAAACAGAGCAAGAGCTAAAATTAATAATTTTTGTTGTGCAGGGGGAATATACACAGCCATTCCTGAAACCACCCCATTTGGACCAACCTATCTCCACACTTCTCCTTTCTGAATCAACAATGGCTTTTGGGCGTACTCTTGTGAGTGATAACGAAGGGAACTACAAAGGGCCACTCATTCTCTCTCTGAAGCAAGGGTATGTACTCAAATTTCTTTGAAATTGTTTTACAATATGAAATTCATGGCTAATAGAGCATGATCAACTCATAGTGGGCTATCATTTAGGAAAAAGAAAGGGTACTGTTGCTGCATCCACATAATTATAAGAAAGGTTATCTTGGAAAATGTAAAAAGAATCATAATTAGTACTAGCAGTGGGATTTGGATAGAGGCCTACCCTTTGATAACTGCATTTGTCATTACATAATTATAGATGTAAATTGTCAATGACTTTTCTTCCTGAACATCTTCATGGCATACTTGTATTTTCTTTATTCTAAAAGAAAGCATATCCAAATGAAGTAGAGGTTGGCACCTTCCCCATCATATTGCCTCGTCCAATGGACAGAATGTATCTTATCCAATTTGGCAATGTCACATTGATCCCCTTTAGCATTTATTTATTACCAGCATCTTATGTCCCTTTGTGCAACTGATTCTCACTGACTATATATGCTCAGGATAATAACAAAAATTTCTTACTAACTTGCGCAGCTCTCTTCTAGTCATGAGGGGAAACAGTGCTGACATGGCCAGACACGTCATGTGTCCATCTCCTAACAAAAGGGTCAGCATCACACTCTTCAGAGTCCGGCCAGAGTCCAACCAATTCCAGTCCCCAACAAGTCCTCCCATGACAGCAGGTGCCATGACTCTATGGCAACCAGGTGTTCCAAGCCCATATGCAGTGCCAAATGGAGCACTCAATGGCTACGAGGCAATGGACCCAATGTCTGGATGGGGAGTCATGCGTGGTCCGGTGGTCATGTTGGCCCCAGTGCGCCCTATGGTGTTGAGCCCCCAAGGACTTCCTCAAGGTGGCACTGGAGTTTTCTTGCCCTGGACCATGGGATCCCATAGAAAACACGCAAAGCATCTCCCTCCACGCGCCCAGAAAGGACGGCTTCTGGCCTTACCTTCCCCAGTCGAAACGCATGTGGTGGAGTCCACTTCTGAAGCAGGCATCACTGTTTGAGTAATATTGCTGTGAAGCAAGTCTATGGCAGCGCTGTGGTCCTAAGCAATATGATTCAACAAAGGTAGAAATCATGTTTGCTTCGTTTCTCTTGTTATAGTAAAAAAAAAAAGGGTGGGCTTCAGGTGCTTTGCTGTTAAAGAGGAGCTTGTTACTTCATTCCTTTGTTTTTCCATAGTAAGATTAGGCTCTCACAAATACTGTCTTGAATGTCAATCATGGTAAAGATCAGTTTTAGTGGTAGTTGAGCTTGAAGTTTGAGATGTGTGAATTAGCTCCAAGTAGAGGCGGAATTTTGTAGTAATTATTGCCTTGTATTTTCCCTCTTCGGCCCGTCCACAGACTATAATCAAATCACTTTCTGGTTGCATTGTTAGATTTTCCTACTTCTTTCTTGGATGAGTAAACTTAGCCTTTATGAATGTTTCCTTGATTTCCGGATGAATCCAAAACCAGCACGTGATTAAGGAGTTGTGGTAGATTATGTTGGTATTCGTTAGTTTGGAAGGGTAGTTTCAGTTATTTATTTGTTTCAGAAGATTTGCATCTTAATATTAATTTAACGAAATGATAAAAAACGATAAGCATTTAAGTGATATGTGGATGATGTGTTCTACACATCTACGTGCTTATGCTTAAGAATAGAATAACTCTAATATCTGGATAGTAAAATATGTTCATTCCACTATTATATTGTAGCATGCATTGGTCCAGAATAAAAGAAGTACCTCAAGCAAGCAAAGTAAAATTCCAGATTCTCTTTGCACTACTGTACATGGTATAAAACGAATTTTCCTGTAATATTCTCGCAACTTGCTTCTTTTGCTTTGTACTATTTTTTGCTTTTTGGGTTCTTTTGATTTGTACGAAACAAAAGGTGATATAATACGTACTCCCTTTGGCTTTTGGTTTAAGAGGAGAGAAGGAATGCTTCCATCGACATCATATTTTGAAGTTTTTTTTTTTTTTTGTTATTCTAAATATCCCAAGCATGCATGCATATATATATATATATATATAAATACTTTAACCACAAAGGAATTATACAAAAGTAAATTCACAAACTGACGTGGCTTGATGCAGTACGTCAGATTGTAAAGTTACTTTTAATGTAAAATAGATCTAACGGATCCCGTAAAACTATGTCAATTTGTAAGTTTACTTCTGTATAATCTCTTTGTGTATGTAGCAGTTTATATATATATATATATATATGGAATGATATGCCTAATCTATTTTTTCTTTGGAGAATTATATACAACAATTATTGTCATAGAAAAATTCTAAAAATCTAGTTTATTTATTTTTTCAATAATTGATAATTGCAACAATCCAATTGTTCCTAGTTCTGGCATGAGTGAAGTGATAAATAACTGATTAATAATATTTATCATCGATTATATTCTTTAGAGCATATTCCTTCATTTATTCTCATCTAATATATTCTTTAGAGCATATTCCTTAATAATATTCTTTAGAGCATGTTCCTTGATGATCAACCCAAACCACTCTATCTTCTTTGCATGGCCTTTCAGACCCAATCAATCCACCCCTTCCAAATTTGTAGCCAATAGCCAATAGCCCAATGGAACACAAAACATGCATGTACATTGGAGAAAGAGGAGGAGGAGGAGGAGTCAAGAGAGTCATAATTAATTTTAAGAAATTATACTTTTAATATTTTATAGAAAATGATATCCAGCCCTCCCAAGAAAAAAACCCTGTATATCAAGGTCTTCAAAGATGTCAGGATTGTTACGAATAGTCTAGTCAACTTAAGTCAATGATTCGGTTATACTTGAACCAATCAGATGTTATGTCGTTGTATATATAAACCCATGCTCATACTGTGTAATTCACTTGCTTTACAGAATATCAAGATTTTCAAGAATTCTTGTGCATAAACGTGAGTTCTTTTCTTCTGTATGACTTTCTTGTTTCCTCTGTTTTCTGATATGGTATGAGAGCATTAAGCTCTGCTGTGTATTTGATATTTCTTTTTCTTCTTCTTTTTTGCAAATGGCTACTTCGTTTGCGTCTTTTTACAATCCTTGTGAGGATTCTTCTACTCCATATATTCTTCAGAACAGGGATAACCCAGGCATCATTCTTGTCACACAGCCTCTGTCTAGCGAAAATTACCATACATGAAAACGTTCCATGTTAATATGGCTTTGAATGCTAAGAATAAGTTTGGCTTCATAAATGGATCTCTGCCTCCATCTGCTGAGTCCAATCCCCTTATATCTGTATTGTTGTTAAATTCTGTTTCGAAAGAATTAGCGTCGAGCATAGTTTTTATCACCGATGAGAAAGTAGTCTGGGATGATCTGAAAGAAAGGTTTTCGCAAACTAATGGCCCTCGCATTTATCAGTTGAAGTCAGTAATAGCTGAACTGGTGGAATGCAGTTTGTAAGTGCTTACTACACTCGATCGACTCAAGGGCTTGTGGGATGAACTATGCATTTCTTAGTCTTCACAAATCTGTACTTGTGGTGCGGCGAGGAATGTTGCAGAAGCTCATCAACAAGAATATGTTATGAAGTTGTTGATTAATGAATCTTTCAGCAATGTACGTGTCCAAATAGTCTTGCAAGATCCGTTACCACCTTTAAATAAAGTCTTTACTTTGATTTTAAGAGAAGAAAGATAAAGAGAGATTCGTCTTGCTGCTATACCAAGAATGGAAAATGCAATTTTACTTGCACGTTCTGGACCTAATCTTGGTTCTAGTAATTAATGCACGTGGTAGACCAGTGAATAAACATGTATCTGGTTCTCGAAGAGATAGATGAATTTGTACACATTTTGGCTTAACTAGGCACACTATGGACAAATGCTACAAGTGCTAGGGTGAACACCAAAAATCATAACGGAATATTATTCTACTCTTTTGATGCGTAAATTAAATCAACTATAAACTCACAAGCAAGACACAAGAATTTTTATGTGGAAAACCCTCCAATGCAAAAGGAAAAACCACGGGACCTAGTCCAGTTAAACTTCCACTATCAACGATAATGAGGTTACCGATTATCTTCTCTAGAACAATATCTAGAGGCTACCAATACATCAAGAATATCTATATTCTTAGTTCAACACAAAATCATCACCATACAGATGGAAAACCACAAGAAAGGCTTCTCCAAGTGAGTATTTGTAGAGGACAAATGAAGATGAATCTCAACGATCGACACTAGTCAAAATGAAGCTGTCGACATCATGAACAACATACTGAAATTTCATCAAAATCGAACCACAGATGATCTCTCAAGTGTCTGATGGAAATGTGAGATAAAAAAGAAAAAAAACTTTGTACAAGCACGCACAACTCTCTCTCCTTTTTCTCTCCTGTCTATTCCTCTTCTCACTTTTTTTCTTTTATGTGCAGGTCCGTCACTTTCAGCCGCCACTCTCATTTACATATATATGTGTATGACAAGCAAAATTACAAGTATGCCATTGTCATAATTTCCCTCACATGAAGGGACCCATCACAACAAATCTCCCCCTCCCGACTATGTGAGAGGTTCCACTAAACCTGCTTTTACTCTACATCGATTTGCATAGTCAGTAGTTTTGTCATCTTATCTGATCCATTTTCATTAGTATGGATTCTTTCAATCTGTAACAACTTCATCTCCAATGCATTACGAATCTAGTGATACGTCACATCAATATGCTTGGATCTTGAATGAAAGGTTGAGTTCTTGTTGAGATGGATAGCACTCTGACTGTCACAGTAGAGAATATACTTCTCTTGTTTTTTACCCAATTCTTCTAAGAATTTCTTCATCCATAGCAACTCTTTGCTAGCTTCAGTTATGACAATATACTCAGCTTCTGTGGAAGATAAAGCAACACATTTTTGTAGTTTGGATTGCCATGACACAGCTCCCCCTGAATAAGTAATCATTTACCCAGAAGTGAACTTTATGGAATCAATATCTCCAGCCATATCTGCATCTGTAAACCCATCAAGCATAGGCTTATCATTTCCAAAGCACAAACACACATTGGAAATACCTCTGAGGTACCTGAGAATCCATTTCACAACTGCCCAATGTTCTATTCCAAGATTAGAGAGAAATCGACTGACAACTCCAACAACATGAGCGATATTGGGTCTTGTGCACACCATGACATACATTAAGCTGCCCACAACTGGATGTATAAGGCACATTCTGCATTTCTTCTTTATCTTTCTCACTTGTAGGACTCTGCTTTGAACTTAATTTCAAATGACCTGAAAGTGGAGAACACACTGGTTTTGCCTTACCCATGTTGAACCTGTTTAATACCTTCTCGATATAACTCTTTTGAGATAGCCACAACTTGCCATTATTTCTGTCACGAGATATCTTTATACCAAGGATCTGTTTTGTAGGGCCTAAGTCTTTCCTAGCAAAAGACTTACTCAATTCTCCTTTTAATTTATTAATTTTTCTTGTTTCATGACCAACAATCAACATGTCATCCACATATAGTAAGAGAATAATAAAATCATCTTCAGAAAACTTTTTAACAAATACACATTGATCAGGAGTAGTTTTATCATACTTGTAATCACTCATACAAGAGTCAAACTTATTGTACCATTGTCGAGGTGCCTGCTTGAGTCCATATAAACTCTTTTCCAGTTGACACACAAGATGATCTTTACCCTTTGTTGTGAACCCTTCCGGTTGCTCCATATATACATCCTCCTCTAAATCACGATGAATGAAATCAGTCTTCACATCAAGCTGCTCAATTTCTAAGTTCATACTGGCAGCCAAGCCCAAAATAACTCTGATAGAAGACATTTTTACTACGGGTGTAAAAATTTCTTTAAAATCAATGCCTTTCTTCTAACTAAATCCCTTCACAACCAAACATGCCTTCTACCTTGGTTGTGATCTGTTTGGCTCAGTCTTCAATATGAAAATCCATTTATTCTTCAATGCTCTTTTACCCTTTGGTAGTTCTACCAATTTATAAGTATAGTTCTCATGCAAAGATTTCATCTCTTCTTGCATAGCTCTCAACCAGTCATCTTTTTTATCATGTTGCATAGCCTTTTAATAACATTATAGCTCTCCCCCATCAGAAAGTAAAACATACTCAGCAGCAGGAAATCTGGTGGAAGGCTTATGCTCTCTAGTAGATCTTCTTAATTGATTTTCTGCTGGTGGTTCTGAAGGAGATCCCTCTACTTGTTGATCTGATCCTATATCATCAATTTCAGGTTCACCTCTTTCAACAATATCAACCTGTTCTTCTAATGCATCTCCCCCATGCTCATCATGCATCACAAAAGAAAGAAAGGCTGAATCCATATCAACAAGTTTTTCATTTAGAGATTCATGCTTCTTTTGATTCACATCTTCAATGGTCTGATCTTCAAAGAAAACAACATCTCTGCTTTTCTAAATTTTCTTCTTAACTGGATCCCACAATCTGTAACCAAATTCCTCATGTGCATAACCCAGGAAGATGCACTGCTTGGATTTGCTATCAAGTTTAGACCTCTCATCTTTAGGAATATGAACAAAAGCTCTACAGCCGAACACCCTCAAATGCTCAAGTGAAATATCTTTTCCTATCCAAACTTTTTCAGGAATGTCACCATCTAAAGGAATTGAAGGAGAATGGTTGATCAAATCAACTGCTGTCCTCATTGTCTCACCCCAAAAAGAATTAGGCAATTTTGCATGAGAGAGCATACGCCTTATTCTTTCACAAATTGTTCTGTTCATTCTCTCTGCTATACCATTTTGTTGTGGTGTCTTAGGAACTATTTTCTCAAGCCTTATGCCGTGACTTCTGGAGTATTCTTCAAATGGTCCTCTGTACTCTCCTCCATTATCTGCCTGAACACATTTCAAATGTCTTCCGATTGCTCTTTCAACTTTCACATGTAGTGTCTTGAACACATCTAGCGCCTGATCTTTAGTTTTCAATGGAAAAGCCCACATTTTTCTAGAATGATCATCAATAAAAGTGATATAATACAATGCACCACCAAGACTTTTAGCATTCATGGTGCAAACATTAGCATGAAACAAATCAAGAGTGTCACTCCTAGAAGGAGAAAATTTCTTAAAAGAAATTCTTCATTGCTTTCCCATAAGACAATAAGTACATGGCATTAGTTGCGTACCTTTGATATTGGATATGACTTGCTTCTTTGCAAGAATCTGAAGTACTTTCTCACTAATATAGCCAAGCCTCTTATGCTGTAACTCAGTGGAGATTTCATTTTCAACAGTAATAACATCGCCCTTGATGAATCTTCCATCTGTCTTGTAGAGAGTGTTGACCTTCCTTCCTCTTGCTAGAATAAGAGAGCCTTTACTAAGTTTCCACTAGCCTTCATCATCCAATTTTCCAATTGAGATCAAATTAAAATGCATATCAGGAACATGCTTGACATCTTTGAGAAGCAATTTGCACCCAATGTTAGTTTCCAATTGCACATCTCCTATGCCCACAATCTGACACTTTGCTTCATTTCCCATCCTAACCTAACCAAAGTCACCACTTGTATAGGAAGAGAAGAAATCTCTACGTGGGGTAATATGAAAAGAAACTGTTGTATCAATTACCCAAGTAGAATCCTGACAAGTAATATTAACATGAGCATCATCACAAACAATGAACACATCAGTATCAGATGCAACTGCTGCAATTTCCTTTTTCTTCTTTCAGCTCTTCATTTTTTTCTTTTAGCTGTTCATTTTTAAACTTTCTGCACTCTTTCTTCATATGCCCAAGCTTACCACTGTGATATTCAAAGCGTCTCAATTCTTTGAATTCCACCAAACACCACTTGCACAAAGGTTACTAATGGCATCTTATTATATGGAGGGAGATGCTCTAGTCTGATACCAAGATGCCACTGACTCAGGCCAATTTAACACTTGGAACACCTTGGTTCGTGTGATGCTGGTTCGCTTTGGACCAACAGCTTATGACGACCCCATGGAGACCTTCACATGCCTGAAGCAAACTACTACTATAACAACTTAGGAAACCCAGTTTGAAGCCCTATTAAACAGACTTAAGGGCCTTCTCGAGAATCACAAGTTAAGTTGTTTTTTAAGTGGGCTTAAGGATGAGATTAGGTTATCCATTCACATGTTTAATCCTCTTACCTTAAATGCTGCTTTTGGGTTGGCTAGAATTCAAGAGGAATATTTGGGCAGCACTTATAGAACCTTTAAACTCAATACCGAGAGAGGGGGAAGTTCAGCTGGAGGGAATTTTCCCACCACTGATCAGGGTGGGGATGGCCACATTAGAAACCAAAAACCTAATCATAGGCAGATTTCATCCACTACCATGGATTAGAAAAGGAGAAGAGGCATATGTTATCATTGTGAAGAAAAATGGAGTACAACCCAAGTGTGTAAGACCCCCCCCCCCCCCCCCCCCCCCCCCCCCCCCCCCCCCCCCCCGAATTTATTTGTTACAAGGTCAGGAAGAGGGGGAGGAGACTTTGGAAGAGTAGAAGCTAGTTATTGAACTAGTCCAAGAAGGGGACTCATTACCTCAAGCACCACATGTAGAGCCTGAAATTGCATTAAATGAAATCACTGGGACACCCTGTCCTAAAACTATGAGGTTGTTGGGAAGAGTTGGAGGGGAGCAAGTGGTTATCTTAGTTGACTCAGGAAGCACACATAATTTCCTCAATCCCTTGATTGCTAAGAAGGCAAGGTTGTTGGTGGATGAGACACAAAAGATTGGTGTGAAAGTAGCTAGAGGGCAGATCATCCACAGTGAAGGATATTGCAGCACAGTCCAGCCTAAAATACGAGGTACTTCTTTTCACACTCCTTGTATATTTTAGCACTTGGGGGCTGTGATGTAGTGTTGGGGCCAATTATGTGGGATTTCAAGCAGCTCACCATGAAGTTTATGTATGGGAGAAGGAGAATTGAGTTAATGGGGCTGAGTTTGAAGGAGCTCACCATAGAGGGAAGTCATAAGTCTCTGTTGAGGACTGTTAATAATGGGAAGAGGCTGTTTTTGCAACTGTTGGTGGGAAAAGAGGAGGAAAAATTTTGTCAATGGGGGGGGGGGGGGGGAAGAAGTGCAAAAATTACTCACCAAGTTCCAAGGAGTTTTTCAAATTCCAAAGGGGTTGCCACCTTCATGTGCCCATGACCACAGAATTACCTTGGAGGAGGGTACTCAGCCCATCACAACAAGACCATATCGTTATCCTCATTTTCAAAAAGAGGAGATCGAGAAAATAGTTGCTGAGTTGTTAGAATCAGGAGTGGTAAGGCCTAGTTCCAGTCCTTTTTCTTCACCGGTGTTGTTGGTGCGAAAGACGAATGGAAGTTGGCGAATGTGTGTCGATTATAGCGCACTTAACTAGAAAACAATGAAAGACAAATTTCCCATTCCAGTGATTGATGAATTACTGGACGAGTTGCATGGTTCGGTTGTATTTTCAAAATTGGATTTAAGATCTGGATACCATCAAATCAGGGTGGTACCTAAAGATGTGGAGAAGACAAATTTTAGGACTCACGATGGACACTATGAGTTCCTCGTGATGCCCTTTGGGCTGACCATTGCACCGTCAACCTTTCAAGGGTTGATGAATGATGTGTTTAGACTTGAGAATATTTGTACTAGTATTCTTGGAAGAAATCCTAGTTTATAGTAAAGGCTGGAATGAGCACTTGTTGCATTTGGATAAGGTGCTGGAAGTATTACAAAGGCATCGATTATATGCTAAATTGACCAAATGTCAGTTTGGTGTGTCTGAAATTGATTATTTGGGGCATGTGAATAATGAGAAGGGAGTGGTAGCAGATTCTAAAAAGGTGGCAGCAATGTTAGATTAGTTTAAACCAATGAATGTGAAGGCTTTGGGGGGTTTTTTAGGAATTGACAAGCTATTACCGTAAGTTTATTAGAGGATATGGGGTCATAGTAGCCCCTCTTACAGATTTGCTCAAAACGAATTCATTTGTGTGGACTGAGAAAGCCATGGAGGCTTTTAATAAATTGAAACCAGCGGTCACACAGCCTCCCATGCTCAAATTTCCAGATTTTTCCCAACCATTCACCATTGAATGTGACGCTAGTGGAAGAGGAATGAATGTTGTGCTAATGCAAGTAGAGCAGCCACTGGCTTATGTGAGTAAGGCAGTCAAGGGGAAGGCACTCCGTCTTTCCACTTACGAGAAGAAGCTCCTGGCCTTAGTGATAGCAGTGAGGAAATGAAGGCCTTATCTTCTAGGCCAATCTTTCAATGTAAAAACTGATCAACAAGCCTTAAAGTGGCTGTTGGAGCAAAGAGTGGGCACAGTGTCCCAACATAAATGGATCAACAAGTTAATGGGCTATGATTTTGTGATTCACTATAAGAGTGGGAAGGAAAACAAGGTGACAGAAGCGTTGTCTCGTAAAGAAGAACAAGTAGGTGATGTGGAAGGGTACTTGGCTCTAATCTCTTTTCCCACTCCAGATTGGGTGGATGAGCTTAAAGCCAGCTATGACGAGTTAGTGGAGTTCAAGGAGCTGGTTAATAAACTGCAGGTTCTTGGTAATGGGTTAAAGGGATACCTAGGGGTGCTACCCGCCCCCTGCGGGGCGGGGTAGCCCCCACCCCGCCCACCGCCCCTGCATGGGCGGGGTCTTACTTTTTCGCCTCGTCCCCCGCCCTCGCACTCTGGGGGTGGGGTACCCCGTCCCGGATAATGGGGTGCAGGTTGGGGGGGGGGGGTCAAGCCGTCCGCCCCCCCGCCCTCTAATGACCCAGAAACCACGGAAATGGGCCTAAAATGGCCCAGAAGCTGATAAAATTAGAAGTTTAAAAACAAAAGAGTTAAAAACTTGATTAAAAAAAAAGTTACATAAATAAAAATAATATATACATGAGATAAATTTACTAATTTAGACTCTAATGAAGTACTACTACAAACTTCAAATCTACTAGCTAATAAACTAATAAATAATAATAATAACTAAGCTATTACAAAAATAAAATAGAAAGTCTAAACAATTACAAAATTATAAACAAAAAAGTGTCCAAGGGACATTGTATCAATATTACAAAATTACAAATCAAATATTGCAATCTTTTGACTGTGACATTTGAGGCAGCTCGGATAGGTAGTCTTTTGAGGCTTGAGCACATATTCATATTGCAGTGGAGGTATATATCGTCTGAGTCGTCTCATGTGTTGCTACAACAATGAATACTAAAATTAATACTGATGAAATCGAAATGAATATAAATAAATCAAAATAATAAAATAAAAACAACAATTACTAGATGGTCCAGATCCAGACTGATCACCACCCTCTTCGTCGGTCTCCTTAAAATCTAAAACATTAGGAACATAAATATCATTTCCCATCTTCCAACTCAGTGTGCATATCAATGCCTCCACAGTTGTAGGAGACAATGAACTACAGAAAGGATCCAATATGCGCCCTCTGGTACTAAAGGCTGACTCCAAGGCAACAGTGCTAATAGAGATGACCAACATACATCGGGCAATTTTAGAAAGGATGTGATATTTATTTGATGTTGCCTTCCACCATCCTAATATGTCGAAACCATCATCATCCTGAATAAGATCCCCTGACAAATAGTTGTCTAACTCTGAAAGCACCTCTGTAGATTGACGGATTAGTGTGAGATTATGTGCGAGGGTCTTAGTCCACGCCAATCTGCGCTTCTTTGTTGCCCCGGTGTCTGAAGGAGGTGTTGGGGTAGTGTAGGTGTAGTAGATGCAGTACCACCTTTAATTGCATTACACTCATCATATAATTTAGCCAGGGTATCTCGGGCCATCTCACCAATAAGATCAGTCCATGCCTGATCATGCGTAAGTCATATTTTCAGACAGAGATGAAAAATAATAGCCACATATAACAAAATATTTAGTCTAGTCAAATCTCCCCAATACTTGTCATATTTGACCCTCATGGTCAATGTCATCCCCCTCATCCTTAGATTGGAACCCTTACACATGTTGTCTAATTCTTCTTTCACCTTACAAAATTAATGGGATGTATGGTACAAAGAACCAGATAACTTCAATGTAACATCGTAAAAAAGCCTGAGAAAATCAACAAAAGTAGAAACTACCTCCCAATTATCATCATTAGGCTTTCCTAATCCCCCGTGCTCATCAAAGTATTTGACATATTGAATGTCTTCATGACCTAATAATTGAAAGACTGCCTTATATTCTTAGGCCGCTTCCAACATCAAGAAGGTTGAGTTCCATCTGGTAGGAACATCAGTACAAAAACCCTTCTTTGATGTTATGCCCACAATTTTCGCAGCAATCTTGAATTTCTCCAATCTAGAAGGAGAAGACCTCAAAAATTTCACAGACAGTCTAACTCGTGCAACCGAGTCATTAACATCTTTCAACCTCTTAGTTACAATTAGATTTAAGATATGTGCAGAATATCTAACATGCAAATATTCACCACCCAAGAATATCTTATTTGCCTCTCTAAGATAAGTCTTCAGATATCCCAAGGCGACATCATTAGACGAGGCATTATCAACAGAAATTGTCAAAACCCGTGCCAACCCCCACTCCTTTATTGAGGCCTCCAAGGCCTTCCCAATCGTCTCACCCTTGTGATTAGTTATTTGACAAAATTTAATAATTTTTTTTTTAAAATCTAATCAGAATCAATAAAATGAATAGTCAAAGGCATATAATTGAAATTTTGGACAGAAGTCCAAGTATCGGTAGTGAGGTAAACTATCAAACTAGCCAATTGGCCCCTCAAAACATCTTTATCTTTTAAGTACGTCTTTTTAATATCCTTTGCCACAGTGTGGCGAGAAGGAAGCGTAAATCTAGGTTCTAATTCTTGGAAAAATTCTTGGAACCCTCTCCCATCCACAGACTGAAAAGGTAGCTCGTCTATGATAACCATATGAGCTAACTTTCTTCTACACTCATCAACATTATACTTCGTATACCCCTTCAACATTGGACCCCCACTACTCCCATTTGTCATTTTTTTTAGTCCAATATCTAGTCTAGATTGACTCTTCTATAGTAAGGATCTTAATATTAGACTCTTTTTGCATTGTTCCTCTAAATGGACCTTTAACTGGGATGTACCATATTTCTTATAGTGACATCTATATATTTTCCCATAATAATTACATTTAGCTTGGGGGTTATTGGGTCACCACCCTCTAGTTTAGTAAAATGAGACCAAACTACGGAAACATGTTTCTTGTTTTGTGTGGGCTTGGGGGCGGGGCAAGGTGTACTCTTACTCCCAGGGGTTGGAGTAGGGTTAGGTTTTGGGGCAGAGGTACTGGTAGGGGCTGGGATACTGGTAGGGGTAGGAGAGCTATCAGTGAAATCCATTTGAGAAGACATTCCTGATTCTACAACACAATAAAACATTATAAAATCAATCAACACACGATATAAAAAAATCATACTAATACACTACACATGAAAAAGTAAGGTAAAGTACAAAGCCAACACAATTTAGGGGTTTTGGATTGAAACTCCTAAATAAATTGATTTAGCATTTTAATTTAGGGGTTTCAATTGAAATTTTAGAGGTTTCGATCGAAACCCCTAAATCAATTTAGGGTTCTAAATCCGAACACCCAGAAACTACCAACTACAAAAAAAGAAAAAAGAAAAAAAGAAGAAAACAAACAAATAGAGGCGACATCAATTTCAAACACATGCACAAATTAAAATCCAAATCACTCAAATTCACAATCATTCCCATCCTCCATTTCCGATTCAACCCATCCTTCCTCCAATCTCCAATCCAAAACTCAAAAAATAAAATTTAGGTCCGGGACTAGGAGTCTTATCTTTGGAGTTTGGCGTAGCGAATGCGAAGTTGCAAAGTTCAAACGACAGTGGACCGATGGTGCTCATGCAATCGACAGTGTGAGAGAGAGAGAGAAGAGATAGAGACTGAGAGAGCGCGAGAGAGTGAGTCTGAGAGTGAGAGACAGAGAGAGAGTGAGTCTGAGAGAGAGGAGACTTCGAGAAGACGCGAGGGGGGTTTCACTTACTTATGGTTTTTTTTAATAAATATATAATTTTAATTTTATTATATATATTTATGCGGGGCGGGGGAAAAGCGGAGCTGGGCTTAGCCCCCTCCGTCCCCCGCCTCCGCTAGTCTCCAGGGGTGCGGGCGGGGCCCCCCGCACCCCTTTCAAGCGGGATGGAACCCCCGCCCCGCTCGAGCGGGGTGCGAGGCCCCGCTGCCCACCCCTAGGGGTATCAATTACAACAAGGGTTGGTACTAAAAAGGGGAAGAATCATGCTAGTGGTTGGGTCTTCTTTTGTGATGAAAATAATACAGTACATTCATGATAACCCAGTGGGGGGACATTCAGGATATCTAAAGACGTATCAAAGGTCAATGAGGGAATTCTATTGGAAGGGGATGAAAAAATATATTAAGAGGTTGGTGAGGGAGTGTGACATGTGTCAGGCCGTGAAGTATGAGACCATACCACCAACAAGGCTATTACAACCCTTACCTATTCCCTAGCAAGCTTGGATTGACATTTCAATAGATTTCATAGAAGGGTTGCCTACTTCTCAGGGATTTAGTGTCATAATGGTGGTGGTTGATAGACTCACCAAGTATGGTCATTTCTCACCCTTATCACACCCCTATACAGCTTCGACAATGGCTAAACTCTTGATGGATCAAGTGTTCAAGTTGCATGGCCTACCGAGATCTATTGTTTCAGACAGGGATCCAGTGTTTGTAAGTGCATTTTGGAAGTCATTTTTCTTACTACAAGGCACTGATCTTAACCACAGTTTAGCCTACCATCCCCAGTTGGATGGTCAGATTGAAGCTATGAACAAGTGTTTGGAAACGTATCTAAGGTGTTATGCAGGGGAGAAACCTCAGAAGTGGGTTCAATGGCTGTCACTGGCTGAGTGGTGGTAAAACACTTCGTACCACTCATCGAGCAAAATCACCCCTTTTGAGGCCCTATACGGCTACCCACCACCCAAACTAATAACCTATGTGCCTGGAACAGCAACCAACAACACAGTAGATCTTAGCCTAAGTTCTAGAGAACAGATGTTAAAAATGCTCAAGGAAAACTTAGAATTAGCTAGAAATCGTATGAAAGTACAAGTTGATAAACACAGAACTGAAAGACATTTTGAAAAAGGGGACTGGGTTTACCTTCGTTTGCAGTAGTACAGACATAGATCCCTGGCCTCTTGTCGTTATATAAAGTTGTCTCCTCGCTTTTATGGACCATTTCAGGTGTTGAAGAAGGTGGGAAAGGTGGCTTACCACCTGGATCTGTTGAGCTAGATGCGGATTGACCCCATCATCCATGTGTCATGCTTGAAGTAGAAAGTAGGGGCCCAAGCCCAACCCTTGGCCAAGCTTCCACCAGTAGACGACCACGGGGAGATTTGTCCAGATCCTGAGAAGATTGTGGAGTGCCGTATGTGGCGCCATGGTAACCACACCATAACAGAGTTGCTGATCAAATGGGTGGGGGTGATTGACGCTGGAGCCACTAATCACATGGTCAGTTCCATTTCTTTTCTTACCTCCATTACATGCAATGTTAATGCTTCTGTCAAACTTCGAAATAGAAGTCAAGTTCCTGTAACTCATATAGGAACAAAGAATTTCTGAAAACCTTATCGTGACAAATGTCTTGTGTATACCCTCATTTTCTTTCAATCTAATTTTTGTTACCTAGCTCACTAAACATAATTCTTGTTGCTTCTTTGTCTTTGTTGAATCTTGTGTCATTCAGGACCTTTGCTTATGAGGACAATTGGGCTGGGTAGAATGAAGCATGGACTATATTGTTTGTTGCAAGGTTCTCATTTGTCTAATAAAAGTAGTTTTATATTTCCTTCTAAAACATGTACTTTTTCCTCGATTGTTTTTGCTCCTTTTGATCTTTGGCATTACAGACTTGGACATATTTCACATGCTAGAGAATCACGACTAGAAAAACTTGAACCTTGTATCAAATTGTCAAATACTTCTCATTGTGAAATATGCCCTATGGCAAAACTTCATTGTTTACATTTTCAATAAAATAGTCTATAACTACTTCTCCTTTTCAGTTGACTCATTGGGACATATGGGGACCATATTTGGTTGCAACTTTAGATGGATCTCATTTCTTTTTAACCATTGTGGATGATTTCACTCGCTGCACTTTGGTGTTCTTAATGAAGCACAAATTCGATACCAGATCAATCTTACAATCATTCTTCACTCTCATTGAAACTCAATTCAATACTAAAATCAATGCTTTGGTAGCACAAATGCTTTGGACCTGACTTGGCATATTCAGTATAAGACTTAAGTCAATTTCTGGACAAGCCTACATAGTCTCATATGATAGTTGCACAACGAGTTTTGAGGAAATTGACTCTAGGACAAGGCATTTTTCTATTAGCATCGTCTGGTTGTTATCCTAAAGCATTTAGTGATTCAGATTAGGCATCATGTGTGGATACTCGAAGGTTAGTCATAGGATTTAGTTTGTATCTTTCTTAGGGATTCCATCATGTCTTTGAAGTCAAAGAAACAAACCACTATATCTCATTCCTTAGCTAAAGCATAATACACGGCTTTAGCTTCCACTTCATGTGAGATTACATGGCTTATTTCACTCCTTCAAGACTTTGGCATTCAACACAACCAACCAGCTCTTCTTTTCTATGATACTTAAGCTGCATTACACATTGCAGCCAATCATGTGTTTCATGAAAGAATAAAGCACATAAAAATCGATTGCCACTTAGTTCGGGACAAAGTCCTATTTGGAGTAGTAATTAAAACACTACATGTTTCCTCTCTAAATCAGCTAGAGATATCTCTTAACTAAAGCCCTTCCTTGTACACAATTCAGCTCACTTCTTTCCAAGATGGGTGTGTTGAATATACACAATCCTTCTTGAGGGGAGCGTTAAAATTAGTATAAATAGTCTAGTCAACATAAGTAAGTCACGGTTATACTTGAACCAATCATATGTTATCTCATTGTATATATAAAGTACCCATACTCATACTGTGTAATTCACTTATAGAATATCAAGAATTTTAAGAATTCTTCTACACATGAGTTCTTTTGATCTTCCGTAATATTGCTTTCTTGTTTCTTCTGTTTTCTGATAAAATAAATTTAGAGCAATTTCAATATTAAACCCATCGCAATTACATTTTCATTTATTTTAATAATTCAAATATACGTTTACTTTGTAAACAGATCCAAATTTGCTCAGAAAATAGATTGAGAATCATGCTAAAATGCAATTTGAGCTCAGGGCCGCAGGTACTATATATATATATTATATCTAGTGATGGGGACTCTCGGGATTACTGTATTGATCACGATTAATTCTAAATAAAATGCGTTGCCTAGCTATTATTCCTTTTTTACCACTTTTTCCTGAAAAAAAAATAGCTACAAATTAAAACATATACATACATATATATACGTACACTCAACGTACCTACACACGGAAAAACATACAATACTTCAGAGTTTTCTTTATCAGTTTTGCTTAAAAAAATCTTCATAAGTAAACAAATTATACCCACCTAAAAAAATCTGACCTCCACTTCATCACCTGCTAATAAGGAGGCAAAAGACATGCAAAGTATATATATATATATATATCTAGCATCCTGGTTATATTAGTAAAAAATAATATATTTAATTAACAGTACATAAAATAATTAAATCTCAAACTTAGTTTTGGGATATGATCATAATAATCCCGCTCCAACAAAAACAAATAATACATAATAAAATAGGAAAATTAGACTCCATGATTTTGGAAGAGAGATTTTTCTAACTCATCTTAAAAAACGTTAAGGCTGCGTTTGGTTCCCAAACTTAGCTAAGCTCAACTGAGTTCAGTTTAATTTTAAGCTGAGTCTAACATCCAAACACTCAACTCTTAAATTACTAAACTCATTCCAACTTAAAATCTTTTTACACGTGGGACCCACAACCTTTTTCAATTTTTTTATAAAAATTATTAAGGTTATCTTAACATCTAAACACACTTTAAACTCAATTTAGATAGGCCCCACATAACTCCCTCCACTACTCAACTCACTATTATTCATAAAAAACTCAACTCAGCTGAACTCAGCTAGCTCAACATCCAAATGCAGCCTAAGTGTCGATAGAGCTGTTGAGCATGTGAAAAGCACATGTGTTATTTTAGAATGGATTTTATATATGCCATTAATTAATATCCCATGATCATGATGAGCATGTATATATGTAAAAAACACATTCTTTTAATATCACTAATTGAGGTTGGATGTTGAGCTGAGTTGAATTCTATATAAATAGTAATGAGTTGAGATGTTGGAGTGAGTTCTGTGGGACCCACCTAAGATCAGTTTAGATGTGTTTGGATGTTAAGATTAGTTTAGATGTATTTATAAAAAGTTGGAAAAGGTTGTGGGTCTTGCGTGTAAAGAGGTCATGTGGAGTTGAAAAAGGTTGTGGATCCTAGGTGCAAAAAGGTTTTGAGTTGAGATGAGTTTAGTGATTTGAGAGTTGGGTGAGATGAGCTGAGTTCGGTCAAGAACTAAACGCAACCTAAATGTGTATGCTTCTCACGTGCGCAAGTGATATGAAACAAATTTATAAATGGGTTAGAGGAAACAATTCCAGCTAGCTCGTTATAAAATTATTTTCCGAGGAATCTTCTCCCCCACACAATCTCACCAACTTCCATCCTTCCCTTTGAATTTATTTTTCTTTAATAAAATCAGAACAAATTATTTCTAACCTCTCCCTAAATCTTCTCTTAACCGAATTGTTTAACAATGGCTGTCATGACTAACACAAACACCGCTTTGCCACCCCCTCCTCCTCCTCCCTGATTATATCCCACCACCTTTCCTATCATTAATGGCAGGATGGCCTTTAGGAATCCTTCTCTCTCTTCACTACTAATAGGCCTCCTGTCCCTCCTTCTCCCTCTCCAATACTCTACCACCACTGCCGCCGTTGGTATCCGTCTCGGTGTTATCCGAAAGCCCTCCCCCGATGTCCCTATCTTCCGGGAAGCCCCCGCCTTCCGGAATGGAGACGCCTGTGGCTCTGATAAAATCCACATTTCCATGACATTAGATTCTAACTACCTTAGGGGCACCATGGCCGCCGTGCTTTCCATTTTGCAGCACTCAACGTGCCCGGAAAACCTCGAATTCCACTTCCTATGGGCACGCTTCGAGCCCGATGTCTTCTCCAGCATCAAGTCCACCTTCCCTTACCTCAACTTCAATGCATACCACTTCGACTCCCATCGGGTACGTGGAAAAATATCCAAATCAATACGCCAAGCACTAGACCAACCCTTGAACTACGCACGCATATATCTTGGGGACATTATCCCTGCTGAGGTGAAACGCCTTATTTATCTAGACTCCGATCTCGTAGTTGTAGATGACGTCGCAAAGCTCTGGGAGGTGGAGTTGGAAAACAAGGTTTTGGCTGCACCAGAATATTGCCATGCAAATTTCACAAAGTACTTCACGGACGTGTTTTGGTCTGACCCAACAATGGCTGAGACTTTTAAGGGTCGAAGACCTTGTTATTTCAACACGGGAGTGATGGTGGTGGACGTGGAAAAATGGAGGGAAGGAAGTTATACTTCGAAGATGGAGGAATGGATGGTAGTGCAGAAACAGAAGAGGATATACCACCTGGGATCTTTGCCGCCATTTTTGTTAGTTTTGGCTGGGGATATTAAGGGTGTGGATCATAGGTGGAACCAGCACGGGCTTGGCGGAGACAATCTTGAAGGGAAATGCAGGAGTTTGCATCCGGGGCCTGTTAGTTTGCTTCATTGGAGTGGTAAAGGGAAGCCATGGCTAAGGTTGGATTCAAGGAAGCCATGCATTGTGGATCATCTTTGGGCCCCATATGATCTCTACCGTTCATCGACTCACTCTTTGGAAGAATATTGATGAGAAAAAGGAAATCTTGATTGGGGATTCATGAACTTTTTGGCGGATTCATGGAATTAATGGAAAGAGAAATGCTATTTCATGTGGCTGTACGCGGTAGCACTTCAAAAATATTATAAAGGCCAGGTGTGATCAAGTAGATCAGAAGACCAATAATCATGTGATCATAACTAATGATGAGTAAGTACTGCAAATTTCCCTTTTTCTCTCTTTATTTCTTCTTATAACAAAATCAATTATAACTAAAACAAATGAAAGAGATTTGGAAAGTAACCTAATGATCTGACAGCTTGATGGTGTAATGGTACTTGATATAATTTAACTTCTTTTTTTTTTTCTGCAAATTGAGGAGAGGGTTATGAATTGTTCTCGCATGTTGTACATATTGACCATTTTGTACTAAATGAAAAGTACTTTTTTGGTGTAATATTCATGTTGTGTATAATATATATATATATATATGTCTGCACTTTACATACAAGTCTAGAAAAAAATGAAATATCAACAAATACCCATCTACGTAACATATATATATAGATGGGTATTTGTTGAAATCAAAGTATTGGGGTTCTTTTTTTAATTAGGCAAAAAAAAGTAAGTGGAAACAACCGGAGCTAGCTTATCAACCTGGCTGGTACGGCCATAATAGCACCCTACTCACTTTGAACTAGATCACAAGAGCTAGGAATTAACTTCAACAGCAGGACGACTTCCTCTCCCACAGTCGGGTTAAAACGATAGTTTAGTCTCAAACCCCACTAGAGATATCAATGAATCCTTAAGTAGCTAATACTAATACTATAAGGTGATTAATCCATATTCAGATTCCAACCCAAAATCTAACACGTCGCATGCTAAACTAATTGATCAGAATAACCCAAGGACTATTGAGCCACTACCCTTGGTCATGTGCAAAGTATTGCATGCATGGGTTTCAACCCTATATAAATAAGACTTAATTCATATTAAGAATTGCACAAGAAATACTATATTTTATCACAAAGAGTTTTACGTGAAAATTATGGAAAAATATGATCAGTGGCTGCTGTCTTATTTGTCAAAGAAAAATAGAGTACTACGTTATAATTTAGAAAAATAGAGTACTACGTTATAATTTTGTTTTTTGATAAGTAGAATCACTACAAGAAATGAGACATTTTCCAGCGCTCAAAACCACCGCAAATACACCTACTTATCACTAGATTTGATTTATTTTGGTGATTTTTAAATCGCCACAGGTTCGACGATATCCTAAAGCCATTTTAGATCTGTTTCGTCGATTTTAAAACTCGTCGCAATTATGACTATTTGCAGCGATAAACTGTCGCCACAAAACGTATAAAAAAAATGCCGAAATAGGTGGTATCAGGTTCCGACATAATCGCCGGAATTTAACAATACCAACGACTATTTACGTCGCAAATGCTCAATTAATCGCCGCAAGTGATCCATGTTAAAACCAGCGATATCAAACTATCGCCGCTATTTTTTATTTGCCGCTAATCCTGATCGTTGCTAATGTGAACTTATTTGCTGTAATTATCTTTGCCAATTTTCAACGATACTCACATTTGTCACATTTGAAGCTATTACAATAGAGGACTAATTGCCGCAAAAGAATTTTTGTCGCCGCCAAAAGTTAACTGCAACGATTACGATTGTCGTCGCTATAAATATCTCCCTGTACGATTACTTTTTTCCAGCGCATAAAACTCGCCGTATTTGAGTTTTTGTATCGATTATTTAATTCGCCGCGGTGTAGACTATATTCAGTCACACTATTTTTGGCGATCAAATAATCGCCGCAAAAGGTACGCTTATAGGCCTAAACATGTACGCTTATTATTAGCACCTTCTACAAATAAAAAATTGAAAATCTCAGTCCCACAAAATTATAAAGTCACTAAAGACAATGATATAAAAATGTGTAACACGAAATTATAAAGAAAATGAAGTCCAAATTAGGTTGAAATTAGGGACACATAGGGGTTCGATTCCTTAGGGCTCTGTGAATGGAAAACATTTCTCATGACCTAATGCAATCAAATCATAGTAATGAAAAACAAAAATAGTGAAAGAGAAACTCACTGGGGTTGGCGAGAAGACGGTAGCACTAGCAATCGAAAACCACTTTGCGAAGACGAGAGAGAGAGAGATGGATGGAGATAAAAAATCTGAAATACAAGCTCACCGGCGTCGGCGAGAAGGTGGCGACAATAGCACCGAAGTCGATAATCGCAGTCGAGAACATCAGAGAGAGTGAGAGAAAGGGGGGAAAGTATCGGGAAGGGGGGAAAGTTTTGGGGGGTGGGAAAAATAAGGCGCCCGCGGGGGAACATTAAAAGCACAATATTTTCGGCGCTTCCTTGTCGCCACAAATAACAAATAATTGGCTGCAATCAAATCGACATCTATTTTACGGTGACAATGTGAATTTTTACGACGATAATCGACGCCACAAAAAGTATCTACTGCGTCAATTATTCAATTTGACGAAAAACAAATGCCGCTACAGTTAAAATTACCTATGGCGACGACAAAAAATCGCCACAATAAGCAAAAAGTTGCCGCAAAATCAAACAGTGAACTTCAGATTACAAATTCGCCTGGAATTCTGCAACGACATGGAAATCTTGCAAATACTCATTATTTGCAGCGATTTTAGTTGCGGCGATATTAAAAATGTTGAAAATGACACATTTTCTTGTAGTGAGTACTACATTATAATTAAGTACATAACTAATCAATTGGTTATTTTTTAAACCCACATGATGAACCATGTGATCTACTGTCTAAAAGCCAGATATATATATATATATATAAACAGTGCTTATATATATAATTTTATAAGCCAAATTTATATATAATATTCACTAAATAATAATAATAATTAGAAGAAGAAAAACAATATTTTCTTTATAATAACTAATAATTATAGTATAATTATAACATTTATTTTATTATAATTAAAATAATAATAACAATAAGAATGATCAATTGATGAATTTCTAATATTTAACCCTGTAAAATTTATAAGCCACGTTAAAATTTATTTGTGTGGTTCCAGCTATTTTCTCTGGCTCGTTTGTTTTCGTAGATGAGATGAGATGAGATAAGTTGAGATTAAAGTTAAAAAGTTGAATAAAGTATTGTTAGAATATATTTTTAAATATTATTTTTGTTTTGAGATTTGAAAAAGTTAAATTGTTTATTTTATTTTGTTTTAGAAGTTGATAAAGTTGTAATGATTAGATGAGATGAGATGAGATGAGATGAGATGAGATGTTTTCTGAAAACAAACAAGTAACATTGGTCGATTAGAGATTAGAAATTATAGAAGAAAGAACATGTTAATTTTTTTCCTTCCATCTGGAAATAAAGAAATTAATTAATAGTTTGTATATTCAAGATAATTACTTATTTACAAGATATCGTCTCAATTTATGGTATTATATGATTCCAAATGAAAAACTGGATTTGGACAGCTCTAATAATATTTCACTCTTGAACAAAAATTACTTTTTTTTGTTCATTTAGTCCATGATGATCATTAGAACGTGAAAACTTGTTAGTTGTTACACCATGACTTTGAATCAAAAAAGGAAAATAATAATCTCCCTCGCTAGGTTATTCAAAAGCATGCAATCCTTCAAATAAACGTTGTATCTGATTTTCAGGTTCCTAATTCAAAGCAAGTGATAGAGAGAGAACCCTTATACTACTACTGCTACTATACTAGTACAACAGCTTGAGAAATTTTTTTATTAAATGATATATAATAACAATATGTAACATCAACAAGCAACAATAAAACAAAATAAGAAATTATCAAGCAGTCCATGATCTTAGTATTAATTGTGTTACTCATGTGTAGATGAATGATAACTATATATATTGGTTTTCAGTATACTCTAAATTAAGAAACCCTCGATACATTATTGACAATCACACAAGTACTTAATTTCAATAAATTTTCCATTTATTGATCTCATCTTTTATGGAACTGATCCCCTTTTCTTTTCATGCACAAGCACATGATGGAGACCGGTATGTCTATAAGCGCAAGCGAATGTTCTTTTGCTAATATTATTTCCTGTAATTGATACTGGGCCGTTCATAGCATTACTATAGTAGGGGTGGGCAGCGGGGGCCCGCCCCCTGCTATCCCGCCTCCGTACGCCCCGCCCTCGCATGGGCGGGCGGGCTACCTAGCACTGCCCATGCGGGGCAA
Source organism: Juglans mandshurica (assembly GCA_022457165.1). NCBI lineage: Eukaryota > Viridiplantae > Streptophyta > Magnoliopsida > Fagales > Juglandaceae > Juglans > Juglans mandshurica. The sequence continues at coordinate 23,597,173 of CM039623.1, forward strand.
GCTGACCCCAGCGGCCTAGCCCACACCCGGCTCTGCACCCCACCCATATTTAATATATAAATTTATATAAATATATTATATATGGATATATACAATTTGTTAAAAACTTGAAGTTAAATTCAACTTAAGTCCCACATTACTTAATTTGTGAGTGATAGGATGTATTTGATTTTGATTTGCTTAATTAAAATTTTTGTTTTAAGTACTGCATTTGCCACCATATTCCCCCTAGCCTCATCTCGCGTGTGCAACAACTTTTATGCACAGAAGTTATCAGATGAAACAAATAGTTGGAGTTTTACTTAACAGAAAAGGAACCAACAATCGCAAAATCAAGTTCAATGCCAATTTGGATTTCACAAAGACAGACACAGATCAGACCATCAGAATCAGCAAATATGTAGAACACTCATCTATTCTAAAATATAAACAGGCCAATAACATATGATCATTTTACGAGAGAAGCACTGCCAACATTAAAATGAAAAGAAAGAAAAGCCCACCAAAACGAAATGAGGTTTACACCATATGACAGAGCATTAGAATCAGCACTACATCAAACCGATTCATGCTAGAGATTTATGCCAAAAACACACTCAGAAACATCCAGAAATTTAAAGAAAACAGCACTTACAGACAACACGTATTCATGGCAGATTTCCTAGTCAGAAGGAAAGGCAGAAACAAGGAATTCCTCGTCCTCCTCGAAAATCTGCAAGTTCCTGGACCTCATTAAAAACTTGACTGATTCCTCCTCAAATTCCAGCACAAATCCCAACTGGATAAGCTCTGAGAGGGCACCAATTCGATCGGTGTTATTCCACATCAAACCCTCGGATATTGATTCAGCAAAATATGTAGCATACTTGAGGATGTTCTTTTTTCCAGTGGACCTGTCCAACTTCTGTGCGAAAAACTTTGAAGCCGCTCTATCCCAACGTATCATTCGGCTTTCCGTCACTTGCACAATTTTCCCAGAAGAAAACGATAAACTGTAGTTTACAGTGATAGGTTCTACTGTCTCCAGGAAGGTCGCATTCAGAAGCCCTTGGATAGCTTCATGCCGGCTTCCCACTTCCATATTCAGCGCAGGATCCGCCAGAAAACAAAAGATGAGCCTAACCAGACCTTTCTTAATCAAAGCCTCCTTTGGGTTCACCTCATTGAGTTGAGCAACATCCACCAAGGATGCTTCTTCCTTCTGCACTGATTCAGATATAGTGCGAACCCCGATCTTCCTGTAAATTTCAAGCAACTTTGTCCGGGGTAACGAAGGCAAGCTTCGCTGAGGGTACCAAACAAATATTGGTTGAGGAAAAAACAGTTCAAAAAGATCCTTCAGCTGAAGATCATCGGCAATGAAAACATCATGCTTGTCGGACAGCAATATTTCATCTGAGTCTGTACCAACAGGTAATTTCACCAACCTTTCAGAAAGAGCTTTCTCGGTCTTTTCATCCCAGTGCTTAGAAACATACGCCCAGAACTTGCAACAGTCAACTTGTGACATTCGATGTCCTGAACTTTCCCTAACCTTCCAAAGCTTGCAGTAATCATCAACTGAAGGATTGGCTTCAACAAGGAAAGCCCTGGAGAAAAAGATAAGTAACTTATGATCATAGTATTTCTCCAAAGCATACAGCCGCGAACTGAAGAGATCATCCTTGTCATGCAAAACACATTCTTGAGAACTCACCCACTTTCCGTTCTCACTTCCATTTGGGATCCAAATCCTTTTGACAGCTTCACTGTCTGGCGCCCAAGTAAAGGCATTCAAGTAGTTATATATTCGAACGATGGTAGAAAATTCTTGATGGAAATCAAGGTGGCTGGCAATCAAAGGGCAACCCTTATCTACATGGACTGTAACGCCTATTGCATCGAGCTCTTTCTTATATGATGTAAAATTAGAACGATAAAAACCTTGATCAACAAAAGGTCCATCTGTATGCTTCAAGTAAGAGCCCCAACTGGAATCAAACAAGCAGCACTCATCTGGAGGCCTATAACCATCATGTGTCTTCAACCATTTTTGAGAAATTCTTTTCTTGAAAGTATCTGGGAAGGAATAATCGTTTTCTTTCAATAAAATGGAGATGCATTCGAGCAAGGCAAGCACATTTGCAGGAGTGATGCGAGAGGGATCCCGGGGAAAACAAAGACTAGCAGCAACAAACTTCACACCATCTTTGACTTCAGTAACAACCCCCATTTTCTTCAGCTCTTTCTCGTATTCGTGAATGCCCATGCCATAATAGTTCTCGCTATCATCTATGAAAGGGAGGAGAGTAATTGAAGCAATTGATTCCCAATTTGGCCCATATAGAATGCAATCGCTCGGACTTCTGGATACATCACCAAGTCTAGTCCGCAACCACTTCTCCTCACGGAGGAATTTCTTGAGATCTGGAGGAAACTTATTATGTGGAGTACCCTTTAGCTGTCTATAAAATGACAAAAAAGACAAAACATTTTCCTTTGTCATGGAAGATGCTTGCTGTCTGAAACTGCGAGCAAATACTTTGACTGCCTCCTCAAAATCCACCTTCACTCCTATTTGCCTCAACTGATTTATATAGGAGAATATGATGCTTCCATAGAAGTCATGATCAATCAGTGGGAATCCGTTGAAAACCTGTAGCATGCAAGCCCATTGACAGTTAAACAGGAAACATTCTCCTGGAGACTTATAACCAATATTTGTCTTGAAGCATTTCACACCTATCAGTGTCTCAACGAGTTTGGTGGGTGATCCTAAATGATGCATACATTCCAGGATTAAAAGAACAGCCTCAGCTGTCAAAGAAGTCAAGCGTGAAGGTGATTTTAAGTTGTCTCCAACGAGCTTGAAACTTCCATTGAAACCAATCAACACACCCAGGGACTTGAGTTCCACTTCGAAAGAAAGTATTTCCTCCCCAAAGTAATCTGTATCGATGAAGGGGATGTCACTGATTTGAGAAGCAATTCTCCATTCAGGATCAAACAAAACAGATTCAACTGGAGACCTGTCACCGCAGGAGGTCCTTAGCCATGTTCTTTCTTTGATCCTACTGATGAATTTATCCAAAGGAAGAAAGTTTTCCCTAAAAAATCTGATGAAATTCAGAACAGATAGCACCTGGCTTCTAGTTAAAGTGGAGTTTTCTGCAACAGACATAAGATGGTTCCCAATATATTCACATGCTTCTCCATACTCAAACATGACTCCAATTGTCTTTAATTCGTCCTTATAGTCATTTATTCTATCGCCATAAAAATCTTGATCAATCAACGGTATATCAACAAGCACCGATCCGTTTTGCAAAATGGTTCCCAGTGAAGAGGTAAGCATGAATGACAGAGATGGTGGCCGGTAACCAGGGCAGCCAATAGTAGTAATTTTCAGCCAGTTACCATCCTTTATGCTTTTCAGGAACCTGTTTGGAATTATAATTCCCCTATATTTCAAGTTTCGAATCCAATCCAAAAGCAAGAATACATTTTGAATGGTGAGTGGGGCAGCAACTGCAGGAATTTCAGCATCGGGAGGAGATATATCAGGGATATCAGAAGCTCCAACATGAGTTTTAAGGAACTCTAGGAGCTGCTCTCCTGAGGTAAACTCACCTGCAAAATAACCTGGACGCAAGTATTCTTCTCCCAACTCAATGTAGTCTACACCTCTCCATGGATTCGAAACAATCAATTCCACCCATTTGCTTCCTTTAGCAGGGACAATAACCCCTTGCCTCTTGGTGGTTAGATCCCCATAGTTGTCTATGAGTGGCATAATATCACGTAAATCATCAATTTCCCCTCTTGACAAATGCTCTTTCAACAGAGAGTGGTATAAGAAGCGAACAAATGCAACAGCAAGCTTTCGATCATTGTTGAGGGAATTCCTAAGGTGAATTGCATATTCATAGACATTCACAACAACCACCTTTACTTGCACTTGAAGCCATTCCCAAATCGCCACCTTCTTAGAGGAGAAGAACAGAGCTTCTTGTGTGCTTGTCGGCATGAAAAATCGGTTACCAGCACATCTGAATTCCCTGCTCGAATCACTCAGCCATGACACGTAAAGATAGTCACGTGACAGAGATACCACAGTAGAACAGTTCATGCATTCATATATGCTGCACAAAGACTCATCCCCATCCACGCCCACATATTTTATGAGTCGGACATTCTTGATATTGGTGCACTCAAATTTGGAGCTCCAATTACTAGCAAAAAATAGTAAAATCTCCAAATACAAGTCCTCTGACACTCCTGCAACAAGATTACTACTCTGGATGCACGTTGCATACCATTCATTGTTGACTGGCTCCACTCCCAAGAAACTCAATATGTCATCATACTCCTCATTATCAAATGAAGAACTCAGAATGTACTTTCCAAGGGATTGGAGATTATGCAAGTTCACCTTTTGCTCCCTTGCCTGGTCCAAGATTCTCCAGAAATCAGGCATAAGCCTACGTACTTCGCAAGGTTTATAAAAGACCTTCTGCTGCGAGTAAGTCTCAATTGGAATAATACTTTCTTCAACAAGCTTCGCTTTGATTGACTGCCTTACGGTATTTAATTCCTGATGAGAAGGGCACTGGTAGACGGGAATGAATCTGAACATGGGAACCAAACTAGATACTGGAGCATTCACTGAAGAAGTTATAACGAGTGAGACGAAAGCATTGAAAAAGGCGGAGGGCACACAGTCCAGAATTCCTTGGTTCCACTTGCTATCCGAGAGAATTGTTTCCCTTGATGATGCAAGAAGAAAATCTGCCTGAATTATGAACGGAAAGTTAGAAACTATCTCTGTGGGAAGAAATGAATAGATTACAGGTGAAGTCATCCCCATGTGGAGACGTGCTCCAACAGGAAAAGCCAACGTGATCACCAACTCTTCTACTTCCATTCTCCTTTCCACTCTGTTCTCTTGCCTGACAGGAAACTTTTGCTTCCACATATAGTAGCTACATTCTCTGTCGGATGCCTTATCTTCTTCCTCAGCCGAGAGATGGAGTGTGTAGGACTCAGCATCCATGTTCTTCCTTGTCACAAGGTCAGTCTCACTTGTAATGGCTATTGCACTTACGGTATTCTCATTATGTTCGCGGACTGAAAGCCGCTTTATTTTTGAAAGGAACAACAAAACTTCGGGATGAATGATTGAGAGTTGCTGCTTCACAGCTTTGACCTTGTCTGGCTTCAGAGGTATGACAATTGTTGTCGTTGGAAGAGTAGTTGTAGAACCATATATTTGTTGTATATCGGAAAGAGTTGGGTTCTCCTCCACCCATTCAGGAACTATGTAACCAAGATTACAATGTGGGCAAGGCTCTTCGTTGAAACGTATCTGGTACCCATTGCTGAATATGTACGGCCGGGAAGTAATCAAAAAGACACTCTTGAATCCAATTCCTGCATATAAGTAAGTTTGAGCAAAAAGAATATACATAAATATCTTTCCCCAATCCACCAAAAAAAATTAAAATGGGTCAAGGCTTATCTCAATTTTAACAAATCCATGCTTGCAACAGCTTACATGAGCATTCATCACCAGTTAACAGCTACGTTTTATCTTTCCTTTCTTTTGATCATTAAAATTAAGCATATGACTCGAAAGTAATCTGGATTATCAGCCATAAAAAGTCATTTCACTAGCATTATGAAATGCGTGTGTTTGTGTGTGTGTGTGTGTGAGAGAGAGAGAGAGAGAGAGAGAGAGAACTCTTAAGTACCATCCATCCTATTTTCATTTTGAAATTTTAAGGAAGCAGATTCAATTTAACTTAAAAGACATTTATCCACAGTTCCAAGCTTTCCAAACAGAGCAAACTCTTGGGACGAAAATATTACAATTGAGAACCATAAACAAGGCTTTCTCAAACGAAGGCACAACGATAAAAATAAAAGCCCCTTTCCAGTTCATTCAAATGATCATGCTAGTAATCCTCAATTTCAAGAGCTTTGTTATCACTTGTGTATCGGAAAGTTAAAGGGTAGACAATTTTGAGCAATAATTTATATTTTAGAATTTACAGGCAAATTCTAGCACTCCCTCAACCTCAACTTTTTTGTTCATGTTTTCTTCCCTTAATACCCTGACCTTTGAGGATTTCATTCTATGATGCTAATTGGTATCAAGAATTGACACTCTGAACCCTCTTTCCATGGCAATGAGCTTTCATACTTCACTCGAGCAACTGTTGCTGTAATCAATATTTCATATGACTTTCAAGTAAATGTTACTAACTTTCAAAAGATAGAAACTTTCAAGTAAGCATTTTTCACTAGGAGAAGAACACGTCAAAGTTGTTTCTTTTGTGCGCGCGCGCGAGAGAGAGAGAGAGAGAGAGAGAGAGGGGAGGAACCCATTTCAAATTTCGTCTTTGTCTTCGCATTTCATCTTCAAGCCAGAGTTTTTTGTTTTGTCTTCAAGCCTTCAGAGAAACCCATTCCGCAAACCAGTTTGCGTTTCATCTTCAAACCAAGCCTCTATTTTTGTCTTCAGAGAAACCCATTTGGTCTTCAAGCCTCTGTCCATCCCACTAAAGAGAAGCACATGTCCATATTACCATAGGTGAAAAGCCAGATCAGATTAGATTGAAATCATTAGAGAAACGATTTTCTTTTGCAGCAAGAGATGAACAGCGAATCATTGAGAACATACCACAATGGAGTGGAGGAATTCTTGATTTATGGGATGATATCTCTCAAGCGTATCTATCACTATTCTGTAGCTTTTGTGAGTTTGGGTGGAACATGGAGAGACTTGGATTTGGAAACATGTATGTTCATATAGCAACTTTTATTTTGTTTTGTATGGCGCCTTTCTAGATATTCACCTTGGCTGCTGTAAATATCGATAATGACACTGCTAGAGAAGCTCTAGTTGTTACTGGGCTTGTTATGTGTGCATTTGGTTTACTGTTGAGATAGTAATTAATATTCTCAAATTTCCTACTGATTTCTTTGTGCATAGGGGAAGGAGTTGTGCTCTGTTTTTGTGGGGCTAAAATAGAGGTATTTGGCTTGTTGCAAGCATGGTTGAACGTGGGGCTTGGGCATGTGCTGGTTTGGAGGTATGATTTTGCTTTACAATGGAGAGGGAGAGGCTGTGTCTGGGCAATGGCGTCAGCTGTTGGGGTTTTCTTTCCCTCGAAGACTGGCTTTGGGTTGGAGGGGGAAGATGAAATGGGAAGGAAAAAAAAAAAGGAAATGAAGAGGAAATGGCGGGGGAAGGAAAAATGAAATGACTCTGAAGGGGAAGTCGAAACGGTAAGTGAGGGAAAAAAATGCATGATACTGTAGCATGCCCACGTCAAGCGGGAAGCAAAAAGGGAAACGGGAATGGTGGCTGTAGCATTATCCATTGTTTTTTTTATATATAATTTTTTTAACACTTTTAAATATTTTTATAAAAAGAAAAATTTCACAATATTATTAAACAATATTTTCTTAATCACTAAGTAAAAAAAATTAAAATAAAAAGTGAGCGAGACATCAACAGGATCCTAGCGGATCCTAGCATTGTCCAATAGAAAATGGAGAGGAAAAAATAAACAAGAACACTGTTTCTTAAAATAATTTATAACATTAGAAGGAGGTTTAGAGAACCTTTTTGGCCATGTCATGGTTTATTTAATAGTATTCCATTGATTTTTGATTGTATAAATTTTTTGTGCAGTAAATTATTTAATTATTTTTTAAATTGTAAGGATCAAGTTATTGGTTACTTAATTAAGATTGTTGCAACTAATGTAATCACATTTACTATAGGCTGTAATTGTTTAGTCATGCTAAATATCATATCTAAGTTGTTGAATTATACTTTATATATCTTGGTTGTCGTCAATAGAGTGAAAGAACTTGTTTATGTTCGTTGCCTGACAAAGAACCCAAGGTCAGTAATCCGTATAGCCAACGAGCATCAACAAACTTGGAAACAGATTTTTTCTTTTTACCATTATTTTTTCTTTTATTTCTTATACCATGTTTGGTTATCTGCTAATTTTTCAATGAGTTTTGCTACAAATCAACAACTATTTACATTATACACCCCACACATGACGTTAAATTTTTTTTTTCATAGGATATGAGGTGTTTTTCATAAGGTGTGAAATGTTGAATGGTAAATAGTAGTTGATGAGAAAAATTTTTCTTTTTCAATATCTCGGAGTTTTATGTTTTTCTCTCTCTCTCTTTTTTAGCTTCTCACTATTTTTATCGTTATGTTTTCACGATATTCTAATTGTTATTTTTTAAATTATTAGAGGAGAATCCGCTTCTCCTGATTATGACCAAGAAGATAACTGATTCTCTATGATCCTAGCTCATATCACTTATACACCTTAATTGTAGGAGATTGCCTTTAATTGTGTATATTCAAATTATTTTCTTGTTTATAGTTGTACAAATTTATTGTATAAATGAATATCACCTCACAACATTTACGCTTGAGGTATTTCTCAACATTTCCTTTTACATAAATCATAAAACCAAAAGTACATGTTTCAATTAAGTTTTAAAAGAAAATATAACTAAAAATCAGTTTTTGCAAACCTTAATTTTTAGGCTGAGTTTGATGTTGAGCTGAGCTTAGTTGAGCTCAGTTCTTTATGAATAATAATGACTTGAGTAGTGGAGGGAGTTATGTGGGGCAATCTAAACTGAGTTTAAAGTGTATTCGGATATTAAGATGAGTTTAGTACTTTTTATGGGAAGTTGAAAAAGGTTGTGAATCTCATGTATAAAGATGTGTTAAGTTGAAAAAGGTTTTGGGTCCCACGTGTAAAGAGGTTTTGAGTTGAGATGAGTTTAGTAATTTGAGACTTAAGTGTTTAGATGTTAGATTCAGTTTAAAATTAAACTGAGCTCGGTTGAGCCTTGCAATCAAACACAACTTTAGTTGATTTTAGTTTTTAAAATGGTTTTAGGTTTTTCATGTGTTTTCTTATATTTTTATTTTTATTTTTAAGGGTGTGATATGCCGCGTCAATCTTCTATTAGATTGTTTAACAAAAATGGGACAACAATCTTGAACTATTTTAAACAAATCTCAATTTCATCAGTCCTAGAGCATGGAGTTTGGCAGGCAATAATAAGTAATGAATAAATCTTGAGAGCAGCCACTATGCAGATCTTGAGAGCAACCACTATGCAGCTAGCTGCATCCGGTGCACACCTGACGTGTTCGAAACGGTGCGTTTCGTTGAATGACTGATTGCGTCTACGGATCCTTTACGTTTTGAATTCATTTCCTTTTGAGAGAGAGAGAGAGAGTTGATGAGAGAGAGATAGACCAAGATGAGAGAAAACTGATGAGAGAGAGAGTGACGATGAGAGAGAGACCGAGATGAGTGAGAGAGCTCGAGATGAGAGAGAAAGCGGAGATGAGAGAGAGAGCCTGAGATGAGAGAGAGAGTCGATCTATGAGAGAGAGAGCTCGAGATGAGAGAGAGAGTGGAGATGAGAGAGAGAGTCGATCTGATGAGAGAGAGAGCTCGAGATGAGAGAGAGAGTCGATCTGATGAGAGAGAGAGTTGATGAGAGAGAGAGCCGTGATGAGAGAGAGAGAGCCGAGGAGAGAGAGAGAAAGAGCTGATGAGAGAGAGAGAGCCACTGATGGGAGAGAGAGCTGATGAGAGAGAGAGAGTCACTAATGAGAGAGAGGAAGAGAGAAGCCGTCTGGTGCGTTTGCACCAAAAAAAAAAAAAAAAAACATAAGGACCAGAAGCAGCCACGTAGTGTGTGCAATGTGTACATAGCTACAGTGGCTGCTATGTAGCACTACTCATAAGTAATTATTATTAGTTAAAAGTACCTTTCTCTCCAATATAACCACGTTTTCTGTAGCCTTTCTTGGTGGACCGACCAACACTGCAAATGGAGTCTATGTTCTTAGAAGAGAAACCCTTCTCATTGTTGAAAATCAGCAATGTTGCAGGCGCTCCCGTGGCTGTAATGTCCTCAGAAACGATTATGAACTCAAGCGACGGATCCACCGATTCCGCGTAATCATTATCTTCCGCATTCTGACAAACAAAACTCACCATTTCTAATATCAAACTAAGATATCAGGAATTAAAATAAAATAAAAATCATGTCCTTCAAATGGTCATGGGAAAACAAAAACAAAAACAAAACTAATGCAATTTCAAGAAACAGAATCAACGCGCTACACGATCCCATAATCGCATAGTTCCCTCATTTTTCTCTGCAAACAAAGTTAACTACAAGTCAACAGAGTATCGATTAAAGAGCCGGCGAATGGTATTACGTACGGATAATCACCATCAAGAAGCCAAAAACAAAATAACACGCAACTGATATAGAGAATGAGTGAGGGAATTACCTGAATGAGTTCCATGAGAAAGTGGACATCCTTGGCGTAAAGTTCAGCAGAAAGGTTCTTTACAGCCTGGTGAAGATCCTCCGTTAATGGGTTCGGTGTTCCTCCGATTGAAAACTTGGTTCTACGTATATCTTTGATGTGTTCTCTGGCCTCATCCATATCCGTACCTTCCGAAACACACGCACGATGACACCAATACGAGACGTTAGCTTAGCCAGAGAGTGAGAGGAGAGTGAGAGTGAAAAACATATGCATGGGCTGAGGAAGCTTATAAAAAGATGAGAATATTTTCCAGTAATTGGATTTGTTATTATTTCCTTTATTTAGGAAGAGAAAATATACTTATAACCGTGAATTGCGTAACTGCCGCGTAATCGCTTTGAAAAAAATGAATAAAACATGGGACCTACATAAAAAAAATTAATTTTTTAATAGTGGATCTCACTCTTTTTCAAAGCGATTACGCGGCGATTACGGACTTCACGATTGTATGTAGAATTACTCTAAGAATGAGTTAAATCACTCGTCTTTTCTTTTCTTTTTTTTTTATTATGTTTTAAATTAATTAAACAGCATTACTATCTATTCTAAATTTTATTAAATTTTAAATGATATTGTCGATTAGAATTCTGATTGGCACATCAGTTCTCGGGTCGGTTAAGATGTTGAGATGATCACATCGATCTCATTCTATTTTATCCTTTTTTAACATATCTAAACATCAATATTCAAATATTTTTTTAAAAAAAAACTTCATTTAAATACAAATTTTTTTCAATTTCAAATTTTGAAATTTTCAATTTTTTCATGAAAATTTGCTACTTATCGTTTTCACACATCTTATACCACATTTATTTTTATTTTTATTTTTTATTTTGTTGTTTCTAAACTAATTGAATTTTTTTACTCATCATCCATGCATCACATATTTGGTAAGAAAAAAAATTAAAAATTTATATGTAGTAGGTGGTGTGAGGATGATTATTTTTTTTTTTAAATTACAAAAAAAATTAATATAAAAATTATATTTTAATATCATAGTTTTTTTTATTCTACTTTTTTCCTCTTATTTCTCAAACTCTAAAAAACATCATAACTCAAATTAGGGCAGCACTATTAGACACCAATATCGGGATCAATTTGGATCCGATAAGTGTATTTTATCTTTTTATTTTTTTTGTGTTTTTTTTCACGCATTTTTTAACATCCTTAAATATTTTTATTTTAAAAAAATTTACAACATCATTAAATTTTTTTTTTAATCACTAAGTAAAAAAATAAAAGCTATCGAGACCCACTATCGTTGGGTTTAGCATTTCTTCTCAAATTATTTCGATACTATTTATAAATCAGTTCTGCTACAGGTACTCAGCGTTGGGTACCTTAGGGGAATCGACTGACGTGTCAGTCAGCTGATATATTTATAAAATTAAAAAACACAAAGACAAAAACAAAAATACAAAAATAGAGGGAAAATGAAACCTAGCTGAAGAAGAAAAAGGAGGGAGTGCCGTCGGAAGTCAGATTTCTTGCCTTCTCTGTGCCTCAGGTGCAGCATTTCCATTTGAACTTTTATTTGTGCTTTGAAGGAAAATGCATTGATAGGCAGCTTGGGTGTTATTTATTTTAGATTTTTTCTGGAGGTATGCTATGTTTCCATGATGAACTGTAACTAGTTGTTTGCATAATATCATACTTTCAATGCCCAGAAACTGTGTTCACAAGCCTGTGCTTTGCACGTAGTGCCTTTCTAACAATTTGCTCTTTACATCAATTTTTTTACTAAAATAATTGATAAATCAAATAACAGTACCTTGCTCTGTTCGTGGGTAGACAAAGAAGATGAGAAGAAGACCCAAAATCACCGAATCTGCTCTTTAGGGCATGCGACCACGTATTGCTCTTTAGGGCATGAGAAGAAGAAGATGAGAAGAACCTAACTTGTGTTCGTCTTCGTGGGTAGACGAAGAAGATGAGAAGAAGACCCAGCCCTTGCTCTGTTTGTGGGTAGAGGAAGAAGACGAACCTTGCTCTGCTTGTGAAAGTGGAGAACACACTCACGAGGTCATCATGGTTGAAAAATCAGATCTAGTCAACTAATACTCACCGTGTGCTCAAGATTGTGCTAGGAAATATTCCCTGCAATCGGCATGTTACATTAGAAGAGAAATTGTAACAAGATCATCTTAGTAGGTGAGAATTTCAGAGAGACGAAAAAAAGCGCCAAACGAGTTGAATATGAGATTTTTCATCGGTCCAATCTATTTAATTTGGCAAAACAGTGTAGCGTAGAATAATAGAGTGGCATTAATTCCAGTGAAATTGAATTCTCCATGAAGATGTGGATAACAAAAATGATGTCAAAACCTACCATTTTTCTCAGCAACAAAATTCGTTGGAAGAGAGAGAGAGAGAGAGACACACACACACACACACACATTTTCTAAGGACGTGATAGGCATCCTCTGCAGCTGCTTTGGTAACGACGACTTGAGCAAAAAAAATGCAGAAGGAAGTCGTCAAATTCTCTAAAAAACGTTACCTAGAAAGAGAAGAAGAAGGAAAATGAGAGAGGGAGAGAGATGAAAGAGAATGAAGAGGGAATGAATGATATTACGGTGCCGATCTTCAAGAAACCATTGACGGTGAGGTTGAGGAAAGGGTTGCCCATATCAATCGCAACGTTGACTTTAGGAGTAGTCACAAAACCAGAAAACCTGCTCCGAGGCATCCTTCTCCACTTTCACACAACACACTCTCGCTCAGTAACATGCTTTGGTGTTCTGTCATTTGGGTTAAACACAAAATGCGCCATTTCAATTTTTCCATGTGGAGGGACAGGTACGGGGGGGTTCCCACGTCGGGTGCAAGTAGATTTTTAAAAAAAAAAAAAACTCAAGAAATGAAGAAACACCTAAGAAAAATGAAGAAACCCCATTAAAAATCGAGACCTGTACTTACAAGATGGTTTACGATGTATAAAAGGATTCTTAGGAGGAGATGTCAGAAGGCATGCTAGCAGGATGTAGAGGACTAGTGGTGGATGAGGAGGTGATGTACGCTTTGGATGAGGCCAAAGGTGCTATGAGAAGATACGTTTTAGAGAGGGACGTGTGGGACAATATGAGAGTCCGAGAATTTTTTTTATTTTTTTGGTAAATTTTGGACTCAAACAACGAGTTTGGATCGATTTCACTCGAGTTTTCAATTTTTTTTAATTTTTTATAAATGCTGACATTATGGTTACACAACGTGCTTCCGCACGCCGGTTGCACGTAGCAAGAATAAATAATGGTACGAAAAGTTGGATTCTGCATGTGCTAATTCTGAAGCTGGTTCTGAATAATGTACGAAAAGTTAAGAGTCTTGGTCTTTGGTGCCTTCGTAGCCTTTTATTTTTCCTGAGGAGCCTGGAATCACTGGTCGGCTTGGAAAGGACACTTAACACCACGACAAAATTGCTTCTTTTTTATTTTTTATTTTTTATCCTACTCACCAGTCGACGAACTGTGTAGTAATTATATATAGAGTAATATTATATGTAATTGTAAATTATATAAGTATAGGGTAATCATTTTGATAAAAAAATAAAATTTTTTATTAAAATTTTTTTTTCATGTAAATTTCGTATTTATTTATTTATTTTCAATGTGATTATATGCGCTTGTACACTCACGACTGTAACTATCATTTTATAATTAATTATATGAATTCACAGTTTGAAACACTATAATATCATAAAGGTAAAAAATAAAAATAATCAATAGCGATTCAAAATTGACCAATTTGTAAAGTTAATTTACTGCGATTATGGTAACTTGAAGCTTTTCTCTTAAAATTAATTAATTTCCTTCGCAACCGACACTCCATAAATATCCATGGTCCATCATATGTTTTATTTTTATTTTTATTAAGTATGGCACACCGTATGATAGTTATCTGAACATTTATATGCACGTAATGTAAAGTTAATTTATTACGCGTCCTCTTTGTCCTATTTATTCGCAATGGAGCTCTTGTTTTGGATTTGAATTATCCAAACATTTAGTTAAGACCAACGGGCAAAGTATGTTCTTGATTATTCATCCTTTGGAGTCTCGTGGAGATCCCAGAAGTTTTATGGGTAAAATCTCAAAAACTCAAATTTGTTAACGAAAATCAAATTCAAATAGTGAGTCTGAGAGAGGCAAACCTAAGCCATTTAGCTACTACTTTCAGTTTTTGCTTGACAGAAATTGTTCGCCGCCGAGTATTTTTACTTTATGGAGATTGCTTGTCTTTGAGTATTTTTTTTCTTGACGAAGATTATCTGTCTTTGATTGATTGTTTTTTGATGGAGATTGTTCATCATTGAATGATTTTTGTTGTAATTGTATACCTTTTGTGTACCCTCTTTGTTTTACTAGCATGTATTGGGACTCATAGAGATTGTACCGCTTGCCCCTAATGTGCGAATAGGCTAAGTTGCAACCACGCATATTACTTAGGGCAAGCTTCGTTGCTCTCCCGTGATGCAGGCAGGCTGAGTGCCCGCCATGCTTGTTGCTTGGGGCAAGCTCAATGCTCACCCATGCTACTCCTAGTGTGGGTGAGGAAACTGCCCACTAGGTTTTGTCGAGGGTGAGCTTTAGTGCTCGTCCTTGAGCCTTGTGCGTTGCTTGGTGTGAGCTTGGGAGTTCACAGGTGACATGCATAACGTGGGCAAGCCAAAGTTCTCGCTACGCTGGTTGCTCGAGGTGAACTTCATTGCTCACCTGTGATGTTCCTAAAGTGGGTGGGGTAAGTGCCCACCAAGCATGCTACTCGGCTAAGCTTTAGAGCTTGCTAGTGATGCTAGCATGCTGAATACCTGCCATGACTGTTGATTGGGGGTGCGAGCCTCATTACTCTCGCTAAGCTTTAGTGTAGCCAAGTGCCCGCCAGTTATTTTTTAGCTCAAGGCAACTTCATTGCTTACTTAAGTTTTAGTGCTCGCCCAAGCTTTAGTGCGCAAGAGGGCTAAGTGCTTGCCACGCTTGTTGCTCAAGTGAGTTGTGCTTGGTGCTTGGGACGAGCTTCATGTTGTCCCTATGATGCGGGCAGGTCGAATGGCCACTCGCCTACGCTTCATTGCTCGCCTCTTGAATGTTTGAATCATAAGATTGACATGATGTATGTAGAGAAAGTGATAAGGATTTATCTTAGCAAATGTTTTAGCGTCGTTTCCTTTTTGACCTGGAACTCTATTCTTCTCTCCTACTATAACCCTTTGTTGATTGTAGTACCTCCTTTGCGATGAATTAGCTTTTGTTAGGTCATGCAAGCTTTTATTTTAAGAGCAATCTATCGATCCCAAAGACGGTACCAACTGTTTATATAATTCCCGATGTGGTTGGAGCCCAATTATAGGTTCGAATGGCCCACGATAATGGCTCAAGCATTGGTACGGTTCTCGGATGTTCATTCATTAAGTAGATAATAAATAAAACATATAAAATGTAAATAAAGAGAGATAGAATTTTACATAGTTCAGCATGAAAGTCTAAGTCTATGAGTCATTTAGGGCAAGATCCATTAAGTTTGGTGATTGTGCAATTTCTTATGGCCTCACATAGCTCTTAATACAATTATAGTTGTACAAAAACCGACGGGACCAATTGTCACCGATCGAAATCGGCCGAAACTAGTGGAGAACTGGTTAGTCAATATTAGGAAATTGTATAATCCAATATCGACTGATTTGGTCCTAGTTTGAACCACGTGCAAACCGCCTAACCGGCCAATATAATATATATTATATTATATCTTATGTAAAATGATATTGTTTCAATTAAGTGAGCTAAACGGTGTCGTCTTATACCTATAGTTTAAAAAAAATTAAAATGAAACGACGTTGTTTGGTGTGGCATCATTTGAATTTAAGGTTTAATAACCTCATATCCTGCCCCCTCCCTCTTCTTCTCAAAGTTTTGAATGCTGTTTTGGTGACCATTTCGGTCGAGATACTAGAATGAAATATTTCTGTACCGGTACTGTTTTGAGATAATCTATATATGAATAAATTATATATATATATATAAACTACCTCTCCAGGATAGTTTTGAGAACCCTCTGGACGGCTCATATAGCATAGGAAAAACATGAGGACTCTCTCATGATCTCATCACAATGTTGGCTCATCCCTTTCTCATCTTTTAACAAGAAAATCAAATAAATTAATTAAAAGCAGACCACAACATCACTTGGAAAACACTAAACAAAATTGCTTGAAGAAAGATGGAAACCACTGTGGCACTAATTTTTGACTCTCAGAGCTCTCTCAGCTCTCCCTTCCACATTCGATGGAGCTTAGTCCCTTACAAATGCTACCACTACAGCCCATGGAGTTTTGAGTTGATTTGTTGTGAGTTTGTAATGTGAGTTTTGGGATAGACTCATAAACCATCGCCCAAATCGCCAAACCGATTGGCACCGACCATAGAATTCTAACTGGTTCTCTCTCTCCCTATCGGCCAGTTTCAGTCAGCACCCCTCACTTAAAAGCATGTCAATTTTTTTTCGGTTTTAGACCAAAACCTCACCGATAGGATCGGTTTTCAATCCTAAATACAATAGAGAAAATTGGATTGAATAGAGGTTAAAGATGTCGTCCCTATAAAAATCCAAAGAGAGAACATATAAGAAGAGTGTAGAGAAGTGTCTAGATTTGTAAAAATCCTCTCATTTTATAGAGGTTTTTCTATTTCTTTAAGTAGTTGAGTCTTACTTACTTTATGTCACTTTTATATTTTTTGTCTATCAGTCAACCTCTTTTAACTATATCTCTTTCTTTTATTGGTGGCGACAAACTGGATTGGGCCTTAATTTATTTTATACTCAACAATAAATGATTTGGTTTGAACTTCCATGGCCCCCGATCATGTTCTCCGGTTGGGCAGCTATGGCACGTATTCATCCACACATTCATTGTAGTTTGTTCTTTTTCCTCATTTGTTTTTCCAAGAAATTTTGAAGCTTAGACAATTTTAACGGTCACCCGCGTTAAGGGCTCATTCGGATAAAAAAATTATCTTTTTTCATATCTTATCACATTTTATCATTATAATTTTTTTAAATTTTTACATAAAATATAATACACAATTCAATTTTTTCAAATTCTAAAATAATTATAATATTAAAAAATAATATTATAATAATATTTTATTCAATTCATCTAAACTCATCTCATCTCATCTCATCTCACTATCTAAATCAACTCTGGTTGCGTTTGAATGTTGAGCTGAGTTCAACTGAGTTGAGTTTTTTATGAATAGCAGTGAATTGAGTAGTGAATTGAGTTATGTGGGGTCTATCTAAATTAAGTTTAAAGTGTATTTAGATGTTAAGATGAGTTCAATACTTTTTATGAGAATTTGAAAAAAGTTATGGATCTCACGTATAAAGATATTTTAAGTTGAAAAACGTTGTGGGTTCCACATGTAAGAAAATTTTGAATTGTGATGAATTTAATAATTTGAGAATTAAGTATTTAGATATTAGATTTAGTTTAAAGTTAGACTAAATTTAATTGAGTTAAACTGAGCCCTAAAAGCTTTATACATCTCGTTCCATGGTCCAATATCTTTTTCACCAATGCTCGACCCCACACGCTAATGAGCTTCTCTACAGTCCATCTGACTTTTTATGTCTTGCATTTCTAAAAGTTATTGTCTTCTTCCTTCGACAGCGTGAGGCGGACATGAATTTGACAAAGTCATGCACCTCACAATGGTCCATATATATATACTAGATTTTGTTAAAAATTATTCACGAAACAGGAGACGAGTCCTATCTAAATGGAGTAAGTTCATATATTTTGTTTTATATTTTTAGTTTTTTTTAATTAATTTATTAAAAATATTTTAACCATAAATAGATTATATAAAAATACACTCAAATTAACTATATGATTTGATATAATATGTCGAACTATAAAATTATTTTTATTATAAATATAAATATTGTATGAGCGTTATTACTTCCATTCCATCACTCTTCCTTCGTTGGCTGGCCTGCTCCTCCCTCTTTCCGCATGCGAGTTATAAGCTTATTTTTATTGGATGTTACGTGACTTCAAGCATTTTTAACTCAACGAGAAATGGATGAAAATGAAAATAAAGAAATGATTAATCAACAAATAAACAACATAAATTGACAAAATTGAAAACATATATAGGAAGGTTTACACAAAAAGATGAAAACAATATTTTAGCATTTAATCCACTCTTATTTGTAACTTATAAAATGGTTGTTGGATAAGAGGTGTACAGTATGGTATTTGAAAGATTATTGGGAGGTAATTGAATATATTGTTGTTGGTCAATATAAATTTCAAGATTCATCACATCACTACAAGGGAAGTGACCTTTCCCAGCGATTATTTTCGTTGGAAAAAGTCCTATAAATTGTCGCCATTAACTTTTTCCAGCGATTTACATATTGCTGCATGTTCGTTGGTATTATCTATCCACTTCTTATCTACCTCAACGGAAGCAAAAAATCACTACTAAAAGGTTATCTTTTGCAGCAATTTTTTTCGCTGTAAATTCCAAATAAAATGCTGCAAATACCCATTTGGTTTGGCTATTTAATTGCTAGAAAATCTTTTTGCCGTGAATTATAGTTGTCGCCAGAAGTTAATAAATCGCCGCTAATAATCAGATCTAATCCAACGGCCTAATTAAACCACCGATAAATCTTTTTCCGACTAATTATAATCGATGCTAATTATAGTATTCGCCACAAATACTATAAAACTTGCCGGTAAAAAGTATTTGCAACGATATACGATCGCTGCAAATAAGTTTAATATGCGAACAAATTTTCCGGCAAATTTTACTCGCCGGAAAAGATATTTCAAAAAAAAAAAAAAAATCCACAAAATAATTAGAATTCTGATTGGCACAATAGTTCTCGGATCGGTTGAGATGATTACATCAATCTCATTTTATGTTATCATTTTTTAACATATCTAAACATCATTCAAATATTTTAAAAAGAAAAAAATCATTTAAATACAAATATTTTTCAATTTCAAAATTTTCAATTTTCAATTTTTTTCATGGAAATTTGCTACTCATCATTCTTACACATCATATACTACATTTATTTTTATTTTTTATTTTTTATTTTTTATTCTTTTTAAATTAAGTAATTGAATTCTTTTAAAATTAAAAAATTATATGCAGTGGGTGGTATGAGGATGATTATAATTTCTTTCAAATTACAAAACAAAATTAATATAAAAAGTATATTTTAATATTATAATTTTTTTTATTAAACTTTTTTCTTCTTATTTCTCAAACTCTAAAAAACAGCAAAACTCAAATTAGGGCGGTACTATAGCCACCAATATCAGGATCCAATTTGGGTCCGATAAGTGTATTTTATCTTTTTATTTTTTTCATGCATTTTTTAACATCCTTAAATATTTTAAACCTTCCTGCATGAAGCCAGTCCCCCCTCTTACCGCTCTAAAATAATGACGTCTTTGATGATTTAAAACATTAGAATGTAAGTTCTGAGTGTCTGCAGATCCTAAAGAGAACCTCAATAAAACCAGTTAAAAGGAATGACCATGTTTCCATGTAAGGTGAGTTCTAGGGACTGCATTTCATTGCCTCTACCTAAATCTAGAAAAATAAAAATAATGGCCAGTTAAAAGGAATGGCCATGTTTCCATGTGAAGTTCCGGGTTCTGTTTGACAATTGAGGGTCTGGTTGGTAACTGAATTATTTTTAGAATATTTTACTGCTGTTTATATATAAATTATTTACAGATGAGAGATATTCTTAGCATTGGAGCCGAGTCTTTTGCCAGATTTTTGGTTTATGTTCTTGGAAGCAGTTTTCCTAGCTGATGGCTATGTAATTTGAAAGCTAACATCAAATTGTTAACTGTGTGAAGATGTGGAGCTGTTGTTGACTATCCAGTTTGTTTTGTACTTTTAAGGAACATATCTTCCCATAAATGGTTAAAATGCCTAAAAGTTTCATGAATCGTCTTTCAGCTCATTGTGATGGCAGACGAGACTGATCAATAGACTTCAACTCTTCAGCTGCTCAGTACTTACTTGTAGTTATGTTGTGTGTGCGATCTTTGGTTCAGCAATTCAGAACTTCTAATCGTATACAAACAATCAATTCAAATGCATATTTAAGTGGATTTTCCTATGATTTCAAACAGAGCCAATATGTGCTCTATATGTATTCTGACAGAAAAACCTAATGGGATTTGTCTCATTTGAGGAGGACCAATATAAATGAAGGATATTAATTCGAGAATAGTGGTGGCCTTCCCAATCCCCAAGATGCCTTTTGTTTGTTCGAATATTCAGACCTGATCAACCCTCTGCACTTCCTGGCATTCACTCCCGGAAATTGAAACAATTGTAACCTCTCACTCCTTGAGTTTAAAGTGAGCTCGCCCTGCATGATTGGAGCTTGTAATTTATTCTTTCTGCATAGGGATCATGGCAACACATCTGTTATGACTTTTGAGAGCATGCAACACATTCTTTTTATTGCACTTGGGCTATGCATTACTCTTTTATAAATTTTCCAGTAGAGTCTATATTGGAAGACAACATATATCTTTGCGTTAATTTAAATGTTTAATATAGCCTAGTTATTTTTTAAACTAATTTTTTGCTTCTAATTTATTTTTTCAGCTTCTTTGATTGTGATATGGATCCTAAACCTAGTCGAGATGATCGTCCACAAGGGGATGTGGCAGATGCCAATGCTACAATTCCTACACGGTGGGTACTTCCACCCCTAGAGCCACATCTAGGGCAACTACATATAGAGCAGCTACATCTTGTGCGAGTAGTCGACTCACACTCCCAGTAGATATAGAGGATGATGATATGTTCAACGAAGAGGAGGAGATGCCCATTGAGCAAGATCAACTACTACGGCCTTCTAAAAAGAGGTCGTGGACATGGGAGCATTTCACCAAAATTCTTGGTGATATTGCGAATCTGGTAGCAATATGCCATTACTGTGGGCAACTTTGTGGATGCCAATTGAAGAAGCAAGGCACCAGTGTGTTAATAGCACTCTAAATGACTGCCAATGATATAAGATCGCGAAGGGATTGGCGGCCACTTATCAGACCAATCTCAGTTACCAAACTTCTACAGCCACTGATGGTACACAGACTAAGAAATTGGTCATCCCTCAATACAGTGAGAAGATGTTGAGGGATATGCTTGCAGAGATAATAATTACTGATGAGATGCCCTTTACCACAGTCGAGAAAAGAGGCTTTCGAAAGTTTCTAAACTTTGTTGAGTCACGATTTCTCATTCCATCACGGTATACGGTGATGTGAAATTGTATGAAAAGGCATGCGAAAGACAAGGCGGAGATGAGGAAGATGTTTATTACCATTGGCCAGAGAGTGTCGTTTACGACTAACACATGGACGTCTATATAGAACGTCTGCTACATGTGTATCACAGCACACTATATTGACAGTGAGTGGATTTTGCACAAAAAGATTATTGGCTTTAAAGAAATTGTGGATCATAAAGGTGCATCCATTTGGGCGAAGATGAATGATTGTTTAAAGGATTGGAGAATTCAAAAAATGCTGTGTATTACAGTTGACAATGCCAATGCCAATGAAATAGCAATTGATTGGTTTAAGCGGAACACGACGGTGAGAGATGGTGTCATTCGGGCCCACGAGTTTATTCATGTTCGATGATGT
The DNA here is from genome assembly GCA_022457165.1 of Juglans mandshurica. NCBI lineage: Eukaryota > Viridiplantae > Streptophyta > Magnoliopsida > Fagales > Juglandaceae > Juglans > Juglans mandshurica. Next base: position 23,619,252 of record CM039623.1, read on the forward strand.
CATATCATCAACCTCATAGTTGTTGAGGGGCTAAAAGAGGTTGATGATTCCATTACCCGAGTCCGCAGCATTGTACGATATGTGAGAGGTTCCACTCAAAGGCTTGCCAAGTTTAAGGCAATAGCAGAAGATCTTAAGATTGAATGTTTTAGTATGTTGTGCTTGGACGTTCCGACTCGATGGAACTCTACATACATGATGTTGGATGTGGCACAAAAGTACCAAAAAGCATTCGAGCAGATGGAGGTCGAGGATGGGGGCTTGAGGTATGCTTTGTTGGAGCCAGCAGGACAGGGGCTCGGTGTGCCGGACGCGCATGATTGGACCAGTGTGAGGTACTTTGTCGAATTTTTAAGAATTTTTTATGACATAACCATGCGGCTATTTGGATCCAAATATACGATTGCGAACTCTTTCTTCAGCGAGCTCTCGGAGCTTCACTTCTACTTGGAAAATAGTTGTACAGACTCTGGTGGATTATTATCTGCTATGGCTACGAGGCTAAAGACCAAATATGATAAATATTGGGAGAATATTGAGAAGATAAATAGATTACTATTTGTGGCTGTGATCCTTGACCCCTCGATATAAGTTGGCCTTTCTAGAATTTTGGGTAAATTCTGTCCTCGGGGCAGTGAAGGCTGCAGAGTTCATTAGAGTGCTAAAAAGTGATATTGATAACCTATATAATCACTACAACATTAGTTGTCAGCCTTCATCTGCAGTTGGTAGCTCTTCACATTCAAGGCCGACAGGGTCAACAGGTTCCTCAAGTGATACTGACCCATCCGTAGGGGTTAGAGGCCATCGTATTATGCAACAGAATCATCAACTCATGTTAACAAAGAATATTATGCAGTGTACATCTGAGGTTGAACGATATTTTATGGAAGCTGTCGAGATATCTAGTGATGTATTTTAGTTATTAATTTGGTGGAAGGTTAATTCCACCAAGTATCCAGTCCTTTTCCGTGTACCTGGAGATGTGCTAGTCATTCCTGTCACTACGGTTGCCTCAGAGTCGGCATTTAGCACTGGAGGTCATGTGTTGGATGCTTATCGAAGTTCATTGTCACCGTTAACCGTGGAGGCCCCGTTTGCACATAGAATTGGATAAGTGAAACGCCTATTGGACTAGATACCGTTGGCGTTGATGCCGAGAGCTATAGACTTGAATCGGGTAAGTTTATATGCTTTTAAATGATTATTTAATTATTTTTAATGTTTCTAACTTCTACGTTTTATGATCTTATAGACCTAATTGTGAACCCTAACATAATTGCCGATGACTGAGAGTCTGAGACGGATGCCCCTTGAGATTTGGGATGGAGTTGAGAGAACCTCCTTTCTTAGTAAGAATCAAATTCTATTTTTACCGTGTTCAATTTTTTATTATCAATTTTTTTCATTTATTGATTGCAACTTTCTATCTTCATTTCAGACATGACCAATGGACCATTGAGATTTGGGTGAAATTCGTGTTTAATATTTATGTAGTTATATTTCAAGGTTAAGTCAATGTTGTTATTACATTATAAATGAGACTATTATAACTTATGGCTACATCATACATGTTATTTAGTTTTTAAACTATTGTATTTAAGGTTTTTTTTTTTTATCTTTTCAGTATTTTTTTTACAGGTTTGGACTTGGGCTTTTGTGATTATATTTATGCAGTTATATTTATGTAATTACATTATATTGTGCTCAATCCGAGCAAAGAAAACAAGGACCCACCACATGATACTCTTATTTAGGCTGCATTGATTTTTGCCTTTTTGTTTTTCATATTCTCCAATATTAATTATCTTCTTTGCAATTAGGATTTTGGCCAATCGAGTCATGTTGCTTAAAACTTTTATTAGTATTAGATTCTTCATTCTTTTGCCGCATGTAAAGTTTTGAATCTTTTGATATATATGGTAGTAGTGGCGCCCCAAAGGTATTTTAATTTGTCTCCACAACGTCCTGTATACACAAAACAAACGTCCTAAGCCGACGTACAACTCGATCTGTAAGAAATGTAGAGAAACAAACGGTCCGACTCCGTTCGGAGTTCCGACTGGAGTCAGAGGAAAAATTCCACTCCAACTCCTGTCAGAGTCAGAGTTTGGAAACGACAACTCCGACTCCGTCGGAGTCGACGCCCATCCCTAGTCTTTGGTGCCTTTCGTAGCCTTTTCTTTTTCCTAAGGAGCCTGGAATCACTGGTGGGCTTGGAAAGGACACTTAACACCACGACAAACTTGCTTCTTTTTTATTATTATTTTTTATACTACTCACCAGTCGACGAATAGTGTAGTAATTATATAAAGACTAATACTACATACAATCGTGAAGTGTATAAATACAGTACAGTCATTATATGTAGTATAATGGCTGGGGTCAACCTGCCCCTGCCGTCGTGGCCAAAGCCATTACTTGGTCACTTACACAATTACTAGATCAACACAAATCATTCATCTTTGCATACATGGCCTTTCAGGCCCAATCAACCCCTTCCAATTTGTAGGCAATAGCCCAAATCAAACTAGAAGATGGCCACAATGGAACACAAAACATGCATGTACATAGGAGAAGGAGAGTCATAATTAATTTTAAGAAAATATACTTTTAATATTTTATAGAAAATGATATCCAGCCCTCCCAAGACAAAAATCCTGATTTTATCTCAAGTTCCAGTTATAAAAGGCTAGACCTGGACTAAGATGCATGCATGCATTACATGCATGCCACCATATATATCAAGTTCAACAAAGAAAGAACAAGTTTAATAAACCCATTACAGTCACATTTTCATTTTATTTTTCTTCACTTGATCATCACTATTTAATTATGGCCTAATGAGTCTTCTCTCGGACGTTGACTTAGGTGAAAGAGGAGAAGGAAATTAACTCTTCATTCCTACTGAGTGAAGAGGGATAGTCCCACGTTGAGTGGGGTTTCTCCATTGAATATGGAACACCTGAGTGGTGTTTGGCAGCAATTGAGTCTTAATAAGGAAGAAAAAGTAGAAATCGAGGTTCAAGTGGAGGACTGATGAATTGAGAAGGTGTGAGAAAAGGAGCTTGATTGGGAGAGTTTTTGTTGACAGACGTATTGGGAAGGATGTGATTCGTTCAACTATGCTTAAGGTGTGGAAGGTGGATATGAATATTACTTTTAAATGGATTCGAGAAAACACGGTAAACACCTATGCTATTATCTTTGCTAATTGCAAGGATAGAGTTCGCATTTTGACTGGTAGACCATGGCTCTTTGATAACAATTTGTTTGTGGTGAGGCCATTTGATGTGACCTTACAACCAGATCAGATCAATTTGCATTTTGAGCATTACTAGATTCAATTGCATAATTTGCCTATGGCTTGCATGAATAGAAGGATTGGTGAGCAGATAGGAAATTCAGTCGGTAGGGTTTTGGATGTGGATGTCCCTGAAGATGATGTTGGATGGGGAAGCTACCTCAGAGTTCAAGTGGAAATTGACTTACGAAAACCAGTTGCTCGTGGACAAACTATAAAATTCAACTCAAGGAGTATGTGGGTGCTGATCAAGTACGTGAAATTGTCTAAGATATGTCTCAGATGCGGCAGAATTGTTCATGGTGAGGTGGGTTGTGAAGCTGGGTATGGGAATGACAAACAAAGACAGAAATAAACAATTTGGGTTGTGACTGAGGGAGGATAGTGGAGTTAGGTGGCGAGGTGGGGGGCAAAATGCAACTAAGGATGGGTCCTATGCTAATTCACTGATTCGTGATGTTAATCGGGAAATTGGTTTCCGGCCATCATACCCTAGGGTGGCTGTGATAGATATGAATAAGGGTAGGTGGTGTATGGGATCCCACATTGCTTGGGAAGGAGAAGTTCTTGCTCTTTATTGGGCTCTAGTGGGGCTCCAATTGTATCATTAACTAGTCCTTTTGAAGTATAGGCCATGTGGTTTGGGCTTTCCATTGGGGCGTTACAAATGGTATCATAGCCTATCCCAACCAGAAATGTGGGATTTGAACCGTGCCACCTATAATGGACAGGCCCGACGAGGACGTCGGGAATTTAAGGAGGGTAGATTGTGATACCCCATATGATATGGATAAGGGTAGATGGTGTATGAGATCCCACATTGCTTGGGAAGGAGAGGTTCTTGCTCTTTATAAGGTTCCAATGGGGTTCCAATTGTATCATTGACTAGTCCTTTTAGAGTATAGGCAATGTGGTTTAGGCCTTCTATTGGAGCGTTATAGTGGCTCAGGTGGTTGAAGATGAGGGTGAGTTTTGTGAATCCAGTGGTTTCTCTAATGCGGTTAGTGAAAATCATGCTGCTTCTAGTGGAGAGTTTATCGTGGCAAGTAATAAGAGAATAGTTGAGCCAAACATGGAGTTGACTCATTCAAATAAAATCCAAGAGTTAAGAGGGGAGAGGAAGGATAAGATTGAATAGATGAGGGGTCTTAGTGATTCACGGGAAGGAGAGGAAATTCAAGCTATAGTGACTGATCACATGGGCCCAAGGTCCATTGGGGCCCACAATCTTACAAGTAAGAAAGGCTAGAATATGGGGCCTCTGGGAGTTATCATTGTCAAACTACAAATGAGATTTTGGCAGTTGACTTTGTAATAACTTTACAAGGACAAGGGTCGAGAAGGAAGGGTAATTGGAAGAGAAGGGCGTGCGTGTAGGGAAACGAAGGTCAGTATACTCTTTTAGCTTTTGTTAAAACGAGATTTGGTTTTTTCTTGGTTGATGAAGATGTAGGAACGAGTAGTGGTAAAAAAAAAAACAAAATAGTAGAATTTGATTTACTGGAAATGGGGTGGATATGGGATTGGCGGAGACTGCTAGTTAGCCCCACCGAGGATCATGAATTTCTTGAGTTGGAATTGTTGGGGGCTTAGGAACACTCGGACAATTCAGGATCTTTACCAAATGATAAAGCAGAAGTCTCCCAATAGTGTTTTTTATGGAAACACTAATTGCAAAACCATGAATAGAGGTAATGAAGAGGAAGTTATTTATGGGTGTTTTACGGTGGACCCAACGGGAAGGAGTGGAGGTTTAGCAGTGATCTGGAAGCATAAGATTGACTTTAGTATCTATAATTTCTTATTAAGACATATAAGTGGTTGGATTACAATCCAAGGCCAGTCGACAAGATGGTTATTAACTGGATTCTATGGCCATCCAGATGTAAGTAGAAGGTCCTTGTCATACGAATTGCTGTCTAAGATTAATCCAGGAGACTCTCCATGGTGTGTAATGGGTGACTTTAATAAAATACTATGGTAGTCAAAGAAGGTAGGAGACAGAAATAGATCAGAGAGCCAAATGAGAGATTTCAGGTTTGCTATTGAAGATAATAGGTTGTTTGATTTAGGATGTAGGGCAATTTTTTTACAGGGAGTAATAGACATGCTGATGATAGCTTTACTAAGGAGAGATTAGATAGAGCTATGGCTAATCTACATTGGAAAGTTATGCATAAACATGTTGTGGTTGAATGTTTGGTTGCTAGAAGTTCAGATCATAAACCTTTGCTATTGTTCGTTCTACAGGAGGGTAGAAAAAGAGTCAGTTATAGCAAGGCTTTTAAATTTGAAGCATGCTAGATTAAAGATGAGGAATGTGGTAAAATAATTGAGGAGGTTTGGAATGAGCAAACTAATTCTATGGAAAGTCTACAATTTTCTCTTTCCCAGTGTAGTAGAGAACTATCAAAGTGGAGTAAGAATAGATGTACAGGAGGGGAGAAAGTGATAAAGGAAAAGATAGAAAGAAGTATTGAAAAGATTGCAAGAGACAGAGGGGCCACATAATGTTGATATGGTTAAAAATATACAAAAGGAAGTGGATTATTTGTTAGAACAAGAAGACATAAAGTGGAAGCAGGGAGCTAAGTTGGTACCATTCAGGGGATAGGAATACAAAATTTTCTCACATGTGTGCTACTTAGAGGAGGAGAAATTAGATTACACAGGTGAAGACTCTATGTCAGTTTTAAGAATGAACCAGCAGGAAATTCAAAAGGCTTTTGAAGATTATTATAGGGATGTATATTGCTCAACCCACCCTTCCCAAGAAGCAATTGACAGGGGTTTAGATCATGTTCAATGTTGAGTTACTTTGGCAATGAATGATCAGTTACAGAGAGAGTTTACTAGGGATAAAGTGGATGAGGCTTTATTTCAGATGGGGCTTTTAAAATCTCCAGGACCTGATGGTTTTGGGGCCTGCTTTTATCAAGACTTCTAGAATGTAAGTGGGGATGATGTTGCTAATGTAGTACTCAGATTTCTTAATGACGAGTTATTTGATGAAAGGATAAATACCACACATATTGCATTAATCCCTAAGTTAGAGAGTCCTAGTGGGGTGACTGATTTTGGACCAATAAGTTTATGCAATGTATTGTATAAAATTATTGCTAAAACTCTTGCAAATAGGCTGAAGAAAGTGCTGCCCGAAATTACCTCCTATAACAAGAGTGCTTTTTATACCTGGTAGGCTTATCTCAGATAATATTATGGTAGCGCATGAAGCTTTACACACTATGAAATGTAGGCAAAAGGGAAGAGAATGTAGTATGGCTTTGAAATTAGATATATCAAAGGCGTATGATAGGGTTGAATGGGCGTATATGAGGGTAGTAATGGAGAATCTTGGTTTTGGTAGTAGATGGACAGACATGGTTATGAAATGTATATCAACTGTAAAGTACTCAATCATTGTGAATGGATAGCCTAGCAACATAATAACCCCAACAAGAGGATTAAGGCAAGGAGATCCACTCTCTCCTTACATTTTTCTCTTATGTGCATAAGGTTTAAGTTCAATGTTACACGATGCAGAGGAATTTGCAGATGATTGTATGATTTTTTTCAAATCTAATAAACAACAATGGAGAGTTGTGGAACAAGTTTTGGATAAGTATGAGATGGCATTTGGACAAAAACTAAATCTATAGAAAACCTTAATACATTTCAACTCAAATACAAATGAGTATCTACGAGATGTTTTAACAAACTATATTGGAGCAAGAGTGTGTGGTGATGCTGAGAAATATTTGGGCTTACCTACTATGGTGGGAAGGTCGAAATACCAAGCTTTTAAAGGAATCAAGGAGAGGGTTTGGAAGAGAATAAACAATTGGGAAAATTAGTTTCTTACTCAGGCAGGTAAAGAATTCTTTATAAAATCAGTTTTATAAGCAATATCTACCTATGCTATGAGTTTTTTTTCAAATTGCCAAAACAGATGTGTAAGGAGATCTCAAATATAATGGCGAGATTCTAGTGGAGACATGGATAAATATAGGAAGATCCAGTGGAAGGAGTGGAGTAAGGTTGGGATTTCCAAGAGTCGACGAGGATTGAGTTTTAGAGATACTGAGATTTTTAATCAGTCTATGTTGTCTAAACAATTATAGAGGTTGCTAACAAAACTAAATTCTTTAGTTGCAAGGATTATGAGAGAAAAATATTCTAAACATGGTGATATATTGAATTCAAAGATTGGTAGTGACACTTCACAGATTTGGAGGAGTATTTGGGGGTCTGGGTTCCTTTTTAAAGAAGGGATGAGATGGAGGGTGGGAAATGGAGAAAATATCAGAATTGGGAGGTTACAAATGTTACCCACTCCCTCAACTTATATGATTTAGTCTCCAGCGAAAATTCTTCAAAAGGAAGCCTGTGTTAAAGAGTTCATTGATGAGAGAGGTTATTGGAATGAAAGCCTAATTAATGCTATTTTGAATGAAGATGAAGCAGACATAGTCAAGAGTCTACCACTAAGTAAAAGAGGATTTGAAGACAAACTGATTTGGGGTCATTATAATTTTGGTCAGTTTTCAGTTAAATCTACTTATTATTTGGCATACCGGCCAGTTAAAGAAGGCTTGTAGAGGTGAGTCATCAAATAGCAGCTATGTTTCAACTGTTTGGAAGAAAATTTGGGATTTGGATGTTCCAAATGTAGTTAAAATGTTTCTGTGGAGAGCAGTTGGTGAGGTATTTCCTACAAAAAGAAATTTGTTCATAATGAAAATTACTGGTGATGGTCTATGTCCTATCTGTGAACAATTGAGAAAACAAGCAGTCACGTGTTATGGAGTTATGTAGCTGCACAAGATGTTTGGGCAGATTCGTTAAGTTGTCTATAGAAGTGGAAAATGTGTAGCTCTTAGCTTCTACAACATCTGGGAAGACATGATTGCAGCTTTGCAGAAGAGTGAACTTGAGGAAGTTGCTTGTGTTCAGAGAAGAATCTGGTTTTGAAGGAATATGTTTGTTTTTTAAGGTAAGTTTGAAAATCCTAGATTAGTATTGCAGAGGGCTAGGGAAGAGAAGGATGATTTCAGATGGCACAGATGAGTAGGAACACAATTAGAAGATGGAGACCAAAGGACCATATCAGGATCTGTCAGGTGGAAAAAACTTGAAATCAAATGGTATAAGGTAAATTGGGATGTTGCACTAGATGTTTCAAATTACAAAATGGGAGGAGGTATTGTGGTTAGGAACTGGGAAGGTGAGTTGATGGGTTCTATTTGTATGCCAAAGTGGTTTGTGAATAATCCTTTACAGGTTGAGATTGTGGCCTTAGAGAGAGCTATCGAGTTTTGTATTGAGATAGAGATAGAAAATGCTATCTTTGAATGGGATGCTCTTTTCTTTTCTTTTTTTTAAAAAAAAAAGTCGGTGATCACTTGTCCAAGAGTGACCCCTCCTCATATTTATTATTAAAAGAAAAACCCTAACTTATGGTGCGCGTAAGAATACCGTGATAACAATCAAGTCTCAACGTAATAACATATACACAAGAAATCCCCATCCCATGTAACATCACCTTATTTACTAATGTAAGGCAATTCCAAAAAATCCATGCGCAAGAGACCACCGAATGGGATGCTCTTGCAGTGGTTAAATCTGTCCAGATGACTGAAGAGGATTGTACATTTAATGGTCATATTATAGAAGATATAAAGGCTTTTTTCCATGGCAAGGGGATGTGGAGAATTCAACATGTTAAAAGAGAGGGTAATCAAGTTGGACATCAACTATCAAAGTTAGCCTTGCCTTGTGAACAAGAGATGTGAGGATTGAAGAGGGTCTTGAGGTTATAATGCAATGTATTAATTTCGGAAAACAATGTAATGCATAAGTTATGAATGAGATTGTTTTTTATTCAAAAAAAAAAAAAAAAAGATCCAATTTGCTCAGAAAAAAGATGCTCCAATTTTAATTGGGGCACCTAGCTAGCTACTTTCATTTAATCCATTATTTTTACCTAACATGACCAACATGTGACTTAATAAAACTATATTAAATTGAAGGCATAATATATATCATTATTTGGTTACTTCGATCGCCACCCCCCCCCCAAAAAAAAAAAAATTGAGAATCATGTGCTAAAATGCATTGCTTCGATTTGCTTGCATTGCTTGCTTGAGCCGCAGGTACTATCTAGTGATCGGGACTCGGGAGTAGTACTAGTACTGTCTTGACGATTTGAACGTAAATGGTGTTTTATTCGAACGTTAATGATACACCATCATTTTAGACTTGATCAATATGTTTGAATGCATCTCATTAAATGTTCGAACATATAACATATATTAGATCGTATATTTATACATCCAAACAATGTTTGAATATATTTGAACGTTAAAGGATGTATGTGTGAATGTAATTTTTCAAATTATATGTATATTGTTTTGTTGAATTACGTTCAAACGTAACAAGTGACATGCGAAACAACTTGATCTATTGTGCGCATGTAATTGCTTCTCCTGCGCATGATATGCACTAACTAATGTGCGAACGGATGTGCTTAACATTCGAACATATGATCGTGATTTGAAATTTTAAATTAAAATACTTGAACATATTGTTGTAAGACCAAAACAAGGAATATGCTATTGAATATACTATTGGAAGCAAAATAAATATATGGAATTTATAGAGGAACAAAATATATAAATAGAAATATATAACCCATATTGTCCATTACATTAAAGAGCAAAACATTTTAGGACATAAATGTATATATACAAAACCTCAAAACTAGTAAAGTCATGAAACTCGTCTGCCAACATATTGAACTTATCATTTCAGATATCTAAATGACGGTCAAGCGAAGATATCTTGCACTCTAATGATGTGTAGAGAGGATCAATATGTGCATTAAATTAAGCGTCTATCATCAGTTTGTGCTATAATCTCCGACATCATCGCATCAATATATGCATTAAAGCGTCTATCCAGATAAACGTTCGCATGTTAGTGAAGTGTTCGAGTCATGGCAGGACACTTGCATGAAAATCTTTGTAATGTTCGAATAGATAATGTTTTATGTTCGAACGTAACTAAAAATCTAAAAACAAATGTCGAGTTAATTAGTCTGTTAGGACCAAAACGTTGTCGTTTTGCCTATGATGACTTATTATAGCGACCAAAGTCAATACGATAAGTAAAAATAAGTTAAAAGAAAAATAACTCACCCCAAACATGCAGGCCGTCTGGGACGTCGTCTTTAATCCCGGGGGGAGTGATTTTACTCTCCCGTTTCAGCAACAATATTATTGAACGCCAAAGAGAGAGAGCATGTGAGAGAGAGATATATATATATATATATATATATATAATTGATACAAATTCATATGTGTGGAGGGGGAAGGATATATGTATTTTGAAGCTTATCTCTCTCATACTTTTGATGACCTAGTTTTGTAGTGTATATTAATTTAATGTTGTAGTGTATACTTTTGAAGCTTGATTTCTTAGGAGTGCAATTTTGGTCTAATTGAAAGGGATTTGAAAGGCAAAGTGTGTGTTGGAGGTAATAGTCTAATTATTTTTTGAACTTACTGGATTTTTCAAATCATTATGAGCAATGTGATGTTGGATTTCTATATTGTTTTGAGATTAATTAATGTGTTGGATGATTAAGTTTGGTTGGAATTTTTTTATATGATTAGGTTTATATAGATAGATAGATAGTGTGATGTTGGATTTTTGTAATATTGGAATTTATTATATGCAATTATGATTAAATCTGTATAGGTAAAGTGCTGTTGGATTTGGTTAATGTTGTGACATTAATTAATGTGTCGTATGATTAAATGTGATTTGAGTTTTTGTAAGTAAAGTGTTATTGGATTTGGGTAACTTTTTGGTATTGATTAATTTGTAGGTTAGAAACATGTTCGTTGTATGTTTGCACTCGGTTTGTATGGTTAGAATTTTTGTAAGTAAAGTTATGTTGGATTTGAGTAATGTTTTGGTATTGATTAATTCGTAGGTTAGAAACATGTATAAGGTTTTATGTTTGAATGCCTTGGTTATGGTTTGAATTTTTGTAAGTAAGGTGATGTTGGATTTGGGTAATGTTTTGGTATTGATTAATTTGTAGGTTAGAAACATGTATTAGCTTTTTTTTTTTTTTTTTTTGGATGCTTTGGCTATGGTTTGTATGGTTAGATTTCTTTTAAAATAAACTGATACTTGAAGGAATGTAATGTTTTGGTACGAAAGCATGTAGGTTAGAAACATGTTGCTTGTTTGTTTTGATGTAGTTTGTATGATTAGAATTTTTGTAAGTAAAGTTATGTTGGATTTGAGTAATATTTTGGTATTGATTAATTCGTAGGTTAGAAACATGTATAAGGTTTTATGTTTGAATGCCTTGGTTATGGTTTGAATTGGGTAATGTCTTGGTATGGATTTTTAAGTAAAGTGGTACTTCCTTTTGTAGGAGGTTTAAATTTAGATTCAATGCAACTTATAAAAAACAAAGCTCCTGTCTTTTTTTTTTAAATAATACCAACCTCCACACTTAGACTAATTGCCTTATGAGGTTTAAATTTAGATTCAATGCAACTTAAAAAAGAAAAAAGAAACTGCCTTTATTTTTAAATTAATCACGATTAGCTGTAGAAAAAAAAAAAAAAACACAACACCAACCCCCACAACATGGGGTGTCAGACATATATACTATACTTGCCGCTAATTGTATGATTATATTGAGTTATATGTTTACTTAGTAAATTCTGTGTGAAATTGCAAGAATAACCTTTGATCCGTATAGGAGTTAGTGGACATGTGTTTGGGTGTCCATTAACTTTTAAATTGTCTGATGTGGATAGTTTGAGATTATATAATATATATTGCACATCGTTGAAACTCTTACTTTCCCTGTACAGTGATGAAACTTTTGTAGTGCCTCTCATTTGTTGTAATGTTAGAGATAATATCAAATTAAGATCCCTAATTTGATAATATCTTGATATGATTATTATTTTAGTCAAATCAAGATTGATTAGAATACTACCCATATTAAGTTTATGTGTATTATTGTGATTAGAATACTTCTTTATTTCACTTAAGCCTATTTCCCTATAAAGAGTGGGCTATGCCTTGTATTCATTAACAATAAAAAATATAAAAAATTAAGCCCTTAGAGTCTCTCTCCCTCATCTCTCTTCTCCATCTTAGTTTATATTTCGGTTTATTTTATTTTCTGTATGGTATCAAAACCACATGTTCTTGCTTGTGAACTCTTTGCCTAATTTTGCAGGCATTGTTTCTGGCAATCCTATTGTTGCTAGGGTAATTCTTTTGCATTCTTTCTTCGGCAAGCTTGTCACCGCTAAGGTAATTTTTTTGACATTTTTTTTTTCTGAAAGCATGCCGCTGCTAGAGTAATTTTTCGGCAATCCTATCACCGCTCGATGCTTTCCAACCTTCATCGTTGTTCATTCTGAAACTAAATTTAGAATCAAGTCTGCAATGTACAGATCATACGATTTGTAAAAGACCCGATCTCATACGCCATCGCATGCTCTGCCACGGCCTAATGGCCCTCAACACCACAGTTAGTCACCAATGTTTTCCTTTTCAAATTTTCAACAACAGATTCTAATAGAATAGCCGCTGCCGAGCTCAACAAGACCAACTCTATACATTGTTGCACGCGCCCACATGCGCCATGAAGGCATTCTGTTTTGCTGTCCACACATCGGCCATACGACGTCGCATGCATCCCCATTATCCTTATCTAAAGAGTCCTACACTCGTTCAAAGTTCTTAAGTTGTTCCAACGCTCTAAGAGATAGCCTGGACATACCTTAGTATTTTGATCATAACTATCCACTCACACATCCGAGTGATACGATTCTTGAAGCACATACGTGGCTGCCAAGATGAGTCCTAAAATTCAGGCAAGTTTTTATGGGGGAATATGAAGACATTAGGGTTTCTTTCCTACCGTATATAAGCATATCATTAGCACGAAATTGAAAGTTTTTAAGAGGGAGACGACTCAGTTCTAAAGAGATGATAAAAATACTATTTTTATTTATTTTCAGTTCTTTCATGGAGAACTAAATCTTGGGTAAAGCCTAGGGCGGACTTTGATAGATGAAAATACTTTGAATTTATTTCAATTCATAAATTAAGCTTTATTGTTTAAGATTCTAGGATTCAATTCTCTATTTGTTTTGGATATTATAAGTTTGAGACAATTATATTAAGTCTAGCTATGGTTTGATTTTGTTGAGGTATAAGATTATGAATATATCATTGACTTAAAAGGTTTTTCATGCCATTGATGTGATCTTTTATTGATTATTGTTTGAGAACATAGTGTCATCTTTAGATCAGATATTCATTTTTATATATGAAAACTGTGGTTTGTAAATAGAGAATAGATTCTAGAATTAAATTTGAGAAAGTAAATGAATATAATGTCATATCTTCCAATTAGGAATTTGGTGCTATAATTCTTAATTTTGTATATAGTTTGGATTGAAAAAGTCAGAGTATTGGATCCAGTTGATGAAAGCCCAAAGCTTTATTTTCCTTCTTATATGTTCCCTAATCTCATTTTAATTACGTGTTTTAGGTAGAATTTTTATATTCTTGTCATATTATAATTTGATCTTTCCTTTTAAGCTTGCGTCTCGTTTCTTCCGACTCCCTGTAGATCGACACCCTGAACTACTATAACACCGCATACTAGTTTGGGTGTAATAAAATTTTGGCACCGTTGCCGGGGAGACGGTGAAAGAATTGATACAAGACATAATTTGTTCCAACCGTTTGTAAAGATGGTAACTTCGTTCCATCTTTTAATTTGCTGCATTATTATTAATTTTTTTTTTACCTTACATGCACAAATATAGAGACGCCTTGGGTAGATTTGCTTGTAGGCCTGTGCTAGAGTCAAAATCAATTTATTTTAAATTTTTTATTTGACAATCCATCTAGTCCCGAAGAAATGAGTGGACACGAAAATCAACCCACTAGAACTCTTCAGGATTACCTCCACCCTACACGTACAGTCACACCATCATGCATCATTTTTCGAGCCAACACTCATCAACTTGATTTTAAAATAGGAATGATATAGCTACTTCCCACATTTCATGGTTTAGAGAATGAAAATCCTTATTTGCACATTTGGGAGTTTGAGGAAGTAGTTGCAACTTTCCATAGTCATAATGCTACAGATGATGTTGTGAGACTTAAGTTCTTTCCTTTCTCTTTGAAGGTTAGGGCAAAGAGCTGGTTGTACTCACTAAGACCACGATCCATAGGATCATGGAATGAGATGACACATGTATTCTTTAACAAACATTTTCCCCAACATAAGACCAATGTTTTGAAGAGGCAGATCTCCACCTTTGCACAAAAGGATAGTGAAACTTTGTATCAGGCTTGTGAGAGGTTTAAGGAGTTGTTGAATATGTGTCCTCACCATGGGTATGAGAACTGACGCTTAGTTAGTTATTTCTATGATGGACTTACACCGAGAGAGCATCAATTCATAAAGATGATGTATAATGGTGAATTTTTGCAGAAAAATCCCGATGAGGCCATAGAATATCTCAATGAGCTTGCTGAAAAAGCTCACACTTGGACTGGATGTAGTGCTACTGAGAGTATAAATAGGTCATGACCTGCTGAAAATCTAAATGATGGTGGATTTTACCATCTTAGGGAAGAGGATAACCTAAAAGCTAAGGTGGAGATGCTTACTAGGGAGTTAGAGGTGTTAAAAACTGAAGATTTAAAGCAATACACATGGCTACTCGTGTTGAGTCCTTTACACCATGTTTTGTATGTGGTGGGATAGATCAACTAGCTCAAAAGTGCCCCACATTTGCTGAAATGAAAGGAATATATGAGAAACAATGTAATGCCTTAGGTATGTACAATAAGCCTTTTATACCTTTTTCTGATACCTACAATCCGGGGTGGCGTAATCACCCCAATTTTAGCTGAAAATCTGAAAACCAGTAGCCTGCACAACTACCTAGCACTTATCCTACACCGTATCATGCATCTTCCTCTTTTAGGAACTCCTTAGAAGAAACTTTACATGCATTTATTGAGACACAGAGTAAAACTAATTAAAAGTTTGAATCTTTGATTACGCAGGTTGTTGAAGAAAACAAGGAGATAAAGAGCCATATATCCAAGTTGATGAGCTTCTTGAGTGTGATTGAGCGTGGCAAGTTCCATTCTCAAACTCAATCCATACCCCAAGGTCAACATATGTCTCAAGAAAATTTGAAGGAGGTCAATGTCATTGTGACACGAAGTGGTAAGTCCTTATACTTCCCAACAATTGATAAGCCAGAGGATGTTGAAGAGTAACAAAGCAATGATAGTGCTGAGTTGCCTAAGGAAGCCCAGGTAATAAAGAGCCCAGTTAAGGTACCATTTCCTCAAGGTTTAAAATCTGGTATGCAAACTTTGGATTCTAGCAATGAAATCTTGGAAAACCTCAGGTAAGTAAAGATCAATCTTTCTCTTTTGCATGTTATTAAACAAGTTCCTACTTATGCAAAAGTTCTCAAAGATTTGTATACAATTAAGAGGAAACATCATGTTAAGAGAAGACATTATTTTTAACAGAACAAGTTAGTGCTCTAATTGAGCAATGAAATTCTCTTAAGTACAAGAATCCTAGTTGTCCAACCATTGCATGTAATATTGAGAATTATGAGTTTGGGCAAGCCTTGCTAGATTTAGGGGCTAGTGTAAATTTGATGCCTTATTCCATTTATTTGCAACTTGGTTTGGGTGAAATTAAGCCCACTTATGTTGTGCTTCAATTGGCTAATCATTTAGTTAAGAAACCGAGAGGGATATTTGAGGATATTTTGATCCAAATTTATAAGTTTTTCTACCCTGTTGATTTTTTTATTTTGGACACTCAATCCATTGTTGAATCTGACTCTAAGATTCCTCTTATATTAAGTAGACATTTCCTTGCTACGACTAATGCACTTATAAATTGTAGGAATGGGCTGATGAAACTATCTTTTGGAAACATGACCATGGAGGTCAACATATCCACATTAATAGGCAGCCCAGGGAGGATGATGAGTGCCAACAAACATACATGATTGATGCACTCATAGACAATGGAGTTCACACGACCCATAATTCTGATCCCCTTGAATATTTCCTTATTAATTCTGAGTTTGATACTATTAGTGATTCATCTGATGTTGTTGATATTTGTGCTATTTTTTATGAAACTCAGGATTATGGAACACAGGCTTGGCAACCAAAATTTGAGGAGTTGCCTAAGAAAAGTGAAAAACAAATTCCTTCAAGCGTGGAGAATCCCAATTTGGAATTGAAATCGTTGCGCTCATGTTTAAAGCATGCATTTCTCGGCCTAGGTAACACTTTTCCTGTTAGTATTTCTTCGAAATTGAATGCGGGTAAGTTTAAGAAATTTCAGTTGAGCGAGTAAGAAGAGTTGAGAAATGATGCTTATGAGAACTCTACAATCTATAAGGTTAAAATAAAAGCGTTTTATGATAAAAATATTGTTAGGAAGACGTTTAAGCCTAATGACCGAGCCTACTTATATAATTCTAAACTTCACAAGCACTCAGGAAAACTTCGGTCTAGGTGGACCGGCACTTTGTAGTGAAGCATTGTTTTGAAAATTAGGCGGTAGAAATAGAGGACCCTAGGAATGGCCAGGTCTTTAAAGTAAATGGTCAACATCTTAAAATCCTTATTGGTAGACAAGTGCCTAAAGTGAAAGACATTCCACTTGCAGACCCGGTCTATCAACCTTATCCATACCATGTAGGTATGGTTTTTTTTTTATTTGTTTTGTTTTGTTTTCATTTCATTTCATTTCATTTTCTTTCTTTTATGTTTATTGTTGTTTTCTTTGTTTTCTGTTTGCAGGATAGTGTCAATTCGCCATTTCAGTTTACCATCTCTTATGCTTACCGGGCTGCCCATATCACACATCAGGTGTATTATACCCTCTTCAGTTTCTCTCCTTTTAATTTTGATTCTTAAACATTGAGGACAATATTTTGTTTAAGTTGGGGGTGGTGTACATTATGCATTTACAAATGCTTGTTGGAACTCTGTGGCATGTTTACATGTGTCAAATTCTTTTTTAATTAGCATCACACGTACATCCTTTCACATGTGTGCTCATTCTCATACATAGCCATCTTAGTAAATTCAACAAACCCCATCTTAATCATTATGTTGAGGTATTCACATAATTTCTAATGCACTCATCCCCAAGTTTTGTGGTAAGATGGTGGTTTGACACATGTATCTAGAGAACTCTTTTTCTTAAGTCTTTATTTGTAAGTTTTGGAGAGGATTGAGAGCCAACAAATGCTGAAAATTGTGGTAAGAGTTCATTGATTTTTTGAATTTGACACTTCTTTTGAGAATATCATTGTATGACTTGTGGTATGATGGCGGATATACTTGAGATATGATAAAGATATATTTAGGATTAACGTTTGAGCCTTTCAAGCTAACCCTTTGAATTATAGATCCATAGTAACCAACTTTGAGCCAGAAAACAAATATAACATTTTTTCTTTATATACATACATTATCCATACCTCTCCACATTGTAGTATAACCTATACACTGATTTTTTCTACTCTTGTTACTTCTAAATGTGTACTAGATGTGGAATTCTTTTTTTTTTTTCTCGAAAGGAATATAAAAGAAAATGGAGAAAAAAAAAGGAAGAACACGAGTTACAAGGTACCTGTTCAAGTAAGTGAGCTTCAAAGGCAAAAATATCAAAGCTGAGTAGAAATAGCAGAATATCAGGATGACATATACTTATTCAATAAGAAAAAAAAAAGAGGCGTTATTGGTGATTTGAAAGGTTGAAGAGTACATCAAGTGAGAGATGCGGTTTATTGAGGTGTTCAATAAGATTCCTTAGGTATGTACTTGGAAGTTTTTAAATCATTTTCCTTTTCTTGTCATATAGCCTAACCTAAGTCACATTACAACCATTTGTTTTGACCGTTCTGATCTCAAGTAAGCATGTGGAAAGAATGATTGAATTCTCATTTGTTAGTATTCCTATCATAAGATCAATGATTGCTTGTTGTTTGTTCATAATTACCTGAATCTTCATGTGATTGTGTGTACACCACTTATCAACTCCATATAGAGAGCCTTTAGATGAAATACTATTATACCCGTGAGTTATGAAGTTGAACGTTTTGCTCTAGACGTTCTTGATGTTGCATGTGTCAAGATTTGTGGTAAGACGGTTATGGTTTGGAGAGCACACACTTTGTGAATTGCTATAAGTGGATTGGTAGGTTATTGGATTCCTTAGTTTGTTTTGATATGTAAATTTGGAAAATGTGAATTGGTGACCTATTTTAGTGATTCTCATCGCTTTAGCATAGAAATTTGTAGGGCTAGCAATAAGCAAGTTGATGGGTGTGATGAGTGTACAAAAGTGCACTCTAAATACCCTATTATTGTACTAAAATGTTAAAATGTGAATAGAAATTATAAGAATTAATGTGTATTCTTAAATTGAGTTTCTACTTACTTTGGAATACTCCTAAATAGATTTTTATGTTTAATTTCAAGGTCTATAAAAGAGCAAGTCAAAGCCCGGTCAAATTCAAAAGACTTTCAAGTGGGCAAGACATTGGAACAATCTAAGAACTTTCAACGAGTGTAGGACTCTTCAAATAAGTATAATGATGGGGTTGAGAGTAATTCGGATCAGTCCAAAACGCCCTAGGAGACAACTTGGATATATCTTAGTATTTTCATTTTTTTAATATAAAATAACAATTGGAGTACACAGGCGTACACGAAATTGACTGTATCTAGAAGAACTGTAATAAAAAACACAAATATTATTTAAGTTACTAAGTATAATATAATGAAGGACAAAGGGCAACTAATTAATCACATAGGTTCAAGGTTGACTTTCAAATTTAAAATTTAAGAAAACAAACCACCTCTAAATTGAGAAAGAGTAATTTATATCAAAAGAGAAATTGTGGGTATGTTGCATGTGAATTTATTTTTTTGCATGTATTGATACCTATATAAGTTTCCACATCTTGTCGTGTATTCGATAGCAATTCTACGCAAAGTTTCGATAGTTTTTTTTATTAGGAATAACAATATGTGATGCAACGAGTAAATTCAACACGAACACAAAATATGATTGATTAATAAAGGGTCAAATGGATTTGGATTAAAAGCGTTGATCCGATAAGATAAAAAAATTAACAGGCAAGACACGGGATCGCACTGTATATTGAGAATAAATTCTATTTCCAACAAGATCAATGATGAAACTCCACCTCCATCTTCAAATTCTATAACGTTTAGATTTATGCATATCTTATTATTGAGATGTACTATTGATATTATTATTTGAGTAAATATCTCAAAAGTATAAATATATCTAATCTTTTTTTTTTTTTTTCTGATAGGGTATCTAGCTAATCTTATTAAGTTTGGAGATATTAGCTATAATAGCAATACTTCAAATTATAACTATTAGTTTTCTTATGTATTAGTAGTTTTGGATATTAATTATAAAATACTTTATCATTAATCTAGTTGTATTTGTGAATAATTTATATAGTTTACATTTATTATATTTAAAATTATGTTAATCGTCTCAAAATAAATGTATAGTTCAGATTTAGCTATTTGTATGAAATGAGTTGAAGCGGACAGTATTCAAATTATTACAACTTAAATTTATTGTTAATCGGGTCAAAATAAAGTTACGAATCAGCGCTTATGCCATTTGTATGAAACAAGTTGATGCAAATTATTTTTAGATTAACTCAATTCAAGTTGATTAATAAATAAATTATGCAGATCTTGCTTTGTCGTCTATTATTTTTATAAGTTATATTAAGATTTTAGGGTTTGAACAATATTTAATTAAACAAGTCATATTCGAGATGATCAATATAATTAAATACTCATAAATTGACACAAGTCATCAATGAACACGAATTTTCAAACTCTAGTTTTGAGAACATGATAATCCTACATTGATGCAATAGAAATTAATACAATAATGCTTGGTGTACGGGCCCATGCAGGGACATTGGGCACCTCTACTCAATTGGTGATCATCGACGATCAATGGTGACATGGCATGTTAAGTCAACATATTTCTAACTATTGTTGACATGCCATGACACGTCATCATTACCCAATCAACAATCAACATTTAACCATTGATTAAGTGACATGGCTTTGACCATTGACTAAGTGACATGGACCATTGACTAAGTGACGTGGCAAGGCCACGTGACACTACATCATCAGCCCACACAAGAGCTCGTATGTCTAGTAACATTTGAATTAATATAAATTTTAAGTTTGAACTGTTGGTTGTTTTTTAATTGAAAAATTCTATACACTATACTACCATCTCATTAAGTAAGATGTGGCACATTTATCACTATTAAATAATCCTTTATTACATACTTCTTTATCATCTAATGGTGATGAATGTGCCATATACTACTTAGTATGATCAAAATTGAATGAGAGTGTAATGTATAACATTACTTTTTTTAATTAACTAGTCGTGTCCCTACATGATGTGCATAAGTAGCTAGGATTACTCTTTACTGCTTGTTTTATGCTCCACCTACAATCTTCGATATATCAGGTAAAAAGACATTATTTGTGTATTTCAATTGAAGGAATTCACATTTTTGGTTAAAGTTAGATTATTATTTTAAAAAATAACAAGAGCTAATTATTGTTTTATCCGAGGTTATTTATCCATAGATTATTGTTGTTGTTTATTTTCTAGTTCCGATAAGATTGCTACTATGCTATGTCTGCGCTTTAATACTAACTATCCATAGGTAAATGTTGTTGTTTCTTTTCTAGCTCCGGTAAGATTGATGCTATGCCAAGTCTGCGCTTTAATACTAATTATCCATAGGTTATTGCTATTGTTTTTTTTCTAGTTCCGATAAGATTGATGCATGCTATGCAAAGTCTGCGCTTTAATACTAACTAGCCATCCATGCGTAGCTGATTATATATATATTACTATATATATAAAAGCGGAGTCATATAATTCTGCCATGACATTCTACTCATAAAAGTAGGCATTCTACCCATTAAATTTGAAGTGTTATGTTTATGAAGCAGTAAACCTTTCAAAAATAATGTTTCATTATGAACCAATGTAACTTTTAAGTTTCATTTATTTTCTTACATATAAGAATATAAACCGATTCAAGACTTCACCCAAAAGCACTAATTCAACATTTGTATTGTTTTGTATTTTAAGCGGATGTGACATTCTACTCATAAAAATATGCATTCTACCCATTAAACTTGAAGTGTTATGTTTATGGAGTGGTAATCATTTTAAAAGCAATGTTTCATTATGAACTTTTGTAACTTTTAAGTTTCATTTATTTTCTTACATATAAAGATATAAACCGATTCAAGTCTCAATCCAAAGGCATTATTTCAACTTTTATATTGTTTCGTCAAATAAACCGCCCTATAAACTATTTTGAGTTTCTCCTCTATAAAATCTGGTCTCTCTCTAAATCTCTCTCCCTCATACACAACAATCCAAGCATTGTGCTGGTTATAAGCTCGTATAAGAAATATGAATGTGGTCTAGTTCATTACTAATTGTAATTATATTAAATATAGAGAAAAAAAACAGGGGTAGAGAAAGAGATCAATTAAGTTACTGCTCTCTCTCTAGTTTTTTTTTTTTAGAATCTATGAGAAGTAAATTGTGTGAAAATCGCATCTCTTAAGTTTGAAAAAAGCTTTAAGGAAATTTCCAACGAGTTACCGATTATATCCTTTTTTATTAATACAATAATACAAAGCGGCATTGACTCATCATTAAGGAAGTTGCCAAGAGTTAGGATCCATTGATAGGCATGATGTGAAAGCGACATGGACTTCTCTTTATTAAGGAGAGATCTCTACATCCCTTAAGTAGATTCAGGCATTACATACATACGTCCACTGACTAATTTCTTCCATGGCCTTATCTACAATTTCTTCTTCATCCTCTTCTTCTAACACCTTTACATGACTTTACGATGTGTTCTTGAACTTTAGAGGAGAAGATACCCGTGATACTTTTACTGCCCATCTATACCATGCTTTGATTCAAAAGGGAATCCATACCTTCATAGATGATGATGAAGTTAAAAGAGGACATGAGATTTCACCTGAACTCCTCCAAGCCATAGAAGATTCAAGGATTTCCGTCATTGTACTCTCAAAAAATTATGCATCGTCAACATGGTGTTTGGATGAGTTACTGAAGATTCTTGAGTGTAAAAAATTAAAGCAACAAATAGTTTTACCTGTGTTTTACCACGTAGATCCATCAAATATTCGACATCAAAGAAGAAGTTTTGAAGAAGCATTGGCTAAACATGCAAAGAAATTGAATGGAGACATGAAGTTGTAGATGTGGAAAGCAGTCCTACAAGAAGTTGCTAATTTGTCTGGACACCCTTTGAAAAATGGGTATTTCTAACTACTTAATTAATTTGAGCCGTTCATTCATGATTTCCCCCATTCTATCATATGTATAAATCACTAGTTTGCATCTTGTATATATATGGGTTTTACTATGGAACTAAAACATTAATCTCTTTATAAGTTTATTGAAAATTAAAGTTAAATAAATTGAACTAATCACAATTACCTGAACAAAACTATATAAAAATCGAAGTTTTCGCTCGGCCTTTTTATGATCGCCAACCAAAGTACATGCAGAGATTGATTAACTCGAATGCTTTACTTATGTTCTTTGTCTTTCTTATTTTAGTTTATTTTCTGGTTGTGGGAAAAAAATTATTTAGATTATGTTCCTTGTTTTCATACGAAGAGTTGTATTCATTAATTAATACTTTTTCTTTATATTATATATAAAAAGGAACGAATCTAAATTCATTGAAGGAATCGTTCAATAGGTCTCAAGAATAGTAAATCATTTATATTTACCTGTTGCAAAGTATCAAGTTGGATTAGACTCCTAGGTATGGGATATCATGAATTTGCATGTAAGCGTTGGGACAAATGACGTGCGAATGGTAGGGATCTTAGGAGTTGGTGGAATGGTAAGACAACTCTAGCCAAATCAATTTATAACTCAATTGCTTTTGGATTTGAAGTTAGTTGTTTTCTTGCAAATGTTAGTGACACTGCGAATCAAGTGTATGGTCTGGTCCAACTGCAAGAGACCCTTCTTTCGAAGATCTTTGGAGATTGTAAAAGTTTGAAGGTGGATAATATTGATACGAGAATCACTATGATAAAGCACAGACTTCGTTCTAAAAGAATTCTTCTAATTCTTGATGGTGTAGATCTAGGGCGGCAAATAAACCAGTCTGTTCGGTACTTGCTCGGTTAAATTCGAATTGAACTTGACTCGAGAAAAAAAAAACATCGTTCATGAAAGCAGATATCTGCTCGATTTGTAAATGACACATACCCGACAAAACTCGAGTCGACTAAGGCTCATTAAGGCTCGCTCGTTTATGCTTGAGTTGACTCGATGGATTTGTTTTTCTTTTTGGGAAATAAGTTTGTTTCTTTGGAAATTTCGCTCTAATGTTTTTTTGTGTGCCAAGTTTGTTTATGCATTTCAAGAGTAAATATGTTGTTTTTGCATTCTGAAAGTAAATATTTTATTTGCATATTGAACGTTATAAATGCTCATGTTTACATGCTAGTATATGTTCTCTGCTTGTTGAATTGTTGATAACTCATCCCTTAATCTTCATAATATTTTCAGATGACATTGATGGTTCAGCTGGGGATCAGTATTAGAATCTATGGGCAAGATTAGCTGTGAATAATTTGGATATCTCGCAATATTAGTACAATTGTAAATGAAACCTTTTAAGCATATCATCTCTTAGTATCACATCAGGACAAATACCATGTTTAACCCCCGTGGTAGGGTTATAAATTATCATTATACCCGTGGCTGGGTCATATACCATGTTTCACCCCCGTGGTAGGATTATAAACCACCAATATACCCATGGTTGGGTTGTATACCATGATTCACCCCCGTGGTAGGATTATAAACCACTATTATACCCGTGGCTAGACTGTATATCATGTTTCACCCCGTGGTAGGGTTATAAACCACCATTATACCCATGGCTGAGCCTTAACAGAAAACAAAACAGATATCATCGTAAACAGATCACATTTATATACAGAATCAAAATTTCATGCCAAGGAGTATCATGTCATAACAGAGACCATGTTTAACCCCCGTGGTAGGGTTGTGCATTCTGCGAAAAGCCAAGCAGAACATAAATCACCATGATACCAAAGCGATTGCACTCAGAACAGAGACCACTATTATATCTCGTGACGGGGCCAGAGGTCACTATTATATCCCGTGACAGGGCCAGAGGTCACTATTGTATCCCGTAACAGAGCCAGAGGTCACTATTGTATCCCGTGACAGGGCCAGAGGTCACTATTATATCCCATGACAGGGCCAAATGTCACAATTATATTCCATGACAGGGCAAAATATGAGAGGAAAACAAAATCAGAATCACCATATCAGAACCATAATAAAAAAGTCATGCCAAAAGTTTTTCAGATGCCACATCATATCAAAACAAAGTACTGAAATTCAAATCATTTCACATTTTCTAAAAACAAATTCAGAACATCTTCACATCACATGCAAAAATTATCAAATTTTCATATTCGGTCATGTTTACACCAGTCATGCTAGAAAATATTTTATTCTTATACATAATTTCGTGAGTAATGCAGAACAAATAACTGATGTCGTTTTAAATTTCTTTTCATAACAAAACATACATATTTTCCAAAACAGATCTCAGCCCATTTTATTTTTATGCAAAGCCTAGCATATGAATCTTGCTTACCTGAACTTCTTAACCTTTCAGAATACTTTCACAACAGTGCCAAACAAATATCAATTTTCACCTATAGAAAATTCATATAACTTGAATAAATCTCCAATTGAACAGTTACTTCATAATTATACGTGAAATACCTATTTTAATACCTCAAAACCTAACATTTCTCTTAACTCTAAAATACCATCACTTTCTAAATTCATTAGTATCCACTTAATAAATATTTTGTAAAATCATTAGTATCCTAAAATACTAACTTAACAACATAAGCCCACATGCGTCTAAGTCCAAAGAAAAACCTACAACCCATGGCCCACATGAAACACCTCCAAAACAGATAATCGACTAATGCTTTCATAATAAAAGGGGCATAAAGGAAATTTAAAATAACACCCCTCTTCTACAAGCTAGGTTAATAGAGATATTAAAATTTCCTTTTAAGGCAACTACACGAGAGGAAGATCAACTAATGTGCGGCGGCAGCACTTACCCAAGGAAGAACAAAGAGACAGCGGCACAATGGGAGGGTGTGACAGATGCTAGGCTGAGGTGATGGTGCGGCGAGGATGCCGCCGATTAGAGTGGGTGTGGTGGTCCAAGGAGTTTCACGACCAAGCTATGGTCATGTCATGTGGCCGTTTCTAGCGAGAATCTGGCTTCCTTTGGCCATGCTCTGTTTTGAGCAGCAAAAACAAAGGTGCATGTTTGTTTCTACATGCAGGTGGTTGCCGTGGCTTTGGATGTGGGAGGGCTGAGTTGCGGCTATGTGGTTCTTCGTGGGATGGGGTGGAGATGTAGTGGCTCAACAGTGGCAGTTTACGGTGGCTACATGTGAGTTCAAGGCTGGGCTACTTTATGTGGTTCTCGGTCTGCGGCTTGGAGTGGAACTACCTTAAGGTGGTGCGACAGCCACTTAGTCTAGGATTGAGGATGTTTAAAACATGTATAAGATTGAGGGCTAGCAGGAGGTATAAATAGGTGAACGAAAGACCAAAATAAAACTCTAGAGATGAGAGAAAGTGGCGTGCATGCAGTGGGAATGGAAGTGATGGAGTCGTGCATGCAGTGCTAAAAAACAAAATTGGACATGAAACGTATAGAACGTGGAGTCTAAAACAAGATATCACGGGCTTGGTCTTTTTAGCCCGTTCCAAGTATTTGGGCCACATCTAATCCTTAAAAGAAATATATTTATTCCATAAATTTCTTGGCCCAAACCAAGATTCCATCCAAAACAAAATATTTAATAATTCTAACTAACATGGCAAACCCAATAAAAATTTGATATCCGCCAAAATAAAATCTTAGGCCCGTACTCTCTTCCAAAAAAAATTTACTCATAATCTCAAATGGGCTTTTAATACCTATAAACCCAAAAAATTTTGTAAAGCAGGCTTGGCTGGGCCTGGGTGTTACAACACTCGTTGCTTCTTATGTGCATGTGGGCTTATATGAGGCCTTGCCCACAACCTCATAATCTCAACGATATTACTCAAAATGCCTCGTTTTGCCTTCCTTTCCTCTCCAGTTGTTAATATCGTTGCTTTCCTTCCTCTTCTAGCAAATACACCCATGACAATCTCCTTCCTTTCAAGGCCTTGCCCACAACCTTCATCCCACCACCTTCATTCCTCCACCAAGCTACTGGAATGCCCCCCTCTCTACAAGACCTTGCCCACAAAGTGTGGATACAAGTTCTGTAGCTTCCAAAGTAGCCCCCAAGAGCTGTCTTCAATTGGTGCCCCTAGCCATTTGACAAGGACTTCAGTAGCCGCATGGTTTCCGACATTCTTCATTCTCCTTTCAAGGATAACTTCAAGCTCTGGATGTACACTGCCTTCATTGTCCAGAGGCGGAAGAGTAGGCAAAGGAGTAACCTAATCACACAACTTTTTCTTCAGACAAGACACAAGAAAAACTAAGTGGATTTTTGCAATGGAAGGTAGATTAAGTATGTAAGCCATAGTACCAATTGTAGCAGCTATTTGGAAGGGTCCATAATATCTTGGAGACAACTTCAAATTGTGGTGCATTGCCACTGTTTTTTGCCTATTAGGTAGTAGTCTTAAGAAGACCCAGTCTCCAACTTCAATGGACCTATCAATCATATTCTTATCAATAAAAGTCTTCATTATGTTCTGGGTCTTATGCAAGTTTTCTTTCAAAATTGACAGCAACTTCTCCCTAGATTTTAATTGATGGTCTATAGCTGCATTGGTAATAGTGCTAGGGATATAAGAAAGAAGTTTTGGGGAGGAATGATAAGTGGTATTATAACACCACTCTACCAATGGTAACCAGCTACTCTACTCCTTTGGCTTATCCCCAATGTAGACCTCAAGTAAACTTCCAATGTCTTATTCAAAACCTCAGTTTGACCATCGGATTGAAGATGATAAGCTAATGAAAAAGCCAAAGCAGTACTCTACTGGATGCGCAATTTCATGCTTATTAATCTGACATACTTCACATTCATTCACCATCTTCCTGATATCCTTACGCATCCCTTCCCAATAAAAATCCCCCTTGGCTTTTCGCAATGTTTTGAGATAACCCACATGACCTGCCTGTGGATTATAATGGAAATAATGTAAAACCTTATCCTTAAACGGGGACATGGGAACTATCACCAGTTTTCCTTTTCTTAGCAATAAACCTTGTTGCATGGAATAATCACTAGATACCATTTCCCCTTGCTGCAACTGTGAAATAATATTTTGTATGTCATTAGAAAACTCATAACTCTGCTTGAGCTCTTATATCCAAATTGATGTGGGAAAAGAAATTAGGGCTAGTGTAGCTGTATCATCTTCCATCTTCCTTGATAATGCTTCAGCTACTTTATTATCTCTTCCATTTTTATACTCTATTTTGAAGTCATAACCCATCAACTTCGAAATCTATTTCTGATGGGCCTCAATACCTATTTTTTGTTCCAATAAGTACTTTAAGGCTTGTTGGTCAGTTTTGATCTTAAAGGTCTGACCCAACAAGTAAGGTCTCCACTTACCCATTGCAGTCACCAATGCCAACAATTATTTCTCATATGTTGAGAGAAGTAAGGCCTTCCCTTTCAAGACTTTACTAAAGAAAGCTATTGGTTGGCCGTCCTGCATCAAAACACCCCCTAACCCCACTCCTGAAGCATCATATTCAATCATAAATTCCTTAGAGAAATCAAGTAGCTTCAATACTAGAGGCTGATTCACCACTTGCTTCAATTGGAGAAAAGCCTTGGTAGCTTCATCAGACCACAGAAACCAGTTCTTCTTTGGTAGCATTGTCAATGGGGCATCTTTTTTTTTTTTAGAAAAGAGTTAGAGCCACATGTCCGATAATGATCCATCCCCAATTTTATTAATAAACACTCACTTATGGCGGAAGAACAACCCTAATTACATCAAAGAATTACCAACAATGCCCCAACATAAGTTAACGTCTAACATACGGAATACCCAACCTATCCGTTCTAATAAGACCCCTAAGCCTCCCCAACCCGTACTCCTCCCCCAAGAAATCCAATTCCCACCATTAGTACCAAATCTTGCCAAAACATCTGCCATTATATTTGCTTCTCTAAATACATGAACAAACTAAATATTAAGACTAGAAATAATAGACTGAGCTTCCTCCCAAAAATCCCACAAGTACCAATAATTACAAGACCTCGAGATGAACCAACCAATAACAACACTAGAATTCGACTTCACCACCAAATCCCTCAACCCCAACTGTTGGCAGAGACGTAACCCATCTAGGAAAGCATGAAACTCAGCAATGGTGTTACTAACATGCCCATAACAATGTGCAAATCCCCCAAGTACCCGACCATTTGCATTTCGAACAATACCTCCACCACCAGATACACCCGGGTTCCCAATTGAACCCCCATCCACATTAAGCTTGACCATTCCCACTTCCGGCAGGGACCAAGCAATCAACCTTGGCCTATGCTCAACAACCGGCACCAATGAACAGCTAAGATCACACAAAACCAGTCTATCAAGTGAGCCCAAACTCTTGAACTTTCTCATCGACGTAGACAAATCAATGATCAACCCTTTGACCATGCGAATAATTCCCCTCCAATCATATTTCACATCCTCCATATGAGACGCACACCGAGCTCTCCAAAGAGCCCAAGAAATAAGGATAAGAATAATACCACGAAGCCAACGAACTTGTGAGCAATAAGAAGCACGACTCTACCAAATATTAACAACCCCGACCCAAACCCACATAGAAGGTAGATGAACACCAAAAATAGCCGCAAAAAAATCCCGAACCTTTCTTGGACCCTCCCCATCACAAAGAACATGATCCAATGACTCAACCTTATTTGACAAACAACAATGACATTTAGAGGCAAGAGAAATACCAAGTTGTTGATTAGAATCATCCACCGGAATGGCATTTTGATGTGCTCTCTAACATAAAAATGACATCTTCTTTGGCACATAATCTTGCCATAGCCATTTTCGCCAATTACAAACAGTACCGTGAGATCTAACAATCTACCAAGCCGATTTTGTGGAGAAAAGACCCTCGATCGAATGCTTCCAAACCAGCACATCCTTCCCCTCACGAACACGCATCCAAGATTGAAGAATTTTCTCTATTGTTTCCTCATCCACAATCTGCCACAACCACCCATAATTCCACAAAGTCCCATCCCATATTTGTCGAACCTGTAAATTGGCCTCTCCCACAATAGGTAACCGATCAACAATAGGACCATCCCCAAGCCAATTATCAAACCAAAAAATCAAGGATCCTTCTCTAACCAACCATCTCGAATTACTGAACATCAAAGGCAAGACCTGCACAACCCCTTCCAGAAACGGGAACCCTTCAGTACTACCATAGTGTCTAATGAACTTCCTGTAGCAGCCTGTGAGGCCCAATAATCCTCTCAAGGATTTTAATGAGGTTGGAATTGGCAACTCTAGCATTGATGCAATCTTTGCTGGGTCTGCTCTAACATCATCTCCAGAAATAATGTGGCCTAAGTAGTCCACCTCGGTAACTCCAAACCTACATTTGGATGTTTTAGCATATAAGCTATGTTCCTTTAAAACTGTCAGCACTTATCTCAAATGTTGTAAGTGATCATCAAAAGATTGACTATAAACCAGAATATCATTGAAAAAAACCAATACAAACTTCCTAAGGAAAGGCTTGAATACCTCATTCATTAATCCTTGGAATCTTAACCTCTTCACACCTTCCTTAATTGAGAATCTTATCCCCATTAGTAACTTTTACCTGTAGACTAGAATCATTTTAAACTCTCAACTTGGCTGCCTCTGCGATCAATGGATTGTTATTGGTGGCATTGTTGCTTCCTGAATCTACTAAAATATCTACTAAAAAAGACTCAATTTTTCCCAACAACTTCATGGCATTGTTACTGGTGCACCTAGATAATGCATGAATTGAGATCTCCAACTCCTCATCTCCAATTCTCTGCCCATTCTCACAATTAGTAACTACATCAAAACCTTTTTCAACTTCACAATCTTTTCCCTCCTCCACTGACTTCTCCAACTGCAACAAGTAAACTTTTAGATTTTTACAAACATAGGCTGGATTTCACTTCTCATCACAGTGGTAACAAAGGTCATTTCTTCTCTTTTCATCCATTTGAGAAGAAAAAACCTTTTTGGTTGTAAAATTACCCTTTTGCACCCTATTTCCCCCTTCTGATGGTATCTCATAATTTCTTTCAACACTCACCCCACCTTGTCTCCAAGACTTCCTTGAAGTCAAAATTTATTCTTCTTGGATTTTTGTTAATCCAAAAGCTGCACTGAGATTCACTGAATTAAGCATCCTAATAGAGAGTCGGGTTTCATCCTTCAACCCACTCAGAAAAAAAAATTGAGTTTGTATTTTTCTAACAACCCTTTTAGCCTATTTGAAAGGCTTTCAAATTTAGCCTTGTAAGAGGCTATAGAAGTTGTCTGCTTTAATATTGTCAAAGCTTCCATAGGGTCATCATAATCTATTGGCCAAAATCTTACCAACAATGCCTTAACAAATGTATTCCATCCCGTAAATTGCCCCCCATCTAAGGCATCATGATACCACACCAACGCCTCCCCTTCCATGTGATAGGAAGCCACCAACAGCTTCTGATTAGGAGGTGTATGGTTGAATTCAAAATATTAGGTGACCTTAAAGATTCTCGTAGTAGGATTATTCCCATCAAAATGGGGAAAATCCAAATGTATTCAACTTGGTAAAAATCCCCTCTCTTCATACCCTTTCTCTCTACTTTCCACATGATCATCATATACAAAATTCACTTGTCTAGACTCAACTAAAGATCTTATCATATCATTTAGTTGCACCTTCTTGTTACAACTTCAGCGCAATAGATCTTGTTCCTTCCGTCATAAGAGGATCGCCTATCTGATACCAATTGTCAAGTAATGACAAGTATCAGAACTGACTTCACACCAACAAGAACTTCGAATTAAGAACGAGCAAGAACAAACAAAAAATCAAGAACAATCAAGAATGACTCGAGAACGTAAAAAATTTCATTATTCCTTCCCCATTCTCGTTTATATACACACATGTACGATTCATGACTTATTAAACGCACTGTAACATTAAAAGAACTAAACACAGCACACTACACGTAAAACACACGCTACACATTTCTACACAGATAAAACACATTGTTTTATTAACTCAGAACACCCCGTTCCACCTTCCTTTCCTCTCCAGTCGTTAATATCATTGCTTCCCTTCCTCTTCTTGCAGATACACTAATGTACGTATCTACTGGAAGATACACAAAGGGTACCCGTGACAAATACGTGGCAGAGTCAGGATTTGAATTCACAAAGGGGAAAACGCAAAACCATGTGGAGTTGAACAAAAAAGAATATATATAACTAAAGACCTAATGACAAATTCACAAAATCTTGATTATTATTTACAACATCTAAACATAATTTGTAACTGATTTTTCACGCTCAGTGTTAATTTATTTGCAGCTTGCTGGTTTCATGGTTAATGGAGTGTGTGCTTGACGAGGACAGTGAAAATGAACTATGTATAGAGAATTAGGAAGAGTTATGCATTCAAGCCCAGAGCGTGCACGTCTCATGGAAAGGTATTTGAAAACAAAAAGTGGATATTTTCAAATGGGTTCCACTTTTTTTTTTTTTTTTTAAGAACTTGCACGAGACTTTCACATGCACAAATCATATTTCCAATAATCAGCTTCTGCCAATGGTCTGCAGTGGAAAAGCTTGGCTTTCTCAAAGCGGATCGATCTTTGTGTTACAAAGTTTTAACTGTGATATTTAAGTGGTAAGCTTCCTTACTTGTAAGACTTCAAGATGTTTTTCTTCCGTCCAATGTGTACATTTAATCAATTATAGTCTACTGCTTAAGCCTAAATATGTAATCTGCAACCAAGTTTGTGGAGCACTTGGGAAAGAATAATTGATCCATTAAACTTTCAGTGCCCCTCAACAGGTGGTACGGTCTTAATACTATGGTCAACATTACTGTGAAAATAAAAAATCAAGATAAGGCTAGGTTTGCAGTTAGGTGCCAGAGGAGGAGGATAAGGAATGGACAGTTCAGTGTTAAGAATACATGAAAACTCAAGTGAAAATTAATGCTGCATATAAAAAGTTTGATTTTGTCGAATGTGGGGGTAAAAGGATACTAACGTTGTTTGAAGAACTTTACAAGGCATGGATGAGTATTTAACTGTTAAAGCTGAAAGAACATTCCCCTGGTCCTACTCAAATCTAGCTCTTGGTTGGCTGTTTTTTCAGAAGGCATGCAATTTTTTAGCAGTCTGTCTCTTTTTCCCAGTTCTTAGCCCCTCCCTCCCTCTCGATTGAGTACCGACAATACTTATTATTGTTTTTTCAGCCAGAAGCAGATAGGATGGGACTCAAGGAGTAGTTGCTGCTTGTGGTATGGCATTTGGGGTTTTGTATGTAAAGTTGATCAGCCGAAGAATTCTAATGGGAGAATGCATTGATGCAATGAAGGCTCTATCGATTTTCTTTAGAGGAGTGGTGCATATTTCCCTCTCATAACAAAGGTCCTTGGAGAGATTAGGCAGCGTTGTTCATATTAAGAAACTTCTTAGGAGTTTAACCTTATTTGTGTTTTTGCATACATGTTATGTTGACATAGTTTTCACTTGTTCGCCTTCTGTTCATAGCATGTGTCATTATCTTTACTGATGAAGCTATGATTACTACTACCAAATTTCTATATAACCACCCTGATCCAAGATTTGAATAGCCACAACCTCCACAGCTAACAGAACTGCTCTTTTACGGCATACACATGGAAAGCAAACAAACAATAATTCAGGACTCACCCAGATACAATTTTTTAATGAATATATCCAAAGTGAACTATATACATGTTATGCATCCCAAAGATGGCAACAGGAAGGTGAAACAAAACGAGAAACATGAAAATATTTCCAGGCACCAAACTTCAAAGCAGTTGGTATTTATTTATCAATACATATTTAGAAGGAAAGGAATGTATCTCTGTATTGCCCGGGTAAGGTAAGGGAAGCCCTGGTGCTAAGTTGATTCACAAATCATCATCATCATCAAGGTAGTAAGTTGGTCAACAATGGGACCTTGAGAACCTTCTGGTCAGACATGCATCGCGAGCTATAAATTTGAGTATATCAAGTGAAGGTCATGAGATTATCAATCCAAATGAAGACAGCCACCGCCACATTGAACTCCTAGTCTGTTCTCTGCAGCCACCCAAACTGAAGAGAAAGAATGTATTTCAGTAGAGTAAAGCACAAACCATGAAAAAGGAACACTGAATTCACCATGTCTGAAAATTACCTTCCATGCATACATTCCAAAGAAGGCTATTATATCTGCAGACCAGACAACTGCAAAGGACTTCCAAAAGAATGGGATTATAACATTGAGCAGTGGAACAACGAGAAAGAGATAGTTAAGAGCTTCTTTCTCATTCTTCGAGCAGTCTCGAGCCCGGAGTGAAGGAATTGCTGAAAGAAAGTGAGAGAAATTGCTTGGGTAATTAAATTTTACACAAACTGAAATGGCTGTCTAGTGTGAGCCATATGTGAATTTATCCAAAACCTCATACTACCTGTTATTGTGTATGAAATTGGTAAGAAGTTTTGAATTACATTGGGAAGCTTAACATTTCAGATATGGCAAACAGAACTAAAATTTATATGAGAACATAAATTGGGTGTCCTCCACGCGGATTTGTCAATATAATTTTTCTTAAAAAATAATAAGCCAGAGGATTTTGTAAACAAGTGGTCGTAAATCTTGCTTCATCAAATATTATTTTAAGAAGAATCTTTAACGTGTAAAAAAAACATTATAGAGAAATGAAACGTTTTAGATGGAACACCTAATGAAATCTAAAATAAAAAAGTGATATTGAAATTAGTGACTGAAGGCATAACTTACTGAACATCCAAATGGACCACATTCCCATTAATCTCCATATGTCCGGTTCGTTTGATGGGAAAATGAGATTAAACGACAGAGCTCCACCCAACAACATTGAGACATAGCCTTGAACCTCAAAAACAGTATATAAGGCAGTTCCAGGAACAGCAGGGTTTTTGGTAGCTGTGGAAGCCCTTGGTGCAAAGGTTGCGGCAGTTTTCTGAACCACCTGTTGAGGAAATGCGAAATAGAAATCGTAAAAAGCAAGCCCTATGTGACTCCCTCTCAGATGCAGTGTAAGGAGAAACCATTGCAAGATATAAAATAAAACAGCCGCTGGGACTTGGCAATTCGCAGGCCTAATGCCACAAGTGGGGAGCTTCAAAGACCCGAAACCTTGGCGTTAGATCAACTACTCAAATTTAGGACTATTATCCAATTTATCACCTCTCAGTACCCTTTCTTGAGCCATATGAAGCATCTATTACTGAGGTAACAAAATGAAAGAAATTAACCCAGAAGTTAGTTCAGATGGGCATTTTCAAAATCAGATCAAACTCAATGTTCCAGGTTCACTCAGTAAAGAGGAAGCTTGGACCAACCTTTTTGAGGTCTTTTTCGACAGCGGCGGCGGATGGAGTGGAGGCTTTGCTTGCTTCATTGGAGTCTACTCGTGTTTCTTCCTTGGGATCCTCTACCGTCTGTGTATCTATGTCACTGTGACTGGCATTTAGTTTGAAGCACTTGGTGCGACAGTAAGCATGGGACAAGCCGTTTCTTAGGATAGGAATAGTGAAATGGAACCTTGAAATCTGGGTGTTGCCGAAAGACGTTGGGATCAGGGTGTTCATGTTGCTAACACTCTTCTCAGTTGAGTTCTACAGAGGAGGCAGCGAGAGATAAGGAACGTATGGCAGCTGAGACGAATGACAAATCGGAAAATGGTGGCGTCTTCTAATTTTTTTAATTATCTATTTCTATTTTTGAGAATAGATAAATTTAATTCTTTAAATGATCTATTTACATTTTCCTCACGTGCGGGTCACCAAAGTTCAAAATCAAAGTCTTCCTTCTCATGCCACCTTTTAAAAGTCGATCCGTTGTTCTTACTCAATAAACAGCCCTCCAATAACGGGCCTCCACGTTAGCCTTCTATCTTTTATATTGTAGAGTTGCCTACACCTGATTAACTCATTACAACCCTACCCTCTTGTGTCTTTAACACAATATTCATCTTTCACTTCATCCCAACCCGTAACTGAAATCTCGACCCCACACTCGTCCCTGACGGCAACTCGACCCCCCGAGCCAGGTGTAGGATGGAGCTCGAGCCCCCAACCGCCACAAATGGAGCTCAACCCCCTAGAGAAAAACTCACAGCCCTCTCGTGTCCTCTTCCTCATCCAAACCAAAGTGAGATCTCGACCTTCCATTTTTCTAATCAACTAAACAATAGAAAAATTGCAAGCTAAATCTTAAGTTCTTAGGACGCTCACCCCAGTTTCTTCTTTTGATTCCATAGGCACCCACTGTTCTTTGCCCAAATGTGAACAATGGATTAAAATACCACCTCAGTCTCAACAAGATATATGCATGCCTCAAAGCACCATGCTTCAAAAAGTAAGCCTTTTTCTTAGATGAAAGCCCATATCTGCATAGAAATAGCTAAAAAGGAATATAAGAATCAGATTTTCTCTTTCAACAGTGATCAATAACCACTGTAAATGAAAATATTTAAATATTTATTTTCTTTTTGGTAACTAAGAAATGGAAGACGAGCAAAATTACAACCTTGTAGAATTTTCATTGTTTATGAGATGAGCAAACAAAGCACTTTACAAACACTACTTTGTTACTCATTTTCTCATCACCCAAAATCAAGCCAAGACTAGAAGCTTCAAAAGTCAATGACCACTGTGCATATTGAATATTCAGAAGAACGCAATTCGCATTTCTTATTTTGCTCAGCAACCAAACATTTCTATGCCGTCATTCACGAAGCTATGAAGTGGGGAAGGGGAAGGGGTTTTTGTGGGGAATGCCCAAAGGGGTACGAGTTTGAGGGTAGATGGTGGGGACTTCTTTTTCTCTTTTTGGGTTTAATCAACTGTGTGTTTGTGTATTGTACAATATCCCTCCTTTCTTATGTGTCTGATGGTTATTAGCGGGTTGTTTATCTCCTATAAATAGTTGGGCTGTTCTGAAGCACTTCTGTTTTAACAATTATCATGTGTTATCATAATTAGGTGGTAGAAGCAGGTGGCCCAATACAAATTGAGACCTGATACAAAATAATAATAAAATGTGACATTTTTTACTTAAAATTTTAAAAAATATAAATTATTATTTAAAATTTTAAATAGAATGAAGCTTTACTTAAAATTTAAAATTGTATGTTTTATATAATAATTAAAATGAGGCTTCATTGTAAATTTTCTCTTAAGCTTCAATTTAGGGAAATTATTTAAAAATATAAACATTCATTAATTTAGATATAAAATTTTATCCTTTTTTTTTTGTTTTCATATAAAATTTTGAACTTGGGCCTTGCACACATTAAAAATATTGAGAATGGTGCTATATTCAAAATTTAGTTTAATTTAACAAAAACTCTATATGCAATCACTTTTGTGTACTACTTGTGCATTCCACTAATGTGATTGATTGCGTCACTTTTTTTTTAATATAAAATAACTGTTCTGACTAATAACATTAGTGGAGTGTGTTAAAGTCGTGTTTTGTACGCCTTTGAGCCAGGTTCCAGCAACTCAGGCTTTCAAATCTGAGACTATGAAAATAGAGAAGAAAGAAACTGGGAGATGATGGTCTTAGAGTCGGGGAGTCTTCAATGCCAAAGTTAGTACAGTATTTTGAAAATTTGTAAATAATGAAAGAGTCTAGGAATCAGAGAACTTTTCTCGTACCTAGAAGTTGTTATTTAAACTGGGAGTCTGGGGGGACATATCGTGTCTGCCCCCATGGAGTCAGTGTCCTTTTTACTATTCTTTTTGTCATAGTCTTTTAACGCAGCGTGTCTCTACAACGACGTCAATGATGTGGCTTGTAATAGTGTCATTAATGCGGCGTGGTTACTCGATTTGCGTTACCCTGCTGGTGCCCTTGGTGGTCTGTCGATGTCTCCTTATCAGAGGATCGAGGGTCCCCCTTACTTCCCACCCAGGACATTATTCAAGGGGTCTCCTAGACGAAGAGTCTCATCCCCCTACAGTACGCTCCCTCATCGAGGTTGCGTCCAGGGGGGTTAACTTGTTCTAGGCTGGATCTTCGTTTCTTATTCCCTTAGTTGCCATTCTCAGGGCCACTAAGACAGAGGGGAGAAAACCCCTTATAGTTACCCCATTAATTCTCATTGGATTGTATGTTGGGAATTCCTTTTAATCTTAAACCCATCTTGGTGTCGAGGCCTGGGGCCGCCCTGATGACATGTGTTCGGCTCCAAAGGCTAAAGTGGCCTCCTGTCACTTGGCTTCCCTAGTAAAGTTTCTCTTTCCATCCTTGTTGGCACGTCTCCCGACAATTATTCTTGTATTCGATGGCGTCTTTCAATTGTGTCAGTATAGAGGGCGTCAGGCAGCTCTTCACCTTCACGTCGCTTTGTGGTGTGTATTTTTTAGGATTAGAAGTGTCTCGTACCTCTTCCTTCTACTACGAGGCATGGGAGATTAACCGATGCCTTCTTCCTTTATAAGTGCGATTGGATCATGGTCTTGTCTCATTTCTCCACATCATAATCTCATTGCCCTCATTTCCTTCTAACTCCCTCGTATTTTCCTATGTACTCATTTCTCCTTTCTCTACTACATTCCTCCTCCTCGTCAATGGCCCTGAGAAATCTACCCAACTTGTGGCTTCCAGTGGGGGAGATGCACCAGAAGTTGGCGACATCAGACCGTCTTTCTTAGGCAGCACTTGGCGTTCAAACGCCCAAGCAGCGACACTAGCATCTCTGGCCCTTACCTACCAGGTCCCAAAAACAGTAATCTTCGAGATCCCTAGTCCACATGAGGGTGTCGTAGATGCTGAGAGTCACTCTTACAGAGTTGCTCTCTTTCCTTCCATGTTTTTGTGTGGCTTGAGACTTCATTTCCGTCGCCCCATCCTTGATTTGCTAAATCGCCTCGGTTTAGCCCCGTCCCAGCTTCACCTGAATGCTTGGAGGATTTTGATTTGCTGCAGTATCATTTGGTAGCGTGCCTTGCTGGAGTCGAACCCGAAGCTGGCTCACCTCACCAGCTGTGAGTTCTTCCTGACTCACAAGGTTTTGCAGCAGAAGAGGAACATTTGCAAATTCAGGGTGATGGATGCCCTCGTTAATCTGGAATTGCAATACCAAAGGTGAAGGACTAGTCCCCGAAGTTCTTTTTCGTGTTCAGCCGCAGATGGAAATTCCTGGTTAGTCAAGTGAATCGTCACGAGTTCTCGGTTCATTCGAACTGATCGGGGAAGGGTTCCTGAGGATAAGGCGGTTCGTCCGACAGCGATCCTTGCCGAGTCGAGACGTATCGCCATTGTTAGGGAGTGGGTGAAGAAGAACTCCACCAGTGTCTTCTCAGAAGCCCTTCTTTCCGAGGAGAGCCTAAGGATTTCTTTAACTCCCCTCAGTCATGTTCCTTTTGACGACAAGATGATTATTGCCCTGTCTCGGGTCACTCCTGCTCGGAAGCGTCCCTTGAATCCTTCTCCAACGAACAAGGGGAAGAAACCTCGCTTGGAGGGGCTAAGGTCGACATCAGACCCCTTTTCGGAGCCTCGATTTAGGAAGGGCGGGCGTTGGCTATGCCTAAGGCCCATCATCCCGTCATCCTGGTGACATTGGTGGAAGCGTCCCGTTGTGCTGTTGGCGTGGAGGTGCTGGCGGAATCTTTTTCTTTGGAGCCCTTGAACCCATCGGAGTGAGGCCCCTCGGCTTAGATCCCTACAATGCTACCCCCAGCAACTGGTGTCTATGGCATGCTCTCAGAAACTTATGACCTTGACGCCCTACTCCTAGAAATTGGCGGTCAGGATCCCCTGGTGGGCTGACACGGGGCAACATCCTCTGGGGGTCTCCTCCACTTATTCTACTCGTTCTGCTACCGACAATCGCTCTTTTGAAGGCAGGGTCGAGGCTTGCTCTGGGGGGCCTCGGCTCTGCGACACCGCCTTCCATAATGTCTTCGCCTGCTATCATGGGACTGGACGATCGGTTTCTATGGAGGGTGGAGAGGAGCTCGAGTCTCTTGGAGGATTGGACTCCGTTATTAAGAGGGCAGCGGCGGCTACTTCTAGTAATTCTGTCGTGGAGGCAGAGCACCAAGCAAAAGTGGTCTCCTTATAGATGTTGTAGTCGGCAAAGGTTCGGGGGGTCCGTGCGAAGATCCACTTGCCCAGGTAGGAATGGTTGCTGAAAAGGTTATCCCTCCTTACGTAGAAAGCATTGAGGGTCAGCCTCCGACCCTTGCAACTGCGGAGGTTTGTCACGGAGCTTGTCGGACCGAGGTGGCCACACAAGCACAAGCACTTGATGTAGAGGGTTTGGTGGAAGTTATGCCCTCTTTGGCCTTGCTAGAAATGGGGGGTGCCACGTAGAAGCCATCAGCTAGGTCGCCAAGTGTTTGTCTGGCTTCTTCCACAAGGTTTGACAAGTTCTTTTTCTGTCTTTTTCCTTTCTTTCGCTATTTTCTAAATTCCTTTTATTGACTGTTTCATGTTGGTCTCTCTTGTTGTCAAAGTTCCTCTCATCTAGCAACCTTCATTGTGAACGAACAAGAGCCTGTTTTGCAAGAAAATCAGGCCCATAGCGAGATGACCTGGACTACCCTCCTGTATGCTTGCGGTGAAAGGGATGAGAGGGAGCGGCTAGAGCAAGAGCTGAGGAAGGTACAACTTGCCTCGGAGGTGGGTAGTAAGAAAACTGAGAAGCTTAGTCGCCGTCGGAAGAAGATAAAGGAGAAAGCGAGCGAAGACACCTAGTGGGTGGGAGGCTTGGAGCGATTGTGGCTAATCTTCAGAGTGACTTGTCCCGAGTGCAGGATGTCACCTCCCGCCTGGACAGCCAGTTGAAGTTGGTTGTGGATGTTTGCGATACTGCGTGGGAGCATGGGTGTGTTGAGGAACTTAGGTTGATGCGGGACCACATTCTGGAGAGTTCGCAGCTGCTTTTAAGATTTGCAATGGAGAAGATGGGATTTGACCAAAGGTGGATAGCTCTTGTCATGAGATGTGTTACTTCTATTTTTTACTCTTTGCTTATCAATGGATCTCCATAGGAAAAATTTGCTCCATCTAGGGGGATTAGGCAAGGTGGTCCCCTTTTACCCTACCTCTTCATCCTATGTTCTGAAGTTCTCAGCAACCTTCTTAACACTGCATAATCTTCTGGTTTGATCACTAGGCTTCCTTTGGCTAGGGGTCAAATTCATATTAATTATCTCTTTTTTGTAGATGACAACTTACTTTTTTGCAATGCAAATTCTTTGGATTGGAGTAGACTTTTCAAGTTGCTAGATTCATATGAGAAAACCTCAAGTCAAAGGCTCAATAAATATAAGACTTCTATCTACTTTAGCAAGAATACTCGGAAGAAACAAAAGAGATCATCATTAACATAGCAGGTATAAGGGCCTCTACATCCTCTGAAAGATACCTGGGCCTTCCCGCACTAGTGGGGAAATCTCGAGCCAATACTTTCAAAGGTTTGGTAGACAAGGTGAAGGACATATTGAGAAGCTGGAAATCTAAACTACTATCACAAGCAAGCAAGGAGGTCCTACTCAAAGCAGTTATTCAAGTCATTCCCACTTATAGTATGGGCCTTTTCAAACTTCTCAAGCATCTGTTACAAGAGCTTAATAAAGTCATGAGAAGCTACTAGTGGGGTTAGCAAGCATAGGAGAATAAGATTCATTGGGTGAGTTGGCATCAAATGAGGAAATCTAATAAGTTAAGAGGTCTAGGGTTTAGGGAATTTGAGAATTTTAATACTGTCATGTTAGCCAAACAAGGATGGAGGCTAGTCCAAAATCCTATTTCCTAGTTGCACAAGTACTCATAGCAAAATATTTCCCAGCAAGTGATTTCCTTAAAGCAAATGGGTAGCAATCCTTCATATATATGGCAAAGTCTCCTAGCTGCAAGACCTTTGCTTGAAGGACTTTTATGGAGAATTGGTAATGGCAAAACAGTAAGCATATGGTCTGATAAGTTATTTCCTTAGCAAACCACTTTTAAACCCCAAAGTTTAGTAAGATTTTTACAAGTTGATACCAAGATCTCAAATTTGATAGACATATATACGAATCAATGGAATGAGTCCTTAGTAAATGCCATTTTCTCCAAAGAAGAAGAAACACTTATAAAAGCAATTCCAATAAGCACTTGTAATAGACCTGACAAGCTTATTTAGAGATGCACCAATAATGGCATATTTAAAGTCAAGAATGCCTACCGTCTTAGTGGAGAAATACAAGATCGTGCAAAAGGCCAATCTTCAAACCAACAGACACAACATGAAGGCTGGACAAAGATATGCCACATGAATATTCCTAATGCCAACAAAACTTTCGTCTGGAGAGCATGTGTAGATGCTCTTCCAACAAGGGCTAATCTCTTCAAAAGGAATGTGGTGGACAATCCTAAATGTCCTTTCTGCAAACAAAGTCCTAAAATAGTGGAGCATGCATTGTCGGAATGTCCTTCAGCCTATGATGTATAGGGACAATGCACAAAAAGTATTCAGAAGAGTGGATATGAAAGCCAAGTCTTTAAGGAGCTATTGGAAATAATGTTTGATGTGTAAAACAAGGAAGATATGGAGGAATTTGCTGTTGTTTCCTGAAAAATATGGAAGAGGAGGAATGAATATATTTTTAAGGATAACTTTACACATCCTTCCATTTTAGTGCAACAAGCTAAGAATTTAATGGCTAATCTCACAACTTAAAGACACAACTAGTAGTTTTAGAATAGGAAGTGTAATGACTGCAGAATGGGAGGCACCCCCTCAAGAGTCTTTCAAACTTAATTGGGATGCTGCTCTTGATAAGATTCACTGCAAGGTTGGTATAGGTGTTGTTATACGTGATTGGGAAGGCAAAATCAGGGCAACATTAAGAATGAAAAGGGATCTCTTTCCCAACCCTTTGCTAGCAGAAGCAATTGCTGCCCTGCATGCTACTTTATTCTATCAAGACTTGGGTTTTAAAAACATTATCCTCGAAGAAGATACTCTGCAGGTAGTCCAAGGAATTAAGAGCATTCACAATGGCTTTTGTAAAATATAATGAAAGTTGCTCAAAAGTCCATTCCAATAGATTTTGTATTTTATCTTTATTATACACTTTGCTACAATAATTCCTCTAGATGTATAGGATATTCTTCACAACTCTAAAACATTTTAAAATAACTTCTCTCTCCTCTAATTTCTTTTCTCACTGCTCGAAAGTTATCATATTTTCATTTTAAGCCTTCTCTCTCATTTGATGGTATAATACTTAACATTTCATGGCATCA
This sequence comes from Juglans mandshurica, assembly GCA_022457165.1. Lineage (NCBI taxonomy): Eukaryota > Viridiplantae > Streptophyta > Magnoliopsida > Fagales > Juglandaceae > Juglans > Juglans mandshurica. The sequence continues at coordinate 23,662,427 of CM039623.1, forward strand.
CTGTATATAATAATAAAAATAAAAAAAATTATGCACCTTCGAGTGTAGCTACATTTTATGACTAGCGTTTTTTTCTTATTCGGATGAGAGAGTGGATACGGTAGAAGTGTTGTTTTGTGTATTATCTTTTCTGTTTTCATAATATACTTAATATTCTCATAAATATAATCTCTTTTCTTTAATCAATTTATATTTTGGTTTAGTTTATAATTTTGGATTAATTTAAAATAAAACATAATTATATGACATTGTATACGGAGAGATATTACAAATACCAAATGATATGTAAATATCATTGATAATTAGAGAAAATATTTAAAATGAATAAAAAATATAAAAAAGTATAAGCTAATGTATGGTATATTGTAAAAATCAATATATAAAATAGAAAAAATAAATTTTGATGATATATTTTGAAAGAAAAGATGAAGAAGTCATTAAAAATGCTCGAATAGTTCCTAAAGAGTTAGAGACTAGCAAAGGCATGATAATGGCTGATACACGTTCTTTGCTGGCTAATTTTGACTCTTGGTCATCGGAAGAAATAAGTATAAAATTGTTCATGCATTGGGAAATGATGCCCTTACAAAGCACTGTCATTGTTATTGAGGAAATTTCTGATTGTATTCATCCTCTTCTACAAGAGTGTTAGGAATAAAACAAGGCTGTTTATAAATATACTAGGTGAAAATAATGTGCAATGCACGTTTGCTTAATTTATGTTTAATTTTTTTGTTTAGAATTATTATTTTTATTAATAAGGACATAATGTTTTAGGTTAATTAAATAACGATGTAATGTTTATATAATTTATAAATAATTACACATTGCGATATATTATAAAAAAAGAGAATTAATAGAAGCTTTAACATGATCCTATAAATAAACATCACAAGCAAAATAGATCATTGCATACCAAAATATCTATCTCTACAGTATTTCTGGAATATGCAGGAAAATACAGAAAAAAAGGTGGTGCAGCCGATAAGATCAAATGTGCATTATTTTGAAATTAAACTTGGGAGGGAAAACATTTTTATACTTTCTCTAAACAAAATTGAAATATTGTTTCCAAGTAACAAATAATTAGAATATAAATTATTTGTGGAAACATCAAATGATTCATATTTTGAATTAATGTTTCTGTTGGATTTTTATTATAATGCTTTCTTATTATAATGAATACGAAAAGACAAATCTACATAAATCTATTTTCCTATTATAACATATTTTCAAATTGGAAATTGAATCCATGATTTATTATTATAATAAATCTGTTTTATTAGCATATTTAAAGATATTAATAGTGGAATAGAAACCAACAAAAACTATAAAAGTAGCCACAAACAGAATGTAAAGGAAAATACGATTGTATCCCTGTGTTCTGTAATTATTACAAACGGGGGGAAAGTTAATGAAAACAAGCATATTCCGTTAAAACAAGAAATTTCTGTTAAAACAAGAAAATTTCATTTCATAGGCTCTTTATATATATATATATATGTCATTTAAATTAATAAGTTCTGATATATATTTTGATGAAAATTTGATTGCTATTCATTTTATCAAACTAACCTCCATTTAATATACAATTGTTAAGATACTTATAAAATAGTTCAAAATTAATCATTTTTAATAAAAAAATAATTATATTACGCGTCGTAATTTTAAAAAATATATCTTAACAGCAAATAAATTATTATTATGTTAGTGGAGAAGAAACGTTAAAAATAGTCGAGAGTTTACAACAAAACCTATTAATATATTTATTATGATAAACATTGTTATAAATATAAAAAATTTCATGTATAGTCATTTTTTGCGTACTTTTTGTATATTCTATTAATGTAATTACTTTTAATATAAAATAATTATTTTAAACAATTGAAATGTATAAAAAATAGGCAAAAAATTTTTAGGGAGAAATTAGTAATTTCAAAAACCTAGAGAGAGTCACTCCAAGGACCAATCACATTAGACCTCTCTAAAAACTAATGTATCCATTCGATTCGACTGGTATATACCCTCCAATGGTGGGAAACCCGGAAGGAACAGCAACAAGTCCATCATGCGGATGTTCTCATTGGTCTCCAAATGCGAGCCTTTTCACTCTTTTGTTTTTAATCCTACCGAATGCTTTGGGACTCAAATTTAGGATTTGAATTTGTGTCTGAATTATTATTTTTTATTTTTATTTAATGAATAAAAATATATTTTTTAATGATATTATGAATATTTTTTATTTATTTTTAAATATTTATGATAATTAAAAAAATACATTGAAAAAATTAAATAAAAAACCTATTTTTACCTTTTCGGTGAGTTATCGGGCTACATCCCGTAGCGGTACTCTAATTCGTTTGGAAGTTGAGATCATCTCAACTCATCTCAACTCATCATTACAACCTTTTTAAATTCTAACATAAAATATAATAAACAATTCAACTTTTTTAAATTCTAAAATAATAATAATAATAAACAATAATATTCTAATAATATTTTATCATCTCAATTCAATTCAACTCAACTCAACTCACTTCAACATCCAAACCAATCCTCAAGGCTTTAACCGCTCAGAAAATATATATTGCAGCCTATTGTTTGTTGAAGCCGCCGCATAGTTAATGAATTGAGTGAAAAAAAAAAAAAAAAAAAAATTTGTGTGGTGTGCTGCGGCTTCCGGCTCATCACATCTCTTAAGAACTATTTTTGGCTCTCTCCTTAAGCCACTTAAGATTGATATTGTATTTTCCCATATGACTTTCAGTTTGACTGGTAGTTACAGACAAGGATTTTCCTTAATTAGATTCATTATTTGACGTACGTTTGATACAGATGCTTGATTTTCATCTCAATTATAGATATCCCCGAGCTACATTCTGTGTATTCATTATTTGATATATCTTTCCTGGAACTGAGAAGAAATAAGTGAACCAACATTTGTAATTTCAAAAAGATTGGCAGTTTCTGGGAAAATTTGGAATTTCCCGGACATGGGTTTTGCCGATTGTGATTTACATTGAGAACCCATTAACGGATTTGTCAAATTCGATGAAAAAGTGATGTAATTGCAGTGATCGTATCGGCAGAAAGAGGCCCTTATGGCGAACTTTCTCGGTGGGTTTGTATTACCTCTGCTGCTCCTAACAGGTATCTTTGGAAATTGTTCTTGGATAGCTTATAATATTTAAGTTTGTTTATATGTATGCTCATTTTATTAATATTAATAGCAATATTATAATGATATTATTTCATATTTTGTTGCTTAATTGTGATAGGAAGATCATTTATTGCGAGTGAAACGGATGGTTCAATTGCTCTTGAATTGAATTAGATGATATAATTGAATTTCAACCACAAATTATAGGAATTGAATTGAATTCTGGGTAATGTGTTACGTTTTGTATAGCTATTTGAATGAGCCCCTTTTGATTTTTCCATGGCAGTTGACATGAGTTAAATTTGTAACATGCTTGTACCGTGATTCTGTGTAGCAATTTTTGAAATTTATATATGGGGCTAGTTTGAATTCACGTCTCATTAGTGAGGAAAGCAATATTGCCTTCTCTTAGCCAAAGATCCTGTAGACAGAGCTTGCACACTCAGACACATATTATGTAGCAATATGTAAATTTCTTTCTGAGCTTCATTAGCAAGTTGCTATCGTTAAATCCAGTGCTTCCAGGCTATGGAGACACAAGTGTTCATGCATGCTTCACCTGAAGTAGGTTGCTAATTTTGACATGTCCTCCCCTCTCTCGTTGTTGCAGCTGCTGTAATCAACTGGAATTTGATCGCTCTTGTTGATTTGATAGCCTTCCTTCTCGTTCAATATAATGCATCAAAAATAGGTAAGCTGCTCTCTGCTTTTCACTTTCATGTTGCTTTAATGCCACTTGCATGATGTTTATCATTTGGAATCCTTTTTTTTTGGGTCGGGAGAAGTTGAGGGTGGAATTGGGGGAACTCAGGAACTGGAATGACCAGGAAAGATATAATAGAGGCTACAATTTTGGCTTGGGAATAAAAGCAAGTATGCAATGCATTTAAGAGAGTGAAAGTTCATTATAAATCTCTTGGGTGGGAAGTTTTACTCCTATATATGCTTTTAGTACATTCCATATGATAAGTTTGCCTCTTGAATATATTGCAGCCTTCTGATTTTGTGCATTGTGGATTGATTAATATAAAAAAAGAGTCCATTGATTAAGCAATCTTTATCAATGCTTAGGTTTGGCTCTATAATGCTGCTTGCTGTTACCTTGAATGCTATAATTTAGCGTATTATGCTATTATCATTATTATTATAACTCTAATACACCAATTACATTTTTTTGGTAGGGTTTCGCTTCCGAAGGCGGTTTTTATTATTATGGCCCCTTATCATCTTTTCCTTCCTTGCCATTCTTTCTCAAGTAACATTTCTTGTTATATGGGCTGTTGAGGGAAATAAATGGAGCTTGGCGGAAACTTGGTGGGCAAAACTGATTGGACTCATGACGTAAGAATTGATCTTTTTTATTTTTATTGCTTAATTTCTTTGTCAAAACTGATGCTTTGTCCTTTGTTGTACGCTTATGCAGGATTCATACCTGGAAATCTTCCTCTGTAATTTATTTCCTGGTTGTACAACTACTTGCAGTTTCTGTTGCTTTAGTTGATATATATGGGAATAGACTTGGTCTGGTTCCATGGCGAGCTTCTTGTTGGGGTCATCTCTTGTCAGTTGTTGAACATTTAGGTTTGTATGTAGTTCATCACATCCCTAAATTTTATTCAAATTATTTTTTCTTCCCTTTTTTAATTCCCTCTCTATGATCCTTTACCGTTCAATTGCAAATTTGAGTGTTTGATGTCCTAAATAGAAATTTGGTGTTGCAAACTGAACTTGATATACAGAGTAGTCATACATGAGCTCTCAATTTTGAGTTTTTGGTTAAATCATTAGGGTGATTTATTCCTTGACTGGTTTGATGTCATAATATATTAGGCAGTCAAGAAAATGGCCATAAAATGTATGCATCTTGTACAGCTAAAGCATATTTTAATTCTTAACTGAAGAATTAATTTTGCATTCGTTCTTGTTTTGCTATATGGAAGGTTCTCGTCTTAGGGTTGCTTCCTGTTTGCTGTTGCCTGCCATTCAGCTGGTTGTGGGAATTAGCCATCCCTCATGGGTTTCTCTACCATTTTTTCTTGGAAGCTGTGTCGGTCTTGTGGATTGGTCTTTAACGAGTAACTTTCTAGGACTTTTCAGGTGCTCTCCCTCCCTCTCTCTCTCTCTCTCTCACCCCCCTTCTCTGTGTCTGTGTTTTGGTTCTTTTCATGACTTATATTTGTAAGTATGGTCTTGAAGGTGGTGGAGGCCTCTTCAGCTATATGCAGGCTTCAACATTGTCCTGCTTTACGTGTATCAGCTCCCTATAGAGTTCCCTAATACAATTCAATGGATAGCTGATTTCATTGGTCTGTTTAAAGTTTCTGCAAATTCTGAGTGGCCTGAATTCTGTTCTTGCCTTTCTCTTGTACTTTTCTACATCATGGTATGTATCTGCTTTACATCTTTTTGATAGTCAACTCTGTTTAAAATCAGATGCAGACTCCTCATAGCAGCATTTCTTGATTTCCATTTCTCTGTAATGTCCACATGTCCATTATCTGTTTTGCATCTTTTTGATAGTCAACTCTGTTTAAAATCTGATGCAGACTCCTCTCATAGTGGCATTTCTTGATTTCCATTTCTCTGTAATGTCCACACGTCCCTTATGTTTTTTAACAGATACATATTTCATAACGAAGATCAGATCTTCAATATTGTTGATACATGGGTTTCGTTTTGATTTCCTGTTGCATGTGGAGTATTCAAGTACTATTTGGCAATGAGTAGTTGATGGTATCAGAACTTTAGGTTGCCTTGAGACTTTTAAATTGTTTGTTGCACGTGCAGCTTAACATTTTGAGATCTTCACTTTGTTATTCATGATTAGTAACCTTGTATAGGACATTTTTATTCCTGAAGTTCTTTTGGATATGTTAGAGGACATTATTGTAATATGTATAACTTATGAGGGTATAATCGTCAATTGTATGCTTAGTGTGTGTGTGTATATATATATAGTGGAACAGTAATGAAAGAAAGAGAGAGTTTTTGTCGATCAAAGGGTTTTTCCCTTTGGTTTGGGTTTTCTCCGTGTTTCATAACATGGTACCAGAGTGTGCTTGTGGTTGATTCCAAATTTGTTGATTCCATTTACGATTTTGATTTTGCCCAGTCTGTTGCACACATAAAAAAACCCGAGTCGTCATTTCCATGTTGGTGGTGGTTGTTTGATGGCTTTCATGCCACCGGTTGTCAATTGCTAGGGGCCGGTTGTGGTTGCGTTTCTGTGGTGGCTAGTGATGTGGCGGTGTCGCTGGGAGTGGCTGGAACAAACTTTTCTGGTAAACCACTCGGATTCACGTTGTTTTTGGAGTTTTCCAACGTCGTATCCAGTATTGGTTGCTGGATTTCAGCTCGTCGTCATCCTCTATGCCTCCCAGTAAGTTTCCCATTGTCATCGACCACTGGAAGGTCCACTTGTAGCCAGCAACGTCAAAGCTGAGGGAGTGTTTGGTTGCGGTGCTAAGCAATTTGACCTTGGAGTGCGGGTGCCCTTAACTTAGAGTAAGTGTCTGCCCCTATATGGAATAGCATCTGTTTGGTAACGAGAATAAGGTAATCTAGAGCTCACTTATTCTCGTTTAAGATAAACTAATCCGGGTTTTAAGAACAGTTCCAAGTCGGTACTGGTACAGTTCGGTAAGGACCTGATACAGGCCGGTTCAGACCCAATACAAGCCTGTTCGGACCAGATACAGGCCAGTTTGGACCCGATACATACCGGTTCTGGCTGATACATACCAGTTCAGAGCTGATATTTTCTGTTATTCAACCGGTACAAGCCGAAATTTGGTTATTTAGGTCTGTTTCTCGTGTATTTTCCACATATTTTACATGACTTCAGCTTGGTTTATATTTTTCAGATTGGATTCTTTGGTTTTTTATCCATATTTCACATCCTGTATTGGTTCTGTCTTCGGGTTGGATTGTGTGGTATTTTTCCTCCGCCATGTCTACTAAATTTGACTCATTGTTTCTTACATCAAGCTTTAATGTGCCTATGACTTCGGTAAAATTGAATGGAAAGAACTATATGCTTGGGTCAAAATCTGTTGAAGGGTTTTTGAAGGGCAAGGGTCTTCATAGTACCCTGATTGACCCAAAACCTAACTCAACTAGTTCTACATTTGCTCAATGGGAATAAGATGATGCTCAGATCTTGTCCTTGATGTTGTCTAGCATTGAGCCTAATATTTTTTCTAGTTTGATGTATCTTGACACTGCTCAAGAAGTGTGGGGGCATCTCAAGCAGATGTATTCAAGTGTTGGGAACATGACCCACATTTATGAGTTGTGCAAGCAATTGTTTGGGTTGGAACAAGATACATTGGGTCTTGAAGAGTATTATTCTCAGGTGAGTATATGTGAAGAGCTCAAAATGTATCAACCTATTATTTCTGATGTTTTACGTATGCAACAACAACGTGAAGACTTTAATGTTGTTTGGTTCCTTGTTAGCTTGAAGCCAGAAAATGAGTCTATTCGTTCCCAAATTTTGGCTAGTCCACAGCTTCCCTCATTTCTTGGTGTGTTCTCTTGGCTTCAACGTAGCACATTATCTGGACCTAGATCTTAGTTGTCTTCTGATTAGAGTAGTGAGATACGCTTTAGCTGCCTCTTATGAGAGTTAGAATGTTGCTCTTGTCGGGCGTGGAGGTTGTGGTGGTAGAGGTGCACGTGAGGGACGTGACACCAAGGGTGGTCCTACTCGAGGTCGTGAATCTTGTAAGTGCACCCATTGTGGTCACAGTAATCACTCGGTAGACTATTGTTGGGATTTATATGGTAGACTATCTTAATCAGGCCATTTTTCAAGATACTATCTCTCCATCAGCTAGCTCCAACCCACCTCAGATTTAGATATGGTTAGCAAACTGAGGGATGAGTATGCTCCGCTTTTGTCTCACACACAAGCTCCTTCATCTTCCACTACTACTCTTGCCCGATCAGATACAATGTCTGCATGTCTTATCTCATCCACTCAAGATCCATTGATTATTGATTCTGGAGCTAATGAACATATGACTGGTTTATCTTATTCCTTATTTGATTTAAATACTATGAAATCTCCAAAAAGTGTTACTCTCGCTAGTGGTTCTCTTGCTAAGGTTACAGGCATTGGATCCACTAAGCTCACTGACTCTATATTCTTGTCATTTGTTCTATATGCTCTTGAATTTCCCTTTAGTTTGTTGTCCATTAGTAAGATTACTCAAAATCTCCAATGTTAAGTGACTTTTTACCCATCTTTATGTATTTTTTAGGATCTCAAGACGAGGAAGAAGATTGGTATGGGGCATTAAGTTGGTGGCCTGTATTATCTTAATTTCAAGCATTCACCCACTCGAGCTCTCACATTCTCATCATCATCCGCTTTTAATGGAATTGTTGCCTTGGTCATCCTATTTCCCTTTCGAAACGTCAGATTAGGAATCTTGGAAATGTATCTTCCTTTCCTTATGAAGTGTGTCAACATAGCAAACATCATCGTGTGTCTTTTGTACCTCGAGTCTTTTTGAATTCATTCACTCTGATGTATGGGGACCAATCAATATTGAATCAAACAAATTCCAGTATTTTGTTACTTTTGTGGACGATTATTCTCATATGTCATGTTTTTTTTTTTTTTGTTATGAAGGCATGATCTGAACTTCTTTCCATATTCCAAATTTTTCGGAAATAACTTAAAACCCAATCTGGACAAAAAACTCAAGTTTTACGTTTTGACAATGCTAAAGAATATCAATCTAGTTCCTTTGCTACTTACTTAAGCAATAAAGGAATTGTTCATCAAACCCCATGTTTTTATACTCCTAACAGAACGGTGTGGCTAAATGCAAAAATTGTCATTTGGTAGATGTAACCTGAGCACTTTTACTTCACTTGCATGTTTCTAAGCGTTTTTGGAGTGATGTCGTCCTTACTGCTTGTCACCTTATCAACCGCATGCCTTCATCAGTCCTTGATGGTGTCTCTCCTTTCTCCATCTTGTTCCCTATGTTCTCCTTCATTCTCTTCCACCAAAAATCTTTGGGTTTGTTTGTTATGTTCATAACCTTGGCTCAAGTTTTGATAAGTTTGATCAATCTGCTATCAAATATATTTTTGTTGATTAAAAAATGATATCGTTGCTACAGTCTCGTTCTTTGATACTACTTCACTAGTTCTGATGTCACGTTTTTTGAGTCTATACCCTATTTCTCGGACATCTTCAATTGGTGAGTGTGATCTTCTACCATTATTTACTCTTATCCTTCCTTTGTCACCCTCACCTACCCTTTCCCAGCGCCTTTCACCGTTCCTCTACAGGTTTATTCGTGTTGCTTGCTTCCACTTGCTCCTATGCCTCCAACCTCAACTCCGTCTTCAGATACGGAGTTACCTAGTACTTCAAATTCCCAGCCTATTGCTCTCAAAAAAGGTACTCATTCTTGTGTTACTCAACACCCAATTAGCCAGTTTGTCTCTTGTCATACTTTTATCTCCTTCATTCTCATGTTTTACTTCTTAACGTTCAAAATCTTTTGTTCCTAAGACAGTCTAGGATGATTTATTTGACCCGGGGTAGACATATATGAAGAATGAAATGTATGCTCTTCACTATAATGAGACATGGGATATTGTTCCATTACCACTTGGTAAACAACTTGTTGGTTGTAATTGGATGTATACAATCAAATTCCATTCTGATAGTTTTGTGGAACATCTAAAAGCCCGCTTGGTTGCCAAGGATTACACTCAAACTTATGGCATTGATTATGAGAAGACCTTCTCCCCGGTTGCCAAAATCTCTTCTATTCTAGTGTTGATCTCTCTTGCCACTAATATAGAATGACCCTTCTTTCAGTTGGATATTAAAAACGCATTTCTACATGACAACTTGCATGAGGAAGTTTATATGGAGCAACAACCTGGGTTTATTGCTCAGGGGAAGTATCAAGGTGCTGTATGCAAGTTAAAAAAATGCACTATATGGTTTGAAGCAATCCCCTCGAGCATGGTTTGGAAGGTTTTCTGATGTTGTATTGGCGTTTGGTCTTCATAGATGTCAAACAGACAATTCGGTATTTCACCTACACAGTGATGCAGGTCATATTTTGTTGGTTGTATACGTGGATGATATTGTAATTACTGGGAGTGACTCAGCTGGGATTTGCAGGCTGAAACAATTTTTGCATGATCAGTTTCAAACGAAAGATTTGAGCAAACTTAGGTATTTCATTGGGATTCAAGTTGACAAATCTAAAAAGGGTATTAGCCTATCTCGGAGAAAATATGCACTTGACCTTTTGGAAGAAACTGTCTTGTTGGGTGCATGCCCTATTGGCACTCCTATGGATCCGAGTCGTAAACTCTTGAAGGAAGAAGGGAAGTTGTTTGAAGATCTAGGTAGATATCAGCGGCTTGTTGGGAAATTGAATTATCTAACTAGGTAGATATCAGTGAGTCAATTTCTAGAAAAACCCAGGGTCTCGCATTGGGATGTTGTAGTCCATATTCTTCGTTATCTTAAGCGAGCTCTTGGCCTTGAATTGTTGTATAGGCCAAATAGACACCTTAGAGTTGAAGCCTTTTCAGATGCTGATTGGGCAATGTCTCCTTTAGATAGAAGATCTACTACTAGATACAGTACCTTTGTGGGAGGTGACTTGGTTACATGGAAGAGCAATAGCTCCTTCTAGTGCAAAAGCTGAATACAAGGCAATGGCTCACACTACTAGTGAGTTGACATGGTTGCAGTACTTTCTTCAAGAGATTGGATTTCTAGCTCCTGTTCTACTTTAGTTATTTTGTGATAATCAAGTTGCAGTGCATATTGCGTCTAATCTTGTGTTCCATGAGAGGACTAAATACATAGAGATTAATTATCACTTCATTCAAGATAAGATACTAAGTGGTGAAATTTCTACACCTTTCGGGAAGTTTGCTGATCTTGCAGATGTGTTTATTAAGTCCTTGTGTGTCGGTTAAAGCTTATTTGTTCCAAGTTAGGTTTATACGATATATATGCCCCAACTTGAGGGGAGTGTTAGAGGGCATTATTGTAATATGTATAACTTATAAGGGTATAATTATCAATTGATTGTTTAGTATATTTATATTTATAGTGGAACAGTAATGAAAGAGAGTGTTTTTGTCGATCAAAGGGTTTTTGCTCTGGTTTGGGTTTTCTCCATGTTTCATAATAGGATACATGAATTTATTTAAGAAGTTATAGATTTATACCATAAGAAGATATCAAGATTGACCACCACTTCAAGAAACAGTCAATATGACATGGACCAACTTTATGTACAAGTTGTTGCACTATTTTTTTCCCGTTTTGATTGAATCATACAAGGCATTATTGTTCTTTTGTTTTTGCAAAGCTGACAAGTATTTGTTCAGAGTTTCTGTACTCTCTAGCTTATGATCTCTCATCTAAAGTAGCACTATGCCACTATCTCAAGCAACTAATATTACAATTTGTACCACATTACTGATATGAATGTAACTTTAATGTAACCCCAAGGGGTTGGCCCAAGTGGTGAAGGCCTTGGTCTTTGGGTATCACTCCCTTCAAGGTCCAAGGTTCAACACCTCATAGGTGCAAACAATCATTTGGGGCCACACCTCCTGGTGAAAAACTAGCTATTTAACCAGTTCCGTTTAGGAAAATTTCCAAGGGCGCAGTGCTCGGGACCGGGGTTTACTCTTCAAAATTGGGTCCGAAGGGCCCTGCTTTGGAGAGATTCCTGACATAAAAAAAAAAATGTAACTTTAATGCGCAGTACATAGAAGCTTTTCTATGGCTTACTTGATAATTTCATCAAGTATGGCTTATGAAGTTTTAGTTGCATGGTTTAGTTGTAATTTTGGATCTTGTTAATCTGGGATAGGAGAATCTTAGTCGATTTATTTAGCTTAGTCGTTTTGCTGGAAGGTCCCATGTATTGGGGTTCAACATATGCCACTTGTAGTCGTTTTGCGGAACAGATCTTGTTCAATGGGAAAGCAAGGATGCAAGAATTGTGTCTTGGCTGTTGGGATCTATTGAGCCTCACATGGTGAATAATCTTCGTTCCTTCACAACTACTAAAAAGATGTGGGAGTATCTGAGGTGTATCTACAATCAAGACAACAATGCTAGAAGGTTTCAGTTGGAGTTGGAGATTGCTAACTACAGCCGAGGTAATCTGTCCATTGAATGATTCTATGGTGTTTCTTAAATTATGGAGCGAATATTCGGGCATTATTCATTCCTAGGTTTTTCAAGAAGCACTAGGTGCACTTCAGGAGGTTCATGCAGAGAGTCAGAGAGATCAATTTATGATGAAGTTGAGATCAAAATTTGAGTCTACACGGGCAGGCTTGCTAAATCGTGATCTCGTTCCCTCGTTGGATGTTTGTCTTGGCGAATTGTTAAGAGAGGAGCAGCGGCTGTCCACTCAACTTGGAATGACACAAGATAGGATTCATTCCGAGGTGGTTAATGTGGCATATGCCGCTCAGGGAAGAAGAAGAAATCAGTCACAAATTCAATGCTACAGCTACAAGGAATATGGGCATATTGCACGGAATTGTAGCAAGAAATTCTACAACTATTGCAAGAAGGATGGCCATATCATTAAGGAATGTCCAATACGACCCCAAAACAAACAGGCACAGGCATTTCATGCAGATCTTCAAACCCCACCAGTGGCTTCAGATCTTACACAGAATGTTGCAGCCACCTCAACTAGACCAGTTGGTGTTAATCAGCCTGGACTCACGCCAGAGATGGTGCAACAAATGATTATATCAGCTTTCTCTGCTTTCGGACTTCAAGGTAAGGGTTCCCAACTCACACCTTCTTGGTTTGTGGATTCGAGGTCCTCAAATCATATGACTGGAAGCACATATATGTTACATGGTATTCGCAAGTATGAAGGTGCCCAGCACATTTAGATTGCCAATGGGAGTACGCTACCTATTAGTGTTGTTGGTACTCTTGGACATGGTTTCAAGTAGGGCTGTGCATAATTCCGAAATTTCCGACTCCGCCCGACATCCGCTCTGATTCCGACTCCGACGGAGTCATCGGAATTCGGAGTAGCTCCGAATAGATAATCGAAGTCGGAGTCGGAGTCGGAGTCGGAGCTCCTCCGACTCTGATTTTTTTAAAAAACAAAAACCCAGCTGTAAAACGACGTCGTTTTGAACATTGGCTCGAGCGAGATGTCGAGCGCAAGTTGAGCGAACCTCTCTGGAAGAGTTTTGCTCGAGCGCCACGTCGAGCGCACTTCGAGCGAACATCTCTGCATGGGTTCTGCTCGAGCGCTGAGTCGGGCACACATCGAGCGAACCTCTCTGGAAGAGTTCTGCTCGAGCGCCATGTCGAGCGCACTTCGAGCGAACCTCTCTGTATGGGTTCCGCTCGAGCGCAATACGAGTGAACCTCTTTGTATGGATTCCGCTCGAGCGCCACGTCGAGCGCACTTCGAGCGAACCTATCTGTATGGGTTCCGCTCGAGCACCGTTCGGAGTTCCACTCGGAAGTCAGAGTTCTGAACGGAGGTTGGAGCTCCGACCTCCAATCGGAGTCGGACTCCAACACCAGTTCGAAGTCGGAGGGACAATTTTGCTCCGACTCTAGTGGGAGTCGGAGGTCGGAAACGACAACTCTGACTCTGTCGGAGTCGGAGCACAACCCTAGTTTCAAGGATGTTTTTGTGTTACCGAGGTTGTCTACAAACTTGATTTTTGTTGGCCAATTGGTGGATACTAACTGTGATGTTAATTTTTCTTGTGGTGGTTGTATTGTGCAGGATCAGGTGTTCGGAATTATGGTCATGAAGGGGCCTAAAGTGGGACATTCATTTCCTCTACATTTTTCTATTCCTAGTTTAATGTCTTTGGCTTGTACTACCGTAGCAAATAAAAGTGAGGTATGGCATAAAAGACTAGGCCATCCAAATTCTGTAGTATTGACACATCTAATGAAACATGGTCATTTGGGGAATAAAGATCAGTTTTTATCTCTTAGTTTGTGTTTTGATCGTGCTACTTGTAAGCTTGGCAAAAACAAGACTTTACCTTTTTCCTATGCATGGCAGCCATGCTACAAAATGCTTTGAGATCATTCATTCTGATGTTTAGGGTGTTAGTCCGGTTGTTTCACATGCTCATTACAAGTACTTTGTGACGTTCATCGATGATTATAGTCGTTTCACCTGGGTCTATTTTCTTCGATCTAAGGCAGATGTGTTCTCTGTGTTTCAGACCTTATAGCTCTTATTGAAACACAATTTTCCACTTATATTAAAGTCTTGCGTTCTGATTCAGGGGGAGAATATATGTCTCACAATTTTCAAAACTACTTAGAGCAAAAGGGTATCCTTTCTCAGCGCTCTTGCCGTTACACCCCACAACAAAATGGGGTGGCCGAGTGCAAGAATCAGCATCTCTTGGATGTGGTTCGTACTCTATTAATTGAACCTTATGTTCCATCTAAATTTTGGGTTGAAGCCTTGTTTACTACCGTATACTTGATTAATCGCTTGCCTATGCAGACCTTGCAATACGACTCTCCTTATTTCTGCTTGTTTGGTAGTCATCCTGAGTATCAGTCCCTTCATGCTTTTGGGTGTCTTTGTTTTGTCCATTTGCCACCCACTGAATGCCACAAACTTGCTGCTAAATCTGCACAATGTGCTTTTATGAGGTATAGTAATGCTCATAAAGGTTTTGTTTGTTATGATGCTACTGCTAACAAACTTCGTGTATCCAGAAATGTGATTTTCTTTGAGAATCAATATTTTCTTTTTAGTCTCACCTTCTTTCGAAATCTGATCTTGTCATGCTTCCCAATTTTGAGAATATGTCACATGTTGTTGAACGCTTTCAATTAGGCGTTGTGTAATAGAAACGTCGTCCAAGCCCACCAACGCCCCTTTCTGACAATGATTTCCCACTTGATCTAGTGGACATTGCACCTCAGCTATCTAGCAGAGTCACTCAACCCCTAGATAGGAATGATTTTCCTCATACCTCACTCACTGCGACTTTGGATACTATTGCAGTGCCTCGTTCTTATTCTCAGGCATCTCTGCAAGCTTGTTGGTAGCAAGCTATGCAAGAAGAGCTTTTGGCACTACAGGAAAATCACAATTGGGATATTGTATCTTGTCCTTCTGGTGTGAAACCTATTGGGTGTAAATGGGTCTATTCGGTTAAGTTTCAATCTGATGGCTCCTTAGAGAGGTATAAGGCTCATCTATTGGCACTTGGAAATCGCCAAGAGTATGGCATTGATTATGATGAAACTTTTGCACTTGTCGCTAAGATGACTACGGTGCAAACTGTCTTAGCCATTGCTACCTCCAAAGGTTGGGCTCTCTGGCAGATGGATGTCAAGAACGATTTTCTACATGGGGACCTCAAGGAGGAAATCTATATGACATCTCCCCAAGGTCTGTTTTCTACACCATCTTCAAATGTTTGTCGCCGGAAATGGTCTTTGTATGGCTTAAAGCAGGCACCGCGTGCTTGGTTTGATAAGTTTCGTTCCACTCTTTTTTATTTCAATTTTGTTCAAAGCAATTTTGATTCATCTCTCTTTCTCCAAAAGATTGCTACTAGGATTGTCTTGCTTTTGGTCTATGTGGATGATATCGTGATTACAGGAACGCACTCCCAGTTGATTGAGCAGTTACAACAGCACCTCAAGGCCTCCTTGCATATGAAAGATCTTGGCCATCTGTAGTATTTCCTCGGCCTTGAGGTTCAAACCACATTAGAAGGTACATATTTGCATCAGCACAAGTATACACAAGAGGTGATTACTTTGGCTGGTCTTTAGGAAGAAAATTCGATTCTTACACCTTTGGAGGTGAATTGGAAACTGCAACAAGGGGAAGGGGAGCTTCTTTCTGATCCCTCATTCTACTGGCAATTGGTTGGGAGTTTAAACTATTTAATGATTACAAGACCCAATATTTCCTTTGTTGTCCAACAGGTTAGTTAGTTTATACATGCACTTCGCCACCTTCATCTTGTTGTTGTTCGACGTATCATTCGTTATCTCAAGGGGACTTTTTGACGTGGGTTGTTCTTTTCGGTTGGATCTCCTATTCTATTGACAAGTTACAGTGATGCAGATCGGGCAGGATGTGCGGACACTCGTTGTTCTGTCACAGGGTGGTGCATGTTTCTCAGAAATGCTCTTATCTCTTGGAAGAGTAAGAAGCAGGCTCACGTTTCAAAATCCTCTACGAAGTCCGAGTATCATGCTATGTCTTCTGCCTGTTCTGAGATTGTGTGGCTTCGTGGGTTGTTGGCAGAACTTGGTTTTCCTCAGCTCCAGCCTACTCCACTTCATGCTGACAACATGAGTGCTATTTAGATTACTGCTAACCCGGTCTTTCATGTAGGGGTGCTACCCGCATGGTGCGGGGTGGGGTAGAAAACGCACCCTGCTCAACCCATTGTCTAAAAATTTTTTTTAGTCTAAAAATATTTTTTAGACTCGAATTATAATATAATTTAAACTATAAATTGAAATTTATACATTAAAAAAAATACAAACTCATTAAAGCTATATAATGGTTGGTCTAGGAGGCCAAGGCAATCCATTAACTTGAAGTTGAATTCAAGTTTTTAACAAATTGTATATATTTATATACAATATATTTATATAAATTACTTATATAAATATTAAAAATTAAAAATTTTTACATTAAAAATGGGAGGAGTGCGGAGCGGGGGGCGGGGCCCCGCTGGGGTCAATCCGCCCCTGCCCCCGCCCCCCGCATGGGCTGCCTGGGCGAACTGGGGCGGGGTAGCGGGGGGCAGGGCCCCGCTGCCCACCCCTACTTTCATGAGCAGACAAAGCACATCGAAGTGGATTGTTATTCCATACGTGAAGATTTTGATAGGGGTGTGATTACTCTTCCTCATATTTTCGCTATTCTTCAGACAGCCGATGTGTTCACCAAGGCTCTTACCCGGCACAGGCATCAGTTCATGATTGAAAAATTGATGTTTCTTGATCCGACCGCATCAATTTGAGGGAGGATGTTAATAGGATGTGCGGCAACCTATTAGTTAGGATTGTTGAAGTTGGCTTTCCTTATGTCTTCAGCTTTCCTTATTTTGTACAGATTAGACTTTCCTTATGTATTTAGCTTTCCTTATTTTGTACAGATTAGACTTTCCAAAATAGGGGTAGCGTGTACAGCTAGGGGATTGAGAGAAAATCTCGGTTGTAAGTAGAGGAAAATGCTTTTATATCTTGTTGTATAGTTTCTATATATATATATATGAAAGGTCTCAGGACATGAAGGTTATTCAGACAAATTGATAGTAATATTGGTATTTCTCAATATGCTTATGTTTTTGTTGTTGGGATTGCAATTTTATACCTATGCTCAAATTTGTTATTGTTAGGTTTGTAATATTGGTTTTATCACAACTTAAAAAATGAAAAATATTGATATTTTTTATTAGTAGGTAGTCTTATTATTATTATTATTTTTTTTGAGATATTGTGGCTACTAATAAATATAGATTTTAACTTTTATTTGAAATTATGTTAATCAAGTCAAATGGGTTTTGCGGGTTAGTCAATCCATTCACATGAAACGGGTTGAAATGAGTCTTGTCGTGTTGACCCATTTCTAATTAATTATTAAACATGTCAAAACGGTTGACACGACACGAACCGTTATTTAAATGGGTTGTGTTAGGGTTTAAATGTCTAACTCGTTTAGCTTAACGGGTCATGTTTGACTTGACCCATATATATGAATGTCCATGACTTGACACGAAACGAACACGAATTGGCACCCTACTAATGGTGCAGCCACCCAAATTACTACTATACAATTTGCAATAACAGGCCTCCTAAAAGTTACCATTTGTCTACTATATACAGATATATTTATGTTTTCACGCGTTTCTCCTCGTTGTTGCCTTCAACATTCAATTTGTTTCATTTTTTACCATTTCTTTTCTCTGATGCAGCTATCTTGTGTTAAGTGTGATCTGGAGGAAATGGATTATATCATGACTACTAGAGAAAGTAGCTTGACTGAGCAACTTCTTCCTTCAAAGCATTCATTTTTCATTCGTGAATCAAGGTAATAAACTTGGAAAATTTATATATCTGGTTAACATCTAGCCATCTCCTTTTGTGGATTCGTCCTTTCCTCACTCGATAATCATAACAAAACTATGTACTGAGTCTAATCCAAAGAGTTTGACTTCCAATTCGTTTGACGCGCTTTCAGCCATTAGACTCAGTACAGTGGGAATAAAAGAACAAACTAATACAATTGTTGAAGAAGGTTGAGTAAAGTGGACCTTCACTCTTCTCGGCCATCCCATCTTTGACTCATTGTTGAAGAAGTTTTCCTTGGCTAGGTCCCTAAAACTTGAAGGTAATGCCTAATACTTGCATTGCTGAGAGATTTCAAAAGTCCATGTGTTGATAAGATAACC
This sequence comes from Juglans mandshurica, assembly GCA_022457165.1. NCBI lineage: Eukaryota > Viridiplantae > Streptophyta > Magnoliopsida > Fagales > Juglandaceae > Juglans > Juglans mandshurica. The sequence goes on from CM039623.1 coordinate 23,681,046, forward strand.
TCTTTTCCAAATGTTGATCAAATGCTGTAATGACCCAAGGAAAGCTCAACCCACCTATAGACTTATACTCAAAAGTACTGGACAATGTTAGACTTGAAGTCCCTTTTAAATGATTATAAATTGAGAGAACTTTTTTCTTTTGGGCAATCTAGGATCTCGTTCACCACCCTCTCATACTCAATTAAGGATGTTACAATCTCCCCTTCTTAAATCTCAGATGTCCTTGTCAGACCATTGGTGTTGTTGGTGGCATGACTCAAGCCCCAAACTTCTAGTTGGAATTGGCTCTAATAGTCTGGTGCAAGGTGCAATGAACCAAGGAAGCTCAAATCACATTTGGGTTTATAATCCAAAAGTATTAGTCAATATTACAACTAGACTTTCTTTGGAATCATTATAAACCACAATAACTTGTTCTTTTAAGTAATAGGGATCACATTCACCACCCTCTCATACTAGATTTGCAATATTCAAAAATTGCAACATGGATAATTCAAAGATCTTGGCTAACCATTTCAGTTTTTATGTTAAATTTGTCTCAAGTTTTGCTTCAATTGTAAAGCTTTCATGGTGCGTTAAGGAGATTTTCTAACTTCACTCACTGAAAGTTTGCATCTATTTTCATGAGCTCTACTCTTCTAATATTCATCAATGTTGTCTTGGATTCCTAAGGCCAATTAATGCATTCTACCAAAGTTCAAAGATCTTGCTGACTTGCTCTATTGATCTAATCTTACTGATATATCTGGATCTTTCTTTTTTGTTCTAACAAGACTTTTTACTTGTGCTGATCAGTTGCATTTCTGTAGTTTTCCATGTGTGAAAGTGTCATCTGGGATTTAGTGTCAGATTGCTGAATAAAAGGCTCTTGTGGTACTCTATTATCTTAATTTGATACAGTGTGAGCTTACAAGCTCACATGATCTTACTTATTAAAAAAACAAGCTCACAGGATCTTTTATATAATGTGCAGATCTTCAAATATTCATCAATGTTGTCTTGGATTCCTACGGTCAATTAATGTATTCTACCAAAGTTCAAAGATCTTGCTCTATTGATCTAATCTTACCGATATATATCTGGATCTTTTTTTTTTTTTTGGTTGTTGTAACAAGACTTTACTTGTGCCGATGAGTTGTATTTCTGTTGTTTTCCATGTTTGAAAAGTGTCTTTTGGGATTTAGTGTCAGATTGCTGAATAAGAGGCTCTTGTGGTACTCTATTATCTTAATTTGATACAGTGTGAGCTTACAAGCTCACAGGATCTTTTAAATAATGTGCAGATCTGGTGTAAAGCATACCAATGTTTTGTTGAGGGGAGCAGTGTTTCGGACATTTAGTATCAACTTTTTCACGTACGGTTTTCCGGTATATATTCGTAATCTATGTGTAGTAAACTGCTTTGTAAGCTTACTCTTGCTTCTCTCAACTAAATGGTATTTTGAAACACAATGTAGATGTCTCACTTATCCAGGTCAACTTTTAGTTTTATTTAATTTGTTCTGATGAGCAGGATGTCGATTATAGAATAGAATATCCTCTTTACCAGCAACTTTTGTGGTTACTCTTGATATAAACATCAATTCCACATAAGGTCTTGTCCAATTGTTAAGGGAAAACAAATATGAACAGGATAACAATTAGAGAATGGTGCAATTCAAATGAAGCATCGGTTTTATGTAATACAGGTGAAGAAATCTTATGTGTAAATCATTTAAAGAGATACCTGCCTGAATTGAGTTGGTTTACTGTTTTGCAATTATTTTCATGGGTGTATTTTGCATTTCGTATTTGAATCTGAATATTTCTGGGTTTTTTTTTTTTTTTTTTGTTTGCTTCCAATTTAATGGGAACCCACAGCTGTTGATAAGCTCTAACTCATGACACCTCCTCCAGCTGTGGAGCATGAGCTAGTTAGTTCAAAACCCATCAGGTCTGTGTATAATGACCCATAAAACACAAAGTTTTGAAACCAAAGTAGCACCCGATCTGCCATCATCTATACTAGTAGGTGGAAAAGTATATAACTTTCTTTTGTTATTTTTGCTCATATTTATGTTATATAGTGAACTTAATTTTTTCCTTTTTGATATGAGGAAGCTATTCTTGAAATATTCAAGTTCTACAAGCATTGGATTTTAGTTATATCAAAAGGTTTAAACTAAAAACTCTGGTAATTTTGACAGGTCTCATTGTTTGCTCTTTCCTTTTGGAGTTTCCATTTTGCAAGTTTATGTGCCTTCGGATTACTTGCTTATGTTGGCTACATTGCATATGCCTTCCCTTCCTTATTCCATTTGCACCAGTTGAATGGGCTGCTTCTTGTCTTCATTCTCTTGTGGGCTGTTAGCACATATATTTTCAATGTGGCATTTGCTTTCTTGAATCGGAAACTTGGAAAGGTAATCCTCTCTTACATGATGAAGTTTTGCTGTTTGTTATCCTACGAGGTCCAATGGTTGAAAGTTATTTCTTGAATGCATATACAGGACATGGACATTTGGGAGATGGTTGGGTTGTGGCATTATCCAATACCTGGGTTCTTCCTGCTTGCACAGTTTTGCCTTGGAGTTTTGGTTGCCTTGGGTAATCTTGTGAACAACTCTGTTTTCCTATGCTTGACTGATGAGCATGGGCAATCTTCAAATGAGAACTCTTCAGCAGAAGGTAATTAAAATATAATATTGTTAGTAGTGTTGGAGCAAGGTTTTTTTTTTTTTTTTTTGGGGGGGGGGGGGGGAGGCTGGACTAATATTATGATAATATATACTTTTTTCTTTGTAAGCTGCATATGCATTGTAGTAAAAAAATCATATAAACACAATCTTAGATACAAATGTAGTTATCAAATTTGACAAAAATGTGTCAAGATTGATGAAAAACTTTAGGAATCTCTAATCAATAATATTGTTTGTCCCAGGTACACACAAAAAGAAACAAAAACACAAAACTTAAGTATCTCCACAACGGAGTCCTTCACTTGGTGGAGGAATGATGCTGCTATACTAAATCATTTCAATATAAGATATTAGTTGGGACTTTAGTGTGCATTAGTTCATCTCTCGGTCTCAAGGGGAAGAAAGGAATTAAAATATACGAAATCCTCACTTATTTTGTTTTTGACACAACTATGGAAGACCCACACATTTAACTCAGATAAATAGCTGGTATAACAAATGAGAATTTAGCATCAGATCTCTCATAGCATCAGATTTTTTTTTCACTATTTAAACATGAATTAAATCCCGTCCTCTTAAAAAAAATCAATTAAATTAAACACCAGCAAAGTTATCTGAGTATCTGATCAAAGCTATTGACTAAAGTAAAGACCGCCTAATCCAATATTGACACATGAATTAGTATGTGATTGATAATTTGAGGATATCAATTGTGTGAAGGTATCCAAAGTCTGTTATGAAAATGCATTTCCACATCATGTTGTCTTCTTAAATTTGACATTGAGCAAAGTTGTAGAATTTTGAAAAAATATATTGGGTGTAGGATAAAGTTTTTTATAATTTTGTGCCCAAAATTGGGTTTTCAATTATCCTGGGACTAATTCGGTGCTGGGGGGATAGATGGATGGGTTTGGTGGTCTGAAACTTTAGGGAAGCCATGGCCAGCCTTGCCCCCCGGGATCCACCCATGATTGTTTGGGAGATTTTTAGTTCAGTGTGTGCTTCTAAACATTGTGTGTTTATTTATTTATTTGTGCAGTATGTTAATCATATTGTTTGAACAGTTAAAGGAAATATTTTTTTGATCAGATCACTTGGTCCAAACTCAAAGGGCTGGATCTAGGTAACCGAGTTTGTGGGTTGGACTACTTAACCTAACTTGACGCTGCAGGCCGGAGTCAGTGAACCCAATCCAAATTGAAAATTATATAATTAGTAACAGCTCTAATTAACACCTTGAGGGGATGATTAGGCATTTTTACTAATTCAATGGAATTAAGTTCAAATTCAGGGGATGTTTTGAAAAGCTTTTCATCTCATCCCATCTCATTTTCTTCCCAAACATCATTCAAACACAAAAACTTTCAAACTAATCATTACAACTTTCCCAAACTTTCAAATAAAAAACAAAAAACAATTCAACTTTTTCAAATCCCAAAACAAAAATAATATTACAAAATTATATTCTAACAATATTTTAATTTTATAATATTTTTTATTCAACTTTTTTTCTCTTTTCCCAAAACTCAATAAAAATTTAAGTCAAACTATCTCACTACTATTCACAAACCATCTTTGATCTTACTACTATTCACAAAATTCTCATTTCATCTCATTCCCCAAGCATTCCCTAAAACTTATGAATTACACAGGCATTCACCTATATAAGCAAAGCAGTAAATAAATGAACATACAAGATTTTTGTTACGTAGTGGAAACTTTTTCTAGAATGAGAGAGTAATTTGTAGGAATTATTCTCATTAAATTCATAATATAGGTACAAGGTAGTATACATAGATTACAACTGAAGAAAAAAAAGGAAAGAATAAAGTAGGAAATAATAAAGTAAATGCTAACTTCTAAGGAAACTAAATCTTCTAGAATATTCACACATTTACAAATCAATATCTCCTAGAATATAGCAGAGTTGACTAGGCAGATTTTTGGAAACTTTCCATCACTCCCCATCAAGCTGGTTTGAAGATGTCTTCCATAGCCAGCTTGTTGATTAAGTTTTCAAACTGTTTCTTAGGCAGTCCCTTTGTAAGTATGTCTGCTACTTGCTCAGCTGTAGAAATATAGGGCAAACAGATTACCCCACTATCTATTTTTTCCTTGATAAAATGCTTGTCCACCTCCACATGTTTTGTTCTGTCATGAAGAACTGGATTGTGAGCAATAGCTATTGTAGCTTTATTATCACAATACAATTTCATTGGTAATGAACTAGTAACCTTCAACTCTTCCAGCAATCTTTTAATTCACAATGCTTCACAAATTCCATGAGCAACAACCCTAAACTCAGCCTCTGCACTACTCCTTGCCACCACATTCTGTTTCTTGTTGCACCATGATCTTCTATTAGTGACACTTCCAGCCCAATCTGCATCAATGTATATTTCAACTTGTAAACTCCCATGACCTCCAAACAATAAGCCTTTACCTGGAGTCCCATTTAGGTACCTTAGGATTTTGTATACAACATCAAAATGTTTAGGTCCTGGTGAGTGCATAAACTGGCTTACCACACTTGTTGCAAAGGCTATGTCAGGCCGTGTGTGAGAGAGATACAAGAGTTTACCTACCAATCTTTGGTATTGTTCTCTATTGATTACTTCTTCAAGTTTAGCTGGTTGGAGTCTTAAATTCGGCTCTATAGGTGTTTCTGCAGCGTTACACCCTAATAAACCCATTTCTCCAAATAAATCAAGAACATATTTTCGTTGGGAAACAAATATACCTTTCTTTGACTTTGCAAACTCCATGCCAAGAAAATATTTCAAGTTACCTAAGTCTTTGATTTCAAACTCCTTGGCAAGAATCTTCTTTAATCTGCAAATTTCATTGCTGTCATCCCCTGTCAGAATAATATCATCAACATAGACAATAAGTATAGCTACTTTGCCTCCACCAGTGTGTCTATAGAACATAGTGTGGTCAGCTTGACCTTGGCAATAGCTGTGACTCTTTATCACCTTCCCAAAGCGTTCAAACCAAGCTCTAGGACATTGCTTGAGTCCATACAAAGACTTCCTCAATCTCCACACCTTCCCCTTGCCTTCTTTGCCTTCAAATCCTGGTGGTAGATCCATAAAAACTTCATCCTCTAGGTCTCCATTTAAGAAGGCATTCTTCACATCTAATTGATACAAGGGCCAGTTGGAATGGACTGCTAGGGATAGTAACACATAGATTAAGTTCATCTTGGCTACAGGAGAAAAAGTTTCCTGGTAGTCAATTCCATATGTTTGAGTGAGCCCCTTTGCCACAAGTCTTGCTTTGTACCTCTCTACACTACCATCAGCCTTGAATTTGACTGTAAATACCCATTTATAGCCCACAGTCTTCTTCCCCTTTGGTAGATCACCAATTTCCCAAGTGCCATTAGCAATTAGTGCATTCATCTCTTATTGAACATCCAATCTCCATTCCAGGTGATCTAAGGCTTCCTGAATGGTTCTTGGAATAAACAAGTGAGAAATATTGGATGTAAAGGCCTTATGAGTATCAGAGAGTCTATGATAGGATAGATGTTTGGCAATAGGATGTGTGGTGCAGGTTCTAACTCCTTTCCTAAGGGCTATAGGTAAGTCTAGATCAGCAGAATTGTCTTTAAAAAGAGCAGGAGTGGAAGAGTTACCTGGTGTATTGGAAGGACCAACTTGTAGAGGTGATGATAATTGGCTTTGCTCCGGATTGGAAGAAGGGTTTCTCTTATTCTGACGATCTCTTCTTCTAGTATAAACACGAAGTTCAGATGAGGTAATATCTGGTAGTATTTCTCCCCCTGGTTGAGAATCACTTATGCCTTGTACAGGTAGACTCGGAATTCCATTATTTTCACTAGATAAATTTTCTGTCTCCGTACAACCAAAACTCCGATGATGAAAACTTCTGTTTTTTTCTTCTGGTGATGTTTTGGTGCATTTAGTGGTGTGTTAGTGTTTGCTATTAGTGAGTTATGGGTCCTTCGCAACTAGTGCTTATTGAATCCAAGGCTTTTGAGATAGTAAGGGATGGGAGGTTTGTCCATATAATAGAGAAAGGTTGGAAGATGGTGAAAGAGATTAGTCTGAGGATAGGCACGACAAGATGGTTCTTAAATGCCTTGGAGGATAGCTTGAAGGCTGGGAGGCAGGGGTATTATTCTGCTCATAGAGATGGTGACAGGGGCTATGTTGCTCAGTGTCGCCTTAACTCACGAAGCTACTTCATGCTGTTGATGGAGTATGGGTGGGTGGGTATCGAAATTTCTTGTTCATTCCTGAGGACAGGGAAGGAAGGGGGTGGAGGAAGATGGTGGAGGTGCTGAGGGTGGCTGGTTGTGCAGGTTCTTCCCTACCTCCACAACAACCTCCATCTCGGTCTTACAAGGAGGTGCTACAGCCCAGAGGTAGTGGTTGGGTTAGCCATTACTTTGACACTTCAGCAAGCTCGAGAGGGGTAGGCCTGCTAAGGGGTGTCGCCATTCTTGTAGAAGATCAGATGCGGATGGTAGAAGGTAGAGGTGTTGTCGCTTTGCATGAGGAAAGTGTGTTGCGTGCTTTATAGGAAATGAAAAGCCAAGTTGCTTTGCTACAAGCTAATATAGCTTGGATGATACGGTGCGCAGAGGGTCTAAAGGGCTAGGAGTGGGCTTGGGTATGGTTGTGGGCTATGGCCCAAGTGGGTCTCAGGAGCTGCCTAAGGCTAGTGGGCAACTAAAGATGGGTCAGGCTCAGACTAGTGGGTCGCAGGTTGGGAGTATGGGTCAGCGAGGAGAGGTTGATCTGAAGGGGAAGAAGGCTGCAAATGGGCTGGACCTGAGCAGAAGCCCACGCCGGGTTTGGCAGGAGAAAGGCTAGGCCCAAGTCTTGGGCTGGGTCCGGCACAGACAGGGGCGATGGCCTGCGGCGTCTCAGGTGGTGGTCCGGCGGTGGCCTCAGAATCGCCAGAAGTGATGGTGGGAGAAAGTGAAGACGGCGCTGAACACGTACCTGCTGTTGATGGTTCTGGAGTTGCTCGGGGAGGGTCGCCTCTTCGTGGGGTGTCTCAGTCTTCTACGGCAAGCCCTGGGTCACTGTTATCTTTGGCCCAGATACAGATAAAGCCGTGGGGGGAACAAGAAATGGCTCTCTGTTTTGAGGGAGCCAGAGAAGAGTTGGCTCACGGAGATGAGGGGGAAGGTACGTTGACATTATTTGACCCTTGCAAATATTCAACAGAGGGGGAGGAGGCTATAAGAGAGGATCCTACCCCGTTAGGTATGGAACCTCCTAGTATTTCCTCAGACTGGGTTTTGAAAAAAGTAGAGGAACTTCAGAGCTGTATGGGGATCTTATGTGTGGGCTATGAAGAGCATTTTAACGCTTTGATTATAGCCATGGAGGCAGGTCAGCATGGTGCAAGGTCAAGAAGATATAGGGAGCTGAAGAGATAGGCCTACCGCACGAGAACGGTTGCACAACTAGGGAGAACAAAAACAAACACTGAAAAAAAATATCAAGAGGGTTACAAGAAGAAAAAAAATAAATCCTATAGTTTTGCTCTAATACCATGTTAAGGATAGTGTTTGAACAAAAACGGAAAAAAGAAGATAATACCTTCCCTCTTATTTATCAAAAAAAGAAAAAGAAAAGAGAAGATAATACTTTGTCACTATAAAGATCAAAGTTGACCTAATTTATTTGTAAAATAATCTCAATTTACTTTTCTAACCATAAATAAATTCTCCATGACAATATGTTTCTTGATGTTGTGTTTCTTTGTGTTCTTAACTTCATAAATTCTCCATATATTATTGATGTTGTGATCTCTTTGTAGAGTTCACTGTCTTCTTGTAGTGTAGTGTGCATTTGTCTGTAAGAGATGGGGAGGTTTTGTGATTGCTTTGATATTACTTGATTTTTCTCTATTAAATTTGTTATTCAATAAATAAATACAATGTTGTGACACTCTGGTTAACTGAATCATTATTATCATTCTTATTGTTGGGTACGTAACTGAATTAATAAGTCATTTTACTTGTATTGTTTTTTGAATAGAATACTTAAGAGATAGACTAGTAGATAATTTTGTTTTCTTCTTGTTTGCTGGTTTCATAGTTTTCTAAACCTTTTTGATAAAAAGCTGTTTTAATTTAATACATAGGTATTGGATTCACAAGTTGTGTTGTTCCATCATTTGTTTCTTAGGCCATATCAAATTCAGTGCCTGATTGAGGTTTCTTTTGCCTTCTCAACCCATGCCTATTTGATTTTGCCTTGTTCTTTTGTAGCTTTTGCCTCAAACCATATCAGTTGTTGCGGATAAAGTCTTTGGTTTCTCAATTTTGTGTGATGTGTAGGCCATTCTGATGATAAATATAATTTCATTGCTGCTGTGTCTCTTGATTTCACATGGTCTCCTGACTTATTTGCATAGAGAAACTTCAGTGTCCCAGATTTGATATTTTGATATCCTTTTTTCTGCAATGTTCAATTCTGTATTTTTAATCATGTTCTGCCTAACAATTTGTTTCATAGAATTCTGTAATCAGATTATACTACACTTCCATCTATGTTGTTTCTTCATATTCTTTAATTGCAGTGGAGGAAGAGACCAAGGTATTGATTGTTGCCGCAATTGCATGGGGACTGCGCAAAAGCTCTCGGGCTATAATGTTGGCTCTGATATTCCTCATTGCAATGAAACCCGGTTTCATCCATGCTGTATATAGTATGTGTTATCAGCTCACTATTAATACGTGTTGTATTAGTTCTGTTATTATAAATAATCAATTTCGTTATTTTAGTCAACTTATATCATAATGCTTTTGGTTTGTCATTCTTATAATGAATAAATAATTTTGATGTTACATGAGTTTGTGTCAATTTGCTGAAACTGTGTTATGTTCTGACCTGTGCTTTTTTTTTCTCTGACCTGTGCTTCAGTGATATTCTTTCTGATATATCTTCTGAGCCACAATATCAGCAGAAGGATACGCCAATCTCTTATTCTCTTATGTGAAGCTCACTTTGCACTATTGTACATTCTTCAGATTGATTTGATTTCTGATACTTTGGAGCAAAAAGGCTCTTTAAGTATGGAAGTTCTATCGCAGTTAGGTACACTTTTTTTAAATGCTTCATTTTGGATTGTTATCTATGAAGTGGACATAGTTGTGGTAAATTATTTCCCATTTTAGAATCATGGATATGCTTATGATATCAAATCTTAATCTTTGAACCCAAAAGAATAATTTTTAAGCATTTCATTCTTATGTGAATTGATGCAGGTCTCCTTGACTATGATAGTTCCTGGGATTTCCTGGAAATAGCTTTGCTTGCTTGCTTCTGTACAATTCATAACCATGGTTTTGAGATGCTATTTTCATTCTCAGCAATTGTGCAGCACACCCCATGCCTCCCTATCGGATTCAGTATCTTGAAAGCTGGTCTGAACAAATCAGTTCTGTTGTCAGTGTATGCCTCCTCAGCCACCAAATACAGTCACGATAATCCTTCTTATGGTATAATTTTGTCCTTAGCTTAATTATTTTCCTATTGACTTCCAACGTAGTTATTCTTAGATGTTTTGTGGTGATGCTGTATTATTCTGTTATTTCTATTTGGATGTGTCAATTGAGTATGGTGAATTGTCTAGATAAAACTTGGGAGGATGCAGAATCAGATCCAATAAGCCTTCTTCCAATTATTTGTTCTGGGTTTGTGAATTAAAGCATGATCCAGTACTGTTTAAGATTATTTAATGAACACCTCTCAGCCTGCTTTTAACCTTCTTTGAGATCGTGGGTTCTATGCTTGGATGAGATGATAGGAAAATTTGGTATGTAGTTTATTTTATATTGTTTTTAAAAGACATCAGTGTCTATATCCATTATATTTAGACAGCAGGGTCTAGGACACTACTAAAACGACTGCTAGTACTGTTATTTTTAATTTTTTTTGGTGTTATATGCTAATATGTTTTATCTTTTTCAAGAGAGAAGGATAGCATCGTTCCTCAGTGCAATTGGGCAGAAGTTTCTTTCTGTGTATAGATCCTGTGGAACTTTCATTGCTTTCTTAACTATTCTCATCACAGTGTACCTGGTGAGACCCAATCATACGTCATTTGGGTACTTATCCCTTCTCCTTTTTTGGATAATTGGAAGACAGCTTGTTGAGAGGACAGAAAGACAGCTATGGTTTCCGTTAAAAGCATACTCAATCATGGTGTTTCTCTTTATCTATTGCTTGAGCAGTTTCTCCAGCTTTGAGATGTGGCTATCTAGGTTGATAGACCTCTATTTCTATTTGGGCTACAACTCAGAAGCTTCACTGCTGGAAAATGTTTGGGAATCTTTGGCAGTCTTGATTGTAATGCAACTTTATAGCTATGAAAGAAGGCAAAGCAGGTATAACAGGGCAGTTGATTCAGATACCCTGGAAACTGGAGCACTTGGGTTTCTCAAACGGTTTCTTATTTGGCACAGCCAGAAGATCTTGTTTATTGCTTTGTTCTATGCATCGTTATCCCCAATTAGTGCACTTGGCTTTTTGTATCTGCTTGGCCTCATCATCTGTTCAACTTTATCTAAAGGTTCCCGGGTTCCATCCAAATCATTCTTAGTTTACACTGGATTTCTAGTGACAGCTGAGTATCTCTTTCAGATGTGGGGTGAACTAGCTGAGATGTTTCCTGGGCAGAAACATTCTGATCTTTCCATTTTTTTGGGTTTCTCTGTATTTAAGCCAGGCTTCTGGGGACTAGAATCAGGCTTGAGGGGAAAAGTGCTGGTAATTGCTGCATGTACTCTTCAATACAATGTCTTCCGTTGGTTGGATAAAATGCCAAGGGCTATTCTAAACAAAGGACAGTGGGAAGAGCCTTGTCCATTGTTTGTTTCGGAAGAGGATGTTTCAGTTGATGTTTCCGTTTCTAACAAGGAAAATAAGCCATCATCAGATTCTGGTGTGCCTGTAGAACAAGAGGGAGTGACAAGCAATTCATGGCAGTTTTTCACCTCTGGTCTGTCTCAATCATCTAATCCTGTATCCTCCAAAACGGGCAGCAGTGATGGTGGTAGTGCTAGAAAATATACATTTGGGTATGTGTGGGGAAGTACCAAGGAGAGTCATAAGTGGAACAAGAAGAGGATTCTTGCCCTGAGAAAGGAGAGGTTTGAAACACAGAAGACGCTCTTAAAGATATATTTGAAGTTTTGGATGGAGAATTTGTTTAATCTCTTTGGTCTTGAGATAAACATGATTGCCTTGCTTCTTGCCAGCTTTGCTTTGTTGAATGTCATCTCTATGCTATATATTGCATTGCTTGCAGTTTGCGTTCTTCTGGATCGAAATATTATACGTAAATTGTGGCCTGTGTTAGTCTTCTTCTTTGCTTCTACTCTTATTCTCGAGTACTTTGCTATCTGGAAGAGTACTTTGCCTTATAATCAAGATATTCGAATTGATTCTAATGTAGATTGTCATGACTGCTGGGGAATCTCGACTCAATATTTCCAGTATTGCAAGAACTGTTGGTTTGGTATGACATTCTTGGCCATGCTCTAATTGCTTCTTATTCTCATGTACAGTGAATAAGTTCTCTCCTGAGATGGCCTAGATGTTCAGACAAATTTTAATCTTCCTGTTTTCAGTAATAATAGTTTTCCCCCCCGTTCTCCCTTATCTTTTTTGCTCAAAAGAAATCCATGATAAATTTTTAATGTGGATTTTAAAGGGCTTTTAGATTTTTTTTTCCCACCATCAAACTGCAACCATTTGTCAGTTCCTTCAGTTTGGTCGAATGCTCAGACCAAGTCCTGATATGTTTTTTATTATCTCTTACGATTTTATATTACTTTATTTGCTGTTTTTGTCTCAGTCTCTATTCAGTTTAAGACATTTATCTTAACCCATCCACGTTGTCTGCCACATTTTCAGGACTTATTGTTGACGATCCTCGAACACTTACCAGCTATTTTATGGTCTTCATGCTTGCTTGTTTCAAACTTCGTGCTGATCACTTGTCCAGTTTCTCAGGGTCATCAATATATCGCCAGATGATGTCTCAACGTAGAAACATGTTTGTGTGGAGAGATCTATCTTTTGAAACTAAAAGCATGTGGACTTGTCTTGACTACCTGAGGCTTTACTGCTATTGCCACCTTCTTGATCTTGTGCTTGCATTGATTTTGATTACTGGAACCCTCGAGTATGACATTCTGCACCTTGGTTATCTTGCCTTCGCTCTAGTTTTCTTTCGAATGAGACTCCAAATACTAAAGAAGAAGAACAAGATATTCAAGTTCTTGCGTATATACAACTTTGCTCTCATTGTTCTTTCTCTTGCCTACCAATCTCCTTTTGTGGGGGAGTTTAGTGCTGGGAAGTGTGAGACAGTGGATTATATATACGAAATGTTTGGATTCTATAAGTATGACTATGGATTCCGAATTACTTCAAGATCTGCGCTAGTTGAAATTATCATATTTATGCTGGTGTCACTTCAGTCATATATGTTTTCCTCTCAGGAGTTTGACTACGTGTTCCGATATCTTGAAGCAGAACAAATTGGTGCCATTGTGCATGAGCAAGAGAAGAAAGCTGCATGGAAAACTGCACAGTTACAGCATATTCGTGAATCTGAGGAGAAGAAACGCCAGCGTAACTTGCAAGTGGAGAAGATGAAATCCGAGATGCTCAACTTGCAAGTCCAGCTTCACAGCATGAACTCAACTGCCAACCGTAATAGTGTTTCTCCGCGCAGTGAAGGCCTAAGGAGGAGGAGTACTTCTATTATCTCTAATAATGATACTGGGACCCCTGAAAAAGAAGAACTAATTCTCAGGAAACAAGAACAGATCATCAGAGAGGATTCACTATTCCCTTTTGAATTGTTCGAGTCTCCTGCTGCTATCAATGCAGGAAGTCCATCAGCTGCTGAGACTACAAAGTGTTCGGTGGGATCTCCTCATTGTGAAATCACTGAAGTTGAATTGGATAGCTCTGATGGTGCCTTTGTTGATTTCCACAAAAAAGAGAAAGTCCAAGTCCAGGTGAAGGAAAACCCATTGATATCTGCAGTACAGATTATAGGTGATGGTGTTTCCCAAGTGCAATCTATTGGAAATCAGGCAGTCAACAACCTTGTGAGCTTCTTGAACATAGGACAAGAAGATTCAGATACGAAACAGAACTTGTTTGCTGAGGATGGGGTATATGATGAGATGGAGAGCCAAAAATCAGAGTACTTGTCTTTGGATCGGTCATCTTCTCTGCAGTCTGATCAGAGTTCTGATGCTGCAAGTCTGCAGTTGGGAAGGATCTTCTGTCACATATGGTCCCAAATGCGATCCAATAATGATGTTGTGTGTTATTGTTGCTTTATTCTTGTCTTTCTATGGAACTTCAGTCTGCTGTCTATGGTGTATCTTGCAGCTCTATTCTTGTATGCTTTATGTGTAAATACCGGCCCTAGCTCAATCTTCTGGGTTATCATGCTAATTGTCACAGAAGTTAATATTTTGCTTCAGTATCTGTACCAAATTATCATCCAGCACTGTGGTTTAAGTATTGACTCAGACCTACTTCGTGAGCTGGGATTCCCTGCACATAAAATAAGGTCATCCTTTGTGGTCAGCTCTTTACCTCTTTTCCTTGTCTACTTATTTACCCTCATACAGAGCTCTATAACTGCAAAAGATGGTGAATGGATGTATTCTACAGACTTCAATTTTTGTAAGAAGAGTGCTCTATATAGAAAAGAGGTTCTTGTGAAGTATAGCTTGAGTGAGAGCACAATGGGAGTTCTACAGCTAATGAAAAATATGGTAAAATTGACATTCAGAAGCATCTTTAGGTACTGGAAATCGTTGACACAGGGTGCAGAGTCTCCTCCTTACTTTGTTCAGGTGTCTATGGATGTCAAATCATGGCCAGAGGATGGGATTCAACCAGAGAGGATTGAGTCTGGAATAAACCACTTGCTAAGAATTGTCCATGAGGAAAGATGCAAATCACAAAACCCTAGCCTGTGCCCTTTTGCTAGTAGGGTTCATGTTCAAAGCATTGAAAGAAGTCAAGAAGACCAAAATGTGGCACAAGTTGTTTTTGAAGTGGTATACGCATCACCATTGACAGAGTGTGCTTCTGCAGAATGGTACGAGTCGCTAACTCCAGCAACTGATGTAGCAAAGGAGATTCTTAAAGCACAGCATGCTGGGTTCGTCAAAGAAATTGGATTCCCATACCCTATACTCTCTGTAATTGGGGGAGGCAAAAGAGAAGTTGATCTGTATGCCTACATATTTGTTGCAGATTTGATTGTATTTTTCCTGGTTGCTATTTTCTACCACTCAGTCATAAAAAATAATAGTGAATTCCTTGATGTCTATCAGCTTGAAGATCAGTTTCCAAAAGAGTTCGTATTTATCCTAATGGTAAGTTTACTGATATTGTGTCTTTCATGTTTTCTGCCATGCTTTAAATTTTGAAAATCAAGTTTCTGAAAACTGACAATAGAGTTACAAATTTGAAGTTCTATGTGCCAACTGATGTTAATACGACCTTTGACTCATTTCTTGGGCCTGAGAAATGGGTCATCAAGCTTCAAAACCACATAAAAAAAACAGGTTTGAAAATTTCTCAACTGGAAAATAGTTGTCCCAAACTTCGTCTGCGTTTTGCTTGATCAACTCATGCCATTTTCCTACAGAAAGATAATTTGAATATCCTTGTTTGAAATTTTTATGAAAGTACCTAATAATCTATTGGCTACAGAATTTTAGTTATATTTGAATAATGAGTTTTTTCCCTTATCTAAAAGATTAATGAATTTATAGACCCTTCACCCCTTGGTTTACTTAGTAGAATGTTGTCATATGAATGATTAGTTCTTTCTGTTTCATATGGTTTAATCTGGCTGGGATATTCATGTTTATTTCCTAACAGGGCTGAATGATAATTCCCTGCAGATTATCTTTTTCTTGATTGTGCTTGATCGAGTAATTTACCTGTGCTCATTTGCCATGGGAAAAGTAGTTTTCTACCTTTTCAACCTCATCCTCTTCACATATTCAGTTACAGAGTACGCTTGGCACATGGAGCCTTCCCAACAACGTGCCGGAGGGTTAGCACTCCGTGCTATATACCTTGCTAAAGCCATTTCCTTAGCACTGCAGGCTATTCAAATTCGACACGGGATTCCTCATAAAAGCACTTTGTATCGTCAGTTCTTGACCAGTGAAGTTTCAAGAATTAATTACTTAGGCTATAGACTTTACCGTGCACTGCCCTTTTTATATGAATTGCGATGCGTTCTTGACTGGTCGTGCACAACAACATCTTTGACCATGTATGACTGGCTGAAGGTGAGTTCTTGAAATACATATCTCTGAGCGCTACGGTTAAACCTATTCATGCTTTACTGAGTCTAACCTTTGAAACTACACTACTGTTCATTACATTCTGAAAAAAGTACAACTGGCCTTATATCATCAGTTTTATCATTGTTTATTATCATCATTATCATCGCTATGGAAAGGACAAAAGAAAATGAGGGTCGAAGAAGATATAATATTTGTCATTTACTACCATTCTATGCTAAAATCATATGCTCTGTCACTTCCCTTATCATCATATTCTTTTTCCTTAATTTTTGTCAATATTATTCTAGGCATCTCTCTACCTCTTTTTTCTCCTTTAATTATTATAAATAGCTCTTTTCCACTGGTGCATTAATTTTTTGAGGAAAGGGCAGTCCTTCTTGACTAAAAGATGGAGAGTCATTCAATTAGTCTTGGCCCAAATATGCTATCCCAAGGTCCATAGCTGTCTTATGGTGTGATACCCCATATGATATAGATAAGGGTAGGTGGTGTATGGGATCCCACATTGTTTGGGAAGGAGAAGTTCTTGCTCTTTATAAGGTTCCAATGAAGCTCCAATTGTATTATTGACTAGTCCTTTTGGAGTATAGGCCATGTGGTTTGGGTCTTCTATTGGGGCGTTACATATGGCGGTCTTGAAAGTTTTCTTTCTACTTGAAAAGCATTCCATGATCTCAATATTCTTGATACCTTCCAATGTACTCATACCTTTTTTTTTTTAGGAAGAGGACTTAGCCCCAATCCTTTATGAGCCACTTCCTCCTCAATTTCTCCATACTTATAAATTAGTATCATAGATACCAAAAGTAATCTCCTGATTTGGATCTCATGACCATCAAGCTTTAATATCCCTCTGCCCCTTGTGATCATGTGGAACCTTATCAAGGCCAGGCTCATCGAATCCACCTCTGGAGAGTAAACTCCAGATACACGACCCCAGCTGCCCTAACTGTGTATCAGGAAATCATGGGACCATCTAGTGTGGAATCAAACCCAGTATGTCCTAACCCTACAGCTCACCCCAAGCCCTCTTTTGACCACTAGGTTGCACCTTCCCAGGTTACTATCTCTCTACCCTCGCCATTTCCCTTATCAAGTTTATAAATATTACCATCTCCATCCTTCACCCCAAACTTGAACTGCTTTTTTGGATTCTTCATCACTTTGTATTTTTCCTAAGCTTCCTCATTTCTATATTTTTGTAAACTTCCATAAATCTCTATTTAACCTGACTGTTTGCATGAACTTCTTTCCACAACCAAGTCTCCTTGGTGGTATGGACCATGTCATTTAGATTAACCAAGTAACTCTTTGCCAGTTGTAATACAACCTCCCCCACCAAATTCTTGGGTTCCTTGTTCTCTATCTCTTCTTTTCTATCTTCCAATAAAAGCATTTAGTATCACTAACTTATGGTTGTGTACTTACCCTCTTTCCTGGTATCATGTTATAATATTTGTGACATCGATCAATTTTCAAGCAGGGGCGAATCTGACTAATTTTTTATCCACCTCAAAGGTAACTAAGCACAAACCCTTATTCTTAAACTAAGTATCCTTTAGTGTCAAAGCATAAGCTGTTTAAAAACTTAGGATAGCATTCCGACTTATTCCTTACTCCATTTCCCTAAGCTCCATGTACTATCTCAAATTCTCCAATATTTTCCCATCACGTCTATTCAGGTCTCCGCCAACAAAATCTGTTCTCCACTCAGCATTTCTCAAATCAACTCATGTATATCCCTGCCAAAATTGTTGCTTAATGGATTCTTCTAAACCTTTTTGTGAAGCATGCACATTAATGTCATTTGTCTCTTCCTCTAAAAACAAAGTTTACTGACAAAAGTCAATCTTCTATTTTCTCAACCCCAACACTCTTTAAGACTTGTTACATATATCCCTAACTTCTATTCGTATTCTTCCCTGTGTATAATACCTTTTATGTTTTACCCTCAATTTCTCTAAATTCCTCGCTTGGCCACAAAACAGAAATGTTATGAAATCCATGGAAGTGATATTAAGGTGACATGGCATCATTTCAATTGAAAAGAATATCAACATTGAAGGTAGTTCATTTTGAACATGATTATACATCTTGCTGAATTCTTGAACAATGTTCTTTCTTTCATATAAATCTGCATATTGTACGTTGTCTTATGTAATTTGAGAAGAGGAAAAAAAATGTAATTTGAGAAGGTTGTATTTTACTGACTATAGTGCAGAATAGGACCTTAAAAAATGACGTTAAGGCCACCTGTCCTTTGTTATCAAAACAATCCTGTTCTTTCATCAATACTCTACAGCTTGTTCAGTATTTTGTTTTCAGTATAGGTGTTTGACTGGATAATTTGGATGCTTATATCTGAAACTGATACATGGCTTTCTTCATAGTTGGAGGACATACATGCAAGCTTGTACCTTGTAAAATGTGATGCAGTCTTGAATAGAGCTAACCACAAACAAGGAGAAAAGCAAACAAAAATGACCAAATGTTGCAATGGGATATGTCTGTTCTTCATATTAATCTGTGTCATCTGGGCCCCCATGCTGGTAAGCAATTTTAAGAGTGGTCGATGGTCTCTCAATTACTAATGATATTGAGATTAGAAAAGGAAGTGCATGTGAGCTTCAAGATGATTCCTTTAAATCATAGTTAATTACAGAAACTCTTTCTGGAAAGGTGATTTTCATTGATAGTAAAAAGTTTAATACCTCAAGGGTTTAATATGCTGGAAAATACTCATCATATGCGTCTTACAGAGACATGCCTGATTGTGACTTGTCTATTAATGGATTGCGTTTAAATGATTGTTGATTCCCATTATTATTGTGAGAAAATGTAAAAAGCTAATTATATTTGCCTCTAGATCTTGATTGAACTGAATTAAGTTTCAGATGTCTTGCCACATATTGCTTCCAAATCCATACTACAATATATGTTAGATGTGTCGATATACATACACACGTGCATGCACATGCAATAATTATGTGATCCACATACAGTTTAAGGATATGGCCACAATATTCTGGGTACTATTTTAAAGAATAATTATTATATTGCTCGTTCTTTCTACAATTACAGTATGTATCCAAACTTCTAAAACAATCAAAAGTAAAACAAGGAGGATCTTGGTTGAATGGATTCATACCTTTCATGTTCTCTGAATTATTAACATTCTTCATGTAACCAGGATGGGAATGGGGATGCTAAAGGAGTGCCATGTTCTTGTGGGCATTTTTTCTGAAGTGCTAAGGGAGTCAATTTAGAATTGGCTGTTCAACTTCCATTGGTCTGAATATGTGTGTGTGTGTACAGATATATCTTACTCCCTTCGCATGTTTTGTTTTTCTGGGTAGAGAAGCTTCATATAAAAACGTGTAGACATTGCAAAGAGGAGGAAACTTCATGAGTTTTGTGTTTGTGTGTACGAGTGTGTGTAATTCGATCTTATAGAGCACAAAGGAGCAGAACCCAAGTACACAAGGTGTATAAAGGGAATGAACCCTACAAAAATAAGGGAAGCCAGAGCTACTCTGAGCTGCGAACCGACAGAGCTTCTTAAACACTACAAAAATAAGCTCCTCCACTATTGACTCACATTCTTTGAAGTTTTGTGCATTTCATTCCTTCTATAAATAGCACATCAGACATGAAGGAACCATTCTCCAACCTTCCACACTGCAGTGGCCCACATTCTGACTACAAATAGCTAGTGACTCTGCGACCCTTTGGGGCATCACCCAAGCAATGCCAAAAAGTTAAAAAACCAAGGCCCACACTCTTCTAGTTACTTGGCACTGAATCGATAAGTGGTCAACTGTTTTCCCCCTCTTTTGCTTGTGTAAGACGAATCCATTGCTGATTCTCCTTTGCAGGTTGTCCATAATAAGGATCCTCCCTAATGCAGCTGTCCATACAAAGAATGTCACCTACAGTGGGGTTTTGTTCTTCAACACTTTTCCAAGGAAAAATGGTACTTGTGGGTATATTGCATGGTAAAAATTCTGAACTGCAACGGACGGGTGCAAAAAAAGTCCAGAGAGTGTTGCTTAAACTGTTAAACACCAAAGAAGACCCTGAAAGTGCATGAATCCTTAAATACTTCATATCTACCAGTTCTCCGATTGTTGGAAACAAGCTTCTCAATTGGCCTGTTGAAACACATCTGTTGGCTCTCATTAGCTGTCTTTTAGAGTAATTAGAGCAGAAGCAATCATCTTATGGGTTCTGTTAAATTACAAGGAAAATTTTCTCATTAGATCTGTTGCATTGTATTGAGCATATTTTCATTACTTTGTTCTCCACCAGTGCATTTTAATTGTGCGTGAACTTTTTATTTTGTCCTTACAGATGTATAGCAGTGGCAACCCGACAAACATTGCCAACCCTGTTAAAGATGCCAGTGTTCAGGTTGATATTAAAACAGCAAGTGGAAGATTGACCTTGTATCAGACCACTCTTTGTGAAAAAATCCAATGGGATAAGCTCAACGCTGATACTGATCTTGATCCTCGAGGTGTTTTGGACACATATAATAAGATTGATATCCAGTTGATATGCTGCCAAGCCGATGCCAGTATATTGTGGCTTGTTCCCACAACAGTTCAGACAAGATTCATTCAGTCCCTTGACTGGGAGACAGAAATGGATATTATTTTTACTTGGGTGCTTACAAGGGACAGACCGAAAGGCAAGGAAGTTGTCAAATATGAAAGAACTATTGACACTCCAGATCTTCCAAAAAGATCAGATGTTCAAAAAGTTCTTAATGGCTCTATGAATAGCTTTAGGATATGCAATATATATCCCAGATATTTTCATGTTACTGGTTCTGGTGACATCAGACCTTTGGAACAAGAGGTATGCTACACCACATCTAAGTTTTTTCCTTAATTTCCAGCTTTGTCTTGTGTGTGTGTGTGTGTGTGTGTTTGTGTGTTAAGTGGGTTTGGTTTGTAAATCAGTTATTGTTGGCATATGATGATATAACAATTTGCAATGGTAAGCCATATCCATGTTGCTGATAATGAGAGTGCAAAGAGGTATTTCTGTATGTACTAATTGTTAATCTCTTTCATTTGATTATTTTCTCTTTTTTTTTTTAATAAGAAGATGGCAAACAATTCACCGAGGCTATAGCATCCATTATGTAATCGTCATTTGTACTTTAATTTTAGACCTTGGAAAGAGATTAATCAAGAAAAATGCAAATAATTTACAGGAAATATCTGTTAGTGCGGATCTTTTCATAAATCGTGGAACCAATGAATGGTGGTCCTTCCGTGATGTCAATTCCTCAGATGTAACTGGGTGTGGAGGTTTGACAGGGCCAATGGCTGTCATCATTTCTGAGGAAGCACCACCTCGTAAGCTCTGAAAGATTTATATGTCATCTATGGATATTGATTTTATTTGATGTTACTTTTCTTTTTAATTAACCATATACCATTAATGGTGAAATAATGTTTCAGAAGGTATTATTGGTGACACTCTCAGCAAGTTCAGCATATGGGGGCTGTACATAACATTTGTTCTTGCAGTCGGCCGGTTTATCAGACTTCAATGCTCTGACTTAAGAATGAGAATCCCCTTTGAAAACCTTCCTTCGTGTGATAGGTATGGCAGCTTTATTTTAGACCAATATTTTATGTCATTCCCCAAAAAACAATGCCTCCTTATAAGAAACTCTGATGACAAAATCAAGTTCCATTTTGTCTGCCAGAATGTTAAATTTCATTGTTGGCGGATGAAAACATGATAGTGTCCCCAATTTCTCTGCAAGAAGTTCAATTGCATAGTTTTCCCCTTGTTAAAACTCCTTATCCATAGAAGATGAATAATGCATATCCGAGAAAAGTGTGTTTTGACTGCTTAATAGTAGGCCTATTGTTAGTTTCTTATGCGGTGTTTTTGTGTAGGTTGATAGCCATCTGCGAGGATATATATGCTGCGAGAGCAGAGGGTGAGCTTGGAGTAGAAGAGGTTCTTTACTGGACGCTGGTGAAGATTTATAGGTCACCACACATGCTGCTTGAGTACACCAAAACTGACTAGAACCCAAATGTCAAATGCTGCTTTCATATTAGCCAACAAAAACTTCACAGGGTTTTGATGCTGACATTAGGTTTGACTAACACCCCATGTATAACAGAAAAAGAAACTAACATTCAGCTATAGTGGTAGTGATACAACCAATCATGAGTAGTCTCCTTGTGGTCCTGGCAAGCTATCTGGCCATAGTATACTTTCCAGAGGACCTCTGGTCTCCATTGAAGAGGATTCGGTTACAGAATTCTGCATGTCTATCATGCAGGCATCTTGCAACTTCTTGTCTAAATTTCCACTTCAGGTGTCTGCGAAGCTTCTGGTCAGAGTATCAATTGTCATGACTGAATGATTCAGAACAAGTTTTTATTTTTCTCTTCTATTTATAGAATTTACTAGTTATACATGTATTAGTGCTCGAACTGTTATGGATCATAGGAGGGCAGGACACCTTACGAGTTCATGTGCATGCATTCATAGGGAGAAACATTTGTATATAACATCTCTATTGACCAATTTCAACTATAAAATGTCTCTCCTTCAAATCTAAGTGGTAAGGATCTTGGTCTTGGGAGTATCCTCCTCCTAAGTCCGAACCTTGTTTGTTCCTATATGCTATTGATGAAAAGTCCATTTACTTGTGATATGGGCGCATTACACGTGTCCGGAGTGTAAAGGGTAAGAGGCATATTGTGGTTGTAAGGTTTCAGTTCCTCGTCTATCGTCATTAAAAAAAGAAAAAAGAAAAAAATGGAGGCCCCTTCAACTTATACATGAAGGCCGAATAGGCGAGAAAGCCCCGTATATAATATATATATCGTTTGAGATAATTAAAAAATAAAAATTGAAACCTGAACTGAGCCGTGAACTTAAAACATGAACTGGACGTGTACTTCAGCTTGAAATGTATTCTGGTCTCGAGAATCACCTCAAGGCAATTGATGAATTTATAGAGACCATGTTGAAGCTAATAATCGAGATCCAGGAGATCTTAGGCCTAATTTGGTTACACAGATGAGATGAGATGAAAGTTAAGTAAAATTGATCGATCTATATATATAACCATGATATATATTTCAGTGTTGATGCATGCGTCAATTCTTCGTAGGGCTTCCTAAATTTTTGCCATTTGTATAGACATGAAATCTCAATCCATCCACCAAATTCTAATGCCTATGGACAACATCAAGGCTTCTGGAGCAAAATGCATAATTTACATAACATGCCAATGGCCTTCGTATTCAATTCAAATAAATCTCCAAGTCAAGAAAGAAATGGTTTTCGTTTCCAGGCAATTTTTAAAGACATACAAAGCCTCAGTCGTTGCTGGGGCTGCGACCCGCAGACCCTATTGGGAAGATAACTTCTGCATAATTAACACATCCCAACTACAAAGCATGCATTCACTTTCAACAAAACTTTTGCTGGTGCTTAGTGAACCGTGTGCTGGAACCTGAGAGAATCTGCGTAGCAAGTGCTTAATTGATCACATATACATGGCACAATGCAATTACTCGATTGCAGGATGCCTGCTGTGTTCCTTGCTCCCATTTCCCTTCCATTTCCTGAGGATGCAAACTTCGGGGCCTCTTTGCTATGATCACTGCAAATCTCCGACTAATTCTCAAGACAAAAGACGGGGACTCTAGGGTGCAGATTCCCTTTAAGAGGAAAATAGGATGACCTTCACCCTTTAGGATCTGATCAAATGAATTATCCCAAATTTATTTTCTAATGACAAGGAATCTCAGAGATCATGCAATCACAATGTCTATATCCGGTTAATGCCAAGAATAACAACATCCTTACTAGATTAATCTAAAACACACAGGCTTTCGGAAATGGCTGTCCAGCAAAATGATCTCAACTCAAAGATCATCCTTTGGTGCTTTAAGTCTTTTATTACTGCTACCATTAGCAGAAGCCTTTCTCACAACATGCTCTGGAATTGTGTCTTCCATCACCTTTGGTGTGCTAAAATCGAAATCTGAAATAGACACATCTTCGTATTCTGGATTTTCTTTAATAAACTGTGCAATCTCATTCCGTGTTCGACATTTTTTCCCTGTGGGTGTAAAATAGTAAGAATCCAATTTAGAGAAATCCTTTCTTACAATCAAGATTCTCTTAAAACCTTCTGGAGTCTTTGGGATGTTAGGCTTGTCAATGACCCAGGTCCGACTGGCATCATACTCAATATCCGCAGGATCCTCACAAGACACATCCGGCTTTCTGTCACAATAAAACGGTTCCTCGATGAATTTACTTCTGATGTCTTCAAACTCTTCTTGTGTATCAAACAGCCTCCATTTAAAGCATTTTCCACACTGCGCAGCATATTTACTAATCGAATGCGATCGCTGTCATGAAAAAATATAAAAGCATATTAGAGTGCAGCAAAATGCTCTGATAAAACAACACGTGCTTCTTAACCTGGTGATTCAATCCAATAATTAATACGGGCCTCCCATTTTTGCTCTCTTCAACCAGCTTTGATTAGTGATTTAAAAAATTTTCCTCAACAAGAGTATTTATATTGTGCCAGCAAAACATAGCCTAGTGAAAAAGAACAGTACGGCATCTGTCTTCCTTTTTTAACCATTTTTCTTCTCCTACCACGTTAACAAAGAAAGCAAATATAGCAAGTCAGACACGTTATTCATTAAAGCCAGACAAACCCAAAGGCATTCATTAATACTCATCCTGTCATCCAAGTTATGGCCCAAAACAAAAACAGCATCCTAGACTCCAGTTAATTTCAATACCTTTAATTACTCAAATGTTTCAATTTGCAAAGTTGTACAAGTCCAAAGAGCAAAGATTAGCCACGGAGCCATGACTCATGCAGCTGTAGTCCAAATTCATTATAAAAAGAAAAAAAAAAAAGTACCAATATGGAATTGCATATAACGAGCCATCCAAAGAGGCAGAAGTATCAAAGCATTTAATATCACAAGGAAGGTAAATTCAGAAATTTATCACCATTTTAGTACTTCAGGAAAGATCCCGAATCACTACTGAGCTAAAACTTCAACAGTTGTTAATAACTAGAAATTAAGTATACTCCTCATTCTAAGCTAATTACTCGTTTAGCAGGAGCAACACTACATTCTCCAATTACATACTATATAATCACTTGATATAATCAAAACCCCGACAAACCAAATCCAATCACACAAACACACAATTAAACTTTTCATTTATTTATTTATCATTGTATTCGTGTAAAGAACAACAAGTTTCAATTTTTTCGGGGGAATAGGAACCACAAGCAAAAAATAAATAAAACAATGAACAATATTCCTTGCTTTCCTAATTTTCAACAACAAAACAGATAAAAGATTTGGATATTTCGCGAAAGGCCCTTAACCACGAAGATAAAAATACATCGGGTGTTGGGAAAACGTAATCTGGGAATCCTACCTTGGACAAGGCTTTGGGCGTTTCTTGGCTGTTGTCCTTCATTGCGCCTCTCTCTCTCTCTCTCTCTCTCTCGCCCTACCGTTTTTTTCCTTCGCCCTGAGGAAGAAGGATAAAATCACCCGCAGAGGGGCACGTGTGCGTCATGCGGCTTCAATTTAATGTCACGTGTAGGGAGGAGGCCGGTAAAGTGATGACCTCGCTTTAACGTGGGATTGGTTAATGATGTTTGTCTGTTGCTTGGTTTCTTTTCTTTTTCTTTTTTTTTTCTTCGTTCTAATATAATAATTTAAGTGAAGAAAAAAAAAACAAATTAATTTATTAAGTGGGTCCCGTTTATAGTAAATTTTTTTGTTTGAATTATAAAAATACAAAATTAATTCAAAATTTTGTTAAGGCAGTGTTTGGTATTTCGAAGAATATTTTAGAGAGAAATGTTTTTCTCTCTGCCTTTAATCGTGTTATCTTTTAATCATACTCACTAGAAAATATATTTTAAGTGGTTTATATTTAAATCATTAATGCATGAAGGCATGTAAAATGTGTCGGTGTGACTTTAAATAAATTCTAAAACGTAGAATATTATTACTCTTTTTTTTTAAAAAAAAATCAATCCACCACACAATCTAATTCAATTATTATATTATTTATCTTAATCAACATTAAAAAAGTTACTAGCTAAATTTAAGTTTTAGTTACACCTTGAGAGGCTAATAATATTAACATTTTATCACAATGCCTTCTTTGCTTATGACATTATAGAAAGTAAATTTATCGCATCGATTTTATTCTTGTTTTCATCGTATTTTAACTCTACGTGAATAAAATTATCTATTTAATTGAAAGAATAAATTTTCCTCTTCTTTTTTGGTAATGAAAATTGTCAGAAATGCTCGTCGTGCTCGAGTTATTATAACGCTTCTTCATTTATAACAAAAGTTTTTCTTATATTAGGTTTTCAAAGTTTATCGGCGAAGATCTCACAATGCTTCTCTTGTTTTCAAATCTCGAATACGAGCGAAGCATGTCTACCTCAACAATAGTAACTTGGTAAGTTTATTTTCAATTTTTGCTTAAGTTCTTAAATAATTTTTTTGACTATATGAAAAGTTTGATATTGTTCGACAAATCCATACCTCGACTGCTCATGAATTAGCACATATTCAACTTTTTTTAGAGCTTAAGTACGCAAATTATCTTATAATGTTGTTTCTTAATTGTCTATGCCTTGCATAATTATTTATGTGAAGGAAGAAGAACAAGAATCCTAATCTTTCACATAAATTCCCTGTAGTTGATATGATCTTCCATATCAAAGTAAATATGCCTTTCTTTTCCTTTGTTCATTAATTTTCTATTTGTAACCTCTGTTTGGATTTGTAGGAAAATAAAATTTGTTGACTTTTCTTAGCAATCAGTTTCCTTTGAAAAGCCATATCCATACGAGTCTCCTTTCCACTTCCTAAAATCTTTTGGAAATCTAAGTGAAGGGCTCCTTATTAAGTTTCACACTAATTAATTATCCATTTTATTTTTATTTGAATGTTGCCTTTGCTATTATCATATATATTTTATTGGTTTAATCCTCAATTAATTAAGCCATATTTATAGGGACAGGATGAAGAAAGATCCGGGTAAATCTTTCCCCTTTGACTCCTTAGGAGGTATCCATGTTATGTTCACAAGTGATTGCATGGGATCTTAATCCAGTCGATCAGGTACAATTTCGATGTAGCTCCTACTATTATCGGACCAAAGGTATGCCTTTTTTCCCATGAGAGTTTAGACAATTATATGTTGGTGTTCATGCATCCATCCCTCTTTATATAGGCAAGTTTTCTTCATAAATGCTAAGCCAATAAGCATTTATTGGGTAAGATAGTAAAATAGTTTGTATTAAGCAGTTTTATTGGGTTTTGAAAAATGATAGAGATAAAGTTGAATATTATAAAGTTAATATTATTTCTATTTTATAATTTGAAAAAGTTGTATTTTTTTGTGTTTTGTTTTGAAAATTGAAAAAATTGTAATAATTAAGTAATAATTAGATGAAAAAATTAAAAACTTGAAATTGAAAAATATTTTTTGTTTGAGGGATGTTTGGGAAGGAAAATACGAGAAGTTTTGAGATGAAATGAGATGGATTGTATTCCAAAGTTTCATATGTGAATATGTATCGAGCCTAGGGGTGGGCAGCGAGGCCCTCCCACAGCTGCCCCGGCCCGCTTCCGCTCCGCCCCTGCATGGCCGGGCGGGCAACCCCGCTCCGCCTATGAGGGGGCGGGGCCCCCCGCCCCGCATCTAGGCCCCCTAGCGGAGGCGGGTGGCGAGGAGGGCCCAACCCTGCCCCGCATTTCCCCCGCCCTGCTCCCGCTTACATTTATATGTATATATATATTATATACATATATATAAACATAAATATATATTTACATTTTACAAATTGTGTATATATAAATATATATTACAATTTGTTATATTTGTTCACAAAATATGTATTGGCAAATTTAAAAACTACATAGTTTAAAAACTAATATACAACAATTTACACAAAATATGCACTAGCAAATTTAAAAATTACATAATTTTTAAATTATAGTCATATTTACAAAATCTAAATTTATAATTTAGGTCTAAAAATATATTTTTAATTACTTTTGTACTTAGAAATAATTTTTAAATAAAATAAAATGTAGTATTTTTTGTAAGTCGAAGGAGGCGGGGGAATCCACCCCACACCCCGCCCCCGCATCCCGGGGGCGGGGGTCGAAACTCCGCCCCATGCGGGGTGGGGTGTGGGGAAGGAGTGCCCCTGCCCCGTAGGGAGCGGGTAGCACCCCTAATCGAGCCACTAAAAATTTTAAGATCTAAATTGAGAGACAGAGATACATTGATGTGTTTGGATGGATAGATTTGAGAGAAAATTTTGATTTGGGTCATTAAAACCCAAATCCCTTGTTTGGATTGTATATTAAATTTCAGATTTGCATTAAAGCCAAATAAACTTTTAAACTTTCTAGAATTTTGGATTTGAAATCTAAACTCAGATTCAAATATAAATCTAAATATCCAAACGCAATCATGAAGTAGAGATTTGTTGTTATTGTGAGTCCAAGTTTATTTAATTGGGTAACGAATATTGTGAGATCTGTTTCATGTGTATTTACTCCATGTTCCAAGAAGGTTACCATGCTTTTTGGCTACAAATTTTCATCCAACGTATTTACATAAAAAAATTATTAGATATTCTCGAAATACAGATGATGCAATGTATTTCTATTCTATCATATCAAGCATGTATTTCCATAAATTCCGAATAGTTACTCTTAGAATAATCAAAATGCTATAGAGTCCCTAATACAAACTGCTTTTGGCCGATCAAAGTAGTGTTTTGAAAAAGAACTTCAATTAGGACTATGGTTAATATCACATAAATATGGATTAGCACAGTTCTGACGAGGCATTATGACTACTGTTAATATCGCATAAATGTGATTAGGCAATTTCTGAAGTGACATTGTAACTTCCAAAATATAGCAGATGACAACCCAGGAATACAGTAGGGATGAGTAAATTTCATATCTGGAGGTCAAAATGCTACCTGGGGAGGGTTTAGTGGTTGAAGTGAATTCCATTTCTGGGTGTAAAGTGGCCCTAACCACGGTTTGTCGTATAAGCGTTACTGGGTTAACACATTAACTTGGTTGGCTTGATGCTGCTTCTATATAAACCATCTGGAATTGACAGTGACGCGCCAAAGAGTTATACAAGTTTGCATTCTGGAAAAAGAGAGGAAAAAAAAAATGGTGCAGAATCCCGCTCAGCTTGACCCCTGTATGTAACGTGCCAATGCTCGTTATTGGTGTCAGATTGAGCATCAGCATTTGGCTAATACGTTTCAATCCGGTATGGGTATAGAATTCGTGTAGTTTACTCTATTGGGTTCTTATTTTTTGCTTCATATATTTGAATTTTGTGGTTGTTAGGATTGATTTTAGTGGGTTTTTTGTGCTGGGAATTGGGTTTGGGTGCTTTTGGATGCTTTTTAGACGATAGGTTGTTGGTGTTGTCATGGCATTTGTTGTTATCTGGGTGCATGCGTTACTTGCTGCTCTATTTAGCCGGGTGTGCTCAGGACCTGTTTGTACTTGAGCTTTCTTATCTGGCCGAGTTCTTATCTTGCCGAGTTCAGTGTCTGTTTCCTCTTGAATTTGGTTTCTGGGTAGGTCTGGTTTTGATTGTTCGAGTTCTTTGATACAGGATTTGAGAAGGCTTGTTTTTCGTCTTTGCTCTCACTCACTATCACAATTCACAGGTATGGTTCTTCTTGTTCTATTTGTTCTTATCTTCTTGTTTGGAATTGCTGACCACTGATTTGAAGGTTTGATTTGCATTGATTTTCAGTGGACTGTTCGAAAAATATTCCTGTGTGTAATTTTCAATAATGTTCCTTTAATTTTTGGTTTGTTGCTTCATATAGGATTTATAGCTGGAGAGTCAACTGGTGAGGATACTGAAGACTTGCTTCTTTTATTGTTCATAAAATGGATGAAATTCCTGATGGTGGTAGTGGTAGCGAGCAAGGGCCTCTTTCTGTTTCACCTACGGATAAGGGAAGTAAATACCGGAGAAAATTAGGAGATCCATCTATAGGGAACTCAATTAGCATGCCCCAGTGCCTGGCTGAGTTCCTTAGGTATGAATCTCCTAACATATCTCAAAGCTCTCCGAGTGAATTCGCTCTGGATTCGAGGTTGCATCATCAGCCTAAGGGAGGACCAGAGCAAGAAGCATTTGGACCTGATTATTGGGATGATTCCATTGCATGTCAGCTTGAAGAACTTTTGTTCTCCAATTTGCAAGTGGCTTTCCAATGTGCAATTAGGCGGATGTCTCAATTGGGCTATGGCGAGGAGACGGCTAGAAAACTTGTTTCAAGTGATGGCTTTTATCAACAAGGTAAAGACCCCGTGATGAATATCGTAAATGATTCTCTGAAGGATGATTTTACTGAACGGAGGAATATTAATATTTCCAGAAATGACATGTTTGCTAATTTAAAGCAACTCGTTGAGTACACCATGTTGGAAATTATTGGTGTAGTTAGGGACGTTAGACCATCCCTATCCATTGGGGAAGTAATGTGGTGGTTGTTGATATGTGACTTGAATGTTTTACAAGCCAGTGCACTCCAAGTAGATCCTTCAAGTGCTTTTGGTTGTAAAGATGTTTCAGGAGAGGGCTCTGATCATGCCATTTCCCAATTCAGATCACAAAGATCCGAAACAATTCTTCCAAATCCAAAACAACCGAATGTTTGGAAGCCTGGTGCTAGAAATTCTCTGCCTGAAAATCTGAAATTTGGAAGTTTCCCAGCTTCCCCAAAACCTAAAGATCTTTGTTCTCTGGAAGGGGTAACCGAAGCAGAAGAGAGTCTGGTTTCCTTGTCATGCACTGAAGAGAAATCCTCAGGTCCCACTGGGGAATCTGTCCAGATTACATCACCAGTCTTTACTCCTGACGAAAAATCAAAGGGCCGGATGAGGAAAGAACTTGCAGCACTTCGGCAGAGGTTCCTTCATATGGAGAGAGGTGACAGGACGTCTGGGTCAAGAGGTGGTTCTAGATCAGGGAAATTTGCTAGCTCTGTCGGTTTTGTTGTGGAGAAAAGGCTGAAGCCACCATCTGAACTTCCTGTTATACAAATGAAAAATGCGTCCTCAAAGAAAAGCTCAGAAGTTCAATCTGAAGTTCCTTTAGCAGATGGAAGTCGTCCTGTAAACAAGAGTCCATCTGCTTCTCCTGCAACTGAAAACAATTCAGGGTTACGTATTAAAGACACCATATCTGTGTTGCCTACTGCTGAAATCAAGCTTCCTTTGTCATCGACTTCTGAAATGAAATCCAACCCAAAGCCCCAGATCAGTAACTCTGAGGGTCCTAAAATTCCTGATTACTATGCTGGAATTCCATATGACAAGTCTCTCGGAAAGTATCTCCCGCAAAATGAGAAGGATGAAATGATTTTGAAGCTGGTTCCTCGGCTGCAAGAACTACAGGATGAGCTACAAGGTTGGACTGAGTGGGCCAATCAGAAGGTTATGCAGGCTGCTCATAGGCTTTGCAAGGACCAGCATGAGCTGAAAGCCCTGAGACTAGAGAAGGGAGAAGCCGAACGAAATAAAATAGAGAAGCAAATGGCGGAGGAGAACACTATGAAGAAACTGTCTGAGCTGGAGAATGCTTTGAATAGTGCCAATGAACGGTTTCAGATTGCTAATTCCGCTACAGACAAGATTGAGGAGGAAAATTCAGTGCTGAGGAGGGAGTTGGAGGCATCTAGATTTCATGCTCTAGGATCAGCTGCAAGTTATCGAGAAGCGATGGAGAGGGAGCAGATGGCTCTGAAGAAGGCACAATCACTGGAGGGTCAAAAGGTGTTGTTACAAGAAGAGCTTGAGAGAGAGAAGCACAAGGGAGCTGAACTGCAGCAGAAATTAGGCAAAGATAAAAACCTTCACCGCCAAATTGAGGTATGCTCACGTACTAGTTATCTTCTCAATGTACATAATAATCAGACGATGCTCCACCAGTGGTATACTTGTGAACATAGCATAAATGTTTCCTTGTGGTGGCACCAAGTCACACCTTGTCTCAGCCAAACATATTAAGGTTATAGGATTACAAGGCAACAACAAGTGAACTCACAAAACATATGCAAACACTTGCAAAACTATGCTACTTTCCAGCAAATATACAAGGGATTTGGGTTAAACGCTCTGCAATGTCTCTCACAAGACTTAAATTACAATATTAGTGTGACCAAGCATTTCTATTGATTGCACTGGTCATTATTGTGTGGTTCTTGACTTCTTTCTCATTAAGTAATTGTAAATTTTACAGGCCAGATGCAAACAGGAGAGGACAACGAAGGAGAAACTACTTGCACAGGCTGCCTCCATTAAACAGGAAAGGGAACGACTTGAAGCTAAGGCAAAAGCACGGGATGAAGTGACGAGACAGAAAGCAGAAAGTGTTATGCAAGAAAATATGGAAGACATAAAAAAGCTTGAGAACAAGTTATCTGAAATGAAACTCAAGGCTGAGTCTTCCATGATAGCTGCACTTCGGAGAGGTAGTGACAGAAGCTATGGTAATATTGTCCCAACAACAGACAGCACAGGTTTCCAAGCTATGCAACAAAACCGGAATCCTCATGTACTTAATAAGGCTGTGAATTCACAGAACCGTTTCGGGACTGGCCGCTTAAAACAGGACCGGGAATGTGCCATGTGCCTATCCGATGATACTTCTGTTGTTTTCCTTCCATGTGCACATCAGGTTATGTGTGCAAAATGCAATGAGCTCCTTGAGAGACAAGGGATGAAGGACTGCGCTTACTGCAGGACCCCAATAGAGTGGAGGATCAATGTGCGTTTTGCTCGTTAAAATTGGCTTCTTTTTTCTGTTCCTTTTGGGTTTTTAATATCTCTTTACTATATAAAGAAAGAAAATAAAATCAAAGGATACAAAGTGAGGGGAAAAAAATGTTAAAATTGTCAAGAGTTTCTTTGAGAAGTGTAAACCAAAGCTTTATAGTTATATCAATATATGAAATGAAAGCCACCTTCGTTTTGTTTTGTTATCGTTGCTGTGATATATTCAACACCAAACTCTAATCATTCCCGTGCTTAGCAGCATATTCTCTATTTTTAAAGTTTATAGTAGTAATGGGTCGGCAGCAGTGCAAAGCACCATGTGCGACCATGCACAGGACCTGAATCATTCTCAGACTCCTCTTAAAGTTATGTGATGTTCGCTTCTGATCTCAAAGATGGAAGAAGAAAAGATCAACCCAAAGTCATTTCCAGCGCTATCGGACAGAACAACATGAAGCAAACACAGAGCCAATGCTCTTTTATCGCAAGTATTGACATTGCCCTGACACATTTTGAGTAGTTGATCTATCAAATCATTTAAAAATATAGTACACCAAGAGTAATGTTACCTACCGTCGTAGAGTGCATAAACACTGTATAATCGTTTTTATCTCTCATTTTCTAAAATCTCATAAAACATTTTAATTCAAATTATTTCTAACTATTCTTATTTTAACTCAAATATATCAATATTATTCATAAATAATCTCAATTCAACTTACTATCTAAATCAAATCTAATTTTATTTTATTTTTTTTAAAAAAAAAATACTTACTATTGTATTAATAACGCTTACTTGTAACGGGAGAATATCAAAATAACAAAGTAAGTTCCTCTTGATATAAAGCCATAAATTCCAATGCCAGCTCAATATCTTAATTAGATCATTCTATAACCAAAACTAACCTTACACGAATCCAAATTACAGGAAATTGCCATCCAATGCTGCATGTGCTAAGTAGTGTCTATGGCTTTGTATTAAAAGCAAAAAGAATGTTAATCTAACCATCCATTGATGCCTGGGGCTACAACATCATGTGCAGTCCTCTTCCTTACAAGTGGCATGCATGTGTGCCAGTGGCTATTTCTACTTCTCTTTTCCTTTTTTTTTAATACACGAGTGTTCGTTCTTGGCAACGTGCAAACCAAGGAGATGTTTAAAGAGGTTAGTTAGCATTTTTTTTTTTTATTAAAAATGAGAGTTTTGGCAATCACATTAGCACATGAAAAAAGAGAGGGGAATTTGATTTTTATTTTTTTTAAGAGAAGTACAACATATACAAAGAGAGTATATACAAATAAGAGTTGTGCTAGCGTGCCGTTCAGTTTTGACCATTGGGCGTGCCCGCTAGCACAAAGTTAATTTTTTATTTTTATCTTCTCTTCTTTTTTATAATTTTTTAATATATTTAAATATTTTTAAAAAAATCAAAAAATATATATACCAATACACTAAAAATCAATTTCTTAATAATTAAGTAAAAAAAATTAAATACATGAGCGATCAAAATGAGGGAGTAAACTCAAGCAATATGCTAGCATTTTCCTACATATAAATCCACAAATTTATGTAGTTTCATATGATCCGTTAGATTTACTCTATAATAAAAGTAACTTTATAATATGACGTATTTCATTAAGTTACGTCAATTTTTTAGTTTACTTTTATGTAATGTTTATCTAAAATTTCTCCATTTTTTAGGCAGCAAAAATTAACTTTTAGAGCCATTATATCCTCAACAAAAGATTGGACAATTTCACAATGGTCATAAAAATAGGAAAAATAGTGGCATTTTTGTTCACGTGGATGGAAATCTGAGTCAAGTTCACTATAGTACTTTCATTTCATGAGAGACAAAACTCAGTTCACTCAAGTGCCTCTTGACCTTAATTACCTTAAACATGTCTGGACTCAAGTCAAAACTAGGGATTTTTTTTTGTTGGGGGCCAACCGACATAAATATAAAAGCATGCAAGTTCTAGTAATCTCCCTTTATATGAGTACACGTGTATTACTAGAAACCTATTTAAAGACTTGAAAAAATCAATATTGTAATCGCTCAAAATCTTTTAAATAATATTAAAATCAATATTGTTCTACAAAACCATCATAAAAGCACAAATAGAAGATAAAAATTAAAATACAAAAAAACAAAAAATAAACTATGTTGTTGAATCTAAGACTGAATGTTGAAAAACCTCTATTATATAGATAGGAATAACCATGATATATACATGCATATATATATATATATATATATATATATATATATATATATGTGTGTGTGTGTGTGTATAAATTGCTTTCATTCTTAATTGTTAACTCAATTGTAGTATACATGTTAACAAAACCAATAAAAATAAACTAGCTAATAGAAGATTTGTAATAACCTGACCCAATATTATCAAGAATACAGTACAGATAATTTTATTGGGCCTAAATTAAATTAAATGAATTTTTATGGATAAGCCCATGAGCTAAATTTTTTTAGGTTAGTCGAGAATTCTAATTAGGCCCGAGAGCTCAAAAGTTTATTTTAAAAGCCGTTAAGGTTTAGTGGATGATTTTGATATGGTATTAATAGGCTAAAATTTTTGGGAAGCCAAATCAAGATTGATTGGATTGTTTTGAATAGGCCACGGACCCAGAATTTATTTAAATGGATTATGGAATTTTTTTGGGCTCCATAATTGAGTCAAAGCCCATTTAATATTACAAACTAAATTAGCCCCTATTCAATTGATATTAGGCCCAAGAAATTATTTAAAGCCCAAAATATTTATCAGACGAATTGAGCTCATTGTTGAGCGACTAGGCCAATAAAATTACGGGCAAGTCCTAGAATTTAGTTGGACCCATTAAATGGGCCAACCCGTTTCCAAGAGCCCAAATGAGATACCCCACCCACGTAGAAACCCATGCACATAGGACTCTCTTCCTTCCTAATAAAGCTAGGTTGTTATATCTATATATAGATACACACGCACGTTCATCCCCTTGCAAAACTAGGGCTACCGTATATGAACATATATTCTCAAACTCTCTCTTCAAGCCGCTATAGGCTTTTGGTTCCTCACTCGAGATCTATTCACTGTAACACCCATTGACCAGTTTGGTTCCCCCACCGCATGCTTTTCCATGCCTAGCAAGCCATACATGGCAAATAAGATGACCAGCAAAAACCAACGAGAAAGGAGCGTAACAACACCACTGTGTGGCATCTAGCGCGCAACGCCACCAACCAACTGTCACATTGCTATGTAGGATGTCCAAGTTAGCATAGGAACACTAGGAAACCTCACGAACATATGGCACCATCATCAGCCTCTATTTGGACCTTACCTTACACATGTCAACCTTAGTATTCTAGTTAATGATATTTTCTAAATTTAGTATATATCTCGTTTCAACCGTTTGATTTTTCTATACGCAAGGACTTTTGTAAGCTAGCTTACTCTCGATATATGATGGTATGCTAAATAGTAAACTTCATGCAAAGTGCATCATGTCTTATCTAAACTCTTGCTATATTTGCAATAAATGTGTTATGCCATTTGTCATAAGCATGAAGTTCTGTCACATAGCACGAACATATGCCATGAAGCATACGAGTTTGTTATGAATTTCAAGTCATGCATGAAATGTTAAGTTCTTTTCACGACCCCAAATGCTAGGATTGGGGATTATTCTAGTGAAATTTCTATGTCTACTCTAAAATGAATAAAATACTCATGGCGTAGACATTTCGCTCTATTTGAGTGTCTATGATGAAATGAATAAAATACTTATGGCGTAGGCATTCTGTTCTGTCTAAGTATCTATGATGAAATGAATAAAATACTAGTGGCGTAGGCATTCTACTCTGCTTGAGTATCTTTGATTAAATGAATAAAATACTCATGACGTAGGCATTTTGCTCTTTCTGAGTATCTTTGATGAAATGAATAAAATACTCATTTTGTAGGCATTTTGCTATGCCCGAGTATCTCTGAAGAAATGAATAAAGTACTCATGGCATAGGCATTCTACTTTGTCTGAGTATCTCTGAAGAAATGAATAAAATACTCTTGACGTAGGCATTTTGCTCTGTTTGGCTATCTCTGATGATATGTAAGAACAAGAATATATATAAATGAAATTTGCTTTAGGAAAGCAAGCATGTTATGAAGTACGAAAACTCTAATGTCATTGAACTTATGTTTTGTAAAAGAAAGTCCATGTCAATCGTGCATACACATCATATTTATTATTGTGCATGCTTTATAAACCGATGGTAGCTTAGTTGTATAACTTATTGAGATTTGTAAAAATCTTACCGTAGTAATCACAACTACCATTCTTCTAATATGGTAGAAGCTATATTAGGTGTAGTAGGAAGCGAGTGTGATGGACGACTAGCCTGAGATGATTGAAGACGAATTCACCTTTGAAGGTTCACTTGTGTTGTTTGCCTTCTATATCGAGATCTTTAAGTGTTTGATAATGGACCTCTTGGAGATCTTAGAGGAAGAAGAATGATCATGTTTTTAACTATGTAGAACGAAACAGCTAAGCTTGTTTTAGTTTATGAAGGGTCAATGTTTGGGACACCTACTATTACTGTATGGTTGTTTAAGACATGATATTCTGGGATTTAGTCTGTTCAGGTGCAACTTATATTTGAAATATAAAATTCCATTGCGATTATTGTATATTGCTAGAATCATGTTAGGTGCATTGCATATTATTTGTCATGAATGAGGGTATGTAACTTTGTGTTGCATGTCTCGACGCTTCAATCTCCATCAAATCCCAAGTAGAGGTTGGGGCTTCATAACAGTCACTAGAAAGTAGCCATTGCATGCTCCTCCACGTCTCCTTCCTCAGCCACAGATAATGTCGATCGCCACCCTCACAACAACAATGCCACGTCCAAACCGGAAGGCTTTGTTTTTAAACCTCAAATCAGAGCACCCATGCTCCACCGAACTGCACCGCACGACTTGCCCCTCCGCGTTCCAAGCCGAAACCTCCATTGCCTCCGCACAAAGCTACACTGCAACACACCAAACGCATCCTCTCTCGCTCCTGGTGTAATACGTCGTGCCTCAAAAATATTAAATTAGAGCTATGAGGTAAGTAGCTTAATCATAAAATTAAGATTAACACATGTTAGCTAGTTAGATGTATTATTATTAAAGCTAGTTCTTTGAAAGCTAATGTTTAGGTAACACGCATGTCATGATATCTGCAAGCACATCATTCATCATAATTCATGATCATATTTAATTCCGCATATGAGTGCTATGTACGTATTATGTATGTCATGCATCTCACATTGTATAAGACATGTAAGCTTTCATAAGATCAAGTGTAAGATAAATATTATATTAATAAAATGGTCATTCAGATGCATGGTATCAATGTGATTCAAGGGTGGATGTGTAAGTCATGGACTCAAGCGTGGTCCACCATAGTATGCCAAAATACTATCAGTGGTTTCCTTTCTAGCCACATGATGCGGGGTTGGGGCACAACTTTGCACACAAGATTAAGTGTTGGTCAGTCAGATAAATCAAAATACAAGAAATATTTATAAGTCATCGATGTCATAATCATATGCATTAATAGTCATGATTTTTAATTATCTCAAGCATGAAATATTTTATGAAACACTTTATATTTACTATGTTTACGTTATGATGGGTTTTTTACTGAGTCTTTGACTCATTTAGTATTATTTCATGTTTTTAACTACCCTAGGTGAGAATATTTATGAAAATAAAATTGCATGATGAGACTTGGCCCAGGGAGGTAAGACATAGGCTTAGATCATGTGCAAAACTTTTACGTTAGTGATTATTATATTACAAGTTTTGAGAGATTTTAATAAGTGCTTCCACGTACTCTCTTTTATAATTTCATTATTTTGAACAAGTTTATTTATTATAATGAACTTTTGTACTTGGCGCTTCCTTTAAAATAAAATAGAAATATATTTTTTAAGTCAAGTTCAGTAGTAATCTGGTTTCCTCAATTTCATAAAAATGACTTGATTCTTAACCCTAGGCTAACAGGGTGTTACACGACTTGAACATGAAAGTGTCAACAAATAGGAAAAAAGAGGTTTTAATATACCAAATAGCTTATAAAAAAGACAGAAACTTTCTTGCCTATTATGAGATGTGAAGAAAATAAATAAAACAATCATTGTGAGAATGTGAGATTTTATTAATAATAAAAAAAATAAGTGCAAGTTTGAAATTTTTTTTGAGAAAATAAAAGGAACTTGAAAAACTAAGTGCTAAGTAAGATCTTTAAAAAACTTTGGGGGTTCAAATTGCTTTATATCAACAACATCTTAATAAAACTACATATTAAAGAAGGTTCTTGAACAATTTTGGGAGCGGCCCCCCCCCCCCCCCCCCCCCCCTCGCGGCCCCAAAAGAAAACATAGTTTTACCCTCGTTGAACTCATTTTATTCTAGGTCAACTATCTATGAAATCTTGTTATTCTTTTTATCTATATATATATATATAGAGAGAGAGAGAGAGAGAGAGAGAGAGAGAGAGAGAGTAATGATATGCCTAGTTGTAAAAATGGTTTTATGTGTATCATTTCCATATACGTGTGTGTATATATATATATATATATATAAGTGTGGACATGCTTTCAATGCTTGGAATATTGATATGAAGTTTACACGTGAAAATGAGTCAATTTGTATATTTGTATGGACATTTTTCTTAAGTAAACATATGCACAAGAGTGACAAACTCTCTCTCTCTCTGGAAAAGCGAAACTGGTTTCTTGAGACCTAAACCCTGAGGTTTAAACGCAAAACAAGATACAGGACTTTAACGGATTTGAGAATGTAAAGATAATTTTTCCACTTTGAGGGTGAGAATACCTGCAAGAGAAAGTGAGAGGAAGAAGAAAAGAGAATTTTCTATTACTTTCTTGAAAAAAAACCTTACTGTCCGTAGGTTTAGCACATATACCAGATGACCCTTCGTGGGCTTAGACTAACATGAAATAAGCAACAAATAAATAGCAACAACCAAGGAAATTAACTAACAAACCCAAGCCCATTACTCGCTACTTGAAACTAATGGCCCATAACAGACCGGACCAAAACATACTAAAGTCTAAATAATCGAGCCCATGGCCCACGACATACAACTCAACTTCACCAACTCAAACTAAATTCCTTCAAACTTGTACTTTGTTTAGATGGTTCCCGATGCTGCCCTTCTTCATCCTTTGCTCTGCATGAACAGTGTTACAAACCCTTCCCCTTAGAGCACCTTGCCCACAAGGTGAGGATAGGCTTCTTGAAGTTGGTGATATGGTTCCCAGGGGGCCTCTTTTGTTCTCTGTCCCTTCCACCGCACGAGAAGCCCTGGTTGTGCTTAATCATGTGCCTTGGTCAAATGACGGCCGAGAATCTCCCGAGGTTCCAACTTCAATATTCCTATGGAATCTATTGGTGGTAGCTTTGGGATGGCGATGAACTTAGCCCCAAGCTTCCTCTTAAGTTGAGAGACATGGAACATGAGATGAATCCAAGCTGTGGGGGGTAGATCGAGTTTGTAGGCGACGAATCTGACCCTCTTAGTGATCTGGATGGGCCAAAATATCTCGGCGACAATTTGAGGCTTCTATGTTGGGAGATCAATGTTTGTTAGTAGGGTTGTAGACGCAGGTATACCCACTCTCCTATATGATATTCATGTTCCTTCCTTTTAAGATTTGAGTATTTCTTCATGCGTTCTTGAGCTTGATGTAAATTGTGTCTGAGTATATGGGTGATTTGGTCCCTAGTTTGTAGGCTAACCTCCACTGCCTCTAGATTAGTCATGCCTCTAGATTAGTACATGGCTTCAGATAAAGTGATTTTTATGAGTGGAGTTGTACCACCACTCAACTAGGGGCATTGGTCAGCCCAAAGGGTATGACTAGGAACTCATAGTGGCCCTCATGCGTTCGAAAGGCTGTTTTGGGAATATCTTTAGGTTTAACCCTGATTTGGTGGTATTCAGACCCCAAGTCCAATTTGGAGAATATCATAGCCCTATACAACTCACCCATCAACTTCTCCACAACTAGAATAGGAAATTTGTCATTGACCATGACTTGACTAAGCCCTTTATAATCAACAGATAGCCTCCAAGTACCATGGGCCTTCCTAACCAAAAGGACGGGTGAGGAAAGAGGACCTTGGCTCGGTTGAATGACTCTCAAATTTAAAAGTTCCCTCACTAAATTTTAAATTTTGTCTTTTTGGTAGTAGGGGTATCGGTAGGGCCTTATGAAAATGGGTTTGGTTCCAGGAAGTGAATTTATTGCATGGTCTTTGGCTCGGGTTTGGGGGCTAACCCTTTAGGT
This sequence comes from Juglans mandshurica, assembly GCA_022457165.1. Lineage (NCBI taxonomy): Eukaryota > Viridiplantae > Streptophyta > Magnoliopsida > Fagales > Juglandaceae > Juglans > Juglans mandshurica. Next base: position 23,722,351 of record CM039623.1, read on the forward strand.
TCTTGATACATCATTGTAAAGCTTCATAAGAGATTTAATAGTTGTTGAGTGCTCAATCACACTTGCATATTCAATCTCCACTTTACCCTCCAAGACATGTAAAAACACTCCTCCTTTTTTCCAATTTACTTCCTTGGTTAAGGCACCCCTCCTCGATTAATTGAGTTGGAGCTAAACCTCTTAATTCCACCGCCCTCCCTTGGTAAGTAAAATCCTCAAAATTCTATAAGATTGAATCAGGTTCCCTGAGCCATTTGATTCCTAAAACCATATCACACCCAACTAGCACTAACACATGGACATCCAAAGTAAAAAGGATTCCTTGAATTTTTATCCTCACACCTTCAGTTTTTCCCTCACTAGGGAGTAAATCACCATTTGATACTCTTACTTTCACTATTTCAGTAACATCATGGGATAAGGCAACCCTTCTAATTGCAGTTGGATCTAAGAAATTATGAGTATATCTTGTGTCAATGAGGATGGTAATCCAACTAGAGCCTATAGTCTCTTTGACTCTCATGGTTGTAGGGCTGTGACACTCTATTAAAGCATGTAGAGAAATTTCAGGGTTGACCTTGGTAGTGTCCAGCTCACCCACCACTTCTTGTTTGTCCCTCTCGGGTTGGGCTAGTTCAACTTCACTTTCCTCATCATTTTTAGTTAATACTTCCTCCAATACATACAACCTAGGGTTTTGACACTTTTGCTTCAGGTTCCATTTAGTGTCACAATAATAACACAATCATTTTTCCCTCATTTCCTTTATTTGTACTTGGTTAATTTTTTGGACAAGTAGGTTGGTTGATTTTTGAGGTGTGGGATGCTTTAATAGACCAGGTTCTACTAAGTGGGAATTGGATGTATTGATGTTTGGTCTGTGTTGTCTTTTGGTTAGGTTTAGCTTCTCCTCTTGAATCTTTGCAAGGATATATGTTGTGGTTAAAGTTGAGGGGTTAAATATTCTCTCAGGAAGCCCATTTAAAAGAACATGAGCTTGTATGGGTCAAAAAGCCCTCATAGCCTAACGGATAAAAACTCAAACCAAGCCTTGTATTCTTCTACTGAACCACCTTGTCTTAATCTGGTCAATGACTCCATAGAGTCATCATAGGTATTAGGATCAAACCTCAGTAATAAAGCCTTAACAAAAGAGTCTCAATCAACCAGTTGTCTTGACTCTTCCAAATCTTAGAACCAGATGAAGGCTTGCTTCTCTATGTGAAAGGAAGACAATCTAATTCATTGGTGTGGTAAAGTATTGTGAAAAGAGAAGAACTGATATACCTTCTTATATAGTCAACTCGTGGGGTCTTCCCCATGAAAAACTGGGAAAGCCAGCCTTACAGATCTGGTTCGTATCTCCCCCTTTTGAGCATTGGTCCCATCATTCATGTTTTGCACTCTCGAGGACGAGTCTCCACTGACATGTGTCTAATTCCTTTTCTACATTTCAAAAGTTAAGGCTAATAACTACTGCATGACAGTCTCATTGTGTCTTTTCAGGGCTATCATTTTAGTCTCAAGTTGGTGGTACTGTGCCTCATTTTGTCTTTTCAAGCCTATCATTTTGGTTTCAAGGTGGTGGTACTGTACATCTATGGATTTCTTCAAGGTTGTCAACCCATCCGACAATTGTGTTAGGCGTGTTTCTTTAGCCATATAGTATGATTTAAATCACAGTGATCGGTGTCTCTCTGATACCAAATGTAATATATTTGAGAATGTAAATATAATTTTCCCATTTGAGGATAAGAATACCTCTAGGAGAAGAAGAGAGGAAGAAGAAAGGAGAAATTTCTATTACTTTCTAGATAAAAACCCTTACTGTTTGTAGGTTTAGCATATATACCAAACGACCCTTCATGGGCCCAGACTAGCGTGAAATAAGCAACACATAAAATAAGCAACAAGCAAGGAAATTAACTAATGGACCCAACCCCATAACTCGCTACTGGCCCATAATAGGTTGGACCGAAACATAAAGTCTAAATACTCTGGCCCATGGCCCACGACATACAACTCAACTTCACTAACTCAAGATAACCTGCTTCAGATTTGTACTTTGATCAAATGGTTCCCGATAATTCCCTTCTTCATCCTTTGCTCTGCAAGAATAATGTTACAAGAACGCATCCAATATATCTTCCCTTAAAAACTCATATCACCGAAATAGCCATATTAGAGGTCTCCCGTCTCTAGTTTCAACCTTTTCTTGCGCATTCTCTCATCGTCCACCTCTCCATGGGTCCTTCCCCTTTCTCTATATTTTCTACAATTTTTTCGTCAACTTCTCATTAACATTCGGAGATTAGATCTACGAATTTTCATGAATCAAAATACCACAGACCTCTGTCACTAGAATCGCTATCATTGGCTCCATTGCTCCAAGCCATCACTGGCACATGGTCAACACATGTAGTCTCAATGTTGTAGGTTCCAAAACACTTTTGAATGGATTTTTGCTACCAATCTCTTCTTGATACTCTCAACTCTATTTTACAATCTTCTTATTCTATTTTCTCATTTTTCTTCAATTTTCAGCCTGTACTTTGGTCTGGCCACCCGCGAACCCATAACCACCACCCTTCATCGCAGACCTCCATTCAGACACCAAAGTGAAGCCCACAAGTCTCCTCTTTCAGCAAAGCAACATTTCAATGGTTTTGTGTCTTCTTTTGAGGGGCATTAATATGTCTCTCATTTGTTAGAAATAGGCATTTGGGTTTGAAATTATTTTTTAAAGATTAATGTTAGATAAAGTACTAGTGTACAAGTTCAGCACACTCCGTTCCAAAAAAATGGAGTCATCATTAAAAAATAATTTTTTCATGTGGATAAAAAATTTACCTACTTTTTCCAAAGACAGTGCACGTGACTTATAGACTCTAGGACTACAAATGTCATCTCTCTTTTGATAAAAAATGAAAGATGATGGTGTAGGAATCTCCATTACCTATAGCCTTTGGCCACGGTATCACAATCTCCAAAGGGAATGCAACAAAAATTATATTTATGATGATCATTTTCTTGATTCCAACAGGAATTGGATCCAAAACCATCTATTTGATACCATTGCCCAATTTTTGTTGTAATTACATGCGTTTTATTTCTCATGCTGGGAGATTTGTAGGCCTTCTCAGTCCCTCCTTTTGCACCTTTTTTTATTTAATAAAATTTTACTCATAAAAATACCAGAGATTTAAGGCTTAAGCTGTTAAATTAAAGGTTGTACTCCAATACATTATACCAATGTTTCAAGTTTTCCTCATGGATGACAATGAAAATTTAAGAGCATACGCAAAATATAGATGAATTCAAGTTGTTATGTTAGTTAATTTTTTTTAATAAAAGAATGTTTTTATTGATACCCATTATAAAAAAAATTAATGAATACAAAGAGGGTAATCCTCAAGCTAAATACTCTCCTCAGAAATTCCTAATGCACTCTTTACTAACTCATGAGCAACTTTATTGATTCTCCTAGGAACGTCCTAGATAGACCATTGATTAACCTTTTCAAGCAACTTTTTGATATCAGTAATGATCATCCCCACACTACTCCGCTGCTTTGCAGTAGTTTTTATTGCATTTACCAATGTCATTGCATCACTTTCAAATATAACATGTTTCAGTCCAACTCAGTGCACAAAATTGAGGCTTTGAGAGCTATAATGGTTTCAGCTAGTAGAGCATCTTAGGAATAAATCCCTTTTCGATCTCTCTGTTGCTAGAACTCTTCCTTCCCAATCACGCACTATCACTCTAATCCCCACTTGACAATGAGTTTTGTCAACTGCTGCATCCGAGTTAATTTTGTAAGTGTCCTTTGGAGGTGCTAACCATTGTTGTGCTGAGTTTGTAACTTTTGTTGCACTATTAGATTTCTCCTAAAGCTTGCTTTTGTAATCATCTACGACCTGTTTTGATTGATTAACCAGTGTGCAAGGACGCAAGAAGTTTTCTTCAAAACTAATGACTTTATTATTTTTCATATCTTCTGGGCTATCATTACAATTTCTTCAAGTTCCTCTTCTATCAGTTTTGTAAAGAAATGGTTTAATACCTCCCTTGAATGGTTTCTCATCAATTGTATATTTTTAAACACTTCTTGAGCATTGCCCCCATAAATCTTGTGTTGCTCTGCAACTCCATATTGCATGGTCTACTGTCTCAGTTTTTACCAAACATATGGGGCATTTTGGGGAGTTAACCACCTTCTTCCTGAACAGGTTAAGTTTTGTTGGAAGAGCCTCATGGCATGCTCTCCATAGAAAAACTTTGACAGCATATGCAACCCTGAACTTCCATATTTTTTACTAGATCATTGTGTTTTGGTTGTCGCTCAATGACCGCCCCTTTGTCTCTTTCTAGTATGTCACCTTGTAAATGATAAGCACTTCTCATTGAAAAGTTTCCATCTGATTTACATCTCCAAGCTAATCTATCAGAGCTATTACATGGGCTAACATGTATTCTGCCGATATACTCAATCTCAGATGCAGAGAAATTTTCTTATAGCGAAGAAAGACTCCATTGCTCTATGTCACTATCAATCAAATATTTTATCTTGGCATCCTCATCTAATCCTCTTATTGGTGTTTGTCTTCTGAAGGATACTGGTCTTGGAATCCATTTGTCTTTCCATACTTTTACTGATTATACATTCCCTATTTTCCAAATCAGACCCTCTTCCAAAAGATGTTTTGCTACTAATATGTTTTTTTCATATAAAGGAAGCCTTGCTACTCGAGGGTAATACTTTGCCTCTAGGACCTTTGCTACTAATGAGTCTGGGCTCTTTATGAGTCTCCATCCCTGCTTTGAAAGCATTGCAAGATTGAACTTTTCAAGGCCCCTAAAGCCTAGACCACCTGCATTTTTTGCCAATTTAACCAGTGTATCTTTGATTTGTCTTCTCTTTGTCCCCCACCATAAATTCTGCATATTGTATTAATTTCCTTCGAAAGACTCTTTGAACTTTTGAATACTACCATATAGTAGGTTGGTATTGCCTGAATGACTGACTTTACAAGGATTTCCTTCTTGCTTGCTTGTGATAAAAAGTTCTCCTTCCAGTTGCTAATTTTGCTCTTGATCTTGTCTAAAATAGTTTTTGAAAGCCTTAGATTGTGATCTGCCAACTAGGGTAGGTAGCCCCAGATACTTTTCATAAGAGATTGATGTCCTGACCCCAACTGTGGCCAATATGATTTCTCTAACGTCTTGCTTGGTATTGTTGCTAAAGAAAATTGATGTCTTGTTTATGTTTAATCTTTGACATGATGCCTACTCTGATGATTCAAGTATTCTGAATAGTCTGCTCCACTCCAAATAATTAGCCTTGCAAAATAGAAGGCTATCAACTACGTTAATGTCTAAAGAGCCTCAAGCAAGGGGAATTCATGTGATGTGGCCTTTTACTTCAGCATTATTCAATATTGAACATAACACTTCAGAATAGAGGATAAATAGATAGCGAGATAATGGATCACCGCGTTAAATTCCTCTTGATGGTTTAAAATTTTTTGTGAAATGCCATTTATGAGAATTAAATAAGAAATTGTGCTCACACATTTCATGATCAGTTCAATCCATCTGCTATCAAATTCCATTTTATGCATTATAGCTTATAAGAAAATCCATTCAATTCTGTTATAGGTCTTGCTCATATCAAGTTTTAAAGCCATAAAACCTGATTTTTTGCCTTTCATCCGATGTTGCATTGTGTGCATAGCTTCATAGGCAACTATGATATTATCTTAGATCAATTTACTTGGCACAAATGCACTCTGAGTATGTGAAATTTGCCCTCGAAAATAGCTTTCAGTCTATTTGCCAACACTTTTGCAATTATCTTATAATAAACATTGCACAGACTAATAGGACGAAAAACAGACACTAACATTGGAGCTTTCTTCATGGGCATCAGTGCAAGAAATGTCTCATTCAGTTCTTCAAACCATCTTCCTGAGTTTAGGATTTCCAGAATTGCTTCACTAATATCTTTCCCCACTATACTTCAATGTTTTAGTAGAATCCTGTTGGGAATCCATCAGGATTTGGTGAACTCAGAACGTTCATCTCAAAGATAGCCTGTTCAATTTCCTTCATTGTAAACTCCTTTTATCATTTTCATGTTCATCTCATTAGTCACACTCGGTTTTACATATTATAATGCTTCTGTTAAACTAGCAGGTTGAGTAGTAGAAAACAGTTCTTGAAAAATATGATTGAAACATGCCACTAATCTCCTCTTGCCTTGTTACAATGTCGTCCACCCCATTTGAAATAGTGTGAATAGCATTAGTTTGCTTCTTTTGATTGGCACAAATATGGAGATATTTGGTTTTTCTGCCACTTTTGTTTAGCTCTTTGGTGCCATTTAATGTCCTCTTCAAGCAAACAATCTACTTCACTTTGTAGTTTCTTTATAATCCTATTAGAGTCTCCCTTATTTGGATGTTGTAGCCCTTTGATAAGTTCCATTTTTTTTATTAATGGTTATCCTTTGGTTTCCAAGGGCTGATTTGCTCCAAAACACCTAGTTTTCCAACATTTCTTTAGTCATTCTTTTGTAACCTCAATCTTGCTGGTGTAAGGGAAGAGATTCCCCATGCTTGCTTGATAACATCATGGAGTTCTTCCCTTTTTGCCCAATTGACTTCATATCTAAATAGCTTCCTTTGTGGCATGATTTCCTCTTCCTGGTCGTGACAAGTAATAAGTAATGGACTGTGGTCAGAACTTTGAGTTGCGAGTATATTAACATCTACTAGAAAGAATAATGTGTCATTCACTATTTCCCAAAGTTCTATCCAATCTTTCCTTAGTTAAGTCCCTTCATTCTCTATTATTGCACCATGTAAATCTTGATCCATTGAAATCCAAATCACTTAATCCACTATCTTCTATGGCTTCTCTAAGCATCTCCATTTGTCTATATGGTCTTTCAATAGCCCCAAACTTCTCTTGTTGTGATCTAATCTCATTAAAATCCCCCTATGCACATCCATGTCATATTATTTCTTGGTTTGAGCAATCTAAGCATCTGCCAACTCTCTTCTCTTTTTGCTATCATAGGTTGTCCATAGAATCCAGTTAACAGTTAGCTCTTATCATCAATAGGATTGTTAATCTGCAAAGTTATATGCTTCTAAGGCTGCGGTTGGTTCCCAAACTCAAATGAGTTCCCTCCACTTTAAACTCCTTCAACCATCAAACAACCAAGTGAACTGCTTTCATACATGAATTTGGTGAGTTTTGTTCCTGTAGATGGACTGACAAAAGCTAATCTCATAGCTTTATTTTTTTTTCCATAACTCTCTCTCTCTCTCTCTCTCTCTCTCTCTCTCTCTGTGTTGACAAGCATCATCTCTCTCTTTCTCACTCTCTCTCTCTCTCTCTCTCATTTCTTTCTTCCAGCTAGCACAAGTCTTTTTTTTTTTTTCAAAATATTAAGCAAGTTGGCGCGATGGGGGACAAGCACTACTAGTGAACAATCATGGGTCCCATCAACTTTATAAATTCTCATAAATATATTTAAACTCATCTTAATATTCAAACAAACTTTAAATTCATTTTAGATGGGCCCCACATAACTTCCTCCACTACTCAACTAACTACTATTCATAAAGAATTGAGCTCAGCTCAGCTCAACATCCAAACGCAGCCTAAGTAAAAGAATTGAGCTCAACTTTTAACTCCTTTTTCTTTGCATGAAAGCAATGTCTCCTCTCTTGCCTATACTATCAACCACATAACTGAATTCAAACCCCATCTAATTTTGTATTTTTTCTACTATTTCTCTATTACACATGGTCTCTATAAGGAAGACCAGAGTTTGGTGCTTTTCCTTCAGGTGGTGAAGTTCATGAATTGTCCAAGGTTTCCAACCCCCAACAGTTCTAGCATAGCAAATTCATTTATGCTGGTAGGGTTGCTGAGCAGTCTCTGCCAATCCAACCTACTAATTAGCCCTTGCAGAAGGGTCATTTTTTAACTTTTTAAAAGATATGACCTTCTCTTCCTCTTCATTAGAAAAACTCATCTTCTTCTTAATAATTGTTTTATCCAATTTCATGGGGACTCCATCCCAAAATTCCCATTCATTCTTCCTTGTCTGACTCTCATCTTCTAGCTAGATATCTTTCCCCACTATACTTCAATGTTTTAGTTAGAATCATGTTGGGAATCCATCAGGATTTGGTGAACTCAGAACGTTCATCTCAAAGATAGCCTATTCAATTTCCTTCATTGTAAACTCCTTTTATCATTTTCATGTTCATCTCATTAGTCACACTCGGTTTTACATATTATAAGGCTTCTGTTAAACTAGCAAGCTGAGTAGTAGAAAATAATTCTTGAAAAATATGATTGAAACATGCCACTAATCTCCTTTTGCCTTGTTACAATGTCGTCCTCCCCATTTGAAATAGTGTGAATAGCATTAGTTTGCTTCCTTTGATTGGCACAAATATGGAGATATTTGGTTTTTCTGCCACTTTTGTTTATCTCTTTGGTGCCATTTAATGTCCTCTTCAAGCTAAAATCTACTTCACTTTGTAGTTTCTTTATAATCTTATGAGAGTCTCCCTTATTTGGATGTTGTAGCCCTTTGATAAGTTCCATTTTTTTTTTTATTAATGGTTATCCTTTGGTTTCGAAGGGCTGATTTGCTCCAAAACACCTAGTTTTCCTACATTTCTTTAGCCATTCTTTTGTAACCTCAATCTTGCTGGTGTAAGGGGAAGAGATTCTCTGTTCTTGCTTGATAACATCATGGAGTTCTTCCCTTTTTTCCCAATTGACTTCATATCTAAATAGCTTCCTTTGTGGCATGATTTCCTCTTACTGGTCGTGACAAGTAATAAGTAATGGATTGTGGTCAAAATCTTGAGTTGCAGGTATATTAACATCTACTAGAAAGAATAATGTGTCATTCACTATTTCCCAAAGTTCTATCCAATCTTTCTTTAGTTAAGTCCCTTCATTCTCTATTATTGTACCATGTAAATCTTGATCCTTCGAAATCCAAATCACTTAATCCACTATCTTCTATGGCTTCTCTAAGCATCTCCATTTGTCTAAATGGTCTTTCAGTAGCCCCAAACTTTTCTTCTTGTGATCTAATCTCATTAAAATCCCCCTATGAACATCCATATCATATTATTTCTTGGTTTGAGCAATCTAAGCAACTGCCAACTCTCTTCTCTTTTTGCTACCACAGGTTGTCCATAGAATCCAGTTAACAGTCAGCTCTTATCATCAATAGGATTGTTAATCTGCAAAGTTATATGTCTCTAAGGCTGCGTTTGGTTCCCAAACTCAAATGAGTTCCCTTCACTTTAAACTCCTTCAACCATCAAAACAACCAAGTGAACTGTTTTCATACATGAATTCGGTGAGTTTTGTTCCTGTAGATGGACTGACAAAAGCTGATCTCGCAGCTTTATTTTTTTCTGTAACTCTCTCTCTACTGACAAGCATCATCTCTCTCTTTCTCTCTCTCTCTCTCTCTCTCATTTCTTTCTTCCATCCAGCACAAGTCTTTTTTTTTTTTTCCAAAATATCAATGCAGGTTGGCGCGATGGGGGACAAGCACTACCAGTGAACAATCATGGGTCCCATCAACTTTATAAATTCTCATAAATATATTTAAACTCATCTTAATATTCAAACAAACTTTAAATTCATTTTAGATGGGCCCCACATAACTTCTTCCACTACTCAACTAACTACTATTCATAAAGAATTGAGCTCAGCTCAGCTCAACATCCAAACGCAGCCTAAGTAAAAGAATTGAGCTCAACTTTTAACTCCTTTTTCTTTGCATGAAAGCAATGTCTCCTCTCCTGCCTATACTATCAACCACATAACTGAATTCAAACCCCATCTAATTTTGTATTTTTTCCACTATTTCTCTATTACACATGGTCTCTATAAGGAAGACCAGAGTTTGGTGCTTTTCCTTCAGGTGGTGAAGTTCATGAATTGTCCAAGGTTTCCAACCCCCGACAGTTCTAGCATAGCAAATTCATTTATGCTGGTAGGGTTGCTGAGCAGTCTCTGTCAATCCAACCTACTAATTAGCCCTTGCGGAAGGGTCATTTTTTAACTTTTTAAAAGATATGACCTTCTCTTCCTCTTCCTTAGAAAAACTCATCTTCTTCTTAATAATTGTTTTATCCAATTTCATGGGGACTCCATCCCAAAACTCCCATTCATTCTTCCTTGTCTAACTCTCATCTTCTAGCTAGATATCTTTCTTTGTTGTCCCATATTACAATGATGCTATTTGGGGAGGTGGCAGGGATACATACCTGGCTAGTGTTTTGCATGGAATCAATATCACAGAGTTCCTTCTTAGGAATGTTTGATGCCGAGATACTCACTGATTTCTTTGAAGGGCTTTTCACCTTTTCCCGCTTGAATATTTGTCACCTAAAGCATTCCCTTCTAAAGTTTTGTCCAACTGATTATGGTCAATGCTCCCTTGGTTTCCTCCATTTGAAAAGTTTCCATACTCAACATCTAAAACTTGATTTCTTCCTATTTTTTTAGGAATCTTTTGAATTTTTTCTATAACAATATATCCTTTTGTCTTTCCTTTCATTTTTTGTCTATTTTAGTTTGCAATTTGTAAGATCTCCCTTGCCATTTATCATCGGTGTTTTCCTTTCTCGGAGCACCTCCCTAGCTATTTTCTTTGACCTCCTACCTGATTGGTGGAAGGGCCTACCCTTACCCAATGACCATATTGATGATCTAGCGTGTTTTCTATTAGTCTTCTTCCAGCCATAATTTTTTAACAGCTAGCCTCTATTGTTCATGTGTTTGATGATTCCACAATGGAAGCAGTAATTGGGCAGGCGCTCGTACTTGAAAGAGATCTAGAAACGTTTGTCACCTACATTTAGAAGCCGACCTCTCGCAAGAGGCTTTGTGATATCAACCAAAACCTTCACTCTTAAGAATTTCTCCCAACCCATTCCACTTTCATTAGCATCAATCAAGAGCACTTGACCAATTATAGCGCCTAACTTTTCCCCAATGCCTTTAGTCATTCCATCAAAAGGCATATAATGTAACTGGATCCAGAATGATTCAAGGGAAAAATTAATGTCTTTAGGCACCATAGCACCATCAAATTCCTTCAAGTCACAAGGAACTTATCAAAAGTCCATGGATGCCCTTGCATGACTATCTTTTTCTGTCCTTTTGAAACTCTATTAAAAACCAACTCCAACCCACTTATTTGAACATAATCCGAGCTTTTGCTTGCCATATTTTCATCATTGTAGAACAAAAAGCTTCCTTGTTCACCTCCTTTTCTGCACAACCAAAGCAATGAGACATGATCTCTTCGCTTTTTCTTTTGAATACAGGATAATTTCATCAGGAATCACTATTTCTTGTTTCTCTTCATCAGTAAGTTTTAGACCCTCACAGAGTTTGGAGAGTTCATTCTCCATCCTTAGAGACCACACTCTTTTTCCTCGAGCAACAAAGAGAGAGAAAATCCCAACCTTTCTAAAAAGGAGGGGACTGCTCTAGTTGGGTGGGCATATTATTTTCTCTAGATTTTAGTTTAAAATTTAGTTCTTTTTCATAAACAATCATAAACTTGCATGGTGCACATGAGTAGCTAATTTTATTAAATGGGAAATACTCTACATTATTAAGGTTTTTTTCTTGGAAAATATTCTACATAAAGAATTTAGCAAAGCTTGAGCCATTACACAATAAATAAAACCTTAAATCAGTCTCAATGTTAGCTCTTTGATCTTCTATCCTTTTACCTTAATTAAAACATTGATCGTGAGACAAATGCCTGATTTGTATAGCAAAATCCTTACAAGTCATTTCATCTCATCTCAATATCTAAACACCACAAACACACACACAAACACTTTTCATTTTCTAATTTTCAACTTTTTCATCTAATCATTACAACTTTTCCAAACTTTTAAACAAAATACAAAATAAATAAATAAATAAATAAAATTTTTTAAATCCACAAAAAAAATTATATTAAAAAAGTTATATTCTAATAATATTTTAACTTTATAATATTTTTGTTCAATTTTTTCTCTCTACTTTTCCGGAACTCCACAAAACATATTAACTCAAATATTTCACTACTATTTACAAACTATTTTATTACTATTCACAGATTATCTCATCTTATCTCATTTCACTATCCAAACGAGACCTAAAACTCTTTATATAGTTTGTCCAAGTAACCTTGGTCATCAAGAGTCATAAGTGATGGACAATTGGGATCAAGATAATCTCAAGTTTTTATTCGAACTTGAAAGTGTCAGTGAGAAAGAGATATGCACATGAAATAGACCCTACAATTAGGAGTATAAAAATTAACCGGAAAAATCGAAAAACCGGTCCGGATTGAACCGGTTCCCTTAGTTTCAAAACTGACCGGTTCCGGTTCTATGCTTTTTAGGACCGGACCGAACTGGTTCACTATATTATATATTTTAAATTAATTTTTTAATATTATATATAATATTATTTACATTATATATAATTTTATAATATATATAATAATATAAATTATAATTATATATATAAGATAATGTTATTATAATTTATAACATAAAATTTTAATCTTAAACATGAAAATTTATTTGATCATATGCTTTAAACATAAAATATATATATTAATAACATTTTATGGCCTAATGAATTCTCAACATATTCCTTTTGATAAATACATAATATATTGGTATATTAATTACATTTCGCTTTAATTAATTAGTATACATTAGTATACTAATGTATATAAGTTTATTAATTACATTTTATGCCCTAATACTAATACTATTAAAATAAAAAAACCAGGCTGAACTGGAAGTATCGGTTTAGGAGGGTAGCCAGTGCCTAATCGATTTTCGAAAATGAAAAATCGGTAAATATCGATTCGATCCTAAATTTTGTCCAAAATCAAACTAAACCGAACCAGTTACGCCCATACCTACAATATTTATTGTTGCGCTGTGAACTTTTCAAGCAGCCTTAAATACTCAATAAACGTCCTAGCTAGAGGTGCTTCGTTCCTATGTCTCACTCCCACTTATACCTTCAAGTTTTGGCTCGTACGTTTGAAGTGATAAAACTGTCTCCTCAACAACAAGCATAAAGAAGCACTTAAATAGGGCATAGTACTTGGTTATATTTGTAGTCAATGGGGGAAGAAAGATATCTTGGAATTGATGTACCCCATATCATCCATCCACTTGAAGGTATGTCAGATATATAATAAAAGCCAATTGATGTACCCCATATCGATGAGGTGCCAAATGCTATTGAGAAATCCTATTAATTGTTGTTTTGTGAGAAGCTGGACAATTTGCTCAGGTGCAGATGCAGATCATGCAGAAAGTTCTTACTTCTAATAGATCAGTCAATCATAATCAACACCAAATGGGGTTATTATAAGAAAATTTGTGACTTTAAGAACATTACATTTTTTTTTGAAATAAAGAACATTACATTAGTGTACAATCTAGAGGAGACACATTTAAAAACTACACATATTATTGATTATGGTCCAGATGATTACGCAATACTAGGCCTGTTACAGGACAATGATCATATATACGAGATTCTCCAACATTTATTTAGCATTTTTGAAAAATCTGCAAGAATGTCAATAAATTCTGTAAGATCATCATCAACGTCTATTTTTCTCTGAGTTGAGGCCCTCAAATTCTTACACATGCAGATGTTGTTTTTTTAAATAATTAGTGGCTATTAAAGGTTTAATTTGTGGTATTGTGGCCCTTGTTGGCATCAAGTATGATTATTCGTTAATGATCATATTGTTTACTAAAAATCTGGTAAAAATTGATTGACCTCCATGCAACCCGCCTTGCAAGTTGCATTAACATAAAAGCTATGTCCACGATTTGGGTAAGAAATTATTGGTTATGCTAATAAATGCTAGCTATCTTATGATGTTCAACTACTTACCTAGGGCAAGATGTGGACATTGATGGAGAAAATCCCACATACATATACTCTATATGAATATTATTCGAGAGTACAATATCTATTATTAGAGAAGGAACTCATTCAACACAACTTAATTTTTCGGAGAGCGTTTAGATGTGGTAAATCGAATCTACCAGCTTACAATAAAAGGAATTTTACAAATTGATTATTAAATTAATCTGTAAAGAGATGTTGTAATTCTCTTTTAAATTTGTATATTGTATGTATCTTTCTTAAAATTGTAAAAAATAATTTAATCGCACGTGTAACCTTAATTGATATTTTTTTCAAAACTCTGAAATTGCTAATATGTAAGTCATTATAAGAAATCAGGCATTTTTCAGTGCTCAAAATCGTCTCAAATACATATAATAATCGCTGCATTTGATCATTTTCGACGATTTATAAATCGATGCAGGTTCGACGAAATCCTAAAGTCGTTTTTTATCAATTTCGGTGATTTTAAAAAATCGTCATAAAAAACTACTATTTCCGGTGATTTTAGTCTGTCGCAAATGTCCCAAAAATAACAGAAATGACCTTTCCGTTTATCATTAAAATCGCTGAGAAAAGTCAATTGCGGAAAAATAGTTCGTTGCAAAAGGTTAACAAAATGCCACAAATAACTCAATATTTTTTCAGCAATTTTGAATTAGCGTCTCAATTACTATTTTCCAGCATAAAGTTTCGCCACAAATAACTTTTTCCGGCGATACAATATCGCCGCAAAAAAATTGGAAAAGGTGTTTCAAAAAAAAAAAATTTGCACAAACCAGAATACAGAAAAAAATATAATACACATCCAAATTATATGTTATTGCTCAAAAAAACAATTACACAAGTGGGAAGCACAAAACCAAACTTACAGATAATCTAAAAACCTAAAAGAATATGTTAAAGTAACAAAAGAAAGGAATGAACTAACCCTCTTGGCTTTAAGAAGTTGCTCCCTTTTGGTAGGTTTTATTCCTAATCTTGTGCATGAAACTAGGACAAAGTCTGTTTCTTGCCCAGTCTGCAAGACATCAGTTATCATATTAAAAAAACTAAAAATATATCTATAAGTCATTCTCCCAATATGAAGCTAGCCCAAAAAGCTCTCATTGCATCTAATTCTTTTGAAAGATTTCACAAATATAGCTAAACACATCCTCAGCTCATGACAAATAGCATAAGAGCCAGCTTAATAACTCCATGTGGCTCAGGGTGCACACAATGCATATTCACTTGAAGATGTGTTAAGAAAAAATAATTATGACGAAAGCAGAGGGTGGATCATTTTTAATTTATGCAAAAATGGATTTTATAAAATATTTTATCATATAACATATCACTTATGGCCCTGGATTCTTAGATAATGTTGTCCTAGTAAAAATTACATGCTAAACATATTGAAAATGAAGAAGTTACGAGAAGTAATAGATATAAGATCCAAGAAAATCACAAGTTGTGTTCATGCAAGATAATGATTCAAGCTTTCAACCACCAAATTGAAGCAAATCCCACCCCACATGTTCATCAAGTGCAATAAATTGCATGACAAAACCATTACTGGAAAACTGCACTAGCAACCAGGGAATCAAAATTAAGAAGTAAAAATATCGATTGAAGATTCACATATATCAAGTTTTTCCATCACATCAAAGCCTAATAGATTTTCACATGAAGTTCTATTCGTGGAAAAGAAATTTTGTATTCTCTATCACTTGGCATTCCCTTTTCTTTTCTTTTCTTTTTAAAAGAAATTTTGTTTTCTCCATGTTTAATAGTACCTATAATGAGAGAAAATTAGTGTGATTTATTAGTGTTAAACAAAGTCGAGAAAATTAGTGTGATTTATGAATAAATTCTTGTGTATTCATGGTTTCCCAAACGTTGAATACACAAGAATTTATCAGGACCTATCATTAAAACAAGAAAACATTCATATTAATAATGGGAAAATCTTATTCATGTTTTCAAGTTCTAACAAATAAAAATAAAATCTATGTTCATATATCCCTTCTGCCCCAAACTGGAAATTAGACATCAAGTTCATCAGCACATACCAAATCTAGGTTCAAAGCCATAATTGAAAAATGCATGGTATCAACAACCCATATACAAACTAGCGACCACACAAATATTTCTACAGTACAGGTACAAAACACAAAACCCAATCTCCAAACGGAACTAAACCAAGAAATCAAGCAAAGATAAAAGGAATGAAAAGAACCCATATGTGAAAATCGAAGGCAATATCAGGGGTGGTCGTGGTGGTAGCTTGGCGTGGAGTGGTGGCTCGGGAGGAGCACGGCGGCGCTGAGGAGAGCTGGTGGTCGTGGGTTGCGAACAGAACAAGGGAGAGAGGGAGGGTCTCGGGCTACTCGGCTAGACGTGGAGGAGAAGGGGGCTCCGACGGAGAACTGTCGACGACGCCGAGGTGTGGGTGGTGGCGAACGGAGCCCCCAGCGACAATATAGAGAAATCCGAGAGAGAGAGAGATGAGGCCAGATTCGGGGAAAAGGCAAGAGATCGGCGTGGGGGCTAGGGGAAAAGGAGGGGGTGGCCGTCGAGGTGAGGTGGCGGTGGCGTGGTGGAGTCGTTGGTGACGGGCTATGCGTGGCGAAGGCTTGAAGGAGAAGAGGGATTGGGGAGAGGGCTCGAGGGAAATAAATGAGGGGGAAATGTAAGGCACGATTTTTAAATTTTATTAAGTTTTCTGGCGATTTTCATTCGCCACTAATAAGCTTTAATTGCTGAATATTTTTTTTACGGCGACAATGTTCGCCGCAAATATCATCAATTGTAGCGATTTTTCTAATTGGCGGAACTTTAACACCACTACGATTAAAAATTATTTGTTGTGGCAACAAAAATCGCCACTAAAGATGGAAAAGTCGCCGCAAAAAGTGAAGTCTAAATTCTCTTCCTCCATTTCCCAACTTCGTACTTGAGATTGAACGGTAACTTGAAAATCGCTGAAAATAAGATATATTTGCAGCGATTTCTTTTGCGACAATTTTAAAATCGTTAAAAAATGCCTGATTTCTTGTAATGAGTGCTCATAGTCATAGATCTTAGCATAAAAAAGAAAGACAACTATATATGAAACATCCTTGATGAATGATGCAACTTTACTACAGCTCACATGACTCATGTACACCTTCCTTCATGTCATATAATTGAGATTCCCCACAACCAAATTTGCCCATCATTTAATAACAAGCTTAAACCCCACCATGCCAGTTGACCTCCATCAAGCATGCATGTCCATACAGAAGAAAATGACCTTTATTTCCATCATTAATACTTTCAAAAAAAAAAAAACTTTTAATTAATGTTGCATGCATGTTCCATGATACTTTTCCCACTCTCCCTATCTCAATTATGGTCCTTGCCAACATCATTGAGGAGGGTGACATAGATATTGTTACGATCTTCCTCAAGTCTGAACAGCAACCACAGGACACAAAGTAATTTAGGTTCGCTTTGAATTTAGAGATGAGATGATATGATTTTAGATGAAAATTTAAAAAATATTATTTTTTAATATTATTATTTTTTTAAGATTTAAAAAAATTAAATTATTTATTATATTTTATATAAAATTTTAAAAAAATTATAATAATAAAATGAGATGAAATATTTTTTAAATCCAAACGAGATCGAGAAAGTGATTGTCATTTTGCCACGACAATAAGTGCTCCTAAGACCATACCCCATCCATTTGGCATCTTCCTAATTCACACGTCAAATACAGCTTGACCCACATATTAAATCAACCAGAAATGACAAATATATTTTTACCTAATTCATATTATTAAAGACAAAAGTTTTCAGTGGATACCATTTTTGTCATTTTTTTTTTTTTTCTAATGTCTGGTTAGCTTTCATGCAGGCAGGCTAGTGAAAGTACCAAACTATCCCATTTGATCAGAATTACACTAGCTAGTCACCTCATCAGTTACATTTGAAGTGATTTTCTTCCCGTCCGTAAATAATTAGTATATAAAAGTCACGTCAATCGACGTTCTTGATCACGATGATGACCAATAAAAAGTAAAACTAATCTTAAAAGTCGTAATCATATCATGAGACCGTCATGCTTAATGCATATACATTAAGCCAAGTTTAGGTTGGCATACAAATAAACCTAAACCAGTAAAAGTTATATCTCCCTCGCATGTCAATTCAGGCAGGAGATGAATCTAACCTTTGTTGATCAATAAGGTAGAAAATGTACCACTTTCTAGCAAAAACTATTTTCAAACGTCTCATTTTTTTCCTATTTTTCTCTCGGTGGGAAGATATTACTAAGACCTCTCTCACCCAATTAATCCAAATATGATATCTACTGAATTCCCACGGAATGTTCCAGTTCTGAATTTGGAATTTTAAGTTCAACCCAAAAGAAAAATATGATATTTACAGTCTTAAAGTGTATTAGTTTTGTATGTTCTTCTTGAAAATAGTATATAATTATAAATTTTTAATGATAAACTTCACTTTTTATTAAATAAAATGATACACTTATAACGTTTTTTTTTACAATTTTTATAAAATCATGTTTTAAATCAGATATACTTTTGTAAAATAACTTATAAAAGTTTTACTTATAAAAAATTATTTATAAAAATAACATCATTTTATACAAATATCCTTATTTTAATACGTAATCGTATAAAAATTATAAAAAAGAGTTATACGTGTATCGTTACTCTTTTATCAAATAGAATACGTAGAACTTCGATAAACTGTATCTAATATCACTGTCCAAAGGGGATCAAATTTTTTTTTTTCCCTTTCTAAGAAAAAAAAAACTTGTTTCCAACAGCACAAGGATATGAAAAAATGACGTGCAGTGTATGCGAGTGGATCATTATTAAGGAATTATTATGCAACTTTTCAGAATGAGAAACACAGGTAATGTACACCCATTGTTGACCAAGCTGTTGGGGTCCATTCAAAAGGTGAGAATTGAGGAGCCCACACCAACACACCCCCTGGATTTCATGAGGCCTGCAAGATCCTTTATATCTTTTTTTTCTTGACAAGCTGGTGAGTGGGGGTGAGGAGGAAAGGAAAAGAAAGGGGGGGTTCCACTTCCACCAGTGGTGCATAGGAGTTGGATACGCCGTGTTTCCAGCGTCGTGGCTTTCCAAACAAGGATCCTACCTGCATGAATGACTGACTTCAAAGAGTTTTTGGGTCTTCTTGATTATTTTAATACGTAGATGCGTTTAATATTCTCCACTTTCTTTCAATGGTTTATTATCTAAATCCAAACCCAAATTCTGTGCAATCAACGCCCACCCAAAATACCCCATTTATCTATTTGGAGCAGTTGGCAATATGCCATTTTAGCACGCTCCTGGTGTCCCACCTCACACACGAATTCAACCTCATATTCAACCCCCTAGTTGACTGCCAAGTGTCACCAACCCATTTCCTAGAGGACTCTCTTCTTACTCTTCCTGACCTCCAAAGAAACCAAGAAAGCTAGCCTCTGATCAACCAACCCATCTTTGGTGCCTGGCCTATTTATTTACCTACAAAAGGTTAACTCTGAACAAATACAAACCATAGACAGAGTTGTTGAGCACAAACTCTGCAAAAGACTGCAACTTTTTAGCATTTTTTCCTCTCCCTACAGCCCCTTTTTTTTTTTTTTTTGTTATACTCCCATTAGTCTCCAATGCTTAAACTTCTCAATGGCAAGTTCCGCCGCCTCTTCTGTCGCCTCCGCTGGCCCGTTCTCCGCCGGTCCAAGCCCAAAATTCAGGTCAAAAAGTTCGGGAAAACGAATTCCAAAGCTCAACACGATGCAAAACAAGAACCGAGCGTTAATGGGTCGGCAGCGGTTCATCCTAATGGAGAATTAGGTGGTCTAAAATCCGAGAAACCGATACGGATAGCCACTTTTAATGCTGCCCTGTTCTCCATGGCACCTGCAGTTCCTGAGACCGAGAAGACCGCAAGTTTTGGCAATGAAAACGGAGATATAATGAAGGTCAGACGGTCTTTGGACGTGAATTTACGAGCAAAGTCTGCGAATGATCGTCCCAAAAGTATTCTAAAGCAATCTCCACTGCATCCAAATTCCATGAATGGCACCGACAT
The DNA here is from genome assembly GCA_022457165.1 of Juglans mandshurica. Classification (NCBI taxonomy): domain Eukaryota; kingdom Viridiplantae; phylum Streptophyta; class Magnoliopsida; order Fagales; family Juglandaceae; genus Juglans; species Juglans mandshurica. Next base: position 23,742,466 of record CM039623.1, read on the forward strand.
TCATTCAACCCAGCAAAACTTTGGAAAATCCAAGTTACGGGTATCGATAAATCTGCCCGATAACGAGATTTCTTTATTGCGGAATAGACAAATGAGCTTCGATGAGAGGGAAGGTTCTTCTTCTGCTACCGCTGCTTCGAGTAGCCCAATAAGTAGAATTCTGAGAGGGAAAACTCCATTAAGATCTACTGCGAGCTTCTCTACGAGTATGGTAAATGGTATAGATGTTGAAGGCTATAGAAGCAGTAGGAGTGTGCTCGAAGTGCTGAGAGAATTGGATGCCGATATATTGGCTCTGCAAGATGTGAAGGCAGAGGAAGAAAAGGCCATGAAACCTCTGTCTGATTTGGCTGGCGCTTTGGGAATGAACTATGTGTTTGCCGAGAGCTGGGCACCGGAGTACGGCAACGCCATCTTGTCGAGGTGGCCGATTAGCCGGTGGAAAGTTCAGAAGATCTTTGATGATTCTGATTTCAGGTCAGTATTATTATTTTCTTTCCCCATCTTCATTCAACCCATTTTGGAATTTTAATCACTCCTTTTTGTTTTTTCTTCTCTCTGTTTTAGTACTGATTACCCAGATTTAAATGCACATCTGTATTCTAGGAGAATCTCAGAATTATACGCTGCCTTCAATTCTTGACAAACAAAGGCGGTGCATTTAAAGCCACATCTATCTGTGTTGATTCCATAACAAAGTTGACAGAAAAGTTACCCATTTTTCTAAACCTTTTTCTTATAGAATTATGCGAATTTTCAGGATCAAAACTTCATTTCCCCAAAGGTATGTATTTTTCAGAATTATAGGATTATAACAGTGATAAGAACTTAAGGATGAGAAGAATTATTGAAGCTTTGATTTTTCTTTAGATAATTAATTTTTAATGTATATATAAGCCTGAAAACTCGGCCAACAAATTGTTTTATTTTATGTACGAACAGCTCTGACACATTGGCGGTCCTGTCAGAATCCCAGCTGCTACAGCTGTAGTATGCAAGGATGCAAAAACTGGAGACTATTCCTCAGTTTTAGTTTTCTTTTCTAGGCTTGCCGCTTTCTAGATGATAATCTGGGTTGTTTCCAAAACTCATTGCTAATTATTCAAGGTGACCAACTCTGGATTAGTAAAGGATGGGAACCTTCTAATATATATATATATATATATATATACATATAAGTAAAGGATGAGAAGCCGAACCTATTTGGCAAAATCCAGAAATTCTAAATACAAATGGCTAGTAATAAAGTTGCACTTCAATCCTACTTTAAACTTTCTAGTCTGTGTATCTCTTTTTTTTTTTCTTTTTTTTTTTAAAATGATATTTACAGTTTAGGATGTGCGAGTCTTACACACGCTTTTTTTAAAAAAAATTAGATAAATCTGTAACCCACAGGAAAAATTATTTTTTAATGGCGGCTTAACTTTTTTTCAAATGAAGTGTGCGGGACTTGCACACCCTAAAGACTATCTAGTATTACTTTTTTTATTATTATTGATTGCTAATCTGGCTTTAGAATCTAATTGATTTAAACAGAAAATGAAGTATCCGCAGCAAGAAAATTAAAATATGGATATTAGGTAAGTTGCACATTGGTATGACTGCAATGTAGGTAGGCTCTGCTATTAAATTATTAACATGATTGAGAAATACGAGGGATGCCAATCCTCTTATTTCTTTAAAATGCAGCATTCCCTCAAGGTTTCAATTTTATTAATATTATTTGGTATTTCCTATGCATTTGGTAGAAGTGTTAGCACAGAAAGAGACCTCTCGGTACTCAAGGAAAAAGAAAACGACTTATACAAGTAGCTTTCCTTGGTTGTTGACAACTGAACAGAAACGTACTGAAAACAGAAATTAGAACTGGATTGTGGAACTCAACTCCCTTTGTGTTTTCTGGACATGACTGCAGGAATGTTCTGAAGGCCACGATTAATGTACCAAACATGGGAGAAGTCAACTTCAACTGCACCCTTCTTGATAATCTTGATGAGAATTGGCGGATGAAGCAGGTAAATGCCATAATCCAGTCTAGTGATGAGCCTCACATTTTAGCTGGAGGAATCAATTCACTCGATGAAACAGATTACTCCCCAGAAAGATGGACTGACATTGTGAAGGTAAATGTAACATGACCTCTTGATCGCTCCTCTCTGAATAATCATCGGTAAAATTTGGCGACGATAGTTCAAGAATATCATGGGACTACCATAAATATATACCTTAACCTTTACTATAAGTTATATACTACACTCTCATTCCACTTCTATCCTATTATTTTGTCACCATCCATAAACTTAGATTAACGCTTGTTTTTTCAAATAAATAAATAAAGCGTTAGTCTACATACAGTCCCTATTTTGGAGACTGTTCATGTAAGTCCATGTAATTATGTTTAAAAAATTTTAAAATTATAATAATATCCTTTTTAAAATGATGTTTTTTTCCTTTTTACTCACATTTATCAACCGAATTGCACAAGCAGTTCTTCACTCAGGACTGCAAATAAAATTTCTCATAAATAAATGGTTGATCGACAATGGCACGTAAATATAGTAGGATAAAGTATGATATTACGAGTGTAATATATAACAAGAATAGAAAACTATAGCGTATGGTATCCACAGTAACATAACTGATAAAGTATATTTATTTTTATCTATGGATTCATGTGGTGCAGTATCACGAGGAGATTGGAAAGCCAACACCAAAGGTGGAAGTGATGAAATTTTTGAAGAGTAAACAGTATTCAGATGCTAAGGAATTTGCAGGGGAATGCGAGTCAGTGGTCATGATTGCCAAAGGCCAAAGTACGAAATCTGTCACCTGATATTCTTTTGGCCAAATTAAGAGTCTAGAAAATGGAGCTAATGGTCTATGAACATGCATGCAGGTGTGCAGGGAACATGCAAGTACGGAACTCGGGTAGATTACGTATTGGGATCCCCAAATTCACCCTACAAGTTTGTTCCAGGATCATATTCAGTCTTCTCTTCCAAAGGAACTTCTGATCATCACATAGTCAAAGTCGATTTAGTGAAAGAAATTACCAGTACTGCTATTACTGCTGAAGATCAAAATGTCACCAGAAAGCAGCGGCGACAACCAAAGCAGAAAGTTGTAAAGATAGCAGCAAAGTCTTCTCCATCACTTGGTATGTGGAAAACACAGACATTAAGATCAGAAAGATATTGATTTTTTTTTTTTTGGTCTTTTTTCAGTTCTTAGTGCTAATGTGGTTTGATCTGTGTGTGGGAGGAATTAAGGGGGCAGAAGGGTTATATTTGGACCTGTTTTCCTTCTCCTATATATGCTTTAATTTGCAAGTTGTAAATAATTTAACACTGTTTTTACTTGTACGTGTAGGAAGATACAAGGATATAAATAACATTTGGTGCAACATTTTTTTTTTTTTTTATCTACGCGCGCGATGTGTAGCAATAACTAAATTTAAATAAAAAGGTCACATATTAAGAGTAATCTAAACACAATTTTAACGATTAATAATTATAAGAAATTTATAAATATAGAGGAAATATGACAAAGATCAGTTATATAAGCTGAAAAAAAAGGGTAGAAATGCATGTCTCAAACTTTTAAAATTACCTTAAAACTTAAATGATCAAATTCTAGGCATTTAACCAAAGAATGTATAACATGCAGCAGTACCACCGCTTCCGCTTCAAAAATTGTGTTATAGATTCGAAATTTATATATGTCATGGATATATATAGATAGGCCGCCTGCAACCCGACTTGAGGCAATCGGGTTTGTGCCTAACCCGACTTGAATTTGTTCATCCAAGACGCCAAACCGACCAGACCCGAACAAAACAAAATCGGGTTGAACCTGTATGACCCGACATTCACCAAAGAGGGAAAAAAATAATAATAATAATCTACGTCTTCACTTCTACATCGATTTACAAAACACATCCCAAAAAACAAAAAATGAAAAGTGCAATTTGCAGAAGAGATTTCTTGGGAGAGAGAGAGAGAGAGGGGGGGGGGGGAAAAACCATTTCAGCGTTTTCTGTAAACAAGAAATCTCTTTTGGTTTTCTAGATTCTTGTTCGTGGAGTAAAGATATCAGACAAAGGTCAATCATGAACTCCATCATCTTCACTTCCTTTGATGTCGTGTATGCGGAGTTTTTAGGCCAAAAGGTGAGGGTTTCCTTCACTTCCATCGCCAAGGGCCGCAGCAATACCGTTGTCGCCAACATTGACGTGAACAAGAAGCAACAGAGAGACTCACAGTCACAGCCACCACTAGCGACGTATGTTAAGAAGGAGAAGCAGCCGCAGCAACAGAGGTCACTGCAATTCCACCAGAGTTGGATGGGCTGAACTACTTCGAGACTTTCGTCTCTTATTAGGCAAACTGTGGTTTGTAAGAGAGCCTTTCGAAGAGAAAGGGGTTTCGTCCATAAGGTCTTTTTGCTGGATAGAGAGAGAGAGAGGGGGGGTTGCAGTTTGATCGGTTTTGTCGGGTGGGTCGGGCCTATTGTGTTCTTGTACAGGCCTATATATAGATATATGATTTGTAAAGGTACGAAGCCTTAACTTTGAATTGAATTTATCAGCCAAACCCATTGCAAAATTAAATTCGTGAGACCGAACGATGGATGTAGGAAATTCTATATATGTTGGGAAGCCAACTACTTTATGTAGTATTTTTATAGAATCATTTTGCTAAAAATAACTTTCATTTTGAATGTGCAAATTTTCTAGTTGGCAATTGACATGTAAAAAAACTCCCAAAAACACAACCTAGCATCTCCTTCATGTACTCATAAAATAAAATCCAGTCATTATCATCTTCAGAATGAAGATATATTTAACAATTATCCAAAGGGAGAGTATCTTGGGTTCTCTCCTCTAACATAGCATTTGGCAGTGCTCTTAACATAACATTTGGCTAGGCCAATATCAATGCTCTAACATTGATGACTTGGGTATATATATACTTTTTTTCTTTTTTTTTTTAGACATGGCTATCGTATGTCCATATTGTTACAAGTCATTTTTGTTCTGCATTAGAACAACTATTTATCGACATAAACTGTCTAGTGATCTTTTGAAAGCTCATGTCTTCGTTCTCACACGTGAACGAGTTTATGCAAGTTTTATAAGTTAGGATAGAGTGCTACTAGGTCATGCCTAGGTTGGGAGGCCACCTCGGTTATCCATTCTTACCCTTTTTTGTCTTGAAAAAGAGTCTTGTGCGGTTATTGAATATTTTGATGCCAATTTAGTTTAAGCATAGAATGCTACAATTATTGAATATCTTTTCTAGTTTAATGAAATCTTCAGAATAAAATTATGAATTAATTCAAACACACATGACATGAACAATGTTGGGTACGGTCCTCAAATGGAGATTGTAATACAAGTCTGGGCTATTTTAACTTTAAATTTTTTTAAAATTATAAAATTATCCTTTCTAAAATTATGTTTTCTCTCATTTAATAATGTGCATGCACATGCAGTCCCCACTTGAGGACTGCAAATAGAATTTCTCCACACACACACACACACATATATATATATATATATATATATATATATATCACTAACCTTAAATGCCTTTGTATTGTGTTTATTTCACTTTGGGTCAATATTGTGATGGAAAAAAAAAACAAAAAAAGACTAATTTTGGAGGGATTCACTTCATTATACAAGAGAGAGAGAGAGAGAGAGAGAGAGAGAGGGAAAACTACATAGAAATGATAAATTTTTGGGGGTATTTTCTACATATATAGAATTAACCAATGCAACCATTTAATGCAATAAGATCAAACATATTTGGAAAAAAAATATTTGAAACCTAAATTTAGCATTAAAAAAATCTCTCACTATAGGATTTTTGTTTTAAAAACCTATACAAACATTGTTATAGTGTTTTCACCGTCCAAACAGACCCATATGCAACTAGCAAGACTCTTTTATTTTTGAAAAATTAATTAGTTTACAACTATACATTTTATAAATTAGTAAAGATATTTACAACCGTAAATTGTGTAATCGTCGCGTAATCGTTTTGAAAAATAAAAAATAAAACATGAGACTCACATGAAAAAAAAATTAAATTTTTTTTTTTTTTATAGTGGACCTTTATCTACAATTATATTACCGGACTGAAAATGGATTATAAAATACTAAAAAAAATTCTAAGTATATTAAAAATGTAAACTCATTTTGAAAAGATATCAAATCAAATCCGCATAGCCTAACATTCTTCTCTCTAAACCTAATTACCTCTTGTTTGCTAGGTGAATCGCCTGCGGGCCTTCAACCTTTTTTCCTCTCTTCTCCCTCCTATTCTCCTTCTTCTTGAGGAAGCATGATGTCTATTCTGGGACCACCGTCCTGGACACCAGTCCCTACGTTATTTGGCCCTACATTCTCCTCCTCCTCTTCTCCCTCTTCGTCTTCTTCTTCTTGAGGAAACGCAATGTCTATTCGAAGTCTTCCGTCTTGGCTATGAGTCCGTACGAGCCTCGGCTGCATGTTCCTCTTCGCAACGATCAACAATCGTCCAGCACTCCTCACTTTCACCAGGTTGAACATTGGCCGCCCGTCCTCGTCCAACAAGGGCAACATTGGTGGGAAATCCTTCGAATTCGCCTTCGCGCTTCTCAGGTTTTCTTTACTCACAGTCCTCCTTGAACTCGGTCCGGCCCTCGATCTCACCATCCACAGAGACTGCACCAGCGTTGGATCTCCGCGGTCCAATCTGCCATCAATTTTCTCTGTCCAGAATCCGTACCCTCGCTTATGGACCCCGGCGTCGTCTCCCAGTGCTACTTTCAAGCCTTCATATCTCTCTCGGGCGCCGCCGATTAAGCAAAGATCGTCGTCTCCGGGTGATCCGTTCAAGTTTGCATTGCTCTCTCCGGAGACGCCTGTAAAACCAAGATCACCCTCTCCGGGCGTTAATGTCTGGTCAGAATGATCTTTTCCGGCACCAACTGCGAATGACTCGAGAACGTTTCCCGGTCGGTGTCGACTCTCCCCGATGACAGCGCGCAGGCCAAAAGTTGTGGAAAGGAAAGGACTATCCCGACGCTGGTGTAATGGCTCCGTGGTGGGATGTCGGTTGTCGGAGCTCGGGCAGTGAAGGAGGAGCGAAAGACTCTCCAAGAAAGCCAGATTTCTTTGTTTCTTAACTTTCTTTAATCTATAATTTGTTCGGAAAGAATAATTATTCAGAATATTTATATTCGAAATTTCGCGCTAGTTAGTGATGACGTGGCAATCTAGTAACGGCAGGGGTCATGGGCGGACTAGCGTGTCTATTTATAGCGACCATGGGTCAGAAGAGAAGGAGAAGAAAGTTGCAAAAGTCACCCGCCGACCCGGAAAAATGACAGACGAGGAGATCCTGAGGATGCTCGAGGATACCACGAAGGAAGCCTCGCGTCACCAGCTCGAGACCCTCCGGTCGATCCTCGAACGCCAGGCCGGAGTACTTTATCTCCGATCCCACCTCCAAGGCCACGATGAGCAGCCGGTAGACGCCGCCACCTTCCGTCGCGCCGTGCCGTTGTCTTCCTACGATGACTACGTTGACCACATCGATCGGATGGCCGACGGACTCGTTGACCATGATCTTCCTCTCTTGTCCGTTGATACTCTACTATGTTTCTTCTACAGGTACTCATCTCCTCTGACACTCTTGATTTGTTTTCTATTTACTATTCTTTCTTATAATTAGATTTGTGTCGAGTTTGATCAATAACGTTGCGTCTCAAAGCATTCATTTACCAGCTGCAAGTCTCGCTTTTCGATGGTTTTTTCAGTCTTGAATCGTTAGAATTCGTGTATGAAATTGTCTCTTCAGAAATATTAACAAGTAAATTCAGAAAATACAGCAATATTATAATTGCAATTTAGAATCTTAGTTCGGGATTTTGCAGCTCAGGGACAAGTGCCATGAAGCCCAAATTGATCCCTTACTTTGATTCTAAGCTCTCAAAGGCAGCTTCCTTCATGGCTCACCAGGGCAGCGCCTCAATTCTTCGAAGGTAACTTATTTACTCTCTTGGATATCATTGGTGTTGTTGTTATTGTTGGTTAATATGCTCCTACAATCTAGTTTTTATATAACAAGTGAATGTGAACTTTCTTGTAGGTTGTTTCCTCCTAGGACCTCAGTGAGTAAGATCCTATGGTTTCTTTATGCCGATAACATTGCAACCACCAAAGGTGGTTTTAAGGTTATGGCCGCTTCTACATATCCTATTCATAGTGGAGCCACAAATTGGTCTCAGTTTCTATCTTGTTCTAGTCCCCGCGAAGTCATTCTTGGGTCGAATGTGGAGCACCAGATGTACTGCCACCTTCTTTGTGGTCTTAGGAACTCTGATTTTATTGATGGAATTAGAGTCCCGTATGCCATAGGCTTGATCAAAGTGTTTGGTCTTTTAGAGTCCAAGTGGAAGCTGCTATGTGATGATCTTGAATGTGGGGTTCCGAGTTTGGAGATTTCTGATGTTGCAATGAGAGATTCAGTAATTGAAGTTCTTGGGGGGCCTCAACCAGAACTGTCAAGAAGAATTCGGGCAATTTGTGAGGACAAGAATTGGGGTGGGATAGTGAGTAAACTGTGGCCTAATGTAAGGTTCATTAGGTGCATTACCACAGGGAGTTTGGCTCAGTATTATCCTAAGATTAAGCAGTATGCAGGAGAAGTACCTGTGTTAGGTGGAGACTATTTTGCTTCAGAATGCTGTGTGGGTATTAACATGGATATTATGCAGCCTCCAGAGAGGACTCGATTCATTTTGCTTCCAACTGCAGCATACTTTGAGTTTCTTCCATTTGCTTCGGATGTGACCAATGTTGTTAGTGAAGAAACAGTAGACATTTCTGGTGTAGAGGCTGGGAAGATGTATGAAGTGATTGTCACCACTTATAGAGGATTCTATCGATATCGTCTAGGTGATATTGTGAGAGTTGTTGGTTTCTATAATTCTTCTCCACTAGTGGAGTTTGTGATGAGAGCTCCTAAAGCTCCTTCCGAGGTAGTAACTGAGAAAGATTTGTTACTTACAATCGAATATTTTCAAAGTGTGTTAAGAAATGCAATGGCGGTGGAGATCACAGAGTTCTCAAGTTTCTTGGACTTAACTTTGAGCCCAAAGCTCCTGAAGGTTTACATAGAAGTTAAAGAGGAATGCATGTTTCTGCCAGAGGAAAAGATTGAGGAGTTAGTTGTTATTCTTAAAGGGTGTGGTTCCTCTATTGGGGATAGCTTGGGAGACAATTACAATCTGCAGAGGAAAAGAGGTGAGATAGACCCTTTGGTAGTATCCATAGTAAAGCCCGGTAGCTTTGATGCATTATCCCAGTTAGCTATTGAAAATGGAGCACCGGCTACTCAATATAAACCGCCCAAGATCATTAGAAATCACCAAATTGTTGACTTCATTGAAAAACGTATTCTTGTTACTATACCATTGGATGGTTAAGGCCCAAAAAATGGATCGGAATATTGCAATTCTTGACCCTGCATTGTTCAACTTTCATCTAGGTATGTAAAGATGTTGTATGGGCTTCCCCCGGTCATTTTATAATACAATAAGAAGCAGAAGAACTTGCCTGTTGGGCAAACAAGTCGTAGTTCCATTTCATTGTTCCACTTCATAAACATTTTATGTAAGACATACGCTGGATCTTTGGCCTTGGGCTAACGTAACAGTACATATATATATATATATATATATATATATATATATATATCTATAAGAATGATTCTCCTGCATTTGTGTTTTGGCTTGGTTTCTTTGTCTTTCTGAATGATTCATAAGACTCCTAATGGATGGAATATGCATGCATTTGAATAAGCTAATTGTAAATTTACTGAACATAGATATCCTTGGGACTTTCCTGTCATGAAGTTTATGTAAATGAATCCATACGTTTCTGGGAACGATCCTTGTTGACTGCCTTCAAGGAAAAGTTTGTTCTCTTAACTGTGTAGTTTTGTATAAATAAATCCTCAATTTTACAAATGAGCAAGTGCAACAACTACTGGCACCAACTTAATCAGGCTAAAATCTGCCACCTTTGGCCCAATCTCTCAATTTAAGTGTGCATGAGGATCTGCGACATTCTTCTACATGATACATTGCATATTGCAAAAGAGCTCATGACTTCCCAAGTAAAACATTTTTCTCTTGCCCAAAAAGTCAGTAATGGAATCTTCAATTATGCATCATGATAACAAAGAAAATGACTTTCCAAGCTAAACGCTAGGGATGACTTTCCAAAGGCCATTTTCATGGATTAGAATTGCATAAAAACAAACCTTTTTCTGTCAGTACGGTTTCAGATGTAGCAAATGAGAGGGATTGGAACTTCCATTTCGAGCACAACTTCCTTTATTTGAGAATTCTCTCTTTAGAAGGCGACATACTTCAACAAGAAACAGATCAGTATATCTCTTGTAATTACTGCTCTTGCCAAAGTGTGATACAAGTGCAATATTGGCATATGCATGTCATCAAGCTTCGAAAACCAAGAAACTAAAGTTTCCACTCACAACCGATGTAACAAGTTACACCAAGAGCAACATGAAAGTTAACTCATCATTGGCATGGATAAGGATTTCTGAACATTTTCAAAATGACCTAAACATATAGATCTCACTGCTTTAAATGTTGAAATTTGCATGTTGTGTCTCTCTCTATGAACTATAAAAAAATATTTAGATAAAAAGAATTGTAAAGTAACAAATGATTTATGGCAGCTCTTTTAACTAACCATTCTCTACACCACAAAATTTACAAGAACCCACTATAAATATACATGTATTTTTTCTTTACAATAGGTCATGCCGTTCCAAATTCAGGAACCATAAAATATAAACCAACAAATCATATTGCCAACTAGATATAATGTAACTCACAAAATGTCTATTCAGGAGTCCTAGGCCGGTCACTTTCGAATGTGAATGGGTGATAGCCAGTTGAGCTAGACATGTGTCCTGAGCCGCTGCTGCTCGCAGATCTCTCAATATCGTCAAGCTCAGCCACTAGAGGAATCGGTCGTTCTGGGATTGAGGGAACTGAAAGGTCTGTTTCCAACATTTTCACAATCTGATCCATTGTAGGCCTAGCATATAACTGTGGATGAGAGCACAGCACTGCAATCAGAACATACTTCTCTAGAACCTCCGGCACACCTTGCTCCGGCATTCCACTTTCAATTACATCTAAAGTTCTCCCTTTCCTCACCAATGACCATGCCCAATCTGTCACAAGTGATGGCTGGCCCTCATTGCTGCCAACGAGCGCCTTCTTTCCACTCAAAAGCTCCAGAAGCACAACCCCAAAACTATACACATCGCTTCTCTCTGTCAACTGACCATACAAAGCATATTCAGGAGCAACATAACCCATTGTCCCCGCCACCCTTGTGCTCATATGCGTCATTCCCTCCGGCGTGAACTTTGCAAGGCCAAAATCAGCCACCTTGGCCTCAAACCTCTCATCCAAAAGTATGTTACTAGCTTTGATGTCCCTATGTATGATCCCCGGTTGAGCCCCGTAATGCAGATAAGCCAATCCCCTTGCTGTCCCCAATGCAATCTTCTGCCTCATCGGCCAACTTAGCTTAATCTCCGAAGGACCAAACAAATGGTCATGAAGACTCCCATTCTTCATCAGATCGCACACGATGATTCTCTGGTGACCCTCAAATGGAGTTGTGGCGGTACAGTACCCTCTCAAAGCAACAAGGTTGACATGCCTAACACTTGCAATAACCTCAACCTCATGCGCGAAAGTCGCATCCCCTGCAGCAGAACAGTTCTTGAACCTCTTCAATGCAACCTCGGACCCATCTGACAACGTGCCCTTGTACACATTCCCATAACCTCCTCTACCAATTATACTGTCCCTAGAGAAATTTTTGGTCGCTTTCTTGATGTCTTCGAATGTGAACCTCATCAAAGTAGTACTATCATGGATCGACTCCAGCCCAGAACCCAATCCCATCTCAATTTTACCGACCCGTCCTCTGTTCTTCATGCTCATAGTCAATCCCTCATTTCTTCTTCTTCTTCTTCGCAACAAAAACCAACCCCCACCAATCAGGAGCAAAGTCCCGACACCGCAAGCAATCAAGACAACCAAGATTACCTTCCGCCGATTACTTTTGGAGCTCGAGGACGTAACATCGAAGGAGAAGATGCACTTGGCAGTTCCTGTATCTGTAGGCCCGTACCGATTGGCGAACGCAGCCGCGTAAATAAAGGGATATGCCGTGCAGTCAGAGACGTTGCCGATGGAGGGTCCGGTCAGGTACGAGGCCTGAACGGTGGAGAGGCTGGTGGTGCAGGAGGCGCAGGGGGAGTTGTTCTCGAGGGACTGGTTGCAGCTGGTGACGACTTCGTCCAGGGTTTGCTGGGAGACAGTATGCTCGAACTGGGCCCTGGTGGTGATGTTCATGCAGCCCTCGGAGATCCATTCGGTCTGGAAGCCGCAGGAGGATCGGATGTTCAAGCCGGGAAGGTAATTGTCGATGAGAGCTTGGTAAGCGGACCAGCATGACTCGGACGAGTTGAGTGGGGGGACGAACGAGTTGGTGAGCTTGAGGTAATGGGACTGGACGAGTCGGAGGCCCATGCGGATGTACTGGCACTGGGAGGCCAGGCCTACTTTGGGGCGGTTGGAGTTTTGGATGAACGGTTGGAGGACGCTGAAGTCGAGAGGGCACGGATCGGAGTTGTTTTGTTGGGAAAGGGTCGGGGAGGGTAGGACTAAAACCAAAGCCATGGCCACAACGAAGAAACGGAAGAGGATCATGGGTTTCTGGAGTTAGATATTGGCTATGGAGGTTTTGCTTTCGAGGGGGTTGGAATGGAAGTGTGATGCTTTGGTCAAGCCAGCCAATTTGACAGTCTCGAATGCTTGCTTCAGACTTTGGGAGGAAAGTGATTATGAGATGAAGAGGAGAGAAGGAGAGGGGGCAGTGGCGGCAGTTTCCAGGAACACAACTCGGACCAAAACCGCACACCAGAAAAGATAACATAATTCACGTCAACTGGTCAAAATTGTTCATATTTCCTTTCTTCCAAACAAATATTCTACCAATTTTTCACTGGGTAAGTAATGATAACCACATAATAATATAAAATATGAATATTTTTATTTTTAAAATATTTTTTTATTTTAAAATATTATTATATAAAATGCTTTGAAAATTAAAAAAATATCGCATTTTATTATTTTTCTTCTACAATCATAATTCTTTCCTTCTTTTTTTTTTTTATCATAATTACCTGCCTTCAGCAGAAAAATAAAACTGGATTAAAGTTATGGCTATTTTTTTACAATTTTCTTTTAACTTTCACAGGTGATAATGGGCTTAGGTAGTTGGAATTAAATACTGTTATGTTTATTATTAAACTGGATTTTATTCAGAAAATGGCAGGCAGCCGCACTACTGCTTGCTTTTAAAGGAAAACTCCCTCGTTGTTTTTTGATACGATTGAAATAAAAATTAAAAATTAAATAAAATCTTGTTATAATATATTTTTTAATATTATTTTTATTTTAAAAATTTTTAAAAATAAAATTATTTATTTTATTTTATTTGAAAATTTAAAAAAATTATAATAATTAAGTAAAAATAATGAGATAAGATAAAAATGATTATAAAAACAAACGAATCTTAATACTTTCCACTATTATATTTGTGTACAGTTTCATGGGAAGCTTCAAGTTGCCTTGCCGTCAATATAAAACTTTTCTCTAAAATAATAATAATAATAAAAATAATTAGTGTTAATAAAGTTGAAAGTCTATGCACATCTCTACAGAAGTCATTGAATAAACGGCAGCCAATTGAAAGAAAAAAGGCAAAATAAACATTTTCAATTGCCTATTTCAACTCCTAACTGCTATTAGTCTTTTATCACTATACGCTAAGAGGATGCGAATGTTCATTTGTTGACAAACGGTTCGTGGTGTTTAAAACGTGAGAATTGAATTGGTACTCGCTTTCCATTAAATATGATAAAAAATAAAAACAAATTAATTATAATTATTCTCTTTGGATCCCTAATTATTTTTTATAACACGACTCAGTAAACCCTAAATGAACCAATCCGTACAAATTTTTAAACTAGTCTGTATGTATGTTTTCTAGATAGTAGCTCGATTGAACTGAGCTCGATTTTTGACAAAAAAAAATGTCGATCTTTAAAGCAGAAATTCACTCAATTAGGAAATGATACATAGTTGATTAAGCTCAACTCAACCCGGTTAAGGTCCGCTTGTTTATGTCCAACTCGACTCATTAACTTGATTTGATTAGAACTCTTTCTTACATAATTGAGTGTGTGTATATATATAGGTTGTAGGCATGGCAACCTTTATAATTACTTATGTAGCATTTAACCTAGTTTTATATGCCTACATCTTAAATATAGTGTATGGTTATATCTTAGTTACTTAGGCACTTATTATAGTAGTTATTTTATAATATGTATATATAAAATATTATAAAGGTTCAATGCTAATATATGTAAACATTATCTATATTATTAATAGGTAAATTATGTAAGCATGCGACATATGATTATTAGGGATAAATATCGTATATCCTATGCATGGGGAATTAGGCACGTGACTTGCATATAGGTTGTAATCATTTGCAATGATGTCAACTTTACAAAAGGAGAAATGTTTCTGTTTTTCTATTTTCTCTACAAGTAAGCATTTATTGATAAACTAAGAGATATAAGATACAAGTTCGGTGGGATAGGAGTCATCTACAGTCTTCCCAAAGCCAACACACATTACAACATCCAAAAAAAAAAAAAAAAAAGGTGATCAAAGCCAAAAGATTGACTCACACCCAATTCACACAAGGGGAGACCGCTCGGTGACGATTTTAAGATAGTCTGATGAAATTAAATTCCAGCTAGAAGCCACAGTACAAATGGGTGTTCTGCAATGTGTTGGTCTGCACTGACTGGAAGGAACTGTCACATCCACTTTTACTCGATCTTTGGTTAGAGAAAGCGGAAACATAGTGTAGCAACAAAAAATTGAGACGAATCGCCGACGAGGGGCCACCACTGGCTATGGCATTGCGTGCAGTACACGCGCCACACCTGGAGAGAGTTGAAAGGACGGAACAGGAAGATCCGACAACGTTGATCTCGACGGTGCCGTGAGTGGCGGCAGGAAGCTTCCACAAGCGTGGCGACACGTGAAACTTGCGCACGGCATAGACTGCGCGTGAGGTTTACACACCACTCGAATGGACAGATTTCTTCTGCCGTCTTGAAGATCGGCGCCTGAGGAGACTGATGGCGAGGCGCGTGTCAGACTTTGCTCGTCGGAAAGTAGCAAATCGACTAGTTTCAGTGCAACCGGTGAAGAGTTAACATAAAAACCAGGAAAAAAAAAACCTAAACAGAGACTAAGGCTGGCGAGGGAGGAAGGTGGGTGAAGCCAAAGCTTCAACCCCCCCTTCCCCCAACAAACATATCAAACTCCTGAAAGCAGCAATTTGTTTACGTAAACGAGAGAAAAGCTCATGTAAAAGGAGAAATGTTAATTGGTTAGGAAGAGATCTTGCAAGAATAAATTTATAAAATAATGTGAGTTGATGTATTACGTCAGTTAAAATATTTTATTGTAAAATACTTTTTAAGAAAATAGATTTAATGTATCACATCAAATCACATTAATTTATAAATTTATTTTTATGTATTTTCTTTTTTTTAGAGTTAGCATTTCTATTAGAGGTGGATTTTTTTTTTTTTTCTTTTAGAAAGGGAATGCTTTTTAGTTAGGGTTACCAGACACCTACAAAACTAATAAGAACTATTTAAAAAAAAAAGAATAATAATAATAAAAATAATAATAATAAAAAAAAAAAAAAAAAAAAAAAAAAAAAAAAAAAAAACCACCATATAAACTCGAAACAACCAAATGGTCGTGTACAATATAATGACCCCTAAAGGACCGCAGGCTTCGTGACCCCTTTATTAATTCAAAACTCTCTTTATCGTACTCAAGCGGGTTGAATAGTGAAATAAGATGATATGAGATAGTTTTAGATCTAAATTAAGAATTAAATATAAATATTATTAGAATATTATTTTTTAATATTATTATTGTTTTGAGATTTAAAAAAATTGAATTATTTATTATATTTTATATAAAAATTTAAAAAAATTATAATAATAAGATGAGATGAAACATTTTTACTATATAAATGGCGCTGATAGGAAATGCATGTTAGGGTAGGAAATTTTCTCAAACTTTTCACGTACACAAATTTTCTGACTTTAATCTAAATATCTCAAAGTCTCAACAACAATATTTTATTTCTAAAAAAAATACTTTTTACCTAATAATTGGCCTAAATCTATAAAAAAAAATAACAAAAAAAAAACCATAATAAATTTTACAAAAACTAAATAAAGAATTGTTAAAAAGTTATATTGAAACAACTTTCCAAATCTATCTACTCATTTTCACAAATCTTAATACAAAAAATATTTTAAAAAACTCTTATTCATATTTTCCTATCTACTTTCACAAAAATAAAGGAATAAACACGTCTCAAGATTTTCTTAAAAATTCGCAAACATTTTCCTAATTTTCGGGTACATTTGATTATAGGACTTTTAAAGAATGGCTGAGAATTCGTGAAAAAAAATAGAAAATTAAGATGAAAAGGTCATATTTGAATAAAAGACTTATAAAATATCAGCCTAATGTCCAAACTGATTATGTTGAATAATCTGTCAACGATGAAGAATTAGGAGTGGTTTGGAATCAGAAATGAATTGAGATGAGTTGAGATAGTTTGTTAATAGTAGAATAAAAGTTGAATTATTTATTATATTTTGTGTAGAAATTTGTGAAAAAATTTTTGGGATTTAAAAAAGTTAAATTGTTTATTATATTTTGTGTGAGAATTTGAGAAAGTTATAATGATAAGATGAGATGAGATGAATTGAGATAAATTGAGGTGGATTTTGAATACAAACAAGACTAATTTGCTAAGAAAAATGATTAATACAGTCGTCTCGTGTAAGCGCGGGGGAATCGCTTCCTACGTGGAAAATGAAATCAAAACGATTCATTTAAGCCAACTTTGCTCTCCCTCCCTCAATTTGATCTCCCACCGAAGTCACTCTCGAACCTTCCCTCCCTTCCTCTACCTCGAATTAGTCTTCTTCTTCGCATGACAGCTCTACCTCTCCTTCCCTTCGTCTTCCCATGATCGTCTACTGAAGATCTCGGCGTTCACCCTTCCTCACATATAGATCTGTTGACTTTGAGTGTTTTTGTCACCCTTCTTCCCCCCTTCTCCGATTTCTTTGGACTTAAAACTTTTTTGGTGATCTCTATTTGCTTGTTGCTTCTCTTCTTCGTCCTGCCACTTGCTATGGCATCACCGTGATTTATTTTATTTTTTTGATTTTGGGCTTATTTAATTCTAACATGATGATACATAGGATTTAGGGCTTTTGGTGTTTTGGGTTTTTTTTTTTTTTTTTAATGAAAGAAACCATATATGTTTCCATTTTTTTAAGGAGTGTAGCGAAGAAAATCCCATTGCAGGTTGGGTTTGCTTTACAAAGAGATTGGCAGAGCATGGGTAGAAGGTACGTGGAAGTTTCAAATGCAAGAGGTAAGATTACTGTAGTGCTGTTACAGTTCCCACACGAAGACCAGCGAAGACTTTCTCCTTCGGCTTACTCCCACATGAAGACCAACGAAGAAACAAAACAGATGGCACCACTCCCACACGAAGATGAAGACGAGGCAAAAACAATATCTGCAGTTCTTTAAACGCAGACGAAATTACTTAACTTTTTTTTTTTTTTAAATTGATGTGGCAATTAAAAAATATTATTTGAAGTACCGACTGTGTACGATTTGCAAGTGCCGACTGCCTGATTTGCTAATACAATGGACACGTACACCAACTTTTGTGAGGAGGAGAAGGTTCCAATAGTCAATGAATCGGACTGAAATCAATGATTCAAGCGAGGACTACTAATAAATATTTCACTTCTTTCTTTTCATTATCAATTAATTATAAAAAATATTAGTTGAACTTATAAAAATGATTGATAAAAGTAATCGATTGGTTTTTTTATTTTTTTATTTACTTAATAATTAAAAAATGAATATTAATAAATTGATTTTTTTTTACTTTTTAAAAATATATAAAAAAAATTATATTTACATTTATCGATTGAAATCTTCGGTTGAATTAAATTATAGTCGGGATGTAATAAATTACTAAGATCTTTTTCATCATTTAGGTAAATCATAGATGAAACCTTAAGCAGGAGATTAATTAGGTTGTAAAATCTAATTAATGTTGATGATGATGATGATGATATCAGAATCCCAATGCTTACAACTCCAGCGTATAATCAAATCCCAACACAACAGCATTGGAGAGGAGAGAATCCAGTTGTAGCTCCTTGTCAAAACAGGTGTCTCCCATACACGCTTCACCTGCTCAGATTTGACGAGAAATACAGACACTGACACACTTTATGCAATCATTTTCAAAAACATCATTGCAATCTTTTTCATTAGTCAATAATTGTAAAATCTTTTTGAGTGCCGCCAGCTTTGACCGCTGCCGCTAGCACAAAAGTGAGCTTTTATTTTTTATTTATTTTTTTATATATTTTCAATATTTTTAAAAATAAAAAAATATAACAATATATTAAAAATCATTTCTTTAATTATTACCTCCTTGCTCCATTTCTCCTTGCTCTCTCTTCAACTAAAGGCATCTCTAGCCTTCTCTCCTTGCTCTCTCTCCACGAAGGCATCTCTCCTTACTCTCTCTCTCTTAGGCATCGGTACATCTCGCATTCTCTCCTTTCTATTGTTTTGTTAGGTTTTACGATTCCTTGTCCTGCGGAAAGTGCTCATCAACAACGGCCTCTTCTTGTAGCCTAGTACTTAATTTTCTCTCTCTTGATTATTGATTTGATTAGATTTATACTTTGTAACTGTTTATTGTTTAAATTAAAGATTGGACTGTCTGAATTAAAAGATTTTTGGCAACAAATAGCATACGAAATTTGTCTCCTTATTTTGTTATCATTGTAGACAACAGGATCATTTAAAAAAATAATTGTAGAGTGATGAGAAAGGAAAAGGATCTCGAAGTTTTAGAAGGGGATGGGGAAAAACATCATGGAACCAAACCCATACCAGAACTGGTGCATAGAGGAATCACATATGGAAGTACATTATAATATAAAAACAATTTATTAAAGAGGAAAGGTTTTAACATTTTGCATACCTTTATTAATACAAGCTCCTCGAAGCATTGCTCCACATTGACTCGAGTTTTCGCACTACATTGCAAGAAAAGGCATCCATATTCTCTTGCAAAGTCAATATATACCCTCTTTTTTGCTGACAACCCTTTCACCCTCCTGAAAATACAGGTAAATTCAATGTGCTTGACATCTTTAATTCAAAAAACTGTTATAAGAAAATAATAGAAACAACATAACATCCCAAGAATCCTCCAACTAAAAAGCTCACAAGACAAAGTTCAAAAAACTTGGTACATATCCTAATCATGCAATCAAGATTAATAGTTCACTGTTAATTGCCTCGAACACATTAAGAGGAAACTACCCAGGTGTTGTTTTCGCAATTATATGGTCTGGGGATGAGAGATCTTGGTACAATCATAACCTTCAGACATTTTTATCAAGATCAGGATGCTCTCAAGAATCAAAAGACTATAAATGCAAGTTCACTAAAGAAATACGTACCTTATCAACTTTGTTGCCAACAAGCATCTTGATTTGTTGAGTACAAGTCAATTTCCTTAATGCATGGCCCATATATCAGATAGATTTGTAAAGGTTTCTCGCCTTGTTACATCATACGTACACTGCACCATTTACCAAATCCAATGACGAAGGTATAGAAAACACTTAAACAACACTGGTCATCCTTAAGGATACTAGGGAATTTGTAGTAGGGGATTCAATAACATCAAACAC
This sequence comes from Juglans mandshurica, assembly GCA_022457165.1. Lineage (NCBI taxonomy): Eukaryota > Viridiplantae > Streptophyta > Magnoliopsida > Fagales > Juglandaceae > Juglans > Juglans mandshurica. The sequence goes on from CM039623.1 coordinate 23,762,499, forward strand.
GAAGTTAATGCAAATCATAAGTAAAACAACTTACTTGTATAGTGTTAATATTCATAAAAAATCTAGTAGGTATGGCGTACAGTGCTCATCAATTACGTACGTACATGATTTTGGTATTTAGCATTTAGGAAGCATGCTTGGGATATATATTGCAGCGTTCATTTTTTTGGCTTAGTTGATAAATTGTCATTTAGATTGCTTCATTCTTGACAAATATATTGATATTCATTTTTTCATCTTATTCTCTTCCATGAATATTTTTCCCATTTGTTTTGCATTTTTCATGCATACATAGTATTTTTCCCATCATGTGTTGTTTTAGTAACATTTTATCCTTTAATATTTTGTTGAAGGATGAACTATTTAATTGATGAGGATCTCTTCTTCGCCATACTGTTAGAAAGTGGTGAATGTGGTATTAACAACTACCTATGGAGAGTGCAAATGTTGATGTCCAAGCAACACAACCCAATGGGAAAAAGGGAAACAAAAATACCAGAGGGATGTGTCATTTACTGCAGAGAAAGATACTCTCCTCATTTCAGCTTGACTTAACATTAGTATGGACTCTATACGAGGGACTGACCAATCCTCCACACAATTGTGGAGTAGAATTTATGAGTACTACTCCACCTATAAAAAACATAATAGTCAAGACCAGTATATCCCCTAGCTCTTTGACCAATCGGTGGTCAATCATTCAAAAATGCGTCAATAAATTTTGTGGTAGTATAGCCCAAGTTGAAGGAATGCATCCAAGCAGTACGACCGAGTTAAACAAGGTAATGCTTAATTAGATGTTTTGTTGTTCTAATTATTAAGTATTTGCAATGACATAGCCCAACTAATTGTTCCGCTATTTTGTATATTGATAAGACAAAAATCTTTTATTGAGAGCCCAAAAAAATAAACTTTAACATGGATCATTATTGGAATCTTTTGAGGCACCAACTGAAATGGCAAGCACACATGGAACTCGTAAGAAAAAAAGACAATTTGGCACGCTCAGGTATTACTCCAAACTCAATACATTTAGGGGAAGACATGAAAAATATGCCCATTGATTGTGAGAGACCTTCGGGCAAGAAGGTTGAAAAAGTAAGAGAGAAACAAAGAAAATGTAACTAAAAATAAAATAATGTAATTAATGAGGCCTTAAGCTAAATGAAAGATGATAGAAAGACTTGTATGATGAAGAGGAGAGAATCACAATTAAAGTATGAGAATGAAAAATCTGAATTACTACTTGTTAAGAAGAGAAAACTTGATTTGGAAATTAAGGCTAAAAAAGATAGATCTGAATTAGTAACTCTTAAGAAGATAAAAACTGATATGAAAATTATGAAAATGGATATTGCATCCATGAATTATGTGCAGCAACAGTATTCCCATAATCTTCAAATGAAAATCATTGAGGAACAAATGAATAAAGTCATATCTCGTACATAGTTGTATGTTTGTATGATGGTATTTTGTAATTATTTTGACTGTGTGGTGACATATTTTGTGTATTGTTGTACTGCTGGTTGCACACCAATTCCACCATTTTTTATACTGCTGGTTGCTATCAAAGACATGAAAACTGCTGTGGAGCTGCTGTGGAAAAACTTATTGTGGAAAAACTTGCTATGGAAACTTGCTGTGGAGCTGATGTGGAAAAACTCAGCTTTGGAGTTTGTGGATTTTGTATTAAAATCAACTTTGTGTATGAATTTGTATTAAAATCAATTTTGTGGAATTTCTATTAAGTTAATTTTGATACATGAAATTTGTATTAAGTTGATGATACATGGAATTTGAGCACATGATAAGTGGGATTTATTTGAATCTGTATGGAATTTATTTTAGTTTGGAGTTGAATTTTTATGGAATTATATTGTATTAAGTTGTGAATCTGTATAGAATTTATTTTGGCAAGAAGGTTGAATTTGTATAGAATTTATTTTGGTTGGCAGTTGAATTTGTATGGAAATAAGCAACTTTTCGTATTTTGATTGGTAGTTGGATAGTCTATTGATTTAGGAAAAGAAAATATTAATAAAATAATAAATATTTTATTATTATTTAGTTCAAAAATACATATTCCAATATGAGAGTTTTTCTTCATATACAAAAAGCCTCTGCCAATGCTCTAACCACACCCGGGCGTTTGTAATGTCTAGTGTTTGGCATTTAGTTGTAATATGTATTTTAATGGGTGAAACAAACTTAAAATTCTTTTATAATTATTTTATAAATTATTTTAAATCAATTAATGTAATCGTGCAATTTTTTAAAAAAACTTATTATAATTTTAAATAATTATATTTTATTTTAAATAGAGTTATAAAATAAGTACAAACTAATTATAGATTTATAATTTCTCGAGATTTAAAACAAAAGTACTACTAGAAGAAGCCCTCCAATTATTGGTAATTATTAATTAATACTTACACTTTATAAGATAAAACATTGAAAATGGGAACTTCTAATTAGATAAAGTAAAAATAAACAAAAATAAAATAATACATTTAGAAAAGTTAAAAGGCATATATTGGGGAAATCAAAAGACATTATTAAAGGGAACATTATCAAAAGACATTATTACCTTAACTACTTCAACTATCATTCAGCCTCCGATCTAGAACCTAGATAGAAGGATTTTATCTGGGCCGATAACTAGATTACCTATCCGTCCAAAATCGGGTACGAGTACTAGATTTTAACCCACAACCCGATTTATATTTGTTTTTAAAAAATAAGTTTATTTACAAAACGACATCGTTCGCAATTTAACTTTAACCCAGTCATATTCCCTGCTATCTCTCTATCTCTACCTTAACCTATGCACAATTTCAAGCCTCCACTGTTGCTTTTATCTCACCGAACGTTTCAATCAATCATGAAATACACTTCAATCATTACCTTCAACACACCGAACCTTTTGGTACATTTCTCTCTCTCAAGTGTCGGTTGCTAGAATTTTCAATTGGAAGTTTCATATTGTAATGCTTTCCTACGTGTTCTGTCATCTAGATGTATTCCTGTCTGTTAAGGGAAGATTGTCGTTTACTAAACTCAATTTTTAGGTTGTATTTGGATATTGAAGTGAGTTGAGTTGAATTGAGTTAAGATGATAAAATATTGTTAAAATATTATTTTTTAATATTATTATTATTTTGAGATTTGAAAAAATTAAATTGTTTATTATATATTATATTGGGATTTGAAAAAGTTGTAATGATGAGTTGAGATGAGTTGAGAGTATTTAACTGAGTGATTGATTATTTCTAAAGTATATTTCGACTGGCCAAAATCCCTTCCCATTCGATGGGCCCACCTATGCGGTCCAAAGGCCCCCAAGCCCAAGGGAGCGGACTCTTAACAAAGCCCCAAATAGACAATTGTCTATTCACCACCAATCACAGATAAGGGACCCAACGGGTCCTATAACGTAGAGACATTTCAAATACCTCCCCTAATGATCAGATAAGATCAAATAAAGAGAAAAATTCAAATTACCAATCTCAAGCCTAGTTTCAAATAAGAGATTAGGTTGTTACAAATCATGGAAGGAGCCCTCCAACCTCTCTCTATATATATATCAGTAGATCTTCACCCATCAGGTAAGTGAAGACTACCTAACGCAAGACCTCCCAATAATTCGTAAACTAAATGGACTCATACTCTTTCCGGCGTCTCATCGAAAATATCCCAATTCAGGATCAAACATGCATTTTATTAAATCTCAAGAGTCCCTCTCATTGTACATCTTGGATCCTTAAATAATTACAAATTATACCACTCTAACAATAGGTAAGAACGACGGTAAATAAGATAACAATATGCTAAGACTAAAAGACGATAACTAAAAGATAACAAAGGCATGGGTATTCATCCCCGTATTGATAACTACTGACTTAGTCTTAATGATAACTACTAAATCCTAATGTCATCTGCTTATGACACGACTCCTTATTGTACATGGACTCTGTCAATTTTCCCCTCCCCCAAAAGAATCCAACTCTGACGGGCGTTGGGCCTAATAAAACTCATATAAGTCTGGATTGAGTCGTTGGACCTCTTCCGTCTTTAACCAACAACAGTTTGACAACGGCCTACTTTCCACTTGACAAGAAACTTCTGGTATCCTCATCTTCGGTCCTCATCTTCGGGTGGCCACTATTTGATTATCTAGGATAGCTTCAATGGTTTCTCGAGGTTTGTAATTTCTGGGTAGTGTGGCAGTTCTGATATCCTTAACTTGTGAAGTATCATCCCCTAGGTAGGCATTTGAGTCTTCCACGTTGAAAATGGAACAAATTTGCACATCTGGGGGCAGATCGAGTAAGTAGGCATTTTGACCCAAGCGACGTAGCACTTTGAAAGGCCCAGCCTTGCGGGAGTGCAGTTTGGTCATTACACCACGTCATTACACCACGTGGAAATCTCGCGGGCCTAATATGCATGAGTACTAAGTCCCTGAGGTTGGAACTCCACATGCTTGCGGTGAGCATCGGTGTGTTGCTTGTATGTTTCATTGTTGCGGGCTATGTGGTTACGCACTTCTTGGTGGACTTCTTATAAGTGTCTACAAAAATCAATAGCTCCTTCACTCACTCTAGGTGATAAAGGCAGGGGAACAAGGTCTACTAGTGCTCTCGGTCTAAGTCTCGTGACTACTTCAAACGGTGAACGACTCGTGCTATGATTGACTGAGTTGTTGTAAGCAAACTCAACATGAGGAAGGAGGAGATTCCAAGTGTTACCATGGTCAGCAACGTGGCAGCGCAATAAGTTGTCCAAGCTTCGATTGACCGACTCTGTTTGCCCCTCTGTTTGCAGGTGGAAGACGCTAGAAAATTGGAGCTTCTTCCCTGTCTTCGGCCATAAGGTTTTCCAAAAATAGCTAATGAACTTAACATCGCGGTTGGAAGTGATGGTTTTTTTAATACCATGCAGACACACCACTTTGGCATCAAATGTGGCAGCAAATCTAGAGGCATCATAAGTTCGACTGCATGGAAGGAAATGAGCTATTTTGGAGAATCGGTCTACCACCACAAAAATAGAGTCAGGTCCTCGTATGGGTCGAGGAAGACCAAGCACAAAGTCCATGCTAAGATCCTCCCATGGTTGAGCCAGTACGGGTAACGGTGCATACAAATTTGTATTCTGCTTCTAGCCCTTGGATAGTTGACATACTCAGCAGCGCTGTACAATCCATTGGACTTCTCATTTGAGGCTAGGCCACCAGAACTTGTCTTCAATGAGCTAAATGGTTTTATCATGTCCAAAGTGACCGGCAATCCCTCCTGAATGTAATTCACAGGTGATGAATGCTCTAATGCTTGTGTCAGGTAAGCAAAACTTGTTTGGGGAAAAGTTTGACATCGGTGTTGTACTCTGTTTTAATAGATTCAAGCCCCGTCGTCGTCACCAGGGTGGTAAGTAGTGTGGCCTTATGGCTAAGGGCGTCGATTCTCTATTTTCATATCCCGCTTTGTGTTTGACAAGAAAGGAAAACTGCGGGATAAAGTCTACCCAACGAGCATGTTTGGCACTCAAGTGCTTCTGAGACTATAAATGCCAGAGGGAATCATGATCTGTGTAGAGGATAAATTCTCGATGGATGAGATAATGTCTCCAGAGGTGTAGAGACAGGACAAGGGCGTAAAATTCAAGCTTGTATGTAGAGTAGCAGCGCCGAGTCTCATTGAGCTTCTCACTGAAGTATGCGATGGACTGTCCCCGCTGGGTGAGTACTCCTCCTATGCCTGCATGGGATGTGTCCCAGGCGACCTAGAAGGGTTGCTCGAAATTGGGCAATCGAAGGATAGGGGCCTCAGTGAGGTGTTGCTTGATGGTTTGGAATGCTTGTTCAGCCGCTGGAGTCCACACGAAGGACCCATCTTTTGTGCATTCGGTAATCAGGGTCATGATGCTGCTAAAGCTTCTGATGAAGCGTTGATATAACGAGGCTAGTCCATGGAAAATACGTGCTTCGTGGACATTACTTGGAGTGGGCCAATCTCAAATGGCTTGTACCTTGGCAGGGTCGGTGGAAACTCCCTGATCAGAGATGACGAATTCGAGAAATACCACAGAGTTCTGGGCAAAAGAGCACTTCTTTAAATGTATGGAGAAGCTTTCAAAATGGAGGACTTACAATACTTGGCGTAGATGGTTTAAATGGCTAGGGTAGTCACGGCTAAACACAAGGCTGTCATCAAAATATACTACGACAAATTTGTTGATGAATGGGAGTAGAATCTGGGTCATAACTTGCATGAACGTACTGGGGGCATTCATAAGCCTGCACAACATTACAAGCCACTCAAAAAGGCTCTCCTTCGTCTTGAAAGCCGTTTTCCACTTGTCTCCGAGTCATAGTCGTAGCCACTCCGTAGGTCAATTTTAGAGAAGACCCACGCACCATGTAACACGTCCAGCTTATCATCTTAACAGGGAATAGGGAAGCAATATTTTACCATGATTTTATTGATAGCACGACTACCAATGCACATTTGCCAGCTGTCGTCCTTCTCGGGCATAAGTAGAGCATGTACAATGTAAGGACTGAGGCTCTCGCGAATAAATCATTTGTCACTTAGGCTTTGTACTTTCCATTGGAGTTCATTGTGCTCGGTTGGGCTCATTCAATATACGGGCAAATTGGGCAATGTTGCCCCTGGTATCAAGTCCACTGCATGTTGGATGTCCTTCATGGGGGGTAGGGACCAAGGTCACTCCTTTAGGGCGATGTCAGAGAACTCCTCCAAAAGTTCTTTTATCTTCGGTAGTGGCTCATTCATCATTGTCAGCGGGGTGGTTGCCTTGGCAATTAAGGCAAAAATAATCCTACAATCGTGGCTTGCTTGAGAGAACCCATGTAATGTTAATATTTGATCCTCACCCGCTAGATGGTTGAAGTCATGGATCTTCATGGGTTGTAGGACCACTTTCCTGTCACCAAACAAAAAGGAGTATGTGTTCTTATGGTCGTGACTTGCCTGTCGTATAGCCAAAGGCATCCCAATAATAAATGACAAGCTTTCATAGGAATCACATCACAACGTATGGTATTGATGTAGTGTTTTCCGAGGGAAAAAGTGATCAAACACTGATGCTTCATAGGGATAGAGGTGTCATCGACCCAGCTCAGCCTGCATGGAGCTTATGCACGACTTCTTGGGAGATCACGTTCATGCCACTCTCATTATCAATTATCAGATTCAAGAATCTCCCCTGGTGCTCCACCCGAGTATGGAAGATGTTGTTGCTAACCAACCATCCCCGGCTAGTACCTTCTTTTGTCCAATTCACACTCTGCGGATCACACAAACAGTTAGTTAGGACCCCTTCAGTATTTCTTCAAGACCAGTGACTTCGACGTCTTCGTCGGTATCTGACGTTATTTTCTCCTCTACGGCCGTAAGCGTGTTTTCGCACATTAAGGTTAGCCTTTGTTCTTTTGTGGGGCATACTACTGCAAAGTGGCCACGCCCACCACATTTGTAGCATTCCTTAGGCCTGCTCTTGCTAGTATCACAATCTTGGACTATTTTTTCTAATGCCACCAGTTTCTTGTGCCAAGTGTGATATGTTAGGGAGGCTTGGTTTCCCTGGTTTGGGTTGGCCTTTGGCGTGGGAGTTGTCTAGTTATTAACTGCTTTTGAGGATGTGAGAACCCCACATTGTTATTCCAGGCGAAGTGCCAGTTGATAAGCTTCTTCAATGCTTGTCAACTGGACAGTGATCAGCTCTTTCTTAATGTCACCTCATAGGCCCGCTTTATAGCATGCGATGGATTGGCACTCTGTTTCGGATACACGGCTACGAATGTTGAGTTCATGGAATTTGTTGTAGTCATTTAGGAAAGTCTCCCTTGTCTTAACAACAACAGCTCCTCAAATAGCATCTCATCATAGTCGATTGGTAAATACTTTTCTTGCAATCTTAGTTTCATCTTTTCTTAGTCATTAATCGGTTGTTGATGGAGTCTATGCAATTGAACTACGACGCTTTGCTACCAGACTCTTGCCTCCTACTTCAACTTCATTCTCACAAAATGAACCTTGCGATCAACCATCATTTCGAACCAATCAAAATAATCTTCTAGGGCCATAATCCAGTCTTGGAAAGCATAAGGGTCTAGCTTCCCATGAAAATCAAGTACTTCCACTCTAATTCTTCATGTGGCCTCATCGTGATGATTCTTGAAAAATCTCATTCGGTTCATGAATGAATCCATGCAGGGTGAGAAATTTTTTTCGCCTCTATGAGCTCGTGGCATCCATCGAGATCCTTGGAAAGGAGTGAAGGGTGGTATGTGTGATTGATCTTCGATATTACCGTCTCCTTCCAGGTGTAGTTTTGGTTCCCCCACCTTCTAGCATATCCTCCTACTTATTAACGCTCGATCCTTCTGGTTTATCAAACACATGGTTTCAGACTATGTCGACTTTCTTGTTGAGGGAACCCAACTGATTAATCACTTCCAACAGGAGGTCATTGCGTTTCTGTGGCATTAGGCAGTTGGCAGTAGGGTGTTTGTTACTTCAGCTATTGATACCAAAAATTGACACAGGACCTCCCAATAATTCGTAAACTAAATGGACTCGTACTCTTTCTAGTGTCTCACCAAAAATATCCCATCTCAGGATCAAACATGCACTTTATTAAATCATCAAAAGTCCCTCTTATCATACATCTTAGATTCTTAAAACAATTACAAATTATAACTACTCTAACAATATATAAGAATGACTATAAATAAGATAAAAATATACTAAGACTAAAATACGATAACTAGATGATAACAACAACATGAGTATGCATTCTCTTATTGATAACTAATGGCTTAGTCTTATTGATAACTGCTAACTCCCAACGTCATCTGCTTATGACATGACTCCTCTTTGTACTTGGACTCCATCACTACTTCTATACTTCATTGTGAACGTCAAATTACACATTTGACTTAGGCATGAGAGGCATTTCCGTACTCTTTAGGCCTTCTCGATTCTTTTGTTGCAAGTTCATACGGGGCGCTCATGGGTACGAAAAACCTCCACAACAATTGGCACCGTCTGTGGGATCTGTTTCCTGCATCTCAACTTGCTTTTCGCCACCATGGGATCTCAGGCAACCAAAGACCAAGAAGCAACATCCATAAGCATGGAGAACAGATTAGCAGAAATGGAGGATAAGCTGAAGAAGGTAAGAAAGGAACTAGAGGCATTCTAGCACTAAAACGAGGACCTAAAGCATAGGAATGTTGTGTTAGGGGAGAATGCTGCACCAAGTCAAGTTTACAGGGCGGAAGCGGAGTCGCAAAGTACAGGCAAGCCACTCAACAACGATGAGGAAAAGTGAAAAATGCATCACATTCTATGGAGCCTCATGGAGAAAAATGAAGAAACAACATGGAAGATAGGTTCCTCTTCCTCAGTAGACTAGCTACTCATTGTCATGGACCTACTATACAACATGGAAACTATGACAGTACCACTCCTGCCAAAGTTCATGGTCTCATTAGTGGAAATGTACGATGAGTCCAAGGACCCTATTGAGTACCTAGAGTCTTTTAAAGCACAAATGACTCTCCATGAGTTTCCTAGAAAAATTGCGTGCTGAGCATTCCCTCTAACCCTGAAGAGATATGCACCTGGGTGGTTTGGAGCGCTGCATCCAAGGTCCATAGAAAATTTCTAAGAGTTGGGTAGGCAGTTCCTGACTTCCTGACCCAATCAATGGTGAGCAGAAGAAAGATAAGACTAGCCGTATACCTGCTCACCGTGAAACAACGAGAAGATGAAAGGTTGAAAGCTTACCTTGCGCGTTTTAACAAAGAACGTATGGTGACCAATGATCAAGATAAAAATATCACACTAGCAGCCTTGTTTGGAGGGATTTGGCCTAGGAGTCCCTTTATGAACAAATTGGCGAGAAAAATCCAGCCACTCTGCACTAGTTCATGGATAAGGCAGACGATTTTGTCAATACAAAGGACACATAGAGGGCCCTAACCACCCGAAGAAAATCAGAGATAGAGCGACCAAAAGACCAAACAAGGAAAGGGGGTCAAAGGAACGACTGAGAAAATGACCCCAAGGACAAAAAAGAACCAGCGTGCAGGAACCAATAGGTCCAGCCGCACAAGCGATGAGCTTCAGGACCCAATACTCCAGCATGAGCGTCTAGGAAAAGGCCAAGGAACCCGCCCAGGGTGACAATCGTGGGCGACGTTCCCAAAAGCTATGCACTTACCATAATGTAAGGGGGCACCAAACAGAAGACTGTCTTATCCTGAAGCAAAGGATCGAGGAAATGCAGGACAGTGGTGAACTCAAGGGTGTAGTCGCCCGAAATACCACGCCCCCCAGGTGACCAAACAAAATGAGGCAAGATAGGGAACAAAGGCACGAAAGAAACGAGAGCCCAAGAATGAGAAAAATGCCCAGGGAGCTTCACGACCGAGCTTTTAGGTGAAGCATGGATCAGACAAACTGGCCCCTTGGAGAAATTCGCACAATCGCCTGAGGAAAAGCTTACACACGCCAAGCCAGATATGGGAAAATCTTCAACATCGGAAGGCCAGCAAAGCAGCCAATTTCACAACTAACGGCTACAATATCCTTCAATGATGACAATTACAGACAGGTGGTTTACCTGCACGGCAATGTGTTGGTAATAACCATGCTAGTGGCCAATGACACTACACGCAAGATACTGGTTGACAACAATAGTTTGTCTAACATCCTCTTTTGGGATGCATTCATGAAGATGGGGATCAGCCAAAGCAGATAACGTCCAGCGCCCGCCTTGTTGAAGGGGTTTTCAGGAAAGGCAGTACAACCCATAGGCTTGATCGTGCTGCCAGTGTCGGCAGGGTCCGGCCCTTGCACAACCACCACAATAATGGATTTCTTGGTAGTTAAGAGCCGATCATCATATAGCGCCAGTATTGGGTGACCAGCGTTAAACGCCCTCAGGGCCATTACCTCTACTTACACCTAAAAATGAAATTTCTCACGGAAGCAGGAATAAGGAAAGTTTGCAGCGAGCAAGTGCTCACCCAAGAATGCTATGTGAGAATGGCCGAGTCTTCGGTAGTAAGTTGTCCTTTTCCATCTCCCCCGCCAGAAATAGTAGTGTATGAGGTAGAAATAAGAAACGAATATGCCCTGAAGTAAGGTAAGGCTGACAAGCCTCTCGAACTTATCACCGTTGACCCAGACCAGCCTAAAGCCATAGTAAAGATTGGGACTAAAATGAAAGGCAAAGAAAGGCAACAACTGAAGCAACTCCTCGCTGAACATCGAGATATCTTCACCTGGAGTCACAAAGACATGCCCGGAATCGATAAGAAAATTATAGAACCCCAATTGAGTGTCAACCCGGATTACGACTGGTCAAGCAAAAGAATAGGAGCTTTAGTACCAAGAAATGCACATCTATTGCAGAAAAGGTCGACCAACTTCTAGCAGTCGGATTAATTAGAGAAACCCACTACCTTGAATGGCTCTCACACGTAGTACTAATGAATAAGTCAAATGGGAAGTGGCGAATGTGCGAGTATTGCACCGATCTCAACAAAGGCTGCCCAAATGACAACTTTCCCCTACCCCGAATAGCCTTAATCATAGACTCCACCGCAAGACACAAAATGTTGAGTTTCATGGATGCCTATTTGGGATATAATCAGATCTGGATGAGCTAAGTCGACTAGGATGTTCAAGGAGCAGATAGGACGAAACATGGAAGTGTATGTTGATGACTTATTGGTCAAAAGTAAAAAACTGGAACAACATGGAGAAGACCTGAGGGAAGCCTTTGGAGTATTACAATACTACAAAATGAAACTCAACCCAAAAAATTTTGCATTCGAGGTACAATCAAGCAAGTTCCTGGGTTTCTTAGTATCGAAGATAGGAATTGAAGCTAATCCAGAGAACGTGCAAGAGATCATTGAGATGGAGTCACTGAGGAACCTGAACGAAGTGCAAAGCTGGCTGGGAAAATAGAGGCACTCAACAGGTTTGTGTCTAGGCAGATCAACAAATGCCTGTCGTATTTCCGAGTCTTATGAAAAATAGGAGTCTGGGATTCCAAGTGTGAGAAGGCATTTGCGCAACTCCAAGAATACCTAACACACCCTCCACTGTTAATTCAGGCTAAGCAGGGAGAGCCCCTGCTCTTGTATCTATCGATCACACTGGATGTCGTATCCACCGCCCTGATACGCAAAGAGGAAAATGTACAGAGGCTAGTAAACTATATCAGCCGAGCTTTGAGGAGGGTTGAAACTCAGTGCCCCAAAATCAAAATGATAGCATTTGCATTAGTGATAGCCCCCCGCCAACTGCAACCTTACTTCCAAGCACACCCCATAAGAGTAATGACAGCAGCACCCCTACAAAAGATACTACAACGATCAGACACTTTAGGCCAACTAGTAAAGTGGTCCATCAAACTATGCGAGTTCGACATTGACTATATTCCTCGTACCGTGATGAAGGGGCAAGTCCTAACCGATTTCATAGCGAATTTTCAAATTTTTCCATGGAAGCACCGAAACTCCGTATAAGAAAACTGTGGCAAGTATACATCGATGGCTTGTCTTGCCAAAGCAATGGTGATGGTAAGTTCTCAAAACGTCACCAAATTCTTGTGGAAAACAATCGTATGCCAGAACCGCAGAGCATCATTTCAGACAATGGCAAGTAGTTCAATTCTAAGCACTACTGAAACTAGTGCTCTGAACTTGAAATAAAAGTCAAATACTCTTCCTCAGGACATCCTCAATCCAACGGACAAGTTGAGTTGACAAATAAAACCATAATAGGCATACTGAAGAAAAGACTAAAAGAGAAGAAAGGCGCCTAAACCGAGGGACTCCCCAGAATACTTTGGGCCTACAAAACAACAATAAAAACCCCAACCAGAGAAACACCCTTTGCCTTGACGTTGGGCAGCAAGGCGATAATACCTGTTGAAGCTGGGATGCCAAGCCATAGAACCCAGCATTTCAATGAGGGACAGAATATTAGGGGACTTGAGTAAAGCCTCAACGGAGTGTTTCCCTCCTTGCCCTTAAGTGTGGCCAAGGCAACCTCCCACCAAACACAAGCCAACACTCGCACCTAGAGAACAAAGGAGGAAACAACTCAATGGAGTGTTTCCCTCCTCGCTCCTTAAGCACGGTTGAGGAAACCTCCCGCCAAACACAAGCTGAGTGTCTCCACTCACACCAAACGAACAAATGAGAAAACAATTCAACAAAGTGTTTCCCTCCTCGTCCTTTAGCGCGGTCGAGGCAACCTCCCTCCAAACCCAAGCCAAGCGTCTCCACTCATATCTGGCGACCAAAGAAGGAAACAACTCAACAAAGTGTTTCCCTCCTCACCTCTTAAGTGCAGTCGAGGTAACCTCTCGCCAAACACAGGTCGAGTGTCTCCACTTGCACCTGGTGAGTAAAGGAGGAAACAACTCAACGAATGTATCCCTCATCGTCCCCTTAGCACGGTCAAGGCAATCTCCCACCAAACAAAAGCCGAGTGTTTCCACTCGCACTTGGCGAGTAAAGGAGGGAACAACTCAACGGAGTGTTCTTCGCCTAGCCCCTCAACACAAAGGAACACATAATCATCTACTAAACGAACCTCCAAAGACAAACATAACTAGCTATCCATCGTACGAGGAAAAGGCCCTGTACCAAGCAGAAGGAGCAGTCAAAACCAAACATATTACAAGCCAGAGGAGGCTAATGAACATCTCGAACAAATAACAAATGTAATGTCTTACAAATCATCAAAATAATAATAATAATAATGAAAAAATAGCCAATCAAGGGTGATCATTGGCATAAGGGGGAGGAAAGGTGTCTGACATCCTATCCCGGCCCAGGGAGTCAAAGACTTGGTAAGCAGCACGACTAACTTTTATGGACTTTCCAGCTTACACAAGTCTGAGTCGAGATGGGCGAGCAGGTATTCCCTCAACTATTTAATACCAAGCTTATAGCCTAAGCCCCAAGCTCAATTCCTGATAGAACGAGCGACTACCAGTTGGGGGGAAAGGTGGACAACTTCTTGCCAGGAGATCTCTTGCTCGTCGACCAGCTATATCACCTTCAACTTTGAGTCTGATAATCTCTTCTTGTAACTCTCGAAGACTTCATACAGTTGCACGTAGCGCTGATCGTGGCCCTTGAGCTCCCTCTTCACCACCTTCAATTAGGCCTTAGCACTAACCTTTTCGCCCCGAGCAATGCTGAGTTGGATGGCCAACTCCCACCGATCTTCCTCCGACTTGGCCAAGCAGGTAGCATAGTAGGAGTTGCACCACCCAGTATTTTACAACTCTTTTTCCACCTAGCTAAGGCGATTAAGCAAAACTTCATGCTTCTCGCCCTGAGTTTTTGCCTCATGGTGACATCAACTCATCTCCTCTTGAGATTTCTCCAAGTCAAGTCATAAGCCATTAACCTCATCATGAAGAGAGACTATCTAATCCTCCAAAGTATGAGAATACGATTGAAATTGAGACAAATTCCTCACCAACTCCCCCGGTGCCAAAACAGCACCATTCGCCCGACCGATTAAGGATGACTAGTTCTGATGGGAATCAAAGTGAGCCTAGTCTTAAAGATCTTTTGTAAGTTTCAGATGGGTCAATCACAAGATTAGGAGCCAAGAGCCCAACATTCAAGATGGGCTTGAAGGATGAAGATCCAGTTTTGATTCATTTGATACAAGCTATGGAAGAGAGCAACAACATGACTTAAAGGCTTTGGGCACTTGAAGGCTTTCAACTTATTTAATTCATTTAAAGGACTTATTTTATTAGTTTAGAATAATTGGGTTTATTATGGGAAGCACTTAAGGGGGGCCTATGCAAGGGCATGTTGGGAAAGTTATTATTTTATTGAACTAGGGTTAGGGTTTTACTGTAGCGAGTAATGTAGCTGCACTGTAGATGCGGCACTATTCACACAAGGGGCATTTTATTGAACTAGGGTTAGGATTTTACTGTAGCGAGTACTGTAGCCGCGACACTGTTCATCCAGGGGCATTTTTGGAAGATAGAGATTTATTTTGGCTAGGGTTTGATTAGGTTTTGGTTTAAATACTCTTTGTAGCCACATTTTAAGAAATTTATGAAATTTGATAAATTTATTCATTGTGAGTTGAGTTTATCTCCTCTTGTTCTTGATGGAACTATTGAACTTATCAAAGGTAAATCACAACTTTTGTGGTGTTTCTCCTTGTAATCTGGGTTCTTGAGACGGGTTTTTCAACGGGTCTAGATTTTAATATAATCTATGTTCTTAAAACGAGTTCTCATCGGGTCTAGATTCTCCATCCATTGACTTGATTTTGGCTTTCTTGGAGAGTTTTCAAATTGATTGTGAGTTCAAGAGATTTCATTCACACGGGTTCATATCAGTTTCTCTTTCTCCAAGTCAATCTGACTGTCTACTAGCATGGCGGCCAAGTGATCCATGCCCTGGACAAACAAGCAAGCCTCGACTGTGTGAGAGAGAGAGAGAGAGAGAGAGAGAGCAAAGGAAAAACTTACCAAGGGCAGGAAACCTAGGAGCTTATCCACTGGCAAGGAGGGATCCGTAGGTTAGGAACTTGAAGGATTAGGCAAGCAAGATGCATCAAAGGTTCTCCCAACGAAAGAAAAGAAACCGCAGATCTCACCTATACCACTTATTGGCGTGTAACTCTCGGGCAAAGGCGTGGAGGAGACAAAAGGGTGACAAAAGTGCTATCCCCCAGTTGATCGGTTGATCCAAGAGGGGGATTCACAAAGGGTGAACTAGTTGGAAACACATGCGATGGAATATTTCCTCCCGCCGGCAAGACACTAAAGGGCAATGACAGAATGGAGACCCTACCACCACTAAGATTCGTTCCCATGGGCTCCTTATGGAGGAACTCGGGAAAGACAGGGAATCTATGGGGTGACTCCTCCAAAGGGCGTTGAAGGGGCGACAAAAGTTGCTGGAGCAAGCTTCGGACCGTTTGGCTGCGCATCATCGCCGACAGTCAAAGAAACCTCACTGATTTACCAAAGATGACCGAAGAAGGCCTGGTTGGGGTAACAAGAGGAGTCTCCGAGAAAGTAGGGTCGAGGATCACCTCTATCTCGCCCTCATCTGAACTAGAGTCCTCGCGTTGACTGCCCAAAGAAGAAGAAACCGGTGGGACAGCCTCACAACCAAGAGACATGGCGGATCCATCCTCCAACACCAACTCTAAGTCTACCTCAACCTGCGTCATAATATCCTCAAGAGAATCAACCAAAGAAGGCTGGGGACGAACTAAACTGCCCTCCCCTGGCACCGAGGAAGGAGGGGGAGGACCTCCTCTAGTAGAACTCGATTCATCAGAAGGATTGAACTTGGCACAAACAGATGGCAGATTAGAACGAGTCTCTCTTCAAAATGCATCTAGGTTGTGAGTGGTTTGAGTGTGCCTCTAGTTTATCTACGTAGCACACTCAACTATAAGGTTAAGATGAACTTGGATTGATCGGAGACTTGTATACTAGATTCACTAGTGGAACAACTATAAAAACTGACCTTGAGGTATTTTCCCTTCTGTTGTGAATTTTTTTCATGAGATCTAGCATTAGTATCTAAGCCAAATCTATTGTTCCCAGACAAATTAAGCCTATGTTTTGCTCATGATTTAAGCATGCCTATATTTTTTATGATTATATTTATTAAGAGTGAGGCACTGCTTATATTTCTACTTATATTTATGTTCATGCATTTTAGCCTCTGTTTGTTGAGCAGTATGATATATCACCATGTTTTTTTCTTCTACATTTGAAATTTCTCATATTGATGGATGTTTTTGTGGAACCTCTGCTTGATATACATCTATTTGAGAATTACGATATAGTTATGTTTGTTGAGCCTCTATTTGTTTTGTTAATAAAGAAAAGGAAGATGCAGAGGTTCAATGAGCAACCATAGTGCACCGCACTAAGTGGCTGGGCTTGCACCATTAAGTCTAACACACACTGTGGTGTTGTGCACACTAGGTGCAACGCACACCAATGGGTGCTCTTTCAAAGCAATTCAATGCCGAGATGCAGTGGCAGTTTAGGTTCATATGAATAGTAATCTAAACTTAGTGAAGAAGATGACCTCTTGGGCCATCTATGTTCAAGACGGGTCATGGGCCAGTTTTAATAAAATAAACTTACCCATATCCCAATATCCAATTCTAAAAAAATGATACGAGGCTATTATTTTTGGCCTAACCCAAGAGGCCCTTTTCCTGAATTTTGGACCATTTTTTGTGGCCCAAGCCGTGAGGACATTGTCTGGGGTTGGACCCATTTATGGCACAAACCGTGAGGCCTAATTTTTATTTTTAAAACAAGAAGCATAAATGCATAAATAAGTTCCATCCATGAGTTTTGAACCCAAGACCTAGAGGCAAGCATGAAGTAGGCACAACACTGGGCTGCTGACTTCCTTGGTGATAGATGAGGCACTTGTTTTATTTTAGTTGTTACTAATTGTGCCAGAAAAAAAAAATGATTATCATTTTTTTGGCATAATTTTTTAATCTCATATGTTACTATTTTATCAGTGTATTCCATGTTATTGCATGAGATCAATGATTTGATGTGAAATCTCACATGAGATTAATGTGATGTGGAATTTCATGTGAATTGTTTTATTGATAACATGTGATTTATGAAATTATTTTATTACTAAGTTTGTTAGGCTATTTATTTTTGTTTGCCTACAAAATTTTTGGGAAGTGATAAATAGTGGGGGTATGATTGAAATTAAATTAGATTTTAATCTCCCATACAATTTAAATTTGCATAAAAATTAATAATTAAACATTGTGACGCAAAAGATGATTAGAAAGCCTCGTGAATTTTCAATCTTGCTATATGTCTAGATTATTTTTCACCTTAACTTAGAATCTATTTTAAGGTGTGTGTGTGTGTAATATCTTATTTGTGCCCTTTTGTAGTGAAATAACATTCAAGAGTATAGTTGCCAACTTGAACAAAGAAAATAAATTGGATGTGGGAGGATTATAACATTTGGCATCTCAAAATCCAATATTTCTTAAATAAGCAGGAGGTCTTGTAGACCTTACCTCACTCCCTGATTGAGACTGAGAACGATAACTCAAAACAACGCCAAAAAGATCACGAGACCTTTGAGAATCAGCTCATGAAGGATTGAGGTGTGCATTTTACTATGTTACGCAGCGTACACAACAACTTTATCTGTGAGTTTAAGGAGTACAACACTGCTCAAAATATATGGCAAACACTAAAAGTGAAGTTCAAGGAAAGCAGCATTAGGTGACCATTAGGTTTGATTCCTACAAGATGCGATCTGAACACACAATAAAGCAGCATCTTAAAGTGATAGCATCCATGATCCGCGAACTCAAGATGGCCGAAAATAATATAATCGATGAGCACAAGTCCAGGCAGTGATATGCTCACTACCCAACTCTTGGAAAACAATGAGCCAAAATTTGACGCATAATGAGAACATCAAAACCTTTGATGATGTGTCGCATCACTTGAAACTTAAGGCTAAGTGCCTAGAGGTTGATAGGCTGTTGAGCCCAAACATTCATCCAATGTGGCTGAATATGGCTCACGCAAGGCTTTTAGGCCCAAGCGTAAGAATACCAAGATTGGGGTAGCTACTGAACGTGCGAAAATGAGTTAGGACCTTTTAAGCGCAGCAAGAGAGGCAAGCATAGGAAGAACAAGTCTAAACTAGGTTGCTTCAACTGTGGAAAGAAATGTCACTTCGCTTGTGACTGCATTAAGCCGAAGAAGGTACAATTTGACTACTCACTTTATGTTTATGTAACAAGCCATGTGAGTGTTGCTCACTCCTATCCCATGTGGACTATTGATTCAGAAGCGACCGAGAGCACATAGTGCGAGATAAAGTCGAATTTGTGGAGAATAGTCGAATTGAAGTTGGGAGTCATAATATGAAGGTGGGGAATGGAGCTAGTATGGAGGTGCTGAGAGTTATAACCCACAAACTAGACTTGCGAGGCAGTCGTACTCTATTTCTCCACGATATGTTATACGCTCCCAAAATGCGACAAAACTGAGTCTATACTTTCGTTGGACTTGGTTTCTGTATTTTATTTTAAAACAATCATATTTCTATATTTTTTAGTGATTTTTTTATGGTTGTGCTTTTCTTTCAAGTATTTTAAGATAATAGATTTGGATTATTCAAATGTGAATTAATCCACTATTTTTCGCACTGCATCTGATAATTTAGATTCATATAAATGACATGCTAGACTTGACCATATTGGTCAAGAAATAATGGTTAGCTAGATAATGCCTAATAGACAATCTCGCTGAAGTAACATTACCCACATGTGAACATTGTTAGATGAAAAAATTAAAGAGAAAACAGTTTGGAAAAGCAACGATGGCATCTTTTATGTTGCAATTAGTCCATTCAAATATTTGTGGTCCAATGAGTGTGGGGGCAAGTCACAAGGTTGTCTATTTCATCACATTTATGGATGATTTTTTGCGATATGCTCATGTCTAATGGATCTCCCACAAGTCCAAAGCATTTGACTCCTTCAAACAATACATAAGTTTGGTTGAAAATCAATTATACAAGAGTGTAAAGGTCTATGACCATGATTGATACAGTCTAAATAGGCATTGCTGAGAAAGCGATTAGACTAAAGTTGAGTGACATAAGGGCGAAGGAAATGTTATTCGACAACGTATCCTTGGTTATATTTGCTAACATCAAGCTTTGGCGCTACAATGTGGTAGTGAAAAATTTGTAAACATGTCATGATGATTTAGAAGTGATCAAGCATAGTTATGATTTTTTTTGGAACTCGAATGGGATCAAATATACTTGATTAGATGTATTCGAATGAATCCGAGGCATACGAAATACTTTAGGAATGTCATTATGCTGGTCTTCTCTATAATAGATTTGGTATAGTGCTCCTATACATTTTTTTCCAAGTGTATTCAATGATTGCACGACTTATTTGCTTGTATGAATAAGATTGAGAATAAAGTAGAGATATTAGCCTAGAACTATAGCCACTATGTATGAGTGGGAGATGTAAGAAACGGCAGAGCGCCCATATGAGCATGCCTCTTCTCAATCGGTTACCACGCATAGAACGCTGGGCATTATGGCCAGGTGTTGCACCGAGGATTGAGGAACTTATTGCTAACCTTTAAGGCTAACCGTACATTTTCCATATATAATCCCTTTCTCAAGGCTTTATCCCTCCAAAAATAGTATTCTCTCTTCAAAAGGCATCTAGGTTGCGAGTCATTTGAGTGTCTTCAGTTTATCTACATAGCACACTCAACTATCGGGTTAACGTCTTCGATTGGAGATTTGTACACTGGACTCACTCGTGAAAAAAGTACAAAAACTATTTTGATGTGTTTTTCCTTTCACTGAATATTTTTATGAGATATCCTCTTCTGGTTTTAAAGTTAAATGAAGTGCTCAATAGCCATTGTGCTGTGACCGATGATCAAATAGATAGCTGAGTCATTGAAGATGGGTTTAGCGTTATGGAAACTAAGATGGATGGACGTTAATCTCATGCAGGTTTAGTGTTTAGATAAACTTTATGCAGCCAGACTCATGTCTAGTTTATTACTTTTTCAGCACTATTTTTTGCTTGAAAAAATTATTTTATGCATCCAGTTGATCAAATAGATTTTTGTTTTTTTGCAAAATCCGAATACAACCAGGGTATTTGGATTTCCGGCCCAGATCATAACCCAGATCAATCTGAGTAGATATCCGGATAGTATTACACACCCAAATTCAGGTTTGGATATCAATAATGATTAGTGATACACTAACAACCCATCTACAATTTGTCTACTACTTCCTTATAAAATATAATTTTTTCAAATTTTAGATACATCAAATCAAAACCAAAAAGCAAAATCAAATTTGAAAAAAATATTATTTTATTCAATAGTAGTTTAAAGTAGTAAATTAGTTGGTAGTTTATCATTTCTCATCGATTATACCTAGACTCACACCTAGGTAAAGATTGTTAACTACTTCTAAAATTGATCAAATTCACTGTTTGAGGCAAGGGATACAAGGTGGCTTTTTAATGCATGGTATATGCCTTGTTAGATAATTCATTCGGACTCCTCCGAAGATTAATTTTGAATATACCCCAAAAATGAATGAACACCTATGATTAATTCACCATATTAATGTTCAATTTTTCCCAAGTCATTTGATTGGTCGTAGAACACTCACGTGTCACATCACTTTTTTTTACCACATGTTGATCAATATCACTGGAGGAAACTGAAAAAAACAACAACAACATTGTTAACTGAAAAAAACAACAACATTGTTAATTTGTTCTGACCATTTCCATCCTGCGAGTAATTCTACATATAATCGTGAAGTGTGTAACCGTCGTGTAATCGCTTTAAAAAAGAGTAGGGTCCACTATTAAAAAATTAATTTTTTTCATGTGGGTCCCATGTTTTATTCATTTTTTTCAAAGTAATTACGCGGCGGTTACACAATTTACAGTTGTATGTATATTTTCTCTTTGCATATACATATGCATATGGATATATATGTTATTCCGCATGTTTGAGAGAGAGAGAGAGAGAGAGAGGGTTAAGAATTACTTGCCAAATCTAAAAAGCGCGCTCTGAAGTTGATGATCAAATTCATAGACAGGGAAAGAGATAAGGACATGATCATATATAATTTTCCTGCACTTCACCTTGATATGTTTTTTTCCAACACATTTGCTGGCCATTGCCTTTCTCCCGCTGAAGAAACTTCGTTATTTTGAAGAGTTTACTCGATCTTAAGGATAATCAGGAATTAAATTAAACCCTTTAAGACACAGTTTTTCGATGATAGTGAGTCATGAGCTCATGGTCCAACAACGTCCCAGTTCCCTTTTGCAGATGCACACACTTTGCACTACTTTCCCTTCCTTCCTAATCTCTTGACTCCCTCTTATCTATCCTTCAAATCATAACCTTGTGCAGCAGCTCAATCGGGTGTGGATGCATGACCCATTAATTGGGATAATCATCTGAGAAATATGCTACTTTCAACAGACCCTTGAAATGTAAAAACATAAACATAAACACAAACGAAATCAATGCATGCAATACAACACAAGGATGGCATACCATTAAGACCATAGCCCCAAACTAGCTAGTATTGGGGTTCGGCCAAATCAGTTGTCTTAGCCATTCCCTTCATTTTTGTGCAATAATTCACTGAGCCATCAAATACAGCCTAAAGCAATAACAGAAGTTTCATCAATTAAGTCGGGATGAAAAATCAAGATCAATACCCATCCCATCTATTCAGTCTTTCAGATATGCTATGTTTTTCAGAGAACACATTTTGCAGGAGACCCACAATCGAAATCTAGCAATACGAAATAGAACAAAATATCAAGGCAGGCAAGCAAGATAATACGTTTCCAACATTGAAATAAAAGCCTCAACTTGATTACAGAGGAGTCGCGAACTTAATCCTGAAAGTATACATTAGACTGAATTGAAAATTCAAGGGCCATATGATCTCTTATCTAAAACAGATGCACACCTTGACTGTTGGTGGAACACAACACGTTCTCTTTCTCCCCAGTCATTCAGTGAAACATTCACGATGTACAGAGAGAAATCACAAAAACACTATATACACATTGCTGAATACAATAACAAAGTTCAAGAAGCAGAAGATCCCCTCCTCCATTCAAGCACGTTCTTGCTCATTACACTGAGGTTGAACAAGAGAAGGGTGATTCTTGAAACAATCCAAATCCGAAGGAGCCACACCTTTGAAACTCTTCATTTTTGCTTTAGCTCCACGAGTAACCAATAGCAATGCAACCTGCACATGCCCCGCCTCGACCGCAAACTGCAGCGGCGTGTATCCGGCATCATCAACGACATCAACATGCGCACCATGGTTAAGCAACATTTTCACACACTCAGTCCTACCCTTGAATGCAGCTCGATGCAGAGGCGTCCAACCATTCTGATCCCTTCCATTCACGTTTGCCCCTTGCGCAAGACAACTCTTCAGTCCATGAACATCATCAACCCTCGCCGCCCTTTGCAACACATCACCCAAACGCAACAAATCCAGCATATGCAAATGCCCATTTTCCACGGCAAGCGCAAAAGCAGTCTTCCGGTCGTTATTCAGCGCATACTTGGCATTTGAGTATTCCAGCAAACACTGCGCAGCCTCCAAATGCCCTTCCGCCGCGGCATAGTGCAGTGGACTCCAGCCATTACAATCCAAGACATCAACTTTCCCACCAACACGCACGCAAAACCTTATCGCCTCAACGAAACCCCTGACCGCAGCCACATGGATCGGCGTCCGGCCATCCGAGTCAACGGAATTCACATCAATATCTCCAAACCCTGCAAACAAAACCTCCATCAAATCCACTCTATTTATGGCCGCCGCCTCGTGCAAAACTCTGTCAACCGAATTGTCAATTTTACAACCAGAAGCTATCAAAACCTTCGTAATAACAAGATCAGCAGCACGAATAGCCAATCCAATCATGGACCGTCCATTTGAATGCTTATCATTCACATCAGCACCAGCATCAATCAAATCGTTGACCAAATTTGCAGATCCATATACTACTGTGGCTCTAAGCAAGTCTGTGAGCTGCGGGTCGGTACACCCAGAAAGTGCTTTGTTGAGAAATACATCGGTCTCTGGGATCTGGGCATGGTGGGAAATAAGGAATTCGGCAACATGGGAACCCACAAGGTTGATGGGTATGATGGCGTCACGGAAAACGTGGGGTCCAGGCTTGGCAAACAGACGGCGGAGATCGTCCTGGTGGGCTTTGCCGGTGGGAAGAATGGAGGATCGAACGGTGATGACATCAGGAGGGGAAGAGAGAGGGGGTTGATCGGAAGTCTGAGAGAAAAAGAGGGAATACGATGAGGAAGAGAGAGGTGGGATTACAGAGAATTGCTGGGAGAAAGAGAAGACGGAGGGGTTTGTGGTGTTTAGGGATACCGCCACGGCCATGGTGTGCATTAGGTTGGTCAGCCGAAACGTGGTGGTACACTTTTGGCCTCGCTTGAAGGCCAAGTCAACCTCTTTCACGCCAGGCTTCACCAGTCTGTCCATGGTGAATCCTCACCCTAGCTAGCCTGTTTGTTTCTGGGATAAGTTCGCTCCTTTTCTCGGGAAAATTGGAATTGTGGGGGGGTCGTGGCTTTGCGTGCTTGGTGCAGATGGGACGAGGAGTCTTTTCAATGGGGTTTAACAAATGGATTAATCTACTGATAATTTGATGGGTTTGGTCAGGACGTGAAGAGAGGGAGGGAGGGAGGGAGAATGGACTACTGAAAGTGTCGATGACTCAATAGCCGTTAATCCTTTTCAACTCTTGGCATGTTTGAAGATGCACTGCATAACACTACCATTCAACAGGACAAGAAAACGAGGTACTCCGTACTCTCGCTTTTATTATATATATATATATATATATATATATATATATATATATAAAAAAAAACGAAACGATCCAAAGTTATATAAAGAACAACGACAACGACTTCTTCTCCACCCAAACAAGGGTGGACCGTGACAACCTGCGGATTTCGTTTACTTTTCTTGAACGGTCAGAAACAGGCAGCTCTCAGTAGCATGCTCGAAAGGTAAAGAAAAAGAAAAATAATAATAATTTTCGATAATCTTTTGAGAAATGGAAAATCCTTGAAATGCTTCGTGCGTGGCGCGTGGAGTTAAGTATTTGGATATAATCTTTTTGGAAACAACCTCTTAATTTTGCCGTTCTATTTAACCGCTTGCCAAAAAAATTTTGTTTTTTATTAGTGATTAAAGAAGTAATTTTAAATATATTGAAATATTTTTTTTATTTTTTAAAAAATATTTAAATATATTAAAAAAATATATGAAAAATAAATCAAAAAATAAAAAGTGGTCTGACTCATCTTTTTGTATCAAACACCTTTTTTTTTTTTTAAATGAAATGAATTCATTTCATAAGCATTAACCAATACATAATTTGTCTACCAAAACAATAGACAAAATCTCATAAGGCCTCTCACAATCTGTCATCATAGCTAACTTAGCAACCACATGAGCAGCCTTGTTGCCAGATCTAAAAATAAATAAAAAAACCATGAATTATCGAATCAAACACTTGATAGTATGTGGACATTAAAATATTAAATGTTATTGGTTAATAATACGAATCTTAGGGTTAAATATTGTGAGGCCTTTATGTTTTAAAAAGTTTATAAAAATACTTGAGATAAAAATAATAATTTTAAAATTATCAAAATTCTTATTTTTGTAAAAAAGGACATTGGATTTTATTAATATTGAGAAAAAAAAAAAAAAAAAAAAAGGAAAAGACATGGAGAGAGTATTTACACAAATTTCAGTAGCTGTGAAAACTGAAACCTTATAATAATGTAGCATAAGATAAGGTATAGAGAGTGAGGACAAAATCTGATCAGGATCCTAATGAACATCTAGCTAAGCAAGCATCATATATATATATATATATATATATATATATATATATATATATATATATATATATATATATAAACATGACAACTTGAAAAAAGTGATGAAAAATATTAATTACTACATGTAACTTTCAATTGATTATCTATATAAATATTGTGAGCCCATAATATCGTTTTCCATGGGCCACCTCAAACACAAAGATGGAGACTTGGATGATTAATTCCTAGCACTAAATGACGCTCTTTTCTTCTATTTATATTAATCAATTAGACTAAGAACTCGTTGGTTTTTACAGATAAGATGAAATGAGATAAGTTGAAATTAAAGTAAAATAATATAATAAAATATTGTTAAAATATATTTTTTAATATTATTTTTATTTGGAGATTTGGAAAGGTTGAATTGTTTATTTTATTTTATATTAGAATTTAAGAAAATTATAATGATTAGATTAGATGAATTGAGAAATTTCCTGAAAACAAACTAGGCATGTTAGGTACAAATTTCAAATAGACAAATTATATAAGTTCTTTATAAAAAAAAAAAGTGGGTCCCATTAATAAAAAATAATTTTTTATATGCTTTTTTAATATAAGATCTACGTTTTTACAAGGACTTGTACAAGACTTGTATATTTAGAATTTGTACAAATTATTTCTGTTGCACTAGTTTTAAGTTTTTATGGTCAACTACTGGTTTTAGGCAATTCTTGTTGATTTTTAATCATCTTTTGTATTCGTTTTAGAGTTCCAATATGTCTTTTAAATTGATGTTGAGTAATGGGACTCTTTCAAACCTGTTTTATAACTCATTTTACTATTAATTAATGTAATCGTGTTACTGCATTAAAAATAATTTTCAACTTTATAAAACTATCTTCAATTTCAATGTAGAGTTTGATTTAAAAAATTAAGTCGAGCTTTCAATTGAGATGAGTAATAATATGTTATAAAAATGATGCAAATTGCAAACCACATATTACTGCTTAGAGCATCCTCATTGGCTTGGCCAAATGCAACTTCAAAATTTAACCAATATCACACTTTTTTGCATTTGTTCATTTCATTTAAATTCAATCCTCACATTGAATTAGCCATTCACTTTTCACAATTTATAATTCTACAAATTAAATATTAATAATAATTATATTCTAATTAAATTAATATTAAAAAAAATCATATTTTCAAATGTCATTTAATGCTAATAACCAAAAATTAAGATTAAACTTATCTAAAATTTTATCTAAATTTCTTATTCACTAACCAAATATCTAGCGACATACTCATTTCAATGTCAATAAAAAATCTGCACCTACATAAACACCTAAAGTGGTTGGAGTAAGAAATTAATATTTTAATATTTGGTGAATCAATTGTGGTTCTCTATCTATAGCCAACCACTGTAGCGGAAGTCTAAATTGTTTTAGAGATGTCCAATCCAATGTGAGGTCTTTTTGGCACAGATTATCTAAATTTTAGTCATCCTTCAACTTTGACCAAGACAATGAAAATGCTCTTATGCATACATATATTCGATCCGGATACTTGGCACTACATGTTGGCAAGATTTATTAAACATAAGAAAAATGTAATTCAGCAAGTTTTTAACCATCTTCCTTTTATCATATTCTGACGTGATCTTATTTAGAGACAATTACTACGGATTTGGGCTGTGTGGAAGGAAGGGACTGCCCAACCACTTTCGAGTTGTACTTTTGGGCACCCAATAAGAGACATCACACACATGTTTGGGTGGGCCTGCTCACGGTCTCGTGGTCCAAATCAGTTGGACTTTGAGGAAGACCGATTCAACTCTCTTAGAGCACCCCCAATGAGTTTTGTAAAATCCATTTTTATGTAAAATTTGAAGAAAAGTAGTTAAAGAGTGCCTCCAATGGATCATTTATTTTCAAATCTATTTTACATTTTGCTACAGTGTTTAGCTACATTTAGCATGAACTATTCACAAATGTAAAAATATTTTATTTATTTATTCTCTTTTCATGTACTTTATCCCCCACAATAATCTCTCTCCTTGTACTTTTTTTTCCAATAAACTATTAAATAATGTAATATAAAGAAAAAATAGATAAACTTATGTATGGCATATTGTAAAAGTTAGTATGTAAAATAGAAAAAGTAGATTTTAGTGATGTATTTTAAATGATAAGATACATAAACCATTGGAAGTGCTCTTAGAATTTAGGTGAAAGAAATTTTTCTACAATGTAAATAGAGTAATATTGATGAGTCGATTCTTTCTACGACACATCCTTCACATTGTCTGATATGGCATAATCTAATTAATAGTGTGAAATGAACATATTCTCCACACTAATTTTCAAATATAACTTTGCAAGACATATTCTATTCTCTGTATGTAGAGTACACAATTCAGATCAGTTAAATGTTAATATTTTATTTGTAAGATTCAAATTTTAATATTTATTTTTCAAATCAAAGTATGTCACGTAAACAATTTACTATGTGTGCTCTATACACCCGCTTAAGAATAGAATTTTCCACTTTTTTCAATATTGAATATTTTTCCCTCTTATGTACTCTCTCTCCACGTATCTCTTCCTCTATCACTTATCATGCATATTACTTCTTATATTATCTAATTTTATTACTATTGTCAATTGTGGTGAAAATATTATTACATCTATCATTGTACGGGTAGCAATATTTGATACGATCCGTGAACCTAACACGAACACAACACGAAATTATCATATTTGAGTTTGATATAAATAGGTTCGAGTAAAAACAAGTTGATCTCTTTAGACACGATTATTAAATGGTATTTAATTTTATTGCAAAATTGAGATTTTATTATTGTTATATTGTAATATTGATATTTCTCAATATGCTTATGTTTTTATTGTTGAAATTGTAATTATGGACCTATGCTTATATTTGTTATTGTTGGGTTTATAATATTAGTTTTATTATAGGTTAAAATCTGAAAAACCTTTATATTTTTTTGTTAGTAGGTAGTATTTGTTTTTAGATATTGTGGCTACTAGTACTAATAAATATAGATATTAACTTTTATGTAAAATTATGTTAATCAGGTAAAATAAGATATGCTGGTTAGTTCAACACATTTATATAAAACATGTTGAAATGAGTCGTATCTTATTTAGTTATTCCTAATTAATTATTAAACGAGTCAAAACGAATGACATGATGCAATCCATTATTTTAATGGATCATCTTAAGACTTGAAGGTCTACCCATTTAACTTAATGAGTCGTATTCAGATTGATCTATATAGTTAAAAGTACATGACTTGACACGATACAAACACAACACTCGAATACGAATTGCCACCCCTAAAATAATCATTGTAGTATTGTAGTGTTGGGACATTAATTTACAATTTTAAATTTTATGCGAATAAATAGAAGGATTTTGGTCGTATAAGATCTGACTTTGTTGACCCTATAAAAAATAAAGAAACAAATTAGTTGTGATGTACTGATTGGTAAATGGAAATCAGCATTGTTTACTCTTTATAATAATTTTTAATTATATTATCCACTAATCCATTAAAATGTGAATTTAACTGTCTTTGCATTATTACATAGGGAGTTGATTTTGAATAGATTTAAATCAAATACATTTGAAGGAGAGATGGGGGGGTTCCATTATTGGTAAAGTCAGTCCCGAATTTGACCAACGTCGGCTAGGCCAAGTGGGTAGTAGCCTACCCTAAAGTCCAAGACCTATGCTGTGTAAATCACCCTATCTTATCCACTTCCTGTAAAATTATGAACTACTTCTGACCAAGACATTTTCCCTACTTTTCGTTAATTTTTAGTATTTACATATTCATCATCGGATTTCTCTTTCAAATTTATATGCTCTAAATTAAGAATAAAATTATAAAATATTTAAGTTATGATTTATATATACCAAAAATTTATTTTATTTTATTTTATTTTATTATATTCTTACGTGCGTGCATGGCATTGCTCATAATAATTAATAAAACTTAAAAATTAAATATTCAATAAATAATGTCATATTATTATAATAATAAATACATATATGAGGAATTATTTATACAAATATCATGCAGTCTCTTTATAAAAAAAAATAAAAAAAAAATTAGTTCACATGACCATAAAAAGTAATAAAAAAATATTTTATTTTTATGCCATTGAATCTATTTTTTACAAAAAAGATAGTGCAAAATTAGAGAGGTGGGTTGCTCCATGGGAGATTGTTCGCGGACGACATCAGACATCATGTGAAAAAGCGCAGCGCAGGCACCCATATTGGAAAGGAAATGTGCAGTCAACAGGGGGAACCACATGATGCTCGCCACGGTCGTTTTCTTCCTTATTTTTCTTCCCCACCATTTCGTCATGGATATCATCATTCATCTCTACCTCCCTCCTCAATTCTTTTTTTTTTTTTTTTCGTTTCTTATCACTTTAATGTTCCTTCGACAACCCAATCCTCATTTCTATTACGATCTCTGACTCATTCAATCATCCCATTAAGAGGAGATTGCGATGTTCAAACAATCCCCAATTATATCTAAAATAATACCCTTTGGCCTTGTCATTTTCCAACCTTAGCTTAACCTCCACCACATCTAGTTTATTTGCCATATCTTTCAACTTGCTTTCTTCCTTCCCCAACACCTAACAAATCCCTAGAGGTAAACCATTGATTCCACAATTTCACTTTTGTGAGAGAATTGAGCCCACATAGCAGGACTGAGCTCCAACTCCGACGGAGTCGGAGTAGCCGTTTCCAACCTTCGACTCTGAAAATTGTCGCTTCGATTCCGAGTCCAAACGAAGTCAGAGTTTGACTCCGATCCAATGTCGAAGCTCCGACCGTTTATTGGGCTGACTCAAGGCCCTTTTCCGACTTCTGAGCTCACCAAAGCTCAATTCCAAACCTGTAAAAAAAAATACTGGAAAAATAATTAAAAAAAAAACTTAAATATAATAGTTAAAAAACTAAATAACATGTAGTCATAAGTTATAACAGTCACATTTATTACAACACTGAACACTGACTTAGAGATAACTACATAAACATTAAACAATAAATACTAAAATTCAAATCAGAGGAGTTGGAACTTGGACTTACCGTTACCAGTCGGAGCTGACGACGGCAGGACGAACCGATGAAGGGATGTTGTCAACGGTGGGTCTGAGCTTTAGACGACGGCACGACGACGAGGGAGGGGGAGAATGGCCTCTGGAAGGATAAGGGACTAAGGGGAGGACTGAGAAAAAAAGGGACAGTCACGAAATTGGAGGGGAGAAAAGATGAAGGGAGAGCAAAACGACACCGTTCCACTTGCAATGGAATGACGTCGTTTTACATCTGGTTTCTTTTTAAATTCAGAGTTCAGAGTCGGAGTTCGACTTCGTATAAATTATCGGAGCACCTTCGAACTCTGAAAACTCTAACTCCATCAAAGGCGGAGGCGGAATCGAAGTCAGTCGGAATCGGAAGTTTCAGAATTTTGCAAAGCCCTACCACAGAGTGACTATAGAGTTAAAGTCAAAGTAGGAACAATTTGTATTCTTCTAAAGCAATGGAGAGAGTGCCATAGTCATTCAAATGCCAAGGAAACTAAGAATATTGCTCTGTTTAAGGGATCAACCCTGTATCAAAGGAATAAATAGACCTAATTATTTTTTACTATAGGGTTGGACCTAGCCAGTTATCCTCCAATGGTCATACACTGCATGCATGATAGTTTAGGAGTCATACTCATCCTAAAGTGATTAGATTTAGATTCGACCACCCCATAAGAATGGCTTGCTAGATCACTTCTCGTGGGGTGTGTTAAATATTTTAACATGAACATTAATAATTGGATATTCGATTTTCTATAATCCACAATAATAAAATAATAACAGTTAAAAAACGTATATTTCTCCATCCCAGTTCGATGAAAAATCTGACCTGACTATGAGAGAAATATCACCCTAACAACTTTACCTTCGAGTGTCTCCAAATGGCTAGAGGCACAATAATGTTGTAGGTGAGAACCCTTAACCCCTCAATACTATTTCTAGACTTCTGACCATCAAGAAATCTAGAGAGTTTGTGTCTCACTGTGATTAGATATAGAGTTAATCTAATCTCATTGAAGTTAATCTTATCCCATTGTGATTCATTAATTAAGTAATAAATATTGAACTATTCTAAACCTATCAGGATATGGGTGTGTGGGACATTGAGTTTAAATAAAACTCCTACATTTTTTCACTTGGCCCATACGCCTATAAAATAATATTTTCCGTTCATGGATTTATTACATGAAATTAACCATACTACGCAAGTTCATTTCCAAAATAAATTCATAACTCAAAATACATTACAAGAGTTCCGTAATATCAATGTCAAACTAACTACCAATGCGAGTCATGGCGGTCCTTTATTATATGATCAACAAATTCCCTTCCATGTATCACAACACCAGCAACTTAATTAAAGACGGTCTTTAATTGGGATAATTAAGGCTAATATTATAATGCCTTGGGTTACAATTCATGTCTATTGTAGACATTATCTTGTCATAATTCATCTACACCATTTAATGTACATATAAAGTGAAAAAAATAAGAAAACATAAGCATATCAATGATCTCTTTAACATATTCACATCATGGGTATAAGCATATGACCCATCTTTTCAACATGTCCTTTAAAGTAATTATTAACACACTATAGTTATGGATATATTTGTTTTTGTACTTTCTCATTAACACTTAGGTATTTAAAATTTTATTAAATACTTATCATTCAGAGAAAAACATTCTAAGGAATTCTTGCAATACTTTCTTAGCGGCTTGGCCATAAGTCGACAATTCCAAGTCCTAAAATAAATTTTCTCAGTCAGATACCATACATTGTGGCCTCAAAGCATACCATAAAGTCAGTCCTTATTGCACATGAAATAGTAAGAGATTTGTCTCATACTTTTCCATAAAATAACTCTATTAGATAGCAAAATACATGACAATAATTGTATTTTTCATCATTAGAGTAATCCTACAAAAAAGGGGTCTGAATATCCAGTTACCTTAAGAGTATCAGTTCCTCTTAAGACAACAATATAGTTTTTAATTTATTGCAAATAACTATACCTTTTTTTTTTCCTTTCAACTTTTAGGTCAAACATTATTGGGTTACTTTCGTAACAACCAAGGATGTCAACGGTAAAACTGATATTCAACTGTATACAAGTTTGTGCAATCATCAAATTTATTATAATAATCATATACAAAATTTCCTTAGCAACCTAATCAATTTGAGGACACTGTAAAATACTAAGCATGCCACATTTTATTTTTAAAACATCTATTAACCAACAAGCCTGTAATGTCTTTCAAAACTCTATCAAAATATATTCAGACAATCCTAACAGTCTTCATCTTGGTACTAAAATTCAATCTCAACTACGAATCATGTGTCATTCATAAATTTTATTTTTTAAAATTTTTTAGAGACATAATTTTAATGTCATACTACAAACCATGATCATACTACAAGCATGACCATAAATACAAATATACTCTCTCTGATCTTAGGGTATAGACATTAGCAATAAATATTTTTCTTAAATCCAAAAATAGTATTGATATTATCAAATTTCAGATATCAATTTTTAAAAAATATATTACATTTTCTAAGTAATAATTTTATTAATTTCTTGTAGACTTTAGATTTTCACTCTATAATTATTTTCACATCTATTTGATCTAATTCTAGACCATAATGAGCTACTAATACCATAGTGATCCTTAATGTGTTCTTTCAGGTTTATTAGAAATTTATTTCTAATAAATGTTCATTTCTGAGTGAAATCCTTAATTACAAGTTTGATTTTATATCATTCAACATTGCCTTTAAAGTTAAGGTTTTGTCTCCAACACCAATTTATATTTGACTTTTTATACATTTCAGACAATTTAGACTAAATTACAGACTTTACATTGATTCATAGATTTCAATCACTTTTTTATGCATTAGTCTTTTATAAAATCACTTATTTCTATAACTTGTGAAAATATATACAAACCTTCATTTATTTCTATATCAAATTTAAATTTTGAAAATACACCACATAACCTAACCAAAAATTAAATTAAGAAGATCACATGAGATTACCTGTTCTGATGTCTCCATGACCAATTCTTCGACGATATTTCTCTAATGATGTAGATAATCATTTGCTTGTTGTTTCATGTTATCATTGAGATAATCATAAAAATGAACTACAAGCATTTTCGAAGTACAAGACTGCACTTTACGACAATCATATCTCTAGTTTCTATACTCCCACTAATTTTGCCAACTATAAGGAATTTGACATTTTAATTTCCTCAAAATTCAAACTATGAGTAGAGACATACAATCTAAATCATCTGGATCTCCTTGAGTAATCAATAATGTACCCATTAACTATTATACGATCCAACTTTCTTTCATTTGGATTGTAAAGTCTTACTTTAGATTGACTATTCATACATGTATATACCTTAAATCAAGTATCATATCACTCCACAACTCAACATAAGTCTTTGAGACTACTTACTAGGAACATAATTTAAGATATATGCTATAATTTTTAATAATTTTACTGCACACCTTTTCAAGAAATTAACAAAATCAGTCACGGTTATTGCTCGATTCATAATACTTTTCCTGACACTCACTACTTCAATCCAATTCAATGATTTTCATATTTCTATCTAACTGTAATTCCTCCCCATGAGAAGACCTCAAGAATTACTAATGGCTTATGACTTCTCATGTAGCAGATAGATATATTCATACTATTAAAATCATCTATAAAAATAATGAAATACTTCTATCTATAAAATATTATAGAGAAAAATGTTTACATGTGTCTATATGAATTATCTCAAGAAACTCTATATTCCTTCTACCATCTTTTCATGATGTATTTGATTTGTTTTTCTTTTATATAAAGCAACACACATCCTGAGTTTAGAAAATCTAAATGCGGAAAATATTTTATTTATTAATCTCTATAACTTTTCTTGGAGATATTCTCCAAACTTTTATGTTTCAAATTCTATGCCATAAATTGTAAAAAAATTTCATAAATCATTTTTCATTTGCTTCTAACACATGCCTCACGAGTGAAAAGGAAAAACTTTTAACAAAAGCACTATTATGAAGACTTGACAAATAAAAATTTTATAAAATTTGAACAAACATAAATGACCTTTTGAAACAATTTAAAAATTTGAACATTTGTGATCTAGTTCAGCCACTAAAATAGGTATCAATATTTATAGAGTTTGATTTGAAACTTATACAAACAAAATAAATATGAATATTTGCACTCGAGTTTAATCTAAAAAGAATCTATAAATACGTATAAGATCTGATTCAAAACTTATACAAAAAATTACCCTTCCCTTTGAACCATGTCTTATACTTAGGGCACCTAAACCTTCATATGCCCTTATTTATTTCAAAATTAAATAATATTAAAATAATAATATAGTATAATATAATATGAATAAATATAGATAGAAGTCACTATTGGGAGCATCCATTTTGCACACATGATGTGGCATCATCTAGACCACACATCTCCTCAAGTGAGTGTTAGGAACAATCAACTAGAAGCAGCTACATAGTGAATGTAAAGTGTGCACTGCTACAATGACTTCTCTCTAGCATTACTCATATAATAATTTGGCCGGTCCGGATTCTTGGACTAGGGGGAATTGCAGTATATGTTCTTGTCTCAAACCAAACAGAAAGAAAAAACAAACCGAGAGAGGCATTGTCATATAAAATCAAAGATGCATATTCGATCTTCTATGATCCACGATAATAAAATAGTAACAGTTAAAAGACATACCTTTATCTATCTTAGTTCAATGAAAAATCTGACCTGATTATGAGAGAATGATCATCCTAACAATTTTACCTTTGAGTGTCTCTTGATGGCTAGAAGTACAATAATATTATAGGTAAGAACTCTTAACTTCTCAGTACTATTTATAGACTTCTGGACATCAAGAAATATAGAGACTTTGTGTCTCTCAGTGATAAGATATAAAGTTAATTTTATCTCATTGTGACTCATCAATTAAGTGATAAATATTAAACTATTCAAAACTCATTAAGATATGTGTATGTAGAATATAGAGTTTAAATAAACTCTTACATGGTTAGGATCGACAATCCCTATTTACATGGCTCCCAACTCACCTCCAGTTGTGGCCAATCTCTCCCTATTCCACTAGCTAGCTGCCTTGTGGTCATGTCAAGATAATCAGGAAGGCTTATCCATGAATAACAACACCAAAAAAGGCAAATCTATCACCTATGAGATAAGTAGTAAATAGGTAGTAAGAGATAGTAACACTATCACTGCCCATCGCCTATATGTGTAGCCAACACATGCCTATTCTGTTTGTTGATTTGAAGCATTAAAAGTATAATTGAAAGTTGTGACCTCAAATGGCATTAATGGTTGGTGATAAGAAAAATATGTGGAGATGAATTTAGACACGCATGTGGTACTTGTTTGCTCAAGCCCAAATTAAGAGGGAATCTGATTAATATTTAATACTCTTACCTAAAAAAGAACCCATGCATAAATATGCACTTAATCACCCAATACCTCACATGCAATTTACCAAGTTTGGTGTTCTTTGCATTAATTGTTTATAGGTGTTTGTATTAATTAATTCACAGTTTTTTATCGTGTTTGGATTCAAAACTCACATCAACTCCTCTCATCTTATCATCATAATTTTTTTAAATTTTTACATAAAATATAATAAATAATTCAATTTTTCAAATTTTAAAATAATAATAATATTAAAAATAATATTTTATTCCACTTATATCAATTTATCTCAATTTATTTCTGAATCCAAACGAGACCTAATAATCGAAGAGTACCACATATTCATCGTACCTTAACTTTATTTGTTTTTCTTTTGAGAAAAAGGTAACGGCCTAGTGAAGGCCAAAGCACCCCATAGACAACATTTTGTGCAACCAAATTTAAAAAAAAAAAATATAGGAGACTTTTATTTGTTTTGTTTCCAAAAATAATAAAAATATTAATAAATATAAATTTAAGAGGCATTCTTTTAATGATGGCCCCTCACAAAAAACAACTTAGGACCCCTCAAAAAAAAAAAAAAAATCCAATTCTGACCCCTTTAAACCTTAGTATTATAAATCAGCTCTCTAATCCTTATATATTGTTATTATTATCTGTAAAATGTGGCAAAACTGTATAATAAGATCATCATCAGATATTGGTTAATGAAAATAATTTATTCGACACGCCATGACAAATAAATTGTACGTGAAAAAGGTTTCAAGACCTCATCAAGTCAATATTCACTTATTATAGTCTTCATCACCTTCGCTATATATATAAAAATATTCCCACTACTTCTCTCGTGATCAGTTCACGTTATTTCCCCTCTAAAATCGGACAAAAGAACTGTATAATATTATTATTGCATTAGGGCAAAAAAAAAAAAAAAAAAGAGAGCTGAAAAGATAAGGAGGTTGATGTGAAGACGATATCATGTATAGCCAAAAGAAAAAAAAAAAAAATATATATATATATATATATATATATATATATATATGGAGATATTCTAAAAAGCACACTATATCATGTTCATGTCATCGCCAGTAAAAGAACTATATATACAGATGCAGCCAACGTATGTAAATTATTAATCTTGGTGTCTTCTGAAAAGTTCCTTTGCCTTTTTTTTTTTATTATTATTATTATTATTGAAAAATGCATAAAGTAGAAGCAACCTCTAATGGAGAAATATATAATTCCCTTTTGCAATTTGAATAAAAAGTGTTCAATGGAGAAGTCATATATTGTGGCAATTACGTCATAATTTGAAAGTTTTCCACATGGTTTCAAATACATATGCAGCTTCGTTGTAGATTGAGTTTTTTTTTTTTTAAATGTCGGCAACCTCTCTAAGGTAGGGTCTTTGGATCCACTCATGTAAAATAAATCTCGGTCTCGTAC
Organism: Juglans mandshurica; assembly: GCA_022457165.1. Classification (NCBI taxonomy): domain Eukaryota; kingdom Viridiplantae; phylum Streptophyta; class Magnoliopsida; order Fagales; family Juglandaceae; genus Juglans; species Juglans mandshurica. Next base: position 23,800,105 of record CM039623.1, read on the forward strand.
ATCACATCCTTAAAAAAAATTTTATACAAACTAATTAAATCGCTAACTTTTCACTAGAAGGTGTAGTCTCAAAAAATTATTTACACTCGTAAAATGTTGAAACTTGGACTTTGAGGAAATAATACTCCCAAGATCAAAGCTTTCTCCACTTTAGCCAATCCTTGGGATTAAAGATTGAGATTAATTACGAAATTTTAATAGAAGTGGATGAAAAAAATGATAATTAATTCAACATTTTAAATTCCTTTCATCCAAAATTAATTCTCTAAAGAAAAAAAAAAAAGGTACAATTATAAGACTTCGTCTCGCCCCACCGACAAGCCTCGCATGCAAGATGTAATCAATACAACAGCTCTACTCTCTCGTTGTTATTTTTTTTTTTATGGACTTCGTTGTTAAGATAAGAGGGACCGCAACTAATCTCTTTATTTTGCTCCTACTTGTAAGTTGGCATGGAGAATATATCTATATCTCTCTAATTAGAGACGATATATAAATGTAACAAGATTTGTGAATTCACGATACGAAATTAATAGATTTGAGCTTAATATAAATAAGTTCGGGTTAAAATAAGTTGACCCAGTTAGATACAATTAATAAACGGGTCAACCCACTTAACTCGTAATAACATATTTAAATTTTATTTTAAAATTATAATTTTATTATTGTTATGTTATAATATTTGGATTTCTCCGTATGATCACGTTTTTATTATTGGGTTTGTAATATTGATTTTTTTTTAAGTTTGTAATATTGGTTTTATTATAAGTTAAAATTTGAAAAATGTTGATATACTTTTTATTAGGTAACCTTATTATTTTTTTGGAGATATTGTGACTAGTAATAAATATAAATTTTAAATCTTATGTGAGATTATATTAATTAAGTCAAATAGATTATGCGGGTCAGTTCAACATATTTAAATAAAATGGGTTAAAATGAATTTAAATGAGTCGTGTCGTGTTGACTCATTTAAAATTAATTACTAAATGAGTCAAAATGAATCGTATGGATCGTTATTTAAATGAGTCGTATTAGAGTTTGAAAGTCTGATCCGTTTTAATTTAAGGAATCATGTTCAAATTGATTCAAAATAATAAATTATATTCATGACACAATACATAAATACGATTTATCATCCATTATACAATTGAAGTTGAAAATAAAAATATTGAAAAAACAAAAACCAATCTCTTTGTTTTTATGTTGTCTTTGGAGAGAGAGAGAGAGAGAGAGAGAGAGAGGGAGGGGATATATATAGATGTGTCAATCAGCACTGCCTTTTTCTGGTTTGAATTCTAGTGAATCGTGATTTACAGAAGATATAACACATAATCAATAAAAGCCATATATTTGTTATGTTTTTCTTTCCATTCCTTTTTATCTGACACTTGGAAGGATTGACCCAATCAGCAGAAGAGGCCAAAAGGTGTTCGTTCCTAGTTGTTGACCAAACGCACAAAAAGCCAAAACCCCATGGTGGGCCTCACCTTTACTTGAGGCAAATTTAAAACTTCACCCCCAACACAAAATACAAAATTCCTTTATTCAATAACATACACTACACAAGAGCTGAGAGACACAGACAGACATACAGACAGAGACTCCCACCACAGGCATGCACATTGCACACACAAAGAAAGAAAGAAAAAAAAAAAGAAAAAGGAAGATGGAAAAAGGGGAGCTTAGAGAGAGAGGGTTGCAGTAGTAAGCTACACGGCAATACAAATGTTTTGGTGTAGTTTGGATGAGTGTGGCACATGCTTTTAGCCACCTCCCTCCTCTTTCATATACGACAACACATGCTTCCAAATATACAAGGAACCACTACCTAGCGTGCTATTATTTTACTCCTTTTTTTTTCTTGGATTTTTTTTTTTTTTAATCTTTGTATTATACATATGCTAATAATGATGCTCTCTTGGTGATCCAAGGATTTTTTATTTTTTTATTTTATTTTTTTAAAGTGGGTGGGGAAAGTAATGAATAATTCTACTTAAGCATGATAACATCCCACACACTAAAACATTACATCCCTTTTAATATTTTATTTTATAATAAATATATGGTGTATGAATAATATGTATAACAATTTAATTAATTTTATAGAAATAAAATAAAAATATATTTAATGTGTAGTATGAGACGATTAGCATCACAACCAAAAATAAATAAATAAATAATTGGGAGTTGTTCTTAGATTTCAAGTCTATGTTTCTTTGCCTTTTTTATTGTTTATATATATTTTATTATTATGGATTAGTACTACTTGTTGTTTTGTCATTAGACAGAGCATTAGTTGGAAGTGATTATCATGACCATCGGTCCATCTATGACGTGTAGCATTTTCCGACACTGCTGACGTGTCAAAATATGAAGAATGCTGACATGTGATTTGACTGTACAAATAGATAAATGGAATAATTGGAAGAAAATTAGTTAGCATGTTGAATGATAAGATATCTTGTCGTGATCTTTTAACTATAATTCCATTAAAATTGTCCAAGTTTGATATAATTTAAAAGTAGTACTTATATTTTTATTTATAAGATTTCTTTTATTTATTTTTTTGAAATTTAAATTTAGAATTGTAATTTTCATAATTTTTAATATATCACCAACGGTAGGTGGAGAAATAAATGTTTTGAAAGTTTTTCTTAAACATATGTAATATTTTCCATAATTTAAAATGTTATATTCATATAAATATAGGAGAGAAATAATAATAAATATGTACAATTTTTTTTATAATCTTTTATATAAATATATTTTGAAATAAAGAATATTTTTTTATTTTGACACTTAAAGTAAAAGACAGGCAATGTAATTGATTGTGTGGAGGACGTCCAGTTGGCTAAGGATTTTTCCAGGTTCATCTACGTACTTGAATCCTAGGAGTTCTACTTTGTATGTTTGTCTCGCAACTTTCCCATCAAACAGGATTGGACGGTCATGATCGGCTTCAAAGACAGAATAAGAACAGTTGGTACAGATCATCAGACGGTAGAGATCAGATTCAAGTACAAATCAGACAGAAGTGTTGAAGAAAGTATCAAACTTCACTGCATGCACGACATCATAACCCCAAGAGTAGTATCTTCCAATCAAACAAAACCAACGGCGGAAATCCATTGGTGGGTCCTGACATCAAATGTAGACCAGAAAAAAAATCTAAGACTGATCAAATCAAATCACTCCCCCGAAACCAAAGAGGATTTTTGTTGTTTGTTTTTTTTTTTTTTTTTTTGAGTTTTAAAAAAAAACGGTTAGATCACCACGTGGCAAGGTCTCAGTGGCACAACGCCAAATCAGGCTGGGTTCCCACGGGTCCCAGTAAAATGAGTTTTGATCATCGTATTAACTGGTTTAAAGAATAAAAACTTTAGGAAAGTGGGACCCATAAGAGAAACGTGAGTTGCATAATGCCGACACGTGTACTGTAGCCCCACCGAATACGACAAGGAGCCATATATTTTTTCTTCATTTAATTAACCCATTATTTATTTATTTTGTTTTGTTTTGAAAGAAAAGGGTCTCCCCACCCCAGGCCCTGACAAAAAACATGCGTCACGCGCTTTGCGCTAGAGGACAAAACACGTGTCGTGATCGGTGGCAACATTGGGGTTTGGTGTGGGTGTGGAGGGTGGTTTTGGAAGTTGCCAGAGAAGGCGTTCTCTCTTTTAAAAATTTTTTCCAAAAAAAAAAGGAGCCGAGACGGAACCCTTTGTCGCCACGTGCCATGGCGTCGGCCGAACGCAGGAAACCCTTGTCTCCTTCTTTTCATGTTTTGTTTTGTTTTTTTGTTTTTTTTGTTTTTTTCCAGAGTCATTTTTTCATTCTCTAATTAATTTAAAATATAATAAAATTCAAATAAAAATAAATAGCTTTCAGATACAAAATTATGGATTAAAAATTATTTTCAAATATATGTAATTATGTCAATATAAAAATTTGAATAATAATCATGATTTATAAGTCAGTATTTTTTTAAATCCATATTTTTCTTTGTAAGGTTATTATGAAAGAAATTCATTTTATATGATAGTTCAAAAGTTAAAATCAGTATTGTTATCCTTGTAGTCGCTTTTTTCATGATTAGTTTTTATTGATATTTAGTATTTACATTCATAAAATTTTTTTAAAGCAGTTAAGAAAATTAAAAAAAACATTTATATAAAATTTTTTATTATTTTTTAATTAAAAATTTGTTTAAATAATGAGATGATTTGTAAATAATAATAAGATTATTAATTAAAATTAAATAAAATTAGAATGGAATGATTTCATCTCATCTATATAACCAAACGATACTAAATGTTGTTATTATTGAAAATAGTATTCCAAATTATTTGTCCCGCGATTTAAACTCTTGATCAAACATTACGTGAGGTGTCCGTTAAAAAAACATTATGTGAGGTGTTTATAAAGATTCGACACTCCAAACACTCTTTAAAATTATATAAAATAATTAATCATATGTTTTTTTTTTTTAAAAAAAAAAGGTTGCTTGGAATAATAATGCATAATAAAAAAAATAAAAATAAAAAAAGCACAAAGCAAGGCCTACCAATAGCCAGCCATGCGAAACCAGGTCACAACACACAAAAAGAAAACCCAAGTGGAAAACGAGAAATTAATATTGTTTAATTACTATTAATTATATTTGTTTAATGGTATTGTTAAAAAGGGGTAATTTCTAAATAATAATTAAAATAATATAGAATAAGTAAATAATGGGACCCATGTGTACTGTGTTTAATTCGGCCGCCAGCTTTGTCGTCTCCCTCGTCTCCGTCCTGCACCGTCGTTCCTTTGCGTTTGACTCTCACCCCCACCCTCCCCCGAACTCTCTCTCTCTCTCTCTCTCACTCACTCTCATCGCTCGCTTTTTATTTCTCTATCTCTATCTCTCTCTTTCTCTTTCTATCTCTCTGGGTGTGTACTTCTTTCTCTCTTTTCTAATTCTTTGATCTCTCTGCGTCCCTGAGCGCTTTCTGTTCCCATCTTATTATTTCAGAAACTAGCTTCCCTTCTTATTTCAGCACCCCAAGGCCCAAAACGAGGAATCTATCCAAGATAAAAAATACAAAAATTAAAGGTTTCTAAAGCCACCAAGAGAAAGATAGACGGAGAGACCCTTTGGCGTTTGGTTCCTCTGTGAGCATTGTGTTAGTATGAGCAATAAAGGGTTTGTTGAATTTTAAGCCTTTTTCGTGGGTTTGGTTTTTAATCTTTGGGGTTGTGGAAGGGGGAGAGAGAGATTAATGGCCGGTAGTAATGAAGTCAACCAAAATGAATCGAAGGTATTTAGTTTCTTATACTGTCCTGTACTTCCCCTTCTTGTGTCTTTTTTTTCACGAATGTATTGTTATTTTTGAAGTCTGGAGCTTATATGATGCTTTGGTCGATGGGTTTGTTCGATTTGTATTTTTCCATCGTGGTTTTGGCTTTGGGTTCTTTGGCTTTAGGAAGTTGAGTTGTTCCAAGTGAGACGTCTGCTCTTTAATGTGGATTGTTTCCTATTATCTGTAATGGCTTCTGCTCAATAAAATGAGTTGATATGATCATGGTTAGTTGAATCTCTTTCCGCCTTCTATTTCTTCGAACTCGGGTGTTGGTTTCTTGTTCCGGAAAGCCGAAGTTTGATAAACTTGCGTTTGATTTGGTGTGAAAAGCTGGAAATTTTCACTAAGCTTCTTGGTTTTTGAGATATATTTGAATATACCTCCTTTTGTTTTTCTTTCTTTTTTTCTACTTCACCTATTTTTCTTTCCTCGCTCAATAATTTCATTTGGGGTTCTGCCTTTGCCTTACTAATATTCATGATTTTCCGTTCTGGGTATGTTGGAGTTTGTCATGTGCATATGATCAATTGGTTGTTAAAATTTAGGCTTTAACGATTCTGTATACTGTAATTGGTAGATGTTATTTTTAATCCTTTCTATCTTTCTTCTTCCTGTTTTCTTAGAGGGTCGTGCCACTTAATACATGGGTACTCATCTCAAATTTCAAGCTAGCTTACAATCTCCTTCGGCGTGCTGATGGAACATTCAACCGTGAGTTGGCGGAGTTTCTTGACCGCAAAGTCCCTGCCAATACGATTCCGGTTGATGGGGTTTTCTCCTTTGACCATATTGATAGAGCCACCGGCCTCTTTAACCGGGTATACCAACCTGCCCCAGAAAATGAGGCTCAATGGAGCATTGAAGAGCTTGAAAAGCCCTTGAGCACTACCAAGATTGTCCCGGTCATAATTTTCTTTCACGGTGGAAGCTTCACCCATTCTTCAGCCAACAGTGCTATTTATGACACTTTTTGTCGCCGCCTTGTCAACACCTCCAAGGCTGTTGTGGTTTCTGTAAATTATCGCCGGTCGCCTGAACATAGATACCCCTGTGCATATGATGATGGATGGGCTGCTCTTAAGTGGGTAAAATCAAGAACGTGGCTTCAGAGTGGGAAGGATTCCAAGGTTCATGTATATTTGGCCGGAGATAGTTCTGGTGGTAATATTGCTCATCATGTAGCAGTGAGGGCAGCTGAGGCAGAAGTTGAGGTATTAGGAAACATCCTTCTTCATCCAATGTTTGCTGGGCAAATGAGAACTGAATCAGAAAGGAGATTGGATGGTAAATACTTTGTTACAATACAAGACCGCGATTGGTATTGGAGAGCTTATCTTCCCGAAGGAGAAGATAGAGATCATCCAGCATGTAACCCGTTTGGCCCCAGGGGAAAAAGCCTCAAAGGACTCAACTTTCCTAAAAGTCTTGTTGTGGTAGCTGGTTTGGATCTTGTCCAAGATTGGCAATTGGCTTATGTCGAAGGGCTCAAAGAATCTTGCCAAAACGTGAAGCTTCTTTATTTGAAGCAGGCCACCATCGGGTTCTACTTCTTACCTAATAATGACCATTTCTACTGTCTCATGGACGAGATAAACAGCTTCGTGAATTCTAACTGTTAATAGACTACTTAACCTCACCTACAGCAGCCATACCCATACATAACAGAAGCTTGACATTTCACTTGGGGTCTTTGTTTCTTTTTTTTGTCCTTTTGCAGTTACGGTGTGTAGTTTTATGATTTGTGTAGTATTACTTCTTACTCTGTTGCCAATCTCAGTGATATAATTTGAGAGTTCTGCAACTCTTGGGATCAGTTTTTCTTGGTCTGGAGATTACTGGTCTTTTCTTTTGAGGGCATGAAGTTATTCAATCAGGGAAAGGCCACTTTCAGTAGCTCAGGGGAATCAGAACTCATTCTTGTGGGATTTGGCTGAACCACCAGATATAAAGTTTACCCTAATTAACTTCCAGCCACGATAACCGGGAATAGAGGAGTATTGGGGTAATATTTGGTGGTTGATCAATCTGTTGTAGTACATGGATATCATTATCAGCCCTAATTTCAGGACATCAACTGGAATATATCCATCATGTAATGAAATTGTATTACAATTTGTGTTCTAGTTATATAAAGATTTTGTTTCGAGTCTTTAAAAGTATTGTCTCTTCTCCAGTAGAACTATAATCCTTGAACTGTTTCTATCTATTTTCCCATCAATTTTTTTTTTTTCCCTTTTTTTCCCCACGGATGAGCATCCAAGCATGGCGAGTTGTGACCATAATGAAAGTGCAACTCTTTTCTATTGGTCAGAATGTTAGGCTGTGAGGAAGTTAATCAAGTTTGGGTTTGCAAATGGTAGGGGCTCTGGGGTCACTTTCCTCTCACTTTTGTTGATAGTGAAATAAGGTGAATGGTCGAATCCCACTTTGATGTTTGATATTTGCCTCTATTTGCATCCCATTAAGAATTAAACCTCGAATTCGTTTCCTAAAGCCACTACCAAATGGTAATATTAGAGTGTTTTACTTAGTCAGTCACCTACTTTGTGGTGTGCAGAAACAACGGTCGAGCCCTTGGAATTCCAATGTCTTCCCAAAGCCGAAGCCAAAGCCAAAGCCTAACCCCATCCACCAAACAAGCATGAAATTTTTAGTTTATTTTTTCTGGAGAAAATGATTGAGCACGAGTCCAAATCAGGGACTTTGCCAGCTTTCCACATCAATTTGATTAATTCTTGTCAGTTTCCTGAATGCTCATTCTAGGTGGGTGTTTTTGGAGTTAGGGATGAATAACATATCCTGGAATTGGCTTTGTTTTGATGGGGGGAAACCCATCAGAGTAGTAGTGGTTGGGAATTTTGGATGGATTATCAGGGACCACATTTGATAACCCACCAAAAACAAAACACTGAATAAAAACACATAAAGAAATCCATTAAAATTAAGAAACTTAAGCCTGTTGGGAAGGCTTCAAAGTAAGTGCTTAATGGCCACTTAAGTGGTCGAACAGCTAAGCTCTGGATAAGGACACGAAACCTTGTCCTCAACTGACTTTATGGGCATTTTATTAAGAGAATATATATATATATATATATATATATATATATATATATATATGCGCGCTCGTCAGATTGTAAAGTTACTTTTATTATAAAGTAAATCTAACGGATTCTATGAAGTTACATCAATTTATAAGTTTATTTCATGTAATCACTTTGTATCTGGAAACAATTCTATATATATATATATATATATAATTATGCTTGGCTTGCATCTGTCAATAGCAAAAAATATTCACTTTGTTATGGACCTTTATTAGATTATGCTTTTCAGCTTCCTTTGTTGAGATTGTTTAGTGGGAGCAGGTACCTTTGTAAATTCGCTGTTCATGTTTTGAAAAATGCATCCCAATACGACACAATGAAGTCATTGTCAACAAAAGCCCCTTTTCTTTAATGACGATTATGTACAAAATCTTTAATTTTGTTTGGTCAGTACCTTACTTTCTTATGATTAATCTAATCTGTGGGTCATTGCTTGCAGTTTTCGTGTTTACACCATCATCACCTCTCCCCTCATCACACGTCATTACTGCTTAATCCCATTTTTTTAATCAACAAACCACCACCATTTCTTCCTAATTACTTTTTCTATATTTTCTCAAGTATATTACCCTTCATTAATTTAATCTAAAGTTATCTAAAAATAAAAAATAAAAGAATATTAAATATATACGAATTTTTTTAATCTCAAATATGTTTTATTCTCCATAATTCAATTGGCATGTTAAACACTTTTATTTTTTATTTTACATTCACACTTGAAAATTCCTATATAAGGATGCATTAAAGAGGAGAAATACAAAAAATCATCTCGACTCAAAAGTTCTAATTAACCTAAATTTCACTTGCACAAAAAAGAGGAAAAATAAGCTTACAAATTTCTTTGGATTCATCTGATCCGTTTAGATACAGAGGTATCTCATCTCATCTAATTTTAACTAATTATTTTATTATTATTTATAAATTATCTCAACTTTAACTCATTATCCAAATCAACTTTTTTAACTGTGGCAACGTTAAAGTCCAACCAGCAGTCTTCCGCCACTCACAAGATTGAGATTAGAAGCTCTCTTGTCCAGGTGGCACCCAACTATTGGCAAAAGTTCAACTTTGCTAAAAAAAGAAAAAAAAAATAGTTTCCACGTGAGATTGTTGAAAGCGATAAAATAAAAATAATTCAAGTGAAAACAAGCCACTCTCTCCACACAATACAACTGTACAAGATCAGCTGCCAACTTTAACGGTAATAATTTTCTTTTTGTTTTTGTTTTCCCATGAACAAATGAAGTTGCAATAGCATCTAAATTAGACACATTTTTCATTTAAAAATCATGAGAGGGAAAAAAAAAAATCTTATACTAATGAACATGTGAACATGGGATCAATTAATAATCATAAAATATAAAAAGAATAATGTTATATACATTTTTAAGATGCACAAGTTTCGCGTAATCATATTAGAAAAAATGAAACCATTATAAATAAAAAATAAAAAGAAAGTACGCAGGACTTGCACACTCTAAAACTATGCAAATCATTAATTTACATTACAAGAATTATCTTTCTTTTTAAGTTTTTAATTTGTTAATATTTGTTAGTGTCCACAGGGATCCAAAAGCAAATTGATTGGTTTTGCTTTTCCAATAATTTTTTTTTATTAAAAAAAAAAAAAAAAGGTCATGCAAAAAAGAGACTAGGGGCTATGTTGTCCCCATTATGGGTGCAAATTAAGCAAACTATGTGCCGGTTTATGAGGTAAATCCCAACAAACTATGTTTTTATGCTTTCTTGTACTTAACAATCTAATCCACATTTCCAAAGCCTATCCTTTTCTTGGCTGGTAATTGTTGCTGTTTGTTTGTTTGTAACACATGAGGTCTTTGACTATATATGTTTAACTCTAATTTTAGTATGAGAGACAAAAAACAAAAAACAAAAGAGTTTTTAGGTACAATATTAAGTCTATATATATATATATATATATATATAAAGATATTTTGAGCTTTGAAAGTCTTTCAAAAACTCTCTTTTCATGTTTTCTCTTTTCATTTTGAGAGATTTGGAGGGCTTTTTTTTCATATTTTTGAGTAGGATCAAGATTATTTTCTGAATTATTGTGCGGCAGAAGATGGCTGCCTCTATGGCCTCGTTTGAAAGCAAACAAAAAGAAAAAGAAAGAAAAATATAATCTTGAAAGCTTTCGATACATGAAAAAGGTTAGAAAAGGTGAAAGGAAGTTTCCTGCATCTACCATGCACTTACCTTTGTTAAAATACCTACTCCTCTCAGAAAAGTCTCAAAAGGAGAAAGAAAGAAAGAAAGAAAAGGCATGCAGGCAACCTAACGATTTGAAAAAACTCTTTTCATCACATAAATAAGATGCATTTTAAGTTAAAAATATATATATAGTCCGACCACTCTAGAAGATGTACAGAAACTAAAGCAGAAACAGTGCACTTTTATATAAATTTTGCTTTTTCTTGAGCTGGTAGGTGTCTTGCCTTGCTTTGGTTGGCTCTACATGTGCTGCTGCTGCTGCTGCTGCTGCTGCATGCCTGTGTTGAGGTCAACAGTTTGAATGCAGGTTTACAGCAGGAAACTAAGAATGTATAATATTATGTATTTGCAGAAAAATGGCAAGTTTTTGTAGAAGAAAATAAAAATGTGAAACAACACCTAGACAGAAGTGTACATTAATATTGTCTTCACATGATGTTTCCTGAATCATCCCTCCTGTCCGATCTCTTTTCTTTTATTTATTTTATAAATCTGATATATATAGCATGTTTTCCAGTTTTGTTTTCCATGGATGCATGTCACATGGGAAGCATAAATGGGTTTTACCAAGAAACGTTTTCCCTTATTAGGGAACCACGCGGGTAATGTCAACTATGATTTGATATATATATATATATATATATAGTCGGACAGATCGAAATCCATGAATCTGGTTTTAATGGCTCTTCCAAATCTGAGAGCATGAAAATACAACTCTAGATCCAAAAGCACAGCCAGAATGGCACTTTTTTTCCATTAATATTGTGAGTTACTACCGTTCATGATCAGTACCATCCCATACACAATCACAATCCACCGGTCTCAACCAACTCTTAATTCTAAGCACATAAATCATTAAACTTGGACCACCCTTTCACTTGTCAACAAAACCATACCATAATATAATTAATTATCTGTAAGTTTCAATATGATAACATATGAATCATGAAGGAAATTAAGTCCATTCTGACATATCAAACAAACAAAATCCACAGTACTGTTGTTTTTGAAAAACATTCAACTTGGAAATGAAGTATTGGGCTGGCAATATTGTTCACAGAGAAGCACAGATCTAGTAGGAGTATTAGCAGTACTCGAATTATCTGATTCAGTAGGCATAAAAGCAACAGAGGACTTTCAGAAGAAAAGGGAAACACTTTTCTTTTTCCTGGCTCATGCTTGCACATGATCAAACCATTACAACTTTTATTGATAAACAAATGGAGTGTTGATCTACAAGATCAGCCCCCGCCTGCACCAGGGAAAGCTTTTCACATGCCAATGACCCCATCTGAGGTACTTCAGATTGCAACATCCGCCATGATTGGGTGGACAATAAATTATCATAAATTCCAAGTATCAGTCTTGCTGTTGTTTCAAGTATTATTTGACACATCTTCACCAGCATACTTCTTGCAAAATTATTGTTCTTCAAATGCCTTATGCTCATCTGAATCTAAGATCAATCATCTCCTTCTCTGTCCTGGTAGTATCCTACAAAATTCAGTTAATTGAATCTCCTTCTCCTTCTCCTCCTCTTTCGTTCATTCAAGGAATTGATTTCGACGAACACTTGTTTAGCACTTTCTGCAATAATATGCATTATGCAGTCAATTAAAACAGGTAAAAGCCAGAAAAAAAATGAAATAGAATGCTTGAATTTTTCTCATATGGTTTCAAGAGGAAAATCAACTGGCTTCAAAATTCACATCACGACTGGAAAAAAAAATGCATTACACGCAAATTCAGAACAGTTTACAGCTAGGATTTCTTATAATCCTTGTCACGAGTGAATTTAGGCAGATTGGCTCGACATCCGCTAGAGCAAACTTCAAGTAGATTGTTCGCTCGACACATCGCTTGAGCAAATATTCATAATTAGGGTTTTCTGCGCCGTTAAGTATAAATACATATTTTTTTGCACAGAATTGCGGCCAAAACAGAGAGAAAAGAGAGATAACTCCTTTTGTGGGATTTTGAGAGTTCATTGGGTGTATTGGGACTTTTGGGATTGAGGAGTGATTTGTGATTTCTTTTTTGTACTCCAGTTTTGTGATAGTGAATTCCTTGAGACCGATTCTGCCAGTGGACATAGGCTTGTTCAAGCTAAACCACATAAATTTTGGTGTTCTTTGTATGATTGTCTAATTTTTGTTATTGAGTATTGATACACAACATATTTTCACAACACATTTCATAACAATATTGTAATATGAAAGTATTTTTGTAAAGTAATGTTACTTTTATAAAGAGTTTTACAAAATTATCCCTCATTTAACACATTATTGTAAAATGTATTGTGAAAAATGTTGCATATGAATCATTTTCCTTTGTTATTTGCTTCTGCTAATCTATTTCAAAGTCATCTCTACATATCCGGTTATTCCCAACAGAAACAACAGTGCTTATGGGATTTTATCAATTCGGATAGATACCAGACAAAGTATTGAGTTCTACATATTATTCAGTTCAAATCTCTCCACCCCTTTTTTTTATATAACAAGTACTACTCGCTTCATAATTTGTGGAGCAAGGGAGGTACAAAGGGTTTATGGAGTAGGAGTCTGGAAGCACGTGAGAAGAGGTTGGGGTTTTTTTGCTTGCCATTCTCATTATTCATAAACCACACACTACACTTGTTTTTTTTTTTAATTACTCTTACTAAACTAAAAGAATTATGTTACTTATCATTCATACACCATACGTTTGGTAAGAGAAACAAAATAAAGAAATATAAAAAAAAAATCAAATGTGGTGTGTGATATAAGGATGATAAGTAGAATTTTTATTTACTCGACAGACTAAATCGTGATGATGGTAGATAGATCTAGAATAAAACTATGGCATAATTTATGGTATGGAGATAGAGCCCTGAGCATCACATCTGCCTTCCCATAATTGCTCCTTAGCCAAATTATAGGAAAAAGTGAAGAAAAGTGGGCTACATCCGACTCCCCAAACTAATAATATCATAAAAATTAAATTTTCTTATTTTTGTTAATATTAGGCATATTATATTTTTATATCTTTCAATAATATTAAATAAAGTTATTTTTACTAAACACTTCAATAATTTTTATTAACAAACAAACATTTCCACAATGCTATGTAGTATTTCAATTCTCTAATAATTATATATTTCTAGATTTTTTTATTCCGAATTTAGTTATATATTTCAATTTCCTACTAATTTTTAAAATTTAATTGTTACAAAATATTACCGTTGGAAACGGCGAGTTTTGACAAAAAGTTCAATTATTCTTAAAAACGTAATAATTTGGAAAATATTATCATACCCGCAAAAATTAATTTAAATTTTTGTTTGAAATATTCGCTAGAGAGTAATAGTTCAAAACAGAAGGAAAAAGATAAAAGAGTGAGTAGTTAAGATTTTAAAGGGAACTGAGAGAAAAAAATAATTAAAAAAGAGTAGAGAAAGAATAGGAAGTGAGATATAGGAGGTTTTGGAAATATGAGTAAAATTAATTTAGGAAATGATGATTTTTTACTAAAATTTAGGGGAAAATATGCTCATCTGGATGTGGATGCTCTTAAGAACACATTCCTTACAATTTTTAGTATTGCATGTGAAAAGGAAGCATTAGTAGCAAACCTGATGAAGATGTCTAGTGGCTCAATCCAATGGAATGTGAGCTTTATGACCCATGATAGTTGGCAACTTTTCTGATTTACACCATGAGATTGATAACTCAAGGAACTGATAAGTTGTGGTGGATACTAGAAAATGTAATTTTTCTATTTGTTCCTTTTATAAGATCCTCTTAAATCTGCAACACAATCACTTTCCATGGAGAAGTATATAGAGAAATAAGGCGTCTCTCAAGGCGGTATTCTTCCCTTGGACAACTTCTTTGTCAACATTTTGACTATGAATAACTTACAGAAATGTCGGTGGATTGTTGTGAACTAGTGTTGAATGTGCAAAACAAATGGCAAGATTGGATCGTATTCTATTGCATTGTGAGGTCGCCAAGGTGTTATGGGATGAGGTCTTCATAAGATTGGAGTTAAACTAGGTTTAGGCCCCAATAGATTAAAGGTGTAATGGACTTCTTTTGATTTCTTTATGTTGCTTTATGATAGTTTGTTTGGACCATGGCCCATGAGGCCCTGTAGATGGGAAGCATTCCGTTAGGAAATTCTTTTATATATATATATATATATATATATATATATAGTGGTGGCATACTGCTTTTCTATCTAGAAAGTAATAGAAACTTTTTCTTCTTCATACCATCTTCTTCTTCTTTCTAAATTTCTTGGAAGTTTTCTCACACTCGAAGTAAGATATTTCATTTTATTTACTATCAATCTATTGTGCGTTACAAATTGATATCAAAGAGACACCGATCTTTGTTCTATCAATTTATGGAAGAAATTCTTGCATCATTATACAAAATTATAGAGCTGGTGAAACAAAATGGGCAAACTTACGAAATTATCCTATAAAACTTAAAAGAATACTGGAACAACCTCCATGAAAATGTAAGCTATCTAGAGCATGAGGCTTGTGCGATGCAGGAAGAAGCACAAGCAGCAACGGATTCCTGGTCCGAACCTCTCTTCGACCAAGAATGCCTATCTTAGATCCTGATTCTTGATGATGAAACTATTAAAGGTAACCTCGACATTTACAAGCCTGGTCTCAAAACTAGCATTTTCAAAACCAAGGATAGAACCAAAAGAAAGAGAGATGGAGCAAGAGAAGGGCGAGAGAGAAAAATGAGATTTCCACAACCTGGTATGGCTCTCTCTTTCTCTCTCAAAGGTTATCATCAAGTCTCTTCCCGTAGTTCTCTCCTCGAGTCCAACCGTCCTCCAAGGCCATCTCAAAACCCAGAGTCTGTCGATCTCTAAACCAGATCTTAAGCTCGTTTCTCGCCCAAACTCCACTTCTACCTCCTCTTATCAAAATCAGACCCAATTTCCCTCCACCTCTCAATTCTCATTCCAAAGCCACCCGTTGTTTCCCCAAAATCCAACGAAAATCGAGCTCTCATTCACTCTATTCAACCTCCTCACTTCTCTTCCTTGCTTTGCTTCTAAAGTCGTCGTTTGCTCTGCATATGGGGCTTATGTTTTCCCAATGTCGTGTTTGAATGGGGTTGTCAATGCTGACATCGTGAAGACCGTGAGTGCTGGAGCCTTAGCTGTAGGTGAGATCCCTACTTTCTCAAACGAATTTGATGTACAAGCTATGAATGGCAAAGATTATTGCCAAGTGCGGAATGGTACCACAATACTCACCAAGGAGTTCATTGATTTTTTCCCTAATGGGTGGGAGGAATATGCATGTCACAGGATCAATAAGGAAATACTTCTCAATTGCTATGAGAACAAGACTCTATGCATGGAGAAGTTTTCGCTAGTACTCTCTCAAACACCATCATATCTTCCATGATAATTTGGTCATTGTGTTGTTATTGGGAACTTGAGAGATCTATTGAAAACAGGGTTTGGAAAGGAGATAGATGGTTAAGATGTTGGTCTTGACAATAGGATGGTAACTCTGAATGTATCATTTCTTTTCCTTTTCTTTGATTGCGTCTTTATTTACAGTCATGATGCCATGGGAGGCTCTTCCCAAGCTTTGAGATGACTATATGGAGAATCTGATGCTATCTTGGTGCTTCACCTGAAAGGGGCAGTAATTGTGCCTCAGTTCTTTGTGGAAATATCAATTAAAAGTGGTAACAAAGGTAAGCAAACTCTCCAATCTCTTATTTACACACAATCTGGTTTCACTAAAATGGATGAACCCTAGTTTCAAATGTTTGAATCATGCCCAGAAGAAGTGAGTTCTAGCTTAGAATTGTTGTCTTTGGATGTATTGGGTATGCTTAAGGGTTTAGGATTTAGCAAGAAATACGACTTGGCACTAGATGTGTTCAAGTGGATTCGAAATCACAAGGATTGCAAACTGATTTTGAATGGATCTGTTATTGTTGTTATAATTATTTTTCTTAGCAAGGATGGTCGAGTTTTGTCTATAGCGTCAGGCTTCATGATTTACATAAAGTTGATATTGATATTGATGTTTATGCGCATACATCTTTGATGATTTCTAGTACTAGTAGTGGAAGGTATGGTAAGGTTGTAATGGGAGAAGGGGGATCTGAACCTACTTTGATAATTTATAATGTGTCTATGAACGCGTATGGAAAAATGGGTATGCCTTGGAATAAGATTTTGGATCTTGTTGTCGGCATGAAGATTATTGAGATTTACCCTAATCTGTACACCTATAATAAGTTTATAAGTTGTTGTCCATGTGACTCTTTATATGAAGAAGCAGTTGGAATTTTTGAGGCGTATGTTGGGCTACTTTTGCTTAGAATTGTATTGAATGAGATTGTTTTTGAATAATAAGGGAAATTTAGAATTGGAAGCATAGAGTTCCGCATGAGAAAACACCATCTATCATTCTTGATAATCTGCAAATGAGATTTCTAAATGGAGTTAATTTAAAATCTCAGGGTTGTTCAACAACTACTGTTTGCAATAAAGCATATTTGATTGGGTTCTTGTTTGCTCCTCTAGTTTTAACAGGGCGTTTATGCATCAGTAGCAGTGGTATATATCACATATTTCGTTGGAACCCTCATGTCTATCATGCATTTTCTCTATGTTATATGCATCGATTTTTAAGAAAAACTCAAAGTAAAGGTTGGATGTCCCTTGGTGCAATTCTCTTGTGCATAACAAGTTCGGAATGTTTGCTAATCTTAGACATTTTTCATAGTTATCAATCACGATGGCTTTAACATCCGTCGGTTATCCAGCTTTGGTTCTTGCATATATAAGGCAGAAAACATATCTATCTAAAAATCAGTTAATTGAGAATGTGGAATTATGGGATGGACTTAGTATTGGGTTTGTAAATAAATATGATACTAGCAATGCATACAATTCGGTTCAAGATATTGTAGATTTTATCACTGTTATATTTGAACTTGCTTGGGAGTACAAACCTGCCCACACTCCAATTTCTACTACTATTCTTTGCATTTTGATTAGTTTTAGCCTTGATGCAATGAATGGTATGGTAGTGGCTGCCCTTGAAATGCTTAGCAACATTGCAACTGGGCGAGGATTCAATACTATAGTGTTTGTGAATGTAGTTCTCTACAATACATTTTCAGTCATGTGTTCTGTTGTTGGCTATGTTGATGAAGCTGTCAAGAATTTTACAGCTTGAAAGTCTGATAGTGGGCCACTTTCCTCCAAGATTCTGATACATTCTTGCAGTAGTAACCTTATGACCAGGCCAAGGAAACTTACCCGCACCTTGTGGGCAAGGTACTCTAAGGGGGAAGGATCTATAACAGTTCTCGGGCCTTGGTTTCGGAAGCCTTATGGTGTATTAAATTACAGCACCTCTAATAAAATATTAAACCATCAGTTTTTATTCCATTGGTCCAAATGCTTAATGAAGCGAATGGATTGGTAAAAGTTCTTCACATGGTAAGGGATCGTTTTTTAAAAGATAATATTCATCAAATGAGACTACGTCTTATTAGTTCAAGAACAACAGAGGGACTGTTATTAGATTGCTATAATTATTATTGATGATATTGGTATTGAGAATGCTATCGGGATATTGTTGTCGAATATAAAGAAGGTGAATCGAAAAGGATTAACGAGTTTCATCCATCATTTATGGCATAATAGTATCATCTTCTTTCTCCATATGAAGAAGATTTATTTAGGTTTAGTATTTTATGTAGAAGTGATCATAGAACCACATCAACAAGAAAGAAATTCGTTACTATGAGGGAATATTATGCATACAGATTGTAAGAACGTTAAGGAGAATGACACACATTAATATATGGCAGTTGTTTATTTCAACAGTTTGTTGTTGATGCATACACATGTATTGATGAAACTCGACTTATGTGGGTGAGAAGAAACCAACATAAATCATGGGTTGAGTTATAAAGTAGATTGAGAGATGTAGTCTTGAGGGGAGATACAACCCCTGCATCTACTGGAAAGAGAATTGTATTACCTTTCAAGTTTTACGAGAAGTCCAAGATATATGGTTGAGAAATATAATGATGCAATGTCCATTTGTAGGCGGGTAGGTTATCCTGATTTATTTATAGAGTTTTTCTACTCAGCAACCTTACACCACACACTTACTGATGTGGATCTTTATTTTTTATCTTTTTAATTTTTTTTCCCTCATCAAGTATGTGGTGTAAAGCCAATGAGTAGAATTTTTCTTATTTATAACATTCAGGTGAAATGCAAAATGGACAGAAATTGAAACTTTTCTGTTTAAGAACCCTAGACAAAAAGTAGAGAATCGAATAGATATAGTTACAAGACTTTTTAAAATTAAACTCAATCAACTTCTATATGACTTAAAACATAGCCAACACTTTGGGAGGGGGCTTTCTAGTAATACATTTTTATCACATCTATTATATTTTTTTGTATCACAAACTAGACAAGTATGTACAGATCTAATTTAACTTATATTGTGTATTTAGTTATCTACGCTATTGAGTACCAAAAGAGAAGACTACCTCATTCGCATAAACTACTTTTTTTACATTATGATGACAAACATCAAACTCCGACAACAATAGATAAAATAATAATATCCACAGAGATCTCAAATGTTAACAGAGATCAAATCACTTATGATACCGTCAAGCAGTATATATAATTCATGGTCCATGTGGATTTATAAATCTAAAAGCAAGTTGTATGATTAATAACAAGTGTAGTAAAAATTTATAAGGAAACGTCAATTGATGAAGATGGATTAACATCATTCTTTTCAATATATACGACGTTGACCTATTGGTGAAATATCAAACACACATAAATGCGGAGTGGTGCAATCGTCCAAGATCTAACAAGTATTTGTTCAAATATATAAATAAAGGACCCGACTGTGCGACTGTAATTCCAGAAGAAATTTTTTATATAGATGGTTCTACAGGAATACAATATGTTACTAATATTGATGAGATTAAGTCGTATTTAGATTATAGATATGTATCTGCAACGAAAGCATGTTGGAGAATCTTTCGATTTGACATTCATTATCATAACCTGACAGTGGAGAAACTAAGTTTCCATCTTGAAAATGAGTAGTCAATCATATTTGAAGATTCAGATCACTTAGATAATGTATTCAATCGACCAAATATTTTATAAACCAAATTTACTAAATGAATGAAGGCAAATGCTATGTATGATGAAGCAAGAAATTTAACATATTCTGATGTTTTGTCTAAATGGGTTTAATAGAGATAAAGAATGAAACTTGAGAAAATAATGACGATGTGTAGGTCGAATATATTACTTGCATCCTGGAAGTGGTGAATGATTTTATTTACATATACTTCTTAATGTAGTCAAAGGACCTCAATCTTTTGAAGAAATAAAAACAGTAGATAATGTATTATACTCATCTTTCAAGTCAGCATGTTATGCCCTTGGTTTACTTGATAATAATAAGGAAGGGCATGAGCTCTAAATCACGCTTCACAATGAGCATCTAAGAAGCAACTACGTGAATTGTTTATCACAATATTAATTTTTTGTGAAATTACAAATCCTTATAAATTATGAGTTGCTAATTGGCAGTTGTTATCTAAAGACATTGTTCATCATCAAAGAAGAGTATTTCATTATGAAAGTTTATATTTTACAAAATGATTATACGATACTTGCATACCTAAGATTTGTACCTAGTATTACTCATAAATAAATGTCTTGCAAAGTGTCTTGTAAGTTTGGCATGTTGATGACATGGAGGTTTAAGGATACACCATGTTTGACCTAAGAGCATCAGCATTGGTTTAGTTAAACCTTAAGCAAAGTTTGACTAATATGTCACTTTTTGACTTTTAACTATCCATTAAAAATTTGAACCTCACATTAAATTAGTTATCTTATTTTATATAATAATAAATATAATTTATTGGGACTTTTGTTGATTCTTTAAAAACTATTAAACTGTTGATGGGTTGTAACACAAAGTAGAACTACAACCTTTGTAATTTTTGCATTCCAATTGTGCACACCCTCTATAATCATCCAGCAACTAATATAATGTCCAGCAACCTAAAATGCAATAATCACCCACATATGGGCGATGGGCGAAGGAAAGAATATGAAAGCAATAATAATAATCTCAACACAGCCTATTTCAAAACTCGAAAGAAGTGATGAAAAATTTTAGTTCCATATAGTCTTCCAAACGTCTACTACCCTATTCGAAACTTCTTTATCAAGTTCTCACAATAATAAGATAAAAGAATCTGTTCATTTCTCAAGGGTTGAGTGTTCTACCATTTTCTTCTTTAAGGTTCCTAACACACCCTCTCTAGCTCACCACTCCAAAGGTATGAGAGGCATTTAGAAAATAAATATGATAAGCAAATTGACTTTCGGTTTCTTGGTTTGGTTGATTGGAGCTTAAAGTTTATAGTTCTATTTAATCTAAGTCGTAGTATATGAAGCAATTGACTTTCAAAGTTTGGCTTTGGGATATTGGCAGTTAGATTGAAGAGCCTCCCGAAGCGATGGCTAGTTATAGAGATTCAACAAGAGGAGTTAGTTGAGGAAGTAAGAACGGTGCTTCCATGATCTGCACGAGGAAAATCGAGGGTTGGGATTCAGAAGAATTAGGTGAAGTGTTTGTTCCTAAATGATAAGGACTCAAGAGTGCCAAAAGGCTTGAGTACAGCTATGAAGTCAGTATTGTTTGCCACAATCAAATTTGATATATACATATTAGAAGATAAGACCACAATACTTGTCCATAGATGATTGAGGATTCAGAGAGCACTTGTGTATGTGATGAAAGGGAATGTACTGTTGTAAAGTTTCGTTGTTCGTTTCATCAACTTTATCTATGTTTCTATGATAGCCCAAGAACACAACCCAGTCCGCTTCAAGATCAGTTCAATCAACGGCTAAGTCTGCTTAAGTACTCACTTTGCTCCACGGTAAGCATGCGAGTCAATTAGCCCCTTAACCACTTATGCCTCTGAGCTCACTTATAAAGTCTAACCTTTTCTCCAAGATTAATTTATCATTTGCAAAATGGTTATTTAAAGTAAATTAAAGTACAATAAAATTATTTTGAATACAATTTTTAAATGCACTAGCAAGTTATTTGAAGTACAATAATGTTATTTTGTGGGGATGGCTCAATAACAATGTCACACAAATATAGACAACTAATGTAACTAGAGATTCATATAACTAATGTTTGACTTACAGGTGCTAGCCGCACCCCTCGGATGCTGGGAGGTGAATTGGCCCCCACGATTGTCTGCCCTACCCCACTCATTGCCCATCCATAGTGAAAAACAACATGAAAACAATAAAAAAAATCAATATCCATCCATGAAATCCACCATCCAACAGTTACAAACACAAATCGAATTTTTTTTTTAAAAAAAAATCGCAAGCTCGGGCAAGACCACTGTGTGGCTGTGGGTTTAAGCAAAGAAGCCACGAATGATCATGGGTCTTTTTCAGACCTACGACCATTTGTGCCCTCAAACCCACGACCATGTCGTGGCCCGTGTCTCACAATAACAGACTCGCAAACTTTTAGCCTTTAGATTTCAAGAAGAAAAAGTATAAGAGAAGAGACTCCAGAGAGAACGACGGAGGGAGAGAGAGAGAGAGAATAGGAGCATTCTAGATTTAGGCTACGTTTGGATGCATAACTCAGTTCAGTGCACTTCATTTTTAGACTGAGTTGAACATCCAAACGTAGGTTTCATCTCTTCTCAATGCAGTTCAAATGTGAAATTAGTGGCTGGGTCCCACACTTGTTCAGATTTCAGCATTTGGTTGGACCCCACCCCTGACAACCCACGTGAAGCATTAATTTTGTGTTTCCTCATCTCACTTTTTTTCTTTCCCGTTTTCCCTCAAGAACGAAAAACCCTCTCCGTTAGTTGGCTGCAACTGCAGTCCATTATTTACCTTTTTTATTTTTTTTCTTTTACTTGCAGGTTTGACGGCGGAAGTGGGAGACAAATCTGTCATATGAACAATACTATTTGTAGGTGGGACCCAATTATTTTACAACTTTCCATAAATATATATAAATTCATCTTAATATCCAAATATCCATAAATTCATTTTAAGTGGACCTCACAAAGTCCAGTTAACCATCTCAACTCACTACTATTCATAAAAAACTGAGCTCAACATCCAAACGCACCATAAGGGTTTCGTTTTCTTTATATACTACTCAGATAAATTTCAAAACAACTTCGAACAGGATGCGATCGTCTAACTCGACTTCCGCAACGAGTCTCATTGCAACTCTCTCCTATAGTAGTGATGACGGTTCGCCACACCACTAAAACGACATCATTTTATGAATAAAAATGATTTTTAATACATATATGGATAGACGGGGCCTAATGCAGGAGGGCCCGCGTCCTGGCATCCGACGACTAGGGGCACCGGGTCGCCTTAGCAGGGGCAGGCGGATGGGTGGCGGGACCCCTGTCGCCCACCCCTATTTTGACTAATCCAATGTAAAGCATTTTGAAGCTCAAACTAAGCAGAGTATGCATTGCAATGGCATTTAACTAAGCCAACATCACTATTCTAATTAAGTAAATATGTAACTATTAATGGTGATGGCCTAATAGTCCTTGAATTACTTCTAAATGATTTACGCAAGTTTTAGGTAATGCATTGAATATGAACTATTATGATTCAAACCGGAAGTTGTATTAATCCCACACTTTAACATGAAGATTTTTCTTACACTAAGCTCACTACTGTAACGCGTCAATGTCATAAGTGGATGTAAGACCAGGGTTTATACCATGATGTATGGAAGATGTTACTATATGTAATTATTGATTTCACTTTATTTTCTCAATGATGTTTCAGAGTCTTTAATTTTAAGAACAAAAAACGATTAAAAAAATTGAAATATAAAAGACAATTACAAAACCTAACAAAAATAAAATAAAACCTTACAAAACCTAACAAAATTTATCAATTTATTTTTTTATTTTTTATTTTATATTTTTTAATATTTTAAAAAAATAAAAAATATATTAATATACTAATAGTCATTTTTTAATGAAGAAAAAAAAATACATTAACGATCAAAATAAAAAATAAAATAAAAAGACAAAGTAGTATTATTCATCTCCAAATTTCTTCTCGCAACAAATGGGTAGAGGAGTGAGCCGCAGCCGCCTCTACCTTTAACTCAAGCCATGCATACATTTATTTTTTGTTTTTATGTTCAATATTTTATCCTGTTATTGATTATTTTTCAATTTATCTTATCAAGTTGATTTGGTTTCGTTTTTAAGTCTTTCCCTTGATTTTGGTTGAATTTTCATTTTTAGGATTATTTTTTGTTAGATTTTCAATTGTTTGTTACTTTTGTTTTGGGTAATTTAATAATTTTTAAAAATATTTTTGTAATTTTCAGCATTTTTTATCATCTTTTACTTTTAAAAGAAATTAAAAAATTAACGAAGATTGCCGGGCCGCCGGCGCCTGAGAAAAAGTACTTTATAGATTTTTTTTTTCCTAATTTAACTTGACAGGCTGAAAATCAAGATAACACGTAGTCGAGAGGCACGGCGGAGTGGGTATGCAGTCCACTTCCAGCGACGTAGACAAGCGTTGAACCGCACGAACTCCAATCCAATATTTCTGACTCCACCACAATCCGCTTACGAAACCTCGATTCCACAAACACCGAAGCTCTCTTTCAGAACCTCGAACCTCGCCGACACGGAGGTCAGATTTTCATTATTATTCTCTTACATTCCTCTCGTCCAGATAGCAATCCTTTTTCATCTGGTTTCTTTTCGTTTTCTGATTTATGCTTTTTTTTCCCCTTAATTATGATCGTTTTTGGTTGTCTGCTTCGTTTTTCAACAATTCATTTGGTAGATACTTTGTCATATGGTTCGTTATCCATACTCTACGAGCTGCAAATGATTGGGTTTTGTGCTTTGTAAATTGTAAGGCTTTGTGTAAGCTGAGTAACAGAAATGGTTTCACTGAGCTGGGTATGGCGGTGGATATGCAGCAAAAAGTAATTTTTTTTCTTTCTTTTTTTTTTTTCTGTTCTGTTCAGAAATGAATTAATCTAGTGGTATATGCATATGGGGAGGTCCAGCTCGTGGAGGGTTATAGCTTTGTAAAAGTAATTTATTGGTTGGTGAAAAAACATCAAAAACTGAGGTTGGTTTCCAGTGTAGACTGGTATTTTTTACAAGGTAGCCGGGGTGATAAATTTATCAAGCTCAACAAGGAGGTATATGGCAAGGAGGTATATGATAAGATAGATGGGAAAGTGAATTCAATACTGATAGTGCCACCATTTTTTAACAATTATTTTTCCAAAAGAGAAGAAAGCTCTTAGAACAAGTTGATTTTTTAATACATCTAACAAAGGTATTAAATTTATGGACTATTGGGTATTGAAATGTATATGTTATTCAGTTTGGCTGAATAAATTACACTTTGAAATGTATATGTGTTCTTATATTTAACTAATTAATTATTCATTTTGTTTTTTGTGGGGAGCGGCCTGAGTGGCCAAAAGTATTGTATTATCCCTGTTGGATAGAGTTTTCCTCCAAATTGAATTGGAGGAATCTTCGTCCAAAGTCCAAACCATCAATAAAATTGTCATGTCTCCTTTGGTCATGTTAAATGTCTTACATTAAAAAATTACTTATCAAAAAAAAAAAAAATGTCTTACGATAAAAAAGTGACGTGCCCCTTCATTAAAAAAACATGTGCTTCTCACATGACTGAGGCACACATGGCAAGTTTCTATATGGTTTGGAGAAAGTTTCATTCAATCCAGTATGGAGGAAAATTCAGTCCCCTTCTTTGTCAAGACTGAAATTATAATACAAATGGGGGTGATATGAAACTGCAAAAGTATCATATATGCTTATGTACAACAACTTATTGTTAGAGATAATGTCAACCTCTTGGGTGCAAACAATTTTTAGGGATAATCGGACTGGGGGAACTTCTCCTTGAATTACCCGAGGTGCACTTGATGGAAATTCCTTGCTGAGAGTCTTTGCACCTGAGATGAGTCGGGACTTTATTCTCGGCCACCTGGTGCCAATAAAAAAAGAGATAATATCAAATCCAGAATCTAATTTGATTATTATCCTAATTTAGTGATTTGATTTTTATAATTATCAAATCAAGATATTTGGTTCTCATAATAATTAAGATATTTATCTAATCTCATCTCAATGCAATTTCTATTAAATAAGGACTTATTTTTTGTATTCAATCACAATTTAGAATAAGAAAGATGTAGTCCTCAAAGTCTCTCTCTCATTGCCGTTCAACCATATTTTGTCTCAAAACAATGCCTTTAGAGTATCTTTATTAGTTGTAAGCCTTTTTTATCAAGTTCTTTGTAATCTGATTTGATTATTATCTTAAATAAGTGATTTGGTTTTCGTCATTATCAAATCTAGAGATTTGATTATCATAATAATCAAGATATTTACGTTATTTCTGTGTAATTTTCCTATACATAGGGAATTATGCTTTGTATTTAATCACATTTTTTAATAAGAAAATGTTGTTGGGGTGTATGTGGAGGCTGGTTTTGGAGCTGAAAAAGGTGTTTGTTGGATGTGCGCTCGAGTGAAGCTCAACCCGTAAGTTCGCTCGACCTGCGCTCGACAGTGGGCTCGAGCGAAGCTCAACCCGTGAGTTCGCTCGAGTCCCGCTCGACAGTGAGCTCAAGCGAGACACAAACCATAGTGTTAGCTCGAGTCTTGCTTGACACTCCGCTCGAGTGATGTTGATTTGGCTGTTCACTCGAGCGAAGAACGCAAATTTTGCCAATTAGAATTTTCAGCGCCGTTTGCTATATATTTGTCATATTTGACTTGTGTTGGACGACTTTCAGCATATTTTAAGAGAGAACAATTGTCTAGTGAGTGCATATTGTGAGAGAGCAAAAAGCCCTAGAGAGTGTGAGTTGAGATTGAGTGATTGTAATCTCTTCTGGTTAATAAGATTTTTGCAGCTCTGTGGACGTAAGCAATTTGCCGAACCATGTATATTGTGCATTGTGTGCTTGATTGTGATTGATTTTACTTTATTTGTCATCGTTGCTATGTGTGTCTTGCACAACAATTACACAACAAATGTAGCTCTCAAAGCCTCTCTCCCTCATTCTCCTCTCTCCTCTTTTTAATCTCAGATTCTATTTTATTTTACTTTCTTTCACCTATCAGGTGTTATCTTAAACTAAAATGTTTGTTACAGCCAGTGGGGCTGCAGTTAATGAAATGGGTTATGCAATGAGTAGACTGGACATACAAGCAGACCTTCGTGATGGGGGGAAGACAATCCATGAAGTCAGTCATAGCCAAAGATCCAACAAGCCATTGGAATATGTAGACAATGAGATTTCCCAGCTCACGAGATTACAATCAGGACCCCATGAACTGTTAAGCCAAGTCACAACTGGCAGACGGAAGTTGCCTGTTTCCACAGTGAAGATGTTGGCTGGTCGGGAGTGTAACTATTCAGGAAGAGGGAGATTCTCATCAGCCGATTGTTGTCATGTTCTAAGCAGATATCTGCCAGTAAATGGTCCTTGGCTTGTCGACCAAATGGACAGCCGAGCATATGTCTCACAGTTTTCTGCAGATGGTTCTCTTTTTATTGCTGGATTTCAGGTAAAATGTTTCATACATGAACGTAAAAATTGATTTGTAAAATTAGGGTTGTAAGGACCCTTTTACATAGAAATAAACTTTGTTTCTGATCAAACGAGTCCAAGAAGAAAATGTGAACTTCATATTTTTTTAACAGAAATGAAAGGCTTGTCTCAATTGGACCTGATGGTTTTACTAGGCATGTTTCAAATTGCTTTCTTAGGTCCCAATTTGTAGAAGGCATGAGCTCTGAAGTTTTTATTTATTTTTTCTTTTCCCCACATTGCATGTCCTTAGATACAAAACTAAGCACAAGGATATATTCATGTGTTATAATGCGGTTATAACAACTTTTTTTTTATATATAAGTAAGAACATAATTTTGTTGCAATTACAATAGGTATAACCCAAGTAGACAGGAAGTATGCACGGAAAATGCCTAGCAGCCACAAGGAACTAGAATAATAACTTATTGTTGCAATAACAACTTTTTAACAACTATTTCAGGGAAGCCACATTAGAATATACAATGTGGATCGAGGATGGACAGTTCAGAAGAACATTCTTGCCAAGAGTTTGCGATGGACAGTTACCGATACATCACTTTCTCCTGATCAACGCCATCTTGTTAGTTCCTGTCTTTTGGCCCTTCTATTTGAAAGCCATGTTTATATATATTTACACTTCCTAAATTTGTGATGCTAGGGTTCTGGCCTCTTAAAGGAACTACCCAGATCTGGAATATGTGTAGGTCTATTCAACATATGTACACCACTTTGGTTGAGTTCCAAGGTGGTCATATGAAGAGAGGATATTATTGAGTAAAAGTTGACTTTTTTTTTTTTTTTTTGACAAGTATTGAGTAAAAGTTGACTCAAAAGGACATCATCCCCAAGAAATGAATTTCAGGGAGTAAATGGATGAAACTGTTAAAGATATCACTTTATTTTGTCTTTGGGTGATTTTAAGAATGCTCAATGTTCCAAAACAGCTACTGGTGATTGGGTCATCAATTTATTAATAAAATAATTGTGCTGAATATCATCTAATGAGACAAATTGGTTCTTCTACTCCCTTGTTGGAAGTATTACTTTTGAGTTTTGCATCGCTGGTTCTGCTCTTGTTTATGTTCATTTATATTGGAATCTTGGGTACAAACCCAAAAAAGAAAGTAATTGTGGTTTTTATGTGACACTTGAGTTCTTTGTCTCAGTGCCAACTTTGTAGTTGCCAAGCAAGAGTGGATGGTTTTATAGAGAGAACAATGCTCTGCATGGACCACTTCACAAAGATAGAACTTGAACAATCTCTTATCTTGCTTGCTGCTGAAAATCTGCGAAATGTATTGTGTGCACTTGCTTGTGTTTGATATAACCCTTATTCCGGTTGGACAAATAAAAGATCTAACTGACTGGAAAACAGTCCTAAATGTTCGAAATGTAATTGATGATAGTGAGCAACATTAAAAGGTGTCCCATTTCGGACTGTCCAGTTTTCCTCTTGCACGCATATTCATGGTCTAGAGTAGTAAAAAGATAGAAAATTCCTATAAAACTCATCATAAAAGATGTACCCTAATTGAATGGGACTACCCACTGACCAGCTATTCTGACCTGGCTGGGTTGGTAACATGGCTGTCTGACAGTCACCAATTTTGTTAAACTTAAGATCTAGTAGTTGGGTTGAGTTGTATTGGATTGCAGTATTTCATCTTTTTTTTTTTTAATGTTCATTTTCAAATAATTCTCCCTCAATGGCTTGAAGCATATGTTTCAATGTCTTTTATTAAATTCTATTTTGGTTAATCAAATCTTTGTTGTGCTATTGTAGGTTTACGCCAGTATGTCACCTACTGTCCATATTGTTAATGCTGGGTCCCCTGAAACAGAGTCTCTGGCAAATATTACGGTATGGCATTGCTAGTGTTTCAATTTCATGGATTTTTTATATACTTAAGTTAATGCTTATTATACAGTGGAATATATATTACGCCTATTGGTCAGGACTCAAGACTCAATACCATTGGTAGATTTTCTTAGGCCAATCCTGTGCACTTAGATCAGCTTTCCATGATACACTTCTTCACACTTGTATTTGAAACAAAGGAATGAAAAATAATTCTTGGCTATTTAGAATCTTGACAAAGCACTAAAAGATTCACATGACAAAAGATTTTTAAATGATTTCGTCAATGAGATACGATACTTTAACAATAAGAATGTGTGGATTAAAGAGATTTAATTCCCACACATGCATATAGATGCAACAATATGAATACAGAAATTTACTAGACTGTATAAGCACAAGTTTTGAGAAGTTGGTCACATGGGCATGCACTATTGAGGAACTCGCTAGGGATATAACTATGCAACAAAAAGCATCAATTTGGATAATTGCATGCATTTGTTTGAACATTCGTGCACTGTATGAAAATCTCACTTTGGGAATATCCTGGGACATGAAAACCAATTATTTAGATAATTATATCTTGAAATTTCTTCTGTGACTATTTATTGTTATCTTACATTTAACAAGGAAATTTACTTTTCACAAAAATCTTTAACAAGAAAATGATAGTCAGTTTTTATGGTATTTTGTAGCATACTCACGATGGATTGGAATTTTCCCAAAAAAGGAAAAAAAATGTCAATTATCACAATTTGTAACAAACATTGGTCACCATTTTTGGTCCTCATTATGCCCTTCTGTGCTTGCCAAGGAAGCTTTTCTGTACTCTACTCAGATCACTATACTCTCTGACAGCTGCTGCTTTCATCACTCCATTCCCTCTCCACTGTATTTCTTTCTTGACATTTGGGGTCTACATGTTGTGCAGGAGATCCATGAAGGTTTGGATTTTTCTTCTGATGATGACGGGGAATATTCTTTTGGAATCTTCTCTGTAAAATTCTCAACAGATGGACGAGAAGTTGTTGCTGGAAGTAGTGATGATTCTATATATGTTTATGATCTCGAAGCAAATAAGCTTTCCCTTAGAATTTTGGCACATTCGGTATTGTTACCTTTTTCATAAGCACTTCTATCGTTTTTTTTTAATTTAATTTGTATAGTTTTCTGGTTGATTATTGATTTCGTTTTTGATCAGTGTACTCATGCATAAAGACATAAAGCTTCTGCTCCTTACAGCTGATTTCATGTTTGAAAATGTCTTCATCATCTCTCTCTCTCTCTCTTCAAATTCTAAACCTCACCTGCTTACCTAATGTTATTCTGCACTTGATTTGGTTAAGAGTTGCTATGGAGAGAGCTAAGCCTCACTTCAAATAGCAGCTCTTCCTGTACAAGGTATCTACTGTGTTATCCTCAAAATACTGTTACTCTAACCAAGTCTGCCATTCACAGAGCATAGTGTTTTTTGTATAGTTTTAGTTCTGATGAGTAGTATTTTTTTAATTATGTTAAGATTGAAAAGATCAGGGATTCCAGAGAAGGAGTGGACTTAATCCTTAAATGGATCCCCGTTGTCTAACCTTGTGTTTTACTGGAAGTGAAATTGTGGAAGAAGACTTTTATTTAAACGGTGATTTTGTATTGAATGGGACTATAGATCTTTTACAGTGTCTTGAGTTTGAATTGCATTTTGTGTTGCAGTCTGATGTGAATACTGTATGTTTTGCCGATGAAAGTGGCCATCTTATTTATTCCGGGAGTGATGATACTTTCTGTAAGGTAAATCTTACTCTTACATATGGTATTTGTAGTTGGGATCAATTGCACTTTTCCGCCCTTGTCAATGGGATCAGTTCAATTTTCCCTTAAACTACTAAATGAAGCTGCTAATTCAGCAGCCGGTGTCCCCCTGCCTTCTAATATAATATACACTCATAGTGCTGGAAGAAATACAACTTATTTGTAGGTTTGGGACAGACGTTGCTTTGTTGCTAGAGATAAGCCAGCTGGGGTCCTTATGGGACATCTTGAGGGAATTACATTTATTGACAGCCGTGGCGATGGCCGTTATTTAATATCAAATGGTAAAGACCAAAGTATCAAACTTTGGGATATCCGGGGAATGTCTTCCAATGCTACATGGTATGATCAGTTTCTGGCTTCCCGTGGTGACCTTAAAATTTGTCTTGTATTTGTGAAGTTGTGATCTCTATCATAATATATGGCTTCCCATGATGCGGTAATATCAGTCTTTCATCATTGGTGTTTTGCTCTTGATCTAATTGTGATTATATTGAATTCTCTCTTTCTTGATACTGATGCTGAAGTATGGTTATCCAAAATAAGAACAAAAAGGGGGAAAAAGCAAATACAAGAAATGATGCAGAAGTTATTTTATGTTAATATAAGACTTGGGCAAGTTGTGAGATATTAAGAATCTTTATTTGTATCATATGTAAAAAAACATCTATAAAATTATTTCAGAATCACTTTCATGATTTTTGGCGAGCAAAACTGATTTTAATCTCTATTTGTTGAGTACCTAAATCTTATGCACATTTATGGGGCTAAAAGCAATTGATTATAATATAAAGGTGAACAAACTAGGAACAGGATTTTTGTTATATAGAAGTTTATAGGAAATGCATGAATTGGATACAGGAGAGGTATAGATTTTCTTTGTACGGGTTTGGGAATCCCAAAATTGCTTGTCTATGGTGATGGTCCTATGTTGTTCACCAACTAATAACAGAGTATGAATCTGAAATATGATCTTTTTCCATGCATCATTCACCCCAATGGACTAGAAGCTACATGAAATGTGAAACATGTTTTTTGATAGGTGGAGCACTGCTATCATAATTGTGGAATGATGCTCTAGACCAATGGCACCATTGATAGAAAATTGTTACTTTATTCCAAAAGATATTAAAACCCAAAGCACCATACACATGAAGGAAAACCAAGTGGATCATACTTTGACTCATTTACTTTTTTTATTTTTTGATAAGCGGAGGTTGAGGGTATGGGGACTCGATCTCTGGACATCCTCATGAGAGGGGGGCAAATGCCATTAGGCTACAAGTCCATTGGCACCTTCACTCATTTGCTTAATTTCATTATGTGAACAGACAACTTTAGTTCAATGAGAGGTTGAGTTATGGATAAAATCTCACTCTGCCAGTGGATTTGTTTGCATCAAACTAAGGATTCCCATAAGGTCTAAAAATATTTTTCACTTGCCCCTTTTCCACAGTGAAGACAATATATCCAATCTCTCTCCTTCATTTCAGCAATCCAGGTTTTAAGAGTTATGAATGGGACTACAGATGGATGGACTACCCACCACAGGCAAAAGAAGTGAAACACCCGTGTGATCAGTCGGTGGCTACATATAGAGGTCATTCGGTCTTGCGAACTCTTATTCGCTGCTACTTCTCCCCAGCATACAGGTAAACCTCAACCATAGTTCCTCTAATACAGAGCTGTTTGTTTGATGCTAGTTGGGCTTGGTCAACCAGAATCAATAGGCCTGTCTGTTAAACATAGACTTGATTGACCTACTTTTTCTCATTGGCATCAATTTTGAATAAATATACGGAATAGTTTTGTAAAACTTGGTTTCCCCTACAAGAATTTTTTTCCTTGACTCCCCCCCCCCCCCCCCCCCCCAATACTGACACTGGTTCATAGTGAAACTTACGAATGAATTTCTTGAAATTTGCAGCACCGGTCAGAAGTACATCTACACTGGATCTCACAATTCATGTGTTTATATATACGATTTGGTATGTAATCCACTATCATTTTCTACATGTTTTATTTTCTATGAGTAATTCCCAAACAGAGTTAATGGATAAGGCTAAAGATGATGAGGGTTTGCAGCTTCTTGACCTTTTCTATGCTTGTTTGAGAAGAGATTGAAGATCACCAGTTATGAGAAACATTGGTTGTTAGATGTACTCTTTTGGATGATAAAAACTTCATGCTGGCTTATTCTAAAATGTCAACAAGTAGCAGCAACTCATCACTGAACTGATGCCATGGTTGGATGATGTCTTTGATCCACAAATTGATGGTAAAAGTGCAAAGTAACCTGAAGATCTCATATAACTAGCTGAACTGATATCTTTGTGGCCACGTCTAAAGTTATAGCTTTCACAATTTTTAAATTGATTTTTATGTTATACTCAGTTGCTGAACTCTGGCTATTGTTGACAGTAGTTTGGTAATTATTTGTAGGTAAGTGGAGCCCAAGTTGCTACACTCAAGCATCATAAATCACCTGTAAGAGACTGTAGTTGGCACCCTTACTATCCAATGCTTGTTAGCTCCTCTTGGGATGGGGATGTTGTCAAATGGGAGTTTCCCGGGAGTGGTGAAGCACCGGCCTACTTGAGCAGGAAGGGGGATCGGAGGAGACATATTTATTGAAGATCACTTGTTATGTGGGCAAGCTATTTTGATATGATTTGGTAAATTCATGTTGTTTGCACATTGGTTCAAGTTATTTTTCAGCATCATCATATAAGGTGTAAATAACAAGCAATATGAACTATGAATAATACTCATATTAACCATGTCAGTTGTACATATATACCATTCTCATACTGTCATCTTAATATTTGTATAGAATTCAATGAATAATGAATCGACAGATGGCTTATTCCAAAGACCTCAGTTGAATATGCTGTACACTTTCTTAAGACATTCTACATTTTGCATTCGAAAACATCAATACTGATTGATACACTTGTACACACTAACAAAGAATGAAAGTAGGTGACAGTTGGATATTATGAAACAAATACATTCTAAATTTTTTCTATTAAATAAAAAATATATGTTATTTGGATCTATTTTATAATAAAATTAGTTTTATAATTCAATATATTACATTAATCAATCTCAATTTATAGATTTATTTTGTGGAATCTCTTTATCTCTAAAGTATTTATTTAAAAATAATTATATTTTCCTATAGAAAAAGGAAGACTCAGATGAAAGAAAGAGTCATAGGAATACGAGTGACCCACAAACTTTGAATAAAAAATCAGCCTCAACTTTTTGGTTTCCTGGTTAACCAAGCATCTTTGAGTGTCCTTGTAATTAAGAAATTATTAAAGCTAAACTAAAGGCTTTGGCATGCGTAACTTGCAGTGGGCTGTACGTTCTAATGAAAACCTCAAGTACATTTTACCAATCATATATTTGAAAAAAAAAAAAAAAAAAGTCATCAATGGAATGGCTAAATTCGAAAGATATAGAGCATCCTAGACTGATATTAAAAATTAAAAAAAAAAAAAAAAAAAGGATAGTGAGTAGAACATGTCCAAGAGAGTAGTTTCATCGAGCATTTTGAAATGAAAATGCTATACATCAGCCACTATTCACTTCTACACATTATACCTATAATTTTTTTTTTCTTCATAGAATGTGGATTGTGGAACAGTGAATAATGACTGATGAGGAGAATTTTTCTTTCGGAAGTATATTCTTTCTCTGATTTTAGAAAGCTAAGAGAAATATTTTGGAATGATTACCAAGATCTTCGTCACTTTGTCTGGCCCAACTGTGTGATGGCTATCTATTATTTTGAAGAGTGGCCCTTGGAATAATGAGTCAAAAAATAATAATAATTAAAAAAAAGTGAAAAAAAAAATAAAAAGAAAGGAATTGAGGGGCCCTACATAGGTGATGGTTAAAGATTTTTAGAGAAGCAACACGAGTAAGCTATAATATAAACATAATCAATGTGGATTCCTACCAGGGAACTAAAACCTTGGAGAAGTTGGAGAGTAGAGACTCTTTTTCTTTAGAATAATGAAGGGAGAATAAAAGCAAAAGGGCCCCCACTTTAGGTGGGTAGACCTAGACCCATCTCATATGTTTTAGACACAGTTTCTTGATTTTGCCTTTCTGCACAAGTTTCTGTTCTTTTTGTTATTGTAACACTCATTTTCCAAAAATTTTATGAATTCTTTTGCACACACCATTTTCACTCATCTACCTTTGATAAGTTGAAGAATTCATCATCTCATGACGTGGTATTAGATAATAAGTTTACAAGTAAAATATAATAAATAGTTTTCAATCATTTAATACTACATCATGAGATGATCAGAAGATGATGATAATTGAGATAATGAATAGCATTACTCAAAGAAAACTCTAAGAGAGAGAGAGATATGAAGATAATATGCTCCAAAGCAGAGTCTCCAAGAGCCATTAAAAAAATTAAAGGTTTTGACCTTCGGTTCCAAAAGAGGTCATCATTGGAGTCATGGGGAATGCGTTTTGACACCTTTTGGCACGTGCTAAGTTGTACATCTCCCCAACCCAACAACCACAGACACCCAAATCAATGAGTTAAAAAAGCCTTCTTAGATTTTTACCTTTTGTGGTATCTGCTAGCTGGTTTTGCTTTCTTTTATGTGCCACCCCAGCTTCAACCTCAGCTCTATCTATCCCCCACCTAATCTCATTTCCTTGCCTATCCCCACCTAAGGCCTCAATTGTTTCAAACTGTCATCATAGTCTCTTTGATGGATGATTCGAGTTGTTTTCTGCAAATGTATGGAGTTAAGTGGACCAATCTGGTTAAGGGGCCTTCAAGTTAGGGATGATTGTTTGTTAGTTTTCTCATTTTCTCATCTGGCTTATGGCTCAAGCTAGCTGGCCCCCAATTATTGTGTGTATAATATACATTTGCCAGAAACCCGTGCATGCAAAAAGCCGAAAAGAAGAGGTGCAGCAGTGAAAGTTCCCCCACAATGCCTCTTTGTTGTCGCATAAAAAAGGGAAAGGAAATACAACAAAGTTGGAACTCGTCTATACAACCATATGATGTATCTTTCTCTCACTAAAATTACATCTTATTTCATTAGCATTTTTGTGTATATGAGTTATGTTATATACAGTCATTTTTACATACATTTTATACACCTCACTGATGTGATTGTCAAAAATAGTTATTTTATATTAAAAAAAGTGACGCAGCCAATCATATGAGTGCATACGGAGTACGTAAAAATGATTGTATAAAAATGACTGCATGTAGAATTTTTGTAAAAAGAAAATTGAAAAAAAAAACATAAAAACATTAACTATGATATTAAAAGACGCACACCAAATACCAAAACATTAGTAGTAAAAAACTAAATAACAACAAAAAAAACTACATCAAATAGCTTGCACTGTTTTTTTTTTTTTTTTTTTTTTTTTTTTTTTTTTTTTTTAATATCTAGCTATCATTCCTCCTTATTCTAATTTTACCAATCTATAATATCCCCAAAAATAATAAATGAATCAAGCCCACCACCTGGCACCAACAAAATTTAGCTTGAAAAATAAATAATCAGTGTGTACCATCTCTTCCCATTCTGCCCCCAGGATATTCTCCTGAATTTCCAAATTTACCCCTTCCACTCGTTACACTGCGTGGTAGGCCTCGTCTTCTGTTTCCCAGCCTTCAACGGGCATGGTGCCTGTACGGGCGGAACCATACAATTATACTGCAGACACAAGGAGCTGCTCAAAGGAATGTCAGCCGTCGGATTGATCGGCATACCCGTAAGATAATTGTGCTGCAAATACAGTATCTGTATACTGGCAGCCAGCAAGCGATCCACGAAGCTACCCGGTACCTGACCCGTGAACCGGTTATTGTTCAGGTAAAGGTTCTGTACAGTAGAGAGCATTGGAGAGATTCTCCCGGAAAGCCTGTTGTAGCTAAGATCAACGGTCGAAATCGTGACCTGGTCCACCGGTTGAACCGGGCCGAAAAAGAGATTGCGTTGTAATTGGAGGCTGCTGATTGGGAAGGTGAAGATCCGACCCGGAATCTTACCCGTGAATTGGTTCATGCTCAGGTCGAGGTAATTGAGCTGGTTGAGCCGGGTTAAGAGCCCGTCCACGGGCCCACTGAGCCGGTTCCAGGAGAGAGAGAGGTATTGGAGAGAGGGAGGTAGGGAAGCCGGAGGAAGCGAACCGGTGAGAACGTTGTGCTTGAGGTCGAGCCGGGTAAGTGTTCGGGACAGAAACGGAGGAACCGAACCGGAGAGGCGGTTGTGGCAGAGGATGAGGTTGGACAATTCCGGTAAGGTTCCAATGGGCCGCGGGATTGTTCCGTCGAACTGGTTGTAGCTGAGGTCCAGCGTCCGCAGGCTCCGTAACTCGCCGAGAGAGGGCGGAATCCCACCGGAGATGAAGTTCCGGCTGATCGCTAGGAACCGGAGCCTTTTCAACTGGGAGATCGAGTGTGGCAGGGCCCCAAAGATTCTGCCGGGAACGACGGAGAACTCCGCCAGCGCAGAAAGTTTCCCAATCGCCGGGTCAATCCGACCGGTCAGTCCTGGCGAGCCGGCCCTCGGGTCACCCAGGTTGAGCGCAATAACCTTATCGGAATCACAGTAAACCCCGGCGAAGTTACACGGATCGGACGTGAAGTCCCATGCAGCGAAGAAGTTCGAACCAGGCAAGTCGCTCAAAGCTTTCCTGATCGATTGCAGAGCCAGAAAATCAATCGGGTCCAAAATCGCAAACACCCAAGAGTTATTACACTGCAACAAACACAAAGTAAGCACAATGCAAACCCTCAAACCCCTTAAGTCAGCCATGGAAGAAGTGGCTACTGAGCTAGTGAATGTGGGGGCTTTATAGCTATAGGACCGTGAGAGATGGTTGAATGGGGAATACTTTTCCGTGAGAGGACCGACCGATTTCTCGTGGGTAAGGGCGTGAAAGCTTTTATTAATGGCGGAACCACCAGCATCAAAAAGAGAGAACTTTTCGAGCTGTTGGCTTGGAAAGCAAGCTATGCTTGAATCTCCTTGATGAAGCTTCTTCAAGGGTCTAGTTCTCTGCCTACACACTCTCTCTCACTCAATGTGCTTGCTTTTTCATTATGTTGGCTTCGGAAGGAAGATGCAATGACTGCTCTGATACTTCTGTGTCTCTCTCTCTCTGGTTTGCGAAGCTCAGGCACATTATATTATTTTACTATATCTATCCTTGAGTAATTCATTTCTTTATTGGGAAGAGGTTCGGGTGGGCAAACGGTTGTCCGAGCCTACGTGGAGGGTGATGAACCTGAGGTTCGGGTGACAGGTCACGGGGTTCGGACGGAGATGTAGAACACGTGAGTGACTGTGGTTAATGTGTCCGGGTTAAGGGTCACCAGCGGTGGCACCCAGCTGAGTCTCATTGGCATGTGAAAGTCGACACGTAGGCAGTCGACGTGGTTTGCGGGGTACGCTGGGAAGGAAAGTAAACGACAGGGGCGAGGCTGTCCTGGGGACACTTTGTGCGTCGTCGTATCAAGATGCTACTTTAATTAGGTTGTCGTTTCTTTCAAACTCACAAGCTACTTTTGTGCAATTTAGGTCACTAGGACAAATTAAAGAAAGGGAGGCGAAAGCCAAGGAGTTTCTTGTTGCATTTCAAGTCTTTTAGCGAATAGCCGTTTGATTTGGGTTTAGTACTTGACTAGTCTTTCCCCTTTTTTTCTTTTTTTTAGTGTTCAATCATTTAATTTGATCTCACTAAGGTTTTGTTTGGTTTTATCGTTGGTCTCAACGCATCTCATCTCATCTCAACAATTAAACATCATTCAAATAAAAATATTTTTTAATTTTTAATTTTCAACTTTTTCATATAATCATTATTTTATAATATTATTTTTGCAACCGACATCCCCCCGTGCTTCAACTCTGCAATAAACAGTATGTTCACACATTAATTTGTAAGTAGAATAACTAATCAGCTTAGACTAAACTCTATAAACTATTTTTCATCTATATATAATATTATAAACATATTATATATATATATATATATATATATGATATTTTGGGGGGGGTTGGGGTTGGGTGGTTGAGATTAATTCATGCTTATAAGATTTAATGTGCTAATTATAATTAGTTGGTATTAATTATTTATGTATGGCAGCCAAATTTTTACACATATTTTATGAACAGTTTAGGTTAATGCAAATGCATGCATGCATGCATGGGATGGACCCAATCAAACCGCAACCATGCATGCATATATATACACTTCTGATTCTGTGTTTGTGTTTAAGATCAATGGATGTATAAGTTTATGGACATATTAATTAGACCAAAGCTCTTCCAACCACAATTCTAGTAGTTTATGTCCTTTTGTCCTCGGAAGCACGTGCTTTTACGATTTCCTGTAATTTGTTTCCAACCACTCAATGAAGCTTCCTCCTTTAATGCACAATTGATTAATTAATCGTCTCTTCAAAGGCATAAAATGCTGTAATATAAAAAAAATAATAATAATAATGTTATACACCACACTGCCATCTCACTTTTATC
The DNA here is from genome assembly GCA_022457165.1 of Juglans mandshurica. Classification (NCBI taxonomy): domain Eukaryota; kingdom Viridiplantae; phylum Streptophyta; class Magnoliopsida; order Fagales; family Juglandaceae; genus Juglans; species Juglans mandshurica. The sequence continues at coordinate 23,839,740 of CM039623.1, forward strand.
TTACTAAGTAAGATATGACATATTCATCACCATTGGATAATAAAGATGCATCTAATAAATGATCATTTAATGGTGATAAATATTTCACATCTTATTTAATGGGACGAAAGTGAGATGGTAGTATGGTATATAGAATTTTCTTTAATAATTTAGTACGAGGCAATAAATTCTCACACTAAATAAGAGTAATTTTACATACAACCGTGAAGTGCGTAAACGCCGCGTAATCGCTTTGAAAAATAGTATGGTCCACTATTAAAAAATTTATTTTTTTACGTGGGTCCCATGTTTTATTCACTTTTTTCAAAGCGATTACGCGACGGTTACACAATTCACGGTTGTAAATATATTTTCTCGTTTTATTATGTGTTTTTTTTAAAGTTTTTTTATATAGATTTTTTTTATAATTTTAAATATTTTGAAAAAATAAAAAAAAATCATAATATCATTAAAAAAAACTTCCTTAATCACGAACTAAAATAAAAAATCATAAAAAAAATATTTTTTTTATTTTACTTTGTGATTAAGGAAGTATTTTTTAAAGTTTTTTTTTTTTACTTTCTAATTAAGGAAATGTTTTTAATGATGTTTTAAATTTATTTTATTTTTAAAAATATTAAAAAAAATTAAAAATTTTTTATAAAAAATAACTTAAAAAAATATAAGAAAAAAAACATGCTAGAACCCAGCGAATGCCCCAACAGGAGTTCTAGCATCGTCCTTTTGCAAAATTCCACTACTGCTGAGGTTGTCAAACAGCCAGGAGGTACTATACTCCTGTACAGTGTAAACCAAACGGGAATACCGTGTCAAAGGGTGTAGAAAACCTTTTCACCACTTATTATTATTCTAATGTCCCGCTTGGAATTTAGATTTTAACTTAATTTAATCTAATTTTAAATTGAGTCTAATATCTAAATATTTAACTCTCAAATAACTAAACTCATCTCAACTCAAAATCTCTTTACATGTGGGACTCATAACTTTTTTTTAACTCAACACCTATTTATATGTAAGATCCATAACCTTTTTCAACTTTCCTTAAATATATCTAAATTCACCTTAACATCCAATTAATACATCTACACTTATCTTAGGTGGGCCTCACAAAATTCACTTTATCATCTCAACTTACTATTATTTATAAAGAATTCAACTCATCTCAACTCAGCTTAACATCTAAATGGGTTTTATTCTCTCTTGTGTGGAGTTAATTAGGGTGTCAAATGTTTGAAAATTTAAATACAAAAATAAAAATAATAAATCACATATTAATTAAATGAAAGTATGTAGTATAAAGTTTCTTTGTAGGCTATAGCACTTCTCGTTTGAATAATATTAATGAATAGATGGAATTTCTCTTCAAATTAAGTTGGAGGAAATTTCTTCAGATTTCTCTATAAAAATGATAAGTGTGCTTCTTACGTTATCATAGACATGATAAATTTATAGTTTGGAAGAAAACTCTATATATCTTTACTAACTATATATATACAAAACTTTTATGTATAGTCACTTTTGTATACTTTTTATGCACTATATTATTGTGATTGGTTGCATTATTTTTTTAATATAAAATAACTATTTTAACCAATCACATCAATAAAATATGTAAAAAATACGCAAAAGTAATTATATATAGTAAAACTCATATATATATATATATATATATTTTTTAAGTAAATGAATGAACATGATCATTAACTATGTTAAATAAAAAAGTTGATGATTTTCTTCGTTCACTTAATTTTAAGGTGACAAATCTAAAGAGTTTTTCAATGAATATAAGTACAACTCCAAATATTCAATAGTTTGATTAAGAGTAATATTAGATATAAATTTCAAATAGACAAGTTTCATACAAGTTTTTTATAAAATAATAGGTTTTACTAATAAATAATAATTTTTTTATATTTTTTTAAGGTAGAGTCTACTTTTTTACAAAGATTTATATGAGACTTATCTATTTAGAGATTGTACAAATTATTTCTTTTTGATTAATTTGACATCAGTTGAGAGGCCAGCTAGCTACAACGTACATCCGTGGTTAAAAATAAATAGTAACCAATACTGTAACTTTCAATTATTATGTTCTCTCCCACATGCAGAATGGTTTGGTACGTACGTACCTAATTAGGAAACCATACAAGATAGGAATTAAATACAAGCATTGCTAGGGAGCTGTACGTATTATAGGAAAACTACTTATTTGTGGTCAGTTAATTCTAGTAAAATGATTATTTATAGTTAAAATAAGTCTGTTTTAGTCATAAATAATCTTTTTGTTACAAATAAATGGTCACAAAAGTCTATTTTTCTTATAGTGACGTACGTTGTAATAATTAATGCAAAAGAACATGTCGTAAGTTTGGTTCCAAATATTAATAGAGAGAAAAGCTGGAAGCGTATATATGCATATTATAAAGTACTACGTACTTAAGAAAATTTCACCAGTTCAACCAATAGCATTTAGTTTTGCATGGAAGCAGATAAATAGAGATGAGCAACTCCCTTGTCGTGTCACGTGATCATGTCCCATGCAGCCCCACCATTGTTGAACTTAACTCATTGGCAACTAATGGCAAGGGGATGGGTGAAGAATTCACCAACCCCAACAACCGATAGAACTGCAACTCATGATAGGGATTTATGCATGCATGCATGGGAATAATATCAATATCAATATCAATATCAATATCAGTATCAGTATGCATGCATTGCGACGTTCCAATATCATTTATTCATGGTTTTTGGGTGTTTAGGCTCCAATTGGATACAAAATTATCTCCGATTCATCTCAATTTATTTTATCTAGTTATTACAATTTTTTAAAAAAATTTTATTATAAATCAGCAACTGTTCCCATATAGCTTTTCATAAGATGTGGGAATATTTTTTATAGGGTATACGGGCATTTTCATAGGATATAGGGTGTGGAATAGTAAATAGTAACTGATGAGAATAATTTTTCTTTTTTAAATTTACATACAAAATATAATAAATAATTTAACTTTTTTAAATCTCAAAACAATAATAATATTAAAAAATAATATTTTATTTAATTTTTAACTTTTATCTCAATTTAACCAACTTGACGAATAGTTTATAACAATATTTTATTATATGGATTTTGGGGGTTTAGAGGCTAGCTTTTGTTATTACGTTCGTAGCTTTTGCTTCTGTAGGTACTTGCTCGATCGGCATGTGTGTTTATGTAACTTCCTTGTGTTGTCCTTTTCCTCCAGCCACGCTATACTTCCTTACCACGAGCCTTCCAATATTACATGATCGAGTATGATTCTCGGATCATTAATTTGTCTTCAACGTCACCTTCATCACTAAAAATAAATCAAATATTACATAAAAATATTCAAGTAAAGTATGTACATCAATAATATATATATATATATATATATATATATATATGCTTATATATATATATATATGCTTATAATATATCAAGGATGGCCACCCATTCTAAGGGATATAGTTCGACCACTCGAAGACAGTGTTTGGGTTGGGCTAACCACCCTAGCTACTATAACTAGGGTGGGCTAACCACCCTAGTTATAGCAGCTACCTCATGGATGCATGGTAGGCCGGCAACAACCACGTACCTTGTGGTGGTTTTGATCCACCCATGGCCACCACCTATACCATCAGTGACGGGGGCGGGGCCGTGGCTAGAGGGGGGGAAGGGCTGTGTAAAAAAAAAAAAAAAAAAGGAATTATGGTAACTAATTTTTTTTCCTATTTTATTTCAATAAATTAAAATAAAATATATTATTTCTCTTTTAATACTTGTAATTATCTTGATGAAATACATTTAATAAAAAACTCCATATTCACTAGATAGCTAGCTCTACGGTAGTATGTAATTGTGCTACTTAAAAACTTTTAGATATGTTATTACTCTATACATTATTTAGTGAAATACAAAACTTAGTTTATGGTTTGCATATACTTATATAAATTGTAATCGCTTTTTTAATATATATATATATATATATGTATAATAAATTTTGAAGAATAATCTAATTTAGTGCAACCTTATTGAAAAATTGTAGAATTCTTATATATATATATATATGATTTGAGGGTGTATTCTTATATCATTTATAGTGTCCTATTAAACTGAGTTTAATTAAGTAACCCTCTATCTTACATGACAGTTAGTCTGATCTATTATTATTTTGCACTCACAGTCCATTATGCTTATATGATCACACTAACCACCAACTATGGGATCGATTTTTCTTTTATCATTTTTAGAAAATATATAAATTATATTAGACAATGTGACGTCAATATAATAGAATAACATTAAATATAGCATTTTCCAAATATTAACACCTTCATCTCACTCTAATCCATATATTGTATTAATTAATTAATGTGGTATAGTATTCTAAGAAAAAACAAGAAATTATCTTGATGGACAATACCACATTGGTACAATATGATGAGAGCTGTGAGATATGAGTTCAGAATATAACATAACTAGCCTGGTTTGTTTTCGTATATGAGATGAGATGAGTTGAGATTAAAGTTGAAAATTGAATAAAATATTGTTAGAATATATATTTTTTTAATATTATTTTTGTCTTGAGATTTGAAAATTTTGAATTGTTTATTTTATTTTGTGTGAGAATTTGAGAGAATTGTAATGATTAAATGAGATGAAACACTTCTTATATCCAAACACGGGTCTAGATGTTGCCTACTATTTTAAGCTAAAACAAACTGATCATTGAATACACAAATAAACCATGCATTAAGATCATATAAGAGGGTTGAATATATATGATATCTGTTACAACAACCAAGTATATGAGTGAGGAATCCAAGACATTATATATTAAAAATATTTATCCTATAATAATTTGTAATTAATCTTCCCTTGTCAAAAGGGCTCTACAATCAGCAAGATCAGTAGTTTGCTGATCAATGCATGCATGAGGATCGTAAATTTGGTCTCAGGATGAAACCAGAAAATGAGGTTTATACAATACGCCATATATAGCATCATTTGTCCATGTTGTATTATAATAAAAGCAACCCAATTTAGCGATCAAACAAAAAACCTTTAAATACGTTGTTCTATTTCGAGCGAGGCAGACCAGACCGTAGACTCCACATGGACTCTCTCAAAATGTTTCCAGATAGCATTTTCTTATCTTGAGATGGTTACTCTTCTGTGGTCGTATTTATTCTTACATATTAAAATGTCTGAGAGAGAGTTTTAGTGCATGCAGCTGGCAGCCTCGTGCACTTTAAAACTCTCTCTCTCTCTCTCTCACAGCTGGCAGCCTCATGCACTAAAACTCTCTCTCTCTCTCTCTCTCTCTCTCTCTCTCTCTCTCTCTCTCTCTTAATCTAATGGCTAATCCTATGATGCACAGCCCTCGACAAAAAAAAAAAAAAAAAAAATTCCCAAATAGAAGAGAGGGGTTATAGAATGACCATTGTAAGCTTGATGAACAACATTCTTGTTGTCATGCTATATATGATTTTCCCCCTGGTTTTGGAAGTTAGAATCACTCCAAATTGGGTTACGGGAACACACTACATGGCCTTCTCATATTGTGATGATGTGGCATGTATGGTAATGTGGAATGACTTGTGGACTCATTCGGTCTACAGCATATTGAGGCAAGAATATTAGGGGGAAATCATTTTACTACAACAACAACATACAAGTTTAGTTCTGGCAAATCAGGGTTTGTAATTCCAAGCTTTTCTTGCTTGAATGAAATGGAATAGAGAGCCCAGACACAAGGGCTGGAAATCCATAGAAATGCTGATAACTATTCCTCAGCTGGTTGTTATTTGAGATTTTCTGAGTCAAATCTCCATCATTTAGGCACTTGAACTAAAGGTCAATCACTCCATCCAGAAATGTCAGGTAATTAACAAGATGCCCTGGCAAGGAACTAACAAAGAAACTATACTATAGATGTATATCTAGAGAAACATCCCATTAAAATGGGACCATCATGGCCTCGGTAGCATGCTCAATGACTGAGCAAGCTGCTGCAATTGTTACAACCGTCTCAGGACCACAGCCATTATAAAATTCTACACTGCTTTCAATCACCTTTAGTGCCATGAATTTGTGCAGTGTATATAAAAGTTAATTGCTAACATGAACCTGTGATTCTTGGAGGCTTGCAAATGAAAATTCCCCTTCACCCATCAAAGAAAGAAACACGAACATTAGCCATGCATTTTTAAATCCGTGGGTAGCAAAAACAACGTTTGGAAAAGTCCAACCATCTGATCAAAGAAATATAAAAGAAACTCTGAATGGTGGACAGGAACAGAAACAAACTATACGTTCTGTAGAAAGGCAGAACTGTTTACTCACATTAGCATTTTCCTCTCGTATAAGCTTTGAACATAAATCTTCGTAAGTCTGAGAATATACTTTCTACATTAATATAAATAATCTGTAACATCAAATCCTTCACTTCTTTTTCCTGCCTTTATGGGATAAGATCAAGACTACCCACCAGCAGCTCGGATCTGTTGCTCCAGCTACAGTGATCAAACAGAGAGAAGTAATTATTTGTAAAATACAGATCATAAGCTAATGTTAAAACAAACCATATAATCAGTCAAGGCTGATGTTCAAGGATGCTTTCGAGCGTCTTCAGGGAAGAAGCATTCAAAGAATTCTCCCTTCAATGATTTGGCATCATGGGATGAAACACATAATCAATGCTCAAACCATGATGGGGTTTTAAAAGGCCAAAAAATGAAATTTCAATGATTTTTTTAGCATACAAGAGGTTATTTTCCTCTTGAAGAAGTATTACTATATGGACATATTTCCTGGTCCACTGGAGGATCGAAAACATTCTTGAACAAAATACCAGCTTCCTTCAACAGAAGTATAGAATTACCCTGAATAAATACTCAAGCTGGTTTTTCAGTACAGAGTATTCAAATTGCAGTTTCCGTGTACATCTCAAACACCTGCACCAAACAATCTTGTGTCATTCTGGTTCTGAACAACAATTTGTTCATTAGCCCAATTCATCATGTTTAGGATTGTGTGAAGGAACTTTTTCAATATTTCGGTCTCCTCCAAGAATGTTTTCTAGCACGAATATCTTGTGATGCTAATTGTAGTCAATTTGATCAGATTAAAATAATGTGAGGTAGGTAGGAACCTAAGGTTTAGCAATTTGAAAATTGGGGTTTCCTCTATATGATCTTAAATGTGGGAACCTTGAATTTACATTACATATTGGAACATATGATTTTTGGGTTGTGATCAAATTGATCGAATGAAAGTTAAGGAATTTGTAGCTCCAAAATTGGGATTTAATGTTCTCCAGTCATTCATATTCTGGTGCAAGATCCACACGATTCTTATCTTTTATCTTTCAATTGTGACATTAAGATTGTCAAGTAATCTTTTAGCTTCTGAATGGACTATGAAGCCCATAGATGTCTGGGCCTAGTAATGAGTTACTATTATCAAGGAATAAATGTTGCCGGTCCAGAGTCTATCAACTGAAAAAACAAAGAGAATTTTTTTTAGAGTTTATTTAAATTTATGATATCATTCAAAGAAAGACCTAAATTATATTCAAAATATTAGAAATTCAAAGAGCAACACAATCCACACGACTCTCAACTTTTATCATTCACTTGTTACACTAAGATTGTTAGGTAATCTTTTGGGAATATTAGAAATTAGTCCCTGCATTAAAAAAAAAAAAAAAAAAAATTGATCCTTATGTTTTGTGATTTTTTTAGATGGTTCTTCCATCAAATTTTCAATGAAAATTTAACCAAAATGCAGATGTGGCATGCCAAGTGGGTCATTATGGACATGTGGAATGTCACGTATTCAACAAAAAAAAAAAAAAAAGTAGAAAAAACATTAAAATATGTAAAAGAAAATTTCAAAAAGGCAAAATAAATAAAATTCAAGCAATTAGGAAGTCATAAAAACATAAAATAAAATAAAAAAATCCGAAAAAGATAATTATAATATAAAAAACCCAAAAAAATAAAAGACTTCAAAAATAAAGCTAAAAATATAAACAAAACAAAGCATAAAATGTAAATATAAAAAATGACTTAAGGAGTGGTTTGGATTCAGAGATGAGTTGAGATGGTTTATGAATAGTAGAATAGAAGTTGAATTATTTATTATATTTTGTGTGGAAATTTGGAAAAGTTATTTTGAGATTTGAAAAAGTTGAATTGTTTATTATATTTTGTATAGAAATTTGGGAAAGTTGTAATGATAAGATGAAATGAGTTGAGATGAGTTGAGGTGGGTTGAGGTGGGTTTTGAATGCAAACGACTCCTAGATAGAATGCAATAAGATTATAAGAAAAATTAATAAATCATAAAAATAAAAGAAAAAAAAAATAAAAAAAATAAAAGAAAAAGAAGAAAAAAGGCACATTAAAAAAAATCATCAGGAAAGGTTTCCCCCTCAGTTCCTACACCTTGCGAGGCAGGAGTTTGTGTTTCCTTGCCCACCCACTAGCCCCGTGTAGGGAGCCCCCAAGTGGGAGGGAAATGCGGGAGGATGGGGACCTGCCTTACACCGTGGGTGCAGGATGGAATTGGGGGTACACCTCCCACATAATTTTCTTCTTTCTAAATTTTGTTTTTTTAATGACCATTTTTTAAATAATCACAAAACCTACAAAATGTTCTTTTTTGAAACCCAAGATCCTTTTTTTTTAAGTGGTGTAAATCCAAAAAATAATTTTTAATGTCCCTAACCTTTTAGCTTCTGAATGGACTATGAAGCCCATAGTCTTGGCCAAGTAAAACAAATGTTGTCAGCTCAAATCCTATGAAATGAAAAAATGGTAATTAAGTTTTTTGAGGATCAACCTTATCTTATGAGATCTTTCAAAGAAGACCTAACTTATATTCAAAACATTAGAGTAACACATCTCTAAGGTCTCGCAAAAATGACCAACTCATGATTCTGAGTGAAAAGACACTGCCAGCTGCAGCTAAAAGGAATGCATCTGGGTCTTATCCATATATTGAGTGAACCCTAAAAACTCTCCACATTTGAAGACTTTTGGACAATTAATCCAGAATCCCTAAAGAAAGAAAGGAACTATAATCCCCTCATTTTAGTTACTTTTTCAATAAATCATTGCCTTAAGTGAATTAAGTAAATTGTCCAAGACTAGAGCATTTCAACAAACATTTGCTACAGTCAGACATCAAGGACTTCATGATTATGGACATAATCAACAATGCACAGACTAGTCCAGAGATTTTTTGGAAAAAAAAAAAATCAAATAGACAATGGATCAGTTCTGAGAATTTTATGGCGCATGAGAAATGGGAAGGAAATAAGAACTGCACCATGAGAATGAAGATAACTCACTCTTCAAGGTTCTGTGCCTCACAGTAATTTCTGAACTCGATGCACACATTTTTAACTCTCATGGCACCGATGCTGAACGACATAGGAAGATAGAAGGCAAATGTTCAAATTAACATTTTAAAATATTAAACCAAGCAAACAATTAAATAAACACACTAGATGCAAAACCATATTATGTATAGGATGTAATCTTAATTTTGAAATACAAACAGATCCAGTTTCAGATTCTTCCTAGTACCATATAAGCAATACCAAGGAAGTAACTGCGCACATCATAGCCATTTCCAAGTGTTTGGAGAATTTAATTCAGCACAAGATAAGATAACCACATCAGGCATTTTAAAAAACGGGAAAGAAACAAAAAGAGTGTAAAGGAGAAAATCAGCAAATACCTGGCACTACTCCCCTTGAACTGATGAACATGGGCATCTACCTGTTTGAAATCCACAACTTTCTGTTCTCTACGCAAGTGAAAAAAATTCAATTCAAATTTTCCACTATTAGTGAAGCATTTTCCTTCCAGTCAACAACAAAATGTAAATAAATAAACCCACTCTCTCCAAACTCAACCATATAGATTAGATCAAATACTCACAGAGCTCTGGCCATATTGTTGAGGAGTTTTTCAGAATCATCAAAGAAAATAGACACAACCTCGATCACAAAATCTGGGCTGCTCTCGTCTTGCAGTTTCTGAAGTTGTTCAAACTGGTCGTCCAAATATCCCTTCTCTCCAACAAAAACCCATCATCAGAATTCCTCTAGTTTAAATTCTGCTTGTCTCAATTGTAAACGGGTTAATTTCCGGGAGACTTTGAAAGACTTATTTGTTTTGATCAATTTTAAGTCTATACGTATGGAAGAAAAACATAGTATGTCATCAATTTCATCTGGGCAACAAGATATTCGTTTTATTATTCCTCCAGGAAAAACTAATCTATTCCCAAATCAAAAATCCCAGAAAGAATTTCCAAAGAAATAAACAGATGCTTAACAGAACAAAACCCACCCACCAAGAGATCCTTTTCACAAAATCATATTTTGAACAAATGATGATGATGATAAAAACTGACCTCCTTACGCAGAAAAGCCGAGTGTTCAAGCCACTGTCTCTGCAACTGGCTCATAACATCCATGACTGCTTCTTAGTCCCAACTGTGGGACTTTGTCACTCACCGAGAACGACACAAAAACGATGTGTCGAAATAATATCCCGGATTATGAGGGTGACTAATAGTGAGTTAATCAGAGATTACGACTACTCGACCAGTCCCTATTTTCTCTCTTAAAGGGAGTCTTTTTAGCGTACAAATGACTTGCCAAAACAGGGACTTGACGCTAATTTAGTTATTGCCGATTTTCATAATTGTAATTTGTACGTACAACATTTAATTCTCTTTTTCTCTGGGGAAAAAAAAAAAAAAACACACATTCCATCTATGTCTCTTTTATTTTTGCAGATAAGATAAAATAAAATAAATTGAGATTAAAATTAAAAAGTAAATAAAATATTATTAGAATATATTTAATATTATTTTTATTTTAGAATTTTAAAAAGTTGAATTGTTTATTTTATTTTATATAGAAATTTGATAAAGTTGTAATGATTAAATGAGATGAATTGATAGGAGTTGTGAAAACAAATGGGCCTTAGTGTTAGTTTGGATTCAGAGATGAGATGAAATAGTTTTAAATGAAAGATAAAAGTTGAATAAAATATTGTTAGAATATTATTTTTTAATATTATTATTGTTTTAAGATTTGAAAATATTGAATTTTTATTATTGTTTGTGTAAAAATTTAAAAAAACTACAATGATGAGATAAAATAAAAAGAGATATTTTCCGAATACAAACTATTTAAGAGCAGTATCTATTTTCCCTCGTAGAAATGTTAAAGATACACCAACTCCTTTTCTGAGTAGTGTTAAACAGTATAGGTTGATGCCCTAACACATTTTGTTTGATGCTACAATCATCTTTCACCTCAACTAAAAAGAAAAGCAGGTTTGAAAATCTAAAGGAGTTTTAGGGAAGAATGGAGTGTTTGAGATTTGACTTGAGAGCTCTCTTGGGTAAGGAAAAAAGGTGAACAGATGATAGATGAGAAGTGCTACCGACATATAAAATCTTACAAATTGATATTGATTTATATGATACAATAGATCTATTTTATAATAAAGTAATTTTATAATCTAATGTACAATATTAAATCACGTCAATTTATAAATTTATTTTTATAAAATTTTACTGTGACTAAAATATTTTTTATGAAAAAGGTAAGAGAGATTCTGATGGAGGTGATGGAGTTTGGAGTTCCTCCACCCATTTCTAAAAATTGGAATAGAATTGGAGCTCAAAAGTCAAATGTGGATATAGATGAAGGTTTTTACTAACATTATTGTGAAAAACTTTGTACCTCCTATCTCTTTCATTTTCAAATCTTTCTTTATATCAAAGCTATTTATTTTGAATTTTATTATATACAAGTAAGTTTACGTATTAATTTACGTATTAATGTTGTTGCTTTCATATTCTAAATTTAAATTAGTATTGTTTTCATTAAAATTTACTTTATGACCAATCATATTTAATAAGTACGCGTATTAATGCGTAGAATCGCTTACAATTAAATTTTGATTTTAAACTTTCAAACACCGAACTTTCTCTCTCTTAATTTACAGTTTTACACTTCCTGCAAAATTTCTTCAACTTCATAGTCAATTTCATTTTGGATTCAATTTCAAAAAAGAATAAAATAAGAAAACCATTACTATTTCAATTAATTTTTAGAATTTCGGACAAGACAATAATATGTTTGTACATTTCTTGTGCCGACGCAGGAAAATACATATATTTGCGTTATGTGTAATGCCAGATACAGTCTGAGTTGTGTAAGTATTGTACATTATTTTTTAAAAAGAGTATGGTTCACTATTAAAAAAATTAATTTTTTTTTATGTAAATCTTATATTGACTCACTTTTTTTAAAAATAATACACAGTACGACACGACGCTTGTGCCCTCTATAACTGTAAATATTATTTCTTATTTTTTTATTAATTCTTTGATGTAGTACAACGAAAGAAAAAGCATTGCGGACTTGAGTAAAATTCACTTTAGATTATTTCAGGACCTAAAAGAACATCAAGCTTCGTTTTAATTGTTGATTGGGAAAAAAAAAAAAAAACTTAAAATATATTTAAGAAATAATTATTTTGCCATTCGATCTCTTTGTTAATGCTAAATGGATATAAATTTATTTTCACTATATTAATTTATTTTTAAATCATGACTTCGTCCCTGACATCATACATGCAGAGCAAAATGAAAATAACTTAATTATACGGATGGAGAGAGTGCATGATTCTACCTTCTTTTTTTTTTTTCAGTTCTTGATATTCCACTTGCATCCACCATGATTAGGGTTTTCATAATAATGTGATGTTTGGCTTTCAATTAACGTAAAAGAATGACGGGATAAGTATCAAGATTGAGCCATTACATTTGTTGGTGCCTTTTTTTGAGCTCTACAGTTGATTATATGATCTTTATAATGGCTCAGATGGCAGTGGTGTGAACCCATAATTTAATAAAATAAATTAGAAAAAAAAAAAAAAGATACAAGAATTTAAAGTAGTTTAATACTGAGAGTCGGTTTTGATTGAGAGATGAGTTGAGATCACTACTATTCATAAATTTTATTACTATTTACAAATCATCTCAATTTATCTTATCTCATCTCTGAATCTAAACAAGGTCCAAGATCTATGTCGGCGGATTTAAAGAGAATAATTCCTCTGTAAATACATTTTTTTTATACAAATTTCCGGCTGGAGGAAATAATGTGAAGCCATAGCAGTTTTATCTCCACCAATATTAGTCAGCATTTTTCTTTCCGAGTAGGCTCAAATTCAGAAGAAAAAAGAAAAAGAAAAAAGGCAGTTAGTCATACCTTAAATTATTAGTATTTTGTGATGTGATTGTGAAAGATGATTGTGTTTATTTGGTGGTAGGGAGATGCCTTTTGTAAGGCTTTTGGAGAACATGAATCTACACCAAAGAAATTAGGAGACCCATCAATTTATGGGTAAGAGGAAAGGTGGATGATTGGATAGATATCCAAAAGAACCCCAAATCTATGGTTCACAAACTCTCCCCATAAAGGCTCCTAAAATCTATCTATCTATGACTGCAAAATATGTCATTAAATTCTACTCATCATCTCACACTATATACTATATACCACACATAATTTTTTATTTTTTATTTATTTTTTTATTTTTGTCTTACCAAATATGTAGTTTATGAATTATAAATAAAAAAATTCAATTAGTTTAGGAGGAATAAAACCAAAAAACATTAAAAATAAATAAAAATAAGTGTTTTATGTAGAATGATGAGTAAAAAAGCTCTTTGTTATAAGGAGCCATGTGGAGGAGAATAAAGAAAATTCTTCTTATCAGCCACTATTCACTACCCTACACGTTATGAAAAAAAAAATGTGTAGATTTAAAATGTGAAAGTAAATAATGACTGATGTATAGCATTTCTCATTCAACGAATTTCATTCTTTCCTAAGCAACGAATATTGTTTCACTTGAGACCATATTCATTATTCCACAAAATTAGCCATTATTTGCACATTCATGTTCCATTACATGTAGTAATCATTGCAGATGTATGCAATCATTAAAAGTTGATGCCACTTGTTTTTGGTTAGAAGGGAATTGTCAAGACAATTCCCCCTAATAAGGTTCAATTAATTTGAGTAACAATAAATTTCTGCTATTTACAAGTTTATAGGTAAACACACTACTTATTATGCAATTACACAAACCTCTTTGTTGACCTTTCCCTAACTAGGTTCTCGTTATATTAGGTGACATTCTAAATAGCACAAAACATCAGATATATTCCTCATACCCACCACTTTCATCTTTTTCTGTTTTTGGAACACCATGCGGCATGCCGACCCGTCCAAATCTCCAATGCTCATGCTATGCACCTTCCACCAGCCACAATCAAGGGAAAAATAAGAAGAAATTGTGAACACAGTTTCATTTTGTATATTTTTTTTTTCATTTTCATTTTCCTTCTTAATTTTTTCGCCCCCAGACGAAATTAAAAAAACAAAACGTTATACAGATCGAAAAACTTGCCCACACCAATTCATCTGTACAGAAGGTCTTCACTGCAACTTCAAGACCCAAAAGGTAAACCCATCTCTACTTTCTACCAGAGTTCTATAACTCACCCCCTTCCCCAAAACAAGCACCCTGCACAAATTTATGAATTTCAATCTACAGTATGTACATTAGACGGATGAATCACATACTCACCATGGCAACGCTTCGCCTAATTCGTCGCCCACCCATCACATATTATTTACAGTTCAGTTCAGTTATATAGTGAAAAAGTTCTACACCATCAATTGAAGACCCAAAGCAGTGCTTCCTCCAAATCTTCAATGAACCGTCTCCATAAATGGCACAATAAAGGCTTCTCTTAATTTATGCATCAGCCTGCGAAAAATTGGGAGAATGACAAGCACATATGAAGTGTATCACATAAAACTAACAGCAACATAATTCACTGTAATCAGAAATAATCAGAGTCATTATTAGTCAAGCAGTTGTTACATATGGCTTCAAGCACTTGTGAAAAAAAATACTAATAAAAAAACATATGTGGCTTCAGTTTTTGTACCTTCTTCGGAAAAGGTAAACATGCCACCAAGCATATCATCATCGTCCCCTGGTTTTTCCCTCTCACAGTGGTTACTGTTGCTGTCAACATCAACAGCACCAACTTCAGTTAATCCATGGCTACCATTGCAGGGCATCACCTCAAAGTGCCCTGCCTGAAATAACGATCCAAAATCTACGGGATTGTGCACGGTTATAGGCTCCTCATCAGGAGGATTCAAATTAGAAGGATATCGGTCAGAAGTTAAAACTGATACATCAGTTCTCCCACTACTGCTTTGGCACAGGGCTTCTCTTGTGATAGAACCATCAACTTGAGAATCAGCATTTTTTGGATGTTCAGATAGAATAGGTACAATGTTTGAAGAGTTCCGCTTCGGTATGGAATGCTCAACAATGGCACAACCTCTTCTTTCATGGTAAATCTCATTCAACAAATGGAAACCAGGTGCACAAGGCTTCTCACTATTAATTTGATCCAAGTCAAGTAAATTCTCGATTCTTCTTGATGACCCTGACAGGAATTTGAACATCAACAAAATAAACAAGTAATCATATGGACTACATTTGTTAAAGTAAAAAAAAAAACTCACTTTCAGCGGTTTGATGTAGATTGCTTCTATCAATAACAATATTAAAAGATGATGTCTTAATATAATCTCTCTTTGAAAATGTATTTCTTACCCCCATCCGAGCTTTCAGTTGAACTAAGCGATGATGGTTTCGAGTGACAAATGACAGTCTCTTCTGTGATCTTGCCTTCACCTGGATGAGGCCCAGAAAGGTCTCTGAATCAAAGCAACCAAGCATGTAGTTAAAAATTAACAGAAACAATCAGCATAATAAAACAGATACACGTAGATACAGACAGCCTCTACAGGACAACTGATAGGCTTTATGATGATAGATAAATTTTGGCAATATCTGACTGATTGAAAATCGCAGTAGGCAGATGACAGTCCAAAGAGTCCTACTTGCAAGCCGGTGTGGGGGACAATCTCCACAATGCTGACTGACAGGAGTTGACTAAAACGAAAGTTCAAAAATTTGAATTCTAAATTGTGGAGGACACACCCCTGACATGGCAGAAGTTGACTTGAAAGAGGTTTAAATTTAAGATGTTTGACTTTTAAACTAGCTTTTGTCAGGTGTGTGTTCTCCGCACCAGCTAGCAAATATTTTTCTTTTGGAGTAAGTAACACTACAAAGTTGACATATGCAGAAGTAAAGATGATTTGGACTTTCTCAGCAAATGGCTCTAGACCCCATGATTGCACATTTAAATCACTGGACAGCTGTAAATTATAACAGCAAGTAATCAGTGTCTATATCAAGTATATAATTTGTTATCAGTATGTTTACGACGAAATATTGAAAGAAAAAAATGTAGTTGTAGGCACCAATCTTTATTCTAAAGCACATATAAAATTGACTTGAGGGGATAAACCTCAAGGCTATAGTGACAAAGCTATAAGCCATCATCAAATATTTTGAGATGCTCTACCATCTCAGTGCTTTGGTATCAATGACAATAAGGACCCACACTTGTTCCTCTCCCATGACAGCGACAAGAAGATCAGTTGAAAAAAGGTTGTTGAAAGGTTACGTTGACACGTCCCTTTTCAATTAGCATTCCAGTAAAAACCATCATCCATGTCCAACACTAAGAAAGATTAAACCAATCTTAACTAGAATCTTTTATCAAGATACAACACCAAAATATCAGGATAGGAACTACTATACCAATTCTTATGTAGATATTAAAGCCAGAAAGGAATTACCTGTCACTCCAGTCTGATTTTATGCTAAGGAAATGGTCGAAAACAGGCAATAATTCCTTCCGCCTTATTTCCACTTCATGGATGTGGACTTTTTCAATTTCAGACTCTCCACCAGCAAGAGTGTCAACTCTTGGAGATTCCATCATATAAAAACATATCTAGAACAATGAAATAAATAAATGACAAACAAAATATAGCAGAAGCTAATGGGCATCACAACTTTTAACACAAAAAATACCTTGGATTTTTGCCATATTGGTAACCTGCCAGAGCTTATCTGCACCTCTGCATTAGATAGGTACCAGTGAGATCTTTCATGAGGCTTTCCAGAATAAGTCTTCACCATATTTTTCCCCGTCATACCACCATTTATGCACAGATAATCTATTCCATAGTCATCTGCTGAAATGGAATTATTCTGAATAACACCAGTAACATCCTGTCCATGAATATTGGTACCAGAAACAAATTCCTCTCTTTCTTGCCAATCTGACCTTCTGCATACATCCCACCACTGATTAGGTTCAACTTTAACTCTTAACTCATCCTCCTGCATTTGTACAAATGAAGCTGATTGGGTCCTCAAACCGCTGTCAGATCCTTCGATCCCTACTGATGGCAAAAGTTCATGTTGAACTACATATCCTGATGGAGTATAAACCAACAGATGCTCCAAGGTATTGGCCTTCGAGTTAGCATGCTGAAGAGTTTGAGATAACGAGTTATGGAAAATAGCAGCAACGGCTCCAGATGGCACAAAAACTTTTCCTGTTGCAGAAGCAGTGGGATTGCTAACCGTATTAAGCCATCCAAAACTACTATATTTTATTCTGCTCACAACAGAGAGAGCAATAGGTGGTGGTGGAGGAAAAGATTGCTGATGAATGACGCAAGATGAAGTAGACCACCAAGGCGCAGACAAAGCTGGAAACAAGGAGGGCTCTTCACCTTGGGAACTTATAATTCTGAAACCCGCATCACCACCAAAGGGGGACAAAACAAAAACATGGCAAGTTCCCTTGGATGAAACAACTGCAATCCACTGACTATAATGACTAAAGCAAATGTCCTGGATTATCTGCGAGATAAATAAAACAGAAAAAGGAACAAAAATAAAACCTCATAAATCAAGTTCATACAAAAAAAAAAAAAAAAGAATCATAGAAAGCATCAATAATTTTTAAGTTCAATTATACGAACAGCTGATGTTATTCCACGATGTAGCTGGTAAAGATGCACGTGAGAAGAGCTCCAGTCATAACTTAGAACACCTGATCCACTTCGAGCGCAAGATGGCATTATCCGGAAAATATTTATGTTATTCCCATACACTGAGGCAGTAACCAGAAGAGTCCCACTAGGGTCAAAGCATAGTGCAGATATTGGACTGGTATGAGCTTTAAATTGTGATATAACAGCTCGGGAAACAAAGTCCTTCACAACAACCTGCAGTCAACCATTGTTACAGAGAGTCACCAACTATATCTCACTTTTCGCCTTTTCAACATCGTTATGAAGAATACTAAATGATACATTAGTTTGGTTCAACATGAAAGAACCCTAAAGGTAGACGAGCATTATATTCAGGTAATTTTCACACATGTTCAGCTTTTAATGATGATCAACAATATAATGAAAACTTTGCATCATACAATAAGAAAGCATCAATGAACTTGCCCAGCAAACCAAAAGACTGTATATCTAGTCTAAAAGGGAGTTCATTTCCAGCATTTGGGTGAAGTTTCATATCGTAATATAGCATATCGTAATATAGCATATGATTGTATCATGATGCAAGCATAAAAATAATATGGTTGGCAAGCACCATTTTCAGCATAAACAACAAACAGAGCCCTAGTTTATAAAAGAAGTTAACTTTCATGCTTAACAGGAATAGCACAGATACTAATAACTTTCACAAAATTTTATATAATGGTTACAATACTTAGCATATACATAGGGAATTAAAGACTAACCATCCCTGCATTATCCATATCTGTTCCTGAATGCCTACCAACTTTCCAGCCTGAATTTGGTGATACTGGAGAGTTAGATCCATCAGGGAGCAGTTCTTGATAGTATTTAGACAAAGTTTTGTATCCCATGTCTCCCAGGTTGATTATTCCAGCAGCCAATTGTTTACTAGATTCCTTTGCATAACGGGCAACCAAACTACCACTTCCGGGTGATGTCGACGGACTAACTCCTGGAGAGGGAGTGAGGTTTTGTGGGCTTAATCGACCCATATTAGAAACCAGAGGATTGTTGGATGCATAAGCTAACCATCTTGGACCCACAGCCATTGGACCATAACCAACATTAACCCCAGCGGCTCCCTGTCCTGCTAACTGAGGAACAGGATAGGTAAGAACACTGAATTTATTCTCGAGAGTGAGCGCATCAAAGCAGTAAATCTGCCACCAAATACCATGAAGTTTTAGTCAATTGGGTGATCCATAAGCCTTACATTACAAATACTGCCGTCAATAGATTGGTAACAGGGCATCACACCTACAGAGTAAGATCGACTTCTTAAGTCCTGACTACCACAAAGGACTACAAAAATTAATGCCAGTTACTGACTGAAAAATACCATTATCATTAACAACCTGAGTAGATATCCTTAACAGCAGATTCATGCAAAAAACTAAATGCAGATTCATGATAAGAGTGGTTCTCATTATATGTCCTGTGTACTTAGGCACTTGCCAATTCTTAAATCAATAAAAAAGAAAAAAAAAAAAAAAAAAAGAGTGGCACTCACTCCAATGTCCGCCTCAGCAAGAAAATGTTTTAAGTGAACAAGTTTGAAAGCCAGACAAATGAAAAGTACTGAAAAGGGGTAAAATCTTTATGAAGGTTGATATCATTCAACCTACATATCTGTACTTCTAAACTTAATAGTGCAGACTAAATGCCACAGATAAGGCCATCTTACTTGTGTTGCAAGACCCACGGCTACAATTCGAGGACTGCATCTAACCATGCACACTGCAGACCGGAATCTCAGGACATGCACGTAGCAATGAGACCTAAGAGAGTAAAATCGAACAGCTGTAGGAGAGTTGGCAGAGTTTCCTGATCGGGACTCCAAATTACCATCTCTTCCTAAACCACCCAGATTGCTACGATGTTGACTGAGGCCTGAACTGTTCATTTCATCTCCAGCAACAACCAGCAATAAAGGATGTGATGTTTTAAATCCTTCAACACCATCACTCAATGCAGGGAAGGGCTGAATCTGTAAGAATGAAACCGGGCCATCACGCTTTGAAACAAGTTCGCTGAAACTAGAGGCATCCTCCACATCAAGGACTTGAAAGCCATTCTGATAACCAAGCAAGAGAACATGTTTGAAGACAGATGGACCAAACTCAAGCCTGTCAAAGCCAGCCCAGGTTACCTGTCCACGTACAAAAATTCAGAAGGCAATCTGGTGAACGCAATTCTAGAGAAAAGAGGCCAGATGCATAAAGCAAAATAATCAGGAATCCAATACATGTTGCAGCAGGAAGTACACAAACACCCAACAAATTTACTGAATACGTTTCATGCCAGCCCTCATAAGCTGGAAGAAATACAACTAGAGACAACACCAAGAACATTATCTAAAAAAAAGCACTAAGCACCATTTTATAAATTTAGATGCCAAAATAATTGCCTGAGTGACATAATTCATTTGTCTTTTCAATAAAGCAAAGTAGTCATATTACTTGTGAAATTTATATAAAATGGAAGTAAAAATATTATATGTGCAAAGGGCGTAACTTGAGCACACAGGAAGTACACAAACACCCAACAAATATCAAAGATAATGAAAAGGAGTACAAAACTCTGCAAAATTAGAAACATTAGTGAGGGAATTAAGAAAACAAAGTTGTAAAGCATTTCCAAATAGCATTGTTTCTTCAAATTAACTTAATTAAGGTTATATTTCAAATACAATTCAACTACTAAATATTGTTGGGACGAACTATAGACTCGGGCATCCTAACTTCAATTCTACTAAATATTGTTGGGACGAACTATACTCTCAGGCATCCTAACTTCAATTCCCAACCAGGAGTTCCCTTAGATTATTTGATACACAGTTCTAGTGGGTGGGTAGTGTGTCCAAGATTTACTCCCCAATGATAGGTCCAAAGGGCCCCACCTTCATGAAGTTTCACGTCATAAAAAAACGTAGTGTCATTAGAATGACTTTCACTTCCCCACAAGGGTTGTTGTCATGCTCTTTTAGCTTTTCTTCCAAACTAAATTTCACCATCTTCTGGTAAACACTGACAACAGATGGGAAGAAACAAATGCACCAGATTTTGTAAATATTCTATGTTCTTCACCCATCTGTGTGACAGGCCAATGCCCATAGAAATAAGGTGTGGAAAAAGAAACTTCTTGGCTCACCCAAAGTGCATTCTTGATCTTCTCCCGCCATTCCTTTCAAGCGAAATATGAAGCATAAAGGAATCAAATTCCATATAGCAGAAATAGGAGAATTGCCCCGAAGACCTATCCAACAAGCAAAAAGATCCACAACCCTTCTAGGCATCACCCAAGCCAATCCAAACCTTCTAAAAATTTCATCCCATAACACCCTTGCCACCTCAAAATGAAGTAATAACCAATTCACTGCAATTTTTACACATAAAGCACCAATCCATAACTATAAGCCCACGCTTCCTTAGGTTGTCAATGGTTAGGAATTTCCCAAGAGAGGCTGTCCAAACAAAGAAAGCAACCTTGGAAGGCACTTTACACCTCCAAATGCAATTCCAAGGAAAAGGATTATGATGCTAACAAGATAAAACCCGGTATATGAATTTAACAGTAAACTTCTTGTTCCCAGAGTGGATCCAAATCATCTTATCCACCTCAACCCGGCCAATACTTGTTGCATTCAGCAAACCAAACAGATCAGAAATACCACCAATCTCCAACTCCTGCACAACTCTAAGAAAGCACACATTCCACATAGGAGATCCACTAGAGATAACCAAAAGATCCGCCACCAAAGCATCCTGATTATGGGCAATCCAGTAGAGGGCAGGGAATGAAACCTCAAGGGATACACTACCACAACAATAGTCATGCTAGAAGCCGACTCTGGAGCCCTCACAAATCACAAAACGAACATGGCTGGCGAAATCTACCCAGCCACTCCTAATGTACTTCCACAACCCTACACCATGTCTGCCTTTATTATACAATGATATAAAGTGTTTTGCACATGAAACGAATGCACCTTTCACATAGTAAAGTTTCCATTCTCAATATCATCTTTAAGGATAACTTGTCTGGAATTTTTTACATGACAAATATACCATATCATAACTCACAACTTTCCTAAAACACCAAATATTCACTAGACACCTTTTCATTTGAAATTAGTGTGTGTATGTATGCATAAGTACAACTAAATAAGTACACATATTCCACAAAACTTAGGTTTTAAAGTTTGGTTTTCAGATATACCATTTATCCTAAATATTGTGGGACTACCAATCTCTCCCCCAATGCTATGTTATTGGTTTTCTTCCCCTCTCTTCTTATAGTTACCACAAAAACAAACTTACTAGATTGAAGGGAAGAAAAAATGCGTAGTTTTATATACAGTGTGGCATATAGGTTCATCTGTAGACATCTTATAAGTCCATGTGTGTTAAAAGCCCATTATGATATCTATAGTCCAGAAGAACTGCATATACTTAAACCACTTCAAAACTGAACTAAAATTCAAAGTCTCAATGTCTAGCTAGCTATGTAATGAAACTGGGAAATGTACAGGGTGCAAGAGAGCTTACAATTACAAATACTTCATGCGAGGTAGGAAATGATGAAGTGTATTAACTTAAATTTGGGGTATGTATCAAAGTCGGTACAAAATTTACAAAGAAGATAGAAATTGGAATAGAGAAATGAAAAATCAAAGCGATACCTGATCTTTGTGATCGTCAGAGGAAGCGGAAGAAATCGAAGCAGCGACCGAGGAGCCGGCCGAGCGGACAGTGGAAGCGACGGTGCTGGCATTCGTGGACACGGTCTTGAGGCAGGAAGATATGATCCTCAGAGAGTTGGGCAACAAGCCGTTGTTCTTTCCCTTACCCTTCTTCATCATCCTCCACCTCTCCCAACCACCACTGCCGATGCCGACTCGCCGGAACTACTCCCACTGCCACCACCTTCTGCCTCCGGAACAGCCGGCACCAAAGCCGCCGACAAACATAACCGATCTCCGAAGACGATCGGAAAGGTCATCCGATAACTTCAACACGATCGCAATCGGACACAAGAAAAAAAAAAAACAATAATAATCAAGCAAACAGAAAACACCAACACAGATATCTGCCCCGTTCCCTTAAGAGTTTGACTTGGAAACCTTGATGACGAAGCAGCCGTCTGCCTCAGTCGCTCTATAGAGTTGCTTCAATCGAAGTTCACTCTAGTTTCACTCGCTTTCTTTCGCTTTCCTTCTCTCATCTCGATTCTCATCTGCGCGCTGTGCTAGTGTATAAGAGTTGGAGGCTCAGGCACACCGCTGGGAGGGTGTAATCGAAATTGTAAAAGTTATTGTGTGTTAGTTTTAAAAAATGGGGGAATATTATGGAACAAAATGGGAATTTAAAGAAAGAAAATTACAACTTCTTCAACAGAAACCACCGCTAATGGGGACTGGGGAGACCTCCTAATAAGAATATCTCTCTGTGATGCTCAAAGATAACCACTGACACACGCTGCGAGGGACAGGGACTCTCTCTCTCTCTCTCTCTCCCTTTTTTTGAGTTTGAAAGTGACAGTTGTTTGAGTTTCTTTCTTTGTTTTTCTTTTATTTTGGATTTTAAAAAATTAAAAAAGATTATTAATTTTCAATAAAATTAATTTTGATTATCCAAACATAAAAATCAAATTCATTTTTACAAAGAGTAATATTAAATGGGTAATTCTACACCATTGAGAATTCTGTCAATTGTTTTTTTTTAAACATTTTTTAAATTTTCTTAAACATTTAAAAATAATTATAAAGTTATTAAAAAAATATTTATTTAACTATTAAATAGAAAAAAAAATATTCGGTGAGAATTCTCAATAGCTACTCTAGAATCTTGTTGACTGTGGCATTTTCCATATTACATACAGTCTAAAGTGTAAGATTTGCGCACTTCTTTTATAATAATTATTTTTAAAAAATTATATTCAAATATATTTTAATCTCTATTTATCTATTTTTATAACTCTAATATAAAACTTTTAAGAATTTTTATTCAAAATTTTCTCCTTTTCTTAATCCCAATAAATAATACATCTTAACAAAAATTTTAATTCACAGATTGAGATGTAAAGGGTTGCCATTTAGGTTCATAAATCCGGTTAGTGTTAAGTGTTGTGATGTAAATAAGATTATATGGCTCAAGTCTAAGGGAATTCATTTCATTAATTAAATAAGTCAAATCAAATACGACACGACCATGTTCATAAATGAATTGTATCATATCAGCCTAACACTCATTTAATACATTAATTATTTTGAATTGATTTGAATATCTCACCCATTGATTTATTTTGATTGATTTGATATGATTAATATTTACTAATAACTAAATTAATTTGATATTTGACTTCGTAACACTAAATTTTGAATCAAAACCTCTCCTTTATGTCATGCTTGCTTTAATCATTGTCATGGTGAGACCATTTTGGCTGGAAAATTGCCTTGAGAGATGAGGTCATATATTCTATATATATATATATATAGCTGTAGAATAAATATAATTGAAGTTTTGCTCGTTTTGTACTGCAATTGACTTATTCATTAATTGTATATAATCAACTCTACTATTTTTCATCCAAAATTTACTTTTTATCCACTTGTTGGGTTCGTATTTGAGAGTTGTATTAAATATTATCGATCTTATTTAAACGTTTGATTTTGGGTTTCAATTTAAGAATTATCAAAATGACTTCATTTTCTGTCATATTTACTTCGTTTATGGTCAAGGTGAGACCATTTTTGTTGGGAAAGTGACTTGAGAGATGAGGCCATTTCATATAAGTGTTGCTCATTTTATAACTTTAATTTCAGTATGTTGTGGTTAAATGAGTTCCCTTTTTTTCCCCTGAGGCGTGCCTCTTTGATCAAAGTAAGGGACAAAATGGTGTCATTTCAACGAAAGTGTTGTCATTTATTGTTAAAAATACTAATCATAATACACACTGGAAGCAATATTACCGTCGAAAATATCTTGGATCTAATGCAGTTGTTCCATGGATTTTTCGTCATCGTTGTTCATCCGAAATCTTCACGTATTGATGGTGAAGTATGCTACGTGATAAGACTGAACAACAACCACATATTCTACGACCTAAATATCGAGACTAGAGAGAACTATATTGAGAGAGATTTTCAGAAGCTATATAATATAGTCCCTCTAAGTGTAACCATTAGCTGGCCATTAAGGGCCAGCCATCAAGGCTTATAACCCCCAAGAGAATGGGAAGGGGTGCCCACTATGGGTGCCCCTTTATTACGTCTCTCACTCGCATATAGTGGGCAAGATCTCAGGTCTACATCTCTCAATATGTTCTCAATCTTTTTTTTTTTTACTAGCAAATAGGCTGTGCGACCATCGAGCACATCCGTAAAAGAAAAATGGGAGCAATATATCAAACCTCTCTAAGAAAAGACCAGCATAGCAACATCCCTAAAAGTGTCCCGTTTAGTCACATCAGACTAAGCAACCCTAATCCCTCTTGAGTCCGAATGACTCAGAGCAATGCTCAATCTCCATAAAACATGATGTACTCACAACTATATCGCAACTTTCAAGAAGCAACATAACTTACCAGCAATGAGTATACACCAATATCAATGTGTTACCAAATAGTCTTCCATTCGTCCTCATGTTTTTTTGTTCCAGTCCAGTTGTTTTCCTAGCAATGTCTCTTTACACCGTATCATCCATAGTCATAGATAACATGCCAAAGTAGTAGATACTAAAATATCAACCTCGTGACATAGTCAAATGTCTCATAAGGGCATAAATAAATTAAGATCATCAATTATGACCTATAGGACTCACATCGTAAGGAAGCAGGGATCCACTCACTCACCTCTATTGTTGGTTGCAAAAGCACATGTAGTATGAAATACATGCTATGGTGGAGTTCTCTTTCCAAAGAAAGAGCATATATCTAATCTTAATACACCGTACAGATCTTAATCTAGTCGCTATCTCAGTGCTTAACCCGAGTCTCTCTATTTGCTCGATATCCGAAGCGCTAAAGAGGATCTCACATGGTTAAACCACAGGCTACATGGATTGTGGGTAACTATGCACGATCCTCTTAATATATGACGGATCTCATCTTAGCTCTCACTAAGTCTACATATCTTTTGTGTCTATCAACTTATCCCTTTTTGGACAAGTATCAAGTGACACATTGTCTCATCTTTGCTAGCTACCCATTTGTAGCGCAAAAAATTATCGCTCGTGTGAATGAACCGGTCTATGCATGTCGACATACATTTTTCACTATAACTCTCAAATTTATGCTTACAAGAAAAAAAGCCTTCAATCACGCCACATGATCATAGAATACATTAGTGTCATATGCACGACGAGCAATACCATAACAAAGAGAAATCACATGCTCAATTAATAATAATCAAACCGTAACTCTCAAGTGGTGTTTTAGAACCATTTATCTCCAAGCACATTTTCATGTGTAGTAACTTTTCAAAAGCATCAGTCTACTAAGAGACTCTACTTTTATAAAAAAACTTTACACAATCATGAAGTCAACGATTCATTGGGAATTTCACTTAAGGTCAAACTCACAATATAAACCGTAGATTCTAGTCAGAAAGTCTAACTGTGACTTTTAAGAATCTACAAAGTGACCACAAATAACATTCAGCAAACTTAATTTGCGACTTCAGGGTTTCATATGAATCTCTTGTACTTAACAACATGTGAGATAACCAAATTTTGTTATTTATTAAGAGTAAAGCGATTAAGACCTTGGCCCCCAAAGATAATTACAACAATCTAGCTATTACTTATAATAATTTGTCTAAATCGCATCACAAATTCACTTTATCAAGTAAGTCATATTTATCCCTCAACAAAATCTCAACTTCTAACTCTCATGAGTAAACTATAATAGAAACACCAAATAGTATAGGCAAAACTAAATTTTTTGAGATTTTTCATCTCATTAATTGTCTATGGATTTTGAACAAAAGCTCCTAGAAACTATTTTTCTTGTAAACAATCTCACAAGACATGAAGTCTGAGTTACTTTTCATAAACCCATGTCCACTATCTCATAGTATAGAAAATTACTCATTAGGCGACAATTAATTATATAAGACAGCCAGATCATCATCTCTCTTAGGAGGATATTTTTCTAAGATTGTCAACAGTGTTAAAAAAACCTTATTTTATTCAATAGGTCGTTAATAAAAACAACTAGGTACATTGAGTATTTTTGAATAAATGGTTCGTTTTGGCCACATGTAAACAGTACGAGTAGCATTCATTTACTTTTTGTACCAAAACAGTACAAGCAACAACCATGCACTCACAATACTTTGCACCTAAACATCACAAAAAGCTAATCATCTAATTTTCCTGCGAGAATCAACTATTTGACTCTTTCAAGAAAAGTTCCAATAAAATTGCGAGATCAATTGCTCTCACCATGTAATTCATACAATTGTGATTCAGAAAATATTTTATTTTTAAAATATATTTTTTGAAATAGCATCTGTATGATGAGACAATTTTTTTATTTATTTCATGTTCTTAGTGTGCATGTTTAGGAACTTCAACATAAAAAATACTCATATTGCATTTTCTCATTGACTCTACTAAATAAAAGAGAGGGACATCATTAGCGAGAAAACCTTTAATTTTTCAAACTTCACACCCATCATCTTATGCATTCACAACACATTTTAACATATTATCTATTCACCTGAGAAATAATGTTATTGAGATAATAAGTGACCATCCAACTTCTAAACCTCTAGGAATCCTCACTAAGAGCACTATTCTCAATGAGTTTTAAATCAAATTAAGTCCAGACTTCACTAATATTGCATTAAAAGTGCTAAAAAAATCTCCTTCTACAATAAATACAGTCTACGACGTTTTAGCAATTAACAAGTGATATCCCTATTTCTCGCTTAATATTTTTCATTTTCTTCAATTCGTTATAGGAGAGAAAAGAAAACCTTGCGAGAAATTATCTTAGTCTAAAACCCATCTTGCATCAGTGCAACCACAAGCAAGACTTTTAATTCAATTAAGTTGTACCTAATTTGTGTAACCGTCGCCAGTTGTAGTATGTAGTCCATCAATGGCGAGTTTGAAGCTCCTGCCAGAGGCGCCAAGTTGTGGAAGCGCTGCCCCACGCTTCATAGTGTGCTGTGCTGCACCATGGTAGGGTTCCTGACATTGTATCCTGTGTAGCTAGCACCTATGGGCAGAATGCTATATCTTGGGGTGACAGCCTAGTTGGTGTGCGCAAAGCCATGGGCGGCGCAGTTACCAGAGGTGCGCCCACACTAGTGCTCGGTACACTGTGCTGCGTCATGGTGTGGAAAACGTGACCAGTTCTAGTTGCGACACTGGTTGACACAGCACCGAGGCAAGCACATCACCACTAGAGTGCGTTGTGCACAACAAGTGGGCACTGTGTCTTGTGAACGCAACACTCAGCTGATGTGTGCAACACCCTTGTCAGCGTAGCGCCATGAGTGGCACAACATTGCTACACCTAGATGGTGCTTGTTGTTCCACCTAGATCGCGCGGCTCTTGCTGTAGTGCAACATCATGTTTGGTGTTGCTCATTGCGCAACACCACATACGCCGCTTCTCATCGCGCAGCACCTAGTGCGGCACTGCTTGTCGCGCAGCACCCATACATCGTTTTGTATGGCTAGTGCTCGTAGCGACATGGGCAGTGAAATCTTACTATGCCCATCTGGTCAATGGGGTATGGGTGTGCATTGCACCATGAGCCAGCCTTCATGGTAGCGTCGTTCCTTCCCTGCACACGATACAGTGGCCAGAGTGCCACCTAGTGAAACAGGGATGACAATGGCTTGGTGCGTACTGTTGCACGACCTAGTCGCTCTAGGCGAAACATATCTCGCGCATAGCTTCTTTTTCTATGCTATGACTATTTGCGGCACCTCTCAAGTAGCCATAGCTACCGACAGAGGAAAAAATTCATGGAAATTTTTTTGGATAAAATGCAACATGGACAACAAAATATAAATTAGGAACAAACCAATCATGCTCTGATACCAATTTTAGAAATACTAGATTATAATAAACGGCGGAAATGATATTATTGTCAAAAATATCTTAGATCTAATGCAGTTGTTCCAAGGATTTTCGTCGTCGTTGTTCATCCGAAATCTTCCATAGCCTAAATATTTTCGACTGCACTAATCACAGCTAAAATGAATCGGCCATACTAAGTATCAATAGTAGAGTGTGCTATGTGGTAAAACCAGAGCAATATATACATATTCCATAGCCTAAATACCAGAACTAGAAAGAACTATATTGAGAGAGATTTTCACTTTCATATTCACAGGTGTTCATCCAAAATGGGGGAGGAACTATATAATAGTCCCTCTAAGTGTAACCGTTGGCTAGTCATTAAGGGTCAGCCATCAAGACTCAAAACCCCAATAGAAGGGAAAAAGGTGCCCACTATGGGAGCCCCTTTATTACATTTATGTTTTCTCGGGTGATATTCATAGAACTTGCAATAATGACACAATGTCGTCCAATTATAGCTATTAGACCATTTGAATTGTCATCGCTTTTAATTGAGCAACGTTTTCTTGACTTGGTAGATAATTGTGAGAAGAGTTGCTGATTCTATGGAGAAAATTAATATATATATATATATATATATATATAAATTGAGATTTTTGTGATACATCAAGTCACATTTAGCAATAAAAATAGTCTTATAATTTGATCTATTACATCGAAACACATCAATTTATAAATAACTTTTATTATTATGAAGTTTCTCTTTATTATTTTGAGACATGTTTCATTCTAGAGAGAATGAAAATCCCACGACAAACAACCCCAAAAGAATAATGGTAAATCGAGACTGATGACAGCCAACCCTTGATAAGAATGGGGGGGTTTGACTGAAGTGCTAATAGATAATTAATGGTAGACATTATCTACTCGGCCGATTCATTTTAGCTGTGATTATAGTATGGCTAACCAAACTCAGTCCGCACAATCTTTCCCCCTATTCTACTCATTTTAGGTGTTGCATTAATAAAAATAACGTTTACAAATTGACAGGACTTGATCTGATCCATCTGATTATAAATTTAATTTTACTGTAAAGAATATCTAACGTATCGTATCTAACTACATCAGTTTGTGAATTTTATTTTGTGATGTCTTAGCATTTCTCTTAACTAGGAAAAGCATTTGATAGCTCCAATTGCTGCTCAATGAATATCAGACACTGTTAAGAAGGATATGCAACTGTAAATAACCTTGAAGAAAGTTTCTTTAACTTGATCCATGTAAATAAAACTGTACAGCGTATTCTCTTACAATGAAAGCTAATTTGACATTTTCAAGCTTCGTTTCCTATATTCTTTTTGTGCACTTAGGTTCAAAACCAATGTCATTCATTCCATTTGTTTTTTAACTAAGTACACAGGTTAAAAAGCATAAACATTCCTTTCTTCCATCTCCAACAGAAGCATATACTTATTCTTTTCTTCTGGGTCCAACATACTATATGCTTGATGGGGCAAGATGAACCAAAGCTTTGTTTCATTCATCAACAGCAGAAACGATGAATGATGAGATACGATCATCGTTGCTGGGTATTCCATATCTGATCCACCAATGATGATGTTTAATGCTAACTAAATCTTGGTTGAGTAGCACTCTTCTGCACTGATGAGCTCTTCATGGAATGCTTTTCGGAAGAATTCGGTTCGGCTTTTTCTCATGCATTTCAAGCAGCTAAGGTCGCCACTCAGAAGCTGCAGAACCTGGTACCCATGTTCAAATGTAAGCAATGGAATTTGTCACACATGGTGTTGTGTGGCTACAGAGTTATCTAATGTCAATATAAAACAAGTATCATAGCTTACTTTTACACCTACTAGGAAAGACAGGACATTCACTTATAAAATAATAAGTAGATCAAATTAACTGACTGAAAAACTAAAGAATTACAAGCTCGGTTATCATACTCAAGACCTAGCAGCCAATCGGATATAAAAAAGTTACCCAATACCATATTACTAGAATGTCTTGAAAATGAGACAACAATGAAGCACTGACATTGAAAAACATGTATATATTAGTCTTACTAAATTTCCCTAAACCTTGCCTTATCTTTTATAATTAACTAATATATGATGAAGTCAGTCTTTCAGGTAAGTAACATTCCAAGACTCAACCACTGTGTCCCTCTCAACAGTTACCGGGAAGTTTATCCCTTAATTTCATTATCACTTCAAGAACAGAACATGCCTGGCTCATACAGGGCCGTCGAATTGAAGACTGTTGTATGCATAAAGAAGCAACCAAGAGCACAAGATTTATCTGATGAGAGTTGTAGTTATCACCAAGAGAAGGATCAATGAGCTCGTTGATGTGGTTCTTCTTAATCAAAGGTTTTGCCTGATCCGGTACAAAGAAAGGCACTAATCAATAGCCACCCATCTGAGTTGTAAATTTAAGATACAAGTCCAGTACCTGCACATGACCAAATAAGCAAGAAACATACCCATAAAACAAGGCTTTGCTGGGAGTAATCTAGTGCTCGGCGTCCAGTGACTATTTCCAATAGCAGCACACCAAAGGCAAAAACATCAGTCTTTTCATCAACTATGCCATGCAGTAAGTACTCAGGAGCAAGATACCTGCACTCTAAGAATTAAAGCAATGAGTCTTCAAGTTAAACATGTGGTGGATAACTGCACAAAACTAAGTTGGTTTCAAACCCAAATGTGCCTTCAAATTTTGATACGATATGGTGAGTCCACTGCTCTGGCAGCCATTTTGCAAGTCCAAAATCACAAATCTGTACAAAAGATCAGTACTGAGTCCATACTACAATAATATCATGTATAAGTACATCAGGAAGTACTCTGAAATAATTTACCAACAGCTTCGCGAAGACTAGCATGAACATCGTCAAAAATGTCCAAACAAAGGTTGCTTACATAAGTTGATGTTAAGTGACTAAAAAGGGTACCTGAGGCTCAAAGTCCCCTGTAAGCAAAATGTTTGAAGCCTTAATGTCTCTGTGGATAATTCTTCTCTGACAACCCTCATGAAGATAGAGTAAACCCTTGGCTGTCCCCAGTGCAATCTTATATCTAATACCCCATTCCAGCTTCTCTTTTGAACCTAAAAAAGCATGCATCCCATTTTGCAGCAGGAGAAGAATTAATGAGGATCCATTGAATCAATCGTCAAGATTTGAAAAATAAAAACCCAAAAACGATAACTGACCATAAAGCAGGGAAGCTAAGCTCCCATGTGGAGATAGTTCAAGAACGAGGTGCATTCCTCCTTCAACCCCATAACCAATTAACTTAGCAGTATTTGGATGCTTCACATGTGCCATTACTCCAAGCTCTGATAAGAAGTCCGCTACAATTTCGTCGGCTTTCCCTTTTGTCAGACGTTTGATTGCTACCAGCCGCCCATCTCGTAAACACCCCTTGTAAACTTCAGCATAACCACCCTTTCCAATGAGATTCTCTACACCAAAGCAAAGCTTTATCTTGGTATGGTAGAACTAATTTCAAATGGGTGTGCTAATAAATAAAATTTCCAGATATAAAATTGAAATCTTGAAGCATACTACAAAGTACAAACCGTGGGCGAAATAATTGGTAGCAGTTTGTAGCTCATACAAGCTGAAATTTTTCCATGGCAAATTGGTATAGTTCAAATCGGGATGGACACGAAAAAATGGCACCATGGACATGGCCTCCCTCATACTACCACTCATTCTTCTTGAGAGCTTGGTGACACTGAGAGGATGCAATGTGTCTAATGATTTCTTGGATCTATTTCTTAATAACTGGACAAATCCACGCCAGCCTGAAACGGGTTTTGAGTTTTTGGAGACTATAGCTAGTTCTTTCGAGGAACATGTTTCAGATTCTGAGCTCTTAAAGTAGTCCTCAAGAACTCCAACAGGAGACGATGAATCTACCTTCTTTTTCATATCTGAAGATCAGAAACCTACTGAGAAAAAAAAAAAGTATGAATACAACATCACTATCATGCTAGCAATGGTATTAGAGAAATGTGCAATTTTGAGTAAAATAAGTGAGAAGATGGGAATTTTTACCTCAAGGAGAATCAGAGGCAGCATGGATAGCATCTGTTGTTCTATTTTTGATTTCGTTAATAGCATTTCGTTTTCTCTGCAAATATGACCCCCCCACATTTGGATTAGAAGGCAAACCATGAACAAAAGAAGCCAATTACAAGTAAAAACCAACAAAAAGTCTAAATCAGAGAGAAAATTTATATATACATAATTACATATAGATTAATGCCTTAAAAACATATGAAACAGACACTGGCGTAGGTACAAAGAAATTGAACTGATGTGACACTGGGGAAGAGACTGGCATCTTGGAAGAGCAATAAATACATTTCGAACAAATACCGACACCCTTAAAATTAAAAACCACAACAATAATCTGAAGCCTATTGAAGTACCAGACCAAAAAAGAGAATGACAAACAAAATTAATGAATTATGAAGAGAAGCATGACCCCACATGAGAAACAAAACTCAAAGTTGATGCCATAAACAAAAAATTCATAATTTTGGGATAGAAATTCAAATCACTAAAGCAAGTTATACTCGGGTTTGGACATACCATGAAGAAGAAACTGAAGGTTATATATCATGTACGTTCCATCGACAAACAGAACAAAGAAACAGAAGAAGCTAAAACCAGAAGAGAAGATAACAGAGAGACACAGAGAGAGAGAGAGAGAAGAAGAAGAAGAAGGAAGAAGATGCGGGGTTTGATTCGGGTGAAGTCTTGGCGCTGCCTTTGTATGTTTCCCGGGTTACTGTTCACAAGTTTTTTTTTAATTTATTTATTTCAATTTTTAAAAGTTTCAATTTTGATAATCGTATTGAAATTACTTTTTTATTTTTAAATTTTTTTTCATTCAATTTTTTTAAATACCTCAAATTTTTTTTTTAAATATTCATAACATCATTAAAAACATTAATTTTCTTTTTAATCAGTAAAAAAGAAAAAATAAATTTGTCGGGACCGACGATGAGAGTAGCATATTTATTCGCAAAACCGATGGTTGATGACATGTTTGTGTCTTGGACAGGACAAGGATCTAAAAGGATCTTATTCTTATCCGGACAAAACATGGTAACTTCATTGGTCAGAGACGCTTCTTTTGCCTTATTGGTCGGTCCCCTTTGAATGAAGCGTGCAGCAGCCTTGCCTTTTGGAGCACAAAAAACATGTCAACCAATTTTAGTAACCATTTAATATTTCTCTTTGAATTTTTCATCTTGAAAATTCAACACAACACATTACTATGAAAAAACAGTCTAATTTAAAAATATTAATAAATTAGGGTAAAATAATTTCGATTATTATAATATCGACTACAAATCAAGACGTAAAAATATATCCACGACTGATATCTACTCATCTTATCATCATCATCATGTTAATCAACAAATTAATACTATTACGACGAAAATGATACTGTGAGGTCAAAACTTTTCTATGTCATGTTGCAGCGCTATAATACAACCCTTCTCGTCCCCACAGATACACGACAGCCGGTAGCTAGCCTTTACTTGTTGTATGTGCTACAAATCCATTGCGTCGTCGTTACAAATGCCTTTGATAATATAACAACAATTTTAAAAAATAAAATGCTAGGTTTATATATTATAGAAGGAGGCATTAGATTTTACGAGAGATTTGGATAGTGAATTGAGATGAGATGGAATTTAAAAGTTGAATAAAATATTATTAAAATATTATTTTTATTTTGAGATTTAAAAAATTAAATTATTTATAAAAAAATTGTAATGATTAGATGAGATAATTAATGGTTTCTCTGTTAGTTGTGAAAATAGCATTTTAAAAATTTCAATTTTAAGATTTGTCATACTCCACGATGTTTGTAACATGGTATTCTTCTACCTTACTCGACGACTTTAATAAAAATTTGGGGCATAAACTTTTATTTTTTAACTAAAAAAGTGGTTGCATAAATCAACACTTGGTAAGCAATTATTCAAAACATTTGCTTGGAAATCATTCCAAACATAAATTAATTAACACAATCATACATTAAGCATTAAACCAAAAATCCCCATGCACGCAAGGAGCTATATAAGGTATATAATGGGGTATGATGAAGGGCATTCTTCACCAACAATTCAAGACAGCTCATGTACCAACTGATACTATCATATCGATCTAAGGAATTATACACTCAATTGAGTCACTTTCCTTTTTTTTTTTTTTGGTCTTCTCTATAATTATATATACAATGTAATATTTATTGTTGCTTCTTTCACAAGTTTGTTGATACGTTGAAGATACTTATTTAGATTCTAAATATCAATTAATTTGAGAGTAATATTAAATACAGTCATGGGTTGTACAAGCGTTGCGCACTCTTTTAAAAAATGAGCGAGGTCTATTATTAAAAGATCTTATATTTATTCTTTTTTTTTAGAAGAAATATGTAGTACTTGCGTATTTTATGACTGCAAGTATCATTTCTCTTAATTTAATTGAGTTGGAGTAATGGTAGAGATATTGATGTAATTAAGGAGTGTCGACATCCCAATTTGTGTGTGGTTGGTTGGTGGCTCATAATAACCATCTTACCTTAAAGCATATGTATTTGTTAAGATAGGTATGCTATTTATCAACGACCCTTTGGTTGACAGCAACTTATGATCTTGTTTTCTCTCCAACATAAAGCTGACCAATCATTGAATTTAGTGACACTTTAACTAAGTATAATTTATTGATTGAGAGCTTCAAAAATAGGTTAAAAACTATTTAAGATCTTTAAATTGTATATATACATACATATATATATACACAAGTAAATAATGAAAATTAATTTGTATTTTTTTTGGAACAAAGGGGTTGGGCAGAGGGATGGCCAATCACCACGTACTTCGAGTCAAGGGCTGGTGAAAGGGCGTTTGCTATAGCTACTTTCATACAAAAATATCTCCCAATGTCACGCTCATAACTCATTAAGCCAAAGACTCCAATTGACATTTCTTGTAATTTTTAGTCCAAATATTTTGTTATAATCAGGATAGAGACATCTACAATACTTAAATTTCACTATATTTACAGTCCGTTTGGGTAGTGAGAACACTCCACTGCTATTTATTATTTTATTATTACTTTTCAGATATTTTTTATTAGTATTCACTATTTTATAATTACTTTTTTACTATTATTTACAAAATATCTGAGATTATCTTACTATCCAAATGCAACCTAAGATGTTGTCTGTGAATTATTTTGGTATAACATTTAATATAGTGAAATTTACCTGTGTCTATTTCTTTCTAAATTGTAGAAAATATTTATATAAAAAAATTGTAGGAAATCTTGATTACAAAGATCCTTTAGAGATGGCTGCTCATAGAAATGATTTGGACAAATATAAAATAGACATGTATCATATAAATTTTTATAAAAAACATAGACTTCACCTAAAAAAAAAGTGTAAAAAAATATTTTTATTGATAAAACTCACTTATATATGAGACTTGTTTATTTAAAACTTGTATCTGAATTAAAGCACAGTGAGCAGCCTGTTGGGTGGCCAATACAAGAAATCTCTTTAAAGAAAATTATTTTAAGAAAAATAAATTTTTAGAGTTTAAAAATAAAAAGTGATGCATGTTATATCGAAAGGGGATGTAGCTCAAATGGTAGAGCGCTCGCTTTGCATGCGAGAGGTACAGGGTTCGATCCCCTGCATCTCCAATTAATGTTTTGACTTTTCGTCTCCGGGGAATCTATTCCTGACTTGACTTTTACTCCTCAATTCGTTTTTTGTTGGATAATTGGGTTTACTCCTTCCTCACTTGGCGCTTTTCTCAGCAAACTTGAAACTAGTTACGATTGCCTTTCATCTCTCATTGCGTCGACCACTGCTCACACGACACAATGTCTGTTCCTCTCTTCAACCTCGCTCCCAATCTGACAGTTTCAAGGCTTTGCTTAGGTCTAGCTACTTCTGCTCTTTTATGGCAGTCGCTACTCTCTAATTTTTCAAACCGAGATTAACTTTATTTTTTGTTGTCCTCAGGAACCATGACTTTTGGTGAACAAAACAGCTTGCCCCAGTCCTTTCACCTTCTCGACGAAGCTTTCAGTGCCGGAATCAACTTCTTCGACTCTGCAGAAATGTATACCCCCTTTATCCCTTAAAGGTTCCTTTCTGGGTTCTTTTTTTTTTGGTTCTTTTTCAAGTTCGGCTTGCTGCGGCTACCCCCATGTATATGTTATATGTCTATAATTCTGGACGCCCTTCTTAAGTTCTATATGCTTTTTAGATTCAACTCTGGGTACGTTACTATGTTTGTAGGTATCCAGTGCCTCAGCGTGCTGAGACTCAGGGTAGGAGCGAAGAGTACCTGGGCCGTTGGGTTAGAAATAGGAAAATTTCTAGGGATCGCGTCGTCTTGGCCACAAAGGTCTCAACTCAACTCTAAAGCTGTTGACGTTTATAGTATATGGCATACTTCTCGGGTAGCCTATTACCGAGTTAGTTCCAAAGGGATCATCTTTAATGTATTTGCTTTATTGCTTTACTCTGAAGTTTTATCTTCCCTTCTGTATTTGCTTTAGTCACTTATCTGTATGAAGACCAAATTTTCAATACTAGTACATGACCAAATTGACAGTTTGTTGAGGGTTTCTATAGTAGTCCCCTGTGAAAATTTCTGCTCTGTATGCGATTGCTTTCAGTTAGACGTGCTCTTAGGATCGGTTAAACTTAAATGTCACAGAAATGTACAATTTCGTGCTATTTTTTTAGGCAATTGTGAATGCATTTCAATCTGACTTTCATTAGTTGAATTTGGTTTTTGCTCCATAATTATTTCTTTTGGGTGGTGGGTAAAACACTGAGGTATATTTTCTGAATTAAGGTGAGTGATTCTATAAGCACATGAAGGTAGCTTTTCTGTGGCCTCTGTACTATCGTTTTACTGTAATTATTGCTGTAATAATTCCAAGTCATGTATGTTATACGCCTCTTCGTACTTGGTCTGACCCTAGTGTACTACCGTAATGACAGTAAGGCTGTATATAGCAGGAAATTTGTGAGCTTTAATAGACAGTTTATGATCCATGTTAGTTTTTTTATAATTGTTTGAAATTTGAGCTTTGAACATTGGGAATTGTTTCTATTTAGGTGACTGGACCATCTGGGCAAATGACTTGGATACGAGGTGGGCCAATGTGTTTAGATGCCTGGAATATTACCAAGGCCATTGACAACAGGTTTGACTTTAATGGCATGGACCTTCATGACTTTCTTATTTCTTTGGCGCCTTCTTAATTAGGGCACACAGTGTTTTTTTCTTATTTTTATCGGGCTTTGCCTAATTCTTTGATTAATAAAGTTTTGTTTACCTATTAAAAAAAAACAGGTTTGTTTTTACACCTACTTATGTGAAGTTGTTGTAAGCCCAAATATCTTGTATTAACGCCATCAGATGGACTAAACTAGTGAGAAGTTAGTCCTAATTGTTTGCATTTTATATACACAATATATGTTGGCCAGCTTGCTATTTTCTTTTCTTTTTTAATTCTTATTACATTGAGGTATTTGTTAGTCCCATCCCCACCTACTCCCATGCCCCTGGTGTTCTTAGGTAGTCATCTCTTGGTTCTCTTGTATGGTGAAGATAATCTCTCATGATTTCTTGTCTTGTCTTAGCATGTTTGCTCAGACAGACTTAGTTCAGTCTGCAGTAGATTCAAGTTTTGGACATCTACATTCTTTTATAAGTAATAATTCTTTTATATAAGGTGCAAAAGGCACAACCGAAGTAGACAGGTAGCATACAAGAGAGACATCTATCTAGAAGGAAATGGACATTAACATTCTTGAAACTAACCAGTCCTCCAAAAGAATGCTCGTGTATGTAAATGCTTTTTTTTTTTTTTTTAAAAATTTTATTTTGATAAGTAAAATGAAAATTTTATTGATACGAATGAAGTAGGCGAAACCCGTGTACACAGGAAGTATACAAAAGAACACATAAATACATTCTAGGAACCTAAAATTAAAGACAGAAAATCATGACCATTAGTTCCATTAAGCACAATGGCTGAAAACCAAAGCAATAAGGTGTGTACAAAAAAGTTCTGAAGTTCCTCCAACGTGCGCTCCCTATCTTCAAAGCGCCGATCATTCCTTTCCATCCAAATACACCACTTAATGCACAAAGGAATTGTCCTCCAAACTGCAGCCACCTGGGGGCAGCCTTGAATATTTTTCCAGCAGGCTAATAAATCCACCACCCTCAAAGGCATAACCCAAGCCACACCATTTTATTTTTATTTTTTCTATAAGTAAGATAACATTTTATTAATAGAAGTAAATAGGCATAGCCCAAGTATACATGAGGTATACAAACAGCATACACCTAGTTACATAAAAAGGAGCTAGAAAGAGATTTCAGAAACTCATTGAAGCAAGCTCCAATAAGAACACAAGAAGATGCCCAAAGAAATAAAGAATGGAAGAAGAAACTTCTAAGCTCATCCGGAGAACGTTCCTTGTTTTCAAAACGTTCCTAGTGTATGTAAATGCTATTCCATCGTGATTGAAAAAACGTTGATTTGGAAGCATAAGTTGCCATTTGACTATCTCTGAACTAGGTTTTGTACTCCAATATGATATCCACACTAATGGGGCCTAAAGAGTGTGGGATGAGATTTCTCCAAAATATAGTATTATCAGTGGCCATTGCCTATGCTTCCCAAAATAACATTAAGCAAAAGTTATACAATGTCTTCTGTTTTTATTCAATAAGTAAATGTAAATTTTGTTAATTATAACAATGGGCGAAGCCCAGGTACACAGATACAGGCAAACGCCTAGTTGGAATTAGAAACCGATACAAGGAAATCATGAGACTTAGTTCATTAAAATCTAAAGCTATTGCCCAAAGGAACAGAGTTTTTGATAGGTGCCCAACGGAACAGAGTTTTATAGAAGAAAGTGTCGAGTTCATCCAGTGACCGTGCACAATCTTCTAAGTTTCTATTGTTTGTCCTCCGTATACACCACAGTAGACAAATGGGGACCATCTTCCACACAGCAGCAATTTGTGTGTTGCCACTAAAACCCTCTCTTGGCAGCAAAGAGATATACTGCATTTTATTAATATAAATAGGCATAACCCAAGTACACTGGATTTATACAATAGAAAAAACCTAGAACTCATACTGAAGTTATACAATGTTATATTTGGTGTTAGTATGATATTTTTA
This sequence comes from Juglans mandshurica, assembly GCA_022457165.1. Lineage (NCBI taxonomy): Eukaryota > Viridiplantae > Streptophyta > Magnoliopsida > Fagales > Juglandaceae > Juglans > Juglans mandshurica. The sequence continues at coordinate 23,880,186 of CM039623.1, forward strand.
CCTAAGAGTTACAACCCATGGTTTCTTTTAATGGAATCGTTATAGCATTATGGAGGATGAGATGTTTTACAGTTATTTTTAAGTAATTTGTATCATGGTCTGATGAGTTATTTATTGTATTGGTGCAGCTTGCTGCGCATGCAAACTGACTACATTGATCTTTATCAGATTCATTGGCCAGATCGGTTTGTATGTGGATCTTTACCTCAAATATCTGTAGGCATTAAAGTAGCTGCATGGCTAAGCACAATTTTTGGGGATATATGAAAAAAATAATGCTCATCTTTCAGTTTTGTTTTCTTTCACACCAACCCAATGTTGTACTCTTGAATTAACTAATGGCTGGTTTTGTAGCTATGTTCCCATGTTTGGAGAAACTGAATATGATCCAATCCAACAGTTCAGTTCAGTTGGCATAGAGGAACAACTTGATGCTCTTGGCAGAGCTGTTGATGCTGGTAAGGTGAGTGATGATATCATCGGTTCTGCCTCTATATTTCATCTGTAGATAACGTGACCTTTCGAAGTATAATGGAAATTTTTGTTTGTAGATCAGATACACTGGTCTCAGTAATGAAACCCCATATGGTGTCATGAAGTTCATTCAGATAGCTGAAAGGGCTTCTCGTCGTCCTAGGATAGTATCAGTACAGGTTGTGTGAGTCATCTGGTTCAGAACCGTGTGGCTTCCTGTTCTGTTTTCTTATTCCTATTCCTCCATTTCTCTTGCTATTTTTCTCTCTTTACTTTGTTGATTACAAGGCTTATGTACAACTCATTGTCTCTGTGATAGAACTCATACAGCTTGCTTTGTCGAACTTTTGATTCTGGAATGGCTGAGTGCTGTCACCATGAGAGGTAGTCATGTGTTTATGTCAATGTATTGATGATTTAGGGTGGAATTTAAACTGATCTCGTCGTGTATGAAATGACATTTAAAATTTGCTCTACTTGCACAAGCTAATTTCTGAATAAAGCTATTTTAAAAAAGGTTATGGCACTCAGATATAGTTATGTGGAGTTTCTTGGGTTTATGACTGTTAATTAAAAATGTTGAATATGTTGGCATCATTGGAATCATGAAAGTAATGTTCAGGGTGTTTGAAGTAGCAACATGATTCAATGATGGCTACTTGGCATAGTCTTATTAGTAGTCATACCAACTCCGAGGCTTAGAAGATGGTCCCCTTATGTCTCATTTGGTGTACTTGGTGGAGCACAATGCCTGGATTTTTGAAGATTGGGAGAGGACAGCGATAGAGTTACGAGTCCTTATCTTCAATTCTCTTTATGTATCGATTGCGGTGCAATTAGTTTCAGCTCCTATAGCTTTCTAGAATTTATGGATTTGTGTTCTTTTTCTCCTTCCCTATAGTTGGATGTTTCCTATTGGGTTGTGTCCCTTTGTGCTTTGAATAAAATTTGCCATACTTATAAAAACTTTGTAACTTGATTCAAAGCAGCTGCCTCTGGCTCTGCCTTCAAGAGAAGATTTACTATTTGATTCAATATGTGCTGCGTTGGTGCTTTCCTACTTGTATATGGAATTCATTGCTAATGATTTCGAATTTGGTTTAAATATCCTTTTTTTCCGGAGTGGTGCAGGATGGATTCAACTAAAAAGAAGTGATTTGTGTACGTGGTTATTATTTATGTGAAACAGGAAACTTAATTAATGATATTTAAGCTTGGGACTTCAAAGATGTATATAGGGGCAAGGATTTTTCTACCAATGAGAAACTTTGGTTTGGTTTTACTTATCATGTGTGGCTGCACTTTAGATGGACAAAACCCATGTGGGGTATCTTAAATGGGTCTTGCTGCATTCATATCGTTGTAGTTTGAAAATTGAAACAATCTGCTGAAAGTAATTGTCTTATATTTGACCTCCTTTTCATTATATTTTTAGGATCAGCTTATTGGCCTACAGCCCCCTGGCAATGGGCATTCTCTCAGGGAAGTATTTTTTGCCTGATGGGGGTTCAGCACATGCTCGGTTGAATCTTTTTAAAGGTTACCAATCAAGTTACCTACATTAATAATTGGCAATTATCTGCAAAATACTAGTGAACTTTTCTCATGTGGAACTGTTGTTTTGTTCATCCTTCTCAGGTAGGTATTCAGAAGGGGAATCGAGGTATAACCTGTCCAATAACATCATAAAAGCAGCTAGCATGGTAAGCAGATGCTCATCAGATTTGATTTTAGTAGTCTGGGGGGCTTATTAAGAAGCTGTATAGTTTTTTTTTTTTAATAAGTAAATGTAATTTATTCAATCTCATCAGGTGGTGACATCCAAGTCCCCAAAGAGTATTTGATAGATACACCTAAACATTAGAAGAAAAAAGAAAGAAAGTCCTGATATCGAAGATCATTATCCCAAATATGACTGACCACCCAAAGAAATAGGGTTTTAGTGAAAATAAATAAATTCTAGTCGTCCACTGATTTCTTACAGTCCTCGAAGCAGCAATCATTTTGTTCTCTCCATAGACACCTCCAACATGCAAGAAGATCCACTACGCTTCTAAAGTAGACTGAAAGTATTCCACAGAGCATTTGCCACTTCACAATGAAGCAAAAGATGGTCAACAGTTCACTTCTATGGTACATACAAGTTACAATACCAAGCAATCACCAATTGTTCAATGTGAGAAATGGCGAATTTTGCCTATGGCAGCTGTCTACACAAAAAAGACCACCCCGTGTGGAACCTTAGTCCTCCTAATTCTCTTCCGAGGAAAGGATTAGACCCCAGACCTATAACTTGGAAGTAAAATCTTTTTTTTTTTTTTTTGATAAGTAAGAAAATTTTATTCATTGAATGAAATAGGCGAAATCCATGTACACAGGAAGTATACAACAGAAACAAACTTATAAAAAAAAGTATACAAAAGAAACACCTACTTACATTCTAGGAGCATAAAACGAAAACAAAAACTCATGAACAGTCCCTCCATTAAGTACAATAGCAGAGAACCATTGAAGCAAGGAGAACAAAAAAAAAATCCAGATTTCCTCTACAGTGCACTCCTTATTATTAAAGCACCGCTCATTTCTTTCCAGCCAAATACACCACATAATGCACATGGGAATCATCTTCCACACAGCTGCCACTTGAGAACAACTATGAAGCCTATTCCAACACGCAAGTAAGTCCACCACTTTCTTAGGCATTACCCAAACTAGCCCAGCTCTACTAAATACACCATCCCATAAAGCCTTAGCCACCTCACAATGTAAAAGTAAATGATCCACTGATTCACCATATATCTTACACATGAAGCACCACTCCATAACAATCATGTCATGCTTCCTCAAATTATCAATCGTCAAAATATTCCCAAGTGATGCAGTCCAAATAAAAAAGGCAACTTTGGACGGCACGTGAACTGTCCAAATACTCTTCCATGGAAAAGAAGTGTGATGCTGAACAGTCAACACCTTATAATATGACCGAACCGAAAACTTTTTACTCCCTGTATGCTTTCATAACATTCAATCGCTCTCATTTCCTCCAATATCCAGAGAATACAAAAAACTGAAAAAATCAGCAACCTCATCAAGTTCCCGATCCTGAACAGCTCTAATAAAACTAACATCCCATTGCACAGCTCCATTAGAACGGATCAACAAATCTGAAATAGATGCCTGCTGATTAGCAACCATTCGAAAAATAGCCAGAAACACTCTAAAAAAGCATGTTCACCACACCAAACATCAAACCAGAAACGAATTCTTGAACCCTCTCCAACATCAAACTTAATTTGTTTCGTGAAATCTTCCCACCCCTTTCTAATAAATTTCCAAAGACTCACACCGTAAGTCCCCCTAATCTCCTTAGAACACCAACCCCCCCCCAATCACTCCCATATTTCCGATCAATAACCTCCCACCACATCGATTCCCCTTCCAGTCGATACCTCCACAACCACTTTCCCAATAAAGCCTTATTAAAACTGCTCAAATCTCGAACCCCTAAACCTCTAGTAACGATAGGACAGCAAACTCTATTCCAGCTCACAATATGGAATTTATTCTCCTCTCCCACACCACCCCACAAAAATGCTCTAAATAACTTCTCAATCCAATTTGCCACACCTACAGGTAATGAGAATAATGAAAGAAAATAAGTAGGAAGGTTGGAAAGGGTACTTTTGATAAGAGTGATTCTACCCCCTTTTCCAACCCGCCAATCTTTTTTCAATCTTCTCTACAACCCCATCCCAAATATTCTTTGCCTTGAAAAACGCCCTCAACAGAGACCAAGATATTTCATAGGAAGAGAAGCAACTCTGCAACCCAAAAGTTCCGCCAAGCAGTTGATATTCCTCACATCCCCCACCGGAACCCAAAAGTGAAATCTTTATTCATGATTAATTGTTGACTAGTAGCAGAAATAAAGACTGGTCTGAAACTTGATTGGGAAATGGTGATTGTTTAAGCAGATTTTTCTGTTAGACTTGTTTGAATCTGATTATCACATACCATTGTATTGCAATTAATGGCTTGCACTGTCTTTTCAAAGCAATGACGAATACATACTTTTTCGTGTATTTTGTGGATCTGTGCCGCTTTCATTGTTTAGGTTAGCATTATATTTTCATTTCTGCCCTGTGCATGTTGATCTGACTGATTCCTCTATACTCTCTCTCTCTCTCTCTGTGTGCAGGAATATCTTCATATTGCTGGAAAATATGGTCTTCATCCTGTATCCCTTGCAATTGGTTTGATATCCTTCCTCTCACTCCCTCATGCCATGTATACCCATTTAAAGAGAAAAATATCATGCCATCTATGAAGTTATGGTTATCTGTGCATGGTATTACCATTTGAAACCCATACTCAGTTCAATGAATGGAGCTTCTCAACTGATGGATGCTCTAAGATTGGAATGTCTTTAATGTCTAGATAGAGTCTACACATATCTATAAATTGGAAAGATCCTTAATATCTTCCATTGATTGTGGTCCTTGAACATATCGAGCATGGGTGATCACTTTATAAGCTATAGTTTATCCATTCTTAGTCTATTTATTTATCTACTTAGTAATATAGTTCATTTGGCAGCCTTTGTTTTGAGACATCCTCTTGTTGCAAGTGCTGTTTTTGGGGCTACTAAGTTGTGGCAGCTTCAGGAGGTTCTCGATGCAATGAAAGTTGAGCTCACATCTGAAATAATTGGTGACATCAACAAGATTCATGCAAGGTTTCCTAATCCATGCCCCTGATCAATCGTTAAGGCTGTTCAATTTCTTTCCTATCAGGAAGATTTACTAGGCTGGCTAAATGGATCACCTGTACCTCCTGCACTTCCTTTTTTAGTGTTAAATTTATGACATTATTGGCAACGTCGGGCTGCAAAAGATCCTGCTTTCTTGTTGGAAAATTCAGAAGTTACAATTAGTTAGTAGGAACAGAAGCCTGCCTTTTGTCCTACCATAAATTTTCTTAAGAAAGCAAAAGAAGGTTGCCACTTTAGTAAGTGCTTTGCTGGTGGGGAAGCCATATGAAAAAAATTGATGCCTGGCATGGAGTGCATCATCAGCAAATTCTTCAAGAGAAACATGACAGTAAAGGTTCGCTGGACACTGTTCCATCTTGATAATTGTTCATGTGGGTAGCACATGTGAACCAATTTAGTTTTGTATACTTGGGCTCATGTGGACCCAGATTCAAAAAACAGTTGCATCTGAAGTTGACAAAAATTAATATATTTTTTAGAATTTATTGTGGTGATACTTTGCACCTATTGAGTGCCTGTTGTGTGGGCATCAATTGCCATACTCCTGCTTTTCTGTGATCAAATGCTTTCTTAGGATTTGGAAAGTTATTGGGTCGTAGGCTCTGGGTCCCAAACTTGCAGGACCACCTGGTAATGACAATGTAGTTGAAGTTGATCTTTTCGGTTTCTTTTTTGTTGAGTGTTGAATGAGCACCACTCATGAACTTTCTGAGAAATGATCTGATCAATGCATGCGTGCAGAGAGTGTAGATAAATCCTTCTCTTTGCAGTGAGGACAGTCAAGAACCATGATCCAAGGATGCTCAGGGTGCGGAGAATAACTTGTGGTTGTCTTTACAGTGAAGTAAAGGCAAGCACTTTCTGCATATATTTTGACATTTTCATTTTCTATGTACAGAGTGATCAAAGCACATGTTTACCCCCAAAAATATGAGCTTCTTCCATGCTAAACAGCCTCCACCTTGTTCCACCATTCTTCTACTGCGTGGTTGGTACCTTTTCTTGACAGATTGATTAGGAAAACAATAGGGGCACGTGAAGATCTTCAAAAAGGGTCCTGTTTACTGCATAAAGCAATAATTCAATCTTAGAGAGATCTTAACAGCATGGACTTGAGGAAACATAAAAGGAGCTTACCACTATTGATTGCATGATTGTTTTTAGTCTATCCTTATGGTCCACATAATGTGATTGCAAGACAAATTTTACCTCCTCTTTAACTCCCAAATTCCCCTTACAACAAATGGAAAACCTCATGGTTTTGAACACCCAAACCGAGGAATCAAACAAGGTGATCCACTCTCACCATTCCTCTTCATTTTAGGTAGTGAAGTTCTCTCTAGATTGATAGTCAAACAAGAACAAATGGGAATAATTCGAGGGATTCAAATCTGTAGGAATGGGCCTTACTCTTTTAATTTGCTTTTTACAGATGATTTTAATTCTTTTTGGCATAGCCACTGCTCAAAATGCACAAGCTTTTGAACAATGCATTGAGATTTATCAATCTTGGTCTGGCCAAAAGATCAACTCAGCCAAGTCCTCCATTCAATTTAGTAAGAATAGAAGGCAGAACTTGATAAGAGAAGTTAAAGCAATCTTTAACTTTAAGCTTTCCCAATAAAAAATCAAGTACTTAGGTCTGCCACTCAATGATGGGGTTCCTATGAAACAACATTGTCAAGAAATCATTGAAAAAATTCAGAACAAGCTGACTGGTTGGACATCAAAACTCCTCTCTCAAGCTAGAAAAACAACACTTATCAAGTCAGTAGCTAGCACAATCCCTTCCTATACTATGGCTACCACTTGGCTTCCTAAGAAAATCACCAAACAAATTGATAGAATTCAAATGAGATTCTGGTGGAGGTTTAAGGCTGACAAAACTCACAATCTTATACCAAAATCTTGGAAATCAATTTGTCTACCTAAATCCTTTGGAGGTCTAGGAATGAGAACTGCAGCAAATTTCAATAAAGCCCTTCTGAGTAAAGTTACCTGGCACCTTATCAATAAGGAAACAAGCACATGCAAAGAAATGCTCATCCAAAAATACATGAGACATTCAAATTGGAACAATATCTCTGCAAAACCAACAGATTCCAATTTCTGGAAAAGCATTCTCAAACAAAAAGATTTCATTCTCTCGAATCTTTATATCCAAATCAACAATGGGGCAGGAACTAAAGTTTGGTCAGATCCATGAGTACCTTTTATCGATAGATTGACTCAAAAACCAAAAACACCTTATACATGGCAAGACCCTCAAATAACAGTTTTTGAACTCATTCTTGAGGAGCCAAGAAGATGGAACATAATTTTGTTACAAGCTCTTTTTACTCAATAAACAATAACTGAAAAAAAAAAATCCATTCAACTGAGCACCATTATCACAATCAACAGGACAATTCAAGATGGACTCAACATACATCATGTCTTTTTTTTTGTAAAATCAACTTATGTAGCTATTGTTCAACAAAATGAACAAAATTCAACAAACCTCACTCCCTAATGGAAAAAACTCTAGTCTCTTAAACTTCAAGACAGGCTGAAGCTTTTCCTTTAGAAAGTGTTAAATGGCATTGTAATTACTAAGAGCCTCCTTAGTAGGTTTATAGCACTTTCTGAGGAACAAAAAATCTGTCCCATTTGTCATCAGGAAGCGGAGGCTAATGAGCATCTTTTTCTAAGCTGCCTTTTCACAAGAATACTTTGGAGATAGTCACCTTAGCCACTAGACATAGAAGCATTTAAACCTTTAGGGATTAGGACTTGGATTGAAAATATTCTTAACTCTACTAAGCTAAATCTCTTTGATGAAGAAGCTCATCATTTTCAGATTTTTGCTATTATGGCAATGGATAATATTTGGTTCACTAGAAACCCGAAAACTCATACAAACAACAACATAGCAGTAGATCAATTTGTAAAACTCATACAAACAACAACATAGCAGTAGATCAATTTGTCAAAAAAGCCTTAGACATGTATCAAAAACATTGTAAAGCATGGGAGTGGAAATGTTCAAAATCTAACCCTAATTCCAACTGGAAACCACTTGAACTTGAAGACACCTACTCCATCACATTTGATGCTGTAGTGAGACAACATGGTAGTTCATTAGCAACAGTTTGTAGATAAAAAAATGGAGAAGTTCAATTTGTAGTGATCGAGTTTGTATGTAGTACTGATCCCAACTAGAGTGAAGCGATGACAACCTACATAGGAGTTCAAGAAGCATTCACAAGAAATATTAGAAAAGTTGTCATTGAAGGGGATTCACTAAATATTATCAACAACATTAATCACCCACAAAAATCAAGCAACTGGGAATCATAAGGAGTGGCAAGGGATACCAGATTTTTGTTAAAAGAGTTGCAAGAGTGGAGAGTAGTCAAGATACATCGATCACAAAATTGATGCGCGCATTCAATAGCGCAATGGGCATATTCCAATAATAAGTTTGGAAAAATTCCTCTAATAGAAATCCTAGTATGTTTATTAGATTTTTATAGTGGGAAGGACCCTCCTTTAGATATCAGAAACATGATCTCATGAAATGGTTTGTAATATAATATACTCTTGTACTAATGTTATTTTATTAAAGAAGTCACTTGAGAGAGTGAGAGAGAAGAAAGACATAAAAAAAAAAAAAACAACTTCTTTAGAAATCGTTCTGGGCATTACCCCAAAATAAGAACACAGGCCCACAAAGCTATTATCCTTACAAATAAAAGAAGCAAACTTTTTCTAGAGGTTGTCTCGTTTGTGTTTACAACTCTTCTTAATTCATCTTATCTAATCATTACAATTTTATCAAATTTTCACACAAAATAAAATAAACAATTTAATTTCTTCAAATCCCAAAACAAATAAGGCTTCTAACAATATTTTATTCTATTTTTAACTTTAATCTCAACTCATCTTATCTGTAAAAACAAACAAGACTTTAATGTTGTATGTACTCAATACAAACCATTGAATTTGAGAAGTACTCTACTTTTCTATTGCTATAAAACCCTCACTGCTTCAACTAAGGTATAATTAGAGTCTAGAGAAGAAGTAAGAACAACTCAAGTAAATAATCACCTTATTCCTCTGTCAAAGACACCACCTTTCAATCCACCAAATGAGATTTAGGTCGTGTTTGGCAAATATGAAAGTATTTCAAAATTTCTTATAATTTTATTCTCAAACATCATTCAAATACAAAATATGTCAATTCTAAATTTTTAATTTTTTCATCTAATAATTATCTAAGATGATTAGATAATGATTAGATTTTATCATTATCAATACAGTTTTTACAAACTTCAAAACAAAAAGTATATTTTAAAATTATATTCAAATAAGTTTTTAAATTTATTTATTTATTCATTTTCATTTTTCACCAACTCCACTACAATACTTATTTTAAAAAATATTTTTATTCAATTTTTTTTTTCTCTTTTCCAAAATCATCCAAATATGCATTTAATTTATCACCAACACCACTCCATGTCCTTCTCTTTAATTCCCTTCTAATTTAGATAGACTCACTTAATTCAAACTCTCCCTTAATAAATTCTGGAATATGGAATCTCCTCTCAGCATTCATTCACCTTCTAGAATAACATGATGTAATCAACTTAAGAACTTTCATAATCAATATAAAAAGTAAATGAGCTGGTCTTCCTTCTTTTCATAGGCTGGACACCAGCCACTAGAAAGAAATGGCCTGCACTTTTTGTTAAAAGTAATATATAAAAATGAATATTGCGATATTCGTAAAATAATTATATAAAAATAATTTTATAAATTAACGTGATTTTATTTATTTTGTTAGATTTATTTTATAATAAAAATAATTATATAATCTGATAAATCATATTAAATCACGTTAATTTATAAAATTATTTTTATATAACGGTTAAAATATTTTCTTAATTCCAATAGATGCGAAAGAAGATGGATCCATCCACGAGGAAACCGCTACGTCTGCAGTCCCACTTGGATTTTACTGCGGACTTTCTTTCATCTACCTCCTACTTCTTCTTGCCTTGTAAAAATTCTAGATTCAGATTATGCTCTCTATTTTTATCTGTATTTGGGATTATTAAAACCCCACGAGATTAAAACATTTATATATTAAAAAAAATAGTATGTTTAGTAAATTTATAAAAAAAAAAAAATGTTTTAAGCATTCTAATTTTTTTTCTAATTTTTTTTAGATCTAAAATTAAATGTTTGGTTGAAATTGCCTCGAAAGATTAGCAGCACACGCAAAGTAATTTAAATATATATTTTGAATAGTGTAGAGTCTAACATGGATTCGACGGGAGTTGTACCTCAATCAACTTGGTCAACCTTTTTGAACAAAAAAGTCGTAGACAAGTAGTAGAGAATTTTTTACGTATAAGTTTGTATATCAATCTGTATATTAATGTTGTTGTTTTTATATTCTAAATTTAAATTAGTACTGTTTTCAATCAAATCTACTTACTGACTAATCATATTCAATATGTGCACGTATTAATACACATAATCGTTTACAATTAAATTTTTTTAATAATAAAATCCAGAGAAACTTGCCAATTTTTTTTAGCTCTTGCCAAAGTAATTACTCAAATAAAGAAATTTCTCAAATATAGAAAACTTAAATAATAAATAATTAAATTTAAATTTAAAAAAAAAGAAAAAAAAGAAAAAAAAAAACACCACAGCTCCGTCAGAGTTTGAACTGAAACCCCCCGAAACCAAAAGAAAAAAGAAAAAAAAGAAAAAAGCCAAAACCCAAACCCCCCTCCAGTCTGAATTAAAAAAATTCAACTGAGCTGGGTCCGGAGCCTAGCCCCGCCCGGGCCCCACTTCCAGCACCCCTCTCCTCCACCATTTCCAGTACCTCTCTCCCTTCTCCTTCTCATTGGTTTTTCTCTCATCTTCTCGCTTGGGGGGTGCTGCCTCCGTATAGGAGCGTATCTAGAGACAGATAGATGGATTCGAAGCCATGGCTGTCCCCGGCTCCTACCTATCGTAGCTTAGAAACCTATTGGGATACCGATGACGACGCCCCTGGTCCCCGGTGCAGTCACACTCTCACCGCCGTCGCCGCCACCAAATCCCTAGGCCCCCGCCTCATCCTCTTCGGCGGCGCCACTGCCATCGAAGGCGGCGCATCCTCCTCCGCCCCTGGCATCAGTATGTGATCATAACTCTTTTTTCGTTTGCTCTGTCTGCTTCAAAATTCAAATGGAACTTACTTGCTTCATTGCTTGTTATTAATTTTGTAGGGTTAGCCGGTGTGACCAATTCGGTTCATTCTTACGATGTTCTCACCAGGAAATGGACCAGGTATTTCTGGTTCTTTATTATTATTTTTGCTTTTCGGTTTTGGATTGGGTTAGATTGGATTTGAATCACAGTTTTGCTAAATGGGGTGCATGAATTTTGCAGAATTAGGCCGGCCGGTGAGCCACCTTCACCTCGGGCTGCGCATGCAGCGGCTGCAGTTGGTACTATGGTCGTTTTTCAGGTAATTAAAAAATAACTTTATTTGAAAAACAATAGAATTCTAAGTATATCGTTCTTCGGGGTTTTTTGTGTAGAGGCTTTTGTTGCTGCAGTTTGATATTATGTTTAATAGTTATTGATTCGTGCTGTATGGCTAGGGTGGGATAGGTCCTGCTGGGCATTCTACGGATGACCTATACGTGCTGGACTTGACGAATGACAAGTTTAAGTGGCACAGGTGAGATTAGTTGGCTGCAATTAATCGGCATTTTCTTTTTCTGGGTTTCTTGAGTTTTGATTACATTCTGATATTGATCATTCTAATTCTCATATGAGCATAGAGTGGTCGTACAAGGACAAGGACCTGGACCTCGCTACGGGCATGTAATGGACTTGGTTGCTCAAAGATACCTTGTCACTGTCAGTGGCAATGACGGTGAGGGAGATTCACTGTTCAGTTATATTTTATTTGTTTGACTCGTTTTTTTTAAAATAAAAAATTGATTGTAGTATGCATTTTTGGAAGAGACGGCATGTCAAAATCCAAAGGAAACTTGATTTCTTTTTTTTTGATAAGTAAAATAAGACTTTATTAAATCATCAAAGTAACATGATACAAAGAAAATGCCCTGTTTATGTAGGCATGTAGGAAACTAGGAATTCGTGAAGGTCCATGCCATTTAAGTCAACAGCAATGGCCCAAGTACAAAGAGTTCTAAAGGAAACTTGATTTCTTATTAGACACATATTGTGATTTGTTGATTTTTGCTTCATCAAACTCTGTAATGACCTTTACCTCCCAATAATTTATATGTACACCATGTGCCTGCGAAAGTCAACCATAGTATACTTCTCATACTTATAGATCCAATCAGTGACCTTTGGGGCACTGATTGGATCTATTCACTGAATGGTATACTTCTCATACTTATAGTCAGACATAGTTAGGATGATAATATTCTCACAACCTCCCTTCACCTAACCTTTTGCTGTGACTTATTGTTTATTTTTTATTGCTTGAGTTCAAACTTGATCATGACTAGTTTCAGAAAAGAGAATGCTTGTGCTTGTTGATTTGTTGCTGCAATAAGAATGCATTTTGTCATATATCAAAACCATGTAATATTTTTTTTTGGGGTTAGGAAAAAGAGCTCTGTCTGATGCTTGGGCTTTGGATACTGCCCAGAAACCTTATGCATGGCAGAGGCTGAGCCCGGAAGGTGATAGACCTTCTGCTAGAATGTGAGTGTCTTTAGTTTGTTGGGAATCACAAAATTATTTACTTTGTGTATTCGTTCAACTGTCCATGTTTAGAATAGCTATGATTAAACATTCTTTTGTAGGTATGCTACAGCTAGTGCCCGTTCAGATGGCATGTTTTTGTTGTGTGGTGGAAGAGACTCTACTGGCACGGTAATGATATACTTATATATGAAGCATTCGATTTATAACAAATAGTCTCTGCATGTTTTCCATTTTGGTTTACTGGGCTTTTATGTTTTTGCTTGGTTTTTGGGCATCTAGCTCAATTTTAATTCTGAATTGGTGTGTTATTGTGATTTGCTTAGAATTTTTAAGGCATATGAAAGATATGAGGAATTGAGACGATTAAACCAAGGATGACTTTGATGTGCCAATTAGTGTCTGCTAATTTGTAGCATCTGCATGGATAGCATGTACCTTGCAACTCAATTTGCTTTTGATAGCATATACCCTGCAAGTTGAACAAATTAACTATTGAAAACTACAAACTCCAGTTTAAATAAATGTAGGTATCGAAGAAGAAATGTCTAATTTCATCTGGTGAGCATTCCTTATCTTCAAAGTTCCTATCCTTCCTTTCCCTCCAAATGCACCATAGTAGGCATATGGAAACCATCTTCCATACTGCTGCAATTTGCAGCATACCATGTAAACCTTTCCAGCTGGCGAGGAGATCGACCACTTACCTAGGCATCACTCATGCTAGTCCCAGTATTGAAAATATCATCCCATAGCGCCTAGGCATCACCCATGCTAATCCCAAATCATAAGGTATTCATAAAAAAGAAAAAAACCAAAATCCCAACACGAAGCTATATTTTTTTATAAGGAATAAATGTTTATTAAAAAGCGCAAAAGGCGAAACCCAACATGAAGCTAGAACTGATTTGGCATGGATAAGAACTTGGGGAGTATTTACGTGAAGCTCTGATAAACTGAGGGAACTCGTGATGACCTTAAATAAGAGAGAAAATGAGAACCTAGTCCGAGTTGATTAAATAATTCTTGTGAAATTTCAAGGAAAAAGTTAAATGATATATTTTGATAAGTAAAAGGTTTCAGAAATATCAGGAAAGAAGGAAAAGTATCACAAATATCACACAAAATATTATTATTTTGAGTTTACATAAAGTAACATTATTTTTTTTAATATTTTTTTTACAAAAAAATTACACAGAAGAATGCAAAACATGGTGAATTTTGTTACTTATTAAAATGAACATAGTGAATTTTGTTTGTTGAGCTTTCCCTCGGAATGATCTGGAAGTTCCCCAGTAGTGCTCCAACTGTTTGAAAACAAATTCCCCCAATATCTTCAAAATTCCTCCCCCCCCGGGTTGCCTTAAGTTGTATGGAAGTTGCATCTTAATTAAGTCCAATCCTACTTACTTGCCCTTTATGTAACTTTCTGAAGTTTGTGTAACTAGTGAGGCGCATTTGGTTTTATGTAATAAATGAATCTTTAATCATTTTAGATCTAACTCTCCAATGTGTATGCTTCCACAGCCACTCGCAGATGCTTATGGGCTGCTCATGCATAGGAATGGTCAGTGGGAATGGACTCTTGCACCAGGTGTATCTCCTTCACCAAGGTATCAACATGCTGCGGTAAGTAATGACATATACATTAGAGTTATAATTGTCAATTTGTTAGTTATTATGTATGCATATATCTTCATCCATTGTGTGCTCATGCATAAATCTAAAGTATTGTTAGTTTTATGTATCTTTTAATATATTCTTTGTAGTGATTTAGTTATACACAGTTTTTAATGGGCCTGCACGGTTCATTGAAACAAGTTGGTTGGTTTAGATGATAGGTTTTTACACTGGTGCTGTCTCTTGAGTGAACAAACTCTCTAATCCCGAGCATTATTTCTTATCACTGATCATAAGATTTCTGGCTATCAGGTTTTTGTTGGTGCACGATTGCATGTTACAGGAGGTGCTCTCAGAGGAGGACGTGGAGTAGAAGGTGAAGCAGCTGTTGCAGGTAATCTCTTGGCTTTCAAATTCATCAGAGATATACATATATATTGTGTTATTGTGTGCGGAGAGGAGGGCCACACTTCTTCTTTTCATCATAATAAAGGGGCACAGCTCATATCATTAATACAATCGTTTACTTATAAAAAAAATAAAGGGGCACAGCTCATGCAGAGGATCAATCCTTAATGAGATTGAGTGCTGTTGCCCTTGATTTCCTGAACGGGAGGTACACTTGGCCCCCCTGAAACATCATGTTTTCATATCCTATCATCTGAGAAATCAAGTGATATGTCTGTTTTATTCTGCTTGAAGCCAAGCAGAAAGGCGATTCTTGCTGCAGATCATATTTCCGACCTTTTCTTCAGGCTTTGTTGAGCAGTCAGTTGCTTTATTCCATGGACTGGGTTGAATATCCCTAATCTCCCATCCCCCCCCCCCCCCCCCCCCCCCCAACACCCTTTTTTCCTTTCACACTGGCAGGATAATCCATTTCTTTTCTTATATTGTTTATTATGATTGATATATAGATATGGGGCTATTCTTCCTGCAGAAAATCTTATACATCTTTTATTTGGCAGTATTGGACACCGCTGCTGGAATTTGGTTAGATAGAAGTGGGCTGGTCACCTCTTCACGCACAAGCAAGGGACAAACTGAATATGATCCTTTTTTGGAGCTTATGCGTCGTTGTCGCCATGCAGCTGCATCTGTTGGTGTTCGAATATATATCTATGGTGGTCTCAGGGGAGGTAAAACTCTAAATGCCGTCTTGAAAACATATTGAATGTAACTATAGAAGTGAAAATGTCCCTATTTTGAAGAACAGATGTACTGAAAAATGTTTTAGGAAGGATACAACAGTTGCAACTGATAGAGTGGACTACCAATTATTCTTGGGTTTGAAGTTTAGGTTTCCTCTATTGCAAGATTCCAGGCTAAAAATTTAGACCCTTTTTTAATAAAAAATGACTTTTTTAATAAATTCTATGAAACCCTAGAGAACGTAAAAGCTCCAGTCCAAAATTATGAAGTTTTGCAATTACTTGTCAAAAGAAGAAGAAAGTGAAATCTGAAGCTTTGACTAAGTGTCAAAATTTGTGCGTGCCAACTGCCAAGGTTGCTATACCCCACTGAGAAACTAGAGAGGAAACTGTCATCCGCATCACCTGAAATCATTTTACTGTGAGTCACGACCATAACAAAAGTAGTGGAGATAATGGATCACCCTGTCACAAACCACGAGAACTGTTGAAGAAGTCCAATGGTGTACCATTCACCAATATAAAAGAGCAGACTGAAAAATAGTTAAATACAATGCTATCCAAGAACACCATTTTCCCCCAAAACCACTACACTGAGGCATGAGCTTAAGTTCACGCAAGAAGTAGAGTGAATATTCTAACTCATCCTTGGATTACATGGTTAAAGAAATGAATCATTAATGGGATGTTATCTCCAGCTAGTTTGACAACACAATTTCACATTTATTGATGTTCTTGTTTCTTTCATTATGTTTACTGGTCTTGCTATGTGTTCTCTTGTTTCTTTTCTTTTTTTTTTGCTACAGCTATTGTTGCGAGTCTTGTGACAAAAATATAGTCAAATATGTTACTCTGTGCAGATGTGCTGTTGGATGATTTTCTGGTTGCAGAAAATTCACCTTATCAGCCTGACATTAATTCTCCTGCAACAACATCTGAGAGAGCTCCAGCAGTAACAAGTACCAAAGTGAATCAATCTAGTATGATTCATTTTGAGACATCACCAACTTTGGATGGTGGAACAGAGATTCTTTCATCGGGTGGCATGAGGTATCACTCACTCTCTCTCTCTCTCTCTCTCTCTCTCTCTCTCTATCTCTCTCTCAAATACTCTCTTCATACGTATAAGAATTTTCATGATGCACATCCTAAGCAGCATGGACAAAAATTCT
Source organism: Juglans mandshurica (assembly GCA_022457165.1). Taxonomy (NCBI): domain Eukaryota; kingdom Viridiplantae; phylum Streptophyta; class Magnoliopsida; order Fagales; family Juglandaceae; genus Juglans; species Juglans mandshurica. Next base: position 23,897,105 of record CM039623.1, read on the forward strand.
ATGGAGAAACTGAGGGAAGCTTCTGCTGCTGAAGCAGAAGCAGCTAGTGCTGTCTGGCAACCTGTGCAGGCTGCATCTGCTGAAGAGACATCTGTCTCCGATGACAACTCCCAAGCAACAGAAACAATTTCAGATGGTAGTGATACTGAGGCAGATGTTCGTCTTCATCCAAGAGCTGTATGGCCTTCGCATCATTGTCGTATATCCAGATTTGTATTCCTTCTTCAAGCTGCAAAATCATACTCTTCTACGGTTGCAGGTTGTAGTTGCTAAAGAGGCTGTCGGTAACCTGGGTGGGATGGTAAGACAGTTATCTTTGGATCAGTTCGAGAATGAGAGCAGACGAATGATTCCATTGAACAATGACCTTTCATACCCTACTAAAAAGTTCGCGAGGCAGAAGTCTCCTCAGGGCTTACATAAGAAGGTGAGCATTATTTAAATTTGATCTTCTTTGTTATTTCTTTTGGATTAGTTTTATGTACTCAGTTGTTAGTTGTACCCTTGCCAGATTATTTACACATTGCTCAGGCCTCGGAACTGGAAAGCTCCTCCAAATAGGAGGTTCTTTCTGGATTCTTATGAAGTGGGTGAGCTCTGTTATGCTGCTGAACAGATCTTTATGCATGAGCCAACAGTTCTTCAGCTGAAAGCGCCTGTTAAGGTATTTGGTGATCTCCATGGACAATTTGGCGATTTAATGCGGCTATTTGATGAATATGGATTTCCTTCCAGTGCAGGAGACATAACGTAAGTTTGACATTTCAGTATGATATTTACTTTAGCTGGTTTTTGGTAATAAATCTGATTTCAAATAAGATATTCTCAGCTTTAGATTTTATGTATTGTTAGTTATGTCATGACTGTGAGTCTCGGGTCCTTACTGTAGAACTCCAAATTCTATGTTGTGGTTCTATTATAAATTAGGAGAATGTTAAATCTTATGGGATTTGCAGTGAAAGCTATGTCCTAACGTCCTGTCAAATGAACCAATTGCACACATTTGTATAAGCACAAATTGTTGCCTTTTTTTAAGAGTACACACCCAACATTGGAAAAAGGTTGCAGAATCTTGCCTGCAGTTGACACTGTTCAGGGTCAGGTTGCAACTAACTACGTATAATAATTGGAAGCTATCCTTTCCTAAAAGTTGGGATCTATGTGCTAGACCTTCCCTTAATGGATTAAACCGAGTGGATTAGTAGAAGCTTGTACTTTGTATGAAAAAAAGTATATGTTTCCCTTAGCCTGTTTGGATGTTCTCTGTGATTATCGTTGCCTGTGCAGGGCATGTTCTTCTAGTTAATGATCAAGGGATCTTGATAGAGGCATCTTGTGGTGGTTTATTTAAATCTCTATTTTAATTAAGAATCTTAAAAAACACATTGGAGTTGTTTGATGAGCCTATATATTTATGTTTCAGGTATATAGACTACTTGTTTTTGGGAGACTATGTTGATCGAGGACAGCATAGCTTGGAGACCATAACTTTGCTCCTAGCTCTTAAGGCATACATCTGTTATAGTTTTCTAACTTTGGGATGTAGCTTGATTGTGTCATATTGTATCATATTTACATATATTTGACACCCAATTGCCCTGTTTATAATTTTGCAGATAGAGTATCCTGAGAATGTCCACTTAATACGTGGAAACCATGAGGCAGCTGACATAAATGCTCTCTTTGGTTTTCGCCTTGAATGCATTGAGAGAATGGTATGGATGACTTTGCATATATAATAGATTCTGCAATTATGTGAATGCGCCCTTATAACATGTCAACTTGTAGGGAGAGAATGATGGAATATGGGCATGGACACGATTTAATCAGCTATTCAACTGTCTTCCACTTGCTGCACTTATTGAGAAGAAAATTATATGTATGCATGGTGGCATTGGGAGGTCTATACATTCAGTAGAACAGATAGAGAAGCTTGAAAGACCTATAACAATGGATGCTGGATCAATAATCTTGATGGATCTCCTATGGTAGGGTCTCGCTCAATTCATCTGTCTATTTACTATTTCTGGTTTTATTTACTAGTTCTAATAGATCTAATCTTACAGGTCTGATCCTACAGAAAATGATAGTGTGGAGGGTTTGAGACCAAATGCTAGAGGGCCTGGTCTTGTCACTTTTGGGGTACGTGTTATTGTTTAGTTTGAAAGTGTTGGATTGAATGTTGAAGGTATTTTGTCATATTTTTGAAGTATGGAGCACGCCCCCTGGGCCAAATAATTCTTTTGGCTATGAGCCACTCACAGGGATACTGTTTTGAAATAATGTGCTAGCATGACTCAGCTATTTAAGTTTGCTGCTTGCAGCCTGATCGTGTCACAGATTTCTGTAAGAAGAACAAATTACAGCTCATTATAAGGGCCCATGAATGTGTCATGGATGGTTTTGAACGGTTTGCTCAGGGACAGTTGATAACCCTTTTTTCTGCAACGAACTATTGTGGTACGTAAAATTGCTTTGGGATTTCTCCTCTTCGAGTGCAAGTATATGTGGTCTCATGCTTCATATATATGTAGGGACGGCGAACAATGCTGGAGCTATATTGGTAGTTGGCAGGGGCTTGGTTGTGGTTCCAAAATTAATTCATCCCTTACCACCACCACTTCAGTCTCCAGAGACGTCTCCTGAACATGTCATTGAGGACACGTGGATGCAGGTTGGTTTTTGCACTTACAAATGTTTGAATTGTGCCTTTGTATATAAGGAAATCTGAAAAATATGAATTCTTTTGACCGGTTTGTGTGATACTCTATGTTCTGGTGCTCCGCAGGAGCTTAACATTCAAAGACCACCAACTCCTACTCGTGGTCGACCACAGCCTGACCTTGACCGGAGCTCACTTGCATATATATAATGTTACCTGACAAAGTTGTGTAATTTACAACATGTCAGAGTGCCAATTATGCATGTCTCTGGCAGGTTTGACCCACGCAGGATCAGATAAGTTTTCCAACCATGGCCGATATGCTGTGTTCCTGTTGTGTTTTGAAAATATGAGTTGCAGAAGATAAAGCATTGTCTATTGTTCACATAGCTCGAGAATGGTAGAAGTTGTAGCAGTTAGCCAATTGCTCATAGTCTCCAGGTTTGTCATATATGTACAATTTAGAATGTGAAGAGGCTGCAGCCACCATACAGAGAACTTATAGGGAGAGTTTGTTTAGCAACCGTGTATTGTAATATAAACTATAATATACAATTAATTCCTTTATAGCGTTTAATTGCTTTTGATGATGCAATTTTCAGAAAAAAAAAGTTTGGACTGGCGAGTATGTATGGTCGGTCTCCACTAACACAACAGTTTTTTAGTGTTGTCAAATTTTGGTTTGGGAGTTAACTAAAGAAGGCTTTTGTAGTTGTTCAAAGATGTGTTCTTTTATAGTAGCTCTAGCTATTGCTCATCTTCCTAACACTTTAGGGAAAGACAGATAATATCATTTGGAAACCCAAACTTAAACACAGAAGAATTGGTAAACTTGGCTGGAAGCATTTGAAGAGAAGAATTTTACTTGCGGTTTTTAATATGACTGGCTTTGATAAAGAAGTTTGAATAATGATAGGGTTATTACCTTACTACTACTCATTTATTACTCTTTTTGTATTTGATTTTTTTTTTAATTTTTAATTTTACTTAATGATTAAGAAAGTAAGTATTAGTAAAAGAGGACTGCTGGAGAGCAGCCGCAAGCCGCACCATCCTAGGCAAAATTTTTTATTTTTTATTTTTCACTCAATGCACTGAGTGTGGTGAGGATGTTGTGTACAGTAGAGTGATATTTATATTTTCTGTTAGTAAAATTATATATTTTTTTAATTTTTTCCTAGTGATTAAGGATGTTAAAAAAATACTTAAAAGAAAATGATAAATAAATAAAAAAACTTGAAATGCGTGGTAGATGGATAGTAATAGAGTAGGAACCATATCCCTACCCAAGAAGTTTAGGTGTGGGATAGTATAAATTGCACTTGCTCCTGAAAAAAGGTTAGAAGACAGCAACAGGCTTCTATCATAGCCACCCTAGCTTAGCAGTAGCAGCCATCCATCCTAACACATTGACAAGATGCAGGTAAGCTTCGAGGATAAAATAACACCCAAGAGGGACTTATCTCCGGTTTGAGTCTCTCCATCTTGTAACCTCAATTTTCTTCTTAGTAATTTAAATTAGTTTTTTACCACTCTGTATTTATTTTTGTCTTTTACGATCAAGTTTTATCACTCTTTAGAAGAGCCCTTTTTGCATTATGGCATCCAGCTAAAACGATACCTTCTCAAACTATCGAAAAATTGCAATGTACACACCCTTCAATAATATCCAATAATCAAAATTCTGCCGTAGTGTTTTTTTATTTTTTTTTCGGAAGTGGTAATTTTATGATGTAATGTCTCAAAAATAGTACTTTGGACACCATTGCAGAAGAGGTGACAATTTAGGAACGAAAAAATAGTGCTGCCTAGAGTGATCATGGTCGGATCGGAGGCATTTCTTCATTTGCATGAAATGGTATTTCGGACACAAACTCCCCAAATCAGATAGATGAAGAATGGTTCACCAACCTTGAAACAAATTCCGAGATAGCCCATTGCAAGTAAAATCCCTTTGTTGATTAAAGATGATTTGAAGAGAGTAAGAAATACATGAAACTACAATCTCATCAATGTTGATAATTCTGAAATGCAGTGAGAAGGACCATTACATGAAACAAAAGGTGCAAAAGTTAAGGTAATGGCGGGAAAATGCGTGAATGGGGTGAAATAACAGCCTTCTGCACGAACCTGGACTTGCTTGGATCATGAACCCATTCAATCTCGCTCATGTTGGGTGTCTCAACATATGCCATGGTGAATTCTCCCACCTTCTCTACCTTCCCTCTCTTGCCTGCCCTCAACACCCAACTTCTCCGGTTGCAAGAGAATATTCCATTTGTTAGACGGATAATATCACCAGGCTCAAAGGCATCACACTCATCCCCCCAGAGCTGGAAGTGAACTGCGGCTGTCTCATCAGCCACAAGTGCCAAACATGTCTTATTTTGGCCCTCTGATACTGTCTTGCCTTTGTTCAAAACTATGAATTGTGTATTTATGTTGTTCTCAGCTGCAGGCACAATGTCTTTAAGAGAGTACATAGCTTGCTTTCTAACTGCAAAAATCTAAACAGAATCAAATTATTTCATGTCCAACCCTTTCTTGAGAAGAAATGATAAATTAATGTTCATCATGCTGATGAGTGATGGTAGCCTAAATGGGACCTGGATGTTCTAAACAAAACATAATTGGTTGGGAAACTGACTTTGAATGAAGCAAATATTTTAATCATTTCTACAGCATATGGGCAGTGGGAATGGCACACGTACTTGGTGGTAATTATAGTGTCAATGAAAGCAAGAAAATTCAGCATGAGAGATCACAACAGAGCAAACAACACCAATGAAACATAAAAATCTGCATGGTTTACCCAACTAGGGCTTATGTCTATGTGTGGAAACAAATCAATGAATACCAATACATACAACTCATTTCCTATTATTTGGCAAAACATAGATAGATAAACTAACACTATAAACCGAAAAAAATCCCCACAGCACAGAAAGTGAAACTAAGAAACTTCTAATTGGCAAGTTACACATGCACACACCAAATGTCTAACCCAAAATCTGACCCCATTCATCTCATTCTTATAAAGCGACAGATACCAATATTGCCTGAGCCGGTTCGCAAGACTAGAGATCATGTAGTAAATCTGTTCTAAAACTCACTAAAGATTGATACAAAGTTACAAACTTCACTAGAACACCTATTTAGCTCCAGCTAACATAGTAATATCAGAAGCCCCATGTGAGTACAATGATTTTGAGGACCTTCTCTGCATTAATGAATGGAAATTTTATAGTGAATATAGTAGCAAAGCAGGCATCCTGATTCCAAGCATAAAGGTACCATTGGAATCATATCTTCGAACATCTATCATGCACGCCAGTCAAAGCATTGCAATTTAAATAACACCAAACTCTGAATTTTAGTTCGAAAGGATGTAAGTAATTCATGCAGGCTGGCGAGTCTATAAATGCCGGGGCACAAAACCAAAAAAATCAGTCATCAAACAAAAAATTGTTTTGAATAGGATTTCTCTACTTTTAAACTATACACCTATTTTATTTTCTGTTTGGTCTCCTAGATTGGAATAGGTTCCTTATGATCCACGATACCCCTTCTCCTTGCCCATAAAACCCACCCGAGACCTCCAGAAATAAACACAAGAAAACTTTATACACATAGCCACCGTAGCAACTTCCGCAAACCAAGAAAACCACTCTCACATCCAACCGAGACACTTACCTCGCCGGAATCCACCACAGACGCCGCCGACGGTAAGCTCTCCTCCCACCTCGACGTACGCTGTTGCCGTTTAAACCTGTCCCGTCGTTTTTCCTTCTGCCGTTAGTGACCAAAGTCGCTGGGTGTTGTGGCTAGCCGCCGTCGACCACTCTAGAAGACGTCAGACCACCTCTACAAGTCCACAGAGATCGCCGACCAGCCCAACCCCGTCGAGTCCACTCCTTTTCGGTAAGCCACTGCCGTCCGCCACCCTCCCCTCCCTCTATTTCTGTCGATTTTGATAGTTCCTCTCTCTAAACTCTCCCTCTCTCGGTGTCGCACCACCATAGGTACCCCCAGCTGCGCCGCCAGTCCCTCCCAGCCACCCAGAGCCGCCGCCGCGCATCAGCTCATTGTCTCGGTGAGTCCATTGTTATCTCACGGCAAATTCCTTCAGTTGTGTTCTGTGAATACTGTGTCTTGCGAAGTTTCCATGGTCGGGGATCGGAGGAGTAAAGAGGATGGCTTTGTGTAATTTTACAAATGCCGCTGCCGAGGATCTAAATGGCTCGACTGTTGGTTCAGATATAGTCAAAGTATGTCAACAAAAATATATATATATTTTTTCAATAAAATAAAAGCAATGGGATTTTTGCCCAATTTATACAAGAACAATTGATATATGCCAGGTATTTTTGCTAGTACAACGCCCGCATTTCAACGCCCGCTCGATTCCAACCTCACATGAAACCCCTTCTCCCTTGTACTCAGAACTCAACCTCACTGCTATTTCTCTCTGCTTTCACTCTCAGGCCCCAAGTAGCACTCCACTTTCTCAGGCCATTCTCTTCAACCTCCACCAGGAGACCCAAATGGAACTCAACCACTAATGTTATCATCACCAACCCTACTCTGCTAATCATGGATTCATGCACGACCATGCTCCAACTGAAGCAAATTCAAGCCCGCATGACCGTCAATGGCCTCATTACTCACATTCCCTGTGAGCCGGGTCGTAGCCTTTTGTGCTCTTGCTGACATCGGTGAAGTTGATTATGCCCATGAGTTTTTTTCTCAAATCGAAAAGCCCAATACTTAAATATGGAATACGATGATCAGAGGCTACGGTAAAGCTAAAATTCCAACTGTGGGTTTTCGGTTTGTTCGTCGTATGGTAAGAGAACGCGTCAAAATGGACCGCCGGAGTTTTGTTTTTGCGCTCAAGGTGTGCGAGCAGTTTTGTGCAATTTCATAGAGGGAATCAGTTAACTACAGGATTTGTAAGATGGGTTTTAGTTCGGACTTGATAGTACAAAATGGATTGGTTCATTTCTATGCTGAGCGCGGGTGTTTGGATTTTGCGCCGTAAAATGTTCGATGAAACTCTGGTGAAGGATGTTGTTACTTGGACCTCAATAATTGATGGACATGTGGTGCATAATTGCTCGGATGAGACTTTGGAATTGTTCAATCTGATGCTGCTGAGTGATGTTGAGCCAAATGAGGTTACCATGATTGTGGTACTTTCGGCGTGCTCACTCAAAGGGGAATTAAGTATGGGGAAAAGTATCCATGAATACATACAAAAGAAAAAAATTTCTTGGAGCGTGAACTTGCAAAACGCCATGTTGGATATGTATGTAAAATGTGGAAGTCTAGTCACTGCTACGGAGGTTTTTGACAACATGAAGAATAAGGATGTGTTTTCATGGACTAGTATGGTTAATGGGTATGCAAAGTTCAGGAGACGTCTCTGGAGACTGAAGTGGTGGTGGCAAGGGATGAATTAATTTTGGAACCACAACCAACCCCCTACCAACTACCAATATAGCTCCAGCATTGTTCGCCGTCCCTACATATATATGAAGCATGAGACCACATATACTTGCACTCGAAGAGGAGAAATCCCAAAGCAATTTTACGTACCACAATAGTTCGTTGCAGAAAAAAGGGTTATCAACTGTCCCTGAGCAAACCGTTCAAAACCATCCATGACACATTCATGGGCCCTTATAATGAGCTGTAATTTGTTCTTCTTACAGAAATCTGTGACACGATCAGGCTGCAAGCAGCAAACTTAAATAGCTGAGTCATGCTAGCACATTATTTCAAAACAGTATCCCTGTGAGTGGCTCATAGCCAAAATAATTATTTGGCCCGGGGGGGTGCTCCATACTTGAAAAAATATGACAAAATACCTTCAAGATTCAATCCAACACTTTCAAACTAAACAATAACACGTACCCCAAAAGTGACAAGACCAGGCCCTCTAGCATTTGGTCTCAAACCCTCCACACTATCATTTTCTGTAGGATCAGACCTGGATATACGACAATGATGCGAAGGCCATACAGCTCTTGGATGAAGACGAACATCTGCCTCAGTATCACTACCATCTGAAATTGTTTCTGTTGCTTGGGAGTTGTCATCCGAGACAGACGTCTCTTCAGCAGGTGCAGCCTGCACAGCTTGCCAGACAGCACTAGCTGCTTCTGCTTCAGCAGCAGAAGCCTCCCTCAGTTTCTCCATAGAATTTTTGTCCATGCTGCTTAGGATGTGCATCATGAAAGTTCTTATAAGTATGGAGAGAGAGAGAGAGAGACAGTGAGTGATACCTCATGCCACCCGATGAAAGAATCTCTGCTCCACCATCCAAAGTTGGTGTTGTCTCAAAAGGAATCATACTAGATTGATTCACTTTGGTACTTGTTACTGGTGGAGCTCTCTCAGATGTTATTGCAGGAGAATTAATGTCAGGCTGATAAGGTGAATTTTCTGCAACCAGAAAATCATCCAACAGCACATCTGCACAGAGTAACATATTTGACTATATTTTTGTCACAAAACTCGCAACAATAGCTGTAGGAAAAAAAAAACAAGAGAACACATAGCAAGACCAGTAAACATAATGAAAGAAGCAAGAACATCAATAAATGTGAAATTATGTTGTCAACCTAGCAGGAGATAACATCCCATTAATGATTCATTTCTTTAATCATGTAATCCAAGGAAGAGCTGGAATATGCACTCTACTTATTGCGTGAACTTAAGCTCATGCCTCAGTGTAGTGGTTTTGGGGGGAAATGGTGTTCTTGGATAGCATTGTATTTCACTATTTTTCAGTCTGCTCTTTTATATTAGTGAATGGTACACCATTGGACTTCTTCAACAGTTCTCGTGGTTTGTGACAGGGTGATCCATTATCTCCACTATTGTTATGGTCGTGACTCACAGTAAAATGATTTCAGGTGATGCAGATGACAGTTTCCTCTCTAGTTTCTCAGTGGGGTATAGCAACCTTGACAGTTGGCACGCACAAATTTTGACACTTAAGTCAAAGCTTAGATTTCGCTTTCTTCTTCTTTTGACAAGTAATTGCAAAACTTCATAATTTTGGACTGGAGCTTTTACGTTCTCTAGGGTTTCATAGAATTTATTAAAAAAATCATTTTTTATTAAAAAAGGGTCTAAAGTTTTAGCCCCGAATCTTCCAATAGAGGAAACCTAAACTTCGAACCCAAGAATAATTGGTAGTCCACTCTATCAGTTGCAACTGTTGCATCCTTCCTAAAACATTTTTCAGTACATCTGTTCTTCAAAAAATAAAATAGGGACATTTTCACTTCTATAGTGACATTCAATATGTTTTCAAGACTGCATTTAGAGTTTTACCTCCCTTGAGACCACCATAGATATATATTCGAACACCAACAGATGCAGCTGCATGGCGACAACAACGCATAAGCTCCAAAAAAGGATCATATTCAGTTTGTCCCTTGCTTGTGCGTGAAGAGGTGACCAGCCCACTTCTATCTAACCAAATTCCAGCAACGGTGTCCAATACTACCACATAAAAGATGTATAAGATTTTCTGTAGGAAGAATACCCCCATATCTATATATCAATCATAATAAACAATACAAGAAAAGAAATGGATTATCATGCCAGCGTGAAAGGAAAAAAGGGCGGGCAGGGGAATTAAGGATATTCAATCCATTTCATGGAATGAAGCAACTGACTGCTCAACAAAGCCTGAAGAAAAGGTTGGAAATATGATCTGCAGCAAGAATCGCCTTTCTGCTTGTCTTCAAGCAGAATAAAACAGACATATCACTTGATTTCTCAGATGATAGAATATGAAAAAATTATGTTTCAGGGGGGCCAAGTGTACCTCCCGTTCAGGAAATCAAAGGCAACAGCACTCAATCTCATTAAGGATTGATCCTCTTCATGAGCTGTGCCCCTTTATTATGATGAAAATAAGAAGTGTGGCCCTCCTCTCCGCACATAATAACACATAATATATATGTATATCTCGGATGAATTTGAAAGCCAAGAGATTACCTGCAACAGCAGCTTCACCTTCTACTCCACGCCCTTCTCTGAGAGCACCTCCTGTAACATGCAATCGTGCACCAACAAAAACCTGATAGCAAGAAATCTTATGTTCAGTGGTAAGAAATAATGCTTGGGATTATAGAGTTTGTTCACTCAAGAGACAGCACCAGTGTAAAAACCTATCATCTAAACCAACCAACTTGTTTCAATGAACTGTGCAGGCCCATTAAAAACTGCGTATAACTAAATCACTACAAAGAATATATTTTTTTTTATAAGTAAAAATATTATATATATATATATATCAAAAGGAGTAACCAAGTACATTGATGTATACAAGAGAACACGTTACCCATAAATACGAAAACAAAGCCCCAGTAGCTTCACCTATTCAACAGAGGGATTTGCAATATGGTAATCCAATTACAATGACCCCCACCAAAAATACGAAAACAAAGCCCCAGTAGCTTCACCTATTGACAATCTCAAGCAGCTTTTCGAGCATCAAGTAGCCACATATGGAAAGTTAACCTCAAATTCAACTAACCCAGAGCAGTAAAAGAGAAACCAACCGTAATACTTCAGAAAAGTTAACATTTTTTAAATTTATGTTTACAATCTACATCATAAAATTGTAAAATTTGTTTAGAATACTGAGATTGAGAAACGGAAGGATATAGAGAAACCGACAAAGGGGCACCAATATCGCTAACTAGAATGCAGTTATCCCTGTTTTCTCTATACAAGACAGCCCGAAGTACAAAAAAACATAAATCTTTCATAGTATGATAGATTAAACCAAAAGAAGCACCACAGTAATACAAAGTTGAATGAAGAAATTAGGAACAGCAAAGTTACCTGCTTCTCTGCGCAGAGGGGCGCCAAACAAAGATCTGCAATGATTTATCTTTCACGAAGAGGAAGAAGACTTTAGAGATCACCGGGAACACCATTAGGGAGAGACGAAGAGAGGCGAGGAGGGGTGAAAGGGAGAACTCCGGTTGCTGGGCAGAGGGGCGAAAGGGAGAAAGCCGGGCGCTGGTCGAGGGAGGAAGGTTTCTCATAAAATAGGTCTTTTACTCCGTACATAAAATTGTAAATGCATGTAGTATTACTCATAGTAAAAATACACCACCTATTATTATGTTGTACATTCTGAGATCATAGAAGAACACAACCTAAGAGGTATCGAATAACAATGTCAATGGAAAAGAACGACTTTGATATGATAAATCTTAACAAGTAACTAAAGTTCCTCATAAAATTGAAAAGAAAACACAGTAAATTCTCATGAAACAAAATTGCAGAACTTTCAGTTGGCATGAAAACAAAGCTGTAAGCAGGTAAATAAATAATACAACTACATCATAAAACAGGGAAATGCAATATAAGTGTCATGGTTTCATCTCCTCCCAGCTATCCTCAACAAAGGAGAAATGATACCCTGTATCTCTTGCAATGAGTGTTGTATCCGTATCTCCTCATCAACAGACCGCTTAAGGTTTCTAATTTGATCCTTTAAGGCCTCAGAACCTCTAATATCTTCAATCCGCATTTCAAGCACCTTCTTCGTCAACCCCATCAACAAACCAGAGTATCTTGGCACCGTTGTGTACTTATGCAAGAACATCAACAACAATCCAAGCTCCTCATTGTCCAAATTCTCAACACATTTGAGCAATTTCCTCCTAGCCACCAATTCCTCCATCACTGCAACCACGTTCTCTGGATTCTTGCCGTCTAACACCGACACCAAAGCCTCCTTATGCCTAAACTTCTTAAGCAACTTATCATGCTCTGCCAACTTCAGCTTTTTTGGCCTCATTACCACATAATCCCCCTCCTTTGGCTTCTCCCCCTGCCCTCTCTGAAAATAGCGAAAATACGAAGGCCTCATAACCCTTCTCTCCTCCTGCCCTAAACTCCAAAAACTCCTTACACCACTCTCCACATTCTCCTCCTTTGTTTTCTTCTTCCCAACGTACAGTACCCCATTAGAACTACCAATCACTCTCATCCCACAATCTGGCGAAAACCCAATTGACATAAGTGGTGCCGGGAACCGCATGGAATGTGTGATTTTCATCCTACCATAATCAAAAACTTTCATATACCCATCCAATCCCACACTCAAAACCCTATTCTCCCTCCCCTCTTCTCCACTCTCCTTCCCAGCTCGCCCTACACAAATGGAAGTAACTGTCTTGGTATGACTCTCCATTGAAAAAACCAGTCTCCCACCGCCAATCAAATCCCATATCTTAACCGAATTCCCACCTGCCGTAGCAACTAGCCCCCCAGAAGGCAAAAATATCACATCCTCAACGGGTTTTCCATGGTTCACCTCCAAAACCGATTTGGAATCGGCTACTCTCACATCCCATAGCTTAACCGTATGATCATATGATCCAGTCACACACAATTCATGACTAACAGGTGAAAAATCACCACTACGTACATAATCCTTATGTCCCTGAAGCTCTAATATTGGTGTCTCGGTGGCGACATCCCAGTACTTAACGAGCGCATCGTCGCCGCCAGAGACCAAATGGAGCTTATCATGAACTGGGTATTTGACAAAACGTACCGGGCGTGTGTGGGACCGGAGTTTACGCAGTGGGGTCCGGGTTTTGACATCGAATATTTTAATTAGTCCGGAGAGATCCGAGGCGGCAATCAAGAGGCCGTCACAGCGAAAGGAGGCGGAGGAAACGACGTCGGAGAAAGAGGAGATAGTGGAGGAGGGAGAGAGCGTCTGTGGGCTGAAGAGGGTAAGCGAGGTCGAGTAGGTGGCGGCGAAGGGGTGTGGAGTCGTGGGAGAGAAGGTAAGGGAGGTGACAGAGGAGATGAGGTTTGGGATTTGGTGGGTTTTGAAGGAGGACCAGTACTTGGACTCTGGGGTTTGCTTGGGGGTTCTGGGTTTGGGTTTTAGTTTGGGTTTCAGAGGTTTAAAGCTTGAACTTGGTTCCGCCATTGAAGGAGGGTTGTGGAAGCTCAGAAAAGTTGCGCTAGGGATTTTAGACACGGGAACTGGCCGTAGGTGGCTGTGAGGGTTGGTTGGGTGCGGCGGCCTGAAGAGAGAAGTGGAAGGGAAGCTTGCGAAGTGGAATGTCGTAATCCAAGTCTAGGGTTAAAGGAGAAGACGCTGGAGTGTTCTGTGACCGTTGATCTGAGGAAAGGCTGAGATAAAAGTGAAGACGCCTGTACGTTGCGGGACTGTTTCGGAAGGAAAAACTCTAAAGGCAGCGTCGTCCGCTAACCCCGTGGACTACTTCTTACGTAGAATCAAACGCACCGTTTGGATTAAATAAAACGGTGCGTTTCCATACATTTTACAAAGCGATTTTTTTCTCTATCAAACGGTGTGTTTTGTATCTCTCTCCCAGAGTACTAGTTTCCCTTCTCCCCTTCTCTTCTCCTTCTCCTTCCATACGAAACCCATTGCATTTTCTGAAGAGGTCGTGCGTCATTTCTGAAAAGGATTGCTTCAATGAGTTGCCGTATCTTTCGGTTTCCAATGTTCCACGAGGAAAATGTCGTGCTGGACTGCTTTCCCATGTATTCAAATGACCACCGCCCCAACCCCAACGAAATAAAGGAAATGGAACGGACTCTTCTCAAAGATCAAAAGAGAAGGGAACAACAGAGCTTTTTCGGTTTTTTTTATTTCATTTTGTTAACGATCCTGGGGCTGATATACAAAATACCGGTTCGAGAGAGTCCTAGGTAACTCACTACTCCATCTCAGTCCATTTCTTCAATGGGTTGCTGTGTTTGAGGGTTTTTTTGTGCCTTTCATCTATCTTTTCCATTTTCCTTCCCTGTTTATCTCATGGATTGTTTATCTCAGTCCATTTCTACAAAATCTATCATCAATATATACAACTCAAATGAGGCACCTAAGTTGTTCGATGAAATGCTCGAACGAGGATTTTTTATGGATGTTTCAGCATATAATAGACCAAATAAAAGGATGGCCCTCTACTTTCAGTGACTCCGTTCAAAATGCCGATCTGAGAGAGAGAGAGAGAGAAAGAGTACTAGCCGACAGTGATTCTCAAATTTCAAAGAGAGGAAGAGATCTGAGAATTTTCTTCGAAGAGGACGTGCGTTGGTCTTCTTCTGCATGGGTAGAGCTGAAAGAGACGTGCGTTGATTCTGAAAGCTGAATCTTTTATCTTTTATCTTTTTTCATTTCCTTAAGGAAATCGATGGGAAACTGGTGAAGATGATATAACCTACGGAATGTGAAGACAAGGTTGAAGCAGTGGCTTAGGTGATACTCCGTTGGTCTTCTTCTTCAACTCTTCGTCCTCCAGTTTTCTTTTCTTTTCTTTTTTAATATAAGTGCCACATCAGCGCGGTGCACAGGGCCTTCGCATCCGTATGCCTGTACGTAGCGGAACTGGTAGTGCGGAGATTCTTTTTCTGAAAAACTCATACGCAGACCAGCTCCTATCAGACCATGAGCATCAGACATAGCTCTAGTATGGGATCACTCCTCAAATTAACAAAACCATTTCAAAATAAAAAATGCTAGATGAACACGGTTCAACAAACTATACAAACACTTAACAAAAAAAAAAAAACTTTTGAAGAATTGGAAAAGAAAAAAGAATTCTAAAACCATCTGCATGCTCATGAAATCAAACAACTCCCTAAAGATTGAAAACAATTAAAACAGAAATGAAACAGACCAATTGCCGTTATTGTCTGTGAGCAATTAAAACAATTTATTATCACATATTTATTTTCATGTTGGATGTTGTCTATAATTTGTAATTGATAGGAGCTAGGTCTGCTCATGAGTTCAAAAGGCACCATGCTTCCAGACTCCTGCAAAAAAAAAAAAAAAGGTTAGTGGCATAAGTGGGAAACTTGGAGAAATTTTGGAAGGTTATCGTTTTGTATTGAACTGGAATTTGTCCACAAGAATTTAGTTCAGAGTCCAGGCATCTTTTCATTTGTGGACCATCTTCTACATAGTCCAATTGTATGAGTTTCAGAATGGTTCCATCGAAGTTGCTTTCAGCTCCTTCCTGCACCTGGCATGGCAGTTAATGGCACTGCGTTCTGCAATGGAGACAAAATGCAGAGAAATAAGATGGTCTCTGGTGGTGCAAAACGAAAGGAAATGATTCAAGTAAGGGCAAAATAGACATTCATTATTGATGACATGGAGGGTTTGTGTTTCGTGCCTCACGACCGGTGTGTTTTCTAGCATTTTTCATTTCGAAAATAAGCCGTTACTCTCTTTTTATTGCTATTGGTTGTTGCCTGAGGGCTTTGTTGTCTTTTTACTAGAATTTGTTATGCTTGTCAGATACTTATTCCATTGGAGGTATCATTTTCGTTCATGCATTTGGTTAATGAAATTTAATCTTCTTCTTATTATTATCTGGAAGTTCTCACCCTCGAAGTGAGTCTTTTTTGCTTTTCTGGATTCTTGGTTGTTACATAAGAGTTGTTGTGGGGTTTAGAGTGTAAATGGAGACGTCGTTGTTTGTCTCCCCATTGAAGCGTCTATAGGGTTTTGGAGACATTGCCAACCTTCAGACGTACATGAAAACATCATATTTTATACCTCAATTTTCGATATAATAAACAGTAATCATTATCACTAAATTCTGTAATTTTATCGCGCATTGTATTGGCTGAATTTATTAACTAATTTACTTTTTACACAATTAACTTAAATACTTATATGTTATACAATATCTATAGTTTTGAAAAATGATATTTGCATTCGTGAAATTACATAAATATTGCATAATCACTGTAAAACAAGTGAGTAAATACAAAATACACATGATAAAAAATTAATTTTTTAATAGTGGACATCACTCTTTTCCAAAATGATTGCGTGACGCTTGCGCACTATACGACTATATATAACATTACTTTATAATTTTCCATTCAATATAATCATTTATTCCTATTCAGCGAGATTTACGCCTCAGTGAATTCTATTAACAATGCACGACAACTTTTATTATTATTATTATTATTATTGTACCGAGTGTCCAAAAACAAGATCTCGACTGCCTACATCTACACCATATTCATTAAAAGACTAGTCAATATAAAACTTGCCTTAAAAAAGCCTGATTTTAACGAGTAATTTGCCAGTGTAGAACTTAACACTCATGACTACTTTTAGATAGGTTATTCGATTTTCCAATATGGGTCGGGTTACACTAAGGGCTTATTTGAAAAAAATTTACATCCCAAAATTATCATCTCATCTACTCTCCAAACATTACTCGAATACAAATACTTTCAAATTAATCATTACAAATTTCTTAAGCTTTCAAATAAAAAATAAAAACAATTCAATTTTTTCAAATTTTAAAAAAAATATATTAAAAAACTATATTATAACAATATTTTAACTTTAAAATATTTTTTATTCAATTTTTTCTCTCATTTTCCCGAACCCCATAAAACATCAAGTTTTTCTTCTGTTTACTGAATTTATATGATTGGCGGTTCTGTTCACGTCAACTAGTTTCTGGTATGATGATAAGAACGATAATGCCACATCATGAGATGATAAGAACGATGAATAAAAGGATGATGAGTAACATTACTTAGAAACAAATACTCATACATGTCGAGCACATCAGGTGTAGGAAGTTTGGATACGAAATGGAGGACTGCGCCTTCCAAAAATGATAACTGCTTCGGAGCATCTACAAAAGCATATTCAATACCGTCCTTGACAATTTTTAGGATGTCTGATCTATGCTTATTCCGAGCAGTGCCCATGAATGTTCCAAACAGCCGAGTAGCCAGCTCTTTACATTCGAGAAAAGACTTGCTAGTCAAGGGTTCGTCCTCACTTAAGGAAAGTTCCGCCATATACCGATGGAAGGCCTGTTAGAATCCAGAATAGGATGCTGTTAATAGTACTTAAAATAGCAGATCCATAATAGGATCCTTCCAATATTATCTCAATAACTAAAAACACGTAGACTACATAAATTAGAGGAAGGAACACTACCCTTCCCCCAACCTAACTAAATCCCAAAAAAGTTATCTGTACATCATCTCAAAGCAAGAAGTCCAGAGGGACTTGTGGCACCATTTTAACTTTGCTCATAACTTACCTCAAATCACAATAAAAAATGGATAAAAATTGAAGCTGAAAATAAAAAATACTGAAGCTAACGATTCAGAGGAGAGAGCATGAGATGAAAGGCAAAATTAGAAAAATCATATCACAAACTAAATCTCCTTTAGTATTTTCTCCATGAATCTCATTTTTATGGATCAACATGTTGAGTATGTGGAGTCTGGTTCACGCCGCTCGAGCGAACACAAGACAGAGAGCTTCGCTCGAAGGAAGCTCGACAGACCGCTCGAGCAATTGCGGGACAGAGAGGTTCGCTCGATGACCGCTCGACTCAAGGCTCGAGCGGAGGGAAGTCAGAGAGCTTCGCTTGAGGAGCCGCTCGACTCACGGCTCGAGCAATTGCGGGAAACAAGTTCGCTCGACGCGGGCTCGACACGCCGCTCGAACGAACATCGCTAATTCATCAGAATTAGGGTTTCCGCCGTACAACATATATATATTGTACGTTTTGTCTTGCACACTCTCTGTGTGAACAGTAGTCGTTCTACATCATTGTATTGTGATTCCTCAAGAAATAAAAAATCCTCTGCAGCTCCCGTGGACGTAGGCAATTTGCCGAACCACGTAAATACTGTGTCGTGTGTGATTGTTTAATTACGTGCATTTATTTTCACTTTATTGTCATCGTTTCCACAACAATTGGTATCAAGAGCCAAGGTTCGGGTCTGAGAAAAACGATGGCTGGAGAAGAAGTGAGAGTATCGGGGATCGAGAAGTTTGATGGCACGGATTATGGGTATTGGAGAATGTAGATAGAGGATTACCTCTATGGGAAGAAACTTCATCTTCCATTGTTGGGGAAGAAGCCGGACAGCATGTCAGTTGCTGATTGGACTCTGTTGGATCGACAGGTCCTGGGGGTTATTCGTTTAACCCTGTCGAGATCCGTTGCACACAACGTCATCAAAGAGAAGGCGACTGCGGATCTCATAGCGGCTTTATCAGGTATGTATGAAAAGCCGTCAGCAAATAATAAGGTACATCTGATGAATAAGTTATTTAATTTAAAGATGTCGGATGGTACGTCTGTTGCACAACATTTGAATGATTTCAATACTATCACAAATCAATTGTCGTCTGTTGAAATTGAATTTGATGATGAGATACGTGCATTGATACTA
This sequence comes from Juglans mandshurica, assembly GCA_022457165.1. Classification (NCBI taxonomy): domain Eukaryota; kingdom Viridiplantae; phylum Streptophyta; class Magnoliopsida; order Fagales; family Juglandaceae; genus Juglans; species Juglans mandshurica. The sequence continues at coordinate 23,916,033 of CM039623.1, forward strand.
TTGGCATCACTGCCAAATAGTTGGGAAGCCATGAGAATGGCTGTTAACAATTCTGCTGGTAAGTCAAAATTGAAATATGATGACATCCGTGATTTGATTTTGACTGAGGAGGTACGCAGGAGAGATTCAGGTGAGACCTCAGGCTTGAGTTCAGCACTGAATGTTGACTCTCGGGGAAGAGCACAAGACAGGAACTCATACAGAGGCAGATCAAAATCAAAGAACAGGAGCAAGAGCAAGATGAGACCTGGCCAGCAGGCAATTTGTTGGAATTGTGGCAAAGCTGGCCACATAAAGAAAAATTGCAGAAATCCCAAGAAGACAGAGAACGATAGTGCTAATGTGGTAACTGAAGAATTACAGGATGCACTATTGCTTGCAGTTCATAGTCCAGTTGATGACTGGATACTTGATTCAGGGGCATCTTTCCATAAATCTTCCCACCGGGAGATAATGCAAAACTATGTTGCGGGTGACTTTGGAAAGGTGTATGTGGCTGATGGAGAAGCCTTGAATGTAATTGGAATGGGAAACATCGACATCGTACTCCCTAACAAGAACAAATGGACCTTGCAAAAGGTCAGACACATCCCTGAGTTAAAGAAGAACCTTATTTCTGTTGGGCAGCTTGATGATTGTGGCCACTCAGTGGTGTTCTCAGACAGCACCTGGAAGGTCACCAAAGGGGCACTAGTACTGGCTCGGGGTAAGAAAACTGGTACACTCTATATGACTACTGGTTTGAATAACACTATTGCCACTACCGTTGCAGAGAGCACAGCAGACTTGTGGCATTGCAGGCTTGGCCATATGAGTCAGAAGGGCATGAAGGAACTCCTGTCTAGAGGCAAGCTACCAGAACTGAAGGCAGCTGATCTCAGTATGTGTGAGAGCTGTATTATGGGGAAACAGAAGAAGGTCAGTTTCTTGAAGAGTGGTAGAACACTGAAGTCAGAGAGACTAGATCTTGTGCACACTGATGTGTGGGGACCTTCCCCAGTGGCATCTCTTGGAGGTTCTCGCTACTATGTCACTTTTATTGATGATCACAGCAGGAAGGTATGGGTTTATTTTCTGAAACATAAATCTGATGTATTTAATGTGTTCAAAAATTGGAAAACCATGGTTGAGAATGAAACAGACTTGAAGTTGAAATGCTTGAGGTCTGATAATGGTGGTGAGTATATTGATGGCGGGTTCAAGGAGTATTGTGCAACTCAGGGAATCAGAATGGAGAAGACCATTCCTGGGACACCACAGCAAAATGGAGTTGCTGAACGTATGAACAGAACCATAAATGAGCGTGCTAGAAGCATGAGGCTACACGCTGGGCTACCACCTACTTTCTGGGCAGATGCAGTTAGCACTGCAGTATATTTGATAAACAGAGGACCATCAGTTCCTTTGGATTGTGGATTGCCTGAGGAGACTTGGAGCGGGAAAGAGGTCAAATTTTCTCATATTAAAATATTTGGTTGTCTTTCTTATGTTCTTATTGATTCTGATGCTCGTAATAAGCTTGAAGCTAAGTCAAGGAAATGTTATTTCATTGGCTATGGAGACGAGGCATTTGGCTATCGTTTCTGGGATGATCAGGGTCGGAAGATTATAAGAAGCAGAAATGTGATCTTCAATGAGAAGATTGTGTACAAAGACAAGTCCAGTACAGTTGCTGAAGCAGCCCCTCAGGAGTCTGAGTTTGTGAGTTTGGATGATCTACCAGAGGTCACAGTGCAGTGCAGAGATGTGAGTGACGGGGAGAGTGGGTCCAGCACACCCATTCCCATTATTCCGCAATCAGATCCAGAGCCGTCCACTCCAATAGCTGCAGTTCGAAAGTCAGTTAGGACTATACGTCCTCCACAGCGTTTCTCACCTTCCTTGAATTACATCTTGTTGATAGATGGTGGAGAACCACAAAGTTACCAAGAAACCTTGCAAGATGAAAATTCTAGCAAGTGGGAGTTGGCCATGAAGGATGAGATGGATTCCCTGTTAGGGAATCAGACATGGGAGTTGACAAAACTTCCATCAGGGAAGAAGGCATTACACAACAAGTGGGTGCACCGGGTGAAAACTGAGCATGATGGCAGTAAGAGATACAAGGCCAGACTTGTTATAAAAGGCTTCCAACAGAAACAGGGCATTGACTATTCAGAGATCTTTTCTCCTGTGGTAAAGATCACAACCATCAGGCTAGTTTTGGCTATGGTTGCTACTGAAGATCTATTTCTTGAGTAGCTAGATGTGAAGACAGCTTTTCTTCATGGAGATCTTGAAGAAGACATCTACATGCACCAACCTGAGGGGTTTGTGGTACAGGGAAAGGAAGGTTCAGTTTGCAGACTAAAGAAGAGCTTGTATGGCCTGAAACAAGCTCCCAGACAGTGGTACAAGAAATTTGATAGTTTCATGTGCAGTGTAGGGTACATCAGATGTCAGGCAGATCATTGTTGCTATGTTAGACAGTTTGACAATTCTTACATTATTTTGTTGCTATATGTGGATGACATGCTCATTGCAGGGGCTAGTATTGATGAGATCAATAGTTTGAAGAAGCAGATGTCACAGCATTTTGCAATGAAGGATTTGGGAGCTGCAAAACAAATCCTTGGCATGAGAATTGCTAGAGACAGAATCAGAGGCACGTTGAGACTTTCACAGGCTGAGTATGTGAAAAAGGTACTCAACCGGTTCAGTATGGACAAGGCCAAGTCAGTTGGCACACCCTTAGGAAGTCACTTCAGACTCAGCAAGGATTAGGCACCAAAGTCAGAGGAGGAACAAGACTATATGAGTAAGGTTCCTTATGCCTCAGCTATTGGGTCACTCATGTATGCTATGGTTTGCACTAGACCAGATATTGCCCATGCAGTGGGAGTTGTGAGTAGATACATGAGTAATCCTGGAAAACAACATTGGGAAGCAGTGAAGTGGATTTTGAGGTACTTAAAAGGCTCCTCAGAAACGTGCTTGTGTTTCTCAGGAGAGGGCTTAGAGGTACAAGGCTATGTTGATGCTGATTTAGCTGGAGATATTGATAGCAGAAAAAGTACCACAGGGTTTGTTTACACTCTTGGTGGTACTGCAGTTTCATGGGGCTCTAATCTACAGAAGACAGTTTCTTTGTCTACTACAGAAGCTGAGTATATTGCAGTTTCAGAAGCTGCAAAGGAGATGGTTTGGATACAGGGCTTCTTGGAGGAATTGGGTAAAAAGAATCAGAATGGCACCCTCTACAGTGACAGTCAGAGTGCCATATTCCTTGCCAAGAATCCAGCATTTCATTCCAGGACTAAACACATTCAGATCAAGTATCACTTTATACGATCATTGTTGGATGATGGACAGTTGCTACTTGAGAAAATTTGTGGAAGTAAGAACCCTGCTAATATGTTGACAAAGGGTGTTACACTTGAGAAACTGAAGTTGTGCGCAACTTCAGTTGGTCTTCTAGCATGGAGACAGGAGTTGTGAGTTGCAGAGGTGGAAGATATCATGTTTGAGGCAGAGGACGACATGTGGGTGTACCAGTCTCCAAGTGGGAGAATTGTTGAGTATGTGGAGTCTGGTTCACGCCGCTCGAGCGAACACAAGACAGAGAGCTTCGCTCGAAGGAAGCTCGACAGACCGCTCGAGCAATTGCGGGACAGAGAGGTTCGCTCGATGACCGCTCGACTCACGGCTCGAGCGGAGGGAAGTCAGAGAGCTTCGCTTGAGGAGCCGCTCGACTCACGGCTCGAGCAATTGCGGGAAACAAGTTCGCTCGACGCGGGCTCGACACGCCGCTCGAGCGAACATCGCTAATTCATCAGAATTAGGGTTTCCGCCATACAACATATATATATTGTACGTTTTGTCTTGCACACTCTCTGTGTGAACAGTAGCCGTTCTACATCATTGTATTGTGATTCCTCAAGAAATAAAAATCCTCTGCAGCTCCCGTGAACGTAGGCAATTTGCCGAACCACGTAAATACTGTGTCGTGTGTGATTGTTTAATTACGTGCATTTATTTTCACTTTATTATCATCGTTTCCACAACACAACACGCTAAGAAAATGCAAGAAAGTCCCATTTTCATTCACCAAGTAAATTAAGACCATCTGTACATTAGAACATATTAGTCAGCATCTTAGATTAGATAAAATTCCTCGACCCAAAGTCATTAGTCTCACCCTTTTCAGTGCTTCAAGAAAGATATTGGAAAGGTCATGATCTTTTTTCTTTAGAAAAGTGATGAGATGCTTAACAATTTCTGCCACACCCGTTCCATGCATAACGAAATGAGATATAATCTCAGGACCAAGTTACTCCTGCATTAATAATTGACAGCTTGGGATCACACATATATCATACATGCTGAGAAAAATTGTCAACATGTTTATCCTAAGTGTGACAAATAATCATACTCAAAAGACAAAACAGAGGACACAACAGAACCATGTTCACCTTAGGAACTGCATCACCAGCAACCAACTTTGCAGCAGCAATCATGACTGCATCTCTATTTGTCTCCTCAACATACTCTTTGTTCACCTCTTCATCTGCTGTCTCGTCTGTAAGAAATGTGCAGGAATAAGAATCTAGATTTCTAAACATGGAAATCCAAATAAGTACAGCAGGGAACAAAGCTGGTAATCGTATCTTCTAAGTATCAACCTTGATCAAATTATTAAGTCCATAACTGTTGTCGAGTCTAGAACCGAAACACAAACAAGAAGCAGTACACTAGAAGTATCAAAATTCCTGATGATACCAGATTTTTAACAAAATGTTCAATTCAATTACAAACCAGCAAATGAGCATTTAATTAGGATGAGATAAACTATGATAAGGCACCACTTTATCGAGATTGATAGGACATCACTCATTTTCTCATGTATCAATGGTTTTATAAAAATTTAAACTATTCAATAAATTAAGATAAAATTAAGACAGTCCTACTTGAAAAATAAAAATTTCAAAAAGATGAAATTCAGTGTTTCCATAAAATTAACGATGTACTTTTGACCCATACATGTAATGCCATTGATTGTTTAAATCTCAGGAAAAATGCAAAAGACTCTCACCTACATTGTTTTTAGATCTATTCCTTATCAAAAAAGAAAATGAAACCCATCCAAAAAGATCTATTTGAATGTATTGTATCAATAAACAATCCCACAAAAAAATGTAAAAACGAGTGACAGCATAGTCTTTCAATCTTGATGTGATCTATCATAGTTATTCCAATCATAGCACCATACTACTAGCAAAAAGAGGAAGTAAAAATGTTGAGTCACCTGAAATGTTGAGCTGTTGTTCACAAAGTTTCCAGAACTTTTGAAGAATAGAAGCCTCAGGACAATATCCTAGTCTTTCCAGCTTCATATATTAATTTACAGAGGCATGAGCTTAAGTTCACGCAAGAAGTAGAGTGAATATTCTAACTCTTGGATTACATGGTTAAAGAAATGAATCATTAATGGGATGTTATCTCCAGCTAGGTTGACAACATAATTTCACATTTATTGATGTTCTTGCTTCTTTCATTATGTTTACTGGTCTTGCTATGTGTTCTCTTGTTTCTTTTTTTCTTTTTTTTTCTACAGCTATTGTTGCGAGTCTTGTGACAAAAATATAGTCAAATATGTTACTCTGTGCAGATGTGCTGTTGGGTGATTTTCTGGTTGCAGAAAATTCACCTTATCAGCCTGACATTAATTCTCCTGCAATAACATCTGAGAGAGCTCCACCAGTAACAAGTACCAAAGTGAATCAATCTAGTATGATTCCTTTTGAGACAACACCAACTTTGGATGGTGGAGCAGAGATTCTTTCATCGGGTGGCATGAGGTATCACTCACTGTCTCTCTCTCTCTCTCTCTCTCTCTCTCTCTCTCTCTCTCTCTCTGTCTTCATACTTATAAGAACTTTCATGATGCACATCCTAAGCAGCATGGACAAAAATTCTATGGAGAAACTGAGGGAGGCTTCTGCTGCTGAAGCAGAAGCAGCTAGTGCTGTCTGGCAAGCTGTGCAGGCTGCACCTGCTGAAGAGACATCTGTCTCGGATGACAACTCCCAAGCAACAGCAACAATTTCAGATGGTAGTGATACTGAGGCAAATGTTCGTCTTCATCCAAGAGCTGTATGGCCTTCGCATCATTGTCGTATATCCAGATTTGTATTCCTTCTTCAAGCTGCAAAATCATACTCTTCTATGGTTGCAGGTTGTAGTTGCTAAAGAGGCTGTCGGTAACCTGGGTGGGATGGTAAGACAGTTATCTTTGGATCAGTTTGAGAATGAGAGCAGACGAATGATTCCATTGAACAATGACCTTTCATGCCCTACTAAAAAGTTCGCCAGGAAGAAGTCTCCTCAGGGCTTACATAAGAAGGTAAGCATTATTTAAATTTGATGTTCTTCGTTATTTCTTTTGGATTAGTTTTATGTACTCAGTTGTTAGTTGTACCCTTGCCAGATTATTTACACATTGCTCAGGCCTCAGAACTGGAAAGCTCCTCCAAATAGGAGGTTCTTTCTGGATTCTTATGAGGTGGGTGAGCTCTGTTATGCTACTGAACAGATCTTTATGCATGAGCCAACAGTTCTTCAGAGGTTAAGCAAATAGAATCAAATTATTTCATGTCCAACCCTTTCTTGAGAAGAAATGATAAATTAATGTTCATCATGCAGATGAGTGATGGAAGCCTATATGGGAGACCTGGATGTTCTAAACAAAACATAATTGGTTGGGAAACTGACTTTGAATGAAGCAAATATTTTAATCATTTCTACAGCATATGGGCAGTGGGAATGGCACACGTACTTGGTGGTAATTATAGTGTCAATGAAAGCAAGAAAATTCAGCATGAGAGATCACAACAGAGCAAACAACACCAATGAAACATAAAAATCTGCATGGTTTACCCAACTAGGGCTTATGTCCATGTGTGGAAACAAATCAATGAATACCAATACATACAACTCAGTTCCTATTATTTGGCAAAAAATAGATAGATAAACTAACACTATAAACCAAAAGAATCCCCACAGCACAGAAAGTGAAACTAAGAAACTTCTAATTGGCAAGTTACACACACCAAATGTCTAACCCAAAATCTGACCCCATTCATCTCATTCTTATAAAGCGACAGATACCAATATTGCCTGAGCCGGTTGGCAAGACTAGAGATCATGTAGTAAATCTGAGCTTCACGAAATCATTAAAAACTTGATGAAACTTGCCAAAACATGAGCATGAAGAGCACTAAAGTTTACTTCTTCCATGCATCTATGCAAAAGTGAAACATTGGAATGACTAGTCTTCTGGATTATTGATTGGGAATGTCAACTTGCAGGAATTTGATAGGACATATGGACCCAGGTGACAATGCATTGTCGGGACAGAACAAAATAACACAATGCTCCTTCGCGAAGAGTAGGAATCTACATTTCTCTACAAGAAAACTTCATATTCAACAGAGGGATTTGCAATATGGTAATCCAATTACAACGACCCCCACCAAAAATACGAAAACAAACGCCAGTAGCTTCACCTATTGACAATCTAAAGCGGCTTTTCGAGCATCAAGTAGCCACATATGGAAAGTGAACCTCAAATTCAAGTAACCCAGAGCAGTAAAAATTTCAAAAAGATGAAATTCAGTGTTTCCATAAAATTAACGATGTACTTTTGACCCATTCATGTAATGCCATTGATTGTTCAAATCTCAGGAAAAATTCAAAAGACTCTCACCTACATTGTTTTTAGATCTATTCCTTATCAAAAAAGAAAATGAAACCCATCCAAAAAGATCTATTTGAATGTATTGTATCAATAAACAATCCCACAAAAATATGTAAAAACGAGTGACATCATAGCCTTTCAATCTTGATGTGATCTATCATAGTTATTCCAATCATAGCACCATACAACTAGCAAAAATGTTGAGTCACCTGAAATGTTGAGCTGTTGTTCACAAAGTTTCCAGAACTTTTGAAGAATAGAAGCCTCAGGACAATATCCTAGTCTTTCCAACTTCAGTACTCTTTCCAGCTTCGTAGACGAATAATAGTTATTCCAATCATAGCAACCTAGCTGATTTCCATTTTTACCCACTTTCTCCCCTTCAGCGTAGGTCTTAAGAGAGTACTGAAGTTGCTCAAAAAGGTAGTGCGTTTAGATAGTAGAGAAGATAAAGATGCTTCAGAGACAGTTTCACTATTTACAATGGAGTGCAGACACCACGCCAAATGCAAATTCATGTTCAGAAGAAGAAAACTGACAACCTGAGCCAGCATGAGCAGCAAATGAAATGATTATATATAAATGTAATAAAGTGAGTAAGAGAAACAAATGTCTTATTCTTACGCAAGTTAAGACTTGACACACCTCATCTTCCATATTTCTAAACCTAGTGAGAACCATGACAATATTGTCATATAAGCTCTCAATAGGCACGGCCCTTGACAATTGAAGCTCATACAACCTTTTCAAATTTACAAGAAGTGAATATTCATCGTCACCATCCTGCAGGGCTGAAACATATCACATTTTACCCACCACAAATCAAGGAAAAAAGAATGATTATTGCTGAAGCATACCGCTACTTCTTTGATTGCAGCTTTAAGTTTAGCAATAAGTTCATCCTCCAGTTCCTTTAATTTATTACGAGCAAAATCCTGCAGCTCCCCTTGACTCTCGGTGGAGCAAAAGCTAATAGCCCTCACACAAGATCTCAGTGCCTCCTTCTCACCATGCTTAAAAAATGCCTCTTTCATAGGCTGAAGTACATTTTTAAAATTCTGAAAGGTAAAGCCTGTAAGCTTTTGCTTTGAATTTTAAGTTGTACAAATATCAAACAAACCGACAGGCACAAGAAATTCTGTAATTCTGTGGCCCACCTGCTCCTGTCTCTTTAAGGAATAAAGCTCAAGATTCATTTGTAAAATAATCTCAACTAGTGATGGCATTTTTGCTTTGTCTGCCACGAATTTGCATAAGAGCAATGGATAGTTCTTCATCATGGCAACAGTAATAGCCCGTCTGTTGTTTTCAAATATTTCCTGACAATTGGAACAGAAGTAATTCAGAATGGTGTCCTAATATAAGGTGTCCATGATAAACTGCATAAACTGAATTTCCAAAAGAAAACCCTGTTTATTTAGTTCAATTTTTACTGACGTGGAACTTCACCCAGGAAGACCCACCTCTAGAGAGTAAGCCCAAAAACACAAATCCGCTTGCCATAATCGTGTATCAAAACCAATTTACTTTCTTAATAACACCTGATTATACAAAAAATGGATATTTTGATACAAAACATGCTGTATTCTACTATAGTGCACAAAACATATTTAGAGCTGGCAATATGACAAAGGTCTATAAAGGTATTTGAGCAAAACAGGAACAAAATGCACGAGGAATCACACACTTTTTGAGCTTTAGGGTAATATTGCTTCCGATTATCAGTGGCAGGGACAATCCTCTCCCCAACAGCCTTTTTGACAGATGCACAAAGAAGCTGAACCAAGTTTAAAGAAGCTGAACCAAGTTTGTTGCATCCTCATCAGTAAGCAAAGGATTCTCATCCAAGAGAATGGAGACAATACACTTCCAATCCTGCAAGTGAAAAATCAACTACCATTATAAAGTGACCCAAAACATTCAGGATAAAGTTAATACTATTAGAACATTTCATTATAAATCTAATCTAATTTATTATATACTGCACCACAACAGTATCTTCTCTAAGTTCCACTCCAGAAATTTATTGAATAGAAATGCCAACATAGAAAGTAACGCACAGCTTATAGGTGACCAACCCCAACTGTCACAAGTTTAACGCACTGACCAAAACCATAACCCTCTGAGAATAAAAGTTGACCAACCCAAGTGGCTCTGAATCCCAGTTGGACAAGTTGGTTCACTATAACTTCCAGCAGATCCTACATACATTGTGATCCCTAATGCTTCAAATATAATGTACAAATTAAATTTGAAATTACTCAACCAGGTATACATGAAAAACCAATATAAAGTTGTTTGGAAAAAAATATAAAGTTACAGCATAAAAGAGAATTTTGTTTTTGAAAAAACACCAAAGCAGAAGAAAATATAAATGAAATCCATTAGAGCTACTTCAAATTTGGGACGTAAAACTGCATTAATTCAATGTCATCCTTGTTGCATGGTATGCTCAAAAAAAGAAGCTTGGTTCTAAACTTGCAATAAATTTTTAATGCAACTGAAGTTTGGGATCAAAGTACAGCCATGCCAAAATAGAAATATCAATGCCTACCCAACTGCGTGTCAAGTAAAGTCAGCAAATCCTGACCCAGTCAGGTTCGCAAATCACACTCTCCCACCCAGCCCACCCATAGCCTACAATGTGAGTCATAAAAACATACCTTCATAGCCTTCATATACTCCCAAACATCATCAATGACGTAAACGCTTAAAATTGGATCTGTTGAAAATTCTCTCAGAATTTGCAGCATTCTGCCAAGATGGACCTCTGAAGAACTGCTATCATCGCCTAGAATGAAAACAGTAGTCATCATAGTGAAAGTTGATAGAATCATAGCATACACATGAAACTAGAGAATCAAGGAAGACTAAAACCTTTTAAATCAGACTGGGAAGTACTAAACTTTTGAGCAATCAGATGATCATAAACTAATGCTCCTATGGCATGCCTGATTTCTGGTGGATCGTCAATCAGTAAATCATAGAGAGGACCCAAGTCATCATCTGGTATAAGTTGATGTCTGCAACAGATAGCAGCCAATTCTCAGTGCATAAGTTTTGCATAAGCAGTCACCAAGGGGAAAAAATGATTTATTGTTTATTGTTAACATTGAATTTTTCAAAAGGTTGATCGACAAGTATCACCTTAGTAGTTGTTTTACAAGTCCTATGGCACAGACAGCCACAGAAACATCAATGTTGTCAGCAAGCTCAATCATCAGATTTCTGTAAGAAGAACAAATTACAGCTCATTATAAAGGCCATGAATGTGTCATGGATGGTTTTGAACGGTTTGCTCAGGGACAGTTGATAACCCTTTATTCTGCAACGAACTATTGTGGTAGGTAAAATTGCTTTGGGATTTCTACTCTTCGAGTGCAAGTATATGTGGTCTCATGCTTCATATATATGTAGGGATGGCGAACAATGCTGGAGCTATATTGGTAGTTGGCAGGGGGTTGGTTGTGGTTCCAAAATTAATTCATCCCTTACCACCACCACTTCAGTCTCCAGAGACATCTCCTGAACATGTCATTGAGGACACGTGGATGCAGGTTGGTTTATGCACTTCAATAATATCCAATAATCAAAATTCTGCTAGTGTTTTTTTTTTTTTTCGGAAGTGGTAATTTTATGATGCAATATCTCAAAAATAGTAATTTGGACACCATTGCAGAAGAGGTGACAATTTAGGAACGAAAAGGTAGTGCTGCCTAGAGTGATCATGGTCAGATTGGAGGCATTTCTTCATTTGAATGAAATGGTATTTCGGACACAAACACCCCAAATCAGATAGATAAAGAATGGTTCACCAACCTTGAAACAAATTCCGAGATAGCCCATTGCAAGTAAAATCCCTTTGTTGATTAAAGATGATTTGAAGAGAGTAAGAAATACATGAAACTACAATCTCATCAATGTTGATAATTCTGAAATGCAGTGAGAAGGACCATTCCATGAAACAAAAGGTGCAAAAGTTAAGGTAATGGCGGGAAAATGCGTGAATGGGGTGAAATAACAGCCTTCTGCACGAACTTGGACTTGCTTGGATCATGAACCCATTCAATCTCGCTCATGTTGGGTGTCTCAACATATGCCATGGGGAATTCTCCCACCTTCTCTACCTTCCCTCTCTTGCCTGCCCTCAACACCCAACTTCTCCGGTTGCAAGAGAATATTCCATTTGTTAGACGGATAATATCACCAGGCTCAAAGGCATCACACTCATCCCCCCAGAGCTGGAAGTGAACTGCGGCTGTCTCATCAGCCACAAGTGCCAAGCATGTCTTATTTTGGCCCTCTGATGCTGTCTTGCCTTTGTTCAAAACTATGAATTGTGTATTTATGTTGTTCTCAGCTGCAGGCACAATGTCTTTAAGAGAGTACATAGCTTGCTTTCTAACTGCAAAAATCTAAATAGAATCAAATTATTTCCTGTCCAACCCTTTCTTGAGAAGAAATGATAAATTAATGTTCATCATGCAGATGAGTGATGGAAGCCTATATGGGACCTGGATGTTCTAAACAAAACATAATTGGTTGGGAAACTGACTTTGAATGAAGCAAACATTTTAATCATTTCTACAGCATATGGGCAGGGGAAATGGCACACGTACTTGGTGGTAATTATAGTGTCAATGAAAGCAAGAAAATTCAGCATGAGAGATCACAACAGAGAAAACAACACCAATGAAAAATACAAAATCTGCATGGTTTACCCAACTAGGGCTTATGTCCATGTGTGGAAACAAATCAATGAATACCAATACATACAACTCAGTTCTAACACTATAAACCAAAAAAATCCCCACAGCACAGAAAGTGAAACTAAGAAATTTCTAATTGGCAAGTTACACACGCACACACCAAATGTCTAACCCAAAATCTGACCCCATTCATCTCATTCTTATAAAGCGACAGATACCAATATTGCCTGAGCCGGTTCGCAAGACTAGAGATCATGTAGTAAATCTGTTCTAAAACTCACTAAAGATTGATACAAAGTTACAAACTTCACGAGAACACCTATTTAGTTCCAGCTAACATAGTAATATCAGAAGCCCCATGTGAGTACAATGATTTTGAGGACCTTCTCTGCATTAATGAAGGGAAATTTTATAGTGAATATAGTAGCAAAGCAGGCATCCTGATTCCAAGCAAAAAGGTACCATTGGAATCATATCTTCGAACATCTATCATGCACGCCAGTCAAAGCATTGCAATTTAAATAACACCAAACTCTGAATTTTAGTTCGAAAGGATGGAAGTAATTCATGCAGGTTGGCGAGTCTATTAATGCAGGGGCACATAACGAAAAAAATCAGTCATCAAAAATATTGCAGAGTATCACAGACTTCTTGTACCATCCTTACCCCAAAAGTGTGATGAGTAATTCTATATATCAGCCTACACTCTCCACACACCATGCATTTAATTTAATTTTTTTTTTTTAACTCAATACACTAAGTATGTTGAGTGTGTGATAAATAGTAGGCTGATGCAAATATTTTTCCAATTTGTTTTGAACAGGATTTCTCTGCTGTTAAACTATACACCTATTTTATTTCAAAAAATATATATTGCAGCCTATTCTGCAGTGCAGCCGCAGCACACTTCACTGGATTGAGTGTAAAAAAAAAAAAGGGAAATGCTGGGCACCATCCGGAAGCTGCAGCACTCCCTTCACAATTTTTTTTTTTCCTTCACCTCAACACAGTGTGTTGAGGATGTTAGGCTGCAGCAAATATTTTCTCAAAAAAAAAAACACAGCACGTAGATGTTCTACGGATTGATGCCCAGAATTCCTCATTTTATTTTGGGAAATGCTATACATCTGCCCCACACCAGCACACACTTTACATCACTTTTTTTTTTTTTTTCACATTCAATACGTTGAGTGTGTGCCGGTGTGGGGCAGATGTAAATATTTTTCCTTTTATTTTCTGTTTGGTCTCTAGATTGGAATAGGTTCTAGTTTGAAACTAACTCCCAACTCTCACATCCAACCGAGACACTTACCTCGCCGGAATCCACCACAGACGCCGCCGACGGTTAGCTCTCCTCTCACCTCGACGTACGCTGTTGCCGTTTAAGCCTGTCCCGTCGTTTTTCCTTCTGCCGTTAGTGACCAAAGTCGCTGGGTGTTGTGGCTAGCCGCCGTCGACCACTCTAGAAGACGTCAGACCACCTCTACAAGTCCACAGAGATCGCCGACCAGCCCAACCCCGTCGAGTCCACTCCTTTCCGGTAAGCCACTGCCGTCCGCCACCCTCCCCTCCCTCTATTTCTGTCGATTTTGATAGTTCCTCTCTCTAAACTCTCCCTCTCTCGGTGTCGCACCACCATAGGTACCCCCAGCTGCGCCGCCAGTCCCTCCCAGCCACCCAGAGCCGCCGCCGCGCATCAGCTCATTGTCTCGGTGAGTCCATTGTTATCACACGGCAAATGCCTTCAGTTGTGTTCTGTGAATACTGTGTCTTGCGAAGTTTCCATGGTCGGGGATCGGAGGAGTAAAGAGGATGGCTTTGTGTAATTTTACAAATGCTGCTGCCGAGGATCTAAATGGCTCGACTGTTGGTTCAGATATGGTCAAAGTATGTCAACAAAATTTTTTTTTTTAATAAAAATAAAAGCAATGGGTTTTTGCCCAACCCTTGAACAATTTATACAAGAACAATTTATATATGCCAGGTATTTGCTAGTACAACGCCCTGCACCCGCACCTCCGTGATGCATTTCAACGCCCGCTCGATTCCAACCTCACATGAAACCCCTTCTCCCTTGTACTCAGAACTCAACCTCACTGCTATTTCTCTCTGCTTTCACTCTCAGGCCCCAAGTAGTACTCCAGTTTCTCAGGCCATTCTCTTCAACCTCCACCAGGAGACCCAAATGGAACTCAACCACTAATGTTATCATCACCAACCCTACTCTGCTAATCATGGAGTCATGCACGACCATGCTCCAACTGAAGCAAATTCAAGCCCGCATGACTGTCAATGGCCTCATTACTCACACATTCCCTGTGAGCCGGGTCGTAGCCTTTTGTGCTCTTGCTGACATCGGTGACGTTGATTATGCCTATGAGCTTTTTTCTCAAATCGAAAATCCCAATACTTACATATGGAATACGATGATCAGAGGCTACGGTAAAGCTAAAATTCCCACTGTGGGTTTTTGGCTTTTTCGTCGTATGGTAAGAGAACGCGTCGAAATGGACCGCCGGAGCTTTGTTTTTGCGCTCAAGGTGTGCGAGCAGTTTTGTGCAATTTCAGAGGGGGAATCAGTTCACTGCAGGATTTGTAAGATGGGTTTTAGTTCGGATTTGATAGTACAAAATGGATTGGTTCATTTCTATGCTGAGCGCGGGTGTTTGGATTTTGCGCGTAAAATGTTCAATGAAACTCTGGTGAAGGATGTTGTTACTTGGACCTCAATAATTGATGGACATGTGGTGCATAATTGCTCGGATGAGGCTTTGGAATTGTTCAATCTGATGCTGCTGAGTGATGTTGAGCCAAATGAGGTTACCATGATTCCGGTACTTTCGGCGTGCTCACTGAAAGGGGAATTGAGTATGGGGAAAAGTATCCATGAATACATACAAAAGAAAAAAATTTCTTGGAGCCCGAACTTGCAAAACGCATTGTTGGATATGTATGTAAAATGCGGTAGTTTGGTCATTGCTAGGGAGATTTTTGACAACATGAAGAATAAGGATGTGTTTTCATGGACTAGTATGGTTAATGGGTATGCAAAGTTCGGGGAATTGGAGCTGGCAAGGAAGCTTTTTGATGACATGCCCGTGAGAAACGTGATTTCTTGGAATGCAATGGTTGCTGGTTATTCTCAAAATAATCAACCAAAGGAAGCTTTGAAATTATTTCTTGACATGGTAGAGGCAGGATTGGCGGCAACAGAGAACACTTTGGTATGTGTGCTTTCTGCTTGTGGTCAACTGGGTTCATTGGATTTGGGTCAATGGATTCACCACTATTATATCCATCAAAAGCGGATTCAATTTAGTTTGATTCTGGAAAATGCTTTTGTTGACATGTATGCAAAATGTGGGAGTCTTCATGCGGCTGCAACTATCTTCAATGAAATGGTGGAGAGAGATTTGGTTTCCTGGAATTCCATGGTTGCCGGATATGCTTCTCATGGACATGCTACAAAAGCCCTCGTCCTGTTCGAGCAGATGACCCAATTGGGATTTAGGCCAGACGACATCACATTTGTGGGTGTGTTGTCAGCTTGCAGTCATGGGGGTTTAGTTTCAGAAGGTCAAAACTATTTCAGAAGCATGAAAAGAAATTTTGGGATAGAACCAAAAGTTGAACATTACGCTTGCATGATTGATTTGTATGGTCGAATTGGGCAACTAGAAGAAGCTTATGAATTTATAGCAAAAATGCCAATGGGAGCAAGTGTAGCAGCATGGGGTGCTCTTCTTAATGCTTGTAGAATGCACGGGAATGTTGAGCTGGCTAAGGTTTCTGCCTATAAGCTGTTAGAGTTGGATCCTGAAGACAGTGGCATTTATTCATTACTGGCAAATATTTTGGCTCATGAGAGAAGATGGGGTGATGTAAGGATGGTGAGAAGTATGATGAGAGAGAGGGGTGTCAAGAAGACTCCTGGACGTAGCTTGATTGAGATAGAGGGTGAGTTTCATGACTTTTTGGTTGCTGATGAATCACACCCTCAATCTGAAGAGATGTATAGAGTATTAAACCAAATATTTTTGCTTTGCAAACTGGAAGACTGCATGCCCAATGACGAAAAGCTCATAAACTTTCATATGGATTGTGATGAGTTATAGATTTGAGAAGAATTTAGAAATAAGATTCAGAAAAGATTTTAGAAGAATCTGTTGGCAAAAAAGCACCACACATGGACCACGGTCTTCGTGCCTTAAACAACTGGTGGTAGGTGATTGGTTTCAAGTGTAAAAGTTGACATTCAAGTTGAACAAAGCCTATCAATAATGCTAACCTCAGCCATATTTATTAATTTGGCGTATTTAACTGATATCGTATGTCCAAAAGCCACCTAAAAATGTATCATATCAGTGTTTACTATAGTATAGTGTGTTGTTAAGGTATCTATTAATTTTCTGTTGAATTATTCAAGATGTACTTATAGAAAATTCTTTGTTGAAGGTATGTGTATTTCCAGAATTAGTCGAGATCTTGTTTTTGGACACCAGGTGACAATAATAATAAATAAATAAAAATTGTCGTGCATTGTTGAGATAATTCACCGAGGCGGGAATCTCGTTGAATAGGAATTAATGATTTTATTGAACGGAAAATTATAAAGCAATGTTATTTATAGTCGTGGAGTGCGCAAGCGCCATATAATTCTTTTGAAAAATAGTGAGGTTCACTATTAAAAAATTAATTTTTTATAATGTATATCATGTATTTACTCACTTCTTTCAAAATGATTATGCGGTACTTACGTAATTCCATGACTATAAATATCATTTCAAAATTATATATATATATATCTCTTGAGACATTGTATAACATATAAGTATTTAAGTTAATTGCATAAAAAATAAATTAGTTAATAAATTCTGCCAATACAACACCCGATAAAATTGAGGAATTTAGTGATTATTATATCGGAAATTGAGGTATAAAATATGGTGTTTTCACGTATGTCTGAAGGTTGGCGATCCGTCTCCAAAACCCTAGAGATGCTTCAATGGGGAGCCAAACGGCGACATCTCCATTTACACTCTAAACCTCACAACAACTCTTGTTCCCGTGTCTAAAAACCCTAGCGCCAACTTTTCTAAGCTTCCACAACCCTCCTTCAATGGCGGAACCAAGTTCAAGCTTTAAACATGACACTTATATTGCATTTCTCTATTTCAATCCTAATTTTAAATTTTATAATTTTCAAGATATCAATAACTGACATTATTATTATGAGTAAAAATTGTAAGTATAAAGAAAAATATTAATTCTATTTGCAATTTTTACTTACATAACAATATGTGCTGATGTATCGTTTATTGATATGCTAAAAATTATGAAATTTAAAATTTAAAATTTGAATTTAAAAAGAAAATTGATAAAATTGATCTTGTATGTAAAATTATAAGTATATGTAACACTTCTCAAGTATAAATAACATTTTTCATTTATGATATTATCGAAGGCCAAATTTTGTAATTGAGCTGTGATGGGGAAGCTTTTACAAATGGACTTTGTCTTTACAATGAAGATGGGTCAAAGTTTTGAATTTCGGAACATACTTTCAAACTCATCTCATCTACTCCCCAATATCACTTGAATACAAATACTTTCAAATTAATCATTATAACTTTCCTAAATTTTCAAACAAAATATAAAAAACAGTTCAATTTTTTCAAATTTTCAAACAAAAATAATATCAAAAACTATATTCTTACAATATTTTAACTTTAAAATATTTTTTATTCAATTTTTTCCATTTCATTTCTCCGAACCCCATAAAACATCAAGTTTTTCTTCTGTTTACTGAATTATGATCGGCGGTTCTGTTCACGTCAACCAGTTTCTGGTATGAGCCATCATTGACAAGGCAAAACGTACACCCAAACCAACTCAGCTTACTTACATGATCACGCTACAAGAATCTACTACATCCACGGATCATGTTTCAATTGTTTCATACCAGATTTAGGCCAATGCTGATGGAGTGTTAAAGAGGAGCGAGCGAAAGCCGTAAACTAGAATTGAGATTTTATCCTTGAAGATAAGACATATTGGACATGTCACATGACCTACTCCACACATTTTTCCTCGTCTGGTTTTCACAACATAAAACAAAACAAAGAAAGAGAAGAGCTGCTTCAAGGCTTGGAATTATGGGGTAGTCCGTCTTTAGTTAGAGATTACTTGGACCTATGCTGCCGTAGCTTGTATAAACAAGTTGCAAACTGAAGTGTTCTAGTCACTAGCTGGAGGCCCCTGCTCAATGAAAAGATCAAATAGTCAAACAGAAAAAACTAAATATGATCAGCACAAAATCTCTCAATTCAGAAACAATACATGAGCTTTTGATAAAGTTAAAAGCGTAAACAACATTCCTTGTAGCACTCAGGAAAAAGAGGGATCACAAAAAGCAATATTCTTCAATCGCTAACTAATTGAAAGGTAATTTATCAGAGGTAATTTATTCAAGCAGAGAAGATATCATGATGTAGGATGGCTGCTCCATTTTATCATTAGCCAACCATGATGAAATTTTTGTACTTCGTGTGCGCATTTTGAGCTCTTTAATGAGATTTTCATTACTTTATCAAGAAAAAAAAACAAACAAGGCACTAAGTTCTCATAAACATCAGGTTTAATATTAACAGATAAAATGCATATCAGTGGTTACATTTTTTTTTATAGGTAAACAAGAAGTTTTATTTATAAGAAGCGTATCAGTGGTGACATATTACCAACCAGGCTACCATTTTGCTCAGGTGGTACCTTAGTCTAACAGTAGTGCACCTTGAATGTGTGCTGACTGAATAATCATAAGTTTTTTTGATCGGTACTGAATAATCATAAGTTGCAAACAGAAAAGCAAAACCTTCTCTCAAAGTGAAAAATGTAAACCAAAGTTGAACCACCTTTTTCTTAGCCAATGAACACACAAAAAAATGAAGCATATTCAGCAGAGGACAAAATGATTTCGTACCTGATGTCGATGCAGCTACATTATCTCTTGCTCTTCCAGAATCTCCTGCCCTTGTCCGGCCTTTGTTTTCCTCTTTTGAAAGTCTCAATGATCTCAACTTGGATGATGGCCTAACTGAACGTATCAAAGGAGCATCTTCCTCTTCCTCTTCATCTTGAGCATCTTCTCGGTCGGATGCACTAATTGAATCCTCTTCACTTGAACTGTGCTCATCAAAAAGTCTCTTTCCCTCTATATTACGCCGCTTAGGGGGACGACCCCTGCGCCTTACAGTGGCCCCTTCTTTCTCCTCTGCAAATCAATATATTAGTCTCACCCTCATAACTCTCATAGGTAAAAGATATATACACAACGATCAATAGGTTTAAATGATTACTTAATAACTTAAAAATAAACAAGTGTTTGTATGTGAGTGAGAGAGAGAGAGAGAGGAGAAGAACCAAGAATAATGATAAATAAGAAAACAGCTTAATCAGATGCTTATTTTTTACCACTACGAAAAAGAATTGCTTCTTGTTTAGCAAAAGGAAAGTTTTTTAAAGTTAACAGTTATTGAGCAAAAAATGCTCAATAACGAGAAGTTACCCACTTAAGATCTAGAGGGAAGCATTGAAAGTATATTACAGTGGTACCTTGAAAACCTTCATTCTTTGCATACTTCTCTCGTAAACTGTCAACAAATGTGTGGTAGGGGCGCCAGCCACTGGGATCTTCATCTGTATTTACATTCTCTGTACGTTTTTGGACATCCTTGATACTGTTTGCATAGCAATTAGTGTTAAAGTGTGTCATATTGGAACTTAAATGTGAAATTATATCAGATTCCTACATCAAAAAAAAAAGCAGAGAGAATAAGAGAAAAATGTTATTCGTCACCCTTTTAACCATCATCCTCTCAACATCCCTTAATGTAACATCAAATGATTGGTAGACAAGTGAAATATAACAAATAATTTTTCAATCATTTAATGCCACATCATGAGATGATAAGAACGATGAATAAAAGGATGATGAGTAACATTACTCAGAAACAAATACTCTTACATGTCGAGCACATCAGGTGTAGGAAGTTTGGATACGAAATGGAGGACAGCGCTTTCCAAAAATGACAACTGCTTCGGAGCATCTACAAAAGCATATTCAATACCGTCCTTGACAATTTTTAAGATGTCTGATCTATGCTTATTCCGAGCAGTGCCCATGAATGTTCCAGACAGCCGAGTAGCCAGCTCTTTACATTCGAGAAAAGACTTGCTAGTCAAGGGTTCGTCCTCACTTAAGGAAAGTTCTGCCATATACCGATGGAAGGCCTGTTCGAAACCAGAATAGGATGCTGTTAATAGTACTTAAAATAGCAGATCCATAATAGGATAATTTCAATATTATCTAAATAACTAAAAACACGTAGACTACATAAATTAGAGGAAGGAACACTATCTTTCCCCTAACCTAACTAAATCCCAAAAAAGTTATCTGTGCATCATCTCAAAACAATAAGTCCAGAGGGACTTGTGGCACCATTTTAACTTTGCTCATAACTTACCTCAAATCACAATAAAAAATGGATAAAAATTGAAGCTGAAAATAAAAAATACTGAAGCTAACGATTCAGAGGAGAGCATGAAATGAAAGGCAAAATTAGAAAAATCATATCACAAACTAAATCTCCTTTAGTATTTTCTCCATGAATCTCATTTTTATGGATCAACACGCTAAGAAAATGCAAGAAAGTCCCATTTTCATTCACCAAGTAAATTAAGACCATCTGTACATTAGAACATATTAGTCAGCATCTTAGATTAGATGAAATTCCTCGACCCAAAGGCATTAGTCTCACCCTTTTCAGTGCTTCAAGAAAGATATTGGAAAGGTCATGATCTTTTTTCTTTAGAACGGTGATCAGATGCTTAACAATTTCTGCCACACCCGTTCCATGCATAACGAAATGAGATATAATCTCAGGACCGAGATACTCCTGCATTAATAATTGACAGCTCGGGATCACACAGATATCATACATGCTGAGAAAAATTGTCAACAGGTTTATCCTAAGTGTGACAAATAATCATACTCAAAAGACAAAAACAGAGGACACAACAGAACCATGTTCACCTTAGGAACTGCAT
This sequence comes from Juglans mandshurica, assembly GCA_022457165.1. Classification (NCBI taxonomy): domain Eukaryota; kingdom Viridiplantae; phylum Streptophyta; class Magnoliopsida; order Fagales; family Juglandaceae; genus Juglans; species Juglans mandshurica. The sequence goes on from CM039623.1 coordinate 23,937,582, forward strand.
CACCAGCAACCAACTTTGCAGCAGCAATCATGACTGCATCTCTATTTGTCTCCTCAACATACTCTTTGTTCACCTCTTCATCTTCTGTCTCGTCTGTAAGAAATGTGCAGGAATAAGAATCTAGATTTCTAAACATGGAAATCCAAATAAGTACAGCAGGGAACAAAGCTGGTGATCGTATCTTCTAAGTATCAACCTTGATCAAATTATTAAGTCCATAACTGTTGTCGAGTCTAGAACCCAAACACAATCAAGAAGCAGTACACTAGAAGTATCAAAATTTATGATGATACCAGATTTTGAACAAATGTTCAATTCAATTACAAACCAGCAAAGGAGCATTTAATTAGGATGAGATAAACTATGATAAGGCACCACTTTATCGAGATTGATAGGACCACTCTTTTTTTTTTTTTTTTTTTTTATCGGTAATCAAAGATAATATATTCATAGAAATAGGCATAGCCCAGGTACATAGGAAGTATACATGAAAATACGCCTAGCTAGAGGATACAATAGAAAGAAGAAGATCATGGACACAACGTCCGTTACAAACTATAGTCCCCGCCCATGTATCAATGGTTTTATAAAAATTTAAACTATTCAATAAATTAAGATAAAATTAAGACAGTCCAACTTGAAAAATAAAAATTTCAAAAAGATGAAATTCAGTGTTTCCATAAAATTAACGATGTACTTTTGACCCATACATGTAATGCCATTGATTGTTTAAATCTCAGGAAAAATGCAAAAGACTCTCACCTACATTGTTTTTAGATCTATTCCTTATCAAAAAAGAAAATGAAACCCATCCAAAAAGATCTATTTGAATGTATTGTATCAATAAACAATCCCACAAAAATATGTAAAAACGAGTGACAGCATAGCCTTTCAATCTTGATGTGATCTATCATAGTTATTCCAATCATAGCACCATACTACTAGCAAAAAGAGGAAGCAAAAATGTTGAGTCACCTGAAATGTTGAGCTGTTGTTCACAAAGTTTCCAGAACTTTTGAAGAATAGAAGCCTCAGGACAATATCCTAGTCTTTCCAGCTTCGTAGAAGAATAATTTGTCTTTCTAAACAAAAACCATGCTTCGGCAAGTATAGTACAAACCTTGGGCACAGCATACATTTAATTAGACCAAAATTGGGGCTTGCCAAAAAATCCCTTAAATTTTTTTTTTTTATAGGTAAAAGTAAATTTTATTGAAATAAGGATAAATATTTCAACTGAGCTGTGGTTTGACATTGATAAAATCAAAGCAATAAAATGCTCACCCTGCAACCTAGCTGATTTCCATTTTTACCCACTTTCTCCCCTTCAGCGAAGGTGTTGAGAAAGTACTGAAGTTGCTCAAAAAAGGTAGTGCGTTTAGATAGTAGAGAAGATAAAGATGCTTCAGAGACAGTTTCGCTATTTACAATGGAGTGCAGACACCATGCCAAATGCAAATACATGTTCAGAAGAAGAAAACTGACAACCTGAGCCAGCATGAGCAGCAAATGAAATGATTATATATAAAGGTAATAAAGTGAATAAGAGAAACAAATGTCTGATTCTTAAGCAAGCTAAGACTTGACACACCTCATCTTCCATATTTCTAAACCTAGTGAGAACCATGACAATATCGTCATATAAGCTCTCAATAGGCACGGCCCTTGACAATTGAAGCTCATACAACCTTTTCAAATTTACAAGAAGTGAATATTCATCGTCACCATCCTGCAGGGCTGAAACATATCACATTTTACCCACCACAAATCAAGGAAAAAAGAATGATTATTGCTGAAGCATACCGCTACTTCTTTGATTGCAGCTTTAAGTTTAGCAATAAGTTCATCCTCCAGTTCCTTTAATTTATTACGAGCAAAATCCTGCAGCTCCCCTTGACTCTCGGTGGAGCAAAAGCTAATAGCCCTCACACAAGATCTCAGTGCCTCCTTCTCACCATGCTTAAAAAATGCCTCTTTCATAAGCTGAAGGACATTTTTAAAATTCTGAAAGGTAAAGCCTGTAAGCTTTTGCTTTGAGTTTTAAGTTGTACAAATATCAAACAAACCGACAGGCACAAGAAATTCTGTAATTCTGTGGCCCACCTGCTCCTGTCTCTTTAAGGAATACAGCTCAAGATTCATTTGTAAAACAATCTCAACTAGTGATGGCATTTTTGCTTTGTCTGCCACGAATTTGCGTAAGAGCAATGGATAGTTCTTCATCATGGCAACAGTAATATCCCGTCTGTTGTTTTCAAATATTTCCTGACAATTGGAACAGAAGTAATTCAGAACGGTGGCCTAATATAAGGTGTCCATGATAAACTGCATAAACTGAATTTCCAAAAGAAAACCAGTTTATTTAGTTCAATTTTTACTGACGTGGAACTTCACCGAGGAAGACCCACCTCTAGAGAGTAAGCCCAAAAACACAAATCTGCTTGCCATAATCATGTATCAAAACCAATTTACTTTCTTAATAACACCTGATTATACAAAAAATGGATATTTTGATACAAAACATGCTGTATTCCACTATAGTGCACAAAACATATTTAGAGCTGGCAATATGAAAAAGGTATATAAAGGTATTTGAGCAAAACAGGAACAAAATGCATGAGGAATTACACACTTTTTGAGCTTTAGGGTAATATTGCTTCCGATTATCAGTAGCAGGGACAATCCTCTCCCCAACAGCCTTTTTGACAGATGCACAAAGAAGCCGAACCAAGTTTGTTGCATCCTCATCAGTAAGCTCAATCAACGGATTCTCATCCAAGAGAATGGAGACAATACACTTCCAATCCTGCAAGTGAAAAATCAACTACCATTATAAAGTGACCCAAAAAATTCAAGAGAAAGTTAATACTATTAGAACATTTCATTATAAATCTAATCTAATTTATTATATACTGCACCACAACAGTATCTTCTCTAAGTTCCACTCCAGAAATTTATTGAATAGAAATGCCAACATAGAAAGTAACGCGCAGCTTAAAGGTGACGCAACCCCAACTGTCACAAGTTTAACACGCTGACCAAAACCATAACCCTCTGAGAATAAAAGTTGACCAACCCAAGTGGCTCTGCATCCTAGTTGGACAAGTTGGTTCAGCTATAACTTCCAGCAGATCCTACATACATTGTGATCCCTAATGCTTCAAATATAATGTACAAATTAAATTTGAAATTACTCAACCAGGTATACATGAAAAACCAATATAAAGTTGTTTGGAAAAAAATATAAAGTTACAGCATAAAAAAGAATTTTGTTTTCGAAAAAACACCAAAGCAGAAGAAAATATAAATGAAATCCATTAGAGCTACTTCAAATTTGGGACATAAAACTGCATTAATTCAATGTCGTCCTTGTTGCATGGTATGCTCAAAAAAAGAAGCTTGGTTCTAAACTTGCAATAAATTTTTAATGCAACTGAAGTTTGGGATCAAAGTACAGCCATGCCAAAATAGAAATATCAATGCCTACCCAACTGCATGTCAAGTAAAGTCAGCAAATCCTGACCCAGTCAGGTTCGCAAATGACACTCTCCCACCCAGCCCACCCATAGCCTACAATGTGAGTCATAAAAACATACCTTCATAGCCTTCATATACTCCCAAACATCATCAATGACGTAAATGCTTAAAATTGGATCTGTTGAAAATTCTCTCAGAATTTGCAGCATTCTGCCAAGATGGACCTCTGAAGAACTGCTATCATCACCTAGAATGAAAATAGCAGTCATCATAGTGATAGCTGATAGAATCATAGCATACACATGAAACTAGAGAATCAAGGAAGACTAAAACCTTTTAAATCAGACTGGGAAGTACTAAACTTTTGAGCAATCAGATGATCATAAACTAATGCTCCTATGGCATGCCTGATTTCTGGTGGATCGTCAATCAGTAAATCATAGAGAGGACCCAAGTCATCATCTGGTATAAGTTGATGTCTGCAACAGATAGCAGCCAATTCTCAGTGCATAAGTTTTGCATAAACAGTCACCAAGGGGAAAAAATGATTTATTGTTTATTGTTAACATTGAATTTTTCAAAAGGTTGATCGACAAGTATCACCTTAGTAGTTGTTTTACAAGTCCTATGGCACAAACAGCCACAGAAACATCAATGTCGTCAGCAAGCTCAATCATCCGATTAGAAAATCTTTCAGTGAATAGACTAAGAGTCGGCACATTATCATCCGCCTCATAAAGATTTTGCAATGCAAGGACAGAAGCTTTTCTCACCCCAGCATTCTTCAGATTAAAACAGATAAAAAATGAGCAAAATAAGATTTCTCTAGCATACCAGGAGAATCAAATATTATATTGAAATTAATTTACAACTTTTAACTTACTTTATCATTCAGTGTCCACCCTAGATACTTTAAGTACAAATCTTGCAAGAACAGTGAAGGGTATGACAAAATCCATGCCCCAAGTGACTGTATGCATGATGTTCGAATGTTTGGGTCAATGTCTCGGTAACGATGGACAAATAACCTTGCAAAAGAAAGACAACCAAATTAGGAAGACTTTAATAATACCTGCACTACTGCAGATAAATACATTTCATTGATTCCGATCCTACCCAGTGAATATTTTGCGCATCATCTCCTCTAACACTGTTATGTTTTCATGAGTCATTGAGAACCTTTTATTTAGAGACTCCACACGAGGCCCCTCAGTCCGTTTCTTCTTTTCAGCATCCAACTGTCTACGAGTAGTTTCACGTTGTGAACCAAGCATTTTAGCCACAGTTATGAAGGATGTGACAAGTTGGAGCCCCATCAAAGAAGCAACTTGACGGTAGACTCTTGGAGGAGTGCTGCATGGAAATAAAAGCCAAGGAAACACTAGAGTAAGCTACTTGGAAATTTTAGCATTTAAATAAAAACCATAAAATCGCTGCGAACTTACCAAGATAGTGCGATTATATAGTCCATGCACTTGTCAAACAAAACCTGATCAAATAATGGCCCATGTTGACTCTCACGAATCAAATTGTCCCAGAATAATTCAAGATTGTCTTTAAAGTTCTTATACTCCTTCCTTTTCGAATTTTGATAATCTTCAACTTCTCCCTAAGATTCCAGAGCAGTCAAGCTAAAACTATGGGCAAAAGATCTTGATGCATGAATGTTAATCATTCGATTATCACATCAGATTCTAGTAAAAAAAAATCTTCGAAGATATAAATAAATGGAAGAGTATAAAAAGGAAACAAGAAATAGAAATAATACGGTAAGGTTAGGATACCCTTCTAGCAAGATTGACAAGTGCAACCACAACATCATCGACATCTGTCTCATCCAAGTACTCTCCCTTGATATAGTACTTAGCTCCACATGCCTGAAAAAGTATAAATTTTACGAGTCAAAAGACCGAAATATGTTAGTCAAGTCAAGAAGGTTTAATGCTCTAATTAATTAGAGACGTGTCCTAATGAATTAGAAAATTCCAACGCACTTCTCTGTTTTAAATTTCTCTGAAAATATTATTTCAGACCCTGAGTCATATAGCATTTACAAAGTCTATCACTTCAATATTTCTCTTCTTGATCATAGAGTTGCGTAAAGAAAGCTTCCAGATACCTCAAACAGCATCATCAGGAGTTCAACCATTGCAGGTTTTGGATCCTTTTCATATTGCTCAACCCAAAGCTTTACCACTTGAGGAATAAGTTTGCCATTACCTTTGATGACCTCTGCATAAAAAACCGCCAAAATCAACTCAACTTGTCAATATGCATAACCTGGGTCCCAGACAAGAAAAGATTACTGCTCACTAAACATATAATGGACATTAATAGAATAATCAGCAACTTAAATAAATTTTAGAAAGAATATGATAATTTTAGAAAGAATATGATAGCAACACATACAAGAGGTGAATCTATGGAGACAACTCTGAAAGTTGAAGCCCACATCAGTTAAAACAAGACGACGTAGGATCCTGGTATATAGTTTTGATAGTTTTGATACAATGCAATAAATAGTTTAATGCATGGAGAACAATCAGAGTAAAGTTGTTCTACCATCACGATAGGTTTCAAATGTGCAATGATCAACAAAGAGAAGTCTCTGGGGATTTTATGATTTGCATGTACCGAAATCGTTTTAGCACAATTAACACTATAATCCTGTAGAATCATGCTTCTAATTAGAAGTTCTTCCCTGTACTTGTCATAAACTATAAGGACCAGGGTGGTGCCATTTAGCCCAAGGGTCATTGGCGTACTTATCGTAAACTTACTATATCTAAAAAGAATCTTATGTTGCCAGGCACAGGCATGTGGGTGCAAGTCTTGAGCGCGGTCACTTCATGCAAAAATAAAGCCTGAAAGGTAAGATTGTACCCAAAGCCCCCTACCCAGAGAACCCGCTTAACTGGGACTCAATAACTGATGACCCTAATAACGAAGAGCCACAGTACTTGCAGAAAATACATCCAAGCTACTCTTCAATGATCTTCTGCAGTCATGGACGCACCCCTTCGTGAACCAACACAGCCGCAATAGCGCTATAATTGGCAAAAAAACCACTGGCAGGATAAGTTATTTTCAACTTAGCAGTAATGAAGACCAGTGCTAGCATAGCAATTCAACATTTCCCACTGACGGTCACACGTAGTCGTAAGAAGTAAATTTAATTGTACACTGGAAGAGTAGGGAAAAAACGTACACTGGAAGCTCCCATTGAAGAGCGGCCAAAAAAAAATTGTAATAACTGAAGATATTGATTTTATATAAACGTTTGCAACCTACCGATAAAAAAAATATAAACGTTTGCAACCCTAATGGTACATCTTTTGAAGCATTATCCATGTATCAAAGCTATGAGTATAAAAATTTCTGTATACACTCAAAATTGTAAATTATGTCCAAGTATTACCAATTAAGCTCTGGTCGGTGGCTTTGAAAGCCAAGGCCGAAGTTCCATCGGAGGCACGATTACGCTTAGTCTTAGGAGGAGCGTCCTCGAAATCATCTTCGGGAGAACTCTCTCTGTCCACCTGGTCACTTGCTTCGCTGGCCCGGTCACGGTTCTCGGCACCAGTACCATTTGCCTTACTGGGTCGGTTCTCAGTAGTTTGAGCCTGAGCCCTAGTTCTTTTCTGCTTACTCAAAAAACAATTAGATCAAATTGCATAATGAGAGAGAGAGAGAGAGAGAGAGATGGAAATGAAACTCACGGAGCGGCGAGTAGAGGTTTCGGATGGTGGAGCAGGGTCCTCCTCCATGACTTTTTCAAGTGTTTGTGGCCAGAAGATTAACCCTAGAAATCTACACACACGCACGCACGCACGCACGAAGAGGTTGGGGTTGAGGGACGAGGGTGAAATTTAGCACACAGAGAGAGAGAGAGAGGAATGGGGAAATCTCCCGCCAAAGGAAAAGCTAGGGATCCATGGCCAGATTTTAACTAGAGAAATGCTTCTCCTCTCCGTTGTCGGGTCGCAATTCAATATTCGTAATATTTGAGCAATGATACACAACTTTCGCATACCACTTTTATTTTTTTTTTTAAATATTTTTTTTGAGTTTATTCTTTTCAAACTAATTTAATTCTTTTATTTATTATTTATATATTAAATATTTAATAAAATAAAATAATAATAAAAATTCAAAAAAATATAGTGTGTGAAAGTTGTGTAAATAATAAGAGATTGTATAAATTTTTTCATTTTAATATTCATTTTAGAGGTTTGCTATATAGAAGCTGTGCACTTGTTTCACAATACGTAGCTTCCCCTTTTCTTTTATTTCTTTTTTTTTTTCAATTTGAAATTCAGTTTCTAATTTATCCTCATTCGAATTCATCCCGCGGAAGATATTCTCCCTCGACAGCAACTCGCATCACGTTCCTCTACCCAGCGCCTCCTGGGGACGCCGTCTCTCTCGTCAGCACCATCGAACAGCGCTCCTCCGTCTGCCCAACGCCGCCACCACTTCCCGCGAGGTCGTTGAACGGAGCAAACCTGAAACCATATTTGAATCCCGCAAAACCCACCCTCCTTCCTCGCCACGAACCCGCGTCGACTTCCTCTTCCCAGCGCCACCTCGCGACGGCGTCTCTCTATTCAGCGCTACCTCGCGACTCTCCTACGTCTCTCCAGCGCTGCCACTCCCCTCAAACTTGTGATTGAACAGACCAAACCAACGAGAAGTTCAGCTCTGTTTCGCCAAACGGTTTGCTCAACTTCGTAGGTAAATATTGTACCATTTTTCCTTCCATAATATTATGTTCTTCATGTGTACATCGAGATGTGATTTTTGTGTTTTCTGATATGGGTATTGTGGCTTAGGGCATGGAGAAAAAAAAAATTCTTTCCAGAAAAACAGGATCCGTAAGGCATTTTTGTTGCTCTCTAGGCATCATGTAAGTATTGAAGAGTGGCTTCTGTGAAGATTTTTTCTGTTAATTAATGTGCACTTTGTCAATCTTGAGTCTGAGGTATCAATGGGTTCGTCTTCGGGTCATAGCAGTGGCAGCTACGATCTCTCATTCTGTCGAAGATCTTTCACCTACCATTGGTACTTTCTTTTTATTGTTGCTATTCTAAGCCAATATTCAGTTTTCCTATGTTAAAAAATAGTAACTTTTAAGTTATGCTGTGTAGAGTTCTCTACTTTTGTTGGGTCGTCTTCAGTGATTGTAAATTTAAAGATTTCTTTACAAGGAAGATTTGCAGAGATTGATCTCGTCCTTGCAGGGTAAGGAATCTCCATAGTCGTTGGAATATGTGTTTGAGATTGTGTTTGCTTTTGCCATGGAAAGTCATATGTTATTGGTGACAATTTTTCCCCTATGATGGAAACATGTGCATGACTGGAATTAGATATTTTTATCTATGGTAACATTTTTTTTATATGAAATCTTTGCAATTGCTTAGGTGTTTCTCTTGTATACAACCCATGTACATGGGCTATGCCTATTGTTGATGATAAAATTTCTTCTTTGTACCATGCCTGTTAATGCCACTGCAATGTTTGTTTCAATGCCACAAATTGTGTTTGAGTATGATGTGATGCTTTGCAAATCGGACTCCCATCACACTGTGAACACATATAGGTACCAACCTGTGAAGGTTATATAAATCATTATTGATTTTTCGCAAATAGCTAAAAAATCTTTAGAAGTAATGCAAAGATTTTATTAAAAAGTGCTAAGGGGCCGGCCCAAATACATAGAAAGTATACAAAAGGATGCACCCATCTAGCTAGAAGAAGAAAATGACCAAAATTCCTTAAACTATAAAAGACTGGAGACTTGGCAGCTGGTGTGAGAACTCAACCAAGCATAGAGAAGAAATAGCTAAATTAGAGAAGGAAGGCCATAATTGGACTGGCTCTTATAAGCATTTTCTTATGCCCAGGGCTACATCTTCAGGTCCCAAGTTCACCCATATTTTGATTTTCCATCATGTGATTCTTTAACTTTAAAGTTCTACTCAAATGTCAATTCTCTGTCTCATATATAGACATATCCTCATAGTAGGATGGAAGAATATAGTTATTCAAGAAGAACATAATTGAATGATCGTAAGTTAATTGCTGCTCAATACTCCATTAGTGTTTTTGTAACTATGGGCAATGAGGTGAATGAGTGAACTTTTGAAGCGACAAAATTTCCTTGTTATTCATGCTCTGGAGTGTCCTAATTGAGCCTACCAGTGGCAACACTGGCATAGGGTTGGCATTCATGGCAGCTGCCAAGGGTTACAAACTCATAGTTACCATGCCTGCTTCAATGTACATGGGCTATGCCTATTGCAATTGGTCTTGAATTGCATCTTCTTTGTTTTTTTGTAATTTTGTGTGCAGTTTTTCCTAGTATGGACAAGAGATTATGAGTGCTGGCATTTGAGATGCAATTTAAAACTGCATATTATTATTTTTTAGATTCCACTATAGCATCATCTTCTAAAATGGATATTTTTTTTTCTTATGATCTTGAAAATTGCATTCTGAGGGCTTTCAGTTTACAAAAGCTGGTTGTATTATCGATTCAAGATATCCTAAGGATATGTTATACTTCAGAATCTGTTGATGGTGAATTTCAATTATTTACTTATGACTGCTGCACTATGGATTATGATACTGTACCTAGATGATGGAGAACTTAATATTTATCTTTTTTATGGTAACTATATGGTTAAACAATTCTAATTGGCAATTAACATTGAAACACGTAAGTGAACTATGCTTCCACAAATGGGAAGAATTTATAGGAAAGACAAAGGAGAAAATGTCTCATCTACACGAACTTGAAGCATTTACTTGTAATTAGTTAGACTTTTTTGTAATCTTGTGAAATCAAAGGACTCTGAAATCTGAAATGTTCTGTATTTGTAATTAGTTCTTGAATGCTTGCAAGTAATACTATATTTTGCTGTTCTATTGATTATATCTTGTCCTTTTAGCAATTTTCCCCTAGAGTGGACAACAATGAATGTAAGTTGTTCTACTAGCTTATGCTAATAAATTTTGATGAACTATTTTCAGGGCCGCTTTAGATCGGATGCAGATTAAACAAATTGGAATAGGATAGTGCAAATTATGCTCCTTTGCATGATTGGACAGTTGCATCGGAATCAAGCAATATGAAAGGCAAAGAAACTCAATACGAAGCTGGATTGGATATTATTTTGTTGTGATTTATGCTGTAATTATTTTATATTCGAAAAATAATAATATATGTCGGTTAGTGCTAAGATATGGATGTTAGGTCATTTGTAGTGTTCATTCAGTTAATGTCTTTTTGAAATGTTGTGATGTTGTAATATTTGTAAGACATTTTGGAATGTAACTTTGAATGTTACTTACAAAAAAGTGTTTATAATGTAATTGTTTACATTGCACTCTGTTGATTGTGATTGTAATGATAACAATATCTGTCCAAAATTATATCGTAATCTTTCCAAAATCATAGGGTAATCTGTCCAAAATTAGAACCAAACTCTGCCAAAAAATACACTAACCACCAAAAATAAACTAAAATTTAGTAAACTAGACAAAATAATGCAGGACCAATAAATTTAAGAAGTGTGCAATTACAAGTGTACAATAAATTTAAAAGAGTTTCACTTGAGTTACAATAAATTTAATGACTGCTACACTTGAGTCCACACGGCTATTGTTGACTACTACACTTGAGTTACAGCATCCAATGGCTATAGTCCACTCATTGCCGTGCCCTTCCAGCATGGCCCCTACCCTTCCAGTCCCATCTGTTATTGTTGACTGCTACACTTGAGTTACAAAGTTATGAGGCATTACTAGCTGCAGATAAAAAAAAAAAAAATCGAATGTTTGACAACTACAACACATCCAAGTAATACTTAACCCCAAAATCAAAAGGCATTGTTGAGATTTTAATTTTACCCCAAAATGAATTAGTCTTTTTAAGAATGCATTAAAAAGACATGTCACATTAATATAAAATACAAAATAAGTTTTAGAAAATAAAACTAATTCATGTTTTAAAAGAATGCATAAAAAAAAAAAAAGACATGTCACGTCATCTTAATCATGTTTATCCGTACCCCCAATAGTTAATGGATGGTGCCATGCATTGCGATGAATAAGCTTAGTGTGTGATACATGACCTAGCTTAGAGCAATGGTATTGGCCTACGTCAATCTCTAGTCAAATTTTAACTAATTTTTATTAAAGTAATTTGTATTGGAGTAGTCAAAAGTCAAAACTCAACTCTACTTTTGAGCTACAATAAAGTTATTTATTTCTCCAAATTTAATCTGCTACTATTCATCTTCAAAACAATATTTTACTTCAAAAATATTTCTAAAACCAATTTGGCTAGAATAAAGGTTGGAAAAAATTGTATATGTGACTGTTGCATGTAAGAATAGTTCACAAAATGTGTTTGTTGGATAATTAGGTTAAGAAAAAAAATAGTTGAAAAATAATAATTTTAAGTAAAAATTAAATTATTAATTAATATATGGAGTGTATTTGTAAAATATAAAAAAATTAAAAATTATTATTAAAATATATAATATTATATTATTATTTTGACTTTGGAATGGATAGTCCAATATAGACTAGTTTCTTCAATGACTTTGACTTTAATCAAAACCTCAACTTTTAGCCAAAATTTAGACATAAAGCCCTAGACAGAGTGACTGTCAACTGTTCTCAAAATGGAGCTTGATTTAACACCAAATAATATATTTACTTTCTAAATATAAGGACATAAACCAGTGTAAATTAAGGGTGACAATATGTCACACGACCCATGAATCTAACATGAATACGATACAAAATTAGTACTTTTAGATTTGATATAAATGTGTTCAGGTCAAAACGAATTGACTCGTTAAGACAAGATTAATAAGCGAGTCAATAGTGTGTTAATCTGCATAACATGAAATCAACCCGCAATATTTCATTTAAATTTTATTTTAAAATTACAAATTTATTATTATTGAATTGTAATATTGATATTTCTCAATATGCTTATTGTAAGAGATTTTTTCCCCCTCTGTCATAGCGGGCATGAGAAGGGCAACTAAGGAAATAAGAAGCAAAGGCCTAGCCCAAAACAAGTAGACTCTTCGGCCCGACCCAGAGGTAGACTCACTTGGATGAAATCTCCCTGAGAGAGCGTATTGCAAGGGGATGGGGACTCGCTGACCTGGAGACCCCTCGAACAGTGTCTAACCCTTGAGTGCCTGTCTACATAATAGGCAGAAAGTATGGGGGACTCTCGAACCTCTGACATGGAAGACATCGACGGACCACTAAGGACGCTAGCAGGGTGAGGCAAACTGGGGAACCATGTCGTATTAATGGTACCACTACCTGAGCTATACGCTACATTAATGACATCGTCGTAAAGCCACGACGCATTAAAGGACTCTGACAAAAGGAACAGTACGAAAGACACGGACTCCATGGGGGCAGACACGATCTATTCCCCTAGACTCCTGGTATAAATAGCAACTCTTGGATACGAGAAACTCTCTCTAATCTCTACATTCTTTCACTTATTTATAAACTTCTAAGAGACTTTACTAACTTTGACATTGAAGACTCCCTGGCCTTAAGGCCATCCTCTCCTAATTGCCTTTTTCTCTAATTTCACAAGTCCAATTCTAAATACTTGAGTTGCTAAAACCTGGCCCAAAGATGTATAAAACACAATGTTAACACTTATGTTTTAATTGTTAGGATTGTAATTTTGGACCTATGCTCATTTGTTAGTTGTTGGGTTTGTAATATTGGTTTTATTAAAGGTTAACATCAGAAAAATATTGATATTTTTTGTTATTAGATAATCTTATTATTTTTTAGATATTGTGGCTACTAATAAATATAGATTTTAACTTTTATGTTAAATAAATTAATCATGTCAAATGAGTAATACAGATAAAACAGACTGAAACATGCCGTGTTGTTTTAACCAATTTTTAATTAATTAGTAAACGTATCAAAATAGATAGCGTCGTGATCCCCATTATTTAAGTGGATCGTGCTAGAATTTAGAAGTCCGACCCGTTGAACTTAATTAATCATATTCAGATTAATCCATATAGGCAAATGTACATGACTTAACTCGACCACGGACCCGACTCTAAACCCAGCCAGGCATAGATAAATAGCAATACTCTCAACTGATGGGCAAGGATAATAAATAACGAATCTCACCCGTGACCTCTCCACCCACGAACCAAAACCTCAAGGTGAAACATCAAATATTCAGAAGGATGAAAGGAACCCCAAACAGTGCAGTACTTCTGGCTGCTCGATTGCAATCTCACACCTATAGGTGTCATCAAGTAACCATGTAGAACAGAAGTTAAGCCATAGAATTCATACTATAATTTCACATCTAAACATAAGATGATACATAGTTTACTTGCAGTCGGTCGTAACACCACAACACATCCAACCATAAATCTCAGCTCCTTCCACCAAACATAAATATCCGGAGGATCCAGCGCAATCATAATTCTGATACAACCTTGAACTGCCAATGCATGGATCCATTTTATAACTAAGACAGTGCACGAACATCTTTGGGGGAATGCATTACACTAGAAAGCAATTGAGATTTCTTAAGAGCACCTATTCAAATTGAGCATAAATAAATGTCCATAAACATCCTAAATGAAAATGTGTGTCAGATCTCAAAGGAGACACAACTAACATTAAGAACTGGCCAAGGACTCGATTAGGAGCTGGTAACCTTCTGGAACAGCTGTCTGTCTCTGCACACACTCAGCCAGTGCGGGAACATCAGAACTGAGATCCAAAAATCTGGCCAGTAAAAGCAGTAAATGAAAATCTGATATGCGCTTCACAAAAGGAAGACTCTTTGTGCGGTCCAGATGATTCTTCAGCGCCCTCATGGTCACAGGGGTATTCCGGTTCTCAACAGGAAATGTTGATGTGAGTGGACCCTGCTTTGCAACAAAAGTGCACATTATTTCCACAGTATAACCCTTGAAATAGAGAAGCAAGTGAACAGGGATCTTATACTAAAAAAATATAAAAAATGTTAAAGGGCCTTGGAATTTATGTACAGCATGTTCTGCACATAAACTAGATCAGCTAAAAAATATATAGTTGAATATGATTGTGTTATAATAGCAATAAGGTCCACCTAGTAAATGGCTCTCATCCACATGTACCTGTATGCCGTACATGTTCAGGTCAGTGAGTAGTTCAAAGTGTAAATGGCATGATGATGGATTCTTCAAACCTCTATAAATACCTCATTGCTGAGTTCCTACACCTAGAATGATCAACATTGCAGTGAAAGCAAGAACACGCTAAAGCATCCTTTTTTTTATTAGTAGAAAACCACGAACATGCTAAAACATCCTACCATTGTACACCTTATTAAATATAAATGGAATTATGAACAACCAACAAAAGTAATCCAGCACCAAGCTTGAGAACAAATGACGACTCAGACTTTTCATTGAATAAAAGGCCAAAATGAAACCAAAAGTTAAGAAAACAAATATGATTCTATTTGTTTGCAAAATTAGCAAAGATTTAAGAACAACAGGCATTTAGGAATTGATGGCTGTCCAACTCCACTCATTCTATGAGGCAATATGCAATCTGAGGTAGACAACATGCACAAGGGGGATGTGAGCAACTGAGCATCATACGTCCAAAAACGGAACATTTTAATACTCGATGCCCAATGCTTGATGCCATAAGTGTCGAGAGCATTTTAATACTTTAAAGTTCAAACCATTGGATGTCAGAGGGTTCATCTTGCCAGGGTCACAAATCATAAGACCAGACCTATCAGTAAAATAATGACAGTACTGTTTCTTCAAAAATAGATATCTATAAAATACAAGCATTTTTCACTTCACCTTTAATAAATAGACCGAACAACAGAACAAAGTTACTGAAGCATAAATCAGCAGAACTCAATCAAATGTTTGACCAGGACCAGGTCAGAGTTTTAAAAGTCATAATGCTTTGTCAAAGTTGTAGCTGACAAAACACAACAAAGCACACGCTCGCACGCGCATGTGCCCACACCCACACATGCATGCATGTATGTATGTATGTATTTGAGAAGTAAGATAAGTTTTATTAATAATGCAAGAAGCACAATCCAAGTACACAGGAAGAATACATCAGATACACCTAACTAGAGAATATGATGAACGAACACGTTAGAAGTTCCTAACATGTTGGTGAAAAAACTTGGAGAGTGGAGAATGATAAAGAGTTTAAAGACGAGAATCGGAGTGGATGAATAAAGGGTTTTTCTTCTGTAAAACAATAAAGATAAAACCCCGAGAGGGGGAGGGGTGCCGAAACTAAATTCTATTCTTGTTTCAAGAGCTCGAGAGTTGAGATCATAGATAGCCAAAAACCCAGATTGTGAATAACAAACGTAGTTGTAGGCATGCTTGTTGCATGGAGGTTCTTTAAGTTGCAAAGCACATGCTATATTCACTAACAAAGGCCTAGCCTAGTTTTTTTTTTTATAAACGGTAGTATTAATAAGAATAGACATAACCCAAGTACACAAGATGGTATACAAGAGATAAAACCTATCTAGTTTGCTAAATAAGAGGTACTACAAGCCATATAATTGGCCATGGGTCAGCAATCTATCAAGTCCTCGCTATCAAAGACATCGTGTGTGAGAATATTTCTGGGTACTTAGTATTTCCTTAGTGTTTCTCTCCGTACACATGCGAAATATTCACACAATTAGTGTTTCTCTCCATTGCTTTCCTGTTAATGGCGTAGGTGTTGGTGGCTGTGGGTGTTGGTTAGTGTTTTGTTACACAGGATAGTGTCAGTCATGAAACGTGTTGTGATTGAGGCTAAGCTTTTTGAGGCAAGCAAGGATGGGCGTTACGTATTTTTGAGTGAGAAAGGACGGAAAGGGGTGAAAAATATGAAAGTAGGGGTGGGGACTGCTAGGTGGTTTTGTAGAGCTTTGGAGGGTGGTCTGAAGGCTACAGATAGGGGTTTCTACTCTGCTCAAAGGGATGGGGACAGAGGTTATATTGCTCAAAGCTGTTCCAATGCTAGAGGGACTTATATGGTTCTGGAAGAGTATGAAGGAGTTTCATCTTTATCCCTGAAGGCAGAGGTGGTGTGGGCTGGAGGAACCTAATGGTGGAGTTGCAGGATGCCGTTAAAGATGGTGTTGCACCTGCGAAACCTTTGTATGGAGTTGTTCCGTCGTCATTCAGGAAGGCGTTAGTTGGTCGACATGAGGGGCCTTGGGTTGCGAAGGGGTCAGAAACGTCAGGATTGCTCAAGCTTGGTGGTGTTCCAATTTTGGAGAGGGGTCAGCGCAGTGACGTTAATGGCAAGGAGGATGTTGGTTCGAATAAGGAAACATTGGTAGAGGCCTTAGCTGTCATCGAAACACGCTTGGGAGAACTAAATGATATAGTTGGTTGGTTGAAACGCAACGTTTTGGGACAAGAGATGGAACCTCATGGGGGCTCAGGAAAGGGACAGGCTTTGGGAGCAATAGATGGGCCTCAGCCCAAGGTTATTCTTGACCCAGCAGAGTCTGTCGGGACTCCAAAGGCCGCTGCTGACCCATTGGTCCTTGGGCCTATATCAACATCAACGATGAGGCTTCAGGTGGGCTCACCGCAGGTGACGGCGCCGATGGTCTCGCCGCAGGCCGTCGCTCCATCAGCGAAGGCATCTACGCCGACGGAAGGTCCTTTTCCAGAGCGTGAGGGTCTGGTTCAAAGCCAAATCGAGGGATCTCTTCCTCCTTTGGTTGCGGGACCTTCACAGACTTGTCCGACGATGGTCGACAACTAGGCCTCAACTCAGGTTACGCCGACGAGGGTGGTAGATCAAATTCTACCGTCGCGCGAGGAGGAGAAATCGCAGATTTCGTCTCCATTCAGCAGTTTTCAAGAAGTTGACTCCCAGAAAATGCCAATCCATACCGTAGAACCCTCATCTCTTCAGTTGGGTCTTTGTTCTACCTACGAAGAACATCTGGAGGTACTATCGGAAGAAGGAGAAATAAGGAGGGGGGTTTTCTTGGAAGATAAAGTTGGGGGGTTATCCCAGGGACGCTTGGAGGTTAATATGGACTTCTCGGATTCTCTTGCAGTGGACAAAGTGGGCACTGTAGTAGAATGGAAAGGAAATAATTTGTTCGGGGGGGGGGGGGGGGAGACACAGCAGTAAGGGAGCCTTTTCCATTATACTGTTCGTTACCGAATGACTTTGAATTCTCTGAGTGGGTATTCCAAATGGTAAAGGACATCCAACAGGTTGTGGGTATGAAATGTGTGGGATATGAAGAATAGTTTATGGCCCTCCTCACGTCCATTGAGGCGAGCCATAATCAGTCCACGAAAGCTGATTCTAAGAAGAAAAGGGAGCTTAATAGGCTTAATTGGTCGTTGAATGAAGGTAGCTCAAGCCGCGTTAGGTCCAAAGGGAAGGGTTTGACTGTGTCTTTATGAAGCCAAAAATTGTGTCTTGGAACGTTCGCGGGTTGAACGAGGCTAATAAACGGCTACGCATAAGAAATCTACTTCGGGATTGGAAGGTGGATATCGTATGTTTACAAGAAACCAAGCAGAAATTGGTAAATAGAAAGCTCGTGAGAAATGTGTGGGGTTGCCCGTATGCAGATTGGGCCTATCTAGCTTCTGAGGGGGCATCGGGCGGTATTTTGGTGATGTGGGATAAAAGGGTTGTGGAGAAGATGGAGGAGTTTGTAGGGAAATTTACAGTGGCTTGCTCTTTTAAGATGGTAAAGGATAATTTCTTGTGGGCTTTTGCAGGTGTTTATGGACCGAACATTGACCATATTAGAAGCCATTTGTGGGACGAAATGGCTGCTATCTATAGTGGGTGGGGACTTCCTTGTTGCATTGGAGGAGATTTTAATGTAGTAAAGTTCCCTAGTGAAAGATTTGGAAGCACCCGATTACATCTACCCATGGCTGAATTTTCAAAGTGCATTTTTTACCTGAATTTGGTTTAACTCCCTCTAGTTGGCGGTCTCTTCACATGGTCTAACAGTCAAACTTGGTCCCGGCTGGATAGATTTTTAATATCGCCGGCCTGGGAAAGCCATTATCCGGAGGTATGTCAGAAGCGACTTCCGCGTCTATGCTTGGATCATTTTCCAATATTATTAGATGTAGGTGGTATTCAAGGAGGTCGTCGTTATTTCAAGTTCGAAAACATGTGGCTTAAAAGCAATGGCTTCGTGGAGATGGTAAGGCTTTGGTGGTCTTCCTATCAGTTTTATGGTACCACCTCTTATATTTTTGCAGGCAAACTGAAAGCGTTAAAGGAAGATTTAAAACTTTGGAATTTCCAATCGTTTGGAAATATAGGGGAGCAAAAGAAAACTTTAATGGAGGAGTTACAGAATCTTGAAAGGATTATTGAGGATAGGGCTCTTACCCCAGAGGAAGCTTCAAGCAAGATAGTGCTGGCATCAGAGTTGGAAATGGTTTTAACTTTAGAAGAGATATCTTGGAGACAGAAGTCAAGAGCTCTTTGGTTAAAGGAAGGGGAACGAAGCACAAAATTTTTTCATAAAGTGGTTAACTCTCATCGGAGAACTAACTCTATTGAGATGCTAAAAATCAACGGTAGTGATTGCACAGAGGCCCCTGTGATCCGGGAACATGTGGTGAATTTCTATGATCTTCTATTTACAGAAAATGAGGGTTGGAGGCCCAAACTAGATGGACTTGGTTTTGAGTCCATAGAACCACAGACAGTATCCTGGTTGGAAAGATCTTTTGAAGAGGTGGAGGTTTTGGATGTGGTTCGTAAGATGGTAAAGGATAAAGCACCAGGTCCCGATGGTTTTACGATGGGGTTTTTTCAAACATGTTGGGAGGTCGTGAAAGATGACATTATGAGTGTGTTTCAGGAGCTTTTGTCGGCAGGAAAATTCAAGAAAAGTCTTCATGCTACTTGTATTGCTTTGATTCCGAAGAAATCTGGAGCTGTGGAGTTGAAGGATTTTAGGCCCATTAGTCTCATTAATGAGATATACAAAATCATTGCAAAGGTGCTTGCTAACAGGTTAGGGGTGGCAATTGATAAAGTAATCTCAAAGCCACAAAATGCTTTTGTAAGGGGTCGTCAGATTCTGGACTTGGTCTTAATTGCAAATGAATGTCTGGATAGTAGATTAAAGTTTGGCACTCCGGGTATTATTTGTGAACTAGATATGGAAAAAGCATAGGATCATGTTAACTGGGAATTCCTCTTGTACTTACTGAAGAGATGTGGCTTTGGGGAGAGGTGGTGTATGTGAATCAGATGGTGCATTTCAACGGCAAGATTTTCAGTCTTGATCAATGGTAACTCTAAGGGTTTTTTCAATAGCTCTCGAGGCTTAAGCAGGGTGATTCCTTGTCCCCTCTGCTTTTCGTTATCGTCATGGAGGTTTTGAGTAGGATGTTATCGGTTGTGGTTGGTCACAGTTTTATGGCTGGATTTTCTGTGGGTGATCCACAAAGGGGCCTTATCTCGATCTCCCATTTATTATTCGCAAATGACACTTTAATTTTCTGTGATGCAGAGCAAGATCAACTTAGGGCACTGAAGGCGCTTCTTTTTTGTTTCGAAGCAGCGTCAGGTTTAAGAGTTAACTTCGATAAATCAAAATTAGTGCATGTTGGAAACGTCAACATTTCTCGACAGTTGGCTAACACTCTTGGGTGCAAGGTTGCTTCTCTTCCTATGACTTATTTGGGGTTACTATTGGGGGCTGCTTCACGGGCTTTGTCTATTTGGAACACAGTTATTGAGAAAATAGAACGAAGATTGGCTGGGTGGAAGAGACTGTATTTGTCGAAAGGAGGCCGGGTGACTCTTATCAAGAGTCCTCTCTCTAACCTACCAACTTACTTTCTATCTTTATTTCCAATTCAGCTAGTGTGGCGGCGCGAATCGAAAAACTTTATCGGGATTTCTTATTGTGTGGGATGGGAGATGAATTCAAGTTTCATCTAGTCAGTTGGGATAAGGTATGCAGACCAATTCCTTCAGGTGGATTGGGGATAAAGAATTTGAGAACTTTTAATCAGGCATTGCTTGGGAAATGGCTTTGGAGATACAATGTGGAACCAGAAGCTCTATGGAAATTAGTGGTTGATTGCAAACATCATAAGATGGGAGGGCAGTGGTGTACTAGAGAAGGGAATGGGTCCTATGGGGTGGGGGTTTGGAAGCACATACGACGTGGTTGGGGGGTGTTTTCTCGTCATACTAAATTTTTGGTGGGGGAGGGCACTCGTATAAAATTTTGGAGAGACATTTGGTGTGGGGAGGAGGCTCTAGCAGATGCATTCCCTTCCGTTTTTCGTGTGGCATGTGATCAAGAGGCTTCTGTGGCGGATCTCATGGTTCGTTCAGGAGATCAACTCCATTGGAATGTCATCTTTAGTAGAGCAATACATGACTGGAAACTTAACAGTGTTGAGGCCTTTTTCAGTCGAGTGTACTCTACGAGGATGTCTAGTTTGAGAGAAGATAAGCTGTGGTGGAATCCGGCAAGTAAGGATGTTTTTTCGGTTCGCTCCTTCTATAAGTCCCTTACTAAGCTTCCAAACACGCATTTTCCTTGGAAAGGTTTGTGGAGGAATAAGGCACCTCCAAAAGCACTATTTTTCACCTGGACAGCGGCTCTAGGTAAGATTTTGACCATTGATAATCTACGGAAGCGCCAGGTTATTATTCTAGAATGGTGTTGTATGTGCAAGAAAGCTGGCGAGACAATGGATCATCTTATGCTACATTGTGAGACAGCTAGAGCACTGTGGAGCGATGTGTTCATTCGAATAGGGTTGATTTGGGTCATGCCTGCTACAGTGGTAGAGTTATTGGCTTGTTGGGTAATGTCGGGTGGTGCTCCACAAATCAAAGCTGTGGAGTATTATGTGGTGCATATGGCGGGAGCGTAATGAGCGGACATTTGATGTTAAGGAGCAGACAATAGAGCATCTTAGAATTTTATTTTACCGCACCTTACTTCTGTGGGCTAGTGCTGTAGATTTTAATGGCCTAACTATACATGATTTTTTTCTTTCTTTTTTAGCAACTAGATAGGTCCTATCTCTTGTATTCCACCTTGTATACCTGGGCTTGGCCTATTCTAATTTATACTACCGTTTACTTATAAAAAAAAAAAAAAAAAATCTTTCTGGCAACAGTCTTTATTCTAAATCTGAGTATGCAAGTGCACTGTCAAAAAATGGGAGCTGAAAATAAGTAGTTTCGAAATGACGAGTTTTTGCCATACTTTATTTGATTGTTTGTTTTCACGAAAAGGGAGAGTAGAAAAAGTAACTAATCTACAATTTTTTGTTGACAGGCAACTAATCCATAAAAAATTGCAACTAATGATCCATAACCCATACGTATCACAAAGATATATTACCCTGTAAATACATCATCAACAACAATACATTTACCCTAAGTAAGGACTATAACCTGGCTTATAGTCCAGATTACACCTAAGTGAAAATGAGGGCAGCCTTAATCATTTATTTCTTCATTCCTCAACCTCAAATTTTCTTCCGTTAAATTTTTCGTCCCTTCATTTTTGGGTAAGTGGTAAAGTTTTTTTTTACAAGTACTCCCCATGCCTCTCTTCAAAACTAAAGGGAAGTGTTTAACTTTATCATGATGCCGTAACCTCAACAAGCAACCTATCTGCCCTATCAAAGCCCTGATCATGGTAAAGCTTACAATTGGTATACTTTCTATAAATAGCTAAATAGAAATGGGTAAAAAAAGATTTAAAAACAAATCAGTTTTTTTTATCACATGAGACTGATAAAAACAAAACAAATCAGATTTAAAAACAAAACTTTTTATCCTAAATAGCATCCCAATACTTATTTTGATACGTTACATGAGACTGTTAATAGTTAATGAGGGAGAGGCCCCAGTAATCTGGAAATTCATGGGAAAGTAGAAAGAGAAGACTCAACACTGTTATGAAACACTGTCCAATAATAACAATTCAATATAAACAAAGCAAACCCAATAACATGAACTGAGCACCCCTACTACGCAAGTAAAAGACAGAGCAATATGGTCATACCTGGTGATCGAAGATCTTAACCACCACCAAGAAAAAATCATTGTCAACCTCCCTTGTATCCTTCACTCCAACCACTACATCCTTTTTCATCTTCGACAGCTTGGGATCGGCGTCCTGGGCGATCTCGGTCTCGAACCACCCTTCCTTGAACAACCTAATACACGTATCACTCATCTGAAACGCCTCGAAATGCACATCAGCCGCACCTTCCTCATTCACCTCGAGCTTCACCACGGCCGTGACCCACTCCTTCAGCCCACTCTCGGCGTGAAACTCCGCCGCCTGAAGCACCTCTCTGTTCGACAAAGTGTAGTCCTTCTTGTCCTGACTGATCGTCTGCGTGAATATGAACCCGACCTTCGTCATTCCCAACCCAACCGCAATCGCTTCCACAAACTTTTCCTCATCTGGGTTTCTCAGAATCGCCAAATTCTCCTCGGTACCTAGCTGTGGCGGCTCGTAGATGAAATCCACTTCAACTTTCCCATCATCCGAGACAGTGCCGTACATGAACCCGGCACGTTTGACGGCGAACGCGAGCGTATCGTTGACGTAATGCTGGAACCCGTTGGCACAGTCGCGGTCGAAGGAGACGAGCTCGCAATGCGGGTTCTCCTGGCGCGTGACCCGCATCTGCTTCGCGATGAGGTCGTCCATGGTCATCTTGCGGCCGAAGGAACCGGCGGGGTGGAAGGTTGGGCCGGAAACAGTGCGCTCCCCATCGTAGGTGAGGAAAACAATGGAGCCGTGGGAGAGATTGAGCGCAGAGAGAGGGGTAGAAGGGTTGGACATGTCGGTGAATTTGAGAAGATCGGCGGGGGTTTTGGCCAAGAGGAGATTCTGATTGGTTGAGAGGGTCTGGTTTTGGACGGGGATTTGAAGCTGGGATTGGATTATGGTTTTGAGTCGGGAGACTGTAATTTGTGGGCTGTCGATAGAAACTCGCTCCAAGCCGTCGCGGCTTCGGACTCTGAGCATCATATTTGAAGAACTGAACTGAGAAGAAATCAGAAACAGGAACAAAAACAACAGAATTGCTTGAAATCGCAGGCTTTCACGGTGGTTTTAGGTTGGAGTTCGATTATAAAGGATGGATGGTTCAGTTGGGGAGTGCAATACAATTCTGGAATCTGCTTTCTTGAGGAAGGGGGAAGAGGAAAAGAATACAGGGTTTGGTGGGCAGAATCATATGGAAACTATCTATGGGAGGAGTTTGATTAGGATCATATCGTTACTATCGTGTATGAAACCATCTCTTATTGGACTGGGCTCTTCTCTCACAGAAAAGGCCCATTTAAAGTCTACATGTAACCAACCCACGTACGCATTAAACAAAACCAACTAAAATTTTGTTTAACTAAAACTTGATTAACCCTAGTATGAGAAGTGAGATGAGATGATAATTATATGAAGAAAATTTTTATTTGCAGTTGAGGCTGTATGTGCAAGTTCTTTATTAAATGAGAAAAAATATCATTTTAGGAGAGATTGTTTTGTAATTTTAAAAAATTTTAAAGATAAAATTGCCTAGACTTGCAGTACTTGGGGACTGTACCCAGCATTGCTCTTATGTGAATAGTGATAAGATAGTTTGTAAATAATAGTGATATATTTTGAGTTGAACATTTTTTAGGTTTTAGAAAATGAGAGAGAAAAAGTTGAATAAAAAATATTATACAATTAAAATATTGTAAAAATTTAGTTTTATAATATTATTTTTGTTTAGAAATTTAAAAATATTGGAATTATTTTTTATTTTTTATTTGAAAGTTTGAAAAAGTTGTAATGATTAGTTTGAAAAAGTTATAATAATTAGTTTAAAAATTTTGTATTTAAATTATGTTTGAGAATAAGACAAAATGAGATGAAATAAGATCAGATTAGAATTTTGTGTCTCATCTAAGACCCCAAACAAGCCCTAAAAATTTCACTTTTTCTAATTTAGCTAGCCACTTTCAATAACATCAAATAACAAATTCTCTAAATCTATCATTATTCTATTAAAATATTGATTTTAATATTTTTATTTATTTTAATTCTAATGATAATTAGAATATTTATTGGTTATTAAAAAAGTAATTATTAATTTTCTAACATTCATATTATTCCAATATTCGAATATAATTTTCTAACGATTTTTTTTTACAACGATCATATTTTTCTAACGAATATATTTTTTCAATAGTCATATCTTTTCAACGGTTATATTCTTCCAACGAATATATTTTTTTAACGTCTATATTTTATCGATGCTTATATTCTTTCACTATAAAATATAACACTTCCACAACAATTTTATTCACTTCAATTAATTGTTATCTGTGACAACTTTTTTTTTTTTTTTTTCATTTTCTCATGTATAGTTTGCTTTTTCACAATAATAATGAAATCCAATGGCAAGAAGTATACATGTAAAGAACAGAAAAACCAGCAGAAAAGCCAGGAGATTTTTTCACGCATAAGGCTTTCCAGAATGCTAGCCTTCACTACATGTGGCACTTGAATAACCAGCAGAATTTTTTACCCATTAGGCTTTCCATTTTTTTACTCATTTTTTTTGCGCCAGTTTCACTGGCTAGATTTGGCCAGCTGAATTCACTCAAGCTAGTTTTATTGAGTTTTAGGTGTATTTTGAGTTAGCTAGCTAAATTTTACATATATCTAGCTCACTACAAGTGTTCTAAGAGATCTAGTAATAGCCTCAATAAACTTTGGCCAAAATTTGATTAGGAAATTCACTTTTACAAATTTAACTAGCCACTTTTTAACACTACTAAATAATAGACTCAACAAATCTATCATTATTCTACTAAAATATTGATTTTGAGCTTTTCCTTTTTTTTTTTAATTCTAATTGTAATTTGAATATTTATTTGTTATTAACAAATTACACATTAATTTTCTAACGTTCATATTATTCCAACAGATAAAATTTTCTAACGGTCTTTTTTTTACAATGATCATATTTTCAACTGATATATGGTTATATTAAAGTTTATGATCGTATTAAAGTTTTTAGGACAAAATGCTAATGAAAAAAATAACCAACTATTAAAGTTGTGACTTTTCACAAATACAATTTCATTTATATGTTGTGACTTTTCACAAGTATAATTTCATTTAAATAAGTTGTAACTTTTCACAAGTGTCATTTATAGTTTTAACTTTTCACAAGTGTCATTTCATTATCTATAAATAGAGAATCTCATCCATAAATTTATTCACTCTAAATTTTCTACAAAAATTAGAGAAACATTTCCTTATTTTTTTTGTCTTTCTTTTTTTGGGCTTTGGCTATTTTAAATCGGGTTCGAGGATCTCCTTTTGTGTGCACCGACAAGGAGATTAACGGGAACCGACATTGTTGTATCTTGAGAGTAGACTATCAAGAAGCCTAGTGCATGTTTAAATTTGGAGGCGGCGGATCTACTTTAAGAAAAGCATCCATCACAACGTACCTCAAAACTTGATTCTCTTTCTAATTTGTTCTTATTATTTTACATATTCTCTAGTTTACAAAGCGTTTCAAAATATTTTTCGAGTAATGTTATACACCACTCACATTCTATTTTGATCATATTAAGTGATATGTGGCACATTCATTACCATTAAATGATAAAGAAATATGTAATAAATGATTATTTAATGGTGATAAATATGTCACATTATATTTAATGGGATGAAAGTGAGATGGTAGTATGATGTATAAAATTTTCCTACAAAAAAATAACACCTTCTCCCAGACCCTTAATCAAACCAAAAAGAGCAATGACTTTGCCCCGGGGGGTTTTTTCTGGCATGACAGAGAAAACTGTAATAATCTTTATGAAAAATTGCAAAATAAAAATGTAAATACAATTACCTATTAAAAAAAATAAAACTGTAAATACAATTGCATAGAAGCCTAGAAGGTAATGCTAAAAAGAACAGAAAATGGAGAAAATATTATCATCGAATAGAAGAGTTCTTCATAATTGCAATAACGGCTTCAAAAACCAAACTAAAAACATCAAGAGAGTCAAGAGTCAAGAGAGTAAAAACAAAAGCAGCATAGAAAGATGAAACCAATCCATGATCAGGAGTAGAACTTCTCACCAGAAAGCATTGACCAGAAAATACTATCTCGATAAAAACAATCCAAGTCAAAGATTCTTACTAAAAGGAGAAAGTCGACAGCAAAATATGAGAGAAATCTAAAGAAAATTAGGTTTTAAGGAATAACTATACACGGAAGACCAAAAGCAGCACCGATTCAGACATGCAAGGAGAAGTAATATATATGGATAGATAAGGATATATACGGACCCAAAAATAAAAAAAGAGTTTGGCGATTAGGACTGTAATCGAGTCGAGCTAGTCTTTAGCTTGTCGAGCCCGGCTCGACTCAAAATACTCGAGCTCGAGCCTGAGCTAGAGATTTTTTTTTTTATTCTTTGTTTGACCTCGACTCGGACTCGAGCTCGTCCCACAAACGAGTTCGAGTCGAGCCGCTTGAACTGTTTATTTTTTTAATAAGATTTAATAATTAATAAATTAAATAAATAAATAAATAATCTAATATTAAATTTATACAACTAACAAGTAGAACCTCATTTGAATTATAAAATTTTAAAAAATTTATAAATAACTCATATATAACTAGTTGATATTTATCCAAAATAACAATATATTATATGCCTATATATATTATTAATATATACACTTAATATGATAGCATATATCTATTTCATATATGGTTCCCACATACTAGTATATGAAATTATTAAATTTTATCGACTAATTATTATATAAATTATAAAATATACTTATGAAGTATATTCATTATATAGACATAAGTAATTAGATTACATATTATATATTTAATTATAAAAGTGGTATATTATATTATTAGTTACTACATATATATATATATGTGTGTGTGTGTGTGTATACACAGGTGTATGTATATATTTATCAATATATGAATGAGTTTTAATTGAGTCGAGCTAACGAGTCGACTCGAACATAAATGAGAGCCTTAGCCGACTCGAGTCGAGTTTTGTCGGGTATGTGTCATTTACAATTCGAGCGGGTATCTGCTTTCACGAACGAGTTTTTTTTTTTTATGAGTCGAGTTCGATTCGAGTTTAACTGAGTGAGTACCGAGCGGGCTATTGAACAGACGAGTTCATTTACAGCCCTATCAGCGATGGCAAGGCTTATCGGAAGGCATTCAGCGATGACGATGGTAGACGTCGACTGTGATAGAAGAAAGGTGATGTCTTGAGTTTGGCTATGTTCCACCCTGGGAGACTTCCTGCTATGCAGAAGAAAGGATGTGTTTTCAGTTTAATTTCAATTTCACCAATAGACGTTTTGTAGAGAATGAGGCTTTGTGTGCGATTATTATGCCTAGCAAGAAGAATATTTTATGGCAAAAAAATAATTTGATCAGCAATTTGGGTTGACTAGATTTAACTAGCCAAGTACTTGATGGATAAAATTACTGTAGATTTAGCTAGTTTGATGTAAATGTATTTTAAGCAAATTAATTAAATTTAGCTAAACTTTGATTATGCCTAACTCACTACTAGTGCTCTAAGGTACTAAAGTTTGTCTCTTGTAATTTTTTTTTAAAATTATATTTATCAAAACAAAAATTGAGAAGGTTTCACTTTTGTTCAGAAGATTTCCATGAACTTGCACGTGAACTTTGTTAAGGATGAAGATCCTCTGCCTTAATATATGGCTTTCCCATTTATAGATTTCATTGACCAGTGATTAGTGTAGTCTAATTCTTTCCATTTATTTACTTGATTCCTTTCATTCATTTGTAATCAATCTCTATATGTAATTTCCATACATAGATGTGTAAATACAATTATAAGATTCAATAGACTCACCAACGCAAAGTGTGGTGGTTTTTCAAATATTCTCATGGTCTCAGAAGACCTTACGGATTAACCTCCATCGATCCTCTTTTTCAATGGCTGCCGAGTCCACTCTTCTCCCCTTCAACACCCTCATTCACATGGTCACAATAGAACTTTCTTCTTCCAACTATCTTCTGTGGAAGAGCCAGTTGCTTTCTCTCTTAGAAAGCCAAGAATTAATTGGTTATGTGGACGGCACCCTTGAGCCTCCACCTCGTTTTGGCTCTGCAGATTCTCAGATGCCAAAAGTCAAACATGTGGCGTGGAAGAACACAGACCAATGGCTTCTAAGCCTTCTCATGTCCTCTCTCACCGAGGAGGCTATGGCTAAAGTGGTAGGCCTCTCCACCTCTCGCGACGTCTAGTTGCCTTGGAGAACACTTTCAGCCACCATTCCAAGGCTCGTGAACTCAAACTCAAGGATGATTTACAGTTGATGAAGCGTGGCACCAGGACTGTCTCTGTGTATGCCCGCGCCTTCAAAGCCCTTTGTGATCAACTTCACGCAATCAGTCGAACCGTCGATGGCACCGACAAGGTGTACTGGTTCCTTCGAGGACTTGGCTCAGAATTTTCGAGCTTCTCTATGGCACAAATGGCACTTACTCCCCTTCCCTGTTTTGCCGACTTGCCCAAGGCAGAGAGTTTTGAACTCTTCCAAAATTCACTAGAGCCTGCTGCTCCCACTCCAGCGGCGTTTATTACCACTAACCGATTCATAAGCACTCTTCTTCTCGCAATCAACACAGCCACGATGGTGGCCATGACAGAGGCCAAGGGCGTTCCTACTCTGGTAGGAGACCACCACGTTGCCAAATCTATCGCGAGGAAGGGCATTTCATAGACCGTTGCCGGCAACATTACGACCGCCATGGTCAAGACTCCGAAGCTCAGTTAGCCGAAGCCTTCACTTCCTCATGCTCGATCTCAAGGAATAACGCCTCAGACTTGTACTTAGACACAAGGGCTTCGGCCCACATGACTCCAGCCCATTCCACTTTGGACCAGTTCACTTCATATACGGGTAAGGATTGTGTTATTGTCGGGAATAGTGCGTCCCTTTCCATCACACACATTGGTAAAACTTCACCTTGCCCTGATTTCAATTATTAGATGTCTTGGCCGTCCTTCGCATTACTAAAAATCTTTTGTCTATTAGTAAATTAACGACTGATTCCCCATTATCCGTTACATTTACTAATAATTTTTTTACCGTTCAGAATCGTCAAACGGGAAAGGTGATGGCAATCGGTAAACATGATGGCGGTTTATATGTACTAGAATGCGAAAATTCCACTTTTCTTTCTGTCCTAAAAAAAAATCTCTTCCTACTTCGTATGATCTATGGCATACCCGCCTAGGACATGTGAATCATTATGTTATTTCTTTTTTTAATAAAAAATGACAACTCTATGTTATTTGTTTATTGCCATCGTCTGTGTTATGTAGAACATGTCAACTTGTAAAAAATCATCGTTTGTCTTGTTCTCGCAATGAACGTCGTACGTCCAAAGTAACACCTAATTCATTGCGATATATGGAGCCCCGCACCTATCAAGTCAAATTTGAGTTTTATTTATTGATGATTTTTCTCGCTTCATTTGGCTCTATCCATTGAAATTGAAATTTGACTTCTATAATATTTTAATTCAATTTCAAAAATTTGTGGAAAATCAATACTCTGCAAGTATCAAAATTTTTCAAAGTGATGGTGGTGCAGAATTCACTAGCAATTGCTTTCAACCTCACATTCGTAACTCTGGCTTTCATCATCAACTTTCATGCCTATACACACCTGCACAAAATGGTCATGCCGAGAGGAAATACCGCCATGTGACTGAAATGGGTCTCGCCCTTCTTTTCCATTCTCACATGCCTACCCGTTTCTGGGTTGACGCTTTTAGCACTGCGGCTTACATCATTAACCGTTTGCACACACCGCTTCTCGAAGGTATGTCCCCCTTTGAGTTCCTTTATGGTTCCTCTCTCAATTATGAAAACTTTCATCCCTTTGGTTGTCATGTTTATCCATGTTTGCGTGATTATATGTCTAACAAATCTTCTCCGCACAGTATTCCTTGCATCTTCATGGGTTACAGTTCCTTTTACAAAGGATTTCGTTGTCTTGACCCTACCACCTCCAAACTTTATATTACCCGCCATGCCCAATTTGATGAAAAGCACTTTCCCTCTCATCATACCTCTCAGGCTCAACCCATCTCATCCCTTCAAATTTTCAATTTCCTGGAACCTAGTCTTCCCCATAAAGAGCTACCCGTGTCTTCCCCTGCACCACTTTCCTGGCAAATTTCCCACTCTGGATGCACCTCGTGTATTATTTGAACTGATCCTATGGATGAGTCTTTGCAAGTCACTCATTCGCATGCAGGGCTATCTTTGCCGCTTTCTGTAGAGGACCCTTCACTGGCTCCTCACCGGATCCTAATATCATGTTCATAACCCAGATCCATTAAAGTAGCAATCCAGTTCTAATTACCTCCATAAAAAATACCTCACAACTCTAAGCCACCAACACAGACAACAAAGACACACAATAATCTTCTTTATTACGCACTCTTGCGGCACAAACTATAGAGAGAGAGAGAGAGAGACAGTGGCAGAGAGATGACCTACCGAGGAGGACGAAGAGCATGGTGGTTGTGGTGGCAGAGCAGGACCGAGAAGGTGTAGAGATGAGAGAGAGACCAGGAGGTGCTCGGCGCCATGGAGTGGGTCTTGAGAGATGTAGCAGAGAGAGGGAGGGCCTCG
Source organism: Juglans mandshurica (assembly GCA_022457165.1). Classification (NCBI taxonomy): domain Eukaryota; kingdom Viridiplantae; phylum Streptophyta; class Magnoliopsida; order Fagales; family Juglandaceae; genus Juglans; species Juglans mandshurica. The sequence goes on from CM039623.1 coordinate 23,968,842, forward strand.
AGCTGTTGGGCTGGGCGTGGAGGAGAAGGGGACTCCGACAGAGTACTATCGATGGTGTTGAGGTGTGAGTGTTGGAGAACGGCGCCCCTAGCGGCGTTGATTTTCAGAGAAATCTGAGACAGAGAGAGGTAATGCCAGAATATTCAATGAAACGAAAATGTCCGGCATGGGAGCTGGGGGAGAAGGAGGGAGTGGCCATCAAGGTGAGGTGGTGGTGGGGTCGTTGGCAATTTACGACGGATATCAAAATTGTTGGAAATACTCATTTATGGCGATTAAATATTCGCCAGAAATAGTCTTCTACAATTTTTCATAAATTTTGTAAAAGTCTATTTGTGGCCTTTTATATTCGCTGTTAATAAGCTTTATATCGCCGTAAAAAGACCTATTTGCGGCAATTCTCGTCTTCGTCGCAAATAAAATGCGCTACAGTCATAAATTTTATTTGCGACGAATACGAAGTGCCGTAAAAGTTATTTAAGTCACCGCAAATAAGTGAATAGTAAATTCAAGATCAGCATTTCCAATATATTACGTTGGATTTCAGCGGTGAAACAAAAATAGCTGCAAATAATGCTTATATGCTGCGATTTTTTTTGCGACGATTTTTTTTGCGATGATCTTAAAATCGCTGGAAAAAACTTGATTTCTTGTAGTAACTAGAGAATATGTAAAATAAAAATAACAAATTAGAAAGAAAGAACCTGGTGTTAAGGCACGTTGTGATGAAAACTTTTCTTAGAGTAGATTCTATCGCCTCCAGATTTAAATGTGTACTAGGCTTCTTGATAGTCTACTCCTAAAATACAACAACGTCAGTTCCCGTTAATCTCATTGTCGGTGCACACAAAAGGAGATCCTCAACCCCAATATAAAATAGCCAAAGTCCAAAGAAATAAAGACAAAAGGAGGAGGAAGTGTTTCTCTAATTTTTGTAGAGAATGTGGTTCCTTATTTATAGAGAATGACAGAGCACTTGTGAAAAGTCACAACTAGAATGAAATGACACCTGTGAACAGTCACAACTTATATAAATGAAAGGTTATTTGTGAAAAGTCACAACTAAAATGAATGAGCACTTATGAAAAGTCACAACTTCTCAAATATTAGAAAATACATTGAAAATATTTCTAATTCACCAAAGGACACAACCCTTTGTGTAGTTGGCAAGTGGTTAAGGCTCCTATCCCCAAGATATATACATTGGTTCAAGTTACAATGTCACTTTTTAATTTAAATATTGACAACCGAACCGATACATTGAATAATGACAATGATACATTATTTTTTTTTACTTAAAATAAAATATTTTAATCATTTTTAAGTCTAAAAACCAACACTTAATTCATAAATTTATATTATTTCATCATACATGCTTTTTAAATATCCCACTTTTAAAAACTTTTTTCAGATTAATTTGATACTTTAAATTCATTTTTTCTACATCAGCATTATTCGTTAATAAATTAATAAAAAATATTTATCACTTAAGTTAAGAAGATGTTGTTATCACAGCCTTTAATTATTTTGAAAACAATGATTTATTTTGAAAACAATGATTGGATTTAAGTATCATAAGAATTTAGAATATAATAATAATTGAAATGAGAAATAGACGAGAATGACAGAGAAATTCTGAACGATTTGGATATAAAGAATAGTCCATATTTTTAAGAAAATCACAAAATCATGAGATGGGATAAAGTTTTTGATAATTAAAAAATTCAAATATTCTGATCCTAAAAGGATAATAATTTGAATTTTAATTGATTTTGTATCTAACATATAAAAGTTCAAAGTTTTTTCTTTAAGAAGTCTTTGTGTTTAAGTGATGTTTAAAAAACATTATGAGAAATTTTGAAATGAGATGGGATAAGATGAGTATAATTTTACTCATTTGTTTTCATAACTCTTATCAACTCATCTCATCTTATCATTACAGCTTTATCAAATTTTCATACAAAATAAAATAAACAATTCAAATTTTTCAAATTCCAAAATAAAAGTAATATTAAAAAGATGTATTCTAACAATATTTTATTCAATTTTCAACTTTTCTTTCAACTCATCTAATCTCATATGTGAAAACAAACAAAACCTTCAATCTCTAACGCCCACTACAGCCGCAAGAAGTAATTGATGATGGGCTAACGCTAATTTACCCATTTGAGAGTACTTGTGTAAAGGGCGTGTCCCACCACTGGTCGTGATCGTTACCCTGCAAAACATTAAGTGGGCAGCGTGGTGCACATGTGACACCTCTGATGCTTAAGTCAGTAATGAGTGAGAGATAATAATTCAAGAATGCTAAGATCCGATTGATCAAAGATTACCTGTTGCTCCTATATATAGGTATGAAAAATATTGAATGAATACTATAAATTGATTAACTTTGCACAATACTTAGACATTAAAAGACTTATCCCTGATATATCGGAATTATCTAATCACCACGTGATCTATATCCATCACATGAGGTTTACCCCTCCCTAATAAATAGGACGGCTAGGATCTTCATTAAGTTACACGACTCATTTGAGTCCTTCATGGGCGATGGGCCTTGGGCTCCAAGTTTGGGCCAGATTAATATTAACTACCATTGCATATAAATTTTTCTCGATTTTCTTGATGACTTAATCTATATTGCTGTCATGAAAGCGTCGTTATATATGCATTCATTATCTTGGAAAGATATTGATAATTAACTTGTCACTCAATTAGTATGCCCTTTTCTTGCATGCATTAACAAGATCAGCGAGAATGAAGTCGTAGATTCTAACCAGGGAGATGTCCGGATTTAAAGCGTTGATTCCGCTTATAATCATGATCATAACATGGATGGATATAGCCAAATACTTCGACTAATGGCTTACTTCTTCAAATTAAGAAACATTTAGATCAAACTGATTTTACAAGTACAGAAATGAACAACCTCCAACTTATTTTAAGTTCCCAATATTAATGGAACATTGACAGTTACTGCAAATTATGAACAATTAAAACGTGCATGCAAGTACTCCACGTTCTTAGTACTGTATGCCGCATTTATTTATTTATTTCACATTTTTTTAATACATTTAAATATTTTTAAAAAATAAAAAAATACACCAATACACTTAAAATCACTTTCGGTCAAATGAAGCGGTTCAAATGGGGCGACAGACTATCTTTTCCCATATATAATTAAATTACCAAAAACCCAAAGCAGCAGCAGCAGCAGCAGCAGCTTAAAGACTAATTCACTTTCCCACATTGCTTCCTAATCTCACCGGCGGTGCCGGTGAGGACCTCAATCGCTCCCATCCTCTTCATCGACTGTGCAAATTCTGTGAAGAAATCTGTTTGGCTAACCAACTCCTTGACAGTGTTTCTGGCTTGCTTGCTGGTCAGAAGCGCCGCGTCGGATTGGAACAGACCCTTATTCTGCAGAAGGATTGCGTAGTAGCTGCTGCCAAATTTCTGGGAGCTACCTGGGTCCATTTCCACTGTTGTTATTAAGTCTGTGGGGCTCGGGCATTTTTTCTTCAAGAACTCGGCATAGGTTGGGTTCAAAGACGGATCTTGATCGCCTCTTCCAGTGAAGTTGTAGAGCCTGTTGGTGAAACCAATGCAGTGACCAATTCCAATGGTGTGACCACCTGCGTACATATATTTAAACATGCTTTGCGTTAATTAATGAAACTGTCGAAACTGAGTTTTTTGTTTTCAGAAAATCGATCTGATCTCTTCTTTAAGTACCTGATAACACGACAAGGTCATGCACGGTAAGGTTTTTACGGGCAAAATTGTTCTTGAGTTGGTCGAGGTTAAAGGTAGGAGGTGGAATGTTGGATAAGACTTCTGCGATGCGTGAAGTGGTGCCATCTCTTCTACCTGTAAGCACTTCCCACATTGGTTTTTGGAACTGCGCGCGCATGCATGCAAACAGTATATTAGACATAAATAGTACTTAATTGAGATTTTGATTTTGTTATCGATCACAGTACCGTCTGTATCATTGAGATTAATTTCACTAATTAGCTTACTTGGAATGAAACAGAGTCCCGAGCTGCCAAAGACAGAATATCTGCGCAAGATACAACTCCTTTGCATTCCTTCTCAACTTGTGCTTTAATGTCATCGATTACATCGAAACCAGACAAGCTTTGGTTTGGTGGTGAATCCCTCTCTGCTGTGTTATCTGCTGTTGAGTTCAGTAGAATTGATGCATCGCAACCCTGCAAATTTTCATTGAATTCGTTGTAATTAGCTACAAATTTTCATATCTAGCAATTAGGTGGGCCTGGTTGCGATCGTTTATAATGGAGTATATATGCAAGCTGCCTCTAGTACTACTTATGTCAAAGAAGTTATTCTAAGTACTATGTGCTATTTTGAAATCTCCTTGAAATATTATGGACAAATATTCTTTAATAATTATAAAGTGACATGATGAGCATGCATGAAGAAAATTACAGGCAAAGTAGATATATTCAAAAGGAAACCCGCACATGACATGATTGCCTTACCCTGACAAAACAGTCGTGGAAATGCATCCTCAGCAGCTTTGCCGGCAAGTTGGGATTGCAGGAAACATGTTTCCAAGTGACATCCTGGATTATCTTCTCTGCTCTTGGACAGGTTGTCTTATAGAAATTCTTCCTGAGATTGCCTCCTTGGCAAACCCCAAGAAAGCCAGTAACCACTATGCAGACCAACAGGAGAATTATGTTAGTCTCAATCTTCATCTCCGGATCCCTGTGAAGCAACTCTAATTATTAATCTGCGTCCGTAATCTAGGAAAGCAATTCTTGATCTCCAAGGCACGATGCCATGGTTACACAGAGGTTCTTCCTTTTATACACGTCAGAGATATTGGAATCGTCACAGTTGTATCCAGTTAAGCAAAACATATATATCTTAATTAGTATATGTGGGTACACTGAGAGTTTTAATGAATTGTTTGGATTCAGACTTTTCAGAGACAATGATCGAGAGAGATGGACATAAAATAATAGGCCCCCTTAATATTTTTTTTTTTTTAAAGGTAGAACAAACTTCTTTCTTTCGTAACGAGATATTTTGACTTAAGACATACATAATATAAGCTAATTATTAATTTTAAGGCTTCCTAATACACAAATTTCTTTATGATTGACATGGTCTAGTCCGTTGTTATAATTCTCTATAAACAAAACGTCTGAGAGACAACACTATGTCCTAAGATAAATTTAACAAACTCTACATTGTGTCTTAAGACAGAATTAACACCCACACACACTATCTAAGATGGAGTAAGTATTTATAATTATTGGAATGAATTTATCAGACGACAGTAAATACTAAATAAATATTGTGGAATCTATATTATAAGTCTATCTCTTCCCCATCTAAGTCTAGTGATTGAATTCTAAGAAATTTAAGTCCGAATTATATATTCTATATATATTAATAAGCTAGCTCCAGCAAGCATATAGAACCTTTTCATATTTGGTAAAAACAATAACTATATTGGTTAGCCATATATATATATATATATATATATAATGCTATATATATATATATATGTATGAGAAATGATAGTCGCAGTCGTGAGTATACAAACGCCGTGCAATCATTTTGAAAAAAGTAAATAAATACGAGATTCACATGAAAAGAAATTAAATTTTTAATAGTAGACCACACTCTTTTTCAAAGCGACTGCACGATACTTGCGTACTCTACGACTATATGTAGCATTACTTTTATCTTATCTTGTAATGATCAGTTGCATTCCTAATTCCCAATTTTTTTTTTTTTTTTTTGGGGGGGGTGCAAGTGAGATCTAATCCGATTATGGACCCCTCATCAGCCCTAAGCAAGGGTAGGAAACAAAAAAAGAATATAATATATATGATAAGAGTAATGTTACATATAATCGTATAATGCATAAATGCTTTATAGTCATTTTGAAAAAGAGTGGGGTCCATTATTAAAAAATTAATTTCTTTTCATGTGGATCTCATATTTATTCACTTTTTTTAAAACGACTGCACGACACTTGCAAACTCACAACTACAAATATCATTTCTCCATACTCTTTCTCATATGATAAAGTCAAACATATATATTATGGACCAAGTAATTATGCAATATTATAGTATTGCAACAGGGCAGGCTGTATTCTCAACCGCTAATGATTGTTCCTTAATTGGTGGGAATGAAGATATACTACTTATATATATAGTATATTATATGTATTAATGTCATTTACAAAATACAAATATTGCAGCTAAACCCTCTGACCCTTATATTTTATACTTGCCAAACACGACTTAATCAATAGTACGTGGCGTGTGAGGAAATTGATAAGGGTTGCGACATGTAGCTAGCGTACGTATGCCCATGATGCATGACTGATATATATATATACATATATATATATATATATTATATATATATGGTAAATTAAGTACGCGCGTAAATACTAGATCAATTCAAACATGATTAAATATTATTACAGGGAAGAGTATATATATATATATATATATATATATATATGTGTGTGTGTGTAGCAACTAAATATATATTGATCTAGAACTATAATTAATTAAAAAGCATGCTGCATGGACCATATGGTACTCCAATATTTAGCTAATGATCATGGGGAAAGATCATCTCGTGAAAATATAGCTAAATAAATATTGATCCATCAAATGGCGTTTCATATTATATATATATATATTGTACTAGCTACACAGAAAAAAGAAGTTAGAACGGATCGTGATGATCCTGAGGAAATTGATCATCAAGATCTTTAATTCATGAGAGAGAACTTAATCAATTGGAGATTAATATTAGGTAGTCATTAATTTTAAGGTTTGATTTATTACTACATGCATGCATGTTATATAGTACTAGGACTTGCATGTAAAATATAACAAGTGGTATATATATATTATATATATATACTTAATTTCGTCGGCATCATGTAGATCAAATTTGTACATTGTCGTTTTAGATATATAAATTTATAGTAGTGTTATTGGACGTAGAAGTCTTGGTCGGCATGCATTCTCAACATAAACATGAGATGTTAATGTTGCCTGCTGGCCTTTGAGTTAGCTGTTACATGTTTGAATGAATCGGCCAATTAAGTAAAGCTATAGCTTTAATTACCAATTAGTTTGATCGATCCATAGCTGGTAGCTGGTACCTTGAATAGCAGCTTCGACTCGTTTTTGCCAGCGGTACATTTGCCTTCATTTTGAGTATTTGTTTGACGTTTGGAGAGCTCATAAGTTAAGTCTATTACCAATATGGCCGGCAATTAAAAAAGCATATCATCTGTTCACGATCGATCATTGTGTTTGGTGCTTAATTTCATTATAAATTAATCTTCCAAGTCTTAAACTTCATGACCTGATCAATGAAAATTATTTCATCAATATTAATTTGTCTTCTATCACCTTAATTGCTATTTTAATATAATCCCACTTACAATTTACACCGATTGAAGCCTCCCCCCCCCCCCCCCCTTCTCTCTCTCTCTCTCTCATTAATGGTAATTTGAAGAAAGATAAAAAGAAAAATTTTATTTATCATCATCTCAACATTTCTTGATGCAACATATTAAATGATTAGCTCACAATTAATAGAACATAACAAATAATCTTCAGTCATATCATGAGATGATGGAAGATCATGGTAGCTAGTAAAAATGATAGTAAATAGCATTACTGATCACGATTGATATTGGTAGCGTGCAAGTGCATGAGCTTGGCTTCTTATAGGTTGAACTACGAAGTTGACAGTACTATATAATATGCCTTCACTTAACAAAATAAGGTCAACCCTAATCCAAGTTCTTGTAAATTGACTTAAAGCTTGATGCTACCTAATCCGATCCGGTGGGTTAGATGAATATATATATATATATATATATATATATATATATATATATATATATATATATGTTTTCACAAACAATTTGAGTTCATTATTGAGCAAACATATAGTTGTTAAATTTGTTCTTAACAATCTAATAACAACTCAAACTCATATGAGCTTATAGTTCAAACGGATCGGTACTCAATGTTACGATTAAAGTCTCTTAGTGGTTTGGATTCAGAGATGAGTTGAGATGGTTTATGAATAGTAGAATAGAAGTTGAATTATTTATTATATTTTGTGTGGTAATTTGGGAAAGTTATTTTGAGATTTGAAAAAGTTGAATTGTTTATTATATTTTGTATAGAAATTTGGGAAAGTTGTAATGATGAGATGAAATGAGTTGAGATGAGTTGAGGTGGATTGAGGTGGGTTTTGAATACAAACGACCCCTTAAGAGTTTTAGAATAATTATAAAGTAATAAACCATATGAACTTCCCCTACCAAGGCTAGCCAAATACAAATGAATCCTCATAGTTTAGCTATATATGAGTAAAAATTTTTGTATTGGACTAGCCAAACCAATTACAAAGCTCCACATATGAGCTGTTGTAAATGCAAAGCTTTCTCCATCTTTGGTTAAGTACTGTTCATAACCATAACAAATATTTTATTCCACTTTATTACAGCACAAAATAAGGAAGCTCTATCAATCACACAGATATTTTAAGAAAATTCTATACACCATACTACTATCTCACTTTTATCTTACTAAATAAGATGCGGCTCATTTCTTAAAATTAAATTATCATTTATTATATATTTATTTATCATCTAATGATGATGAATGAGTCACATACTACTTAACATGATCAAAATAAAATGATAGGATAATGTATATCATTACTCGGTATTTTATCACAATAATAAAAATATTAAAAAAAAAAAAGAAAAGAGAGTTCGGTGAACCATTTCTTTCTACATGCCTGGAGCTTTCCTCAGAAAGCCCTTTTCACCACGAATATTTTATTCTACTGAAAAATATTTTAAGTTCTGATTTTTTACAAATGACTATATTATCATGCATGTTCAGAGTTTTGCAGGAAATCTCACTAACCACACGATAATTAGTTCAGATATAGTCTTATAAAAATTAGATTGGACAGTTGTGTGCATGTATCGGAAAAAATATTATTATATTATTAAAAAATATTCCAATTAAAAAAATATTATTATTAAAGAAATAATATTATATTATTATTTTAGTTTATAGTTACCTAATCCAATGCGAGGTTATACTTGAATAGCTTTGACTTTTAGGCAAAATATCTAATTTTAGTCAAATTTTGGCTTTGGCTTTGGTTAGATCATTATCACTGTTCTGAGATGAGTGTTGAAAGTTGAATAAAATTTTATTCTAATAAAATTTTTTAATATTAATTTTTTTAATTTGAAAAAGTTGAATTATTTATTATATTCTATTTAAAAGTTTAAAAAAGTTATAAAGATAAATGAGATGAATTAAAATGACTTTTGAACCAAACAAGGCCGTTGTGGGTGGCATGTATATAAATCAAGTCTCACAGTATTTATGGATAAGATTGGCTCTAATTAATTCCATTTACAATCAATCCATAAAAGCTCAAATTTCGTTAACTATACTGAGATGGGACCCTATTTGAACTATTATAAAAAATAGTGATTTCTCTTTCTCTAATAATGTTAGACTTTATTCATCACTTTCTCATATATAAATTCAAATAGTAATTAAGGTTTGTTTTCAAGGAAAAAATCTAAAATTTTGGAAACTTTAAAAACCTCTCGTATCATTATTTTAACTTTCTCAAATTCTCACACAAAATAAAATAAATAATTCAATTTTTTTAAATTTCAAAAGGAAAATAATATTAAAAAATATATTCTAACAATATTTTATTTAATTTTTTAACTTTAATCTCAACTCATCTCATCCAATCTCATCTCTGACAACAAATAAGATAAATCATTACGAATGTGAATCTTCATATTATATTTTATATATATATATAACTTAAGATCAGAGTTTGTAAATAAGATATAATATATATAAATGAGTTTGTGATTAAAAAATTCACATATGGCTTCTTATAAATATAAGACTCAGTGACTTAATTTTTATAGGTTCAAAAATCTAGCTGATATATATTTAATATTTTCACGGAATTTTAAGATATATATATATATACACACTTTATCATTAATAATTCTGTTTTTTCCTTTTTTTTAAAAAAAAAAAAAGACTTGGCTGACAAATTAATTAGACACGGCTCGAATAAAAATATATATTTGAATCAATCTAAAAGATAGTAAAAGGGAAAAATAAAATCTATTTGTAAACCTTATTTTTTATACACCAGCATACTGCTAATTTAGGAACTTTCCACATCATGACTTATGCTAAAAAATGATTGGTTTTTTGATATTTTTAAATTATAATGAGTCCTTTTATGAGTGATCAATATGTTAACACATCGACTTATAGGTAACAAAACTCAAAAAAAAAAAAAAAAAAAAGTCTAAAACCAAACCGAGTTGATCAGTGTGTACTTTGATTCAACCACAAAACTGACTCAATTAATTGAACCCCAGTCGATTCCAGGTTATTTTTTTATTGTGTTTCAAAGACGATTTTTAATATGAAAATATGAGAGTACCAAATATATATTATCATTTTCATCATTGTATCGTGAAAATGATAGAAAAATTGAAGGGTAAAGTATGATTTTTTATTATTTTTATTGGTCTCGTTTGGATTGAGAAGTGATCTCAACTCACCTCATCTTATCATAGGGGTGGGCAGCGGGGCCCCGCCCCCGCTGCCCCGCTCCGCTTCCGCCCCGCCCCCCGCATGGCGGGGCGGGCAACCCCGCTCCGCCCATGCGGGGGCGGGGCCCCCCGCCCCGCATCTAGGGCACCTAGCGGGGGCGGGTGGCGGGGAGGGCCCAACCCCGCCCCGCATTTCCCCCGCCCCGCCCCGCCCTCATTTTTATATATATATATATTATTAAATATATATTTATATTTTAAAAATTGTGTATATATAAATATATATTACAATTTATTAGACTTGTTCATAAAATATGCATTGACAAATTTAAAAACTACATAGTTTAAACATTAATACACTACAATTTACATAAAATATGCATTGACAAATTTAAAAACTACATAATTTAAAAACTAATACACTACAATTTACACAAAATATGCACTAACAAATTTAAAAATTACATAGTTTTTAAATTATAGCCATATTTACAAAATTTAAATTTATAATTTGGATCTAAAAATGTATTTTTAATTACTTTTACACTTATAAATAATTTTTAAATTAAATAAAAATAATTTTTTTTTTTTACGTGAAAATAGGCGGGGCGGATTGGAGCGGATTCCAATCCGCCCCGCACCCCGCCCATCGGGGCGGGGGACGGGGGTGAAAACCCCACCCCCCGCCCCGCATGCGGGGAAGGGGTGCCCCCACCCCGTAGGGGGCGGGTAGCACCCCTATCTTATCATTATAACTTTCTTAAATTTTTACACAAAATATAATAAACAATTCAATTTTTTTAAATCTCAAAATAATAATAATAATAATATTAAAAAATAATATTTTATTTAATTTTTAACTTTCATCTCAATTCCGTATCCATACGGTACCTTAATTGGCTGAAAGAGGAAAAATTAGATCAGAAATGAGCATTTTGTAGTAAAGTTTTTACTATATTTTTCATAACTAGATTACTAGAGTATTTATTTTCTTCATAAATAAGGATATTTGAGAAAATTAAATAAGGAAATCTGAATCATATACATGAATTTTAGTCTTATTAAACTATTTCATTTCATCTATCGTATTTTTATCGAAGTTATTGCACGATATGTTTTCTATTAATAATGTTAATATATCTAATTTAAAATTGTCATGAATAGTCTAGATTGGATTTAAAATGAACTGGAACAGTCTATCGGAGGCTCATTGCCAAAAAAAAAAAAAAAGATTATACAAGGAAGAGATAAAATCAAAAAGGTTAACTAACGTACAAAAATCTGAAAATAACGTAAGGCAAGTAAAACTAGCTACTCCAAATAATGAATGAGACCTTTATAAAAGAAGGGTATCACTACAAACCCGAGAGTATCTAACAACTCTACGAGGAAAGACTATTATTTCTCTATAACTCTGTGGGACTTCCTTTCTCCCCCAAAGAAAGCATTTTCTTCGACCACCCTTTAATCTTATTTTCTCCCTTGTATTGAGAGTTATAAAGAGACTATGAAAGATTGTCTAATAATCAAATATGATAGATTTCACCTTTAAACAACGGGTAAACGTAGATTTTTATGTCGAATCACGTAAATTATTATGTCTATACTTTTTTTTATATTTTTTTTATTATTTTTTCTATGTTGAGCATTCGAACACCGTATCAATGCTCAGACCATCATTGTGGGCCGTTAGATAATAGTGTTGAGCTCTAGTACTCATGCGAGAAAAGTACATCAACAGTCCAACTCAATGACTTTTTCATTTGTGTGATTCTAAAATTTGATTGTGATTTTTCAAGTCGAACAGATAGAAACATAATATGTAGCCCAACATGCAAGTATTCAAGTCCCTTTGGAGGGCTGTGGGGATTGGTAGCTTCTTAATTAGTGTGTGTATAACAGACACAGTCAATTAACTTGTGACTAAATTTAAGAACTCTTCGTAAATGAAAAATGTGTGATTAATGGGGGATGTAAACGATACTTATTTTGCTAATTACCATAATTAAAATTCTCAATTCTCAATTAATCTCTTACTAACTGTTCCCAAAAATCAGTGGATCTACTTGAGCCCCTAAATTATAGAGTCATGTTAGGGTGCTGCCGAGCAGTGATCGCTAGGCATGCCATAGGCCAAATTCTCCTTTTCAATTTTTTTTTATTAATATTTATTAATATTCTTAAACATTTTTAAAAAATATAAAAAAAAATATCAATACACTAATAGTCACTGCCTTAATTAGTAAGTAAAAGAAAAAATTATAAAAAAAAAATTAAATGCATGAGTGGTCAAAATGAGAAGGTAAAATAGATCGGTATAATAGCATTATTCTAAATTATAATCCTAGATCCGAATGCAACAGCATATTTTTTTCAGAATTATTTAATTATTTATTTTTAATCAAAATTTTACCACATGTAGTAGCTAACTTTCTTTCTTTTTTTCAGAATTTTTGGGGCTTGGTGTCCTTCGGGCCCCGGCCCCTTGTCTCCGTTGCTAGTTTGCATCTGCCTAATCATTTTTCGTTATTACTATTTTATATTTTGAAGGGATGGTAGTTGATATTTGAGTTATTATAATTTTTTGTGTATTTTTATCACCGTTATTTCATATTATTTTTAAAAAAAACTACAACAATAAAATAAATTAATAATAAAAACACTAAGGAGAGGATCTCACCCATGGCCGTACCAACACCTCGGGCAGGGTTGAAGAGGCCGTCAATTTGATGGCCCCATGGGAGGTAATGCCTTTTCATGGCAACACGGGCTTTTATATTGAAGTGGATGTACTAGGTAGGGGTGTAAACTCAAACCGGAAAATCGATCCGGAATCGGTTTTTAAAATCTAAAAACTGGCCGGTTCCGGTTCTGGGATTTTTTGGACCGGATCAGTTGATTAAAAAAAATAAAAAATAAAATTTTTATATATAAGTTTTATACATATTATATATATATTAAATATTAATATATATAAGTTTTATATATAATTTATAATTATAAATTTTTATGTGAAATTTTTATATATAATTATATATATTCATATATGAAATAATTTCTTATTATAATTTATAAATTATTACATAAAATGTTAACACTAAATCACTAAAAGTTTATAACTAATACTAATATATAACTTATAACTATATCAATAGTCTAATATTAATACTATTATATAGTCTAATATATTAATAAAAGTATGAAACAGTTTTTTTAAATCAATTTTTTTTTATAAACAAATTTTTAATGACAAATTGTGAAACTTACATTTTAAAAAAATCGGAAAACCGAACCGGACCAAAAACTGATAAAACCAGAAGTAACGATTTAGGAGAATAACCGGTACGTAATCGGTTTTGAAAAATATTAAACCAGTACATACCGGTTCGGTCCTAGATTTTATCTAAAACTGGATCGAACCGGACCGGTTACACCCCTAGTACTAGGCTCTATTTAGTAAGTAAATTAAGTAAAGTAGTTTCAGACTTCTTTATTATTATTTATAAATACTTTATTATTATTTATTATTTTTTATTATTTTTTATAGATTATTTGATATTACATCAACATCCAAAATACAACGACACATATGTGCAGGGGAGATGTCGCCGTTAAAGTGCTCAGTTTCCAATTGTTGGGGAGATGTTGGGTGTGCCACGCAAATATTTGTTTTATGTTTTTCAATTTTAATTTTAAAAAATTTTAGTTTTATATTTTTAAATTTATTAAATTGACTATTCTTGAAATTATCATTTTTTATTTTTCAAGTTACACATAATGACATCTTTCAAAAATTATTGGTAGTGCTGATGTACACATTTGGATCAAAACTGGCTGATGAACATTAATCAAATTTGGCTGATCGAATCAAAACTAAATGTTCTTAAGAAGTGTTTTAGATAAGTCAAGAGTGTAAAAGTTGAGTTTCAAGAGATAAGATAAGAGTTTGAATATGAAACTGCCAATGCTGAGAAGATAAGTATCAGGTACCAGAAAGCCGTTAGCAAAATCCGTTAGCAAAGGTTCATTGTGACTTGGAAACTGATTCTAGAAATCTATTTAAACTATCATACTAGTTAGGATTTGGAGAGATTCAATTCTGAATATTTTTTAGAGCACTTTCCGGTGCGTATTTTAGTGAGAAAGTTTCTTGAAAAATTTTCATATTATTTCTCTTAAAAAGTGTGATTATTGATCAAATATTGAGATAATGTGATCGTGATTCAACCACTGAAGTTCTAGGAGAAAAGCCAATGTTTGAATATCGTCAGAGGTTATGGTTGCGACTACTGTAGAGGTTACAGGCTGTTCGTCGAGTCAAGTAAGAGAGTCAATTAATAAAGGTTTTGTAATTAAGACTTACTTGTACTTTATTTTCAAATAATAAAATTGAATTTTCTGTATTTGGTTGCCCCGTAGGATTTGTCTTATGCAATTTATTTATTTTATGTTAATGTTTCTTATCATATAATTGCATGATTGACAACTAACCAATTTGTTGAATAAATTGGTAGAACATTGTAGTACGATACAAGGACATTTAGGAAATTTCAATTGACATCATAGAGTGGTTCACTCAATCAAATGTAATCCGTGTCTCTGTAAACCATGTGGTCATCTTTGTCTGCCCCGCCACACTTTGATGGGGGAAAACTATGCTTATTGGAAAGTTTGTATGAGGACTTTCCTCAAGTTTTTGGATGAACGTGTGTGGTATGCAGTTGAACGAGGATGGACTAAACTCAAGACAACTCTTGATGCTTAGGCTAGAGATGAGATCAACAACTGCAACTGGAATAGTAAATGACTTAATGCAATTTTCCTGGCTGTATCTCCTGAAAAATTTAAAAGAATCTCCATGTGTGAGGTTGCCAAATAAGCGTGAGATATTTTGGTTGTTACACATGAGGGGACAAGAATTGTGAAAAATTCAAAAATATAGTTGTTAACCTCAAAATATGAAGAGATTAAAATGCTGGAAAATGAGAGTTTTAATGATTTTTATACTAAACTTAATGATATAATCTCTCGATGAGAATATGGAAGATTCAAGGGTCGTGAGAAATATTTTAAGGTCTTTGCCTCAAACATAGAGTCCTTACTTCCTCAAACGAAAAAAGGTAAGTTCATTACTTTAAAAACTATGAAAGAAGATTGAAATGATTCTTTCGCTGAAGAAAATCTAAATGATAAGGACCTATATCTCACTGCAAAGAAATTCAAAAAATTCTTATTTAACAATAAAGCTAGAGGAAAACAAAAACATGGTAAGGAATTTCCTGCAAACTGAAAAATGGAATAAAGAAAAATATGAGAAAAAGAACAAATCAAGTGTCATGAATGCTTTGGATATGGTCACATAAGAGTGGAGTGCCCAAACTTTAAGGAAAATAAGGGAGAAGCACTGAATGTCACACTTAGTGACAGTTTAGAATCTGAAACTTTTAGTTCATTATCTAATGATGAGAATTTCTTTATGACTTTTACCACTATTGTTGATGATTTTTCTGAAATTATCCTAACAAAATTTGAAAGTGAATTTGATGATAGTGACTCGGATATAGTTCTTGTTGATGCTAACTATGAGCTAAGCATACAAGAGGCTATAATAATTTATGTGACGAAGTAGTCAAGCTGAAAAAACTTAACAAGAAGCTGTAAAACAAACTCACAGTTGTTCAGAATGAAAAGAACAACCTGTTGGAAGCACTAAAAATTTATGAAGTTGAGATATCGAGATTTAAGGTTCAAAAGGATGCACTAGACAAAGAATTGAAGAATGCCCAAGAGTGCCAACAAAAACCAACAACTCAGAAATTAGATGAGATGTTAAGTATTCAAAAGTCTAGTTGTGATTGTACTGGATTGGGGTACACAACTTCCCAAGGCAAAGATTCTCAAGCCTCATCATCCGCTACCCCTACCTCTAAGAGTATCGTCTTTGTCAAAGGAAGTCAAGTTGTGGATATTCCAAAAGAAGTTGTTTCAAAGTCAAATCATTTTGAAAAGCTACGTGAAATATCAACCTCAAAGAAACTGAACCGAGGTAAGGTTGGAGGTAAGTTTGTGTCTATTTGTCATTATTGTGATATTTATGGTCATATTGTTTTAATTTTAGTAAAAGCTTAGAAAAATAGAGGTGAAAGAAAGTCAAAGAAAAAGATAAAGACAAGTGGAAACCAAGTCCAAGAGTTAAGTCATCAAATAACCTCCATAAACCTAAAGTTAGGTGAACTATTTGAATTTTGTCTTCACAACAAAAAAAAGATCATAAAAATTGGTGATGATGAAAATAATTGCTAAGAAATAAAATCAAAATTGGTGGTCATAGAAGATGGTGCATGGACCTTGCCAAGAAAGAAAGTCCGTGTGTGTGTGAGATTAAGTGATATGCACACTTATATTTTTTTTCTTGCACATCATTAGTCTAGTATATGCATTTCACATATTTTTGTTTTCTTTCATTGTTTTGAAAAAAAAAAACAGGTTGTTTTTTCTTCTTTTTTATTTTTCAGTTTTAGTTTTGTTGAATTGGGCAAAGATCATGCTTGGTGTGCCCAGTTATGAGTACTCGGTTCTTCACACTTCCCATACTTGGAGATGGAATATCACTCTATTTTTTATAGTCTATAATGTGAGCATAGACCCCATGGTTCATCTTGAAAAAGTCAAATCTCAATGCACTGTGAGGAATTTATTTTCACGTATTTTTCTTATTATTATGAATGTTCCATAAATTTTTATAGATACTCACCAAAGGGGGAGTCTACACCTTAAATAGACTAATATTAGTTGAACCTAGTACTGAAAGTTAAGTTAAGAGCTATCTTCTTGCTGAATATAAATGTTTGATCCATATAGAAAACGTTGGTGTTTTTTCATTGCGGAAAAAAACAAACACCTTACACAGATCTTGTTCCTTAAGTTCTTATAGAAAAAAATCATTGCTCTACTCATTATGGAAAAAGATGAGCAATAAAATGGACATACTAATGGTTGAGCAACCTTATGTTTGGAGGAGATACTCTTTCCAATTATCTAGATTTAGGCTTTAGCAAAAAATTTGATTTTTGAAGTCAAAGATTACCCATTTGGGAATATCTTTGTGAAAAAAAGGGTATATATTTATATATAAACATTTCAATATTTGTTGGTGGTAGTAAGTTGCCTCACTCACACACCTACTTAGACTTTGGCCATAATGAGTTTGTGGTGTGTCTATACTTATTTCTTTTCTGGATTATTTATTTCAAATAAGAGAGTATGAACCTCTTTCAAGGTTGGTTGTGTGATTGGTATATTGTGCTTGGACACTTGGTGCATTTAGGCAAGTGATTTGGCTTTAAGAGAAGTAAGTTACTTAAAAAGTTTTTTTGAGGGTGTGGGTCAACCTCTATGGTATTTTATTTATCTTTTATTTTTGTGATTTTTCATTTTTTGCATATGGCATCTTCTGCATATGCTTAAATCTTTTTTGGCTCTTGTGCATTTGAGGTCTGAGAGCTTTCACTGATGTTTTATTTTATTTTATTTGGAACTCTAAGTCCAAGTGGGACTCAGGGGTTGGTTGGTAAGTCCCACTTAATAAGGGACTCTCACGTTATTTCATTTAGTTTCTCACGTCTCTCGCCTTCTAGGGCTCAACATACTCACAAACTCTAGCACCAGTCATCGTTTTCCAATCCCTTAGGCAAAATAAGTACTCTATCATTTTCCACTTTCTAGTTCTAGGGCTCGGTGTACACTCATTTGAGACTTTTTGGTATTTTGTGTGATT
This sequence comes from Juglans mandshurica, assembly GCA_022457165.1. Taxonomy (NCBI): domain Eukaryota; kingdom Viridiplantae; phylum Streptophyta; class Magnoliopsida; order Fagales; family Juglandaceae; genus Juglans; species Juglans mandshurica. Next base: position 23,987,273 of record CM039623.1, read on the forward strand.
TTGAAGTCTCACTTGGATTTTAAACTTACGGATTGGATTTTAGTAGGCTGATTTGTGAATAGATGCTCATTGTGTTTGGTTTATGATTTTTCATGTATTAAGGAGGATTTTTGGTGGGTTAATAGATTTTACACTTTGGTTTTAATGCTATGTCCACCAAGTGTTTGGTTTTTTGTCTCAACAAAGTTGTCTCAATCATTTGCTTATTGTTTGACATGCATTCATACTCATATATTAGATTTATCAAAATGCATGGTTGAGTTAAGATCAAATGGAGTTTTAGCAGTTTCAAATCAAGGTCTTTCTTAGTGTCCGCATCTCAGCACATAGAGGTTTTGTATTTATTTTTCTGATTCTGATGACGATAAGGTTTGAGCCTTGTCAGATTAGTGACAAAAAGTGAGAGTTAGAGGAGCATTGGAGAAGCAGCTTGAGTAAGTGTGTTGTTGAGGGAGAGTTTAATGAATTTTTTATTTTTTTTGTTTAAGATAGTTTAAAATCGAGGGCAGAACTAAATTCTGGTTTGCAAAAATTACTTTAGAAACTTTTACTTGATAGTTGATTTCATTTAAGTTAATTTTTGCTAGACATAATTTTGATGTTGGACTAGAACATGCTTAGATTTTGAATTAGATTTTAAATATTGTGAATGTTGATAGTACTAATTTTATTCACTGTTCTAAGTCAGTATTTTTCATTCTTGATTATTTGCTTGGAATTTCTGCTCGATTTCTTGGTCTGTTGGTTGTGTTTTGACAAGTCTATATAATATTCATTAAAAGTTAATTTTTTCACCAATCCGCCAAGGGGGAGATTGTAGATGCAAGATTTTAGTTAGGACTAGGTGTCTAAGATAATAAGTTTGGCTAGGACTACGTGACTAAGATGATAGACTTCATCTAAAGTTAGGTTTTGTAATTTTGATAAATGTAAAACACTATGAGTTTATCTAAAGTTGTTTTGATCTTATCTAGAAGTTGTTAGCAAGTGTTTTAGATAAGTCAAAAGTGTATAATACTATAAGTCGAGTTCCAAGAGATAAGAGTAAGTTTGAATGTGAAACTGTCAATGCTGAGAAGATAAGTATCAGGCGCCAGCAAGCAGTCAGTAGAGTTTCGCTTTGGCTTGGAACTACTTTCAGAAATTAGGATATGGAGAAATTCAGTTCTTGATATTTTTTTAGAGCACTTTCCAGTGCATATTTTGATAAGAAAATTTCTTGGAGAATTTTCATATTATTTCTCTCAAAGTGTGTGATCATTGATCCAAGATTGAGATAGCGTGATCGTGATTTGGCCACTGGAGAAAAGTCAATGTTTGAAGATTGTTAAAGGGTCTGGCTGCTACTACGGTGGAGGCAAACATGTCTTTTGTCGTGTCAAGTAAGAGAGTCAATTGACAAAAGTTTTGTAATTAAGACTTACTTGTACTTGATTTTCAAATAATGAAATTGATTTTTCTGGGTTTAGTTGTCTCGTAAGGTTTTACCTTTAAAAAGTTCTTGAAAGGGTTTCCCTTCATTACCAATTTTGGTGTTATGCAATTTATTTATTTTATGTTAATGTTTTCTTATCGTATAATTGCATGATTGACGATTAACCAATTTATTGAGTGAATTGGTAGAATGTTATATTACGATACAGGGATATTTAGGGAATTTCAATGACAAGTAAAAAATAAATAATAATCAAACTACACAAATATTTACATTAATGCCTTAATTTGCACAACAAACCTTAATTTGCATGATGATGATTCGAGTTTTGATACGGTGTTCATCCATATGATAAAATAAATAAGCGAATAAAAATACATAGAGAGAGACACAATGATTTATGTGATTTAGCATAATGCATACGTCCACGGGTTGTTTAGGGGCGAAATCCACTATGATTGGTCATTTTACAATCTCTCATGGCCTCACATATCGCTCAATACAATGGTGAAATTTAGGGGAGATACTTTGTAGTCGCAATGTGTGGTGGAGTTTGGCGTATGAAACTTCTGTTGAGAGATTTTGTGTAGAGAGCTTGTGGAGAGTCCATTCATTTTGTGGGAGATCTCCTCATATATATATATATGTATATTTTCTTGGAGTGATTGAGTCCAACTTGTCTTGTGAAGACTTTTCCTTTTAGAAGTTTGAGTGTCTTTCATTTTTGGAGTTTGTGTGTCTTTCCTCTTAGGAGTGTGAGTCAACTTGTCCTATCTCTTCATAACTTTATCTCTTAACTTGATTTTCGGCCTTATCTTGGGACTAAATTATAAGCTGTTGATTTGACCCCTACAGTGTTATAAGAATTATGAATATAATATATTTTAACAACTGCACTACAAAGTTATTATGATAGGGCTCTTTTCTCGTCAATGATCAATATATATTTTGCAATTTTATTACTCCCATTTTCTTAAGATCCTTTAAGCGGCTAGTAGCCACATCACATTTTAATGATTATAATGAGTTTTCTAAAATTTAATATGTACATGTTATTCTATTATTATTTTTAAGAATGGAAGGGATATTTAAGCCTCCACAATTTTAGCTAAGAGATAAAGTAAAGAAGGGACTCAGACTCCTAAGAGGGAGATGACTCATACTCCTAAAAGGACAAGGTTTTACAAGGCAAATCAGACTCTATCACTCTAAGGAAATAATATCTATAAATAGCCTACAAAAGGTAACAACAACTGAACTTGATTCACTTCTTCTTTACATACATTTATTCACATACTATGTTACTAACTTAAGCATCAGAGACCCCACCGAGCAACCAGTGATGCCCCTTTGTTCGTTGCAGGTTATCTGTGTAGTTGATGGTGTCATCCGTGTGGTTGGTGGTATCATCCGTGTGAATCTTCATATTACATTATATTATATTATATATATATATAACTTAAGATCATTATCTGAGTTTGTAAATAAGATATAATATATATAAATGAGTTTGTGATTAAAAAATTCACATATGGCTTCTTATAAATATAAGGCTCAGTGACTTAATTTTTATAGGTTCATAAATCTAGCTGATATATATTTAATATTTTCACGGAATTTTAAGATATACTTTAAGATATATATATACACACACTTTATCATTAATAATTCTGTCTTTCCCTTTTTTTGAAAAAAAAAGACTTGGCTGACAAATTAATTAGACACGGCTCGAATAAAAATATATATTTGAATCAATCTAAAAGATAGCAAAAGGGAAAAATAAAATCTATTTGTAAACCTTATTTTTTATACACCGGCATACTGCTAATTTAGGAACTTTCCACATCATGACTTATGCTAAAAAATGATTGGTATTTTGATATTTTTAAATTATAATGAGTCCTTTTATGAGTATCAATGTGTTAACACATCGACTTATAGGTAACAAAACTCAAAAAAAAAAAAAAAAAAGTCTAAAACCAAACCGAGTTGATCAGTGTGTACTTTCATTCGACCACAAAACTGACTCAATTAATTGAACCCCAGTCGATTCCAGATTATTTTTTTATTGTGTTTCAAAGACGATTTTTAATATGAAAATAGAGAGTACCAAATATATATTATCATTTATCATCATTGTATCGTGAAAATGATAGAAAAATTGAAGGGTAAAATATGTTTTTTTATTTATTTAGGTCTCGTTTGAATTGAGAAGCGATCTCAACTCACATCATCTTATCATTACAATTTTCTTAAATTTTCACACAAAATATAATAAACAATTTAAATTTTTTAAATCTCAAAATAATAATAATATTAAAAAATAATATTCTAACAATATTTTATTCAACTTTTAACTTTCATCTCAACTGTTTATCCAAACGGTATCTTAATTGGCTGAAAGAGGAAAAATTAGATCAGAAATGAGTATTGTTGATTAGTTTTTTGAAATTGTGCTAACAAAACTTGAAAATGAATTTAATGATAGTGACTCGGATATAGCTCTTGTTGATGCTGACCATGAGCTAAGCATACAAGAGGCTATAATGATTTATGTAAAGAAGTGGTCAAGCTGAAAAAGCTTAACAAGAAGCTATAAAACAAACTCACAACAGTAGAGAATGAAAAGAACAATATTTCGGAGGCACTAAAACTTTATGAAGTTGAGATATCGAGATTAAAGGTTCAAAATGATGCATTAGACAAAAAATTGAAGAATTCTCAAGAGTGCCAACAAAAATCAGCAACTCAGAAATTGGATGAGATGTTAAGTATTCAAAAGTTCAGTTATGATCGTACTGGATTGGGGACAAAGATCCTCAAGTCTTATCATCTGTTGCCCCCTCTGTATTAAAATTATTTTGAATACTTATTGAATAATATTTATAAAATTTTCTTTTAATAATTTTAAATTAGAATGGTTTAATTGCTAATTTTGAAAAAAATTGAATTAAATAAATTTGGAGACAAAAAATTAGAGGTGCAAATCGCATGGGCGGGGGGCGGGGTCGGACACCTCATCCACCTCACCCCCGCCCAATCCAACGGTACCCATGGCCCATTGGGCCTAAAAACTATTTTTGGACCCAAATAATCACATAATTTAAATTGTAAATTAAAATTTGTAAATATAACCATAATTTAAAAACTACTAACATAGTTTTAAATTTTTTTAGAGTTGTATTCACTTCATTGCATTGCCTTGGCCTCCTAAGCCAACCTTTATATAGTAGGTCAAGGCAATACAATAATATTCTTTAAGCAATGTGAGACTCAAATAAAGGTTGGTCTAGGTCCAGGATTGTAATCGAGCCGAGCCGAGCCAGTCTGGTATTTGGCTTGTCGAGCTCGGCTCAACTCAAAATACTCGAGTTTGAGATTTTTTTTTATTCTTTGTTCGAACTCGACTCGATAAGTAAACTCTTAACTCGAGCTCGTCCCACAAACGAGTTCGAGTCGAGCCGAGTTCGAGCTTGTTTATTTTTTTTAATAAAATTTAATAATTAATAAATTAAATAAAAAAAAAACAAAAAGATCTAATATTAAAGTTATACAACTAACAAGTCGAACCTCTATTGAATTATAAAATTTTAAACAATTTATAAATAATTAATATTTAACTAGTTGATATTTATCCAAAATAACAATATATTATATGCATACATATATTATTAAAACATACACTTAATATGATAGCATATATCTATTTCATATATGGTTCCCACATACTAGTATATGAAATTATTAAATTTTATCGACTAATTATTATATAAATTATAAAATATACCTATGAAGTATATTCACTATATAGACATAAGTAATTAGATTACATATTATATATTTAATTATAAAAGTAATATGTTTATATTATTAGCTAACGCATATATATATGTATATACATTTATATATATGTATATATACATAGGTGTATGCATATATTTATCATTATATGAATGAGTTTTAATCAAGTCGAGCTAACGAGTCAACTCAAACATAAATGAGCGGGCCTTAACGAGCCTTAGTTGAGTCGAGTCGAGTCGAGTTTTATCGGGTATGTGTCATTTACAAATCGAGTTGGTATTTGATTTCACGAACAAATTTTTTTTTTCACGAGTCAAGTTCGATTCGAGTTTAACCGAGCGAGTACCGAGCAAGCTATCGAACAGACTGGTTCATTTACAGCCCTAGTCTAGGAGGTCAAGACAATACAATGAAGTGAATACAACTCTAATAAATTGTATAAAAATATATATAATTTATTTATATAAAGATTTAATATGTATAAATAAATACTTATACAAGTCCCAGCGGGGGGCAGGGCAAGGCCTCGGTAGGGTCAGGCTGCCCTCCACCCTCACTGGGATTTCTTCCTGCGAGGCAGGGGTGGATGGGGTCGAGGTTGCGGGATTTCTTGATATCCTTTGCTCTATGGTTTCACATCTATAAAAGATCAACAACACCCTCCACTCCTATTACAGTCTTTTCTCAAGGCTCAAAAGTCTAAAGGCCTGTCAAAACGAAGTTACAAGACTTCATATATATAGTAACGTTGCAAGAACAAGTACAAAAGAATGAAAAAGAGAGAGACTGCAAAGCCTTTGGCGATGCTGCAAAGTATTGAGATTTGAGAGAGGGAGAGAGAGAGAGAGCCCACAATTTCAAATTCGAATGGTAGCTTTTTGGTGGGAGTTGATCCACGTAGGATTTGCATATGAATGGAACCGCAAGTGGCCCCCACCTGTTTAGGCCTTTACTTTACAGAGACCAGACAGTAAAATCCAACAAAGATTCAAATCCAACCCGGTCCGCTCCTACTCGGTTCCCTACGCATGGGCCGCTCGATATCTCTTCCCCACTGTCGAGTCTCCCAATTACTGAATTTACCAGAATGTCCTTATCTAGGTTAATTTTGTTGCAGGTCTCAACCATAATATTAATTTATTTATATTAATATTAATGGATGATCGAAAAAGTCTGGTATGGTTTTGACTGTACAACAAATTTTGGGACAGGTAGAGGTTGGTGGACCTGATGATGTATTCGTGTGCAGAGTTCTCAATTTTAACCTTTTCATTGGTAGATCTTGAAAGCAACGAGGCATTGTGATTAAGCAAGAGACTGAGATGAAACATGCGAATCATCATGTGAACAATTTGAGCAACGTGATGTCATTCAATAGGAAAATTTTAAACACCATATTATCTTTTTATTTTTATCACATACACTATGTTGTAAGATATGACACATGATTTATTACCATTAAAATCAATCTCAATCTCACTTTCATCTTATATACTATGTAAGATAAATCTTAATTAAAAATCTTAATTAAGATTATTAGCAGATAAATCTTAATTAAGAGTTGGGTTGGACTGGTTCAAATCTCATTAAGAATCTACTAAAAACTCGCAGCAAACTCTTATAAAGTCGGATCATCAAATTAGATCGCGGCATAAAGAACCAAACTCAAAGTCTAATTGTGTATTGGATGATGAAAGTGTTTCATCTCATCATTATAATTTTCTTAAATTTCTATATAAAATATAATAAACAATTTAATTTTTTCAAATTTTAAGATAATAATAATATTAAAAAATAATATTCTAACAATATTTTATTTAACTTTTAATTTTCATCTCATCTAATCATCCAAACCGCAACTTAATTGCTTGAAAGAATTTGGTGGAGTTGTCCATGCCTTTATTCTCTGTATCCTAGAAAAGAAAATAAAAACGAATGTCTGCAAAAACTAGGTTGTTGAAGTATAGGTAGAGGAAGAAGGAGGTGGGCAACTAGAATAGAGGAGTGAAGGATACACGGGCGTCTAGATTAGAGTGACATGCAGTGGCTGTTGGCGATCGAGTGGACCAGTACGATAGATCATATATGTATGTTTTAATTTCCATATAAAAAAGAGTGAAATAAACAAAAATAAGAGATCAAAAGATAATAAAATTACTGAAAAATGAGTTGAAGGCCTGTATCCGGTATAGACAAGAAACAAAAATCTGTCAATAAAGGATCGAAACGCATGGTTTTGGGACCATGCATGCAGCATGGATGTAATAGCTAGAGGTGGTCTGTGGATATTTAATGATATAGGTCGTGTAATATTTATGTGGGAATAGAGATGTACATCTAGGCCCATGCATGAGACAGACATGAAAATACTAATGAAAATTTGGGAAAAGAAAATTAAGGAGAAGACGATAAAAAAAGAAGAAGGGAGGATCAGATATAGAGAATGGTTGTAGGAAAAGAGAAGAGAAGCCCTTCCTCTCTTTTGTAATAATAAACAATCAATTTTTTTATATAACTTTTTATATAATCGTATTTTAAATTACGAGTATTTCTATAAAATAATGTTATTTTTATAAATTATTTTATAGCAATGTTCCTCATTTAAAACATAATTGTATAAAGAGTTATGTAAATAATTTTTAAGTGTATCACTTTTATTTCTGATTAGGAAGAGTCTAAAAGTTAGATAAACGTTTTATTTTTTTCTTAAAAATATTGAGAGAGCATCCAGCTTAGTGTTAACACCACCGTTATAATAAGATGTTAGCATTTTTACCCTAAGGTTCTGTTTGAATGTTAAGAATATCTCAGATCATCTGTGGATAATAGTGAAATTATTTATAAATAATAAGGAAATAATAGTGAATAATAGTGAAGTAGTTTGATAATTAACAATTTTGTTCACAAACATACCCTAAGATTATCTTATCATTACTCAAGCATATAACCCTAACTCTTCATCTCTTACAACAATATTTACTCAATGAATATGTATTTTATTTCTTATTTCAATGAAACCAGCAAAAAGGTTGAAAAATACACATTTATGGATATGCATTTTCTGCTTTTGAATTAAGGGGATTATTAGTACTTATAAAAGTCCAAATTAGCATTATCTCATAGTCTTAATTTTTCTTAAAGTTCCAACTATATATTGTTTTAGTTATTGTCTTCTAAAATAATAGAATCTGAGCTTTGGACTAAATAATATCTCCTTTTGCTTTGGTGAAGTGAAAATGACACTTCTGTTGGAAGAATTGGGTCTCATTGTTAATAAATTTATTTCTAATATTAAAAACAAAATGGAATCCAAAGCTTTGCCCCAACTTGCATTCCTAAATCATGCAAGAGATTTTTTTTTTTCTATATCTGTATTTGTTATTATAAAGAGTTTTGCTATACATCAGCTACTATTCATTTCTACACTTCATACCTGACAGTTTATTTTTTCATTAGATGTAGGGTGTGAGATAGTGAATAGTAACTGATGAGAAGAATTATTCTATTATAAAAGATGATTCAAGAGTGATTTTTACAACTTTAAAGATTACTAATTATTGATATATGCCGAATTATTGTTTTCAATTTAATTTAATTTTTTTTGGGTGCAAAAGTTAGTAACTATGAGTCTTTAAACTCATGAGATACGATTAATAAAGTCCTTGTATTAGACAATTGAAGCCATTTATCGTATCTACGATGGTTGCAATTATTTTAACATCAAAGACTGCTAAAGTTGGAGACAAAAGAAGAAATGTTTGGAAAAAAAGTTAGGAAAAGAAGAAGAAAAGCAAAATCAATTTCCCATTAATCACGCGAAAGACAAACAGATAGAAAAAGAAAGGTCATCATTGGAAATATCAAAGTTGTCCTCTCTCCTCACTTCTGCCTATATATGGTATCACAATCATCCTTCCTCCAACGGTCTCCTCCATATATTCGAAATTGCTTTGTTTATTTTCCAAAAGGAAGGATGTCTCGGTCTCCTCCATTTTCCCAAGAAAATGACACTGTTATATCTATTATCAACTCCATGAAAGATGGTCGTGTCCCCTAATTTCCTTTACCAAATGCTATAATTACTTCCAACCTACTTACTTTCCTTGGATTGACATCTTCTTGTGACATAACGCTGTTCTGTTTGCCGAAGAGTAATAATTTCTACAATTGCGTATAATCTTGTGCAGTTCTTTTTTTTTTTTTAAGAGTAAACCGTATCATAAAAATGCATAAAGAAAATATGGTGATATGTATATTTGATATAAAGAGTATCGCTAGATATAGTAGTAAGGTAAAAGGCTCACATATTTATTTATTTTTAAATTAAATCTACTATTAAAAAAATAATTTTTTTCATATGGGTATCAGGTTTATCCACTTTTTAAAAAGAAATATACGAAAATTACGCATCCTAAAATTATAAATATCATTGATCTTATTATAAAAAATGGAGTCTAATAGTAAAAAAAAATGATTTTTTCATGTGAGTATAAGATTTACCTACTTTTTTTTTAAAGAGAATGCATGAGATTTACACTAATATCATTCTTCTTATTTTTTTTTTTTTAAATAACCTCATTCATTGATAACATGATCATTACAAGGATTGAAGACAGTTTGGAGTTTCCTCCATGTCAACTATGTAATCAGTTACATGTAATGCAACATTTCCTAGTTCATGAGCAACTAAATTACCCTCACGATTTATGTGACATATTTTCCACTTCTCATATTGAGTCAATGTTTCTTTCATATCTGAAATTATCATTCCAAAGTAGCTCTGTTGTTGTTTCATCTGATGTACTTCTTTAACAACTGTTTGAGAATCTCCTTCCAAAATTATTCTGTACATACCAAGTTTCAATGCAAATTTTACTGCTCTACGTGCTGTTATGGCCCCTACTAGCTGGAATTGAGTCTTGTATCTCTCTCAAGGTAGCCAAAAAACTGCCATGTTCATCTTTGAAAGTAACACTAATTCCTATTTTACAAACCTTCTTATCAACCGCCACATTTCAATTAATTTTGCAAAAACCTTGAGGTGGACATTCTCACATTATTCTTCTTAAGTTAACATGTGAAGTTTGAGTAGCTTCTCTTTTCGTACTGAGATCTCATCTTGCAGGTGTCTAGCTCTTTTGATTACAGAGTTTGGGTCAATGCAAATATTCTTGAACACTAGTTGATTTCTTCTCCACTATAACGTCCAGAATATTAAAGTTAAGCTCCTGCATTTCATCCATATTAAATTTCTTGAACATATGCTACAACAATTCTTTGAGACTCTTGACTGAGCTCTAACTTTTCTGTATATATATGCGAAATTTACGCAACTAAAATTGGTAATCGTCATAGTCACCTAATCATGATTTACTCTTGGTATTGTATTGATATGTTCATAAATTTAAGCCGTCAAAACTAGATGAGGACTGCCAATCAATCAAGTCAAGCTGGTGGAAGTAGCTATGCTGAGTGAATGATCAAATAAAGTTGAGAAAAAAAAAAAGGTTTCATTGATGTTTGAAGCAAAAAAGACCCTTCCAACGTCCACAGAATAAAGGTCAAAAGTTGCAAAAAGAAAAGTCATGCCTAAATTGTATTTAATTTCATAAAAGCCATAGCTTTGGTAATTAGCCCAGTTTTGGTGTGCTTATGAGCAATTGACTGTGAGTGCCATCCATGTAATTTTCTTGAAATCCAAGGTTCGATAATCTAATTCTTTGAGATAAAAGTAACCCCAGGAAGAAACAAATTCAATTTGAAACGAGTGGCCGTTTGAAGTCCCGAGAGAGAGACTAGAGAGAGTCAGAGAAACAGATTCAGAGTTATAACTTCAAAAACCAAACTTGAATGCAACCCAACAAAATCCATTAAAACAAAACAAACTGAGCCTCAGGGTGGTGATAAACACAGACACGGTTTCAGATAAGAGACTCCACACGGTTGGTTTCTCAGAGTGTGTGTGTGCGAGGAAGATAGATGACAGGGCTCGTGATGATAACCAAGGGAGCGGGGTGTGGTGGTGGTGGTGGTGGTAGGGGAGCAAAGGGTGGAAAGAGCTCCGAGGAAGAGCAAAACCAGCTCTCGCTGGTGGCGTTTCTCGTGGCGGCTCTGAGGAAATCCATGGTTTCTTGTCGTGTTGATCGGGGGGAGGATGTGATGTCCGCCGTTCATAACATGGAAATCGGGTGGCCCACTAATGTTCAGCATATTACTCACGTGACGTTCGACCGTTTCAATGGGTTTCTGGGTCTGCCTGTGGAGTTCGAGGTTGAGATCCCCGGTCGAGTTCCGAGTGCAAGGTATCAACTGCTCTTTTCTTTTTCTTTTTTCCTCTCTTTTTTTTCCTGTTTTCGTTTTCTGGGTGGTCTTGGCTTTGTCCGTTTTTATCTTGTTTTTCTTGGCTGAAAATATGGTTTCATTTTGGAATCTTAGATCTGGTAGAAGTAGGAAGCAAGTTGTTATATTTACTACATTTTGGATCTTGAGGATGGGGCAGAGAGACAGTAAGAGATTTGCATTGGTCCTGAACTTTTAGCTGCACTAGAGTTCAAGTTTTAAAGCCTTCTAGCTGAACAAACCCCAGATTTCACATACATTTAATATGAACTTTTTATCTTTTAGCTTAAAGTGTTTGGAATTTATTTTTTGAGGGTTTTGGATGTGATGATTAGAAGCCTAAAAAACCCCGTTTATTTGTAGAGTAAGTGGAGGAATAGAGAAATGACAAAAGGTTAAGCTTTACCTAATTTATGAGTCTTATTTCATTGCAAATTCTGAAGGCAACAAGCCAGGTAGTTCTACTGAGTCAAGTTCAAGTTATTGTTTAGTGATCTCCTTGTGTCACCAAGTAATAAAGTCCGGCATTCAAATTATAATCTTTTATTCTTTTCATCTAGATCCTGAGCAGGGAACTGTATATGGATATTTGGGTTCGCATTACTCAATGAAATAGAGTCCCAAGTAAATTTAAGAAGATCCGTTGAGTTTATGAGTTGGGTTCGTCCAAGTGTCCCAAACTGTTGTCATCCTCTTGTGGTTCTGACTGAGCTGGTTTTTTTCGGTCATTAGACGATGCCTATTATATTTCCTTAGCCTCAAAATACTAAACCGAAAATACTATTCATGTCTTTTTAATCATCATCCCTTCCCTTTGATGTGGTGACAAACATTCTCTTTTATCAGTTGAAGTTAATCCGAATTCCATGCAGAGTCAGTTACTATCAAGTATGTTGGAATTTATTTTCTTCACTGTTCCATCATTGACCTGTTCACTTTGGATTTTATTTTTCATTACAAAATCTTTCTAGCATCTCAAATTGATTGCCGGTGCTTTTCTTCTCTTAGAAATTTCTCCTCCCTGATGATTGGTTTCTGCGTTTTGTGGATTGTCCTAACTTTTATTTCTAAGATTTTGCAGTGCTAGCGTGTTTGGCGTGTCAGCAGAGTCAATGCAATGCTCTTACGATACAAATGGAAATAGTGTGCCCACCATACTCTTGCTAATGCAAGAGCGCTTGTACTCTCAAGGAGGTCTAAAGGTACTAGTGTTTGATAACTTCTATTAGTTTACTTGCATGTAGTTGCTTGTTTATCATAATCTGGCTAATAAACGAGTTTCCTTGCTGGTTTCTGTAAATGATTTGTTTGTAGGCAGAAGGAATTTTCAGGATAAACCCAGAGAATAGCCAAGAGGAGCGTGTAAGGGATCAGCTGAACCGAGGCATTGTCCCTGAAAACATTGATGTCCATTGCTTGGCAGGACTCATCAAAGCCTGGTTCCGAGAGCTTCCTTCAGGGGTCCTAGATGGACTTTCTCCTGAACAAGTTCTCCAGTGCAACACTGAAGAAGAATCTGTTGAGCTTGTGAAGCAGTTAAAGCCAACTGAGGTTGCATTGCTTAATTGGGCTGTTGATCTTATGGCAGATGTTGTTGAGGAAGAGGAATTCAACAAAATGAATGCCAGAAACATTGCCATGGTTTTTGCTCCTAATATGACTCAGGTACTTGACCATGATCTGGTCAGCATTTTCGAATAACCTTCCTTCCTTGTGGTAGCAAGAAAATCATAACTACTGAGAATCTGTTTTGCTTTTAAAAGTTCAATGTTCTACCAATAATTTTCTGTGGTTAGTATTGCTTTTCATTTTCATTCTGTAAATTTATGTTTCATTTTTTTAGCACCCCCAGGATTAGTCGGGACACTGTTCTTGGACACCCGGTGCCAATAAAAATAAAAATAAAAATTTATGTTTCATTTTTTATTTGTTTAGATGTCTGATCCATTGACGGCTTTAATGCACGCGGTTCAAGTAATGAACTTGCTCAAGACCCTGATTATGAAAACAATAAGAGAACGGGAAGAGTCTGCTACTGGAGAATATTCACCTATGTCATCACGTTCTTCCCATCAGCAAACCTATGAGGATTTTGACAGTCAGCAGGAGATGGATATAAGTTGTGAATTGCAAGCACCTACGTCAGACAATGATGATAATTGCCCTTATAACCACAGCAGCGAAGATGAAGATGAGGTGGAGTTATTAAGTGAGATAGAAGAATGCTTCTTAAGGCAATTGGACGGAAAGAATACCACCACAAATAGTTTCTCAGAAGAACCGTCAAATGATTTACAGTCAGAGCATGCAAGCCCCTCGAGTTGCTTGGGGTTCAATGGGGAGTCTGGTATCAGCAGCGTTTCATTCACGGAAAGCAAAAATGGGAAATCTAGCTCAAGTTCGAGTGATGTGGAAGACTTGGAGACAAGCCTGATTGCTGTGGAAACAAAGTTTGATAAAGAGAGCCCATCAATAGCATGTGCAAGCGCCAATGACGTGGAGATGATTGATAAATCGGTGTCCACTTCACCTATGCCATTGTTGACATCTACATGATCTGCGTGACTTCTTTCATTTTCATAGTGCTTGGTAATATACTTCGTTTGCTCTTGAATTTCTCTCGACAGTCGTGATTGCTCCTGTAAATTATTAATACAGCGTTGGGTGTGAGGCTCTCCTTAAACTGGGGTAGGGAGGGAGTGTTTTGCTTGTGGATTGTCAAAGATTCAGGGTTCAGTTTAGGGCTGAACATGTGTTTGTTCTGTGTACCTCAGTAGTGAACCATTTTCTAACCCTTTAGCATTTTCAGATTGGAATGAATTGTCAGTCAGAAGTCGAGTCCTGTTTCCTTCCACGTCGAACAATTTCAAAGTCTATTGAATTCGTAGGGAACTTTGCTTTGCTTTTAAAATTGGCGTGAAATTCTGCATGTTTTCATATGAAATGTCTTCTTTCCTTTTGTTTTTTTTCTCTTTTTTTTTTTTGCTTGTTTTGGTGGAAGTCAACGTATGCCTGTCTATTTATGCGTATCGCACCATCTATTTATGTCTATTTATGCGTATCGCACCATCTATTTATGTCTATTTATGCGTATCGCACCATCATCACCACCCTTCCTGCTGCTTTTGCATTACATTACCCACCCGTCCCACAAAGTGAGGTTGGCGTCCTTCATGTCGTCCTTCATGTCGTTTTCTCTCGCCTCATCTGATGTCTCTATGATTCTCTCTCTCTCTCTCTCTCTCAATGTAGCTCGTCATTTAATTTTTACAGTCATATCTTTTGTTTATTCATTCAATCGAGTTAGATATCAGAGTATATATAGATTTCTCCAGTACCTGAGAGGGATTGTGATCGGTTTAAATTTTAGAGATAATAGTGGGATCCAAACCAACCATTATCCACTCCCTTTGTAATGGCATATCTTTCAAATCACCCTTTATTTGCGCTCTAATAGTTCCAGCCTTTAATTCTTCACTACATTATTCATTCAGCCACTGTGCTAATCATGCCAAACCCAGCTGCCATTTTCTCACCCGCATGTAATAATACTCCGTTGTCTGGCTCTCTTTTACACCATCTCAAACAACACTGTTGTCACGCACGTTTTCAGCAGATTCCCTTTCTTTCACCTCGTGACAACCTACTCCTAGTCTTTACCCCTCTCCCCCTCCCTCCTACCCCAAATAAATTAAAAGAGAGAAAAAATTGATGGGCACCAAATGAATGTGAGTTGATCTGCTAATTACAGAGCTGGGAATAGTTGGTCTCGATTGAACAAGAACAAGAACAATAACAAGACAACTCCTTTGCCATTTTGGGATCCATTGCAAAACAAACAATAAATCAGCATAGCATGCTGTGAATAAACCATATCTAAGAATGTTAGATGACAATTCATGTTATCGTATCTAACTATCTATTGGCACAAGTTATGTACAATTGTAATAAAACCTAATCTAGATCAACAAACCACCACCGCCCCCTACCTGTCCTAGCTGTTTCTCCTTAAAAACCCACCAAGAGCTAGATAGAGAGAGAGAGAGAGAGAGAGAGAGAGAGTGAGAGAAGAAAGAATACCATGAACTAGACGTACGAATAAAGACTGGAAAAAAGACTCGGGAAAACGAAACTCAAGACTTAAGAAGCCAAGCATGACTCCCAGAACCTCCTGCTCTTCTCCGCCTCTGTCATCAACTGATCTTTCCTTGAATCGACGGAAGCACCCGATTTCTGGTGGCCTGTTGGATTCCAATTATGTTCACTATTCCATGTTTGGTAGCTATGGCCCTCCTCTTCCTCCACCTCCTCCTCCTCATCATGTCCACCGTCGTCGTCTTCGTCGTCAGATGATTCATGAAGAACAAATGGTTGAGGATCACAATCATCGAACTCGTTATCTCTAGGAACATCGGACAAATCATAGCTACACGATTCTGCATCATCGTCGGCCATGGCAATGTCGACGTGGCCAACATCACCTTCGGCGGCGGGATCACAATTATCTTGGGAGTCCCCGGTGGCTTCAAAGAGAAAGAAAGAAGAGACATCCACAAGATGATTTCTGACGTCCATAATGTTTAGGAAAGAAAAGAAAGCATGGGTTGGTACCCCCAAAAAAACTGGTGCTCCTCCCTCCTATACATACATACACAAAAGACAGACACAGACACAGACACTTACCAACAGGAAAACTGAAGTGAGAGGACGTGGGTTGTCTTGTTTGACACTATGGGCTTCGCTTCTTCTAGTTCTAACTTAATTCAAAGGCTCCTCCATACAGGAGAAAGTAACTGGTTGAAAGCATCTGGCAGAAATCTTTTCTAGAAGGACCAAAAAAAACTGAAGGCATGCTAAAAATAATCCAGCACGCCCTTCTAGAAGCAAAAGGAAAGCAAAATCATTTATATCGATGGACCACCGAAACCATCTAGAAGGAAAACCTCGATTCCCCACCCTCCCCCAATACACGCGTCGGGCACACGTGTTTTTGGTGGGTGGGGGCAAACCATATTTGCTTTTGCTTTGTTTTGTTGTGCTGCACTGGGTTCAGTTTGGTGTTGTAGAACGAACTCGAAGTTAAAAGAATAGATGAAAACAAACATGTGCAACAGTGCAACTTAAAAGATACAGCGTGGATAAAGGGAATACGGTGCGGTGGGATTGGAGGTTTCTGTTTGTTAGTGGTTTATTTAGATTACATCTTATAATACCCCTGTTCTCATTCATACATTTTATGTAAGTTTCTCCGACATATCAAATATATATATATATATATATATATATATATATATATATTGTTAGAAAGAGAACCAAAAAAAAAAAACTGGACCAATCAAAAAAGGACAACTGATTCTTGAAGAACCAAGGTGATGGAATACCATTCTTGTACAAACACTTTTTTTCTCAAGAAACAGCCAATGAGATTGAAAAGATCCCTATTGCCCAATTCAATTTTTTTAATATCAGGGACAGCCTGAAATGGGTACATCATTCTTTAGGAAAATTCTCGATTAAATCTGCATATGCGGCTATAGTTCCCCAGAATAATATTGAAGTGGTGGAAAATGACCAGAGTACTTGGAAAAAAATGTGGTCCATGAAACTGCAAGATAGACTAAAGCTCTTATTCTGGAAAACTTTCAATAACATTCTGCCAACAAGAGCCCTCTTGAAAAACTGTCTTTCTCTTTCTGAAGAATAATCTCAATGTCCTATTTGTAATTCAGTAGAAAAATCTATCACATTTTCATTGAACGCCCTTACTCTAGAATTCTTTGAAGACAATCTTTCTGGCCTCTAAATATCTCCTCTATTGCTCAAAGTCTCCAAGAATGGATTAGGTGTATATTGGATCCGACCCTTAAACTCCAAATTCTGAATTTTCAGGTCCATAAATTTCAAATTTTTGTTGTGATTGCCATGGATAACTTATGATTCTATAGAAATCAAATTGTGCATGAGTCTCATCATCTTTCTATAGAACAATTTGTTAGTAAAGTTGAACGATCATACAAAATGACCATTGTAATGCATGGGTTTTAAAAGAAAAAATTAATATTCTAGAAAGAAATTGGAACATTCCACCGGCTGGAAAAGTTTTAATTAATTTTGATGTGGCTGTAAAACCAAATGGAAGTACACCAGTTGCGATATGTAGATCACATAATGGAGATATCATTTTCATTGTGGCCGACCACCTTGAGAGTTGCAACCCAAATCTAGGAGAAGCAATGGCAGCTTTTATGAGAGTAGAAACACTTTCCAGACAGATGAAGAGCATTATAATAGAAGGGGATTCTCAGAGAACAATATCAGCATTAACAGAGCTAAATCATATTCAAGATTGGATAGCAAAATGAGTCATAAGAGACACAAGAATAATGTTGGACAAGTTTGAAGATTGGGAAGCCAAGAAAATACATCGATCTCTAAATCGATGCTCGCATGATATTACACAATAGGCAGCATCCAGTAGAATTATTGGAAGCATCCCTCTAATTAAAATTCCTCAATGCTTGTTGGATTTTCATAGTGGGAAAGATCCATAAGTTGTAATATCTTAATTTTAATTATTTATGTCTTTACTTCTATGTTTGATATGTCCGTAAGATAGTAATAGTATATCTATTTATTAATGCAAGTTATTTTCCTGAGGAATTAAAAAAAAAAAAAAAAAAAGAACAACTCTAGGGGCCGCCTAGCGTGTACTGCTGGGCGTGCCCATTTGAATTTTTTTCTTTTTCTTTTAAATATTTTTTTAAATATATTTAATCATTTAAAAAAATACATATATTTACTAGTAATCATTTTTTTAACCATTAAAAAAATTTAAATACATGAACGGTCAAATTAAAATGACAAAATAAGGAAGCTATTTAGCATTTTCTATTAAAAAATCTCTGCTTTAATTTATATTATTATTATAACAACTTTATTAATCATCATTTTTAACATCATTTTCTCAATATCTTTTGATATAATATTAAATAATTGGTTTACAAGTAAAATATAATAAATAATTTACAATTAATTTTTTTTTTTTTTTTAATTTTTTAGTTGGGAAATGGAAATTTCAAACTCCAAATCTTCATTTTAAAAGTTGAGAATTATGACAATCAGGTTAGAGGCCATTAACAATAATCTCCAATTATTAAATACAACATCATAAAATAATAGTAAAAGATACGACGGGCAGCTAGTTGAGAAAGGGATAGTAGCTAAAGGAATTATTATTATTCACTTTAAAAAAAGGGGAAAAGCGAGTTCATTAAAGGGCGTCTATATAGAGTATTTATGTATTTTCAAGCCCTTAAACGTTGCGGGGGGTAGATCATTTACCAAACTTTAAATAATTAAAGGCTGCATGCGGAACGTTTGAACAGGGAAACGGCGGTCCATTATTTATCTTCTTGTTATTAAATATTTCATTTAAACGATTGAAACGTGCGTTAAGTACACAGCTTCCTAACATCAAAAAGAATAAAAACCCAAGAGAAATCTTCAACCAAAAAATTATGTTAGGGGGGGGGTGGGGTTAGGCTGAAGTAAAATTCAATTCTCCAAAATATACCCACCATTACTTTTAACAGCAGCTTGATTTTTGTGAATAAAATTCAATTCTCCTATGTCTATCCACTTCTACCCTTTTACGTGTATTAAATGTACACGTAACATCATTAGGACCCGTATCACGTAACCATCTGATTACAGCAGGTCACTCGGTTGGACCGACCACATGTGCTATGCCGGACGTCTCTGATGATGTTCCATCAGACACTATAAGATTGGTGTTCAATAATAATGGTTTCCACAGACAAGTAAACGAGGGAGGGGGCCCATGTCTCTGTTTTCTTATGTACAGCCATACGAGAGCCATCGTTTTTTTCCCTTTTCTTGTTGGTAAACCTTTGGCTCAAAGAGGAAGAAAACGAACTTCCTTCTTCATTCCAGTCATTTAATTCAACACACCAATCAAATCCTTTTTCAAAAGGGTGTCCATGTAGCACTTAATTGATTTGACATCATATCCTAATCCAGCACGAATCTAAGACGGCTTGGTGATAAAGACTAGGCAACTCGCATGAGACTAATCCCCCCAACAATTGATGAATTTGACATCCAAATACCATACTAGCATTAAAATTGGACTGTTTCTGATAGGGAATACGCACCTCGCATAAGAGTTGTAGACTCACCCCCCCGTCGACCCCCTTTTATCTATGCTGTGGCATTCAGCAGCTTCCATGCACGCCAAGTAAATACATGGCCTACAAGAAGGGAAACGAAAAGTTAGTCTAGAACAACCATTTTGCAGTTTTTTTTAGGTTCAAGGTCTGAAACCATTTCTGCATATAAATCATGCTAAAAGAATCCAAAGCATTTATGTACAGTATTTTTTGAGGTGCACTGAATTGAAGTTCAGAGGAGCGAGCTTGCATAATGGCAAACGACAGCCATGCCAATGAGTGAATCATTGGCTATTCACCGTCCTTCGTCAGAAAAGGTTAAACACAAATACAATCTCTTCCCGTTGTGGAAACTTGAAAAAGAAACAAACTCAAAAGCAAGTCTATGAAGACTACGATTTACATGGTAGATCGGACAAATAACAGATACCAAAGCCGTACAGAATTAAGAATTCCCATTGATAGAATATACTGCTGGCGCGTACGGGATGGCCAAACCTGCTTTCACATTTTCCCTGTAAGCAGTACTGATGCCCTCAATTTGATGAGGGGGCCTGACTGATAAATGACCCAGCTGTCTGAAAAATCAAAATTAGTATGAAATAGGGATTTCATTTATTTTCACGCCAAAATCATTTGGCACAGAACAACAATCATATGCTGCATGTTCTGCAATCTACATCATGTTTAACCTTTTCTAATATTGGATATTATAACCTCTAGAAAGAATTTCGACAACACAACCAATATATGTGAACTAACGAGTACTAAAACTAGGGAGTATCAACAAGTATGTTGAAATCTCTCCAGAAGGTTGGAGGAAAAGCCAATGGGTTTCAGGTCAAATTACCACCCAAAACACAGATATATCTTGTAATCTGAGTAATCCTACTATTCTCCAGCCAAGACGACAAAGTAAGGTAAAGTTCTACTCTTACCAAGACAACAAGTAGCACAATCAAAATATACGTCAGAAGAAGAAAACGAATCTTTATTACCCAAAAAATCATGTTTCTTATGATGAGTCAAGACAACAGAATTAGGGTGACCCAATTTCTTATGTAAGACTTCATTATTATTGGCAGTAGCCGTACAAGCAAGAGAAACATTAGGAATAGAAAATTGTAAAAAAAACAAACGTCCCACTTTAGGCCCCTTCGGAATCACCTTCCCCGACACTTGATCCTGCACAAGACAACCACCACGAGAAAAATGAACATCTTAATTATTATCCACCAGTTGTCCAACAAAAATCAAACTGGTAGATAATTCAGGAGAGACAAAAACATTGTGAAATGAAGAACCCAAATTACCAACAACAGTGATAGGAAGAGTACTGTCATCGGCAATCTGAATATGTTGCGTGCCCCCATACTTATGAACACCATGAAGACATGTCACATTACCAGTCATATGATTTGAAGCACCAGAATCAACAATCCAAGAAGAAGTTGAATTAGTACCCATCCCTTGCAGGCCTAAAGTAGTAAAAGCAGACACAATCATTTGTTGTACCATTGCAGGTGTGAGAACAGATGAATCTGGGATTGGCGATTTTGAGGCCGCACCCGACAGTCCTTAATGATATGACCTTCTTTCTTGCAGTAGTTACAAACTTTCTTAGGACAATTGCGGGCAATGTGACCAAACTCCTTGCAACTGAAATACTGCAACTTGTTCCACCCTCTACCTTGTGTTGCATAGGCGACATTAACAGCCTTAGAAGAGACCTTCTCGGGAATCATACCCATTTGCGTGGATAACCACTGTTCTTCACGCAATAAACCTCCCAAACAAATATCTAAAGAAAGAACCGGATTACGGTTCAGTAAGCCGGCCCAGACAGGTTCAAATTCAGGCCGAAGCTTCATCAGAAATTGATCGCATTGACTCTCAGCATGAACCACTTGAAGAGCTACTAGTGCCACCGGGGGGACCTTAGCATGAACAATTGCATAATACTCGCTCCAGAGATTAATAAAACCATAATAAAATTGTTCAATGGTCAAATTACCTTGAATGTAATTGACAATTGCTAATTTCCAACTCCAATTGGAATTTCCGAGCACTGTGGTCTTGGTGATAAATATGATGGAGATAGTCCCACATAGCCTGAGCCGTAGTAAAACAACGAAGATTTTTCACAAGATGGGGCTCAATCGTCCCTAACAGCCAAGAGACCACCTTAGCACCCTTGACCTCCCATTGTACAAGTTCCTTTTCATCAGTGGGAACTTTAGAACCATCAATAAGATTCGATAATTCCTTCCCTTTCAGAAACATTTTAAATTGGAATTCTCACGTAGGAAAATTCTTTCCAGTAAAGCGAACAATAGTATTCTCAACAAACATGATGAAAGCCACGTAAAAAAAACAGCATAAAAAAATTGTAACCTGCCCAGAATCAACGAAACACCAGAGCAGAGATTGCTGACTACCACAGAGACTGCCGACCACCACACAACCACCCACAGAAATTGTCAACTGCCACAAAGACCGCTGACTATCACACAACCACCTACCGGAAACGTCAAAACCTCCCAGCCAACGACAGAAGCGTCGAGCACCACACAAAGCTCCGACAGCTACCAAAAAAAATTGAACCCACACGTTTAATCACCACAGAAAACGCCGAATCCCAACCGAAAGCACCAAGAGCAAGAAAAACTTGCGAAAAACAGAGAAGAAAAGAAAATTTTCTCCCGCCGGCAACTCACAAACTTCTCAAGATTAGCGATGAAAATCGCACACCAGTGATTAAGACCATAGAGAGACGGAAATCAGGATAGGACTTTTGATCATGTCAATTGGTCTGAATGCCCTTTATTGAGGGTTTGCATTCATTACATATAGTAGAGAATACATCATTGTCGCCGGATTCTATGCATCTATCTACCACTAATACGCTATACAAGGTAAGTATTTACATCCTAATTGACAGCTATATACAATGTAGCCATAAAGGAAAGTATGACTAAAAATAGTACAAATCTCCCAAATCACATCTTCGTAACAATAGTGACCAAATTGAGACTGATACCATGGTACAAAGTCAAAGCCCATGGAGAAGAAAGAAAAAAAATATGAACAGGAACAATCATCGAGAGCAGCCACATTCATGCGACAAACCAAGGCTTTATTCCCCAGGGTGGGGAAAAAAGATGAGGAAAAAAGATGATGAAAAAAAGAAGGGGCGACTTCTAGTGAAAATAAGGGGCCATCCTTCTCATATCGAGTATGTATATCAACTTGTGAATGTGAAATGAATGAGAGTTAAATGAACAGACAGGATCAAGCACTGATGACCAAAACATGTTAAGGAGTTTCCCGATTCCACAAGTCAACATCCATGCACTCGTACCTCAATATTAAGCATCTGCTAGACTGGCGGAAAGCCATTTCAGGAACAGTTAAAGAAATAAACTTTTAGATGAATTGTATCAAACTTTAGTTGCATTTCACTCTAATTAACAATCAAAGCTCAGATAAGTAAAACATCATCATGGTCGGATTATTTTCCCTATATGCCTTTCTAACTTCCTCGTGAAATTTTAAAAAAAAAAGTCAAAAAGAAAGAGAACTACGGAATAGTTCGAGAAAGATGCATCTAAGCATAATGACAATGCCCGAACAGATGCATCTAAGCATTATGACAGTCCAAGAATTTAGATAGACGTGAGCAATCCTGGAAAGATGGTCTTAGATCATCAGATTGTATGATTACAATAAGCACCTGGTGTTGAGGAGATAAGATATTAGAAACATGCAACTAGAGAGGAAGAAATGGTCAGTTGTATTTAACTTGAACCCCAAATTGATTCATATTTGGCACCTCAAAACCGTAAACCCCCCCCCCCCCCTTCCCCCCAAAAAAAGAGAGAGACAGCATTTATAGGTAGTACGATGAAAATTTAAACTATATATGTTTATATCATAATGACAAGCTTAAAACTACGGCAGATAACCCAAAAGACAAATTGCTCGAGTGCTAAGAGCCTTGGTCTTGGGGTTATGCTCCCAGTGTGCCACCAGGTCTAAGGTTTGAATCCTTGGATACAAACAATTTCTAGAAGCCACATCTCATCAGTGAAAAACCAATGATTTACCCAACCCGTACATGGGTCCAAAGTTCAACTAGGTAAAAAACTTGTAGCATTTGCAGTCTCTGAAGTTCTGTCATAGAAAACACTATAAATAAGCAGACAATGCCCACTCTGTCCAGAGTTCTATATACATTCACCACAGGCATTGTACAGTTAGATCTTAATCTTTTTTTCTTTTTTTGCATTTTATCACCCGGAACCCTGAGAATTAGAATTCACAACTCAATCTAATAGGACCCAGATGCCGTGTTTCAAATATTTTTCCAGCTATACAACAAAGTTCTCCAAATAGTTATTTTACTAAAATTTTGGTATTAACAGCCATCACGTGTAAGTAACATATGATGCCAACCAGCCAAAAAAATGATGCAGCAATGGTCCAAAGGCACATATTTCTAGTTAACTTGCAAAACGCCTCACAGAAGTCCTTACTAAGAAGGTGAAACTACAAGAGACGAATCACTTAATGACTAAATCAACCAATTCAGCACCAATCAAGTTCTTTTGTGCTTCTTTGGCCAAGATTTCCTGCTAAAATCTTTTTTTTAGTAAATGATGTGAATCTTAAATCTCAGAATATAAAAGAAGCTACATATCAACAACAATAGTTCCAAATTCAAGCACATTGATATTGGTCTGAATTCTCAAAGACAAACCAGATGAAACTGTTCAAACTAAACTATTACTGAAACTGTTCAACCTAAACTATTAATTCTGCTTCCTTATATTTGTAAGTAGTTCCTCTTCCTTATTTTTAAACTCACTGATTGACTGAAATCATCATAATCATTTTGGGTTGTAGTTCAGCAAAGCAATTTCTAGGCATTCCTCTATCCTATGGCTAGCTATTCGTGAAGAACAACATAAGAAAGATCTTCATATGTTTGGTATCATATCTGAAGGTAAGTGTGTTTAATTCTTCCAACTTTTAGCCTCTGTATATTTGAGCTTATAGTTTTTGCTTGTATTGCAGAGTACGGCCTAAGCTTTTGGTTTTGTAGTTGCTGTTGGCCCTTTTGTTATGTGTAGGACTTTTTGGTGCTAATGATGAGTCCTCTAGTCAGCAAGAGTGCCATTGGGTTTTTTCTTTTTTCCCGGGGGGATGCCATTTGCTGCTGCACTCTCTGTTTTATTCTTTATTCATACTTGTACACTTTGCATTACTTATTAAAAAAATAAACTTGTACACTTTGCTCCTGAAATTACGAAAACCAACACATTGCAGCCTCTTAACTTCCAAAAAGTTGCAGTGTCAGTTTTGGTAGTTTGGAGTGCAAAATATAAAATGTTGGGTGGTTGGGGGGGGGGGGGGGGGGGGGGGGGGGGTGCAAAGAGTTTTTTTCCCAATATTGGCTGCAGCCTAAATCTAAATGAGCAACTTAAGCAGTTAATACAAAGACCAAGCCTGCATACCACCATTCCTATTTCTGACATTGAAAGATAGAAGTTTCGAGAAAGGAACATCACTTGGTAATAATCTGAAAGAGTATGTGGGCTAGACAATAATTCATGATATTGATGCAAAGAAAAAAAGAAAGGATATTCATCATAATGGAAAAAAAACATATCAAAAGATCATTATCTAAACCAGCATAGATAAAATAGAATCTCATGGTTCAAGATGATTTCAGTTATACAATTGGCTAAAATTAAAAGCATTAAACAAGGAAATTATGAGGTTTCGTAAGTCCAAAGGCACAATACCTTCACCAATTTTTTTACCCGAGTGAATGTGAAAGTGCTTCTTTTCAATCTTTTCCCAGTTAATATAAAAATCCTCAAGTCTTGCTTGGTATATCAGATTGGTTAAAGCAAGAAAGCAGCAACAGAGACCTGAGATGCAGAGTCCCCAATATCCTACAACAGCAATATTCATGCTCATAAAAACTCATTAACAAAAGCAAATTACAACCAAAAAACACGCTGACTTCAAAAATAGAAAAATACCTGAACACCAAATGAGCCACTTACAAAACATATATTACGTTTTGAAATGAATGACTGAGAGAAGATTAGCTACTAGCATGTGATGGGGAATAATCAATATTCTTAAGGCAACCATATTTACTATAAGTAAGTTGATGAAGATAATCAAACATATATTTGATAAAACCCTAAATTCAATTGCAAGCTAACTGGCTTTGGGTTACAAAAGCATGTCATGAACCCAGATGGACATGGCCACATGGGCATACGCCTCCACCAGATGAAACATGGACAAATGGTTTAATTAACTTGCCTTTTGAAACACCCATCTCCATAAAAATCTAAGGGCAAATGCTAAATATCTGCAATTTCACAGGCATGTCACACTACACACACAGTAACTACAATGACTTACATAGAGGAAAAAGTGCAGAATTAGAGCACAATGCACTGTGGGCCTTCAATAAAGAGGAACTAGAAACTTGGTATTTAACTTCAAACAGGATAGTTTACACCTGTAAATACTTTTTTCGGAAGAGTAATAAAAATCTTACCTGTCAATATTACACTGATGAGAAAACGAAGAATATATAATGACGCATAGTTGATGTAGCTGTGTAAAAGGCAAAAAAAAAAAAAAAAATGAAGCAAAAAATCATTTTGTCATGGATGTTTCCACGAAATTATACAGCTAACAGATGTTCTCTGAGAAAAATCAATAAATTAATAATTAATGTCTAAATGAACTTCCATGATACATAAATTACATATTGTACTGGCACAGAATGGGCCATGAATTACAAGTTTCTGGGGTTTCAGTCCCATGAGGCAATTACAAGTAGGATGGAGCACCGAATATAACCACAGATTATCTTGTCCACTCCAAATGATGATGCTGTCGTGGTACCAATATGACCTGGTTGAATGCGACCACATATAAACAAGAATTCTGCTCTTCCATTACTCACCTTCAGTTCAATATGGTTTAATCTCTTTATTATCTCTCTTAAGCTGAACCTTTAATTTTTTACCACCTAATTGGAATCCATTCATCACGGTAATGGCAGATTGAGCAGCCTCAGGTGAGTCATAGCTGACAAACCCTGAAAATGGTGAATGAAAATTTTTTGGGGGTAAGTAAATAGTGAATGATTAGAGACAAATCTCAGAAGAACTTAAGTCAGATTGAAAGTTAACTAGGTAATGTGATCACCAAAACATTTGCTAACACCAGTTGCTTTGTCGATAAAAACCTTAGCACTCAAGACACTACCATACGCCTGAAAAGCATTGGCAAGCTCTTGATCTCCAAAATCTTGAGGTATGTGATAAATAAATAGATTGGCGCCAGGTGGACCTAAGTAAGAGGAGATAAAATACTTAATAACACCACCCAGACTTCCCCCAAAAGAAAGCATCAAATAAAAAAGCAGGAAAAATAACAAGAACAATATATAGATAACAACCTTCAACCTGACCCCCAGAACTTTTACCAGTGTTCGAAGATGCCGTGGGATTACTGTTCATAACAGCAGGTGGCACTGACCCAAGTGAAGCACTTAGAGGCCGATGACTCATCATTCCACCAGGATATGCCACGTGATGCTGAAGACCCGGTATCCCATGATAAGCAGAGCCCACATAACTTGCAGGAGGCATAGCATAATTTCTAGGGGCCATATTGGTGCCAAGTTCAGGCGTAACTCCACGCAAGGCATTTCCTTGGTTTATTGTGGGAATGATATTATGAAATCCAGAATGATTCTGCATTGGTGGCAGGCGGTATTGCATAAGTCCATAAGTTCCAGGAGCCTATAGAAAGAAGAGATGATCGTTACATTCTGAACGCACAAAGATAGTAGATCAAAAGTCAAAACAGTGTGAATGGCAACCATACAAGAACGTAACAATTTCTTGAATGGCAAGATAGTGCGATAATGGAGCATGGTTAGAAAGTGCTAACAGGTTTTTATGCCCACAAGTTCCAGCATATTACCTTATTAGCACATACATGACAGTGAGACTCACCTGATAGCCATATCCATTATATGGAGGAACATAACCCATTGGCAAAGTTCCAAACAATGAAGGATGTTGTGAATCAGTATTTAGCACATTAGAAGCTTGAGATTGAGCTTTCTGAGCCCTCCGAGCTTGCCTTTCTTTTTCAGTATCTGCCCATTTGACAACCAAAGGCACACTTGATCCCTAATATAGGAGAAGTTGAAGATCAGATTTGCAGCAACCACAAAATAGCCCAACTACCTGGGAAAAACTAAGAACAATAGACAAGATGGTTCTAAATGAATGGCCACCAGAATTTTTATAATATCACGAACCTCCATTTTATGCTTTCCATTGATAGCCTCCAAAGCTGCGATTGCTTGCTCTTTCGTCTCATACTTTAAAAATGCACAACCTACATTGTGAAAAGACATGCAGAACAACCAATGAATAGGCTGAGAACTGTAGGAGTTAAGATTTATGCGGCTTACAAGCAACCAATCAAGAAGAAAATCCAAGATTATGAAACTAGTACCTTTACTAGTTTGCTGAGAACCTCTTAATATCTGCAAGTCTTTTATAGTTCCATATTCAGAAAAGAGATCAGAAACTTCAGCTTCCAAAACATTCTTTGGAAGCATGCCAACAAAGAGCTTGTGCTCTGGATAGCAGGGACAGCGAAAATTTTTTTATGTAAATAACATATGATGTACAAAGACTTCATGAAGGAGAAAAGAAAAGCATCAGGCAAGGAAGGAGAACCAAAGCAGCAACAATTCATAGTAACCATCTTAAGTACAAAATGCATAATTAAAATGGTGAATATTACACCTAGTCTTTCCAACTCGCCATCTGCATACTTCACTTGCAACGGGCTAGATGCCTGAATTAGACAGAGATAAGGACACTTTACAATCTGGGTGAGAAAAACAAGAGCATATCATACAGTAATATGAAAGAGATTATACAATAAGTACATTAGACTCTGGGGCAAAAGAATTAAGGTGCCAAGTACTCGAGTACAAACTTACTATCTGTCCTTTTTAATACTTTTGACTAACTTGATTTGCATGGATGAATCACTACAGATCATATCACAATTGCTATACAGGCAAAGGCAAGAGCCCAAATGAGAAGCTTGCCTGGGCAATCACTTGAAGGTCCAGCAAGGCCTACATAGGGCTCCGCCAGTCACTTTAATACCTAGGTCAGAAAATTGCCAAAGTTGCATAAGCACACATTTTTAACAACACTGGTCCATATATCAATCTGCTAGCCATGTTCTTGGTGCACATATCGTACCAAAAGATAAATTACGCATGATGTGAGCATAAATAAACTCTACCACAGCACTGTAATCAATCTCAGGCTGATTGGCATTCTCCTTACATGCCTTTAACCTTATCTAATTTTCTGTTCATTATTTCACAACCAAAAAAGGAAAATGGTTGTTCATTTCTTGGGATAATGCAAGTAGACAATGGTTTTTCAACGTCCATTATCTCCCACTAATCAACATAAACTAATCTCAAGGCACAATACTTGGCCAATTTCTCATTTGGTGTCATTTGTCTTGCTACTCTGCCACAAGTTGGATTTAATTGACTTATTTTTAGTTTTTTTTATTGGCACCGGGTGTCCACGAACAGCATCCCGACTAATCCCAGGGGTGCACAGGCGAATTGACTTATTTTTAATCAAACAAGAATCTATCCAAGTATTTACTGGATGAAATCGAGTCACAGCAATTAAAGTCCATATGCTACACCTTATACAAGCAACAATGCATTTGCGTGTACATGTTGCACACCCACACTGTAGCCATTTATGATACAGTAAATCTACCAAAGGAGACGACTTAAGCCGTTGTTTCTAAATTGAATGTCGAAACCTGGTTATCAATTGCTATAAATGGTCATTATTTAATTACTGCTAACTTTTTCCGCCAAACATTAACCAAAATATACAGCATTGTTTCAATAAATGGTGAAGTCTTTTACCACTTGTAGGTCGTCAGGTCAAGATCAGTGACTTCCCAAAAGAGCTAACTTTCCAGTTTCCAATACAAATATACTTGCAATGTTCAGAATTAATACAAAAGAAGCACACGCACGGAGATCAGAATTGCACTAACCCCAGGGAGAGTTTTCTTGTTGTGACACGCATTGACGGCCTTATCCGCCTCTTGCCTCGACGGACATATTAAGAAGCAACACCCTGGAAGAAAGAGAAAAATAATAGAAAATTAGGGTTCTTAAACGGAGTCTTAACGGTACTCGAGCACAACGAATCTCAACGGAAATCGAACAAATTAGGCAAATCAAACATTCGGAACCAAAGAGGATACTAGAGACAGAGAGGAAGGAAGGAGAATCCAGAATGTGAGTGAGAGGAAGGAGAAAACGAACCACGTGAGGCGCGCGTGGCCTTGTCCTTGATGATGTTGACCTCGTCGACGAGAGCGAACTCCTTAAACATTGCGATGAGCTGAGCCTCGGTCATGTGCTTCGGCACCTGACCTACGAACAGCTTCACGCTCTCCTCGCTGCTCGTGCTTCTCTCTCTCTTCCCCTCCGCCATTAATGCTTACACTGCCTCTCTTTCTCTCTGAGTTCTTGCCTCCCTTCCTCTGTTCAGTGGTTTTCGTGTTTCCGTTTCGGTTTTTATTTTTATTTTTATTTTTCTTTATTCTTCGCAGAGAAAAATGGGGGTTTTCTGGATGGCAGACGTCATTTTTCGGGCTTGGATTTCGCTTGTATCTACGAAAGTGCCATTACAGCTGTTCGAGTTCTGGCTTCCGAGTGCAAGTGAAGTACGCGACAAGCACTCTTGCAAGGCTATTAATGAAAAGTGTTTTATGATATCTTATTTTAAATTTAAATTAGTATTATTTTTAATAAAGTCTATTTTCTGACTAATCATATTGAATAGATGTGTGTATTAGTACGCAGAATCGCTTACAACTATATTTTTCTTTTTATTATTATAATTTTTTAAAATTTTAACATAAAATATAATAAATAATTTATTTTTTTAAAATTTCAATTTAATTTTTTCAATTTAGACTTTAGAGAGACAAACGTAATATAAAAAAAATAATACTAAATATATTTATATTTTTACTTATAATTTTATTTATAAAACTCATTTTATCAATTTTTTTAAATTCAAATTTTAAATTTCATTTTATAATTTTCAACATTGACATATAAAGAAGTAAATTTTTTATAAATTTTTTTTATATACATTTAATATTTTTCATATAAAAATTGAATTTTTCTATTAATTATTTATATACAATACATATTATATTTTTTTAAAATTACTTAAATTCTTATCTCATTTTAATTCACTGTTTCACGTAAACGAAAACAAATCCTTCGCATGTTTCGGTTTAGGGCAGGTTTGGTAACTAAAATAAAACATAAAATTCTCATCTCATCTCATCTCATCATTACACATTTTTCAAATCCTCATACAAAATATAATAAACAATTTAACTTTTTCAAATCTCAATTCAACTTTTTTAAATCCTAATACAATAATAATACTAAAACATAATATTTTAAACACTAAAACAAAACATAAAATTCTCATCTCACTCCTCAAACCTATCCTAAGAAGTGTGCAATGAATTGACAGTAATACCCCTACCTACCTGCTGATTTGTGGTACATAAGACAGCATGTTCATATAATCATATTTAAGGTGTGTCCTAGTTGTATTGTCAAATCATAGGGTTAATAATTGTCTACTTAATAGTATGTGATTGATATATATTTTTTTCAAATTTTAAGAATTGATTGGATGTGATGAATTGAAATTAAAGTTAAAAAATTGAATAAAATATTGTTAGAATATTTTTTTTAATATTTTTTTTTTTTTAGATTTGAAAAAGTTGAATTGTTTATTTTATTTTGTATTGAAAGTTGGAAAAGTTATAATGATTAGATGAGATATTTTCTGTAAACAAACGAGGCCTTAGAATCTATAAATTATAATAGAAAAATTTTATACACAGTCGGTTGTGGAGTCGAGACGCAATCATTTGATAAAGCTGGTCTCACTTTCTCCATTTCTTCCTCCCTCTCTCTCACCTTTCTTTTTCTTTGGCCTTTTTTTTTTCTCTCACCCATAGCAGCCCTTAATATTATCTTCTCCGAGTAGGGTGTAGTTGTTTTTCCTCTATTTTCAGGTTTTTGATGTAATTTTCTCCGATCTTCTTTTTCCGTTCAAGAATCTATATTCTTTTTCTGTTCAATAATCTATTTTCCCCGATTACGCACACCGCATTTTTTCTCTCACCCACAATGCCGCCTTACTCCATTGCCGATGACTGAGGATCTTGCACACTTTTCATTTCAAACAAGCCCTTTCTATATCGATGTGGATGATGAGAAGGCTAAGATTACCAATGAAGGGTTGCAGCAAGGCTATTGTATCGTCTCCAGTGTCAAGAGATTTATTCTTAAAGAGTAATTTGTCAAAAAAAAAAAAGTAATGGTCTTCTTCTCTTCATCTAATTCAGTCAAATTCCATTATAAACTTCTGAGACACATTAAGCGATTGAACTGAACATTCCAAGTGTACAGAAACTAAGCTGTGTGAACTAAATTTTGGTGTTAAAAAGAAAGGTGTAGTTCGTATTTTCTTTTATAAAAGAAAATTGAAATTTCCTTATTAGATTATGGAGGTTGTGTGGGGCAAGCTCTGCTTCTTGTCATTTTTCTTTAAAGATCTACCCACGAACAGGAGTTGAAAATGCCGCCCAACATCAGCAAGATTTACCCACAAATAGAAATGGATGAGAGACCCAACACCGAAGATCTACCCACAAAGATCCAGACTTTCTTCTAGATTCCATTCATTTCCAACAATTCTTCTGCAGTTCTTCTAAACCCACAAAAATGAAGACCCACTATTTCTTTATTTTCGTCTATTTTTTTTAATATCTTAACTGACGTGGCCAGTCGATTTCCCAACGCTTGCGCGTCCCAACTGTCTGTAGAAGAATTGATTATAATATATTCGACTATGAGTAATTAGATTATAAATTAAGCAACACATTTCACTTAAAATCATACCATTTGATTTATAATATTTATATTTTAAAATTTATATTCTAAATCAAATTATATTATATGTAAATATTTTATTAAATGTGTTTTACACACAAGCTCAAGAGTCAAATTTTTATTTGTTTTTTAAGAGAGAATAATAGAATCATTTTTTAAAACTCAAAGAAAAAAAATCCCAAAAAAACCCCAATTTGTATTGGGACAAGTTGCTATCCAGCAGTGATGGAGATATTCAGAAAATCTGGAATCACATGACTTGTGATTTAGGATGCTAATTATGGTAATAAATTTCAATGAAAGCAACAAAATCCAATCATAACTGTGCTTAACTGGTAGAATTGGTGTCCCCAACTTAAGTTCTTGTCAAAAACAAGCTTTCCCTTTCTCAATTTAACTCAAAAGGGTTGTCATATCTTTAAGCTTTGCTTTATTTGGTCATGGCTTAGTCACGGCATGCACTGCTTCAAAAAAGGAGGACATCCCATTCATCTTTTGGCTTTTATAACTCATTTCCTCTTTGGTTCACTTTATATGGAAAGGATGTTGCATATATATGG
Organism: Juglans mandshurica; assembly: GCA_022457165.1. Lineage (NCBI taxonomy): Eukaryota > Viridiplantae > Streptophyta > Magnoliopsida > Fagales > Juglandaceae > Juglans > Juglans mandshurica. Next base: position 24,020,705 of record CM039623.1, read on the forward strand.
ATGCATATTCTTTGTAATTTATACTCAAATTTGGATGCAGGAGGATCTGAGTCAGATGATGCTGAGTTGTCAGATTGCATGTTGATTGCGTTGAAATACCTAGAGGTGGCAGATCAGTACAAAGAGGATAGAAAATCGTGATCTTTCCTTGATTGTAGCAGTTTTAGGCACATTTCAGTATTTTGGACATAACTTTGGCTACGGGTATCAAAATTGCGCATATGACCTCAATTCGGAAAGCTCTTTTCGGTGCGCACGTCGTGGGAACCCAGCTATGCTCAGTGTGCATCATTTTCGAAACCAAATTCCACTATTTTCTCCTCCGATTTTCTATTTTTAGTTATTTGTTTTATTTTATGGTAATATTTCATTTATTGTTTTGGAAGTGATTCTAAACTCGATTTTGATCAAATTTTTTGCAAATTACTTCTTTATTTACGTATTTAATTTTGGCATGATTATTGAGATTTTACTATTTTTGGTGAAATTCCAATATAGTCGATTTTCAGTTATTACAGCCCGGCTTGTGGGTTGATTTGGTTATTCTTAAATATTGATAATTTGAATTGAATATCAGAGACGTTTTCTATGTATTTTTTGGCGATTCTCTTGTTTTTTTTTTCTGTGAATTATCTATTGAAACTAGCTAGCAGAATAATCGTTATTCTATCCGATGTCAAATGTGTAGTATAAAACACATGCATATTAAAATTATAGGATGTAAATTTTATAAATGAGTTAGTCTACATACAGTCTCCAAATTGGGGGCTGCTCATGCAAGTTCATATAGTTATGTTTTAAAAAAAAATTAAAATTGTAATAATATCATTTTTAAAAGAGTAATGCTACGTACAGTCCCCAAATGGGGACTGCTCATGCAAGTCTGAATAATTTTATCTTTAAATTTTTTTAAAATTACAATAATATCCCTATCAAATTACGATAATTTTTATTTAATGAAATATACCAATGGGTCTGTACACAGTCCTCATTTGGAGATTGTAAATATAATTTTTCTTTTTAAAATGATGCTTTTTTCCCTTTTACTGTCATTCATCAATGAGACTGTACATACAATCCCCCACTCAAAACTGCAAATAGAATTTATCTTTATAAAAAGGTAAGAGTAATGAGATTCATAATCCCAACAAGTTTATTCTAAATTCTAAAACATAAAATGGGAGAGAGATAAACATATAAAATGAGTCTTACACGAAAAAAATTTATTAAACAACATTAAATACTCAATAAATGATGTAAAATACGCTTTATATTTCTATATTTTTGTCACTCTAAGCCTACGTTGCACTCATAAATCGCATTAGTTACTCAATAAATATCGTGAAATACGTATCGTTGTGTTTATATATCCTAAAATCCAAACAAAAATATTATTTATCTAATTAGATTGTAAAATATGGTATACATGATAACTATAAAAAAGGGTTAAAAGCTACCCATATACTTGCCACTAGAAAACTCATGCTGACTATAACCACTATAGCCTATAGGTAGAAAAATACCCAAGATCTGGACATGCCCTCTTCATTATGATCAGTTGATTTTTTTTGTTAAACACAAGTAATTACGTGTAAATACGGTTTTCTTTTTTTATATTAATTATTATTTTTTTAAATCAATCTTATTCAAAGATGATAGCTTAAAATCCGAAATAAGATAGACAAAATATATATATATATTTGTTGTCTTCCGTAGTTGACCAACTCTGTCTGGTTCGTGTCATTTTCATGGAATACGGAGATGGTTAGATGGATGATACGGTAAAGGAAGAACGGAAGGGTAGAAGCGTAAATAGAGAGAACGGAGGGGTAGAATAGTAGATAATCGTGAAAACCCAGGCATAAAGATAAGTACGCCAGACTGTCCCCTCCCGCCAAGCTGCTCCTTCTCTCTTCTCTCTTTCGCCTGGTTCGTCTCGACTCTCCACACGCCAAAGCGACAAAACAAAACCACTTGCCGACGTCAGTTCTCTTTCGTAAGAGCATTAATATTGGTTACATGTAAAGTCATATTTGTATAATATAAATTTAAAATTCTCTATATTGACTTATACATATCTAAATATTTAGATACTTATAAATAATATTTATCTAAATTTAGATAACTATTGTTCATCCTATAAATTATATTTTAATTATTATTTCTCTTTCCTCCTACTCTCTCTCACATTCAATAACACAACAAGTATTCACTTGTACATTCATTTTATTATTATAATATATTATATATATATATTTAATATAATATATTTCTCTCTCATTCAATAACACAACAAGCATTCACTTGTACATTCATTTTATTATTATAATATATTATATATATTTTTTCATTTTATTATATTTTTAATATAATATATAAAAAAATTATATTTTTTATTATTGCATTTGTATTATTAATGTTAAATGTATGTACTGGATGCTAATTGTAATATATCTATAAAAAAATTAATTTTAGCAAAAAATTAATAATAATAAAATAATATCTCAAATATGCATAAGCCAATATGAAAATTTTGCTTGAATGACAAAGTGATTATGCAAAAGAGGTAATTTTACATATGTATATGTATAGATTAATGCTAATGCTGTTTATTTTTCCTAAAAACAAATTCTTTAACATATATTATTATGAAAAATTTTATTCCTAAACTTCATACACCACACACCATCTTTTTTATGATTTCTTTAATTTTATTCTCTTATCAAATGTGTGGTATATGGATTATGAGTAAAATAATTCAATTATTTTAAGAATAATAAAACCAAAAAAAACTTTAAAAAAAATTTTAGTGTGTGGTGTATGAGCTTATGAATAGCAATGCTCTATTATTATATAGCAAAGAGATCAGAGACCAAATTAAAGAAGAGATACTACTAATTTTACATAAATGTTTATAAATAGAACCCACATAGTAAAATATTTATATGATATAATTTGATTTGAAATATAAATTTTAAAATTTAAATCTTACAAATCCAATCTGACTATTTAAATGATGTAGATGGTGTATTCTACCTATTGACTTAAGAATATAATAACTCTTTTAAATTTGAATAATTATTTTTTTGTTTTTTTATAAATTTTGTCTGTCGTTATTCGTTTTTTCAATTAGTATGTTAGTTTTTCATTGTATGTTATTTTTTCATTTTCTTTATAATTTTGTTGTTTTAGTTTTTAATTTCATCACTAATTTTGGGTTTCTTTTAAAATGTTTTTTGTTTTTATATGTTTCTCTCTCTTCTTTTTAATCTTATTTAGCTTTCAATTTATTTCTAAGAGTAATATTATAATCTAAGAGTGCAAGCGTCGCACACTTTATTTAAAAAAGTGAGACTTGCTATTAAAAAATAAAATTTTTATGTGAATCACAAGTTTGTTATTTTTTTAAAGGTAGTGCGCAGAGTTTGTAAACTCTAAAATTTATAAAAAAAAATACTATGTGCAGTCACTTTTGTGTATTCTTTGCGCACTCCATTAATATAGTTGGCTGCATTGCTTTTTTTAATATAAAATAATTGGTTTGGCAAATCACATCAATAGAATACGTAAAAAATATGTAAAAGTGACTATATGTAGCAGAACTCAAAATCTATTTCCTTGTTTTTTATTTATTTATTAACTTAGAAATGATTTTAGGCTTCATATGATTTTAACTTTTTCAAGGAACTTAATTCCAATTTTCCAGTAGATTAATAATGAAATGCGACTAAGGGTTATTGTTGAAAAAATTTACAAACAAACGAGTGAAATGATAAAATTGAAAACCATAGAATTAAAAAATAATCATGCAAAGCTTAGAATTTTTTTTTTTTTTAAATCTAATCCTAAAGAGAATTGCAAAATCAATTAGATGCAGTACATTAAACTTACCATGTCGAATTATATTCAATTTATCAGATGAATTTCTTGTTATTTTCTTTCTAGGATATGGTTTAATTTTAATAAAACCTCTTTTAAACAACAAAGAGAGGCCGTAATTGCAACTTCCCAGTTCCCATCTTTGAACTCAAACATCTTGTAGAAAAAAAAAATTTATTATTTTAAAGGCAATGTGATTTACAAAAGGTATTTACTATGTATCAGCTATTTACTCTCGCACCCTACTTATAACTTTTTCATAAGGTATAGAGGTATTTTTCATAGGATATGAAGATGTTTTTTATAGAGTGTGGGATGATAAATAGTGACTGATGAGAATAATTTTTTTTTACAAAAATTTAAAAGTTTAAATTGAAAATATTATCTATTTAGATGGTGTTCACATAAATCGTATGACTCAAATCAGTCCCCCCTATGAATTGAAATTATTTGTGAATCGAGGTGACAGTACTAGAATTTATAGGTACGCATATAAAAATAATAATTTCGTATGGAAAACACATTCTTTGGCAAGCAAGGAAGTTTGTCACTGAAACCCTGTTTGTTTCCCAAGAAAACTGTTTCAATAAAGCCTTTCACTGTAAACGCGAATGATAGAGACTTGCATTTATTATGGCATTTCAAGTTACACCATACATTTATACCTAGATCCAAGATGTGTTTTTCCCGTCAAATAAAAAAAAGCCACGTACACAATATCCACTTCGGATATATTGTGCGTGAAATGTGTGGATTGGCACTTGGCAACTACCAATAGCCAGAGAACAATTTAGTGGCACCCTCAAACTTTTGCATGCCATGTTGGAATATCTCTTTTAGGTCAAATTTTAGTGATTGTGACTTGTGTTTTCAAACATTTACACCCCACATTTTATATATTTTAAAATTATATATTATTTTATTCTTTTAAAATAATTGAATTATTTTACTAATCATCCATACACTATATATTTATTATAAAAAAATATATATATAATATATAATATATAAAAATGATAAGTAGAATTATTCTTTCAAAACTGCTATCAGACTGGACTTAAGTCATGCCCAGCTGACTACAAGGCATTGGTTGGAAATTATTGGAGTGAGTTCGAGACCAAAATATGGGAGGTGGTTGTTCGAACCAATGTGGAAGATATAAACAATTAACAAATATAAGAAGAAAATGAAGATTAGAGTATATTTTAAACCAATTGGAATTTTGGAAAAGGTTTAGAGTATATTTTGAAGAAAAAGCAGCAAGTCGTGACTATTTTAGAAAAGTTGGACTACTTTACCGCCCACTCTACTTGACCACAAGTTGGTTTTCAAGTTTTGTTTTTTTCATTTTTCTATTCACATTTTTTAATATTTTTAAATATTTTTAAAAAATAAAAAAATACACCAATAGCCTTAAAATTACTTTCTTAATTACTAAATAAAAATAAAAAATAATTTTATTTATTTATTTATTTTTTACCGAACAGTCAAGTAGAGTGGTACAACTTGGGAGACAAAGTAGTTTTTTCCATTTTAGAATTGGCTGGAATGGTGGACCCTGTTGTGAAAAAAACACAAAAAAACTCCTTCCAAGTCAAATGCTGAGTTAGCTGTACCTAAATCTTTAATCGAGGGAGTCTGGCTTGCAAGTTGTTCCTCAATAGGCTGCCAACTGATCCAGGTCAACACAATAAAGATCTTGATGGACATCTTACCTTAATTTATGGAGAAAAAAAAGACAATATAATAGAAACAGCACCATGGAAATATAGAGAAGCTCAGACATCTTTACTGAATATTCAAAGAAAAGCCACAAATGGTTTTATTAATAGAATCATGCAGTCATACAAGAAGAACATGCATTCTGTTCAACTGGATTTAGCCGACCCCGGGAAAAACGTGTGAACGGCAGGCAAAGAATATTATTACAGTAAAATATGAAAAAATGACCTCAATTGATCATCTTCACGATGGAATGAGGTTCCTGTCACCCCACAACTGAATATGAAAACTTGAAAATTAATCCGGACTTGCTGGCAATGATAGTGGTAGTACAATGCTAGAGATAAAGTAGGGATAGTCAGAAAATGATGGTAGTTGCAAACAGACAACTCCAAGACTAGATTGCGTTCAATCCAGTAAGCGTGCGTAGCTTCTCACAGAGTATAAAGGTAATTGTAGTCTGTGGGCCTAATCTTGCAAATATGGCAAGCCCCCTGATAGAATATAGAGGTTAGCTCTTTAAGTACATAACTGAAAAATACTTGAAAATTCTCAACCTGATAATTTGGTGATTGTAATGTTTCTGGGACAAAAAATTGAGGCATCTGATGTAGTTGTAACATTATAGGTTGCATTTGGGTAGTAAGGTATTTTGAGGTATTCTGTGAATAGTAACGAAAAAGTAATGATAGAGAAGTGAATAGTAGTGAAAAGTAATAATAAAATAATGAATAGTAGTGATGTATTCAAACTTAGTAGTGAAGATATATCTGAAAACTTCATGAAAAAGCTTTGCAATTACTCATAACTGTCATGAATCTTTGAATGTATCAAAGAAGTAAACATGTACGCATAAACTACATGGGTCCATTTTTTAATTAAGACTCACCCCTTGTAAAGACCCCTAGGACCTTCAGTATGCAAAACCTGAAACCATACATCACAAATGCATTAGACAAAAAAGAACAAGCTATACTTTTTCCAAATGAGGGAAAAAAATAGAAGGAATAATTCCCACCAGTATCACTCTATCCAATATTGGCTACAAAGAGCCAATACCATGGAAAATATATAAAATCAAAGCACCAAAAAAAAAAAAAAAAAGAAGAGAAGCAATGCAGAATTTGCAGGTAGAATGCTAAAGACTGCTAAAAACACTTTTTAGCAATATGTATTGGATACTAGAGTTTTTAAACTTTTTTCACAAAAACTCTTCAAATTCAACCCAAACATCTTTAAATCTAAAAAAAATTCATATTTCACAAAAACTCTTCAAATTCAACCCAAACATCTTTAAATCTAAAAAAAATTCATATTTCACAAAAAAAAATCCTTTTATCTAGATCTCTGTGTAAAATAAAAAAGACAAACTAAAACAATTTTCACCAAAACCCAAAAAACAACCCTAAAAAATTATATTAAAACAACTTTTCAAATCTACCTATCCATTTTAAAAAAACCAATACAAAACATATTTAAAAAAAGTTGTCCATATTTTCCTATCTACTTTTAGAATACCAATAAAAAAACACATCTCAAAACTTTTCGAAAACAATTCTCAAACATTGTCAAAGTTTTCATCATCCAAACAAGCCTTAGTTCTCTATAGAGAGCATCATTATGGAAGATGATTATGTGCTGTTTGTTGTGGTGTATATGGAGAAAAAGAAATGACCAAAGGATGGTGGACTGTGAAGGATATCTTTTTTAAAACCCGTTACAATTGGATGGTTGCTCATTTTGGTTTCTATTTCTAGTTCTCATAATTTCTTAGCTCTTTTTTCTTGGTAGGTGTTTCTCACGTACACATCATGTAGCACCAGCATCGGGAAATAAACCCAATGGAACCCTAAATATAAGAGTAAGTCATAGAATTTGTAAAATACCTTCCAGTACCATAATAGTACATTAAGAAAAAGCAATTACTTCAGCTCAAATCGGCCAAAATACTACCAAGAAGTTTTCCTATCCTATTTCAACAATTCATATTCAGGCTACCACACCATTTACAAAGCAAACTTCTTGTAATCACCTCAAGCCCAATATTCTCTTTCAGTAAAATGTTCATGAAATGCCTACTAAAAACCCATGTTCCATTTGGGCTTATACTCTAAAAGGACTAAGCAAAGTTATGGAATTATACGCCAAAATGACTAATCAAATTTACAATTGGAGCCATTTGAAATCATTATAATCTAGAAATTACTTTTTTTTCAGCAAAGTGGGATACCATTTTCTACCCCCTCATTCTAATTCTTGACTGTTACTATCTTCCTCTTAATTCTCCGATGTTCTTGTCAGGCTAATTTCATTGTAGGTGGCACAAATCAAGTCTGAGACTTCTAGCTGGAAATTGACTATGATATCATTTGTAACGGTCCAAGGGAAACCTCCAGCCCAGATATAAAGCTCAAGCCACATCTAGGCTTATATTTTGAAAATGTTTGTCAAGGTTACTAAAGTTAAGAGTGTTTTAGTCCAGATCTACCCCTTTAAAAAGAAACCTGACTGAGATAGGTAGAAAAAAGGCTTGGTGATATTAGTAATCAAAGTTACAAATTCCAAAAATAACAATATCAATCAACATACACACGTAAGGAAGAAATGAAATAAAACATTCAATATAAAATGAAAACGAAAGCCAAAACCTGATATGCACAATGAAATCCAGTTTTGTAGCTCCCAACTTCTTTCGATTCTCGTTGCAGCATGAGACGAGTTTTAATCATGTCCATGGGTGCGGTTATAAAAGTACTCACGGTGCCTGCAACCATACTTGCACTTCAAAAGGTGAAATATACAGTTAGCTATATAAGCTAAATGTTTGAAACAAAGAATTTGCCATACTTGCTATGTAACGACTTAACATTAGGATGAGCTTATAGTTTATACATGCCTCAAGTAGTGTTTAACATCACCGGGCTAGGTTTTTGACTTCATCAATTTTCACTACTTTATGAGCAAATCTGATTAGACGTAATGCATTATAGTATAGATAGTTCATATTTCTGATATACCATTTTTGTTTAATATTCTAGTCTATACACACACACACACACACTTTTTGCAAAATTATTTTCATATCGATGTAAACAATCTTCCTCATCCTGAACTGCCAGATTTTGCAATTTATATGCGGAGTCACAGTTATAAAACATTTTGAACACATTCTAACTCAAATTGCATAATTGGGAAAAAATGAAAGCTAAGAGTGTATACATGAGATGGAGGGGAAATCCTTCTTCAAGAGGTGTTTGACTGATCAAAATCTGCACATATAAGAGCCTTCACTAAACAGAAAAAAGCAAATAAATTAAAAGAAAAACATTATTTTATTACCAATCAAATATAATTACTATTCAGAAACAGTGGAAATTACTTTGAGGATATTGAAACTGAAAAAGATCATGCTAAGAACTTGACCCGCTTGGATTCATCATATGTTGCCAGCTGTGATGCAGTCAAAGCAGCCGCCCTGGACATAGCAGGACCAACTCCCTTCCATAGAGCTCGAATTCCCTCTTCAGAAATAATTCTTTGCAATTCTCCAATTGGTCCTCTTCTCAAGTTTGGATTCATTTGTAGCCGTACCTGTTGACAGGAAACTGCATTTTAAGATCAAATCTCAGAAGAGAAGTCAAAATTCAACTGACAGGATAGCATTACCTTTAGAACCTCAACTGGATTGGTCAGTGCAGTTGCAATGCCACCAGAAAATGCTCCAGATGCAATCTTGACCAAGATATTGGTGGAACCAAAAGCCCAATTGCAAACATTCTTTGAGGGTTCATACAAGCCTAAACGAAGACCACCATAAAGAACTGACCTTGTCAATGCTGGTGCCAGTCCTAGATACATAGACCTTGTTCCTTCATTCTTCAATACTTGAAAAAATAACTTCCCCTGTGCAAATCCATATATAAGAAACCTCTAATCAAATTAATATGATAAACTAGATCAAAATTGCAAAACTACACCACAAAGGTTTGGCAAATACCATTCCCGTCAAAGGACCTCTCTGGCCAACAAGTTGCATTTGCAGCCTAACTTTGAGTACGTCTGCATTTCAGTCTGAGTTCATTAGAAACCACAACCAATAAAATGCCAAGAAAAAAAACAGCAATGCAATGGTTTTCCTTCATAATTTATTGTTTTCTTGTGCTTTTATCTTATATCTTCTTTGGTATTATCTAGAAGTCCTCACTAAATCCAATAGAAAGTCTTGATCTAATGCCACCCTTGCAACCAATTATGTCGGGTCTACTTGTTTGAAGATCCGTAACTCTGTCATTACCTCAAGGTCCTACTGTTCTTGCTAGCATTCATGTCCCAAAAATCAAGAATGGTCGCTAAAAAGATTATTTCACATGAACATCCTAAGAAATTCAAATTGTAACCACTTCCTTTCTTTTACACAAAGATCCCCAGCTAGCAAGATTAAAAGGTCACCATCTTCAAATTTTTACTTGATCCATAAGCTATAAGCTGCAAGGCCAGTAGACAAATAACACCAAATATGCTCAAAATGCAAGAATGAACCTTTAAAACGTGACCTAACAACATAGATGACCTTCTTCAATTCAAGTAGCTTGGAGATAATGTTCTACAAGATTCCCAAAAGTTTGGGGGGATTGTGGCAAGAAAACCATCTGTCTAGCTACTATAGATCATTCACTATTTGCATAGAGCCAGCAAGACAAACTTTATTTTAAATACACAACCTTCTCTAGAATATGGATCCACTTGCAACTTCACCCTTGACCCAGACAGCATCAATACAAAAAACCAAGAACATTCCTCAAGGAAAAAACCTTCATTCTCAGACAACTCGAATCCAAGGTTACCAACAAACACAGTGTTGTCCATTTATCAGTCATCAAAGGGCCGATTGACCATGGTCGTGTTTTGAATCAGGTGCACAATTTATTGCAACAGTTCGATGCATTTGTTAATGTACTTAACAGTCAAGTTCTCGTAGTTGATAAAAATTTTAGAAGCTCCAATATACCCATTAGATCCAACATACAATTGCATTGCATCCCAGACCCCTTTTAAATTTCAATGAAACCACCACAAAAATCCTTTCTTAGACGTCAATCACATTAGCAATCAATGATAGAGAGTACGTAACAATTTCTAAATACCATTCTCTATATCCGAACTTATTAACCATGATGTCTATGAACCACACTCCATTGAGTTTTAATCAACCATTTACTTCACATAAACACCACTAAATCACGCTTACACGATCAAGTACACACACATGTGGAACTTTTTGAAGAAATTCATCGGCCTAACACGTCTTATAAAACTGGTTCTATAAGAGAACATTGTTCATTACTTATAAACATGCCCAAGACCTTGTCCATGTAAGATTATTTCTCAACACCCTCCCTCACGTGCAGACCAGTATTTTTCCTAGTCCTTGTCACGGGGTAAGTAGTGTGGGCCTCAATTTGTCCTGTGGTAGGCTCTAATTCATGGACTTAACTCATCTCATAAAACTGGTTCTACAAGAGAGGATTGTTTATTTCTTATAAACATACCCAAGACTTTGTCTACAGGCAATGTGTGATATTTCTCTACACTTTTTTCAAGTCACGCATATAAAGAAAGCATAGAAAGGGAAGAAGAAGAAGAAGAAACCTAGAGGATGGGTAACACCGGTGGCCACAGCAACTGATAGTCCGCTTGTACCAAAGTGATAGAATAAATAAGACGGCGAGACCATCCAACTTCCCTTCTCAATATTGACTTTCCGAGACCCTGATTTGCTAAATAATTATTCGAGCAAAAATGTATTGAAATGAGGTAAAAAAAAAACCATAATTACATGTCAGCCAAAAAAGTCAAAACATTTCTCGTCATTTTCGTTTGGTTGCCGAGAAAAATGTTGGAAAGACAGCAGCCTCGCTTTTACACGATTGATGATTTGTTTTTTGTTCCTTTTGAGAATAGGACTTTTTTCCCGCGGCTTTTATCGGCGACCAAAACAACGAGTAAGATTGTTAGGTGAGAGGCAGATAGAACCTGGGGTTGAAGATTTCAGGGAACCGGGTTGGTCATCCATTTTCCGATCTCCTGGGTGCTCCAGCTCGCTTCTTGAACCAGAGCATGCGACAGAGTTCGCACCAATTGTATGCTAAAAGTTATACGACGGCGTATTGTATTTTAGATTTTAAAGAGCGATACCACTTCTAAAGTTTCTGGTCCTGAACCAGGTTTTGTATCTTCCGATGTCAAGCCCTCACGTCATGACTCTACTGATTTTGTCATGATCTAAATTACGAAAGTAATTCTACTTATAATTATGAAATCTATAAATATTACGTAATTATTTTAAAAAATATATAATTTATTATTAAAAAATTAATTAATTTTTTTCTTACCAATCTAATAAACGATTACATAGTAATTGTATAATTCATAATTGTAAATATTTTTTTTTAATTTTTAAAATAAAAAATTCTAAAATCCTAAAATATGAATATTAAATTTTTAAATTTTCATACAATCTTTTATTGGGTTAATTTTATTTGAGTAATGATATATGCACAATCTTTTTTACAATTTATATAATCATGTTTTAAAATGAGAATATTTATGTAAAATGAATCAATGATGTTACTTTTACGAATTATTTTTTCAAAATATCCATAGTTTAAAATATAATTATTTAAAAATTATAAAATGATTGTATTTATTTTTCCATTTTATTTACCACCAAAGTTTAAGGTTGTATTTGATTGTTGAATTCAATTCAACTCATCTCAAATCAATTATTGATGATGAGATTCACTATTTTTTTTTAATTTTCTATAAAAAATTAATTTTAATTTGAACCCAACAAATTAAATCCATCTCAACTTAAAAAAAGTAAACCTAAAAAATTTATAAAATATTACTATTTACAATTAAACTTTTGAATGATCTCAACATCTCGTTAGAGCATCCTCAATGAATTAATTAAAAATTAAATCTATTAAGTATTTATCTATTAAAAACCAAAAAAAGATCACAATGGATTAGTTAAATTCAATTTAGTTATAGTTACATTCAAAATAATTTCCAAATTTAAATGTTCTTCTTGATAGGCCAAATTCTTATTTTATGAATTATTTCTCTCTAGCAAACTAACATGTTCAGTTTTTAGAAATATTTGTTGAATGGATGCTCTCTTCAACTGCACGGGTTCATGGATACTCTGTCCAAATTTGATAAAAAAAAATATAGTTGGATTGGAATGAAAGAAATTAGTAAAATATGATAAAATAAAATAAATTAATAATTAAAAAAATTAAATATTTTTTTAATTATTAATTACTTATTGTTATATAATGAATAAATAGATAATGTAATGCAAAAATTTGATGTGAATATCTAAAATCAAATTCATTTTATTATCTTGTTATATAATAAAAAAATAACTATTTCAATGTGAAGATTTATATGAATAGAATAGTAAAAAAATTAAATTCATCTTATATTTATAAAAAATATATTTTAGTTTTAACTAATAAGTGCTGTTGAAGTTGTTTTTTTCATTTCTCATAAATAAAATATCGTTACGTAAGCAATGAATCTTCTCTCCCCTGTACCCTGCAATGAGTCAACGCTCTCATAGACCTACAAGCTTTTCTCTCCTCTAGGGTTTTTGCTCTCCCCTGCACCCTGGGAAACCTGCTCTCCGATCAGTTACGATTAGCTGCACGCGGCCATGCCTCGGTATGGCCTTATTTTTCATCTCTGCTATTCTTACCTCCTTGCGATTTTCTCATGCCTCGGTCGATTTTGCAGGTATTACTGTGATTACTGTGACACCTACTTGACCCACGATTCTGTAAGTCCCTCTGTGTTCCACTTGATTCTTTTTTGTTTTTGTTTTGTTGGGGCGTTTTTTTTTAATATTTGGGGGCTACTGTGCTTGATGTTGAACTTCAATTGGTAATCTTGTATTACGTGTCCGTTCTAAGAGTTTCTAACTCTCTCTCTCTTTGAAAATTTTAAGGTCTAGTGGTACGAAATAGCAAAATGATGCCAATGGGGTTAAATTGTGAAACAAAGAACTTAATGCTTTGTTCTTATAGTCAAGGAAAATGTCGTGGTTTGCAAAAAGTAAAGAAAGAAAATAATGTGGTTCTTATTGAGCTTAGTGTTTAAGGTGACATTATTTTCAGTGGCAGCTTCTCTTAATCAACCGGAATTTTGGTTGGTACCTGTTGTCAACGGAATTTTTGTCAGAATAGGTTTTCTGGAACTTTTCTTTCTTTTTTTTTCTCTCCAGAGCTGACTGTCTCGTTTTTATATTTCAGCCATCTGTAAGAAAGCAACACAATGCAGGTTACAAGCATAAGGTATGTTACATCTCTCTTGCAATGATACTTGTGTGCTGACTGGTTGATGATGCTTACAAAGGATTTAAGAAGAAATCCCAACAATAATCAATAAAATGGTAAAGACGAGAAGATAAGACTAAAGTAGGAACAATTGCTTTGTAGGCTCCAAAGAGTAGAAATCAGAACTCTGAAATTGCTTATTACAAAAGAGTCTTAAGAAATCAGAAATCTGAAATTCCATATATTAGAAAGAAGTCCCGTGCAATAACTTAAAATTTTGCTATTTGTAACAGCCTTTATTAACCATATAACATATCTTGTCACCTTTCCCAGAACAGATAAATCTTAGCTATCAAACTTAATTACTTATCAAAGAAAGATATCAAACTTAATTACTTATCAAAAGAAAGCTATCAAACTTAATTAAAAGTCACGTGATCAATAGATTCATCACTAACTTCTTTTTTTGATAAATGGTAATCATCATTAAATGGCTCTTTAAAGCCCAGCTGCTGAATGCTTCTCATCGGTCACAATCCATACGGTAACTAGCTCTTTTAAGGCCCATAATGGTTACTCTCATTTAAAACAACTCGAATAGAGAGGTTGTTGACTTCTACCTATAAACAAAATAGAGGTTGTTGACTTCTATGTGTACCTAAATGGACATCCCTCTGTTTCAATGAGTGGAATCTTCCTTACAATCCATTGCAGAATTGGCTTCCGCAACTTCAAATTCATTTGCAAGGTTGGTTTTTGGCTTGCATTGTCGAGCATGTTGCTCTTCGACTCTTTTCCCCCATTGTAGACTTGTAGTGCAACCCTTCAATTTAAGCTTCACAAACAACATATTTTTGTCTTCACTTAGCACGCAAAATAAGTCTCCAAACTAGTCCCAATGCAAAAAAAAATCTTCTGCATGCATCTTCCCAAAAGAACCAGCAACTTCTATCTTGATTCTTCTACCACTTAAGTCAAGTACATGCACCAATCTGCCTCGTGCTGCATGATCTATGGTTCCAGCATCATGAAAAAGCTCCTTTATCTTCTATGCCATCGCTCTCATCCTCAAGACCACCTCCCAGTGTGTCCAAAGCCTCACAGTTGCCTTCTAGAATCTCCATACGGGTTTCTCACTGGTTCTTGTCACCGAATAGCTTGTACAGCTTGCAACAAATATTCAAGCATACACCTAATCTCATCCATTTTTGTCTGCTGGCCTTGATTTCATCTACCCTGTGGCCTTCGTAATAAGCACGAATATGGTAAAGAGGAGTAGATGGACTGAACTATGAAGAATAAAATAAACTCTTTCTAGGCCTGAAATTAATCTGTTTTGTTATGACTAATAATTCATCTTTTATCTGAAATTTCATCTATTAGAATCATATACTTTATTAATTCTAGAATCCTAGCTCTTCATCTTTCGTAGCACAAAAAAATCTTAACCAACCAACTCCATAGGCCACATGCTATCCACATGACCTTTAAAAAGAATACTGAAGACAATAGTTTAAAAAAAAATACTGATATAACAATACTTATAAAAAAAATACTGATATAATAATATAACAATGTAACAATAAAAGACTGATCTTGTAATAGCTAATGGGCTGGATAAATAGACTGTGGGCCTTCTTTGATTTGGACTCAGATGCTCTTGCATCACCGTTGATGTAAATTCAGGCAAATGTTCGAACATACTATCAGCAATTTGAGGAACAACAGACCCAAAGCTTGATTGATCAGAGGATTAAAGAACATCTTGGACAAGCTGCCGCATTCCAGCAGGTTGGTGCTGCTTACAATCAACATCTAATGGGTCAGAGGCCCCGGCTTCCTGTTCTACCTACACCTTTAATGCCACAGTTACCTGGAAGTTCACCATTAATCCCAGGGATTAGGCCACCTGTTTTGCCCAGACCAATTCCTGGAGCTCCAGGTAAGTTGGAACATCAGTATATTTTCTTTTTATTGGCACCTCACTTGTTGTCCATGCATTGATTCATGGGTCTGTGCATTTACATATAAACTCTCATATTTTGCAGTGTTTGGCTTTGTATGTGCCTGCTATCCTTTCGTTTAGTTCAAACCGTTATCATTTATCTGAGTTGATGGCTTTGCCACTGCTAGTTGATATTATTGCTCATACATGTTCTCTTCCTTCTATTGATTTTCTGCTGCTGTAGGTCATGCAACTTTCATTAGGTTCCACGTAGTAAATAAATGCTAGATGGATAAGAACATTGGTGATTACCTCATTATGTGTCTGCATGTTTTTCTAAGAAATCACCAAGCCTTAGGGGTTAGCTCTAGTGGTAAGGGCCTTGGTCTTGGTGGTATGCTCCATTCATGTCTAAGGTTTGAATACTCTTGGATGCAAACAATTTCTAAGGCCATTGGACTGGGGGAGTTTCCCCTTGAATTACCCAATGTGCACTTGCATGAAAACTCTTGTCGAGGCCTTGTGCACCCTAGGGATTTGTCAGGGGTTTGTTCTCGGACACCCGGTGCCAATAAAAAAAAAAAAGAAATCACCAGATTTTTCTCAATCAACAAACGTTTTTCTGTCATGGTCTCCCAGGTTGGACACATGCAATACAATTTTGAAGCTAGTTACCTCCATATTTGTGGTTAATGGTTATATCTTCATGCCACCACCTTTGATCCATTTGCAACACACGCACTCTTTTTTTTTTTGTAATTAACGATGTCATATATTCAATATTTCTCTTCCGTTTGGTAGGGTACGGACCTTCTCCAACAATGGCACCTATGATGGCTCCACCTGGTGCTCCTTCCTTACCTGGTCAGCTAAATGCTATTCCAAGGCCAACCACAACAGTTCCTGGAAGCACACCAGCATCTGCTTCCAACGGTGCCCCACCTATGGTCAACCTGCCAGTGTATCACGCCAATCCAGTGGCATCAACAAGTGGAGGCTACGATATTCTCAATGCCAACGCTCAAGCTCCTGAGGCTAACCATTAGGCTTGACAAACTGGTTGGCTTTACTTCTATACCTAATGTCTAAATGAAATGAGGTATTTAATGTAATTCTAACATACAATGGGGTCTATGGGGCATGAAGCATGTTGAAAATTTATCTGATACAAAGAAATGATTAAAATTTTCTGTATGCAGTGCATATAACTCATGTTTACCGATGGATAGGGTGGGGAGGTGCTTGATATTTTTATTAATACCCTTAGAACCAAATGTAGAGGGATTTCTACAGCACTTTGGTCCTAGGTCATTACCAGCACATGGAGTAACTAAGAATGAAGTTTATTCATGTAGTAGAAGTCACTGAACAAAGATAAGTGTGAGGACGAAGATTAAAAGAGGACGGGGTTTTCACATATAAAAAAATTATTGTTGTAGAAGAGGTAGAATGAAGAGAATGAATACAGGAGGGACTCTAAGGCAGCTTCAAATGAAGTTTCCACATTGTTTTGTTTTTCCTTTAGTAACTCTTTCAAACTTTTTCCATCCAGTTACCAGTTAATTCACGGTAACTGCTCCATGTTTATTTACTTGCAAAACATAATTACTCCATATTTTTTAGGCAATTTTTTTTTCTTGTTTTTGTTGTTTTGTTTTGTTTTGACAAGTACAACTAATTTACCTTCTTTTGATCTTTTTCTTTTTCTTGCTAGTTGGTTGTATCCTTTTGCATACTTCTTGAGTACTAAGGTTGCGCCCCCTCTGTCCATTCAATAAATTGCAGTAATTCATTATTTTTCCTTGAGAAAGAAAGTGCATCTGTATGATACCTCGAGTATTATACCCTATATATTTGATTGTGACATCAGTGATATGGTTCTTGACACAGGCAAACAAAGGGAGCCAAGAAATTATCGTGGTGCAATACCTGTATATGGGACTTCATCACTTAACCTCGTGATTCTCACTATGTAATGCCCGTCAAGAGCTTTTCACCTGATGCTGAATGTAGAAATAGGCGTGCAGTCTCATTTTTGTCACATTACAAATATAGTGTTCGCTGCCCGGAATTCTTATCAAATTTAACTCTCTTATTCTGTGGCAGAGATTGTTGCATGAAATATGTATTTGGAAACCAATTTAGAAGCAAGTGCTAGATGAAGGATGAGACAGATAGTTTTCGGCCAATCCATATTATACTAGTGTTTGGATTTGGTTTGCGCTACCTCCCTCTCTCACAATGATTTACTGGCTCACCCTCTTTGTTATTTAGGGATCTACAATAGATTGGAAGAACCAATATAAGCAAGGCTGGGGTTTTTAACTCTCTGAACTTTCATATATATAATACTGCTTTGTCAATTGAAGCGGTTTATTCTGCAACACCTCATTCTCGTAGGCTTAGGGATGTCACGTGCTTACATAAATAAAGCTAGGAAAGATATTTCTAATTTAATAAATCAAATTAAATAAATAATTAAATAAAGTCTGGGACTAAATCGAATTGCTCTAACTAAGCCTGGTCCGTTTGCTAGTACTAATCATCATTCTCACTTGGTGGTTTAAAAACATGAAATAAAATTAAAATGAGTCGAATACTCAGTAAAAAATTTATCATAATGTAAACATAATAAACGTAAGGTTTTCCTAAAATTTTTCATGCTGCGAGCTTAAAATTATGATTTTTCATACTGATGTTTATGCTATGCATGATTGATTTATCTGAATTAACTGACTGATCTGATTTATTTGATTGATCTGATTGATCTTATATTGTACTTGAACTTAAGATAGTTTACGTGTTTTATGCGACATGAGATGCATGACATACATGCTAATATAAATAATTGTTAAGTGTTGAATCTGAACATGATGCAAAATGACATGATCGTGTGCTATGCTGAATGACATATTTGTATATATCATGACATGAATGGTACATAAAAAGTGGCTATCAAGAATTGGCCTTAATAATAATAGTATGACTATGTGTTAATCCTAATTTATGATCAAGCTACTTACATCGCTGCGATGCTACCTAAATTTTTCTTCATAACCCATTACGAATTGTCACTAATGTTTCTATCAAAACGTGTCGTAATATTCTACTTAATTAATACATACCATGGAGAATAATTTAATAAATATTATGTTTCATACAAAATCATTGAATACTAATATCATATAATTAATTAAATAATAATAACATATTTTCATTTTAAATTATAATTTAGTAGAATAATTAGACTTTATATGAGCAGTTAAAATAAGTTGCAGAAATCTTAATTCATAATACAACTTAATTTTTCTAAACATTAATATAATTGTTTGATTTTATAAGAAATCTAATAAATACTAATATCATTTAAATATTCTTAACATATTTCTTTATTTTCTAATTATAACTATAATAGTACAAATTTTATCAAATCTGAACAAATAAACAATGACATTCATTTCATAACTAGACTTAATCACATTTAAAGTATTTAAAATAAATATTAAACTCTTACTATATTACCATTGAAATCTAGTTATAAAAATTTAATACTTAATAACACAATTTAAATCCTTATATAGTTTCTTAAAGAAAATAAGGTTAAAGAAAAATAAAGTTTAATAAACCAAGCCCATGAGAGGATTAAGCCCAGCCCACATAAATGAGACAAGCTTAAACAAATACTTTAAGTTCACAGGAAATGATGAAATTACAGTTTGATAAGTATCACATTGGAAGGGAATTTGTTGTGGGAGATTGGATTTATCTAAAGCTTCAGATTTATAGATATAGTTCATTAGCAATTAGACGAAATTTGAAATTATCACCCAGATTTTTTTGTCCATCCCAAATAATGAACAAGGTTGGTCAAGTGACTTATAAACTCGATCTTCCATCACAGTCCCAATTACATTTTGTGTTCCATGTTTCATGTTTAAAAAAGAAGATGAGACATCATGTATCTCCACTCTCTATACTATAAAGGATGATTCCTCAAATTAAACTCAAGATAACAAAGTTGATTCTTAGGCTAAAATCAAGGTTGTAATAGCTAGGAAATTGAAACCACAAACTCAGTCTAGTTACATAAAATAGACTCTGTATAATGTGAATATATGTTGTACAATCTTGTATATGAAGTGCGTGAAAAGTCTTATTGATTTAGAGCAGTGAAAAATTCTGTCAATATTAAAATTCTATCATGGTATCCACAGAGCCAGCCTCTCACGAGCAATCGATCGATCCCTTCCTTAGAAATCTCTTCTTCCACAGCGCAAACACTCCTCACAAACCCCTCCTCTCCAACCGATATTGCCCCGATTTCTCTCAACATTACTGCTCAATCAATGAGAAACTAACACCATCAACCTTTCCCCAATGGCGTGCCTAATTTGAAGCCCTTCTCATCGGTTATGATCTTCTTGATTATGTCACCGGAGACAACCAATGCCTTACCCATGTTGGCTCATCCACCTTTGCCCTCCAAAAGACCCATTGGGTTCGCTAGGATAAGCTTATCCTCAGTGATATTCTAGCCTTCACTGCCACCACCATCACCCATCTCATATTTATAGCCAAGACATCCCATGAGGCATGGAAAAAACCAAACACCATTTATGCAAGTAAATTGCGAACCAGAGCCGTGCAACTCAAGGAGGAGCTTACATTGATTAAGTGGGGAAATCGCACAATACCGAATTACCTGCACACTGTGAAGGCTCTTGTAGATGAAATTGTCCTCATAGACCACCCCATATTCGATGATGATCTCACTCTCTACATCCTCAATGGTCTAAGTCCCAACTTCCGTGAGATTGCTGCACCCATTAGAGCTCGGGAAAAATCCTTGGCCTTTGAGGAGCTCCATGATCTCCTTGTCGGCCATGAAAGCTACTTGCGTCGTCTTGAAGCCACCACCCAGCAGCTGGTTGCCATAACAAACTACTCCAATTGCCGCTCTAGTTCGAATACTTCGACTGGGAGCCCTTAACAATGAGGGTCTTATAAGTCAAATGGGCCTTCTTGTCCTTCAGGCCCAGCTCACAACAATGATGACCTGAATCGTGATAATATGACACATAACTCCACAAGACGGCCCAATTTGGGCTAGCATCGCTATCAGCCCAAGTGCCAGTTTTGTGATCAACTGGGTCACACTGCAAAAAATTATCCTCGGTTGCACTCTTCTGACGCCACCATGAAATGTGCCTCCACTTCTCATGCCAAGGATAGTAAATGTCTCATTGACTCTACTGCATCTCACAATATTACTAGTGATCTGGCTAATTTATCTATCCATTTTGAATATGATGGTACATATGAAGTTGTCATTGGTGACGAATCAGGTTTGTCTGTCTCATATATTGGTTCTTTGATGTTTCAATCACGTACCCACACCTTTCATTTAAACAATACGTTTTGTGTTCCAAGCATACGCAAAAAATTTAATCTATGCCCATCATTTTACTTCTCAAAATAATATTTTTATTGAATTTTACCCCTATTATTTTCTTGTGAATGATCAGATCACAGGGACGATCCTACTCAGAAGTGCATGTGAAAACGGTGTCTACACACCCCCGGACTCACTAGTGGCTTCTCCTTAAAAAATGGATGCCTATGTGCATGAGCGGACCTCAATTGATGGGTGGCACAAGCATCTTGGACATCCGTCTCTCAAAATTGTCCACAATCTAGTTAACTCATTTTCTCTTCAAGTAACAAAAGTTTTCAAAGTGTACAAACAACCATTTCGTTCCAATAGTTTTCAAAGTCATGCTCCCCTTGATCTTATTTACACTGATGTTTGGGGCCCTCTCATACTGTTGGACTTGATGGTTCACGATACTATTTGATTTTGATTGATCATTTTACCAAATATGTGTAGTTCTATCATATGGCCACCAAATCCGGTGTAAGTAGTATATTTCCACAATTTAAATATCTTGTTGAAACTCGATTTCAAACCAAAATCAAAAGTCTCTACTTAGATAATGGTGGTGAATTCCTTATTCTTAAATAATATCTTTCAATTCATGAAATTAGCCACTATACCACCGCAGCCCATTCACCACAGCAAAATGGGGTCTCCGAACGCCGTTATCGCCACTTGGTGGAAACAGGTCTCACTCTCTTACATGATGCCTCCTTACCCCTATCCTATTGGCTTTATGCCTTCCATACTGACACCTATCTTGTAAATTGTCAACCCACACCACTGTTAAATAACAAATCCCCCTATGAAGCCTTATTTGGTCAGCCCCCAAATTATCTCAAATTAAAAAAATTTGGTTGCCTCTGCTTCCTGCTCACTAGGCCCTATAACACCCACATACTTCAGCCTAAATCTATTCTTTGCTTGTTCCTTGGCTACTCTAAAACCCAAAATGCATATAAGTGTTTACTCACCACCAACCGGATGTATATCTCCAGACATGTTTTGTTTGATGAAAGCCAAAGCCCCATCAAGACCCACGTCGCACAGACCGAGTGCCCTCCATCTCTCTAGGCTACTTCACCCGCACCAGTGCTGCCACTGTTGATACTGCCTCCAATGACTCCGGACTGTGTACCTGCCGCTTCTACATCACCTCCAGGTAATCCTTCTGCTCTCTCTTCTCCTAATTTGCATAATTTCTCCTCCCATACCCCTTGTACTGAACCACCCGCATAACACCACAATGAGGTCACCTCCCCATGCGGAAACCCAACATCGCCCACCCTTGTGAACACCCTGATAGTTGTTTCCTCCTTTGCATTGACCGAGTCACCTCCTGCCCAACCACAAAGAACCCACCCTATGACCACCCAATCCATGAATCAAATTTACAAACCTAAACAATTTTATTCAGTCACAAAACACCTAATCCAACTCACCATTGAACCAAGTTGTGTGAGTCAAGCACTTTGTGATCCTCACTGGCGAAATGCTATTTCTAACCAGCTTACTACCCTAATGAGGCATGGTACATGGGAGTTGGTTCTACCTCCTAAGTATTGTAATCTTGTGGGTTGTAAATGGGTGTTCAGGGTTAAGAGAAAGGTGGATGGGTTCGTTGATCGATTTAAAGCTCGGCTTGTTGCCAAGGGGTACAATCAGCGCCCCGGGTTGGATTACAAGGAGACATTTAGTCTTATTGTGAAACCTGCTACTATTAGGACCGTTTATCGTCTTGACAATTGCTGTGATGTAGAGGTGGATATTGAGACAACTTGATGTGAACAATGCCTTTTTGCATGGGAGCTAACTGAAAATGTGTATATGGTCCAGCCTCGAGGGTTCAAAGATATGTCCAATCCTGACCATGTTTACAGGTTATGCAAGGTAATTTACGGTCTCAAATAGGCTCATCGGGCTTGGTACTCTGCTCTTAAGAACACTCTTATTGATCTTGGTTTTCAGAATTCAAAAGCTGATTCATCATTATTTATCTATCGGTGTGGTTCTGTTATATGCTATTTTTTTATTTATGTGGACGATCTTGTTATTATGGGCAACGATCCCAACTTTGTCTCTTCCATCATTCACAAACTTGGAGTTCTCTAAAAGACATGGGGCTGCTCCATTTTTTCTTGGGTGTGGAGGTCATCTCCATTGCAGCAGGTTTATTTTTGTCGCAACATAAATACATTCGTGACCTGCTGTCCAAAATCAATATGATCAGTGCCAAGGATGTTTCTACTCCACTGTCCACCAGAATTGCACTAAAATTAGTTGATGGTACTTCTTCTGTTGATAGCACATAATTTCGCCGTGTGATTGGTACTCTTCAATACTTGTCACTCACACATCCGGATATCTCATTTGTCGTCAACAAATTGTCTCAGTTTATGCATAAATCGAAAATCACACATTGGACAGCTGCAAAACGACTTCTTCGCTACCTGAAGCAGACAATTTCCCATGGCATTCAGCTCCGCAAGAGCACTAGTCCAGTTCTTACCACATATTCCAATGCTGATTGGGCTGGTAACTTTGATGATCGTACATCTACATCTGCCTATATAATTTTTCTTGGCTCCAATCTCATTTATTGGAGTTCCAAGAAACAAAGGGTTGTTGCTCGCTCGTCTACTGAGGGCAAATACAGAGCCCTTGCCAATGCTACCTCTTAAATAATGTGGCTGCTTGCCTTGTTCAACGAGCTGGGATTTCCACTCAAGTCTCCGCCAACATTGCTATGTGATAATCTGGGAGCAACATATCTTAGCTTCAATCCAGTTCAGCATTCACGAATGAAGCACATTAGATTGATCTACACTTTGTTCGTGACATAGTTCAACGA
Source organism: Juglans mandshurica (assembly GCA_022457165.1). Classification (NCBI taxonomy): domain Eukaryota; kingdom Viridiplantae; phylum Streptophyta; class Magnoliopsida; order Fagales; family Juglandaceae; genus Juglans; species Juglans mandshurica. The sequence goes on from CM039623.1 coordinate 24,044,875, forward strand.
GGCATAATTCACGTTCATCATGTCAACACCCAAGATCAGCTTGCGGATCTTCTCACAAAACCATTATCACGACAACATACGAAACTTATTTGAAACAAGCTTGTAGAGGCGTATAAAAGATGATTCCTCAAATCAAGCTCAAGATAACAAAGCTGATTCTTAGGCTAAAATAAGGTTGTAATAGCTAGGAAATTGCAGTCACAGACTTGGTCCAGTTACTTAAAATAGACACTGTATAATGTGTATATATGCTATACAATCCTATGTATGAAGTGTGTGAGAAATCTTATTGATTTAAAGTAGTAAAAAATTCTGTTAATATTAAAATTCTATTAATATTAAAATTCTATCATACACTACCACCAATAGATGTCCACGATGAACTTATGGCTGAGCCTCAACAAACTATTTAGGGTTGCAACAAGAAAGTCAACAACTGAGCCTTGGTTGAGGTCTTAGTACAGTGGCAAGGGACAAATATTGAAGAAGCCACTTGAGAACCTTGCTGGAAGCTTCTGACGGAAATTCCCTCATCTCGTGGGCAAGGTGTTTTGAAGGAGAGGGTTATGTTGTGTAGCAAAAGCTAATCCATAAGGGTATACTGTGTAGTGGGGAACTGAGTCAAAAAAGCCATTGCAATTTGCAATGAAGGGTAACAAAGCAGAAATAGGAGAAAGAAGATGGTAGTTAAATTCGTTAGTCGTGCAGAGGCCTTGACGTCGTTTTGTGTAAAAAAAACCTTGTCGTTTTATTTTAGTCTGAATGTAAAGTCTGTGTAAATAGAGCGCATCGTTTTGAGTATTGAGTTCTTGTAAAAAACGTGTAGAAGGTAAAGGATGAATAAAAAGGAGCGGAAAACCCATGGAAGTTTACCCTGATTCTCATCTCTTCTCTCTCTTCCCTGTTCTTGGAGAGTGACGATCTCGAATTCGAAGGGCCATTACAAAAGGGCCTTTTATTCCATGCATAAAAAACTGGTGGGAGCTGGGAACGGAGCACGTTGCTATCCTTGTTTACCCCTCTCCCACTGTTGTTCTTTTTCACTGGTCGTGTGAACTCAGCCAGAAGCTCAAAACACAACACATCCTTCTCCTCTCTCTCTGGAAACAACCTTTCACAAGAACTGAAGAAACTATGTTCAGGGGTGGGCTAAGGTTGGATTTTTTGTATTTCTCGAAGATTCAGCTTTTTTTTTTTTTTTTGGGGGGGGGGGGGGGGGACTGCGTGGGCAATTTAAGGCATATATGATTTCAAATTCCCATTTTGATGCTTTTTCCTCTGAGGAGGACTCGGTTCTCGATAATGGATTATCAAAATGGTCATTTTTTTTTCTGGCAATTTGCAATTTGATCAAGATGGGGAGCACCCCATTTATGAAGCCTTGATTTGAGGAATTTTCTTTTGAGTTTTTTTTTTTCCCCCTTTTTTTAAGGTTTTTGGGGCTGATGAATTTGCTTTTGGTTGCTTTCTTACTTATGCATGCGGGACTGAATACATCTCATAACTAGTTCCTATTGTTATAGCAGCAAAAATGTCTCCATGTCAAGAACTTCGCTTGTTCGCGGCTTCTACAGGTTATTTTCGATCCGGACTGGAAGGTTTGTCGAGTATCTTTTTCTTTAATATCATTTTAAACTTTAATTTTGTATCTTGTTCTTTTTTTTTCATTGCATTCCTTTTAATTTGTTGGTAGCTTGGATATGACGGCATAAACTACATTCTTATCTCTCTTTCATCCCACTTTACGATGCACGTGATAATAATTAGTTTTTTTAATTCTGTTTATAATCTAACTATGAAGTTTTATGGATGTGAGATTCTTAGATTACTAAGCGTAATAAATAATATATAGAGAAGACAATATGAAGCATTATGGAGGAAAGAACACAAATTGTTTGGCTTTTAAAAATTTCAAAGTGTCAAATATTTATTGACATGACCTTTTAAATCTCTTGAAATTAAGCTCACCAAATTTATGGTCATTTGATGCAATATTGGATGATGTGGCTCAACAGGAACAAAGCTATTGCTTCGAAAATTATATATACCATAGAAAAGTTTTACAAATAAAGGGCTGCCCTCTCTTATATTTGATCAAAAGTTTGTTGGAAAAATTATAAACACGTACTTTTCTTTCAGAAAAGAAAAGTGTTCTGGACTTCTAGTAACTTGCTATCAGCAGTTCTTTTGAAAGTATGTTCTATGGTCCCCTGTGGTTGCGAGCTGGAGCTGCCATAGCTTATGGCTTACCTATATGTGAGATATTGACAGTCTTATCTCATTATATTCTTGATTTCCCTGAATGAGGATCCAGAGGTAGTGGGCATCATAATCTCTATCGAAAGCATTAAGCTAGTTGAATGTGGTTCCCTTTATTGGTTGTGACCTCCAGTTGCAACTCATCATTCTACCAGATGGATCACAACAAACTACCTCTTTTGGCGGTAATCTGTATCCCATTCTTCAAGCATTGTTTTGTTTGATCACAGATTGACAGGTGATCTGTCCTCTCTCTCTCTCTCTCTCTCTCTCTCTCTCTCCCCCCCGGGGCCCGGTCGGAGTTAGCTTCCTTGAAGAGGCTTGATGGGAAAGAGAGGTGAAAAAGGCGAAGGAAGGTCTCTCTCTACCTCACAAGCTCTTGGATTCCATGGCTAAGGCTTGAAATGGTGAGGGTGGAGTAGGATAGGTAGTGAGTGTAAGATAGAACCTCAGGATGCTAGGGAAATTGTGGCATATAAGAAGGGTGGTGCTAGGGCTCAAGACCATTTTGAAGGGCCTTGTACCTTTAGCCTTTTGTCTCCTTTTTATTTTATTTCAAGCAATGCGTCTACTGCAATGGGGATTTTGTTTGGGAGCATTCCACTCCCCTTGTACCTCTTATTTATATTGATTTTTCTAAATAATGATCTCTAGAAGAATGAGAATGACTATTCTAACCAAGCTCTTGCGGAGGACTTTAACATTTTTTTGGGAAAAATACAGATTCTACCCTCCAACTGGCACGTGTTTTATGCTCCACACCTGAAACTATAAAAACTGATAAATTGCACCATCAAATTACCAAAAAATGAAAAACTAACTCTCATCTAATTCTAACCAACGAGATGGATGAAAAGTAAGTGATGTGGTACAATGTCGATAATCATATTCTTAACAAGGGGTATACGTTTTAACTTTTTGGGAGTTTGAGGGTGTTATGTGTATGTTTTAGTAGTTTAAGGCCTCGTTTGGTTACATAGTTCAGATGAGATGAGATGAGATGTTTTGTTGAAAGTTGAATAAAATATTGTTAGAATATAATTTTTTAATATAATTTTTATTTTGAGATTTGAAAAAGTTGAATTGCTTATTATATTTTGTGTGGGAGTTTGGGAAAGTTGTAATGATGAGATGAGATGAGATAGTTTTGTGTACCCAAACCGAGCCTAAGATTAAAAAATTGCTGTTGGTATATCTAAAATAGTTGTGTAGGATAAGAGAGTGCATATTTTTAATCACAGAATTGTTGTTGATGACTATAAATAGGGTTTTGTTGGAGGTGCCTCTCCATACAAATAATTAATCGGGCAGGTGTACATCCACTGCCATCCCAATAGGCTCATTAGATTCAAACAATTCCTATTTCAGTCTACTTTAAGTTCTCCAGAGTTATGCTAACCATACATCCTCACCAAAAAACAAAACTGCATTGGACCAGAAAAATCTCATCATGTCGTATTTATCTAAAATGACCCTCTCAAATTGCTCTGATTTTTTATTCCACCCAAGTTGGGATCAGTTTTGATTTGATGGTTAAAATCCCTTCTTATGTTGCCACATAGCAAGCTAGAAGGCAAGGTAGCATTAATAACTGGAGCCGCAAGTGGCATTGGAAAGGCAACTGCAATCAAATTTATCAACAATGGTGCCAAAGTTGTTGTTGCTGATATCCAAAACCAACTTGGCCAAGAAACTGCAGAAGAGCTTGGACCCTATGCTACTTTTGTTTCCTGTGATGTCACTAAAGAGTCGGACATATCCAATGCAGTTGATTTTACGATCTCTAAGCACAAGCAACTTGATATCATGCACTGCAATGCAGGGGTGCCCTGCAAAACTCCCCCCAGCATTGTAGAACTTGACCTGGAAATGTTCGATAAAGTCATGGATATCAATGTGCGGGGAGTCATGGCCGGGATCAAGCATGCATCGCGTGTAATGATCCCACGGCAAACTGGCTCAATTCTTTGCACAGCTAGTATCACCGGACTAATGGGTGGGCTATCGCAGCACACATATTCTGTGTCCAAGTCTGCTGTCATAGGCATTGTTAAATCTGTGGCTGCAGAGCTATGCAAGTATGGAATCCGAGTCAATTGCATATCCCCGTTTGCCATTCCAACTCCATTCGTAATGGACGATATGAGACAGTTTTTTCCTGGTGTTGATGATCAACGGCTTGTGGAAATGGTTCGTAATGCTGGTGTCTTTGAGGGTGCATATTGTGAACCCAGCGATGTCGCTAATGCTGCGCTCTATCTTGTGTCTGATGATGCCAAATATGTTAATGGGCATAATTTGGTGGTAGATGGGGGTTTTACTTCTTTTAAAAGTTTGACTTTCCCTGCACCTGATGAACTTCAGTAAAAGCTTTAGTGTTCAAGTATAAAAGCTTTAGTGTTCAAGTTTGGATGATATGTTGTTAGCACCAAAAGTCTCATATCATGGATTGTGAGGCATCACATGGATGTGAAGTAACACCTAATTAGATGTTGTAGTAGGCTCTATTGCTAATTCTAGAGAACTCTAATTGCAATTTCAACTATTTCTGTCGGGTTGTAACACAAATATATATGTATAGATGCCATTTAAGGGGCAGAGAGATGCCACGGTTCCCCAGAAATATCCAAACCCTGCTCCTCTACCCATCTAAAAAAATTATAGAAGAAAATTAATCATGAACCCTAAAATTATTTGAAATAACCTCTTTAATACCCAAAAACCAGTTAATACTAGCATTAGCATTGGATTGGCTATCCATTTGGTACACTTTTTTGCCTTTTGCCTACCTATTCAAAACTTAATCACACATTAGATTATCCCTCTAAACTCTTTATAATGATAGAATATTATTTTAATTTTAACCTTTTATTATTTTTAAAAAATCTTTTGGTCATATTTTACATATCTATTGTATTTTATTTCTTTTGAAAATAATGGTTATATAGTTCATTCTAATTAAATTATTATTATTTATTTATATTTTCAATAATTATTATTTGCAAGTGAGAATGTAACGGTAAATATCTAAAATTCTATGAAGTTTGTTAATTTAATATTGTACAAACTTTTCTTGTAAGTTGTACTGTTCGACAGGGGGAAATAGAATAAAAAATTAAGGTATTGTTTGGATTAAAAAACACTTTCAACTCTTTTAATCTAATCATTACAACTTTCTCAGACTTTCAAACAAAATATAATAAACAATTCAACCTTTTCAAATCTTAAAACAATTATATTAACAAGTTATATTCTAACAATATTTTATTTAATTTTCATCTTATTTCAACTCAACTCACTATCCAAACCTCCCCTAAGATTGACTTTTTACGAGATGGCTTTTTACAGTTGAAGCCAAATTTGTTGAATCTCTTTCAATTACTGTAGCTAAAAGCTAGGATAATTTCATTTTGGCTAATACAATGGATTTCCATTAGCCATTTAATGGATCCCTGGCAGTGGTCTTATATGAAAAAAAAAAAAAATTAGAGATGAGGTATTTTGGGATTTTGTGAAAGTGGTAGACCTATAGAAAGTATTTATGAATTGAGAAATTTTCTAAGATACGTTTTTATTGGAGTTTGAAAAAAGTGGGGGTCCATTGAAAATGTTGGGTTAATTACAAAATCATTCCCAGAGTTTTCATAATTTTACAAAAAAAATCTGAAACTCCTCATTTTTTGCACTATGTCATACATGGATTTTGAAAAGTAGAACTGATATTTGTAGTCATGGAGTGTGCAAGTGTCACGCACTTATTTAAAAAAAATGAAAATATGAGACCTACATGAAAAAATTAATTTTTTTTAATGATGGACTCCACTCTTTTACAAAAAGAGTGTTCAATGCTTGCATAACCGATGACTATATCTAGCATTACTCAATCCCCCACAATGAGGCTAGATGTTCATGGTATTTGTATGGGTTTCATAAAGTGACTCAAATGAAATGTGGAGGTTGAGTTGGTGATCTGCTTAGGTACACAGAAAATGTATGGATTAAGCTGTAGGGGCATATCATATGCATGTACATTCGTGATCATTCCACACTCGGACTGTACTAAACATTGAACGGGGGAATCCCTTCTTGTTCTCAGCAAAGAAAAAACAGGGGATAATCCTTCTTGCACAAGGATGAGAGAACTTTCAAGGAACATGACTGAACCTTCTTTGAAGAAATTGTTGCTCAGTAAAAGTGACATTGTAATCTCGGATCACCTTGCTAACTCAACCAAACACATAGCTAAACTCAACCAAACACATACCTATCTATAATCTTATGAGCCTCGTACTCGCATTCTATTTTACAAAAGAGGCAGGGGGGAGGGAGAGGCTCTCGGGATTGACAAGCCGGTGTTAAGTTTAGTACAACCTCAAACATACCATATAAGCTGAGGTATTCATAGATTTATTACTTTGGTACCGAAGATGAAACTGAAGGAATTTACATCAACCAATTTGATCTCGGCATGCTTGGGTATAAGAATCAGAATTGTTCCAGAACCAGCTTGCGCATGAAATCCTCTGGAGCTGCAAAGCAGTACAACCGAAGTGTTACCCAACTACCAAGTTTCCTGCCGTTAGAGGAGATTTTAACCAAAGATATATTGCTCAAATATAGCATGCAAGTATGATAGAGTGATGGCTTGTCTTTGGAGGAAGATTGGTACCTAAGCCACCAGTGAACAGTCTGAACTGCCCAAGGGCCTGCCTGATAAACATCTCAACTCCACTCACCACAGTGGCCCCTATCTCTGCAGCCTCTTGCAAGAGCCGTGTATTTCTAGGCGTATAAACCGCATCAAAAACTAGTCCATATGCTCTCAGGGCGTCCTAAACAAGCATGAAATGAGAATCAATCTATTGATCAGTATGTGGTACTTTGAGCAATATGCGCTCTTTGATATATAAGGAGAGAGACAGAACCTTTGAAACAGGAGTTTGATCTGAATTAGGTTCCATTCCTATTGCAGAAGCATTGGCAAGGATCATGTCCTTCTCTGGGCTGAATCTTTCTAGACATTCATATGGAAAAGCTTCTCCTGAAACTGCATCTGCAAGAGCCTTTGCTCTTTCTTTTCACAAAAGAATGTCATGGTTAGAGAGGATAAAGCTGTATTTTTTTCTTTAATGTTATGGTAAAGAGAACATATGGCCTATTACCATAACTCCTGTTGAATATGACAATCCTAGCTCCTCTACTTTTAGCTCCAAAGGCAAGTGCTCTTCCTGCACCCCCTGCTCCAACCAAAACAAAAGTTTTCCCAGCTATAGGAGAAGTATTTGATGCTTCCCCATTGAGAAATCGTCTATCTGCTCACACAAATGAGAAATTAATAATTTTACCCAGACTATCACCTGATTGATCAATCTATAATGTTACCTACACTATCATTATACATGCTCTTACATCAAGGAATCATCCTTTTCAGATTGCTTGTAGTTCTGTTTAAGAAAATCTTCATATTAATAATGGTATTGGAAACAACATAAGTATAGCTCATGGACCATTCTATGCATAATTCAATAAAGTAAACCAGTATGAAACTTTGAGAGATTCCATCAGAAAGAAAGTACTCTATTCTCCCGAGAACAATACCCATTTCAGCCAGTAGGCTCTCTCAACACCACCTTGAAGATAGAAAAACCACCAAATCATGTTCTTAGCCACGGTACTAACCAGATTTTAGGGTATGGTAGATTAGAAAGGCGGATAGAGGCATACAGCCAGATTCCAAATAGTCAACAAAGTCAAACTTGGTATTTTAGTACCTCTTAGTGCATCCTCAATTGCAGTGATAGAAGCCTCACAATCTGTATTATAACCAATCAGCTTCCCATCAATAGGCCTTCTTACTATAGTGTTTACAGCTCCTATGGACTGATTGAGAAAGCACAGCACACTTTAGAAGATATTGTAAACATGATCCCACAATTAACACAGCAAGTGAAACAAAATAGTGTGGCTTAGAACTGAAATTATCAAATATGATAATTGATGTCTAGTATCTAAGTTTCCATGGATGCTTGTAAATGTCAAACTGATGGATTTGAGCAAATCGCAATTACTGAGCTGAGGCCTATATATCTTCTACACCTTCATACCAGGACTTGTACCAGATTCTTCAGCTCAGGATGGAATTTGGCTTCATAAGATTATAGAGCAGGTAACAGTACAACACCGGATAATAATGAGTTCATTAAACATAACCTCAATTTATCTGACAGGGGATTGTGCCCAAAAGAAAACCGACACAACCAAAGAACCAAGCTGGAATACATAGTTTGACCCCTATGTATCATCCAACACATGACTTTTCCAAGCAAACCATGAGGGAGTGTGTGCTTAATTAGTTAACTTTTGGCAGTTTCTTTTCTTGTTCCCGTAGTAATTTGTTTACCAAAAGAGAAACTAATTAGTCAACATTAAGTTTAATTTAGAAGAAGAAAACGCAATGCACATTACCAAGTCTACAGACCTTAGCCAATGGATGTACTTCATCACAGCATCCAACTGCTGCTTCCTTGTGTGGGATTCCAACACTACAATTTTTGTCAAATAGAGGGAAAAACATTCATATGAGAACCAAGAATCGAGAGCACTACAATTTATAAATACTGACCTGTGCAAAAATGCGGAGCACTACATTGAAAAAGCAAATGCCTAATAAGCAATATTGGATTCTGACAAGTGACAACCAAAGAACTAAACAATTTAATGCCTCGTTTGTTTTTATAACTCCTCTCAACTCATCTCATCTCATCTAATCATTACAACTTTCTCAAATTTTCACATAAAATAAAATAAACAATTCAATTTTTTTAAATTACAAAACAAAATAATATTAAAAAAATATATTCTAACAATATTTTATTTAACTTTTAACTTTAATATCAACTCATCTCATCTCGTCTGCGAAAACAAACGAGGCTAAGCGAAAACTGAACCGGATTGTGAACAGAAGGTTTGGGTAATAATAGAAGTTCTAACAACCTAGGTGGTAAAATTATCAAGAAGTTGGAACCAAGTTGAAAAGACATAAACCTAGCTCTATAAGCAATGGGAAGCTCCTCTTTTTCTTCTATCATAAGCATACCTGAAACCTGCGAAGTCGGTGCCGGTATAGGTTTGAAAGAACTCCTTGATATCGTCGACAAGCATGGGGACATAAATTCCATTATATCCAGTGTGTCTGAATGCGGGGTTGTGCAGAATGGGACCCTTGCTATGGCCTACCGGGTTTGAAATGAGACCAAAAACTTTCGTATCTGCGTTCAGGTGTTCAAGCTTGTAAACGTGTTTAATGCTGAGTAAAGTTGGCAACCCAGGTATTGATTTGCATTCCAGAGATCCATAGACTAGAAAACCACCAAATTTAGGACCCAATAGCTGGCTTATTAGACCTCTACTGCCCGCTGCAATAACAATTAATGGCACCTGGATAGACATAACAGCAGTAAATATGCCTAGTGTTGTTTAAACAAAAAGATTAAACGAAATCAAAGTACTTCACAAAGGAAAGGAGAAAGAAGAATACGAGTTTTGCTATGCACCAGAAAAGCTTTTCATTTTTCAAAACAAAGGAAACACTAGAGTTGCAATCGATTTTCAAGTCTGCCTTTTAGTTTTTCTGTGTTTAAGCTGAATGTGCAATATTGCTGAATTTTATTGCTATACAAAACACATTTTTGTTGAGGAATCATTGCCTGTGGACAAGGTCTTTAGCATGTTTATAAGAAATGAACAATTCTCTCTTGTAGAACCGATTTTATGAGATGAGTTAAGCCCATGAATTTGATATCAGAACCTGCCACAGGACGAATGAGGGTCCACACTACTTACCCCGTGACAAGGACCAGAAAAAAATACCGACAAATACGTAATGGAGAGTGTTGAGGAATAAGCCCACATTGTCTGTGGATAAGGTCTTGGACATGTTTATAAAGAATGAACAATTCTTTCTTATAGAACCGATTTTATAAGATGAATTAGACTATGAATTTCTTCAATTTTTAGGCACGATTTTAACAAAAGGTACTTTGCGTTCTCCTAGAAAACATTTGAGAGCAATTACAAAATCTTAAGCACGAAAGTTTAGAATTTGTGGCGTGATTATGAAAGACATGCATAAACATCATTCATGTATATGAATCATCCTGGTGAATTTTCGGAAAATACCTGGCAGCGAGTGAGCATCTCAAAAACCGGTGCTAGATCAGTGATATAATCCACGTCAATTACAAGCTTGATAACATCTGCCCCAGTAGATTGCATGCATGCAATCAGATGACCCAGTTTCTCTGTCGAAGGTTTCCCGCCGTTCACATAACTTGATACGATAATTCTGCTATTCACACGCCCGTACAAGTGCTCAGCCACGACAATAATATCCGATGCTACCTGCAGCAAAGCTCCATTAATTAAGCTACGTTAATGGACAGAGCAACACGTCTACAAAGCGGATGTACGTGTATATATATATATATCACAATTACTTGCACATCATTTTCAAATCAGCAAACAGCTGACAAGCTTTACTTTGATCCCAGAAAATTGGAGAAATCTTCATAACATGCTGATCAGAATCCAACTATATGCTAACTGTAAAGGAAAACGAGTGTACTCGTATTGTGATATATCTATATGTGAAAGTTGAGAAATACTTAGTATATACAAAAAAAAAAAAAAAAAATGTTACAAAAAATAAATTTATAAACTGACGGGGATAGATTATGTCAGACGTCACATCTTAAAAATCTTGTTATTGCAAAGTATATCTAACGTCTCACATGTCAAATTACGTTAATTTACTTTATAAGATCTCTATATAGACCTAGCTAACATTTAACATGAACAAGTGAGGATGTACCTCATAGTCCATTTCAACGAATTCAACATCTACTTCAAGAGCCAGTCTCAGTACTTGCAAGCAGATAAACTTGCTGACTCCTTTGCCTGAGGTCCTCGACGATTTGAGCCTGTGAAATGGCAATTTCAGTAAGTACTATTGGAGATTACTCCATGGATCTAATTTCTCTCTTATTATTTATTACTAATAGTCGTGTAAAAGCAGGGAGAAAAATGTTAGTTTAATTTAATAATGTTTATAGCTTGATTATAAAGTATTTTGGAAGTGTGGCATTTTCATGAATTGCTAGTATCCTTGCAAGAGATTAGAATCGAGTCCAAGGGGGTGTGAAGCAGCTCGGGAGCCACGTACGAAAGATATTTTTTTGTTCTCTTTTTCGCCCTATCATGTCTGATCTTATCCTTAAATAAGCTGCAGTGTAATACAATAAAAAGCACAGATCAATAAAATAAAATCCAGATATTTATGGAAATTTGGATTCCCATTGTAGCCTTTCATTAATTCAAGGGAATGTGGCATTGATATTTAGTCAATGATCTTTTGGATGCTGGTTTTCGTTTTATTTACACGTTTGGATTTAGAGATGAGTTGAGATGATTTTAGATGAGTTGAGATGGTTTTATTGTTAGAATATTATTTTTAATATTATTATTATTTTGAAATTTGAAAAAATTAAATTATTTATTATATTTTATGTAAAAATTTTAAAAAATTGTAATAATAAGATGAAATGAGTTCGAAATACAAGCCTTAATTAACTTTTGTGTTACTATTTGATTAAGAAATTTTATATACACCATGTTATAAAATTTTTTTACTGTGAAGTAAATGTAATATACGAGATTTTTTTAGAAGACTAATATGCAATAGAGTAATGTTAGATACAAGTTCCAAATAAATAAGTTTCATATAATCTTTTTGTAAAATAATGGATCCCACTAATAAATAATAGTTTTTTTTACACTTTTTTAAAGTGGGGTCTACTTTTTTACAAGGGCTTGTATGAGACTTGTCTATTTAGGATTTGTATGAGACTTGTCTATTTAGGGCTTGTACAAATCATTTCTATATGCAGTATTTAATGATATTAAAAATGTAAAAACAAAAAGGATGGGACTGTCTTTTTTTTTTAAAATTTTAAAAAAGTAATGATTAGATGCTAGTTCTGCACATATATGGACAGAACTAAGAGCACTCTCATTGGATTAGTCAAAATTAAAGTACATTTTTTATGAATGTAAGATGAATTTGACTTTTGGCTATTCCATTCACATAAATCTCCATATTGGAATAGCTATTTTTTCATTATATAACAATAGAATAATATAAGATGAATTTGACTTTAGCTATTCATATCAAATATCTACATTGAATTATCCATTTATTCATTATATAGTAATGAGTAATTAATAATTAAAAAAATATTTAATTTTTTTAATTATTAATTTATTTTATTTTATCATATTTTAGAAAAATATTTAATGGACAGCACAATCACACGAAATCAGATGGTTAATAGACAAAAGAAATGGACAAAGCCGTTGATAGAGACTTCGGGAGAGAGAAACAAATAATATAAAATGGATTTAATGAATAACCAGTATCTTCCAAATTTAGAAATTATTTTAGAAGTTACTGTAGATATTTGGAATATAGTTATTCCAATATGATATATTTTATGGCTGAATAGCTAAATTTTCATTGGATTTAACTTTTAGTTAATTCAATGAGAGTAAAAGTTAAATCCAATGAGACTGCTCTAAGGACGAGTAGTAGTGATAAAATGGTAATAGGATACCTGTAAGAGACAATGGCAGGGAGAGTTCTGTGTTGAATGAGCTTCTTAACCTCAGAAATGTGGGAGAAGGACATGGAATCGACACAAAGCTCCACAAGGTCTGCACCTTCTGCCTTGGCTATCTCCATGGAACCTACCATTTCTTCCTCAGTTTCACATTCCAGTGGTGTGCAGACTAGGATGTTGTTCTTGAATGCCATTTCTCTGTGTGTGTGTGAGAGAGAGAGAGAGAGAGAGAGGGCTGAGTTTTTCAGTAGCAACCAGTCACCATTGGTCATGCCCCGTGACTTTAATAGCAACGATGTCGCTGTAGAAGAGAACAGTACCGAGAGTGACTGAATTTATGAAGAGTCGGCTCCACTTTATCACTAGTTGTATTTTAAAATTTTTTTAATTTATATTTTTTAATAAATTTAAATATTTTTAAAAAATAAAAAATATATCAATATATTTAAAATCGTTTCTTTAATTATTAAATAAAAAAAATTCACCAAACAGTACATTTAATCGGTTATTTTGACTGTTTGAGAGAGAGGTTTGAGAGAGAGTGTACCAGCGAGAACAGGCCACGTGTTGAGAAAATGTACGTAACATCACTAATGGAGCTATTTAAGATAAGGGTTATAATTATAAAATTTTTTATAAAAACAAATCTATAAATAATATCATGATATGTTAAATAATAAAAGTAATTTTAAATTTAATTGTATAGAATCTATTTATCGCTAAACATTTATTTCTTAAAGTAGTAGGCAATAATTTAATAATAAATTATTATACATGAAATTCTTTTTGACTATTAATCTGTAGCTAAATGAAAATAATTAAATATTTTATGTTAGAATTATGAGTTCTATTATATACAATCACTTTTACGTATTATTTATAGATACACAATTTTTTTTTTTTACCCAAATGCTTGCGAGTTTTCCACCTACCTGAATTTAATCCGCTTATTCGCTTACACATATAAAATCCAAGAAAAAAAAGCTAAAATTTTAAAGTAATCGTAGATAGAATATTCTAAATGCTCTCAACCTATCTCATTTCATTTCATCTCATTTTATTATTATAATTTTTATAAATTTTCATCTAAAATATAATAAATAAATCAATTTTTTAAAATTCTAAAATAATAATAATATTAAAAATTAATATTTTATTTAACTTTTAACTTTTAACTTTCATCTTAATTCATTATCTAAACCTAATCTAAATGTAACAAAACCTATATGGTAATGTTGTTACTCGATAGGAAATTGGAAAATAAATCAATTAAAGGAATTTGACTGCATATTTAAAAACCAAACAAACATCTATCTCTAATTATTGAAGATTGAACTTGTTGTGACTAAGGTCTTGTTTAGGAATCCATTTTATCTCCTTTTCAAACATCACGAAAATAAAAATAATTTTTAATTTTTAATTCTTTTATTTAATCATTATCTAATTATTACAATTTTTTCAAACTTTTAAAGAAAATATAAAAAACAATTCCACATTTTCATATTACAAAACAAAAATTATATTCAAACAATATTTGAATTATAACATTTTTATTCTAATTTTAAAAACTCAATAAAATATCTTAAGTTAACTATTTTATTATTATTTATAAATTATTTTATTATTATTAACAAATTTCTTATACATCTCATTTCCTAAACTAGACCTAAAAAGTATAAAACAAAACAAAACAACTCCTGAAAATCCATTATATAGCATGTTGTGTAATTTGCTTACTGCCGACCACTGGGCCCCCACTGCCTCGTGGCTAGCTACCAGCCTACCACTCCGCTCTTCGTTCCTCCTCCCTCTCTATTATTATTATGAGTTCAGCTGCGACTCCACGTTCTGGCGAGTGGGGAGACATCAATTTCTCTGCTCAGAAATCTCATGTATAGTGTTTTTATGTTTTTTTAGATAATGCTAGAACGACAGCTGGGACTTCTGCTGAGAGCTCCTATTAAGTTTTAACATGTGATTTTTTACATAGATTTTTTTAATACTTTTAAAATATTTTAAAAAAATAAAATAAATTTAGAATATCATTAAAAAATACTTCTTTAATTACAAAATAAAAAAAATAAAAAAATATTAATCTTCCTATTGGGAGCTCTCGTTATGATTTTTTTATTTTTTATTTTACTTTGTGATTAAAGAATTTTTTTAATGATATTGCAAATTTTTTTTATTTTTCTTAAATATTTAAAAAATATTAAAAAAATCTATATACAAAAAGAACTAAAAAAAAAAACATAAAAAACCATATGCTAGAGCAACAACCTAGCGGAATCCCAGCAGTTGCTATAGCATTATCTTATTTTATTCACTCTATTAATATAATTGAATGTATATTTTTTATATAAAATAATTATTTTGATTAATTACGTCACTAAAGTAAGCAAAACATATACAAAAATAATTGTAGATATGGGGACAAATTTGGTTGGTTGGACCACATCAAGATTTGATTGCAATTTGCAGGCGTACTTTCAGAATGCCTTTATTTTCCGGGGCTCAGTAGGGTTAAAAGATTCAGCATTTTAATTATTTGAATATTTATTAATTAATAATCAATAATATAAATATAAATATTTTTTAAAAATCAGTAATAGTTCATGTCACACATTTTATATATTATATGAATTTTTTTTATAAAATATGAAAATATTTTTTATAAAATATAGAATGTAAAATGATAAATAGTAACCATTTTTCAATAATTTTCAAAAAAAAAAGTGGCACATTTTACAATAAGTTTATCTTCTAAAAATTCGTGCCTTTCGGTGAGACTTTGAAATAATTTCGCCTCGAAAAATGATAACATAGGTAAGATTTGACATTTAAACCACCCTGATTATAGGGCTTAAACTTTTCTTTTTCCTAATTTTATTTTTATAATTAATTATTCGCATTTTGTACCATTAAATTGATTTGTCAAATTTTTGTGTTAGCTTTCATTCTGGGAAAGCACAGGAGACAATTTTATCATTTTTTTTTATAAAAATGGTTTATATAAGTTCTAAATAAGTTACATATAAATTATTGTAAAAAAATAGATTTCGCCTTAAAAAAATATATAAAAGAATTATTTTTTATTAATGAGATCCACTTTTTTACAAAAAGATTTGTATGAAACTTGTTTATTTGATGTTTGTACCTGACATTACTATTTCTTTAATATAATCATAGGCTTACCTCCTACCACTCATTTATTATTTTCTTTATTTTTAATTTTTAATTTTTAATTTTTAATTTTTTACTTAATGATTAAGAAAGTGATTATTAGTAAAATTATATATTTTTTAATAAGTACGAATGTTAAAATAAATACTTAAAAACTATAATAAATAATATACATTAATAAATGAGTAATAGAAAGGGATAAGCTTGGGGCCGGATGAGTTTAAAATCAGTTTTCGCACCAGTCAATGCTAATGTGCCACGTAGACACTCCAAAAAAATACGGTATGAACCCACGTCCACCCGAGTCCCCCTCTGTTTCCTCCGAATCTCGCTCCCTCCCTCATCATTTGCACTCAAGTCCAAAAGAGAAAACTCTATTTCTCTCCATCTCCCACTCGATCCCATGACGACGAACAAAAAGAACGCCGACGACGAACAACAGGAATGTCGTCCCTGCTCCCACCATGACTCACGCTGGACGCCGGCAAACTTAGGTATTTTCTTCTCTGCATTTTCTTGAGATTAGAGTTTTCTTGACTGGATACTAAATTTGTAGTCCTTCATTGCCTAGTTTAGTACATGTATCTAGTCGATATGTATTTATGATAGTTTGTTGTGTTGTTGCTTGACCCAGACTTATAATCAGTGTGAGTCTTTCAAATTAAGATAATCAGAATATTTAATCAAATTTTAAAGCATGCAATAATTTTTAATTTTTTAGATTTAAAATATTTTTCGAATGAAGTTGAAAACTTAAAGAAAATATGTATATTAAAAAACATTGAAAAAATATGGAGCCCAAACCTAAACTTTGATTTTAGGTAGCCACATTAGGAACTGTTTGAGGAGACCCTACTTGAAGGCCAATGAAAGTAGTTTCACCTTGTTGAAAAATCATGCTCGGATTGAACATTCACAAATGGGGTTAAAATATTTGAGTTTCTAATGGTGAACTCTTCACCTAACACAAGATTCTTGTTTAAACTGACTTATTTACATCGACTTGTAAAATGACTTATTTACTCTAAGCACAGAAGATTCCTATGTACTTGGGCCATGCCGACTTTTATATTATGAATAAATCTTCTACTTATAAAAAACAGTTTGAGGGTTGTATATTCAGTTTGTAAGTGGTGTATAAAATATTAAATATGAAATTGATAGATTTATTTCATACTTAGAACACTTGTGTAATTCTTCAAGGGAATTTGTATGCTCATTTCCTCTCTCTTTGGCCATAGCCTCGGGGGAAGAAGGTGTTAGAAAGGGGTGAAAGTGGGGAGTTGCTTTACATTGGTTGGTGTTCAATTATAACTGTTACTTGATGTAGGAGACAAACCCCATATGAACAGTTTAGTGTTTATTTCTTTACATATTTTTATTCTTTTGGCACTGCATTGCATTTGATGATCAAATTGAGTGCCTCAGGATGCAACCATTAGTTGATGGAGTGGTTTTTTTTTTTTTTTCTCTTTTTGTTTTTTTGCAGCAATATGGAAAGTAGTGGAAGAGACACCATATCTAGCTTACGGTCTATGAGGGCAGGAGATGATGTGATATCAGGACAAAGACCGATATGTTATTGCCGCATTTCCTCCAAAATGCAGACATCGGGGTAACCCAAAAAGTTTTGGTTGGAGGTTTTTCAATTGTCCAAATTATAAGGATAAAAAATAGTGTGGCTTTTTCGAATGGGCTAATCTTGAAATGGAACAACCAAATTGTTATAAACGAACCTTGGAATTAACACATCGAAGAAACGAAAGGATAGCAGCTAAACGTGTAAGAATTGAATACATAAAATTCCAATCGATGAAGAAGAAGTACAAATATGTCTTAATTGCATCTTGGATTCTATTTATTGCATTATTTCTTATTCTGAAGGTTTATCTTGGCTTATCGGGACAAGTTGTATTTATTTTTTGGATCAGTTTTTGTAAAAGACTATTTTATGGGATCAGTAAATGTGGGTTATTGAAAATGTGAGATCACCATGCAAATTAATAGACTATTTTTTTGGATCAGTTTTCTAATTTCTGTTTCTTTTGGCACTACAGACGTTTTCTGATCAGTTTTTGCATTTTCATCAAATGTTGGTGTGAACTTAGGGAACATGACATAACTTACAATACAATAAAAGCTTAAAAAGTAGATGTGGGTCTTTTTCCTGATGGAAGTAAGGCGAGAAGTTGTAGAGAAATTTTAGTTGTGAAAGCAAAAGATAATTACCGTTTGTGTTCAATTAAAATGCCAAGACACATTAAAAAACCAAATCAAATGATAACAAAAAATAAATAAATAATAGAGATCTTAGTTTATCTTATTCAATTAAATATTAATAGTACGATATTATGTAATAGATTAATAGAAGCATGTGTTCATCTTAGAATCACCAAGCTGTATGAAAAGATTAAGAGAACATAAGAAGATGTCATTTCTTCATTCAAATGCCTTACAACCAACTTATAGCCAAATTACATAGACACCTAAATTCTGCATTACAGCCAACTTACAACCAACTTACAATCAACTAAATTCATCATTACAGCCAACAAAAGTATCATGGCTACAAAATAATATGGCTACAAAAATATAATGGCTACAAAATATCATGTCTACAAAAAATATTGAATGAGGAAACAACAAATTTAATGAAAGTCCACTCCATCAGCTACCCAATAATTAATTCTCTTCTGAAAAGTGAAAATTTCACGATGCTTCATACTCTTCATCTTGTGACATTGTTGGAAATTGCATATTCTTACAAATCAAGAAAAATTTTCACAAAGGGATGACAATAAGTGACCAAAGAAAACATTTAAATATAAAATAAATAAGATAAAATTAGTATTCATACATATCAAATGTTGTTGACATACTGGCCAGGTCTGGAGGTAATATAGTTGAACTTGGTTCGCCCATACCACTATAAAAAAATATTTCATCAAGTAAAAAGTTTCACACAAGGAACATACGATATTGCCTAAATAATTCTGAATGTCCTTAGGAATGCAACCAATATTATAATCACCACCGTGCTCCTTACTCAAAACGGACATTATTTTTTGTGTTGGTATCCCCGACTCATTTAGTGTATCTATTAAAATTTTTTGAGCCAGTGTCACCCATCTATGCCCACGAAACAAACTTGTACTCCGAGGTGTCAACAACTCATGATTATGCTGAAGTACAAACTTGGACACAACTCATTTGCCTCCATTCTTCTTTATTGTCATCATCGTCTTACACCCGCACTTCGTTTCTGGAACCTCGGGTCTTGCTCTCTCTTTAAGTTTAAGATTATACCGATGGAACCATTCTCTCGAACATACATACTCTACACCAATTAATGATTTGTGTATGCCTGACAACCGAGTATGATTTGTTCGAATTCTAAAACCAGTTCATCTGGAGAAGGCTTTATAGCAACTAAGTGCATCCTCTATGTCGTCAAACTCTAGCCCCACATACGGCTCCACATATGAAGATGACATTGTATGGCCTTCCTCGGGCATGTTCCTGTTGAGTTCAACCTCACATCTTCAATTATCTCAACTTCATCGGCGCTAGAATTAGAACTATCTAAAATCTCAACATGATCTCTTGATGTACTTATTATTCACGCAACCTGATATCATTTACAAGACAAAAATGGTAAGTAGATCTTCTTGCATAAAGAACGGTGAAATTAAAATACAAGACATAAATGCTTAAGTTCCTAAGTTGAAAGATACAACACAGGTAATATTATAACATAAATCACTAAGTTGGAGTCGAGTCATGGTTATGTTCAATCGAATTAAAATATAGGTGCAATGGAGAAATTTATTTACGGTACTTCATATCTGACCATAGAATGACCCATTTTCATTTTTTTAAATCAATAGTATCCTCCATATTCACAAACTATTTCTAATAAGCTTTTATAAGTTATAACAATAAGTGATTTAATATGTTATTAGAACAGAGGTAATTTTGTCACACTCTAATTAAATATTTTATGTATTAAGCCACTGAACTGGTTACCCTCAAAGTGAGATATTAATGTTATCCCTTTCTATATGTAATCATTCTATAAAGGCCACTTGAATGACCCAAAGATCCCCTTAGTTGGATTCAAACAAGGAAACAACATTTTCTTCCCTACCAATTACATTTGTGGATGGCCGATACGATGAATTTAGTGATGTATACATGCGTGTGTTAAGGTTAAGATTATTAAAGCAATAAACTTATCTTGAGTTGGCTATAGTGAATTGTAAAGATTATAGGTATGATTTCAAAGAAAAAGAACAAATAATAATAATAATAAGACTGTAACTTGTAAACAAAATAATTTTCCAAAATATCTAATCACAACCTCAATTAAGCACTAGAAAATTATCTTTAGACTTTATTAGAAGACCTAAGATGGAATTGGGGACACTTAGGCTAGCTGATCATGGGTGTAGTTATGCCCGAGGGACAAGGTATTTAGCTAGTAACAATCATTTTATGTCTGGGTCAAGCAACAACATAACAAACTATCATAAATACATATGAACTAGATAAATGTACTAAACTAGGCAATGAAGGACTACAAATTTAGTATCCAGTCAAGAAAACCCTAATCAAAAGAAAATGCAAAGAAGAAAATACTTAAGTTTGCCGGCGTCCAGTGTGAGTCATGGTGGGAGTAGGGACGACATTCCTTTTGTTCGTCTTCGTGGGATCGGGCGGGAGATAGAGAGAAAGAGGGTTTTCTCTTTTGGACTTCAGTGCAGATGATGTAGGAGGGAGAGAGATTAGGAGGAAATAGAGGGGGATCGGGTGGATGCAGGTTCATACCGTGTTTTTCAAGAGTGCCTACATGGCACATTAGTATTGGCTGGTGTGGAAACTTATTTTAAACATATCCGGTTTCAAGCTTTTTCCTAATAGAAAGTAGTAAATTATATTATTAATTATTTTTTTTTAAGTCAAAAGCTACATTTTTCTCTGAGCCTCGGTCAAATCTTTGACAGAGTGTGACGTGAGCAGAAAGGATGAAATGAGCTTTAAAGCCCTTACCTGCAAAAGAAAAAATTTTAAAAAATAAATGAGTAATAGACCTGTAGTATATAACATGGTAAGAATAATGGTTTTCATTTATTTTTTATTTTTTAATTGTAAATTTAAAAAAGGTGGGATGCAGCACGTTCTGAATATCTCAAACCTGGATGTCCTTAAAATCTTACAAAATGTGATGAACGACAATCTTAGACATGAATAGAGTTAAGCTTTGTGACTATGTTAGTTTTCCAACCAACACTTATGCTAGAACTATCATGGATGTGAATATGCATTGTAGGAGACGAAGGAATGTATGGATGGCAAAATTAAGGCGCGATTATTTCAACAGTTCTTGGGCATTGGTTTCATTTATGGGTGCTGTCTTATTGCTTGCACTTGCAATTACACAAACCATATTTTCTATTATTCATTAGGTTTTTCGTGCAATGTATTAATCTTGATGTTTGTTCTCGTACTTAAATGTAATAAATATTGAATAATAAGATTTTACAAATTAAGAGTGACATATTATCTTTTGTTGAGTTATTTATATATGAATCATGTTTTATTGAATGAAATTGATTGGGACATGGGAGAGTGCTCAGGCAAAAACATGAAACAGGCTAAGATGGATAAGACTGTCCATGCATCCATTTTAGCCTATTCCGTTGTGAATGAAATTCGATTTCCTCGCATTTCACGTTGTGATACCTTGCTTGAGTTGGACATTCAGTACAATGTCTACGTTCTTTAGAAATAAATCTGACAGTAGAGGAAAGTTTGTGTTGCACCTATAGAAGGGCTGTCGAAAGACTAGAACCTTGAACATATTAATTTACATATCTTAATTCTCCGAAACAAGAGCTTTTCCTCTGCTCAATGCTCTTGTCTCCTTTCTATATATACGTTTTATTTATTATGATTAAGAATGCCAAAATTTAATTTAAAAAGACTTCGAGCTTATAAGAAGTATAAAAAATAAATAATGGTTCTCCATTTCATCGCACGAGTCATGTGGTTGTAAAAATTAATGTATAAATTACAATAACAATTATTCTTATAAAGTCATATATATATATAATCCCTCCAATTGTATTTTTATTAAATGAAAATTAAGTTATATATACAGTTATATTACGTTGAGTCATTAAGTTTTTAAAATGCATGCCTTTTAAATAGAAAAATGAACCAGTGATAGATTATAGAGATGTGACTGATCATTTCATTATATGATAATATATATTTGCCCAAAAAGAATGAGTTTACAAAGATGGTTTGGTTTCACTCAATTATTATTATTATTATTATTGTTGTTTTAAATGTTTTGCAACAAAAATGAATAAATAAAATATTTTATTTTAATTTATACATATTAAGATTCTTTTTAGATAAGAAAAGTGTTTTATTTCATTATATCCTTAGTTTTTTTAAATTTTCACATAAAATATAATAAATAATTCAATTATTTTAAAATAATAATAATATTAAAAATAGTATTTTATTCAATTTTTAATTTTTATCTGAATTTACTGTATATCCACACCTAAAATAAAACAAAATTAAAAAAGAAAATATTTTATTGACATTTGTTTGCTCTTTACGTCTTAGATCTGTCCTCGGGGAGATGTCACACAGCTGGCTTTGCCTGCTCCAAAACAACGTCCACTACATGTAGCGCATCAGACGTGCGTCTGTCTACATATGTCATATGCATTATAAATTCTACTGTTGAAGCATTCGATGAATTTAAGGATTAGTTTATTTTTATTGGTGAAATAATTAAAAATTAAAAAAAATATTTTTAGAATATTTTTTTATTTTAACATTTAAAAAAATTAAATTGTTTATTTTAATTTATATTGAAAGTTAAAAAATTGTAATAATAAGATGAGATGAAATGTTTTTTAAAAATAAACGAAACTTTATCTCTTTGCTTAAATGCCCAAATACCGGCCGGTACCGGCTTCAATTTATGCCTGTACCGGCCTATATTTCAGCCAATACCGGCTGATATTTCGGCCTTTAGTTTTTTTTTTTTTTTTTTTTCATTTTTTCAAACTACAAGCTTATTGTTTTACTCACAATTCAGACTAGGCTATTTATAAATTTTATATATATGTATTTATATATAATTTATTCATATATAAACTATTATTTTAGAATATAATTTATATATATAATTTATTCATATATCGA
Source organism: Juglans mandshurica (assembly GCA_022457165.1). NCBI lineage: Eukaryota > Viridiplantae > Streptophyta > Magnoliopsida > Fagales > Juglandaceae > Juglans > Juglans mandshurica. Next base: position 24,068,217 of record CM039623.1, read on the forward strand.
CTATCCCAAAACGGTACCGGTATCGAAATATTTCGTTCTAGTACCTTGACTGGTACGGCTTCAGGTACGGTATTCAAAACATTGGCCACACCACACGATATATAGCTGTCATTGGATTCTAAGTACGGTATTTATCTTAGACGAGTACAAATTTGAAAATTTCATTCTGAATTCCATGGAAAATGCTAGCCCCACCGCTTGAGCTTCCCGCTTGCACTTTCCTCTTGATGTGGCATCCAAGTGGCTGACTTAATAGAATAAAAAATGCCATGACTGCATCTCCCTTTTTCCCGAAAACTGATCTCTACCTTCTTCTCCCTCCCCTCTCCCTACATCTCGAAAACACAGTTCATAAAACCCACCTTCACACTGCCTTCTTCTCCCTGCATCTCGAAAGCACAGTTTCCACCAACTAGTTCATGAGAAAGTATCATCAACAAAGTTGTGCTTAGGACTTAAAAAGCTAATTTAAGATTATGATCTAATCAATAATTTTGCTAATGTTACAAGAACTTAATTCGATGCCGTCAATCTTCTTCATAATTCTCTTTAAAATACTTCAGTTTTACATGACTAAGTACTACCTAATTCTAATTCTAGGATAATATAAATATTCCCCAATCCCATATAACAAAGTTGATCATCAACAAAGCATGAAAAACTCAATAGACAAACATGATCGAGTGAAGACAAAGATTACAGGTATAATGGAGTTAAACCCACCACTTCCTGCTTTTTTCTCTGTTTTTTTCGGTCTTTTTCTTTTTGTTGGGTGGAATCTGTTGTAATTTTCAGGGTGAATCAAAATCCAAAAATAAGATAGGAGAGAAGGAAAGAAATCTACCTCTCGAATGGAGGTCGGATGGAGGAGAGCTGCAACAAAGAACGCTGGAAATGGGTCTCTTGTGCTGGACAAGATTTGTCAGGGAGGGGTTTGGGGGATATTTTTTCATCTAGGTGGGAAGAAGTAAATGAGGCATTAAAAAAAAAAACAACGTATTCCACGTCAAGCGGGAGCCAAAAAGGGAAGATACAGCGGTTGTTGTAGCAGTGCCCAAATTCCATTCCGTTTCGATTCTATGCTGACAAAATAAAATCGGAGTACAATTCTAAGTACAGAATGTATTGCAGATTTCATCTAAGTACAATTCAAAAGGAAAATAATTTACACATAATATTTTTTACAACACTTTACACAATTATATTTTAAATTAGGAATATTTTTGTAAAATACCTTATAAAAGTAACATCATTTTACAAAAATACTCTCATTTTATAATATTGTTGTACAATGTATTGTGCACTGTATTGTGTATATATCATTACTCTTCATAAAACATGCTATTTTGATCAATCACCAATGTAGTAGTGGTACTAGTCTTCACAAGGTACATGGATGCCATGAATGTTTTTCTTTTGTAATGTTTGTGCAAGCCTTTTTGTTAAAACATAAATCTATTTAAAGATCTAACTTTTTTAATAATTATTCAAAGAATTTGTACGAACTTACATGTAATAAATTTATATCTACCATTATTTTAAATTTTAAGGACAATACAAAAATAACATGGTCCTCTTATTTTCTTATTAAAGACACACGTGGCATCTTTCAACTTAATATAGGAGACTCTAGTGGTTACTATCTAAAGATTCCATCAAATAATTCTTATGCCTGTTTGGATAAAAAACGGTTTTTTTCTCATCTCATTATTACAATTTTTTTAAATTTTCACACAAAATATAATAAACAATTCAACTTTATCAAATCTCAAAACAATAATAATATTAAAAAAATAATATTATAATAATATTTTATTCAACTTTAATCTAAAATTATCTCATCTCACTATCCAAACGGAGTCTTAGCTTCTTCAAGTGTAATGTGCATGATTAAGCATGATACTCCTAGTTTTTATACCTTTCTTTTCTTTTTTTTCCATTGATTAGTGACTCTGATGGACTAGATTAATACAATAGGTATCCATCTTCATTAATTAGTTAATGTTGTATCATTCTTTGAAAATGAATTATACTATTTAGAAGTTTCGTGCGTAACATATCACTTAATGTAAAATTCATTATATTTATAAAAATCATCAATATTTTTTTAAGAAGCAGACGTGGCATATTTCTACTTCATGATATGTCAATAAAAAAAAAAACTTGTAAATAAGTTTATTATTTAAAAATAACCCATTAAAAACATTTATTTTAATTAAAAGGTTGGTACGTATGATCAACAAGGTTGCAAAATATTAGACTAAAATTGCAAAATGCTTAGACAAAACTGCAGGTCCGTTCGAGTTGTAAGGCTAATGGAAATGAAGAAATTAAGTGGTTATAATCATCGGCCATCACCAAAAATGTGAAGAAATCTTTGTATTCTATGTATGTATGTATAAGATCTCATATTATATTAGAGCTAATATCAGATCTAGAGAAACTTATTTTTTTCTGGTGAGTCCCTTTTTTTTGGAGGAGTTTGCCCCGTACTTGCACGCCCGAGAATTGCATGCAGTATTTAGTGGTGGAACAAGCAATTTTTATAAGAGGAGCCAACTTTTCTACCTTGTGAAACGTTTATGTAAAATAAAAAAGAGACAAATATTAATCTTAATTTTACAAAAAAAAATTAAAACATAATTATATATAAAATTATATTTCGGTAATTTGCTCCATCTAGTTAGACTAGAGACTGTGTAGCCCTTTATTTTCCATTTTTGTTTGTTTTTCCGTCTAAAGTATGGCAAAATGCCGATCTGCTGTTTTCCGAAGCTCAGCGACCACCACGTGCCCCTCCGCAGAATTCTCATGCTGCTGATCCTTTGGATAGCCGAAGGCTTTTATCGAACGGAGCAGCACCTGAGTCACACGTGTGGGTTATAGCAATGCGTGAGATCCATGCGCCACTGCACAAGGAAGCTTCTCTGTCGCCACATGCGGCGTTTCTGGAACCAGGGACCTCGATTTCTTCAGACTCGACTGGCCATCACACTCCTAGCGTGGCGCATCCCTCACGCACCATCACAATCTCTTTGTTTCTTGTATTTTGCTTTTTTTTAAGCTAAGAATTCGAATCTACAGCTGTAATCCGTCATTTTCATATCGATCTTTATGTTTATTGTCATTTCCCTTTGTATAGGTAAAAATAAAAAATAAATTGTCTATTGGACATTTTGTCTTTAGAGTGAAGGTCTTATCCTCCTCTAGAGGTGGGGTTTGAAATCTTTGCTTTAGGGAGAGTGTGATTTCTCAGACGGTTTGTCTGTAGAGAGTTATAGAAATTAATGTGAAATTATCACTTGTCCCAAAAGCTTAAACTGACGGGAAGAGGTAAATTTTATTATTTATTTCGAACTTAGGACATCTGCTCTGATACCATGTAAAATCATCACTTGTCCCAAAAGCTTAAGCTGATGGCAAGATGTAGATTTTATTATTTATTTTATATCTTAACAGTTAAGACCATACCAGTCACAAAGGAATTTGTGTACTGGTGGAGCCCCAACATTAAGTAGTTGGCTTGTTATCTGGGATTTTTCCTATATGTATCAAGTCATAGCTGTAACTTCACTTTCATAAATGAATGAAGTCTATTTCCTATAAAAAATAAAATAAAATTCTGAAAACACAATTTAATATCTATTTCAGATTTGATCTAATAACAATATTTCATAAAATAATAACGAAATATTTAAAAAAAAGTTATTCATAGAAACTATCAACTGATCTCTTAAGTCATTTTTCATTTTGATATGGAAGATAGTTTATCAAATTTGATGTAGAATCTATATATTTTCGTGTCACGATAAACTTATAGGGGTTATAATTTTTTTTTGTCATTTTCTATATAACATAGAATTATTATGAATAAGATGTTATCAAACTGGCAACTACGGTAACATCAACACGTAATCAATAGAATCTGTGGCTGAAAGAGCCTTTTGTGTGTTGCTGAACTGCTTCCCTGAACTCGAAGATTTCAAATAAAGACCAGCAGCAGCATTACACCCATAAATGATCAACTGAGTGATGGACGTAGGTGTGATGATACCTTATCAAATAAAGATCAATTCTTCATAACTAACAATTTCCAAAGAAAGAAATCCATCTTTGTTTTGTAGTTAATACTGGGGGATCCCCTCATCAATAGACATGCCTTTTAGCCATGGCTACTGCATGAATGAGAGATCAGTTTTCTATCCATTAGGATTTCTTTCCAACATGAATTAATTGTTTGGTAATAACTTCTTAGAACATGGAGTTAGCTTTTATAAAGGAATTATTGCAGATAGTCCCCTTACTATATCAACTAATTACCTCAACAATTCTATTCAGAAATTTCAGGTTTTTTAATCCCTTTAAGGGACAACTTTTTACTCTCTCTAACTTGAATCCTTGTGTGTGTCAATGAGATCACTTTAATCTCAGTACATTCGTCTAAATCAGAATCAATCAATTTCATGTCTTACAAGAAAAGGAAAGGTTCATCTCCTCCGATCTATAAAATCAAATAATTCCTGGTCATGCCTTCATTAACAATTTCTCCATGTTTTAGTTCAAGCAACCTTTCGATCAAAGATGGAATAGTGTGGTTTCATTGGACATAAACAAAATGGAATAAAAGGAGAAAAGAATTAATTGAAAAGAAAATGAGCAATGGAGAATTGAACCTGTTCCTTTTGACCTTCCAAAAAGATGCACTCAAAGTAAAGATACGGGTCTTCAGTGCTCAAAGAGGATCATGCAATTAGTAAAATCTGATTAACATGGATTTGCAGAAAATCAGACTACTTAAGGACAGAAATGTGTTTTATTAGGGAAATAGCAGTTGGTTACTTTGAGACCGCAACCAGTTAAACAACTAAACCTGCTCTATGCGTTGAACAATTAAGTTTACCGCCGCATTGGCTGAGGAGAACGCCCCATGAAAGCTCTCTTGGTAGGAGATGGATTCCAATTCTCTAGCCATCTTCAACAAGATTTCACCAAGGTCTGTTTGTTTCTCTAGCAAAGATTTGTAGAATGAGTTGGCAGCAACCTTGCTGATTTCCACGTTGGTTTCCTCGGGACAATACTCATCATCCAACCATTTGTGAAGGGTAAACCTGAGCCACTCAGATTCCTGAAAGAGGCTGGATTAAGCGTCAGTCACACCATCTACAACCTAAGTTATACAAGCATGCACGTTGAAATTCCTAGCAATCATCCCAAAGAAAATCACAGAGAATCTCCCTTTCTCAATTAAAGTATCGTTTCGTCACCCTGTGAACAATTAAAATATGATTTTGGCTCTTGAAATCATGTCAAAGATATTTCTTTTCTTTGATTTTCTTGGTATAAACGCTAGAAGGTGCAGTACATGTACATCATGATGCGTACAAGAAAGTCATCTGATTGGAAATAAAAAGAGGCATAAGATAATCATGGAGAGTAAGGCCTTGTTTGGGTAACAAGGTATTCTCATATATTCTCAAAACTTCTCATAATTTCCTTCCCAAACATCACTAGAACAAAAAACACTTTTCAATTTCAAACACAAAACCTAATCATCATCCAAACACAAAACCCAATATAGCTTTCCCAAACTTCCAAACAAAACACAAAAAACAATAAAACTTTTTCAAATTTCAAAACAAAAAATTATATTCAAACAATTTTTTAATTTTTATAATATTTTTTTTCAACTTTTTCTCTTCATTTCCCAAAATCCAATAAAACATCTTAAATCAAATCATTTCACTACTATTCACAAAATTCTGAGATAGTGTCCAAATGAGCCCTAAGCCTATGGATGCTGTTCAGAGAAGGTGAAAAAGAGAGTCTTGAGCTCCTTTATCGTCCATTTCTGATCCTCAAAATTTTCTATCATTCCTTTCCATCTTGATACACCATATGAGACATGTAGGAACCATTTTGCAAACTACCAAGATTCGTGGACAACCACCTAATCCTCTCCATGAGTTAAACAGGTCTACTATGCTCCTGGGCATAACCCAATCCAAACCAACTTGAATGAAGAAATCATTCCATAGAACACTAGCCACCTGGAAATGCTGTAAAAGATGGTCGAAGGTTCCTCAATCCTTTTGCACACTAAGTAATCAATCACTCTTTTTCTCAGATTGTCCATGATAAAAATCTTCCCCAAGAGATTTGTCCAAGCAAAAAGTGGAGCTCTTGGGTGTGCATTAGTCTTCCATATTCTCTTCCAAGTAAATGGGTTGGTATTAAAAGGATAAGGACATTATAGAAAAACTGGATATTGAACCTTCCTTTCTTGGATGGCAGCTTGTCTTCACCTATTGTTCTGAAAATCATGAGTACAGAAGATTAAAAGGATGCAGTCAAGGCCTCAACCTCCCAATCATGAGCCACTCTGCTGAATCTACAATCCACTAACAGATTTCACTATTTGTCTCCAAAGGTCTGCCACTGAAGCATCCTTAACCCAAGCCACCACGTTCACCTTTGGGCAAGCTTCTTTGAGAGCCCTACTACCACACCACCAATCAAGCCAGAATTTAATCCTAACACCATCTCCTACCTCGAAACTAGTATGCTTAGAAAACTTCCCCCACCCTTTTCTTATGTCATTCCATAATCCCACCTCATATGGTCCTTAGACCTCATTAGAACATCAACCGCTCCACGAACATCCATACTTAGTGCCTACTCATTCTCCACATGGCCTCTCTCGTTCAGATAGTGCAAAGCCATTTTGGCTAGAGTGTATGATTATAGAAATCAAGTTTCAAACTCCTAACCCACCTTCGGAGATCGAAAAAATACTTTGGCCCAACTTACCAGGTGTATGAACTCTTCTCCCAACCCACCCCAGAGGAAGTTTAAAGAAGTCCCTATGCAACTTTTAGACAGTTAGTTGCATTGGCTTGGAACAGAAATAAAGATATGAAATGCATAGGCAGGCTGAGAGGGTACTTTATCAAAACAATCTTACTACCTTTGGGAAAACATACTCTCTTCCAACTAGCTAGTTTTCGTTCAGCCTTCTCAATAACCACATCCCAAACTATCTTAGCCGTGAAAGTGGCCCCCAAAGGAAGACCCAAATATTTCATAGGTAAGTATGACACATTACACCCCGGAATGCCTGCCAAACTATCCATATTGGTGACTTGATCCACTGCAACCAAATCAAATTTATCCACGTTAACCTTTAGTCCTAAGACTGCTTCAGAGCATAAGAACAGAGCACGCACACGATGAAGATGAATTGGATTTGTCCCACAAAAAAATAAAGTATCTTCAACATACTAAAGATGTGATAGGTTTATGTTACCAATATTCCTGGCTGCCACAGGGAAAACCTGAGAGAATGCTCCATCAATCGACACAGATAACATTATGTCAAAGAATTCCAGAACGGGGTGGTGGAACACAAGTCTAATTCTTGCATCCCATGCGATGCAAAAAATACCATAATGTTGGAAAACATTTTTACACAAGATACCTAGCAAATCAAGAATTTTGAGGATAAAATTCTAAAATCTGCAAGGTAGAGGACTTCGATAACATTATGAGAGATGCCTACTAAAAAGGGGCAGGGCTCTGGCAGTTCAGTATGATTAAAAAACAAATAAATGAACTGAGCTTTGATACGATACTATACTTTAGCTATTTGGTGGAGAGGTCCAACAAATTAATAATCCTGCACCATCCACATTGCATTTTAGACCCTACGTGCATAGATTCAAGAGTTTTAAGAATACAGCTCGATGATCAGTGGTTGCTGATGTCTCTAATAGCTGGGTTGTCTGGCTGGAATGGCACTATAATCAGCTACGACAATAGAAACAGCAACACATAACCGATCCATGCTTCAAAACGTAGAACTGCCTAGCATAGGAGGTCTGATTTCTATCTGGCATGTCACTACTAAAGGAAGCAAGCGTCATGCGATTAATTGTATATATCTAGAACACTCAGAGAAAAAGAAAAAAAGTGTAGCAGCATAAAACATGGAGTCCTTAACCGGTTAATAGCACTAAGCTAAAAATATCCTCTCACGAGATTCACTATAAACTAGTCTCAATCAATCTACAAAATATATACACTCTTTTTTGGTATCCATTGTTGCAGTACAGCTCATGACATCACAACAATAGAAACTTAAAGCTCATGACATTACAACAATACAAACTTAAAACTCATGACATTACAACAATACATACTTAAAGCTCATGACATACAACAATACAAATAAGTTTGATCAACTGAGTAATATCAACGTGAATCTGGCTACTCAAATTAACCGATGGTGCTAATTAAAAATGAATTTAACGACGAAAATGGGGGTATGAAGAAACTGGAGAAGTTATACCTCCAAGGCCTTGGAGGGAATCAACCAATGCTCTGGGACCCTCAAGTCTTGAACTTGAGCCTCTTGGGAATCTGGGTCTTCTTCTCCTCCTCCTCCTCCTCCTCGTGCATTAATCAGTGGCTTCGGATAAGACTGGGGTTTTAGAAGAGTGACTGAGTATTTAAGAGGTTGAATTGGCATAAATGAAATCGGGAAATAGAGGTCAGGAGAGCCACTTGCGAGTGATATACGAGGATTACCGTTTGAAATTAGTGTAGTTGCTGGTGTAAAATGCAAGGACCACATAGTTATCGGAATTTCGGTTTCTTGATTTTTCTTTTTGGTTTCTTATTTTCTTATCACTTTCTCCAGAAAAGTTTGGAGGAGGATTATGAACCTGCAAATGAAGTTTTGGACGAAGACGGGAAGGGATAGGCTGAATGGACTGAAATGACGTCGTTTTATGTTCCCTCTTTTAACCCTTACTTCCTTAATTAGCACATTTATGTGGAATTTGTAATTTTTAAAAAATCTTGGTATCAGTTGGTGGTTGGGCGCATACCCCCGCACTCCATGTGGCAGACCGAATTCATTAAGGCTGCCTTTGGGCGCATACCCCATTCATTAAGCTGTCGATCCAATATAATTTTAAATTGAATTTTACAACTAAATATTTAATTTTTAAATTATTAAATTCATTCTAATTCAAAATTTTTTTATATAATTTTTTTTAATTTAAAACATCTTTATACGTGAGACTCATAACCTTTTTTAATTTTTTATAAAAAATATTAAATTCATCTTAATATTTAAACACACTTTAAATTCAGTTTAGATAGATTCCACATAACTTTATTCACTATTATTCATAAAAAACTTAACTCAATTAAATTCAATTCAACATTCAAACACAGCCTAAAAAGGGAATCAATCATGCAACTAAGCCAACCCGTCTAGCCCAGCATAAGGTAGACCCAATAATTGAGTGAAAAGACCAAATATTGAACCAAAAAAGTGGAAAGAGCGGTGCTATTCAATCGCTCCATTTCACTGATAGGTCATTTTGATTTTTTTTTTTTATATTTTTTTAATATATTTAAATATATTTAAAAAATAAAAAAAAAATATATTAATATATTAAAAATTGTTTTCCTAATTATTAAGTAAAATAAATTAAATACACAAGCGATCATTTGGATTAGGTTATTTTGTGTCAAATCAAAAGCTAATAATTTACAATCACTCGACAATGAATGTCTCAGATCAAGTGTTGGATTACGTTATTTTGTTTCATCCCAATCTTGATTTCACACACACAAACATTGAAAATAAACATTAAACTCAAAATAAATTCATAGAAAATAATATTCCATAATAGCATAGCATTGAAAACTTCAGGGAGTATATGAAGTGGGAAAAAGATTACTCAGTCGTGGCGATAAAGTCATAGGTTCGATTCTGCCAGCTATCTCTCTTCAAACTTACTTCAGAAGAAGAGGGAGCTAAGAATCCTTATCGTAACCTTCAAATTCCCCACAATATAAACTTGAAATAAAAAAAAAACTAACGCGACCAATAGTCTGTTTGGTTTCCAAGAAAATGATAGAGAATATCTAACCCTAGGTATTGGTCATTTGTAATTAAAAATGATTTGGAAAACCAAAACAATCAAAAGAAGAGAGAAAGGTAAAGATCGCTCAATTCATCGGGGTGTTCGACACGCAAATTTCTCCAGAGAGAGAAGCCTGCATTCCAGTCTGATGATGTCATGAACTCGGCGGCTGGGACTCTAACACAGAGAGTGGAAGGAGAGGGTTAGAGCTGGGAACCCTAACACATAGAAGTGAAAGATGAGAAACAACTTCGTTTGGTTACTGAACTCAGCTGAATTCAATCTAATTTTAATCTGAGTCTAACTTCCAAACACTCAACTCTCAAATTACTAAACTCATCCCAACTCAAAACTTTCTTACATATGGGATCCACAACTTTTTTCAACTTAAAACATCTTTATACGTAGAACCTACAACCTTTTTCAATTTCCTATAAAAAGTACTAAACTCATCTTAACATCCAAACACATTTTAAACTCAATTTAGATGGGTCCCACATAATTCTCTTTACTACTCAACTTATTACTATTCATAAAGTACTCAACTCAACTGAGCTCAGCTCAATATCCAAACGCAGCCTTAAGTCGAAGCGTGAAGTGTGTTCGAGTGGGTGAAGTGACTAACACAGAAAACTGGAAACGACGACGTCGTGCACGAATGAAGTCTGAAGAAAGAATGGGGAAACAGTGTGTTGCAGTCTAGAGGCAATGGATTCGAAGGTGACTTCAGGAAATCTCAACTCATTTCGTACGGAAAACTCTTCTCCAATTCAAACGGTGTAATGTTATCAGGGGTTGTTTTTTATGTGTTCTCATATACGACAAAACCCCTTACTGACCGTTGCTTTTTACTTTTCTAAGGGATTGTTTCCATTACAAGGGTGTAATGAAGGCTCCGAAGGCCCTCACCCACCCCTTCACCCAGCCCCTTCACACACCCGTCATCTCGACGCAGAGCTCGAAGGCCCTCACCCACCCCTTCACGCACCCGTCATCTCGACGCAGAGCTTGTCACTGTGGGCAGACCCATCTCCTGTCGTCATCGACGCTAGACCTCACCAATTCAGCCCACTTCACGGCATGGGCGAGGGGGCATCTCATCTACAATCGGCGAAACGCACGAGTTGGAAGGTAGCCCGAGGTATTGGAAGCATCTGAAGACCCACGGCGAAGGCAACCCAGGTCCGTTGATCGCGTGAGAGATACCATCCCCACCAATCGAGCTGGGTTTCATCTATGCCTGGTAACCGTACCATATCACGTCCCCCTTCCTTTTACAGGGATTCCCCTGCCCCCTGACCCAAAGGCTGCGACCACACGGCTAGGGTTTTGACCATAGATTAGCGTTTAACAATGTAGAAATATTTTAATCCGTAGCCCCTTGCATGACAAATTTACAAATCGCCTACACAAATGAAACCCACCATTCCAAAAATCTGCAAACACCGCACCTTAAGAAGTCGATCCTACCATAAACACCCATGGGGTATTTCTATCACCACCACGGCTCCAAGAACACTGTCCTTTCAAGTATGTGAATCTAACTCATCTCAAATCATTTTTAGCTGTTATTTATGCAATGCACAAATATGATTTGGCGTGACTCTAGTTGGGAGATGAATTTCACCTAAAATTTTTTATTGTAGTGGTTACAGACCGAGATAAATGTGTATCCATATTATGCAAGATGTGCTCATGAGCACGACAGTGCTAAGTTTCATGTTATTTTAATCCGGATTTGTAATGGTCAGCTGTTTAGAAAATATTAGAGTTGTTTACACATTTCATTTCTTTAGATGTTATGGTTTGAAATTGCATAATGATGATGCATAATGAGATTATTTAACAATACATAATCCTGTGATGTTTATGGTTTGCCGTGCATGTGATTTTTTTTTTTAGGTTTGCATACTTGAATGTGGCAGTTTGCTTGGGGCCTCATTTAATTGTTTCAAAAATGAAATTCTTGTTCTGTGTTTTGTTTTTGTTTTTGGTATGCATACTTGAATGTGGTAGTGGGGTGTTTTGATTTTTATTTTTTGTTCTGCTACTGTAGTGTATTTATATATAACAAAGTTTAATTTTGTTAATAAACTTCCATCTTTCTTGTTCTTCTAGCGGTACTCCTTACGTTCATCTGCTAGACATCGTCCATATCAATAAGTATGGGTCATATTTTAATTCCGGCTCATTACTCATATTAAGGCATATTGCCTGTAACGTTGCATATTTTACGAACAATAGATTTTTATGTGTTATATTACCAATTTCTTAGCTATTCCAAATGGATGATCCGGAAAACACGATCCAGGATCGTGAGATTTGGGGCGATGGCATGGAGGAGATATTCATTGACATGCTCTATCAGGATGCCCTTCACGGTAGATTAAAGGATGGAAAGATCACGTTTAGAGAGCATGGAGTTTATGCTCAGCGACTAACCACTATTGGTGTAAAAGTGTTTGACGCGAGCTAGGTTCGCGACAAACTTACGAGGTTGAAGGGTTTACAACATTTGTTTACAGATTTATTGAGCCAAACCGGGATGGGTTGGGATCCCAACACGAAGATAGTAGTCGCGAGCGACGAGTGCTGGGAAAATGCCATCATGGTAAAAATAAACTTATTAAGCATCTTTATTTAACTAAAAACCAAGTTTGGTCACTACTCATCTGATTATTAACATGTATGTATATTCTGTAATTGTTAGGTTAAATCGAAATGGGAGAGGTTTCGTACTTTCAGTTGCCCAAAGTACGAGGAGCTGTGCATCATATTTGGCGCTTCTGTTGCATATGGGACTATGCAACACGCGTCAACACAGCAGCCCGCAGATAGCGACTAGGAGCGACGCCTTGATGAGGAGATGTGAGCTCGGCGGCCTCCCACATTTGGCAATCGACAGGGATTGTCCATTGACAATGATGACTTTATTGACTTGATGGGGATCGGGTCACCTTCGTCGATGTACAGACACAATCATCACGTAGGCCAAAAAAGAAAAATAGCGACTTTGAGGTACATCTTTATGGTTGTGGAGGAGGTGAAATGCACGCAGATCACGCGGCGTAAGCGGTATGAGGATCGAGAAGCTATGGATTCATCAAAGCGCAGCAAAGGATCATAGGCTAGTGATGCCAGCAATGGAGGTTACGATCCGATTAGTCAGTGTGCGACATTGCTCAGCGAGCTTTCCCTGAGGCTGGATCCTCAACAACTTGTTCGTGCAATTAAGGAATTACTAAACCCAGATATGCGGTAGTTCTTCTTGTCATTGGATGCCGCCGGGAGGGATGATTGGGCCCGTAATTGTTAAAGTAGGATGCATGAGTTGTATTTTATTCTTTATGTCATTGTGACTCTATTTATTTTCTCATACCTTTCATGAGATGATTTATTGGTTTGATGAGTTTATGTACTGCTACTTTTTCCACCATCGTTGTCTAGACCATTAATTTAGATGAAGTAGATGAGGGCCTGATTTTAAGGGTTAAGGTCCTGTTTGGATTATGCATGATTATTCACCTTAATGCATAATAATGAGATGGTTATAATAATGCATGATTATTTTGTTAACTTGTCAGATTACTTACAATTGTTGTCAAGATAAAAGTGCGAATTAACCCACCATTCTTGTATCATTTTCTGCAACTTTGCTTCGAGCACTTGAAGTTTTAACAAATCGCCTAGGTCTTATCCAACACATTCCATTGACAGTATCTAGTGTGCAGCCGATCAACTTAGGTACACTTTCTATAGCCGTAAAATAATAGAGTATCAGTTTATGTATTAAACTATTTCCTTGTTAATATATGAAAGTTTAATTCATAACTATTATGGTCGGGCAACATAGTAGAAAAAGGCTGAGAACATGGATGATGCGAATTGGTCAGCAGGAAGCTCCTCGATGGACGTGAACCTTGATGCATATGACATCTTCCCTAATAGGGGTTTGACTAATAGTAGTGGAAATGAACTTGCAACTGATGATCTTGAGACACTCGCATTTCTTGAGAGGGCCGGTAGACAAGCGCAACAGAATCTTAGACAACCACAACATAATATCGGTCTGCGAAGACATCAATATATTTTGGAAGTTTTGAATGGGAATCTGAGGAATTCTCGCGAGTTATTCCGAATGGAGGTTGATGCCTTCCGTGCATTATGCAGCTTGTTACGTTCAAATAGATTTTTGAAGGATACTAGAAAAGGGCTGACCGTCAAGGAACAATTAGGCATGTTCACATCGATAGTGGCGGCTGGAGACGAACAACGGATTGTGGGGCAGCGGTTTCAACATTCAACGGAAACTATTAACTCACGTAAGGAAAGTTATGAAGGCCCTGTGTAGGCTTGGGACACATTATTTACCCAACTCACACATCCGGGGTGCACCCAACAATCGCAGGCAATCCGAGAAATTATCCTTGGTTTGAGGTAAGTTGTTTATGGTACATAATAAATTATAATTATGATTATATTGGGTTATTGTTTAATAAATTATTTGAACTTACGCAACCATAATAAGATGGGTTCTTCGTTTGCAGGGATGCATTGGTGCAATTGATGAGACCATGATCGACGCCATTGTACCTGAAGAGGTGCGCGAGGCATATCGCAACCGGCATGGGTGAGTTGCCCAAAACGTCTTGTGTGTATGTGACTTGGACATGAAGTTCACATTTCTGTACATTGGTTGGGAGGGAAGTTCGCATGATGCACGCGTAGTCATCGATGCATTGAGTCAGGGCTGCAACCAATTTCCAATGTCTCTCGATGGTAAATATTTAATATCATTTAATTATTTTTGTCTTCAAATTATTTCTCTTTATATGTATTTTGTTACATCTTTGGGAATGGTTGGTAAGGGCATGATTGTTTTCCTGTTAATGGGTAACAGGTCATTATTATCTAGTCTATTCAGTGTTCCCATGTACTCGGGAATTTATGCCCCTATCTCAAAGAGAGATATCATAGAAGTGACCATCAGGGTCAGCGGGGATTTAGGGGGTATAAGAATTATTTTAATCATCGTCATTCATGCATTCGTAACGTAATAGAACGTACATTTGGAGTCTTGAGATCACAATTTAGAATTTTAAGACTCTTGCATGCGTATAAAGTTGGGAGGCAAGGGGATCTGATCATTGCATGTTGTACGTTACACAATTTTATTAGAATAACAATGCCGAACAACTGGTTGTTTGAGGACTGGAGAAATAAGGAGCTCGGTCCAAGCAGTCGTGCATATAGTGACGCCGCAGCTTCAACGCGTCAACCTGACATGACCGTCGAATCAACCCGAGCTATGGCTGCAATTAGGGATGACATTGTCATTCCTATGTGGGAAGTCAGGGGTGGTCATTGATATGTATATAATAAGAGTAATTCTACATACAATCGTGAAGTACGTAACCGTCGCGTAATCGCTTTGAAAAAAAGTGGTGTCCACTATTAAAAAATTAATTTTTTTCATGTGGGTCCCATGTTTTATTCATTTTTTTCAAAGCGATTACGCGGCGGTTACGCAATTCACGGTTGTAAGTATCTTTTCTCATATAATAAATATTGGGATCATAAGGGTGTAGTTAGAGATTCAAATGTATTACAAATTTGATTTTGGTGTGGCAATAGATTACTTATTTACATATATGAGGAAGTTTGTAGCAAATTTCTTTAGAAAATATGGTTGCTAATTTTATGAGGTCTATACGTAAATTTAGTTTAATAAATGATTGGTCGATATGTAATTTTTATACTACTAAAATTATAAAATAAAGTGATTTTATAATTTAATGATATTATTTTTCTAATTTTTTATCATTGACTGTAATCGAAACTAACAAGAGTTAGGCAAAATGACCATTAGTACTTGAATATGGAAAATCATTTTAGGCACAATTATTTATAAAAAATTATTTTATATATATTAGTATTATTTAACGATTTTGGAAACAATTAAAAAATCATTTTTGAAACAATTTTTATTAATCAATTTTTATTTGATATTTAAAAAAAAAAATCCTTTACAAAAAAATATTGTTATCCGAAAAATATTATTATTCACTATATTAAAAAAATAAAAATTAGGTAGGTAATTTATAAATTATTATTACTTAAGGAATAAATGTATTTATAAATAAAACAAATTTATTAAAAATACTATGCAATAATTTGTGGGATCCACATCTATCTCAAATAAAAAAAGTTAAAATCATCTCAACTCACTCCCAATCCAAACACACAACATTTTCAAATAGTATCTCATCTCAACTCATCTCAACTCATTTTCAAATCCAAATGAAAGTCTGGGTGGGTTTAATTAATGTAATAGGCACCGTTTGAGTTTAAAGACTCGAAACGAAAACTTAAACAGTGTGTTTGGGGTAAGTGGGATTAGTAACCTGTGTGGTACGCAATGTTTTAAAGCCAAACATTGCGTTTTGATGAGTATGTGTTGCGTATTGTTGAGTCTGTTAGTTTTATTCTAAATCTGTCATGGTCAGTATAACAAAAGCTAGAGTTAGTTACATGTCAGGAAATGGAAAAAGAAAAGAAATCCGAGAGTGAAGTGAGAGGTATTGAAAGCATATTTTCTGTAGTGAATTTTGGAGGTTAAGGATTCCCTCGAAGAACCCTATTGACAATACAATTCTCAGGCCCTTGAGCCATTTTATCAAACATCTTGTGTGCATCCCCTTGCTTGCCATTTGCAGGAGCATTTCCATCACTCTGGCCAACCTATTACAAACAGATTACGCAGGTCAGTTCACCATTCCATTCCTTAGTCCATTACACAACACTACTCAAGAAGTAAACACTTAACAGTTGAGCTTGGATTTATTGGAGTTATCATTGCGATCTTTCTCTCTTCTACCCAAAAACATATAGATGGAAGAAATTCATTAAACATCGAAAAGAAAAAAAATGAAGAGAAATATTTACATAACATAATGGAAACCCCGAAAAGGAGAGAAGGGTGCCGGTAGCATAATCTCCAAATGGAAAAATCTTGCTGGGTTAGGAGGAAGGTGGTCTTCGTGGGATTGCTTATTCGAAATGGGAAATGGGGTTGTTTCTCCAAAATGCGCGTTTCAGTAGAGAGAGAAGAAAAAAAAACTAATTTCCACAACTTGCGTGGGGTGCAATGGTGAACAGTTGTTGATTCGTAGAAGAGAAAATATAAAAAACATCTTACTGTGTATAACATCCTTAACACACCATGTGTTGGATGAAAAAAAAAAAAAAAATTTGCTGGGATGGTGCGGCTTCCAACTGCTCCCAACAGAACTCTTCGTAGAAACACTCTACCCTAAAATCTTATGTTTTAGAAAAAAAATTAAAAAAATAAAAATAATAAATAGATGGTAGGAAGTAATAATTCTATCATTATCCCATTCAAAAACTCTTGCAGTTGTGACTTTCCACTGTACCAAATGTTGCTTCGAAAAAGTGAATGGTTGCTTCTTTTAAGAAATTATAATCTATTTTAGACATTTAGGTGTAATGTCTTTTTAAATGCATTTGCCTACAATTAAGCTCTTAACTAATCAACAGGGAATGGATATGGGCAAAAACACAAGAAGAATCATCATGTTTTGGAACAAGGTTTTCATCGACATGTTTTCCTAATCTAATATTTAGATGAAAAATTATATTTGCAGTCATATTATTTTAACTCTCACGCACCCATTTAAAAAAAACGTAGATAAATTTAAAATTTGCATGAAAGTCATTTTTTTAATGGTGTACCCCACTTTTAAATAGAGAGAGCGGCAATTGTTGCCATTGTTGATGTTAATCTCTCATTTTATTTGATATTTCCAGTTCACACTCATGCCATACTCACAGGGTTCCAAAAATATAGTGTTGGACATAAATACATGTTATGGGTTAAGAAAGAATAGTTTGTGGCCAATGGCACAATCTCACGTGACTGAGGATGATTGAAGGGTAAAACTAATGCATTGTATGAATCTAGGGATAAAGTCCATGAGAGACATCATACACGAGAAAGAATCTCCACCGATCAAATCCACCCAAAATCGAAATTCATGGAGATATATCCGGATGAGATATATGCACCAGAAGGATGGTATCAATAGCATAATCGCGTTTCTAAAAGGATCATACCAAACTAATCATTGCCACCGAAGAGGTCATGCCATATAGAAGACCCCAATCCTATAAATAGACTACTATGTATATGTTCTAGTATAGATGATTCATTCAACTTAACCATCGGTAGCATGCCCCACTAAGTTTCTCGAGGCTCTCTCTCTTATTGTAGGTTTGCATTGTAAGCATAGTTGGAAATTGCATTAACATATAGCATCTTATGATAATCATTTAAACACTAAATAATCATCAGATTCTATGGTATAGAAAAAGATTCCGTTGTCCGATAAATATTTATACATAAATTTAATATTACCCTAAATATTTATCTGTGCAGCAATAAATTATTGTAGGGTCTGTTTCATATATTTCTCTTTTCCACTTGAGAATCTCAAAGTTCTAATAATAACTGGAGAAAACCTTCATTCAGATTTTTCAATTTTCCTCTAATTGTAACGCCCCAAATCCGGGTGGCTTGGTGAATTACTACTTGTCACTCATAAACATGTCTCCCAACACATCCAAAGAAAAATCTTCAAAACTTCATAATTGAAATCAATCTCAAATCTTCTCAATAATCTCATTACAATCTCCACACAATCCTAAATGCAATAATAACAATAAAAAAGGTCCATAACCTTCCGGTAGTCATAACATATCAACTAAATAATTCATAAATCTTACTAAACTCATAAAACCCAAAGACTTTAAAACTAAGAACACCAGAAGTCCTTCTCAGCTTAAACACAAGCAGCACTCTAATCCAGGTCCTCATTTGGACTTACCACATCATCTGAAAAATATTATAAAACTAAATATTAAAGTCCAAAAACACCCAATTGTTCTTAAACAATTCAAGACTCAAACTCTAGACCATAATTCAACGAGTTTTAATCAAACTTAACTAGCCAAATAACAATCCGGACAGCCCAAACTTCGATCCAAATTATTCTATACCAAACTCAGTATGTTGGCTATAAGTGGAGACTGGTTTGGAGCTGAAAAAGTGTTGTCTGAAAGTTGGCTCGACAGTTGGTTCGAGCCAACTTCGCTCGAGCCTCGCTCGACAGACCGCTCGAGCGAGATCAAGTCAGAGAGCTTCGCTCGAGTGTCGCTCGACACTCTGCTCGAGCCAAATACGCAGATTTCGCCTATTTAACCAGTTTACACTACACAAAGCACTCTTCTTTCCATTCCCAAATCCAAAACAATGTAACTTAAAAAAATCCAAACCTAGGACAAAACACCAACCCGAAGTACTCCCCACACATAACAATCAGAAAAACTCACAAACAGCTACTAAAACTCACGGCAAGGACCAAAACAGAAACTGCAGTAAATGAAAATGAGTGAGAGAAACGGCTGAGAGGAAGCACTAACAAATAGAGTCTTGTTGCAGAACAACAAAAATATGGAAAGAAGAAGTTATACCTGACGATGAAATCTTGAACAAGAGGAATGCGAAGTGATGCCGTGTGTTGCAGAGGAAAAACCGAGATGCAAACAAAAATTGAGAGAAAAAATAGAGGAACCGAAACAGTGCTGCGCAGAGAAGAAACCGAACCTGAGGAAGCTTGGGCAGAGAATCGGAAATCCACAGACTAACGCAGCAACAAGAAATAAAGAGGAAACCGAAAGAAGAGAGTGAGACGTGGGAGAGAAAGAGAGAGAGAGAGAGAGAGAGAGAGAGAGAGAGAGAGAGAGAGAGAGAGAGAGATCTGGGCGGAGGGGGGGAACAACAGAAACCGAAAGAGAGAATGAGGGAGAAAGAAGCGGGAGGAATAACAGAAAGGAAACAAAACTTACCTAAACGACGCCGTCCCAGACTTCATGCGTGAAATAGCAGGTTCAACACGTGCATGGGTGCGGCTTACGTGCATGGTGCAGTTTCAACCGCCTGGGTGTTACATCCTCCCTCCCTTACAAGAATTCCGTCCTCGGAATTCGCTACAAGCTATAATAATTCCCTTCGAACAAGTGCGGATACTTTACTCGCATCTCTTCCTCGAATTCCCAAGATGCTTCATTGATAGCATGATTACACCACAATACTTTAACCAAATAAATAGTTCGATTTCGCAACACTTGCTCTTTCTTGTCCAGAATCCGCAATGGTTCCTCGGTGTAGGTCATGTCCTCTTGAATCTGTAAGGGTTCATGATCTATGATGTGAGTGGGGTCATGGATATACTTCCTCAACATGGACACATGGAACACATTATGCACTCCCGAGAACGCCGGTGGTAGAGCCACCCTGTATGCCACCGGTCCAATCCGTTCAAGAATCTCAAACGGTCCGATGTATCTAGGGCTCAACTTACCTTTCTTTCCGAATCTCATAACTCCTTTCATTGGTGAAATTCTCAAGAATACCTTATCTCCCATCGCAAATTCTAACTGACGGCGGCGCTTATCTGCATAGCTCTTCTGTCGGCTTTGAGCTGCTTTCATTCTAGCCCGAATGATATCTATCTTTTCTGTGGTCTGCTGAATAATTTCTGGCCCTAGAAGTTTTCTTTCACCTACTTCATCCCAATACAAAGGAGACCTACATCTCCTGCCATACAAAACCTCATAAGGTGCCATCCCAATGCTAGCCTGGAAGCTATTGTTATATGCAAACTCAACTAATGGTAAATGTTGCATCCAAGATCCCTTGAAGTCCATCAAGCATGCCCTCAACATGTCTTCTAAAATCTGAATAGTTCTTTCTGATTGTCCATCTGTCTGAGGGTGAAAAGCAGTACTGAAACTTAACTGAGTACCCAATGCCTCTTGTAAGCTTCGCCAGAACTTAGAGGTAAAACGAGGATCTCTATCCGACACAATGGATACCGGCACTCCATGCAACCTCACTATCTCCCGTACATACAGTTCAACTAGTTTCTCTAGTTTATAAGAAACTTTAATGGGCACAAAATGGGCGGTTTTCGTTAAACGATCCACGATTACCCATATAGCATCTTGTCCGCTTACGGTCCTTGGTAGACCTGTCACGAAATCCATGGAGATATGTTCCCATTTCCACTCCGGAATCTGGAGTGGCTGTAATAATCCTGCAGGTCTCTGATGTTCCGCCTTCACTTGTTGGCAAGTCAGGCATTGTTCTACAAATTTAGCAATTTCTCTTTTCATGCCATTCCACCAAAAGGACTCTCTCAAATCCCGATACATCTTGGTACTCCCTGGGTGAACAGTGTACAAAGAACGGTGTGCCTCTTCAAGAATTACCCTTTTTAGTTCCTCATCAGCAGGTACGCATACTCTACCCCTAAACCTCAAAACTCCATCCTTGGAAACACAAAAATCAGGCTTGTCCCCGTTTCCGATCCCTTCCATTAGCTTCACCAACTCTGAGTCCACTTTCTGAGCAGCTCTGATTCTATCTATCAAAACAGGTTGAACCATTAAACTGGCCATGACAGCATTTGTATCACTAGACGAGACTTCAATACCGGCTCTTTCTAAATCCATCAACAACCTATGCTGAGTGGTAATGGCTGCAACTGTCGGTCCGATTGACTTCCTACTCAGAGCGTCGGCTACTACATTAGCTTTGCCAGGGTGATAATTAATGGTGCAATCATAATCTTTGATCAACTCAAGCCACCTCCTTTGTCTCATATTTAAATCTTTTTGGGTAAAGAAATACTTCAAACTCTTGTGATCCGTATAAATTTCGCACTTTTCCCCATACAAGTAGTGTCTCCAAAGTTTGAGTGCAAAAATAACTGCCGCGAGTTCCAGATCATGAGTGGGATAATTCTGCTCATACACTTTCAATTGGCGTGAGGCGTAAGCTATAACCTTCCCATGTTGCATCAGTACACACCCCAAACCAAGCCTAGAAGCATCGCTATAAACAACAAATCCGCCTCTAGCTGTGGGAACTGATAACACCGGAGCTGTCACTAATCTTTGTTTCAACTCTTGGAAACTTTCTTCACACTTTGCTGTCCATTCAAACTTATTATTTTTCCTGGTGAGTGCAGTGAGAGGAACTGCTATCTTCGAAAACCCATCAATGAAACGACGGTAATACCCCGCCAATCCCAAGAAGCTTCTAACCTCATGAACGTTCCTCGGTGCCGACCAATTAACCACTGCTTCCACTTTCCCTGGGTCTACTGAAATTCCGTCCTTCGACACTACATGTCCCAAAAACGTGATTGAATCAAGCCAAAATTCACACTTCTTCAACTTAGCAAACAGCTGCTTGTCTCTAAGTGTCCCAAGTACCAACTTCAAATGTTCTTCATGCTCGGCCTCGCTTTTGGAGTATATCAGTATATCATCAATAAAGACAACCACAAACTTATCCAAAAACTCATGAAACACCCTGTTCATCAAGTCCATGAATACAGCTGGGGCGTTTGTCAGGCCAAAAGGCATGACCAAAAACTCATAATGGCCATAACGGGTCCTAAACCCCGTCTTAGCCACGTCTTCAGCTCTGATCTTCAACTGGTGGTAACCCGATCGAAGATCAATCTTCGAAAATACTTGAGCACCCTGGAGCTGATCAAACAAATCTTCTATACGGGGTAGCGGGTACTTATTCTTTATGGTCACCCGATTAAGTTCCCTATAATCGATACACATTCTCATCGATCCATCCTTCTTCTTCACAAAAAGAACTGGAGCTCCCCAAGGTGAAACACTGGGCCTGATGAAACCCTTGTCTAACAATTCTTGCAACTGCTCTTTGAGTTCCGCTAATTCCGACGGCGCCATGCGATAAGGTGCTTTTGAAAGGGGTGCCGTGCCTGGAACTAACTCAATAGCAAACTCTACCTCCCGCTCGGGTGGAAGTCCCGATAAATCTTCGGGGAAAACCTTTGGATATTCTCTCACAACAGGTATCTGTTCCAACATCACTTCCCCCTTTGGTGTTTCTACCACACAGGCTAGGAATCCCTGACAACCATCACGCAACAGTTTTCCAACCTGAATGGCAGAAATGATGGGTGGAGTCAACCTCACTTTTGACCCTATGAACCGAAATTCACTTTCATTGGGGGGTCTGAAAACCACTTCCTTTTTAGCACAATCAATACTGGCGTGATAGGAAGCCAGCCAATCCATACCCAAAATAACATCAAACCCAACCATGTGGAAGACTATTAAGTCTGCTGGCATCAATCTTCCCTCTATAGAAAGGGGGCACCCAGGTAGAAACTCACTACAAACTACAGAATTTCCTGTTGGGGTCGCAACCACTAACTTGTTCCTCAACCTTTCAGTATCTAACGTGCAGAAACTAGAGTACGTCGTGGAAACAAAAGAATGTGTCGCTCCCGAGTCAAATAACACAAAAGCATTATTAGAAAACAAGGAAAGAGTACCTGTGATTACATTCGAACTCATCCATGAACCAAGAATATCCAAAATCTTAACCAGAACCAACCAAAGAAAAGAAAACAATAGAAAATATAAATCCTTAAAGTAAAACAAAAGAGTCATACCAGTGATCACGTCATTCCTGCCCTCAACCTCTCCAGGTGTTAATGCAAAGACTCGAGCAGGCGCAGTAGAACGTTGATTGCTGCCCCGAGTTGATACTTCATTCCTCGGAGGTGGTGGTATGAACCTCTGGTTGCTACTATTTTGCGTTGGGCAGTCTCTGATGTAGTGTCCTGATTTGCCACAACGGAAACACAATCCCGCCCCTTTCCTGCACTCTCCGGAGTGCACTTGATTGCATGTCCTACACCGGTAGGGCTGTTGATTACTCTGAACAGGCCTTTTTCCCGAACTACCACCTTCACTCCTCCTCTTCCACGGTCCTTGGTCCTTGCCAGAATGGTACTCAGTGGGAATAGTCTTTTTCCTCTGTTCGTGCAACGCAGCACTCCTTTGAAGAGTTCTTTCAAAAACTGTTGTTTTGTTCACCAATTCGGAGAAGTTCCGAATCTGGAAACCCACTACGCGCTCGTACAGTTTCTCATTCAGTCCTTGCTCGAATTTGCGTGCCTTCTTTTCCTCATCCGGAATCAAATAAATAGCAAAGCGGGATAATTCAGTAAATCTGGCAGCATACTGATGAACCGTCATGGTTCCCTGAACCAGGGTGGCAAATTCCATAGCCTTATCCTCACGGAAAGAGCTAGGGAAAAAGCGCTCAAGAAAAATCTGCTTGAAGTGCAGCCAACTGATTATCTCTGTCCCCTCTGCTTCCCTAATAGATCTTTCAGAGATCCACCACCTCTTTGCTTCCCCAGTAAGCTTAAATGTGGCGAACTCCACTTTTTGTTCCTCAGTACAGGTTAGGACTCGAAAAATCTCCTCAATGTCCTGTATCCAATCCTCTGCCAAAGTTGGATCGCCTCTCCCATCAAACAAAGGAGGGTGCATTCGATTGAATTGTTCGACAGTACAACCCCCTTCATTGAAGTTACGCTGGCGACCCGCAGGATTCTGCACAAGGTCATCAATTAATTGATGTGCAGCCGCTCGCAGTACCTCGGAAGCACTCGGGTTTGCTTCCCTTTCATTCTCATTCGCATTCAGATCCGACATGCTTCGTTCTCTACGACGAGGTGGCATCCTGACAATATAACTAGAATTTTAAATAATCGCTTCGAAAATAAAGTTTAAAAGAACATAGAATATTAGTGGTATTTGTAAAAACAAAGCGTATATATATTAGAATTCAATATATAAGAATATCTATAACAGAGACGAAAAAGGAACGCACAATGATAGTAATAGTCAATCTCCCCAAAATTTAACATCTTGCTCCCTCTGAGAATTTAAGAAGGCCCCGTTACTAGGCTAAACCTTAATCAACATGTATTTAGTTCATAGACCTGTGATATACCACACTCCATAGCTATTCCTAAAGCCTACGAATTCTAAGACTTCCCAGCTCAACAATATTCAATCCTATGAACCCACAGAAATCTAAACCTCCAAGGTTTATAGTATGCAGAATTCAAACCTGGCTCTGATACCAAATGTAACGCCCCAAACCCGGGTGGCTTGGTGAATTACTACTTGTCACTCATAAACATGTCTCCCAACACATCCAAAGAAAAATCTTCAAAACTTCATAATTGAAATCAATCTCAAATCTTCTCAATAATCTCATTACAATCTCCACACAATCCTAAATGCAATAATAACAATCAAAAAGGTCCATAACCTTCCGGTAGTCATAACATATCAACTAAATAATTCATAAATCTTACTAAACTCATAAAACCCAAAGACTTTAAAACTAAGAACACCAGAAGTCCTTCTCAGCTTAAACACAAGCAACACTCTAATCCAGGTCCTCATTTGGACTTACCACATCATCTGAAAAATATTATAAAACTAAATATTAAAGTCCAAAAACACCCAATTGTTCTTAAACAATTCAAGACTCAAACTCTAGACCATAATTCAACGAGTTTTAATCAAACTTAACTAGCCAAATAACAATCCGGACAGCCCAAACTTCGATCCAAATTATTCTATACCAAACTCAGTATGTTGGCTATAAGTGGAGACTGGTTTGGAGCTGAAAAAGTGTTGTCTGAAAGTTGGCTCGACAGTTGGCTCGAGCCAACTTCGCTCGAGCCTCGCTCGACAGACCGCTCGAGCGAGATCAAGTCAGAGAGCTTCGCTCGAGTGTCGCTCGACACTCTGCTCGAGCGGAAGCAAGTCAGAGAGCTTCGCTCGAGTGTCGCTCGACACTCTGCTCGAGCGGAAGCAAGTCAGAGAGCTTCGCTCGAGTGTCGCTCGACACTTTGCTCGAGAAGAAGCAAGTCAGAGAGCTTCGCTCGAGTGTCGCTCGACACTCTGCTCGAGCCAAATACGCAGATTTCGCCTATTTAACCAGTTTACACTACACAAAGCACTCTTCTTTCCATTCCCAAATCCAAAACAATGTAACTTAAAAAAATCCAAACCTAGGACAAAACACCAACCCGAAGTACTCCCCACACATAACAATCAGAAAAACTCACAAACAGCTACTAAAACTCACGGCAAGGACCAAAACAGAAACTGCAGTAAATGAAAAGGAGTGAGAGAAACGGCTGAGAGGAAGCACTAACAAATAGAGTCTTGTTGCAGAACAACAAAAATATGGAAAGAAGAAGTTATACCTGACGATGAAATCTTGAACAAGAGGAATGCGAAGTGATGCCGTGTGTTGCAGAGGAAAAACCGAGATGCAAACAAGAATTGAGAGAAAAAATAGAGGAACCGAAACAGTGCTGCGCAGAGAAGAAACCGAACCTGAGGAAGCTTGGGCAGAGAATCGGAAATCCACAGACTAACGCAGCAACAAGAAATAAAGAGGAAACCGAAAGAAGAGAGTGAGACGTGGGAGAGAAAGAGAGAGAGAGAGAGAGAGAGAGAGAGAGAGAGAGAGATCTGGGCGGAGGGGGGGGAACAACAGAAACCGAAAGAGAGAATGAGGGAGAAAGAAGCGGGAGGAATAACAGAAAGGAAACAAAACTTACCTAAACGACGCCGTCCCAGACTTCATGCGTGAAATAGCAGGTTCAACACGTGCATGGGTGCGGCTTACGTGCATGGTGCAGTTTCAACCGCCTGGGTGTTACACTAATCCTGAATATTTGGCACGTCGATTTGCTCAAAAAATGGTCACATTACATCTCAGCCACCAATTAGTTAGGAGTAAGTGTTCAAGCAATGCATGCATCCCATGCAATCATACAAACCACGGTGCACAGTTTGTAGCTAATGCAAACGATTCAAAGCAACACACACAGCAGCATCCAACGGCAACTCATGCAGATTCCATGCAACGTATGCAGCAGCATCAGGAGCCTTCCATAATACTCTCAACAAACCATCCATTATAACAAACACATATTTGCTACCTGTAAAATTGTCCTGACATTAGAGATTATTCTTTTATTCTATGTATATATATTGAGAGGCTCTGCCTCATTATATTGTAATGAAAACATATAATACAAAAAGGAGCACTAATTTTAGCATGGTATCAGAGCATACCTAGGACTCATCGTCCACCTTTTTTCTCTGCCTACGGCACCATGTCTGATTCCTCCACCACCCTCTCCTCTTCTTCACCATCCTCCCTTCCTTCTATACCCTTACCTAACTTATCTCATATTCTCTTAGTGAAACTTACTCCCAAAAACTATCTATTGTAGAAAGTCCAACTTGTACCCTACCTGCGAGGCCAACGTCTCTTCAAATATGTTGATAGTTCTTGCCCAGCTCCACCTGACCAACTACCTAATACCTCACCCAATCTAGAATACGAAATCTAGGTCCAGCAAGACCAGCTGGTCATGTCGGCGTTGATATTCTCTCTTTCCGAATCCATCATTGCTCAGGTAGTGGGTTGTGCTTCTGTTCGTGGTGTTTGGTCATCATTGGAATCTACTTATGCCTCTTCCTCTCAAGCCCGTCTAATTCAAACACTACTTCAGTTTGCCTCCCTTAAGAAAAGTTTTGATTCCATATTCGTTTACTTTCAAAAAGCCAAAACTCTCGCCGACACCATGGCTGCCGCTAGACGTCTTCTGCCCTCCACTGAGTTTGTGCCCTATCTTTTGGCTAGCCTTGGCACTGATTATGATGCCTTGGTGTCATCTATAACCACACGACTCGATCCCATCTCTACTGAGACACTTCTGGGTCATCTTCTTGCCCATGAAGCTCGACTACAACATCACGCTGCTATTGCCTCTGTTTTCTCTTCACTTGAAATCTCAGCCAATTTTTCCACTCACTCTCCTTCTTTTAGTCGTGGTCGTGCAGTACGTGGTCGTCAAAACTATGGCCGAAATTGTGGAGCTCTTTCAAGCACTTGTGGCCGTGGTTTTTCTGGTTTTAGTGGTACATCCTATACTGGTTCATCTTCTTCCTTAACTAACTCTAGACCAGTTTGCCAAGTCTATAACAGGGTTGGCCATACGATCCTTACTTGTATCTACCATTTCAACCAAGCCTATATCTCTATAGCTCCTGCCTCGGCCCACTACAGTGCCTCCAACTATACATCAAATGGTGCTTGGTATCCTGACACAACGGCAACGAATCACATTACGAGTGAGCTTGCAAATCTGAACCTCCAGTCTGCAGAATACCATGGTCTTGATCAACTTCGTGTTGGCGATGGCTCCTCTTTCCCAATCTCACACTCTGGTTCATCTCTCTTCCCTTCTTCTTCATCTCAATTTCTTTTAACTAAGCTACTCTATGTCCCTATCCGCCAGTTTTGTTCAGATAATAATGTTTTCTTTCAATTTTTCTCTGATCGTTTATGTGTAAAGGACTGCAACACAGAGAATCTACAGCTCCAAGGGACAACAACAGCTAATGAACTTTATACCTTCTCACCACAATCCCCTCAGGCTCATTCCAGCTCACTTTCTTATGTCCCACTATGGCACTCACGCCTTGGCTACCCTTCCCTCAAGATTGTACATTATGTCCTTGTTAAGCATGGTCTTCCTTTTGATGAAATGTCCTCTATGAATTTTTGTAAGGCATGTGCTATTGGCAAAGCATCATCGCATACCAGCTTATACTAGAACCACTAAGTCTGTTGCACCTTTTAATCTTGTTTTTAGTGATTTATGGGGTCCTTCACCTCATATTTTAGCTGAGGGTTTTCGGTTTTATATATCATTTATAGATGATCACTCTAGACATACACGGTTGCTTCCCATGCAACACAAGTCTCAAGCGTTATCCATCTTTATTAAATTTAAGGCTTATGTTGAATTGTAGTTTAATACCAAAATTAAGCAACTTCAAACCGACTAGGGAGGGAAATTTAGATCTTTCTCTGAAATTCTTTCTACCCATGGCATTATTCACCGTGTCACCTGCCCTCATGCCCACACCTAAAATGGTATAGTGGAACATAAACATAGGCATATTGTAGACTCGAGTTTGGCCTTACTTGCACACGCTTTTGTCCCATTAAATTTTTGGCCCTATGCTTTTCAACATGTCATACGTTTAATAAACATGCTTCCATCTTCTTCTCTTAATAACTCATCTCCATTTTTTCTTCTTCACAAAACTGATCCTAATTTTAACTCTCTACGCGTGTTTGGATCAACCTGTTGGCCTCTAACTCGTCCATTCAATCATCATAAATTCGATTATAGGGCCCTTCAGTGTGTTTATTTTGGTCTAAGCTCGGCCAATCGTGGATCCATCTGTTACCACATTCCATCAAAACATGTCTATATATCAAAAGACATTAAATTTGATGAAGCCCACTTTCCCTTTGCAAACATCTCCAAGCCCAAACCTCTATCTGAGCCCAAGTTTGTTTCTCTCCCACTTTTCAACTCTGCTCTAGGCCGAGCTCAACAAGCCCAGTCCATTCTAGGCCCAATCCCCACTTCATCTTCTTCACCAAACCTTCATCTCAGTCCACGCAACCTGGTATTATGCAACAACCACATTCAATGGTCACACGCTCTCAAAGTGATTCCTCTCGCCCTCGTCAGTTCACTGATGGCACCATATGATGGCCACCTCCACATGCTCATTTATCCCTTGCTTCCAAAATTCCCAAAACACCCTCTTGTTTCTCTGTTGCCTAGAAATATCCAAAGTGGAGAGAAGCTATGTCTAAGGAGTTAAATATACTCTTAATCAATGATATGTTGACCCTTGTGCCTGCCTCTGAAGCTCCTAATGTTGTGTCATGTAAATGGGTTTTTCGAATAAAGCATCTTGTCGACGGCACCATTGAATGATGGAAAGCCCGTTTGGTGGCCAAGGGATTTCTTCAACAGTCTGGTCTTAACTATGATCAGACCTTCAGCCCCATTGTAAAAGTAACAACAATTCGACTTATTTTGGCTCTTGCTATGACCAAAGGTTGGCCTATTCAACAATATTACGTGCAAAATTATTTTCTCCATGGCCCTCTGTCTGAGACAGTTTTCATGACACAGCCACCGGGCTTTGCTCATCTTCAGTACTCCACGCACGTGTGTAAGTTGCACAAGGCCATTTATGGCCTTAAGCAATCGCCAATGGCCTGTATTCTTGCTTGAGTCAGAAGCTCATTGATCTTGGTTTTAACATATCCTCTGTTGATTCCTCTTTGTTTGTCTACATTGATTGTGATGCTGTCATTTATATATTAGTCTATGTAGATGATTTGCTTGTCACAAGTTCAAGCATAGCCCTTATCACTAATCTTCTTCAAGCTTTACGTCTAGAGTTTCCCATTACAGACCTCGGCAAGCTGCACTTTTTCTTGGGTATTGAAGCAAACTACACAAGTGATGGACTCCTTCTCGCACAAAGAAAGTACATTGCTAATTTACTTGATTGAACCAACATGGCTTCAGCTAAGCCTGTCAAGACACCAATGGCAACATCAAATAAGCTAAGTCTCCACACTGGAAATCTGTTTGAAGATCCCTCATTGTACCATAGTACCGTTGGCTCTCTCCAATACTTATCATTCACAAGACCTGATTTGGCATTTGCCGTGAGTAAGGTCTGCCAGTACATGCATGCTCCTAGAGTTTCCCACTGGCAGGCAGTAAAAAGGATCCTCAAATATCTTAAGCATACCTCTCAACTTGGCCTATTTTTCTGTAAATCCACATCAATGAACATCATTGCATTTTCGGATGCAGATTAGGCAAGGTGCCCCGATGACAGGAGATTAACCAGTGCATATTGTGTCTTCTCTGGTACTAATCCAATTTCATGGTCCTCTGAAAAGCAACCCACAATAGCTAGATCCTCCACTGAAGTAGAGTTCAAAGCCGTAGTCAACGCCACTGCATAAATCATATGGGTTCAACATCTGTGTCGAGACCTTGGAATTAATCTTGCTACTACTCCAACTTTATTTTGTGACAATTAGGGAGCAACGTATTTGTCTTCAAACCCTGTTTTCCACGCACGAACAAAGCATGTGGAAATAGATTTCCACTTTGTGCGAGACAGGGTTCTAAACAAGTCCTCTCTGGCGTTTATTTCAGGAAAAGAACAGCTTGTAGATATCCTAACCAAACTGTTGTCTGCTGCAAGGTTCCAGTTGCTCTGCTCCAGTCTTCGCTTACGTTCACTGCCGCTTGACTTGAAGGGGCCTATTCAAGCAATGCATGCATCCCATGCAATCCATGCAAACCACGGTGCACAGCTTGCAGCTAATGCAAACAATTCCAAGCAAGACACACAGCAGCATCCAACGGCAGCTCATGCAGATTCCATGCAACGTACGCAGCAGCATCAGGAGCCTTCCAAAATACTCTTAACGAACCATCCGTTGTAACAGACGC
Organism: Juglans mandshurica; assembly: GCA_022457165.1. NCBI lineage: Eukaryota > Viridiplantae > Streptophyta > Magnoliopsida > Fagales > Juglandaceae > Juglans > Juglans mandshurica. Next base: position 24,099,526 of record CM039623.1, read on the forward strand.
ATATTTGCTAGCTGTAAAATTGTCCTGACATTATAGAATATTCTTTTATTCTGTGTATATATATTGAGAGGCGCTGTCTCATTGTATTGTAACGAAAACATATAGTACAAAAAGGAGTACTGATTTTAGCAGTAAGTAAGCTAAGCAAAACCTCTGAAATTATTCTTGGTGAACCCACCAAGCGTGACCTGAGGACACAAATAATAAGTTTCCCTATGAAACATAAATACTTGAGGAGAGGATGGCTTTCTATTGCAAAGTATAGTTGGAATTTTTTGGACGGCAATACATAAAGCATTATTATTTGTGTCCTCAGATAAATGAAGCATTATTGCTCTACAAGCAGTACAAGTACAACTACAAACAACCTCGTCCAATATAGAAACAACATCCTGCAGCATTCACATGACAAGCATAGCTGCATTTACATATACTGTGTATATTTTTCATCCCACGTCTTCATATAACTGCATGGACATATTTTCACATAATGCTCTGACACCATCTCTCTCTCTCTCTCATTTAACTAAGTTGATGGATGAAAAAGACGACATAATTAACCTTGACAATGAGCAACTAGAGGTGAGTTGGATCTGTTGAGTTTGAATCAGCTTGTCAATTTCTTCCTTTGGGCAGATGAACATTTTTAGCACATTGAAGCAAAATTCCCTGCATATATGAAACAATATCATTAAATTAGCCGAGTCATACCAACATTAGATCTAACTCTAGCATACCACCTAGGACACATTAGTTGAAAGAGTAATATGTGGTTGGTTCTTAACTGCCAGGGGCAATCTCCTATCAGCATCATATCTCCTTCATAATCAGTGTAGGTTACATGCCACCCACTGCTTCCATCAATCAAGCTTCCTTTGAAATCGAACATCTCGTCAAACTCAGAAATGAGTTCATCATACCCATTGAAACGCACAAGATCAACTGATCTACCGAGAGCAGTTCCATGCTTGAGCACCTGGAAGGGTTACAATTCACAATTTCACAAACTTAGCTTGTCCAATTATTTTCTTGACCATCACAAGGGCATGAGAAGAAGCAACTTTAGATTCCACATATGTCATCTTGTGCTTAGAATCACATAACCAAATGCATACACATATACACACATACACATAAACATATATGCATTTGACATATACAAAATTTAGAAGTGCAGGCATCTTAATTTGTGTGATGTTACTAAGCCACAATCCAATACCTTACCAAGCAAGATTACAGGTAATTCAATTGGTTATTTCCATCAAGTCATTCGAACCATGTATGAAGGAAATTCAAAAAGTAAAGTACCTTTGTGCAACTTCTGTTAGTGACAGAACAATTCTCGCATTGTTTCTTCAGAAGAATGCAAGGGCTATTCTTAGAGGACTCTGAAACCTGGATAGTTTCAGAAACACAAGACTCAGATGTTGGGGGGAAAGAACAAGGACTTGAAAGCTCACAATAAGTGGCAACTTGTGGTGAAGGGAGCTCCGGGTGACTATTGGCCAAATTGACCCCAAAAAGCATGTATCTTGCACAACTAGTTGGTTGGGAAAGTGGACCGTCATTTTCATCCCTCGATTCAGAAGACCTGAATTCCTGGGACCCGGAATTGCTTATGGTAACATTTGAAACTGAAATGTTCCTGCTAACTGAAATATTGTCACAAACTCCATTAGCAAATATTGGGGGCCACTGGTAAGTGGGGCAAGGAGCCATTATATTTCCACCAGGACATGATATTGTGCTACTGTTGTGTTGATGAAAGTGATCATCCATTGGAAAAAATGGTTTATTCTCCAATCCCATTAGTCTGTGGCACCAATCAGGATCTGATAAGGGTAACAAATGTGGTATTGTTGGTGGGGTTTCTGCATCCAGTCCTTGACCACTGGTTTTCTTGTTTTCTTGACCTTGCAAGACCTCTTTGTGTCTTTTAGATGCGTACCCAATCGAACCATGAAATAAGCCTAATAGAAAAGGGAAATTTGACACGTTAGAAAATAATAGTATGAAAGTCAAAATAGTAGATAATGAAGGCCACGGACCGTCTCTGGTCAAGCTAGAAAACCCAGGCAATGATGCATTAATTGATCGTGTCCTCTTTGGTTCAGATATTGTAGAAGTGGGCTTCTTATTAGTTGATTCTATCAGCTCGATGTTCCAAGGGGAAACCCTTTCAGGTTGCAGCAAGAATGTGTCTGAAGTGCAATCCCATTGCACCTGAAACGGATATATTAATGAAATAACCTGAAGTACAAAGAATAATATAAAACCTACAAAAATGTCAGTTTAAAGGTTGAAATATGTCTTAAAGGTTAGGAAAAATCCCGTTACCTTGAGACATCTCCATTCTGAACCAGGCCACCTAATACAATCGATATTTTCAACACCAACTATGGTACCTGAAAATCTGGTTGACACAGTACAACATTCGGGCAAAAGAATAGAAGGGGCAAATCTGTGCTTATAAGTTGGAAGAATATCAGTAAAGACTACTTTTATCTGACCTTTCTTTAAATTATTTCATGTCATAGACTGCATTCATTTTTCTAGACTGCACGACCTTGAGCAAAAATGATGATGTATGTCTTTTCTTTTTATTTGGAAGGGGTGTGCAGTTGAAGTGATGTGTGAAAGAGAGCAAGTTCAGAAAGGCTTGGCTGAGTTACCTCTTTTCTGAACATTCTTCCCCTTCAAATGGCATTGTAAACCTCGTTCCCACAGAATAGACAATTTTTTCTAACTTCATGTATTGCTCAAAAGGAATAATAAATTCAGAAGGACTTGTCCTGCAGAATGGATTAAATGGTCACATGATTATTGATGAAAAGAATCGCTTGCCCAATGATATAATTTGCAGAGATACAAAGTAAACCCCTACTAGAGGCCTTTCATTTGAAAATTCTATGTATATATAATTACAGCTTACCAAGGGCGATAGTACACTATGAACAAAGTTCCAGTAGAAACAGCATGGGAAGCACTGGCAAGTATACCATGGTGCATGCTGCAGCCAGATATGACGGATGCTGAGGCATTATTTAGTGGTTTAACTGCACGGCGAACCCCAACACGAAGTTGCCCATTCTCTCCTCTGTGAAGCACAAATACCAACGATGAGAATGGAGACACTGACTAAAAATAGTAATAATGGTTATTAACAAAGTGAAAGATAACAAACAACTGAAGCAGCAAGGTACTATAAATTTCTTCAACAAAGAAAATTTATAAACGTTTCATGATTTAAATGTCTACTTGGATTCAAGAGGTGCATGGAAATTTAACTACAAAAAAAGCCTGGAATGATTCACTCACAGACATGAGAGAGAGAGAGAGAGAGAGAGAACCTAAGGAAGATGCATGCATCACCAGCAACAAGCTTTTTTGCAGTCACAAAGGTACTCCAACCACTGGTGAGCAAGTGTCGCTTTGGTCGACCTACATTTAATGAGAAATATTCTCCAAACCTTTGACAAATTATCTGAGATCTCAATTATAAATGTAAAATCAACCACATTTTGGTTCCATAAACATTGATCAAATATGCATTATTAAAATTGAAAAGTATAATTGGCTATATCTATTATCTACTGGACCTAGAAGAGTGGGGCTGAATAGGTGCTATTGGCTAAACTAACAATTTGCAATATTATTCATAATGGGTTGATTTAAACATTATGTCAACCAATCAATCAATATATATATATATATATATATAACGGAATTAGTACAAATGGTTCTTCAAATGAGTGGGATTGATTTAGTACAGCCCCAAAGTGGTGGTTTTTGGTGACTGATGGCTAGAGATGTGGAGAGAAGGATGGCAGTTCCAATGGTAGGGGCATGTGGTATTTTGTTAGTAGATCTATTCTCAGTAGCAAAAATAAAAGAAGGAAAATGGGGTGACAAAGTAGGAGGAAGATGTGCGCAGAGGGAGGACTGATCTAGAGAGGAACGGGAGGAAGGGAGAAGCGGTGTGGAGTTTTCTGGAGGGTGTTTGCTTAGGAGGGGGCGTTTTCTAGGTGGGAGAACACCAGAGAGCTTTTTACAAAAATGTTAGTCCATCTATTTTGGTGACTTTTTACAAAAAAAAAAAAAGTTCATTTGTGTCAAGAAAAGATAGGTTTTTTATGGGACTAGCCCCATTTGTGTCAAAGCCAGGGTCAAATCTGGCCCATTAACTGTCTCTCTAGATATCAACATTTTGAGAGTTAGGCTGCGTTTGGTTCTCAAACTCAACTGAATTCAGCTAAGTTCAATCTAATTTTAAACTGAGTCTAACATCCAAACACTCAACTCTCAAATTATTAAATTCATCTCAATTCAAAACCTTCTTACACTTGAGACCCACAATCTTTTTCAACTTAAAACATCGTTATATGTGAGACTCGTAACCTTTTTCAATTTCCAATAAAAAATACTAAATTTATCTTAACGTCTAAACACACTTTAAACTTAGTTTAGATGGACCCAACATAACTCCCTCTATTACTCAACTCACAATTATTCATAAAGAGCTCAGCTCAACTCAACTCAACTCAACATCCAAACACAGCCTTAAAGTTGTTGGTTTCCCAGAAAGAAAGGCCCTGTCCTTAAAGAGACGACCCTTCTTCTATGTCAATGCAGTAACCACAGCAATATTGCTTCTAACCTACATGCTTAAATGATAAGTAAATTACAGTGATTTGTTCATTATTCCAAGGAACATCGGACATCCATGTTAGGTTAGTGATTTTTTGATGCACTGATCGATAATAGTAGGATTAATTCAGGCTTAGATGCTTTTAGACAAACTCAGCTTAGTAAACATACCACGGAAGACATGGCGAAAGTTCCATTCAAGCCCTTGCAAGTCTTTAGCGACCAGTTCTTGTACTGGTGGTTGCTGAGACATGTTCTGAACATAACTAATAACATATGAATAACTGACTTCGCATTTAAACTTGCTGCAATCTTGATGAAGTAGAGTTTATTTAAGGAAGTAATGTGATAAAAGATTCCGTGTGTACAAAAAGAATATGCTTATTTCATTACTTGAAGATACTCCGAGTAGGAACAAGAAAGAATGGTATCATACTGTTAGAAGCTACCTAACAAGAGAAACCAAATTCAACCATTCAAAGGCTTCAATTAACTGTTCTCCGCTCACAATATATGTTATAGAGCAGATACTAACCAGAGGTGGGAAGCACTTGCGAGCATGTGGCTTACGAACAGAGAATCCACCATGTGTGCTTGTGTCAGAGGCAGTGAGTGTTTTGACAAAGGAACATACACTGGTTCTTGGAGGTGATGACAAAGCAGTTTCATCCTCCAAACTTAGCTTGTCTTGCTGCGAGGATAAGATACGAAACCGGCCATTCAGTTATGCAAAAATGATTTATCAAACCCTTAAACATCTCAGCAGTCATTATCTGACCTCTGGCTCTGGAAGCAAAGTAACTTGAGCATACACCTCATCTGTTTGAGCTTCAGCCTGCAAAACCAAATACATTATCAAGAACTCCATAAAAGAATAATAAAATACATAAACAAAAAAACACCATCAAAGATTCAACACACACATAAAGAACAAAGCCTAAAGAAGTTTCTGTTGTCTTCAAGTGTCCTTGAGTTGCAATTCGAACACACGATCAGAAGAAGTAAATAAAAATCTTGAATAGAAAAGAAAAAGATGGAGATGGTGTACCTTTAGATGAACATGAACAACCTTGCAGAGGATCTTCGAAGGTACGTTGTAAATTGGCATTTCCCTCATACCATCTTGTTGGGTGTATGCCTCAACCTATATCAGATTCCATATAACCAAGTATGACCTCAAATAAGCAAAGACAAGAGTGTGATACATGATAATATGTCAGGCAAAGATGTTGCTTATTTAAAACATATAGGGCACTTCGGTTACTAAATGGTTTTTAAAGCTGCGAGTCTATGATCTTGATCAGGACAAATGAATATAAATGGTGGCACCCCAGAACTAATAACATGCATGGTATAATTTTCAAAAATTTCACTTACTGCCAACCCTTCATGCTTCTTCGTACTATCTGCATTTGACAAATTGGTCCATCGAATTTATAAATTCAACTAGCATCGTACATGACCAAGCATGCCCCTAAAGTTTGTGTTATTTAAGTTCAACCAGCATCTGGTATTTACGCATTTTACCGTTGTACGTAGAATTATTCTAATATAATTGAGAAATGATAGAATTATCGTAAAACTACTGCACAATTCTCCAATAAAATATATATTTTTAGTTTAAACCCATCAAAGTCAAATAAAATTCAAATAATCGTTACTTTTATCATTTTGCTATCTAATTATAGATTCCTAAACGTGCCGGTATATATGCGAGAAACGTACTCCAGGAAAGCAAGGGCAGACCCACAACCAGGCTTAGGAGCTTCTCCTCCAAAATTTTGAAAAACCTAAAAATTTAATACTTATTTAAGTTTTTAAATTTTAAAAATTAATTTCCCACCCAAAACAAAAAATATGGTTTGGCTCTGAAGTTAAATTTTCTGATTTCGCCCCTTGGCTGAAAGCAAACTTCAATGATTTCAACTTGAATATGGTTCATTTTCCTTTTCCTTCTAACAATGGATCAATAGTGACAGAAGATACAAAACTCCCATCAGATCTCAATAAATTCATTTCAGAAGACAAAACGGTGCAAACAGACGGGAGCCGCAAAAAACAAAGAAAAAAAGGGGAAGGGAGAGTAGAACCTGTTCCATGTGACCTTGGGGGAAGTAGAAAACCTTCTCCCCAGGACGCGGAACGTAGACACGAGGGCCCGCACAGGCATGCCACAGTTTAGCGTCCAATATATCTCTCTCTCCTAACATCATAACACAGAAAAATTAACACCCAAGACAGAGCCAGTTTACGTAAAACAAAACGGATAGGAATCATGGACTAGGAGAGACAGGGAAAGGCAAATCCGAGAGTCCATTTCTGGGATAAGAAAATATAAACAAATAAAAGCCACTTTAGGGAATGATTGCGTAAAACAAGTACTGTAAAATGACTTACAGAATAGAATTATAGGAACCCATTTTTTGAATCGATGGGACAAAGACCTCACAGTCATTTAATTTGCGTGATTTTTCGTGGAAATATAGAAGTAAAAACCAAATACAGGTGTGTTTATCAATTGTAATGATATTTTCTGGTAACTTCGTAAGTTTCCCAGCGGGATTTGAGAAATTCATTATGACGAAGATAAACGGCCACCAATCGCAGCCTTCAAGTCCCATGAAATTTAAAATTTTGATTATTTAACATAGAAAATGTTAAATATACAACTGAATGGGAAAGTTACATTTTTTCCATTAGAAATCACTTGAAAAACCAGAAATCCAGAAATCATCAGCATGCATCAAAACCCCCCCCCCCCCCCCCCCCCTCTCCCTGCACAGTAGACAAACTCCATAAAAGAAAAGAAAACACAGTCATGAGAAGGAAAATCTTAGTGAAGGACCAGAGTCCCAAGAGCTTACCTTGGTCGTATTGATCAGCAGGCAAGCCACCGCCCATACGTCCTCTGCTGTCACTTTCCGAAACGGTGGCACTCAAATTAGCCCCTTGTAGATCGCCAACGCTACCCATGTCTCTCTCTCTCTCGGAGCAAATGAGGGAGGCACAAGATAAAATGAGGAAGACTTAAAAAATACAAAGCTAAAAGAACAAGAGAGGGAGAGAAAACAAGAGAAAGGACAAAAAGGGCTTTAAGAACTAGGTATGCCGTGTCCAACTGCGGAGCGTTCAAGGAGTGAGACTGTTACACCTCGCTCTGATCTCTCAGGTACCTCCACTACCACGCCAGAGCATGGAGCCTAATCTCTCGCTAAAAGTTTCTTTCTCACTGTAGAAGGCTCTCCCCGAGTGGCGTGATGTTTACTGTTGTCCTTGTAACGTATGTTTCTATATCTCTGCGTGCTGGAGAGAGAGAGAGAGAGAGAGAGAGAGAGAGAGTGATGTACCGGGTGGGGAATGGAGTATAATGAGGTGAAGTGGGGGGAGGGTGGGGTGTTTGTACAACCTGCAGCGTTTTTTCCGCGTCTTTCTGCTCGATTCGTCGTCTCCGCCTCTCTCCTCGACCTTGCACGCACATCACCCTCTCTGTCGTCTCGCTCTCTCTCTCCCCCAAAGTTCTAAACTGATGTCTAAACCTAGCTGCGAGTGCCTGGCGATATTTGCTACTTTGGTGCCGATATAATCGATGTGCTTTGTTGCCTTCGCCTCCCTGTCGGCTGTCTGCATGCACACATGCATATGTACGTATTTTCTTTCGTCTGCCTTTCTCCGTCGGTCTATATTCTGTTTTTCGTCCGTTTTTCGTTTCCGGGTTTACCACATCTTCTTAGGTGCCAGCTAGGATGTTACGGTTTACTCAAAAATAAATCAAAATTACGTCATTTCACGTGATTTATTAAATTTATTTTATAATAAAAATAATTTTATAATTTAAATTTATTTTTATATAATCTTACTCAAAATATTTCGATTTTACAGTAACTAATTAGCTCCATTACTATGCTATCTCTACTTTCTATGTTTAAGAGTTGTAAATTTATCTTATTTTCTTATCATAATTTAAATAAATTAAAAATATTATAATATTTTATTAAAAATGGTGCAAAAATTATGTAATAGTTGTCTTTTTTATCTAGAGATAAAAAGTTGGGAATTTTTTCTTTTAAATATGAGTAGTTATACATGTAATTACAGTTTTACTTACATTTTTACTTACAATACTCATTTTATTAATTTTATTTTAAAATTTAAATTTCAAATTTCATGATTTTCAACGTATCATTAACTGACATGTGGAGAAGTAAGTTTTTTGTAAATTTTTCTTAAATACATTTAATAATTTCCTTTAAATATAAACGGTAAATAAATAAAGAGAAATTCTATTTGCAGTTCCCATTTGGGGACTGCATGTGCAGGCACATTATTAAATGAGAGAAAATATCATTTTAGGAGGGATAATTTTGTAATTTTAAAAATTTTAAAGTTAAAATAGCCTAAGTTTGCATTGTAGTCCCCAAAAGGGGACTGTACCTAGCATTGCTCATAAATAAAGTTGTGCCGAGAGTTTTATAGATTTTTATTCAAGTTATGGTTCTAAGTTAAAAAAAAAATAATAATAATAATAATAATAATAATAATAATAATAATAATCGTAATTAGGGTAGTCGATGGCGGCCACCCCCTTAGGCGGCTCGATGTGGGCGGTCACAATATTGGGCCACCATAGGGTAGTTGGTGACCACCTCATTAGGTTTTTATAAATTTATATTTTTTTTACTTTTAATAGAAAAGTAAAAATAATTCAAAGTAATAAGTTTTATATGTTTGGAAAAAAGGTTAAAAAAAACTTTTTTATTGTAAAGTGAAAATCACTCTATTATAGATTAATTGGCTTGTGCCAAACATACACAATATCATTTTTGTTTAAGTGAAAGATTGATGGAGTGTTTGTCGGAAAATGCAATAGAAATGAGCTATTAATTAATACGATCTTATTGGGACTTATAATAAGTTAGATAATTGGCTTTATATCCTTAGAATTTTTCACCTTATATCTCAAACTATAAAAACTTAAAATATATATTAGACTAGTAAACTGTAAAAAAACTTGCACATTGCATGATCATCGTTTTAACTCTAACATAACTTGAAGCTTAGATGCTAAGGGATAATGCCAAATGTTAGCTTTATGTAGTAGTATGATAGTTTTGATAATTTAAGGGACAAAATTTAAATTTCTTAATCCCAAAATGTATTTATATTATATTAATATTATACGTTGATCGGGATTCTCCTAGGGGATCAACTCTATTAACCCTAATCCAACAAAAACACAAATCTCTCGCCGCTAAGTTAATACCTTTTGTAATTAACTAAGAGGTTAATGTAATAAACGTAAAAGAAGATATTGATGAATTTAATTCAACATAAAAATTATATATTGTTTAGAAATCATTAGGAGTGCTACCCACACCTCCCAGACAGGTGGTAGCCGGCCCTACCCCAGCAAGGGCGGGGGGTGGCGATGGGGAGAGTTGGACCCTTGGGTTCACCCCCGTGGGCAGGTGCTCCCGTTCAGAGATTGGGGGATGGATTGGCACCCAAGGTCGTTCGCCCACTACCCAAAGAGAGAGAGAGACCTGGGGTTGGGGGCGACAGCAAGAGGGAGAGAGAGATTGTGACGAACGGCGACCGGACAGGGTTGGGGCGACGACCAGATAACCGACTACAGAGAGAGAGAGAGAGAGAGAGAGAGAGAGAGAGAGAGAGGAGGAGTTTTTAAAACAAAACATAAGGCAAAACGACGACGTTTTGTACAGTTCTCCAAAACAACGTTGTATTATTAAAAGAAAATTAAAATTTAAGATAAAACAACGTCGTTTTATTAAAAAAATTATTTTTTAATATATGTGTGTGTGTTGGGCTGGGCGAACAAGAGAAATCTCCTGTGAGCTAGCGCCCAGCCTAGGCCCCAATCCCATCCTTTAGCACCAAAATTCGTGTTGGCTTCTACCCGCACGACAGCCCTATGCGGGCAGGTGGCCCACCGCCCAGCCCTATAAATCATCTATCTAGCTAGTATAAATAAATTAGAAATACTAGTTCAATACATAAATCTTACAAAAGTAGGTTTACGATGTGATTTCATGTAATGCGTCATATTTACTTTATAACAAAAAGCGCGTAATAATCAAACGTACCATATCAATATTACTTTGTAAAATTACTTTTATAAAATTGAAGTGTAGACCATTTATTTAAGAGTAATGCTAGGTACAAACTCTAGATAGACAAGCCTCATATAATTATTTTGTAAAAACGTGGGTCTTACTAATAAAAAATAATTTTTGTTATACTTTTTTTAAGTGGAGTCTACTTTTGTATGAATTTTATCTATTTGAAACTTATACGAATCATTTCGCATATTTAAATGAATAAGTTTATGAAAACCTTCATTCACGATTGCGAATGAAAAAAAAGAGACCTTTTACTTGTCTGTACAATGTGCATGTATGTACACACATGTAATAAATATTTTGTTTGTCAGATATATGGGATTTGCAACTAGACAAAATAATTTAATTACTCACAAAAACAGCTCATTCTTAATTATTTATCCCGTTACAAACTAAGCCCGACATAGTTTTCAACCAACCCTCTGTGTCGTACTATATATATTTCAAATTATATTTTTTCCTAATCGAACTTAATTTGTTCGTATTATATGAAAAAACAAAATTACGAGGACATGGACCATCCAAAACAAAAGTTTAAAGGCGATGAAAACGACACGACCGTGGAGCATGCTGGGGGCATTGATGGCGAAGGTGGCTCCATTACTCATGTACAGTGCCCATGTCGCCATTAAAGTTCACACTTTAGAGTTTAGAGACCCACCTGGTCCAATAATTAGAGCAGTTCAGATAAGGACACGTGTCTACCGATAATTTTATTTGAGTAGTGTTAAATAGAAGTCTTAAATAGACAAGTCTCATATAAGTTTTTTTTGTAAAACAATGGGTCCCACTAATAAAAAATAATTTTTTTTATACTTTTTTAAGGTGGGGTATATTTTGTTACAAAGGCTTGTATGAAGCTTGTCTATTTAAGGCTTGTACAAATCATTTCAAATATTTCGAGTATCAAGCCACCTGAAAGTTATCTTTGAAATTTATCGTTTGAAGACTAAACGTACGTTTGTATGTTGAGCTGAATTTTGTTGAGTTGAATTTTTTATGAATAATAGTGAGTTGAGTAGTGAAAAAAATTAAGTGAGGCTCATTTAAACTGAGTTTAAAGTATGTTTGGATGTTAAGATGAATTTAATACTTTTTATGGAAAATTGAAAAAAATTGTGTCTCATGTATAAAGATATTTTAAGTTGAAAAAGGTTGTGGGTCTCATGTGTATGAAGGTTTTGAGTTGAGATGAGTTTAGTAATTTGAGAATTGGATGTTTAGATGTTAGACTCAGTTTAAAATTAGACTGAACTCAGCTTAGCTCAGCTGAGTTTGAGAACCAAACGCAGCTGGTATACATAAATTATCTCATCCCATCTCCTAATTATAATTTTTTTAAAATTTTATATAAAATATAATAAACAATTTAATTTTTTAAATCTCAAAATAATAATAATATTTTATTCAACTCATCTAAAATCATATCATCTCATCTAACTATCTAAACGAGCCCATTAAAAACAAAAATAAATACAGAATAAAAAACGAATTGTACTCTCACTACTATTCTTTACTTTATTATTATTTTTCACCTACTTTTCTACTATTCATTGCTTTTTACCTACTTTTTATTACTATTCAATATTCTATTATTACTTTTTTACTACTATTCACAAATATTCTCAACACTTCTAAAGTATTCTCATTACCCAAACCCAACCTAAAATTTTAAGTTTCCACTACCCATTTTGTATTTGTATATTTAATTTTTTTAATACACCATATAGAATCACATAGTGATGTTATGTCAAGGGGTCATCTGAGTGGTAAGTTTCAGATGACTAAATAACATTATTTCTTTTATTTTTGAACTAGTTCCTGGATAATTTTGAACACAAAAAATTATATTATATACTGGTATATTCTGCACACATATTAAAATATCTATAAGATATAATTTGATTTGAAAAATAAATTTTGAAAATTTAAATATTACAAATTAAATCGTACCATTAAGTAATGTGCATGATATACTGACTTGATAATATAATAATTTATTTGATATAAATGATATTACCGATTGGTTAAGGTGTATGTAAACTAATAGAAGTTTTAAACTTTAAAACTATACAACCTTAGAGGATAATATTAAAATGATAAATTATGATAACACTTTCATGCGTTCTTACATATGAGAATTTGGAACCAGAATTTTACGACATTTGGATTCGATTTATATTCCATCATCTTCTTTACATTGATTTGATGCCACATTTAAGATAACAAGTAAAGAGGAAAAACACTTATTTGTAATAAGAAATATATATTTCATATAAAGCCCTTACTAATGTCCACTCAAGAGATAGGATTAGGAGTGCTACCCGCCCTATGCGGGAGGGTAAACCTGATGATTCGTATTCGCTGGCAGGGTGGGCATGTTGGCACTACCACCGTCCACTCATCTCATTCAACAATAAAAAAGCATAAAAAATAGCACAAAATCGCATATACCATGAAATAAACAATTTCACTAAACAAACAAATTCATCTCAAATTTGTAGATCTGTAAATTTATGCACAAATCTAAAACACAAACCCACGAACATGTCTAATATTGATTTGTAAAGAGAAAGAAGAAAAATAATGGGAAGAGGAAGAAGGATGGTGTGTTTAGCAAATTTGGGGCTTGGGGCTGGGATATATAGAACGAAACTATGTCTTTTTCAAGTTTTATATGCGCATGGGAAAGCAATTGGGTATCTTGCAAGAGTTTTATTATGTACAAGCAAGTTTGTGTACCAATCCACGTATTAATATTGTTGTCTTCATATTCTAAATTCAAATTAGTACTGTTTTCAATAAAATCTACTTTCTGATCAATCATATTGAATGAATGCGCGTATTTGTGTGCAGAATCGCTTACAATTATATTTTTCCATCTTGCAATCCACTCATAAGCTTTCAAAAAAATACAACCCTACCCACCCCTAGCTGCACCTAGGGCAATCCGAGGGTTACCCACTCATCCTTTAGCAAGATATCCTATCTAGGAGTGTTAGTGTACAAAGGGGGATGCTACTCGTACTCCTAAACGAGGGGTGCCCTTGTCCCGACCCCATATGGATAGGGACGAGGGGAGGAGGTTTGGGCACTTGGGCTCTGCCCCGTCCAGCTGTCAAGCTGCAGATTAATCCCCTAGTTTATCCGCCTACCCCAGTAAATACTAAATACAGAGCGCCTGCTACCCACCCATGGCCAATAAAAAAACAAAAACCTACCCGGTAAAGAGTGAACCACGAACCAACCAGTGAACCACCATTCCAAGTAATCAAATATCAACTAGAGAAAGAGAGAGACCACGATGGTGTCAGCGACTGGGTGAGGGTGACGACAACGCTATAAAACACTAAAACAGAGGCGCGCGCGCAGAGAGAGAGAGAGAGAGAGAGAGAGAGAGAGGAATGGTTGGGTCCCGATGGATTTTCCATTTTATACAAAATTGTGTGTGGGTTTGGCCCCAGCCCCATCCTCGATTAGGTTTAAGGTGCAGGTGGGAGCCGTACCGTAGCATATGACGATCAGGGACACATGGTCGCCCAAGCAGGATTTACTACTTGGGGTAGCGAACAAGTGGTGGGGCCCTTGCCACCCTCTTAGAGCAAAGAGATAATTGCCCCTTTACATGTACCGAGCAAGTCGTTGAAGGTTATCCACCTCTTTCAAGGCTTACTTGGTGACGATAGAGTGCATGCTGTATATATCCACCTCAACCATTGTTGCAAATAAATTCATGGAAAATGAGAGCAAGTCTCAATTTTTTTGTTTGTCTTCTTGAAACTCGTATCTATGTCTAAATTTAAAAACTTATATTTTAATTGAAAAAAAAACCAAGGGTCTAAATCATATATAATTTTTGTTTGAATTCAAAAACTCCTAGATAAATTATTTGACAGTTTGTGTAAGTACAAGGTTTATTCACACATAATCGATTCCATTATTCTCTCTCATTTTGAAAAGCTCTCCCGAAATCTATCTCCTAAAATCCTTCATCCATTGTCTAGAGGGATTGGAGCCTTGCCTCCTCCTCCTCCCCTCCTTCCCTCCAATATTATCCGACAATGTCCATTGGCTTTTATCCGGTCTTTTCCTTTATTTTTCAAAAATAGCATGGAGATGGACTGATATAATACTTTCTGGCAACCTTCGACCATCACATGCCGCCCCACAAGACTCCCCAGCGTCCATGCGAGTAGCTCGTGAGATCCACATGTAGCTACGTCACGATCCGCGTTCTATCGCCACATGCGATAGAAATGGGATCAACAGCCTTAGATCTTGCAAATCCAACAAACGTCTTCTCACCAGCAATGTCGTGTGATCCCCACACACCTTCACAACCATTGACGGTTGTCTGCCGACATATCGGATCATCTACCAGATGTTATTTTATTATGTTATTGTTTATCCTAACCAAAGATCATGAGAAAAAGAAAGTGGACGTTTCTTTCAACCAAGTTGGACTAGCAAAATGCAGCACAACATCATCTACTGCGACTTTTAGAGTAGTGTTGTAATCCATTTTTCAGATTGCAAAAAAAGCTCCAAGTGGCTTCCCCTTGTGGAAAATGGGTAGGAGTCATTGGCTTCCGATCCCCTTTTTTTTTTCTTTTTCTAGTATTGTATTAGCTGGTTTGGTATGATTGTTGGAGCCTCCCACCCTTTAGACTCTATTTCTTGTAACTGTTTAATATATATATATATACACACATGAAGCTTGATTAGACCAAAAAAAAAGTACAAAGTTTATTACTTCCCTTTCACGGACCAATTTGGCAGTCCATGTGACACTTATGCATCAACCCCTATGGTGAAAGTGGATAGTCCATCTGGAGCCACATTAATTTTAAAAAAGTGAGTAATGCTAGATACAAGAGCAAAGTGTGCAAGCCTTATGTAGACATTTTTGTAAGAAAATGGATCCCACTAAAAGAAAAGAGTAATGCTACATACAGTCGTAGAGTGCGCAAGCAACGTGCAGTCGTTTTGAAAAAGAGTGGGGTTCACTATTAAAAAATTAATTTTTTTTCATGTGGATCCCGTATTTATTTACTTTTTTCAAAATGATTATGGGATATTTACACACTCACAACTGCAACAATCATTTTTCAAAATGAAATAAGTGAGAAGTAATAAACTTTGTACAAACCATTAATTTGGAGCTTGTACAAATCGTTACTTTAAGAAAGTAAACAAAAATATATATATTTTTTAAATTATAATTCTATCCCTTAAGGGATGGTCAGCCAACTCGTGACTGTCATCTCACAGTGGAGTATTCGGGAGCCAAGCTACAAGTAGGGGTGGCAATTCGGATATACAGGTTATGTCAAGTCATGGACATTCAACTATATAGATCAATCTAAATCCGACTTGTTAAGCTAAATGTATCAAACTTTGAAACTCTAAAACCATTAATTTAAATAATGGATCGTATCATGTCACCCGTTTTGACCCGTTTAATAATTAATTATAAATAAGTGAACACGATTCATGTAAATGGATTGAATTAACATGCATAACACATTTGACCTGATTAACATAATTTCATATAAAAGTTAAGACTTAAATTTATTAGTAGCAATGATATCTAAAAATAAATAAAACTACTTACTAACAAAAAATAACAATATTTTTCAAATTTTAACTTATAATAAAATCAATATTACAAACTCTACAATAATAAATATGAGCATAGGTCAAGAATTACAATACCAACAATAAAAATATAAGTATATTAAAAAATATGAATATTACAACTTAACAATAATAAAATTTTAATTTTGAAATAAAATTTAAACGGGTTATTGAGGTTTGATTTCAGGTAAAACAAGTTCACACGTTTATTAATTGTATCTCAACAGGCAACCCGTTTTAATCTGAACTCATTTATATCAAAACCAAACCTACTAATTTTTTGTTGTGTTTATATTCGTATTAGATTCACGGATCGTATCACATATTATCATCCCTAACTCTAAGGTGGTGGTTGGGGATACCACAAGGGAGCGGTTCATCTCCAACCATCACCTTAGGGTGGACTTTTAGGGTACATCCACGTTAGTTTAGTGGCTAATGTAATCATGAGTACTACTACATTGACCATCATGTTGGTTTGCAAAGATGATTAGTAAAATTTACATAACACCTAGCTAATACCATTATTCAATAAGATCGAATCAAAGCACTTTTTTTTTTTCTTTAATCTATCTTAATGATCAAAATTTAATAAGAATGGGTTAATTTGTGCTTTCAAAAAGACGAAGATGTATGCATTAATGGCCAAATCTTGGTGATTGAGTGAATTATGATTTGTTTTTTAAATTACACATAAGTTACAACTTTGTTTGTTTAATTAACGGTAATATAGCAAAAGTTTAGTGATGGTTTTTTTTTTAAGAATAAAAGAGTGATGATTTTTTTTTCTCAAACTGGTACGTAGAGCACACTTAATAAAGTGTTTGCATGTCATTATTTGATTTGAAAGATAAATTTTAAAATCTAAATAGTACAAATCAAATTTTACAATTTAAGTGATGTGAATGATGTATTATACACACTAACTTGAGAATAAAATAATTCAAGAGTGATAACTCCATGCTGTAAAATATGATTTTTACATAACATTTATT
This sequence comes from Juglans mandshurica, assembly GCA_022457165.1. Classification (NCBI taxonomy): domain Eukaryota; kingdom Viridiplantae; phylum Streptophyta; class Magnoliopsida; order Fagales; family Juglandaceae; genus Juglans; species Juglans mandshurica. The sequence goes on from CM039623.1 coordinate 24,116,942, forward strand.
AAGAAATTATTAAATGTATGTAAAATCAGGCAGGCAAATGCCACCAAAAGAAACTAAAACTACTGCGTAAGGAATAACTTTATTTGAAAATCTTTACGCCATACATTACTCACATGTTTTACACGTACAAATATACTACACAATTATAGTGAATTATCCCATCTTATAAATGTGAATATATTTTTTCATCTAGTTTTTTATAGTTAATTATCGTAATAAATAATCATTTTTATTGTAAATAATTCATCATAAATATTTATTTTTTATATCGTCGATAATCTTTTAAATTTGTGATTTTAACTCTTTCGAACACACAATGACACAAGCAAGGGATATTCGGAAAAGAGTAGTGATAGATTTACAATTCCATTATAATTAATTTATAATTCTTAATAAAATGGTATCTTTTAAATATTTAAAAATATCAAATTTAAATAAAATTCAAATTTAAATTTTAAAAATAGATTATTTTAATTCATAGTTATAAACAAATTGTCAAAGGTCATCATTTTTGTTCGGGGAATGATATGCTCGATCAGAATTCAGGACTCAGGAGTGACAAAAAGACTCATTCGGGAGTTTAATTAGATTCTTTTCATAGTTTTCGTGAGAAAGTAGTGTAATAATTAATCAAAAAAAAAAAATCTTTCATTTTTTACGTGTGAGGTAGCATCGTACGTACGTAGGCGAGGTTGCAGGGCAAACGTACGTACGGAGGGACGCACTACTGCTAAAAGACGCTGTAGGCATATGATTAGGAATAAATAATATTTTTATTTGTCATTTTGTAATTGATTGTTATTTCAGTTATATTTAAAATATTTTGTATAAGATGAATAGTATTTTTTCATCCTATTTTATCTTATATTTTTCTTAAATTTCCATCTTTTTTTTTTTCTTTATCTACTATGTAAAATGTATTTTTATGGTATTTTACTTATTTCTTTATAGTTTTATTCTTACTTAAACGTTGGTCGAAATATATTTTCTCTAACTTTTTAATGTTTTTACTCTCCAATTTCTCACACAAACTTCTAGATTCTTTAGTGTTGAAATTTCTCTTCTTACATGTGGGTATCGTCGTTACATGGGAATGAGTTTTATTCATCTCTCTTCTCAGTTGTCACCAAATAAACGAAATAAACATTATATAATATTTGTTTAGATCTAAAAAAATGGTGATGAGATGATTTACTTGTTAACAAATACCAAATCGGACAAAACAAGTATTATGTAATATCTATTTAAATAAAATAAAAAATTGGTGATGAGACGATTTAACAAACAGAAGCAAATGAGATCTTAGATATCCTTACACCGATGTATTGAGGCGACATGAGTGAAATCAAATTTACATAAAAAATTGTATATAAACTTGTTGATTTTGATATGCAACTATCACAAACTTATCAATTGAATGATGATTTTTATGTTGGCCCATTCTACATTTATATAAATAATGAGAGTTTTTATTTAATGAATGGTTACTATTATTATGCGCTTCTTCTAAGGAGAGATTTGGATTCAAAACCCACCTCAACTCATCTCATCATTACAATTTTATCAAATTTTCACACAAAATATAATAAACAATTCAATTTTTTCAAATCTTAAAATAATTTTTCCAAATTCATATACCAAATATAATAAATAATTTATCTTTTATTCTACTATTTACAGATCATCTCAACCCATTTCTAAATTCAAATACAAGGGATTTTAGAAATTTTTTCTTTCGATCAGACGCTACATACAGGGGGGACCTTTAAAAAAAATAAAAATAAAAGAGGGGCGACATCATAATTACGGTACGATGGTAGGGTCGTTTTCGATGTCCATACGTGTACGGTGTTTGATAATTTCTAAATTATAATTATAATTTACAGACCCAACACGCTGGTCCATCTGACACAGAAAGGAATGCGCGCAGTGAAAAACCATTATTATTAATTTATTACTCCGTTTGGGTGCTGGGCAGTTGTAACAACCCATTCACAATTTATAGATAATTTTAAATATAATAATATTTTTTATTATATTTAAACGCATCAAATTAAAAGTAAAAATCAAAATTAAATATAAAATAATATTATTTTGGGTGCTATCAGGTATAATCGATTCTTTTTATTTTGTTATTTTTTTAAATGTATTTTTTAATATTTTTTAAAATATTAAAAAATACAATATTATGAAAAAATGTTTTTTTAATTACTAAGTAAAAATAAAAATTAAAAAATAAAATAAAAAATTTCAATAATAACATTGAACAATAAAAATCAATAGTGAGAATATCATTTTCCTTAAAAGATTAAAGAAAAACAAGATACTATAGCTACTGCCTTGGGAGCTACCGCTAGTTATTTTGATGTGTTTTTTTTTTTAAATTTTTTATATGTATTTTTTAATATTTTAAAAAAAATTACAATATTATTAAAAAATACTTCATTAATTACAAAGTAAAACAAAAAAATAAAAAACAATACGAGCGGTAGAAATAGCAGTGGGACTAGCATATTTCTTAATAAATAGTTATATTTACAATTTATTTATAAATATTAATAAAATAATTTAAGAATGAGAATAATTGTATTCTTAAATATGTCTTAAGTAATATCCATATAAATTTAAGATAAGTAAATTCTACAAATTTTTTTAAAAAAGATAAGGAATTTATTATTAAAAAATTATTATTTTTTTATAAATTTTAAATTTATTCAGTTTTATTTTAAAAAAAGTACAATCCTACCTGAATGTGTATAATTTCTCTTGTCATCTATCTCATGAGACAGCGTCACAGACTCACAGTACAATGTGTTTGCGCATTAAACAAAGGTATATATTGGTGGGCCAGGCAGTTACTGGCGTTTTCAATGGCTATTGTTATGGATGCCCTCTCCAGTTGAAGGTACCGAGCATTGGCAATGCCTAGTTGTTGACAACTTTAAAATTTGGCTACAATCATAATTATTTATTGTAATATTAATTTTTGGTTAGATAAATCTATATTAAATTAGTCATCTTAAAATTATAATAATAATATAATATTATTTATTTTAATAATATTTGACATTTTGTTTTTAATTTTGTAAATACACTTTATATATTTTTTCCTTCAATCTAATTAATCAACAAATACATTTTGACAATCCTTCACACCCAACAATCATATATACAAAGATGGCATGCACGTAAGTTACGCCTATATTTTGGCCGCCGAACTACTGTTAATTAATCGGACGTATGTTGTTTATGGGTACTTAGTTTTTTTTTTCCCCTCTCTCTCTTAACAAAAAAGGGAGGCGGAGGCGACCAGCGTAGCAACCTTCTCTGGGCGTGACTATAGGAGTCCCTCCCTGCTGCAGAATGTCCAGTTTGAGCCATAGCTACTACCCAAAGAGCGAGCTCGTCGCACAGCACTACCAAAATATCCAGCTGGTCCAAAGCCATCTCATGACCCAAAGGTCATACTTTACTACCACAAGTGGTTTCAACTTACGTCCTGATTTAAACTCCTGGCCTTGAAGTCATGAAATACCATATCGTACCAACGAGACTACCACCTTAGTGGTCTATGGGTACGTAATTATTCAAATATGAATTGAGTTTGAGCTTTTCATCTAGTGGTATTTTATGATCACAAGCTGCTTTATTTATATAAAACATCTTATTTCTATTATATTTTATAACTTATTTACAAATTTTGACAAACATACATTGACATTTTGTTAATATATTTATCTCTCTTTTGTTATCGGTCTTGGGAATTCTTCCTTATATACTAACTCTCATATGGTATATATACAACAAATATTGGAGGGCGCGATAATTTCTTAATTACTAGTATGACCCTACGTTTCTTTCCACACAAATTTATCATTACCAACCCCAGTCATTAAAATATGAATAATTATACATACAACCGTGAAGTACGTAAACGCCGTGTAATCACTTTGAAAAAGAGTGGAGTCTATTATTAAAAAAATTATTTTTTTCATGTGGGTCCCATGTTTTATTTATTTTTTTAAAAGTGATTACGCAGCGGTTGCACAATTCACAGTTGCAAATATATTTTCTCTTAAAATATTGATGTATGATTACAAGTTTTATCTATTCAAAATATTGATTAGAAGAGACCAAGCTAGCACAATATGTAGATCGATCGTATTGTATGTAAATTTTAATGCACGCTGAGATTCACATATAATGTCTACAAATTATTTTAATTAGTATTTTGAAGTCTATATTATTAATGTAAATCTCTCACTTAATTATAAAAAAATATTTAGGCGTGTACTACACATATTTGAAGTCAATTGTATTGATCATGTCATTGCCAATTCCAATTGATCTTCGTGGATCCATCATCCAACCATCACTCTCCCAACCATCCAAGTAGGGGTGTCAAATTGTGTAAATGGGTTGTGTTGGTGTTGTGTCAATATATATACACTATACTTAATGGATCAATCTGAACACGACTCGTTAAAGATTTTGTGTTAAGCAATCGTGTCTTAACATGTCAACCCGTTTTTATCTGAACCCGTTAAAATCATACCTAAACCCTCTTTTATCATGTCGTGTTCGTGTTGAATTAACGGGTCATGTCACATATGACCACCCTTACATCCAAGCTCATGAGTATTCATGATGCGTGTCATGGGGCTTGGTATTTCGCTATATTAATTTAAAAGCCCATCTCTTTTAAAGTGGACTTCAGCCCACACCTACGTAAACCAAATTACCCATATAACAAAGGAATGGGCTCCACCAGCTTAACAAGGGAACCCAATTGGTTAAAAACACCGAGGCGCCAAAACTCATTAGACCTAATCCTAATCCAATTTCGCACACAGGATAAGGGAAAACCGAGAAAACAAGCTCAAAACACCGCTGAAACTGGAACTGGTGCTCCAAGCTTTAGCTTTGTGCTTCAAATGGCCGCTGCAGTCACCAGTTGCTGCTTCTCCGTTCTCACCTCCACCGTTAAATTCCGTTCCTCTCTTACCTCCCAACGCCGCTTCGCCACTTCTCAGGATTCCATTGCCTCTATCTCTCCCAAAGCTTCCGATCACAGGCTCAAGGCTACAAATCCTAAAAGAAGCCCCTCATCGTCATCTTTTTCCCACAAGCCCATCAGAGAGGTAAGCCCTAAATATCTCTCATTTTAGATGTTCGATTTTCTTTGACATTATTGCTTAGAGCTACATTTAGACCTTGTGGAATGAGACGATTTGAAGTAAATTTGGAATAGGATTTATAACATAAACTGTCTGCGTCCGTTATTTAGAAAGAAGCTACATTTTTTAGTATTGGTTGAAATTCCTCTTTTTTTTTATTTTTAAACTATTGGGTTGCTATCAATGCAGAAACAAGCTGTTCCCCCGAAGAACATTCCAGGAAGATCAAACGATGGCAGGAATTATTCGTCCACTGATGAAAATAGTGGAAGAGGGGATAGGGGGCGTGTTCAATCAACATCTTTTAAATCATCTGGCATGCAAAGAAAAGACAACAAGGACTTCCTGTTTGATATGAAGGAGCAGCTGGTACTATCTATTTAGAATTTGGTTCTGATTGGAAATTGATAAATACTTCTTGGCTGCAGGATTCCTTGGTCGTTTCCTGTCACTCTTTTATCATAGAAGTTTTTTTTTTTGATTGCATGCATTTCAGGTTGAACCAGAGAATTTTCAAGATACAGCTTTTCTTAACGCTGTTGTGAAGGTAAAAGTTTGCAATCATTGTTTTGAACTCATGCACTCAGCTTAGTGACGGTAGAAAACATTCACGTATCTTACCTTCATATATTTATGTTTGGAGTGGTCTGTATTGTTGTGGTGACTTCCTTCCTCCCATTATGTAACCTTAGATGCTAAGTTCACGTCGATTCTTTTGACAATTTGGCCTTTCGAATATATCTTTTACCATTACAACCCAATCTGATTTCTTTTGACTTATGATAAATACAATGAACTTTGTAATATTACCATATATAGTCTACAGTTTTCTTTGAAAGATAATCAATCAGATTATCAACACGTTTGGGTCTTGGGAATACCTACAGTGCACAGAGTGCATTGCTGGGATATGCCTTTTCCTATCAATAAAATTTTACTTTTACTTACCAGAAAAAAAAGGATGGGTGAAGAATGTGTCCTACGTTATTTCCAAGTGCAATTGATTCTGCTTTATAAGTGGACTAGATTTGTATAGCTGCTTGCATGTTCACTGGGAGAGAGTTAAGGGTTACAGTTCTAACTATTGGAGTAATAATTTACTTGTAAAAAAAATGATTGGAGTAACCATTAACAGATGTCGTAATTCCTCTCTGTGTATACAAACTCTTTTGCTTTGTACTCAATTTATTGTCAATGTAAGTTCATCTGTTTAAACTCTGTGTGTAGAATCAGTCCATACTTGCTTTATGGTTATTTTTTATCTTTTAATTGGATGTCTTATTTTCATTTGTCTAGGTTTACTGCACCCATACTGCACCAGATTATTCCCTTCCTTGGCAAAAACAAAGACAATATACAAGCACTGGAAGGCATGTTTTAAACCTTTTGCTATTAGTTATTCTTGAAGAATGTGAAAATTAATTTTCTTTTGAAAAATTCCAACACATTGAAGCTGGTTTCTTTGCTTCATTCAAGTTTTGCTGTTCATCCATTGTGACTCTCATTAACAATAGTTATTCATTATGACATATCATATCTTTTTAATATATTCTTCTCTATTTTTTATGCAGTGCTTTTATGATTGGGGATGGAAAGCTTTTGACGAATGCACATTGTGTTGAGCATGATACACAGGTATAAGATGTCCAAAAATTATGATTACCCTGAAACTAGCTGTATATAAAATCACTGTCTAGGATCAAATTCTGATGACTTATAGTGTGGAGACTTGGCCCTCAAGGAAGCTTTCCTAAAGGTGTTTAGTATAGCGCATGTGTAGGAGGCCTTAGTGGATAATGCACTGGAGATCTCCAGTGAATCCTCTTAGTGGAATGTGAGTTTTTTTTTAGAGTGTCCCATGATTGGGAGATTGATGCCTTCACAAAAAAGTTTCAATCGTTGGTACTCCACTAGATTATGTATCGGAGGTGCAGATAAGACTAATTGGATCACTTTCAAGAATGGAAAGTTCACTATTTAATCTTTCTATCATGTCTTGTGCCTCAGAACAGTAGTTCTTTTCTTTGAATGAGTATTTGGCGGATTAAGGCACCTTTGAGAGCAGTTGTTTTTGCTTGGACCGCTCTTAGGAAGATCCTTACCATGGATAACCAAAGAAAACGATGTATCATTGTAACTTGTATGTGCAGAAAGAGCTATGAATCTGTAGGCGGCCATATACTCCATTGCAAGACTGCCAAAGCTTAATGGAATGATTTATTCAGTAGAATTGGGTTGGTTTGGGTTATGCTTAGAAAGATAGTATGTATCTTTGCCAATTGGGGAGGGTTATAGGACTGCCCACAACTTGCAGCAGTATGGAAGATAGTCTAATCTACTTAGTGTGGTGTATTTCGGGGAAATGAGAGATTTTTTTTCCTTGTAAAAAAAGGAATTTTTTTCTACTTATCTGGGCAGCTGCTATATATTTTAATGGGCTGATTTCTCATTGCCCAACATTGTACTCCAACCCTTTTCTACCTCTTTCTATTTCTAGGTTACCACTGCCCAGATCCAAGATTGGTGGATTTACTAGATGCGACTTCTTGAATTCTGTCCCACAAGCTGTGATTTTCTTGTATCTTTTTCCATTCCTAATTAGATGTTCATCTTGTACATGTCCTGTGTGGGTATGTCCTTTGCATTCTTTTAATGAAATATTCAATTACTTATAAAAAATATATATAAATAACTTGGACTTAACTTTTCAAATGCACATTAAAACCATGAATGCAGCACCTTGTATACATAGCCCTAACTTCTTGAGTGTCACTTGGATCATTTCAATGAAACATTTTTGTTTAGGAATGAGGAGGAGATTCACAAATCCGCTTGTTAATTCTAGTACACTTTGCATCGGTGTTCATTTTAATAAGATATTTATTTTATTTTCAGACTACGTTTTTATTAGTTTACTGAGCAATGTCTGGATTATGATTCATAATTTATGAACATTTTCATTATTTGTTATTTCAATGATTTCAGGTTAAAGTTAAGAGAAGGGGAGATGATACAAAATATGTGGCTAAGGTATTGCTTTATAAATTTGTTACCACTGTTCTTTCTGAGTATGATCCTAAAATTGATGACATTTATGATGCTTCTCAATGATAATAGCGTATCATGATTCATATCTCAGTTGTACTTGGGTTGCGCTCTTTTGCACTTTGAATAAATTTGCCTTGCTTATTAAAAGAATTTAAAACATCTTGTTGCAGCCGAGAATCCTAAAGTAGCTGTATTACTTTATTTACCTTCATAGTATAGATGCAAAACCACACACAACAAATTACATGTGGAATCACATTGAGCATGGATATCGCTATCAATGGTTTGGTTGTAAGGATCACTATGATATAAGTTTATCAAAAGGGTTTTGTTTCTTAAAACTATATGGTTGGGTCAAAGAGACGGTGTAAAATCGAGCACAATCACTCGTATTGAGAGTAACTGTCAAAAGATAATGTGGAAGTTGAAGGCCAAAAGTAAGCAAATATTTACATGGTATGAAATTAACTTATAAAAAAAATGGTATAAAATTATTCCTGAGTGAACATTGTCTTTAATGACGTGAGGAATTTGTTTAAAGCTGATCTCCCTGTCAGCGATTATTTTAGGTCATGTAGGATTTTTTACCACTGTTTAGTAATTATGCTTTTGTTTATGTATCTAAAGTCAACTTTTTTTTTTGATAAGTAAACAAGATATATTACTCCAAGAATAGGCCTAGCCCAGTATATACAAAAAACAACCCTGACTAGGAGGGTGCAAGGGAAACAAGAAATTAGCTTGTGGTCCTTAAACTAAATGTTGTTGAATTTTTTGTTAATGTCACATTAGCCAAGCAAAGTAGCTTGGGCTGGGTACTTTAATTTTTCAGTTTTAACTGGTAGGATCCTTATTTGCATTTATAAGGTGAAATTATGATCCTAAGTTACTTCATATATGTTTTTTTTTATAAGTAAAAATTAAGATAAGGGATTTCATATCTGTTTTATAGGGGATGTTTGGAAACAATTTCCATCTCATCTCATCTCATCTCATCTCGTCTCATTCCATCTCATTTCCTTCCCAAATATCATTCAAGCACAAACACTTTCAAATTAATCATTACAACTTTCTCAAATTTCCAAATAAAAAACAATTCAACTTTTTCAAATAAAAAAAATAAAAAAAATAAAAAAATATTTTTATAATATTTTTATTCAACTTTTTTTCTCTCATTTCCCAAAACCCAATAACTACTTAACTCAAACTATCTCACTACTATTCACAAACCATCTTACTACTATTCACAAAATTCTCATCTCATCTCATTCCTCAAGCATCCCCTTAGAGCACTCCCAATGTTCATCCTATCCTTTAAAATACATCACCAAAATCTATTTTTTCTATTTTACATACTAACTTTTACAATATACCATACATCAGTTATCTATTTTTTCTTTATATCATTTAAATATTCTTTTTTATTTATTTGAAATATTTTCTCAATCTTCTCATATCTTTTAATATTTACAATATCTCCCCATCTTCAATATCTTCATCACCAGAAAATTGATATGTAACAAAAAATCATCAATGGTGAACTCTGAAAATAGTTTTAATAAAAAGAACACTTGTCTTCTTTTTTTTCTCCACCCAAGTAAGTGAAATTCTTCAAGACTTTCTCAGCAACCGAACAAAGCCTAAGTAAACTGTAAGACTAGCAAAGAAAATACATACCAATTTATTCTAATCACAAGACTCGGGGAAAAAAAAAAGAAAAAAGAGAGAGAAAACTAAAGGAACACCCAAAAAGAGCAAACCCAAATTAGTAATGAACTTTGTATATGCAGGCACAACAGCAGTGCAAGGAAAAGCTTGCGCCAAACAAGAAAACAGTGAGATTTCTCTAAAGTTCAGCTGGGGAGGAGAGAGAAACGAATTAAAAATGTTTTACATGGGTGTTTCTCCATGGGCCCCCGGCCCTGATGGTTTCTCCATGGGTTTTTACCAAGAATGTTGGGAGGTGATAAAGGGGGATCTCATGAAGGTGTTTCAGGAGCTTTTCTCGGTAGGCAAATTTGAGAAAAGTCTCAACACCACTTTCCTTGCTCTAATCCCTAAAAAGGTAGGGGCTTCTGAGATTTCCGACTTTCGGCCTATTAGTCTAGTGAATGTTACGTACAAGATCATTGCTAAAGTACTCGCTAACCGTCTGAGTGGGGTATTGGGACAGATCGTTTCTAAGCCCCAAAATGCTTTTGTAAAGGGTAGACAAATACTTGATGCGGCTCTAATTGCTAATGAATGTCTGGACAGTCGTGTGAAGGCGGGTAGCCCAGGGCTTATGTGCAAGCTAGATATGGAGAAGGCATATGATCATGTTAATTGGGATTTTCTTCTATACCTACTGGGTAGGTGTGGATTTGGAGAAAAATGGAGGTCATGGATCAGATGGTGTATTTCCACGGCAAGATTCTCTGTGCTAATCAACGGCAGTCCAGAGGGTTTCTTCCCGAGCTCTCGTGGTTTGAGACAAGGGGATCCATTATCTCCATTACTTTTTGTTATTGTTATGGAGGCACTAAGCAGGATGATTTCAGCCTTAGTGACTAATGGTTATATGTGTGGTTTTCAGATTGGATCGCCGAGTAGGGGTACCACTACCATCTCACATTTACTGTTTGCAGATGATATGCTTATTATGTGTGATGCCGAGTTAGATCAATTGAGGGCTGTGAGGGCTTTGTTGCTTTGGTTTGAAGCAGTGCCTGGTTTAAAAGTGAATTTTGATAAATCTGAGTTGGTGCCTATTGGACAAGTTCAAAATTTGAGAGTGTTGGCTGGTACACTGGGTTGTAAAATAGGGTCTCTCCCTATGAACTATTTGGGATTACCATTGGGTTCAGCTTCGAGGGCGATTTCTATTTGGGACACGATGATTGAAAAAGTAGAGAGAAGATTGGCAGGTTGGAAGAGAATGTATTTGTCAAAAGGGGCCAGATTACGCTTATTAAAAGTACGCTTTCTAATCTACCCACTTACTTCTTATCCTTATTCCCTATACCGGCTAGTGTAGCGGGACGTCTTGAGAAGATACAAAGAGACTTTTTGTGGGGGGGTCTAGGTGAAGAGTTCAAATTCTATTTAGTCAAGTGGGAAATTGTGTGCCGTCCTATCTCCAATGGTGGTTTGGGTATTAGAAATTTGAGGATGTTCAATCGGGCACTACTTGGTAAATGGTTGTGGCGGTATATCAAGGAACCGGATGCCTTATGGAAGATTGTGATTGAGAACAAATACGGTGGTCTTGTGGGGGATTGGTGTACTAGAGATGTTCGAGGGGCCGTTGGTAAGGGACTATGGAAACACATTAGAAGAGGATGGGTGGTTTTCCATCAACATACAAGATTGCAATTGGGTACAGGTTCAAAGATCAGATTTTGGAAGGATGTTTGGTGTACTGATAGTACTTTACAAGACAGGTTTCCTACACTTTTCGTGATTGCAAATGCTAAAGATGCCATGGTGGCGGAGGTAATGGAAGTTGTAGGTAGAAACATCCAATGGAATATCAATTTCCTTCGGGCAGCACATGACTGGGAGATGGGGAGTTTTGTAGATTTTTATAGTCTTTTATTGTCACCCAAATACCCAGCATACAGATGATTTGTGGTGGGGTCCAACAAGGAAAGGGGTTTTCACTGTTAGCTCCTTTTACAAGGTACTCACACAAGTTCCTGTCAGACAATTTCCATGGAGAAAGCTTTGGCGCAATAAGGCTCCTCTCAAAGCTTCTTTCTTTGTGTGGACAGCGGCTCTGGAAAAGATTCTTACTACGGATAACCTAAGAAAAAGAAATATAATTATAGCAGATTGGTGTTGTATGTGTAAAAAAGGGGGTGAATCGGTGGATCATTTACTTTTACATTGCGAAGTAGCCAGGACTATTTGGGATGCGGTGTTTAATAGAATAGATCTAGCGTGGGTTATGCCAGAAACTGTGATGGATGCTTTGGCCTGTTGGACCTCAATTCGAGGTGTGAGACAGATTAAAGCAGTTTGGAAGATGATTCCAAACTGTATTATGTGGTGTTTTGTTGGGGTATATGTGGAGACTAGTTTGGAGCTGAAAAGGTGTTTGCTGAAGTTGGCTTGACTGTTGGCTCGACTGTTAGCTCGAGCCAAGTCCGCTCGACTTCGCTCGACAGACCGCTCGAGCGAATGCAAGTCAGAGAGGTTCGCTCGACATCGCTCGACAGACCGCTCGAGCGAAGGCAAGTCAGAGAGGTTCGCTCGAGTCTCGCTCGACACTCCGCTCGAGCGAGACACAAACCCTAGTGTTCGCTTGACACTCCGCTCGAGCCAATGTTCATTTGGCTGTTCGCTCGAGTCGCGCTCGACAGTCCGCTCGAGCGAAGTACGCAGATTTTGCCAGATTAGGGTTTCCAGCGCCACTCACTATATATATGTCATATTAGACTTGTGTTGTACGGCTAGAAGCATATTTTGAGAGAGAACAATTGTCTTGTGAGTGCATATTGTGTGAGAGAGCAAAAAGCCCTAGAGAGTGTGAGTTGAGATTGAGTGATTGTAATCTCCTCTGGTTAATAAGATTTCTGCAGCTCCTGTGGATGTAGGCAATTTGCCGAACCACGTAAATACTGTGTCGTGTTCTTGATTGTGTTGCTTTTACTTTATTTGTCATCGTTGGTGTGTGTACTTTGCATAGTATTACACAACATGTTTATGGCAGGAGCGCAATGAGAGGATTTTTGAAGACAAAGAGAGATCAATAGCGGAGCTAAAAATGTTATCTTTTAGGACCCTATGTACTTGGGCTAATGTTGTGGTCTTTAATGGCATGAAATTTCATGAGTTTTTAGTTTCTAATGCTCCCACCTAATTAGGATGGGAACATTAGAACTTTCGCTTGTAATTGACACTTGTTTGGATGAATATATACTTATTTTACTTATCAAAAAAAAAAAAAATGTTTTACATGTGTGAACAATATCCTCTAGATGTAGTGGGATCACTGTAGCAAAATGGAAAATGAAGATGAAATACAACATCCATTATAGGTCCTTTTTGAACAAATTTCTTTATATTTTAAAGAAAAATGTAATTTACAAGAGCCATTGGGAGTGCTCTTAGAATATCTAAGAATTCTATGAATAGTAGTGAAATAGTTTGAGTTAAGATGTTTTTGGGTTTTGGAAAATGAGAGAGAAAATGTTGAATAAAAATATTAGAAAATTAAAAAATTGTTTGAATATAACTTGTAAAAAAATTGTTTGAATATAATTTTTTTATATTATTTTTGTTCTGAAATTTGAAAAATTTGTCTTGTTTTCTGTGTTTTGTTTGGAAATTTGGAAAAGTTGTATTGGGTTTTATGTTTGGATATGATTAGATAATGAATAAATGAAAAAGTTGAAGATTTAAAATTGAAAAGTGTTTTGTGTTTGAATAATGTTTGGGAAGGAAATTATGAGAATTTTTTAGAATATCTGAGAATACCGCGTTACCGAAACAAGGCCATAGTATATCCTCAAAATTGTTCATATAAGATGCTATAAATCTTATGCATAGTACAACTTTGATAAGATGTTGCTGTTCAGTTGACATTCCTCATGGTGACATTATGGCAGGTTTTAGCCCGGGGTGTTGATTGCGATATAGCTTTGCTTTCAGTGGAAAGCAAGGAATTTTGGGAAGGAGCAGAATCCCTCGATTTTGGGCGCCTGCCATGTCTTCAGGTCTAAATCACTCACTCCTTTTCATTAGAGGCACGTTAACATTTGCACTTATTTTTTCTTTTTGTTTTTAATTTCTTCCATTTGTATCAGTCCATGCATTTTGATTTGACAAAGAATTCAATAGCCACCAGTGTGATAAACAACTTTTGAAGAAGAACCTAGATACCTAAGGAACGGATAATTGCTCAATTAAAAAGCTTTAAAAAATCAGCAGGCCTTGGATTGAATTGTTCACCTTAATTGAAGGAATGATTTCCCGTTTAGTATAGTAACAATGTTTGACCAAACAACCATGGCTTTATTGCATAATTAAAATTTCACACTCTAAAATTGAGCATATACTTTGTTACTCTCTGAACTCGAAGCAATCTATATATTGCATGATTTAAAGGCTATAACTGTCCACCTGATCCAAACTTGAAATCACATGTTACAGGGTTGAGTACATTTCCAATTTCTTAATCTGGCAGTTTCTCAGTCATAGTTTAATCTGATAGTTCTCTTTGTGTGTGATGTAAACACCCCTTCCATGCAAATCTTTTAAGTTGCTTTTTGTGCTGCTTCTTAATTGACAGGATGCAGTGACGGTTGTAGGATACCCCCTTGGAGGAGACACCATATCAGTGACAAAAGGAGTTGTATCACGTATAGAGGTTTTCTAGTCATTTTGATTGCCGTGGTTATGTCTATCCCAAATTGGCATCAAACAAATAGAGTATCAAGTTTCTTACCAAACACTATATCATCAGGTTACGTCATATGCTCATGGGTCATCTGATTTGTTGGGAATTCAGATAGATGCGGCAATAAATCCTGGTAGGTAAAAGAAGCTTCTCCAAATGATGGAATTTCCTTTTGGAAGGCATTTATGTTCAACTGCTAAAAATTACAAGAACCACCCCCCTCTCTTTCTCTAAGTATCATTAGTCTTTTTGGTAGGTCTAAGCATTATTCCATATCTTTGTGATAGCAACTGCTTATACTTGCTAGATTTTAGGTAATAGTGGTGGCCCTGCATTCAATGACCAGGGGGAGTGCATTGGAGTGGCATTTCAGGTATTGTATTAGTGTTTACTTGGTCTTAAATTACTTGCATATATATATGTCTCTATACCTTTACATGTGATATTTCTTCCACTTGCTATCTTTGGCAAATTGCACGTGTTTATTACGTGACATCATTTTCTTAGTTTTGTTGACTGCTCTTGGTCTATTATGTTTTTATGAGATGCTTCCTTTAGGTTTACAGATCTGAAGAGGCTGAGAATATTGGATATGTGATTCCAACTACAGTTGTTTCTCATTTTCTTGAGGACTATGAAAGGAATGGGAAATACACTGGTGAGAAAATCCTCTTGATCATCTATATCTGGGGCTTTTCTAACTTCTTCCCCGTTTGATCTTTGTATTTATAGGCATGATGGATTTCAACAAGGAATGATAGGGATGTAAATTTCACGTTTTTTAATAATGTAAAAATTTATTTTAAACGACTATTAAATTGTCTTCCTATTATCAATAAAATTCTTCATTACTTGTATAAAAAAGGTGTCTTCCCATTTCTAGTCAATTTCAGAGGTAAAGCTATTCGCTATCAGAATAACATATTAATTATATTTCTGTTCCTTTGGGCAGCTTCTATGGATTGTAATGGGTTGAGTTTCCATGATTTTCCTGTCTTGTTTAATTTAAGTTAGGTGTTCCTCTTGAATACTTCTGGTTACTTGGGCTATGTCTGTTTATTTGTGTAGTTTGACTTGTTTTGTAGTAAAATTTTCAATTGCTTATAAATAAGAATTATACTTTCTGTACATTCTCCTTAAAACAAGAATCATGTCTTTCTAATCTGTTCTAGTTTCTCCTAAGGTTACACATCAGCCATCTATAGACTATGGCTCAGGACCTGTGTTCATCAATGTGTGGTGGCGTAAAATGTTGCAATTTATATGTAGAACATGTTCATCAGTAAGAAATTAAAGGAAGTATTAGACTCATGAACTAAAAACAAGACATGAGTGTTTTCTTTCTTCTTTTTGACATAAGTGTTTTCTTTCTTTTTTCTCTCCTTACACCTTCTCTGGTCTCTTTTGCTTCATGTCTCCGATGAATCTTGCTGGTGATAATCATCATTACTAGTCCTATTGTAGCAGTTAGATAGAGGTGCAAGTTTGTAAGGATGGGATTGACGAAGGTTGTTCTGATTGAAACTAAAATATTCGAGCTTTTAGTCAAAGTTGGTCGTTTTATACACATTATAGAATGAGGGAGGAAGGTGACTAAAGAGCTGATATTGGGGTTACCAACTGCTTTATGGGTTGCACAAACCTTAGAAGAATGCTCAAGGTCGAATGGGGACAAGGAGTTCATCAGGACATCCAACTTAGGCAGCAGTGCTTTTATAGCACAGAGATCTTCCAATGTATATGGAAGGTACTTGATTGTAGTTGAGTATAGAGGTGGTGGTAGGAAGAGCCTTATCATCATCCCCAAAGAAGTGGAAGGCCAAGGGTGGAGGAAGATGTCTATGGAGCTGTGTGGGCTATGTGGCAGTGCAGGAAAAAACGAAGCAAAGGAATATGGAGGCGTTGAAAAGTTCAAACGGAAAATCAGCAAGCACACAGGTTGGGGTGGGGGGGGGGGGGGGGGGGAGGTGCATTATAAGACGTATGCAGAGGCTGGTTCATGCTTAGTGCTAGCCATTAACGGCTATGCTGGGAAAATCATGGTGAACTCAAAAGGGGATGGATGCAGAACTAGAGTGCGAAGGGCAGCATGGGTATTTTGCAGCAGGAAAAACTTACCATTTGCGAGACTTGCAGAGAGAGGAGGTTTGAGGCACCGTTAGCTAACAAAGCTTACACAGGAAAGGAAGGTGGCCTTCTGACCAAGGGCAAGATGTAGAAAGGAGGACTTTGCACACCCTCAAAGAACTGTTGGACTTGAGAGAGAAGGTCAGTTTGTTTAATAAGCTGGGTAATCCAGGAAATGGGCCAAGATATGGGCCTGGGATCGAGTCAAGCAAAAAAGAAGGCTATTGGCAAGGCATGGGCCTTG
Organism: Juglans mandshurica; assembly: GCA_022457165.1. NCBI lineage: Eukaryota > Viridiplantae > Streptophyta > Magnoliopsida > Fagales > Juglandaceae > Juglans > Juglans mandshurica. The sequence continues at coordinate 24,133,920 of CM039623.1, forward strand.
AGTTGTGAAAAGGCAATTGAAGGTTTGGTGCTGCACACAGCTCATGGGTTGTGAAAGGGAAAATGAAAACCCACAATGCTAAGGGCTCTACGACCCAGCATTGGCGGGCAAAACCATGGGCTTTTCGAGCTTTGAAGTTGGGTGCTCCTCCGGTGTTGTCAATAACCCAAAGGAGGCAACTTTACTCCGACCGAGAACCACACACAAAAACCACCGACGGGCCAAGGTGAGATGGCGGCGAATGTCCTGGCAGCCGGCACCGGTGACAAAAAGTAACAACGCTGTATCTGGTTTTGTACCAGAAAATGCTGCCCGAGAGTCCCAAATGGAGGAAAACTTCATTCATCGTATCACCCCAGAAAGCATCATCCTTGATATTAGCATAAGTATTAAGCCTTGGAAAGGATCAAACAGAGGGTGGAGCCTTTGAAGTGGGTAATACGAAGGTCAAGGAAATTTCAGACAAAACAATGGTGGTATACGACTTAGATGGGGTCTAAGGAGAGCAACGGTAGGTGCTAAGCTATGTCTCGGATGGGTTGGGTGAGGTGCAACCAGATCCTCTTGGCAGTGATGAGGAATACTGGGAAACACCTACACCACTGAATTCTTTGCACCCAAGCAGTAACATCCAGGTCTGAGGTTGGGTCCTAGACAAAGCTAGGGAGCTCCATTCAACAGGTGTGGGGATATTGTGCTATGGTTTTGAGGACCAATTTATAGCTCTCCTCACAGCTGTAGAGGCTGGACAGACTCACTCTTCACCAAGTGAGATCAATACAACAAAGTAGAGAGCAAGAGAATTAAAAAGGCTCAACTGGACAGTCAATGATAGAGCAGGAGAGAGGAGTTCTAACCGTGGAAGATCAAAGGGAAGGGCAACGGATGTTGTTTTATGAAGCCGAAAATTTTATCTTGGAATGTGAGGGGGCTGAATGAGAAGGAAAAGTGCCTCAAAGTTAGAAACCAACTTCTTAATTGGAAAGTGGACATAGTTTACTTACAAGAAACGAAATTGGAATCTATCCCCCTAAGCATTATTAGGAGCTTGTGGTGTTGTAATCAAGTAGGGTGGCATTATTTACCATCCAATGGAGCATCGAGTGGCATCTTAGTGATGTGGGAAAAAAGAGTGGTGGAAAAATTAGAAGATTGTATAGGGGAGTATATGGTGGCGTGCTCATTCAAGAATGTTGAGGATGGATATTAGTGGGCCTTTGCAGGAGTCTTTGGTCCTAATTTAGATCGTGCAAGAAGTATATTATGGGATGAATTGGCTGGCCTAAGCAATATATGGGATTTACCTTGTTGTATTGGGGGCGATTTTAACATTACTCAATTCCCGAGTGAACGATTGGACGGTACTAGCTTCAATTCACCAATGGTAGAATTCTCTAACTTCATCTATGAATAAGATTGATTAGATCTTCCACTAGCAGGTGACACTTACACTTGGTCAAGCAACCGAGAACACCCCTTTTGGTCAAGGATTGATCGATTCCTAGTATCACCTGCATTGGAAGTACATTACCTGGAACTTATCCAAAAGAGACTTCCCAGATTGTGCTCATATCACGTTCCCAACCTTCTTGATTGTGGAGGCATTCATGGTGGCCCAAGACCCTTCAAATTTGAAAATATGTGGCTGAAATCATATGGGTTTCTCGATCGAGTTTGGCAATGGTGGTCCTCTTATCAATTTCATGGTACTCCAAGTTATATCTTGTCGTGTAAATTGAAGTTGTTGAAAAAAGATTTGAAGGCTTGGAATGAACAAGAGTTTGGCAATGTGGAAGCTCAAAATTCTACTCTCTTTGAGGAACTCAAAGGATGGGAGGGAATGGAGGTGGAGAGGGTATTGTCTGAAATGGAGAGGGCTCGTCAAATTCAGGTATTCGCGGACCTCGAAAGAGTTTCTCTTTTGGAGGAAATATCTTGGAGACAAAAGTCAAGAGCACTTTGATTGAAGGAAGGGGATAAATGCACTAAGTTTTTCCATCGGGTGGCTAACTCGCATAGGCGGAACAATGCCATAGAGACGTTGACGGGATGGAGTAGTTTCTTCCAACCAAATTGAGATCACAGAACACATCGTCAACTATTACACGAGCTTGCTTTAAGAACAATTCTCTTGGAAACCTAGAATAGATGGGCTTCACTTTGATGCTCTTGACTTGCAAGAAGCAGGACAACTTGAGAGGCCTTTTTGAAGAAACAGAAATTAGAAAAGTGTTAAGAAGCATGACGCTCCAAGTCTGGATGGGTTTTCTATTGCTTTTTTCCAAACTTGTTGGGAAGTGATTAAAGAAGATATAATGGGGGTCTTTCATGAATTTCATGAAAATGTTATGTTTGAAAAGAGTCTCAATGCAACATTTATTGCTCTCCTTCCAAAAAAACCTGGTGCTATAAAGATAAAAGATTATTGCCCTATTAGATTGTTGAGCGGTACACCTCCTTTCGAAAGTTTTGGGGAATAGATTGAGCATAGTGGTTGAGAAACTAATCTCAAAGCCTCAAAATGCATTTGTCCGAGGTAGGCAAATTCTTGATTTGGTGCTTATTGCAAAACGAATGCCTGGATAGTAGACTCAAGTCGAGAGTGTCGGACTCTTGTGTAAGCTTGATATGGAGAAAGCTTGTGATCGAGTCAATTGGAGATTTTTGCTTTATATGCTCGAAAGATGCGGCTTTGGTTCGAATGGTGTTCTTGGATCAAACATTGTATCTCTATTGTTTGTTTTTTTGTATTGGTGAATGGCACATCACAAGGCTTCTTTAAAAGCACACGAGGTTTGAGATAAGGTGATCCTCTATCTCCACTACTTTTTGTTTTTGTTATGGAAGCTTTTAGCAAGATGATTTAAGGGGTTGTGGAGGGCGGGTTCTTATCTGGTTTTTCAGTGGGGGAGGTAAATACAAGCTCACTTCTCATATCTCACCTATTATTTACTGATGATACCCTAATCTTTTGTGGCGCTAGTCATGATCAAATCCGAGCTTTGAGGGCACTCCTTTTATGCTTTGAAGTTGTTTCGGGGTTGAAGGTGAACTTGGCTAAATTAGAAGTAGTTCCAGTGGGTAACGTTTCGAATGTGGAGAGCATGGCTAACAATTTGGAATGCAAGATATCCAAGCTGCTGATGAAATATTCGGGTCTTTCTTGGGGTGCCCCGTTCAAATTAAAATCTATTTGGGATTAAGTACTAGAAAAAATGGAGTGGAAACTGGCTAGTTGGAAGAGGATGTATCTATCCAGAGGTGGTATGGTCATTTTAATCAAAAGTACTTTAACCAACTTGCCAACCTATTTCCTATCACTATTTTCGCTTCCCACCAAGGTGGCTTTGCATGGAGAAACTTCAACAGGATTTCTTGTGTGTGGGGGGGGGGGGGGGGGGGGGGGGGGATGAAGAGGAATTTAAATTCCACCTGGTAAAATGGGCCACAGTGTGCTAGCCTATCCCGGAAGGAGGATTGGGAATCCGACATTTGCTATATTTCAACAAAGCCTTTCTTGGCAAATGGCTATGGAGATACCACAATGAACGAGGAACATTATGGAGAGCTGTCATAGAATCGAAGTATGGTGAACCATGGGGAGGACGGTGTTCAAATTAGGTAAATAGAACATATGGGGTTTGGTTTATGGAAACACATAAGAAAAGGATGAGACACATATTCAAGAAATATCCGTATTGAGGTGGGTGATGAGTCCAAAATCAAATTTTGGCACAATGTACGGTGTAGTGATGCAACACTCAAGGAAGCTTACCCAGAATTCTATGGCTGAGCAAGAATGAAAGAAGCCTCAATTGCAGACCTCTTAACCATTTCTAATGGTACTTCCCAATGGAACGTTACATTCTTTAGAGACGCTCAAGATTGGGAAGTTGATGCTTTCTCGGAGTTCTATGATCTAGTGTACTCTACCGGTATAATGAGGGGAGCTGAAGACAAGATCTTTTGGTGCCCTTCTAAGAAAGGGAAGTTCACAGTTTGCTCCTACTATCATGCCATGATCATGCATAATACAATGTCATTCCCATGGAAGAGTATTTAGAAGACAAAAGCACCCATGAAGGCAAATTTCTGTGTGGACAGCCTCATTAGGGAAGATCCTCACAATAGACAATCTACGAAAACGCCACATCATAGTCATGGATTGGTGTTGTATGTGCAAATAGAGTGAAGAATCCATAGATCACTCTATTAATTCATTGTGAGATTGCTACGACCTTGTGGAATGATTTCTTTGCTCGGGTGGGGTTAGCTTGGGTGATGCCAAAAAGGGTAATCGACTTCCTAGGTTCTTGGCGAGGCATCCAGGTAACCCCTAGATCGCAAAAGTGTGGAAGATGGTCCCAATTTGTCTCTGGTGGTGTATTTGGAGGGATAGGAATGTAAGAAGTTTTGAAGATCGAGAGCGGTCAATGGAAACACTTAGAAGTTTATTTTTCAATACCTTACTCCATTGGTTGATTGTAATTGATTTTAATGGAATGTCTTTTCATGACTTAATTGTATCGCTAAACTCGCATATATAGGCGATGCTCTTGTATATGTCCCGTATACTCCTCCGGCCTATGGCTACTTTATCCTCAATAAAATTTTGTTTATCGATAAAAAAATCAACTAGACTTCAGGTGGGTAAAGTGTAACTTTTTAATCCACTGGTTGGCAATTCGAACTCAAGCCAAATAGAGTGGGTCAGGTTTAATTTCCCCTACTCTGTAATGGTATCTTTTGTTTTACTTGCTAGTGTTTCCCCTCTTTTTTGTCATTTTCCGGTAAAGATGTTTCTTCATTTAAGTTTTTTTTCTTAGAGGTTATATGCTTACACAGATGTCTGTGGATCTTTGTGCTTACTTGCGTTTACACAAACTCTTGATTTAGAGTTAGAAGCCAAAATAAATATAACTAAATTATGGAAGTAATAGATAGGAAAGAAGAGAAACGGACACAAGAGATCTTAGTAGCGTAAAAATCTATTTGCCACACATAGTGCTTCCTTTCATTATTTTGATTTCCTCCTACTGTTTTTAGAAAAATATTATCACTTAGTGGTGGCTACTTTTACTCTGACCAAGTAATTAAGCTCAATCATATCATTTGTCATGAAAATGACTAAAGACTATACAAAATGTTAACTTCCAGGTTTCCCTAGCCTTGGCGTGTTGTTGCAGAAGTTAGAGAATCCAGCCCTACGTGCGTGCTTAAAAGTACAGTCTAATGAGGTATGTTTCTTCACCTTTGTTCAGAAGGTTTTCTAGAATGAGTAAAGTAATATAAATTTCTATAAAGGTTTGCAGAGGTATGAACTGGTGTGGATTCCACAAACAGAACATTTTATCCTTGTCTGCATGCGAACTTGGTTGCCAAATATCTGCCGAGTAGTTTAGGTTTCTCACATGTTTTGTTATATCTGGCATCCGCAGGGTGTACTGGTACGGAGAGTTGAACCCACTACTGATGCAAATAAGGTCTTAAAGGAGGTATGATTTCCATTTTGCAGCTTCCAGAACTTAATGCAGTTGTGTTGCATTTTTACATTCTGAAATATTCATGTTATATTTATGAATTCTTTGAGAGCTGTTTTATGCAATGTCAAAAGCTGCAATAAAATGAGAAAAGTCAATGGAAATCATATGCTATAATGAAGAAGCTATTATATTTGGGTCCATCTTGGACTGAAACCTTATAATCCAACTCATATATCCATATCAAGTATGGATCCTACCTGCATTATCCTTGTTTTTACACGTGATTCAATTGAACATTCCTGTAATTCTTCAGGGTTTTCTTGTCCAACAGAGAAACCTTTCTCACTGATAAGAAGAAATGCTAATTTACTATATTTGGGCACTTTTCTTTTTATTGTGTACCAAACAATGCTCAATACTTCAAATGTTAGGGACTTCAAATGTACTTGCACTTTTCCAGGGGGATGTCATTGTAAGCTTTGATGATGTTCGTGTAGGATGTGAAGGAACAGTGCCATTCCGATCAAATGAACGCATTGCATTTCGCTACCTAATCAGTCAAAAGTAAGGGCCCTAATTCTCTGCCAAGGAATTATTTAACTCAGTCCAGTTGTTCTTTTCTCATCACATCATGCCCAGGACATCCATCCTCATTCTTTTTTGCAGTTTTTTCCCCCCTGTAATTCGGCATCCATGATGATGTTTGTCCTTGTTAATGATAATTATCTATTACAGATTCGCTGGTGATGTAGCAGAACTTGGTATAATTAGAGCAGGAAAGCCCATGAAAGTTCAAGCGGTTTTGAATCCACGAGTGCATTTGGTATGCCATTATCATATTGATATGTATTTATTGATTGAATGCATTTATGTCACTTCTAAGTTTTCATTTCCTGATGCTAATTAATGTGGTTACTTATTCCCTCACGTAAAGGTTCCCTATCATATTGATGGAGATCAGCCTTCTTATATAATAATTGCTGGTTTGGTGTTTACCCCACTCTCGGAACCACTGATAGAGTATGTTTGTCCTTTTTTTCCCCTCAAGTTCCTGGCACTCTGCAAGTTACAAGAACCCTTTCTATATCAACTGATTCTAACGACTAACTATCTCTTGATGTATTTTATTTTTTTGACAGCGAAGAGTGTGAAGACTCTATAGGGGTGAGTTGCGAATTATAAAAGATACCTTTAACTAAAATTGTTCTACAAAGTAATATTTTATTACAAACATGCGTGGTTTTTGTTTTTAAGTTTGCTTGGTATTTCCTATGGTTAGTTGAAACTACTGGTAAAGGCACGTTATTCGTTGGCAAGGTTCAAAGGGGAACAGATTGTGATCTTATCACAGGTTAGCACATAAATCATGTCCTACATGTATAACTGAATGCTATTTGTCTTCTGCATTTTTTTTATATGCGTAAGAACTGGCAGAGGTTATATATCCTGATTATATCTTAATTTCATTTGTGAAGAATCGTATTTCATTGAATTGAATCACTATTCTTGTAATTTTTATCACTATGGATGGGGGTGCCCTTTAACCCAAGGATGAGGGGCATGCTGAGATTTGACTCTAACCCAATGTGATAAACCAACAGCCTCCACATCCAGCCTGAGTTAACCCCTACATCCTTTTCAGCCCCTTATTACCCCTGTTGATTACAAGCTCACATCACTTAGCTTGTCAGAGATGAAACTCGATGACTAGGTGTCTGTTCAACAGTTTTGCTCAACTTCTTTTACATTCATAGGTCTTAGCAAATGAAGCGAACATTGGATACGAGGATATGAGCAATCTGCAAGTAAGTTACCTATTACTTCTTATAACTTTGACATGCACTCCCACTTCCATACATATTCTCAGGCAAAAATAATTGCAGGTTTTGAAATTCAATGGAACTCGAATAAAGAACATCCATCACTTGGCTCACCTTATCGATTGTGAGTGCAAACAGCCCTCATCTGTTTCCTGTCATTCTTGTCGTAATCTAATATTTTTATGTCTGCCCTTCATCAGCATGCGAGGATCAATATTTAGTTTTTGAATTTGAAGACAACTACATTGCTGTCTTGGAGAGGGAAGCAGCTACTGCTGCTTCATCCTGCATTCTCAAAGATTATGGAATTCCCTCAGAAAGATCTTCTGATCTGTTGGAGCCATATTTAGATTTAGGGGGAGACAACCAAGCAATAGATCAAGATTTTGGCGAGAGTCCGGTTTCAAATTTGGAAATTGGCATAGATGGACTCCTCTGGACATAATTACCTTATGTTGAGAGGTCGATCTCAATTTTATCATAGCAGCCAAACTTGGGAAGCGTAGGCCAACAAATTGGTTACTCCGAGGATGTGCTCATTTTTCCTGCTGTAACATTTTGAGGTATTTCTTTTGTCTTTTGTTGTAACGATTTTTTACCTCTATTATTTCAATTAGGTAAGAGCATGATTTTGTGTAGAAGTTATTTCCATTGGCTCTGAAAGCTGTGATGTAATGATTTCAATAATGACATTGTTAAATAAGGCATTACGAGTAAGTTTCCATGTCTCTTTTGCTAAAATATCGGTCCTGTTCTGCAGTGACTTGCACAAGGCTTAACATTATTATGCATCAAAAGATGGATTTGTTGCAATGATTGCCCGTTAAAGATTGGTCTCCAGCTACCAAAAGCGTGCGTCTGTTATCTCCCTTACCACAGAAGGGAAATGGAAATGTACCCTAAAAGGGTGAAAGAAGGGATTATCATTTCAAATTTGAAAAGAGTTTCAATACACATGGATTGTCATAGTAACTTGGCTTGACGACACAGCCACTTTTCACAGATGTTTCTGAGCCAGGAACCCAAGCAGTCATTGAAAGCGACAAACTATATCATATGATAACCCAGTTCCAAAACTGACACATTCTGTGTCCCAGCTCAAAAGTTTTAAAATAAATAAATAAATAAATAAAAAATAATCTTATATTAATGCCAAATATCCAAAAAAACACCATTTCTGAACTTAGTGCAGAACTCTACAGAAGTGACTTGATATCATCAGCAATGTTTTGTGCATCAGCACTAGCTCCATATAACCCTGTTCTTGATAGTCCAACGCAGTACAAGCCGTTCTTGCCCTTCCAATGGTTAGGGTACCTAGGCTTCGGAAGTCCTTCCTCGCTCAAAAGATAATCATCCCCCTGCTCAAAACAATAAACTAAGCACTTAAATGATTGATTTTTCTTGCATTTTTAACAATCTTTAAATAATACTTTCCCCCCCTTCCTGCTAACATTCCTTGATACATTTACCTTGAGCCACGAGTTTGTTGATCTCTTGAACCCAGTGCAAAAAACTATTGTGTCAAATGGATGTGAGCTGCCGTTCTTGAATTGTATATTGTTCCCACTAATGCTCGTTATTTCTGCTGTTAATACCTGAAAATACAGACAAAAACCAAAAATAAAATCAATAATATAGTGTTGTTAGAACAGAGTTAGAACTGTAGATTGTATTGATTGAGTGGGGACAACTGGTGATAGATTTGCATGTCAAAAAACAAAATAACAAACATCACAAAAATCTCAACCACCTGTATGCTTTTTACTATAGACAAGAACGTGGGTTTCCCATGAAAAAGGGGGGAAAGAAAGGAGAATGGAAAAAAAAAAAAAAACACACACCAAACTTGACGGAGAAGCCATTATTATTTGTCTGACCTTACTAGTAAATATAACTTGGACCATTCTATGAATCGATTAGTATAGCTATAGTAACTAATCAGTAATCTTACCTGAATTTCTCCGGACTTGATCTTTTTGTAGGCACCAACGTCGATTGCCGGATACTTGCCGTACTTAACCTTCATATAGAAAGGACCCTCTTCAGGCCTTCTTATTCCGTATTTGTTCAAGTCCCTATAAACCAGCTTGCTCAGCATGACCATCATGGAATCCACCAAGCCAACCTCAAAATGCTTCAACAAAACCAAGGCCAAGAACACCATCTCCCTTGACAGGAAATGAACCTGTACGTACTACGTGTATATATAATCCAAAACATTGGTATATCTAACATGTTATATATATATAATAAAAAAGGAAAATGAAAAAAACTATATATAGCTAAGTTAGAATTAAACAGATGAATGGATATATATGTCCGTACCGGGCTTCGGACAACAATGGAGGTTTTGGCACCGTGATTTACCAAGTCTACCGCAATTTCCATGCCCGAATTCCCAGACCCAACAACCAAAACATTCTTGTTTTGGAAGTCCTTCCCAGATTTGAACCGAGTAGAATGAAGAACTTCCCCAGTGAATGTGTCTAATCCCTCGATCTGATCGGGAGTATAAGGGTCGGTTGCTTCCCCAGTGGCCACCACTAAAAACCTTGCTGTATATTCCTCGACCCGATCATCACCAGAACATGATGATGCATTAATTTTAATATTCCTAGCCTTCACACGCCATCTCTTGGAAATATCATCGTACTCTGCAGACACCACGTTTCTTTGGTACAAGGGATTGATCTTGAAACGGGAAACATAGTCATCTAAGTATTGCACGAACATTGTTTTGGGGACGTATGTAGGAAAAGAGGCAGGGAATGACATGTGAGGGAGTTGGCAGAATTGCTTTTTGAGGTGGAGATGGAGACGGTCATAGGAATACTTCTGCCATAGAGAAGCAAAACAATCGTCTCTCTCGAGTAATAGGTATGGGATGGATAGCGTGGTTAGACAGGCAGCAGTAGCAAGCCCAGAAGGGCCGGCTCCAACTATTATTACAACAGCGCCTTGTTCCTGCATATTAATGGAGTCGGCGCGATCGAGAGTTTTGCAAAGATGGAAGATCAGAGCCCCCCAAAAAGACCTTTAAAGGGGCCGGGGGTGGTGGGGGGCTGCTGCCTGCTTGTAAGGAGGGTCTTTAGACATGCATCACTGTCAAATGGGTGGGATCGATTTCTGCACCTATAAATTACGTACCTGTGTAACATAATTGAAAACGTTGCTTAGAAAGCAAAACACTGGATCGATGGAATCATATGCTGCATGTTGTTTTTGTTTATTTCATTTTATTTTATTATATATATATATATATATATATATATAGTTCTAATGAAATGGAAGTCGTGTAAGTTATAAACTGGTTTAATTAGTACTGGACAAAGAAGGATCAAATCCATGGGTCCAACTTCGTGCATGACAGATTATTTGAATATTATATAAAATAAAATAAAAACATTAAAAAGATGGTTAAATAATTAGAAAGAAAACAAAAATTCTCTACCAAGTTATAATTTGTAACAGGCGGCGCTTGTTCCACATGAATCAACTTTTTATTACGAGATATATTCACTCAATCAGTTTATATTAAACTAGAGATAAAAAATAAAAATAAAAAGATAAGATTATTCCCTTTATAATTAAAATAACATAATTCTCTTCTCTCTTTTTATTTATTTATTATGATTATTGAAAAAATAGCTGCCCACCAGCTTGGAGTTTGCCACCCATATATGCTCGTCAATGCCCAGTCATGGAAGTTGATTACGTACGTACGGTCGTGTCTCTCAAGACCATCAATTGTTTCCCAAGCTCTCTCTCTCTCTCTCTCTCTCTCTCTTAAGTTGATGATTATATAATTATTTTTCTATAAATTAGGATAATGAAGACCTTCAAATTAAATTATTGAATGATCCATGTCCCGAGATGATTCAAAGGCTCGCAACTCAGATTTAATTCGAGATTATTTGTCACAAATTGTAATTTGGTTGTGTTTGTGATGTTAACTTGTACCCATTTTATTGTAAATTTTCCTAAAAATAAATTCGTGAGTGAGACCATCGAGAATGTAGTTTTAGATATGGTTCAATGATCTAAATTAAACTAAGGGTAATGATATACTTACACCTCTTTTAGTACTCCTATTTAATTACTACCTAGTTTTTTTTTTTTTGTTCATTTTGCTCTTTGAATATGAATTAAAAATATCAGAACATGACCTTCTTGCATAATCTAGAAAAAATAAATTCAATCAACTAAGATAATCATGTAATTTAATTAAAAATAAATTCGACTTTCTTTTGCTCTTTGAATCAATTTTTATAAAATTAAATTTATTCTGAATTAATTTATATGATTACGTTAGTTTACTGAAGTTATTTTTTTTTTAAATTATGCAAGAATGTCATATTCTGAGGTTTTTTTTTATCTAGATTCAAATCGCAAAAAGAAAAAGGGAAATAGTTGGATAGTAATAAAAGAATAAGAGTATCATTACATTTACCCTAAACTAAATCCTATGATGGACCATAATTATTGAGGGATAAAGACTTCATTGAATTGAATCTCTACCCTCCTATGTCTCCAGCCCCTTTTGCATGGTGGGGCTCAATCCAAATCTGATCACTAGCATAAAAGCTGAAGAACGCCCTTAAAAAAGAAAAGAAAAGAAAAAATAAAAAAAAAACCTCACCTTCATGGCTTATACAAGAAGATGAGTGTTAAATTTATAAAAAATATATATAATTAAAACTCACAAATTGATACGGTTAAATATAATATATAAAAATATCAATCTACTTAATTTACAGAAAAAAAGACATTTACAATTAGATCATATACTACAGTAAGCTGAATAAATTTGTGAATTTAATTCATAATTTGTGAACCATATGGGTATTGCAAATTTAATTCATAATTTGTGAACCATATGGGTATTGCACAAATTTTCATGCAGTGATTGTCAACAATTATTTAAATAAGAAATGATTTGTGTAAGTCTCGAATAGACAAGCCCTTGTAAAAAAGTGGACCCCACCTTAAAAAAGTGTAAAAAAAATTATTCTTTATTAGTGGGGTCCATTGTTTTACAAAAGGCTTGTATGAGACTTGTCTATTTGAAACTTGTATCTAGCATTACTCTATTTAAATTTTAAGTACTTATTCTCTTTGAATTTAAAACTAGCTAGTGTACTTCTTTCATGGACATGCTCTTGCGGTTGATCAATGAAACATTACTCATAATTTAATTTTTTTTAATAATTATCTTTTCAACCTCTTTTGATATGAGATTATTTATTTATTTATTAATTACTCACTTATGAATAATTATTTAAAAAGTTTGTTGGTAGGTAGCTAGGTTGAAAATTGAAATGTATTAAAAGAAGAGTAGTACAATAATGTAGAGGTTTGTACGTGGAGTATCCCCAGCCAGTCATCACCACAAAGGCAAGCTGTATGTTTTCACAGAATTGAATGAAGAACTCTTCCACCTGCTTTTGCACGCTTCCTAACCTTCCCAAGTTACTGCTTTATTATTAATTTCATTTTAAGTCCTTTGGTATATATTTTCTTGGAGTATACTTGAATGAAGTTTGCTTGGAAGTATGATTGAAGGCAACGTTTCCTTTTGGCTGGATTTAGCCGTGACTTTAATTGTGAGATATTGGTTTAATGAGGAGCTGACGTGCGTGCACTTAAATTGTTGGAGGAGCTGAAAAAATATTTTAGTTACGAAAAGATTCCATAAAAATAAATTTATAAATTGACGTGGTTTGATGTGATATTTAAATTGTAAAATTATTTTTATTATAAAATAGATATAACGTTGGTATTTTTGCGGGATCTCTTTTTGGTTGTAACATTTTTAAAATTAAAAAAAATTATAAAGATACCTAATTTTTTTTACAATTATGTTTTAAATTGAGAACATTTTTATAAAAAAAAATAAAAAATCACTGCTCATAAAATCAATCAAATTGAGATTAGAGAACAAAACATGCATGTTTGTACTCATTAAATATCAGCAATTAATTTGCTTAATTGTAAAGCCAAGCTTGTCCTTAATTACTTTAGGGATACAAGAAGTATTTCATCTCATATTCTCTCATCATTACAATTTTTTTAAATTTTCACACAAAATATAATAAACAATTTAACTTTTTCAAATCTAAAAACAATAATAATATTAAAAAATAATATTCTAACAATATTTTATTCAAATTTTAAATTTTAAATTTCATCTCAACTCATTTCATTTCAACTCACTATCCAAACGGCACCTTAATAGTTCAAAGATATATGTAAGCCTAACTTATATATAATGCATGGATGCCTCCTCATAGGTGTTAGGGCCTTATAAATAATCCTAGTGATGAATATCCTAATCCAGATCTCATATCATTCAATTAAGTTTTATAGATTTACTTGGTGGAAAAAATAGAAACGTGCCAATTTATAGGCAGTCCAAGTTAGAATTAATGTGGCCATGTGGGGGTAATCACATGCATTTTGATTCTTGAATACTCATGTTCGCTTTTGCAGATAAATCATTGAATACTTATAATACATCTCTCCTAAATTTAACAATTTGGATTTATTAACTTTTATTTCTACTTTCCATGCGATATTTTATATATATATATATATATATATATATATATATATATATATATATTTATTTATATGTAGACCTAACGATTATTAGAATTTATTAGCCGCTGTAATGTAAGTTGTGTGGGTGTTCTTTTTTTTTTGGTTGTGTGGGAGTTGAGAAGTAGCTATAGAGTAATTCACTGTTCCTTTATTCTGTCTTTTGCTTCTTTCTTATTTTCAGTTCTGTTTTCTTTTTCTTTTGGACATGAGTTAATCACCATACAGCTCGCTTCTAATTAAAGCAATCAATTCACTTTAATCTCTTTATTTATTTTAAAGAAAAATAAACTCCAATGAAAGGATCTTGGATAGAGATACTTTACAATTTTTTTTTTTATTGGATTTTGGAATATAAAGTGTGAGAGATATAAACACATAAATTAGACTCCACAACATTAATAACTTCCCGAGTGAGTTATTTGGACAACATTGAAATTAGCTCAATAAATATTATGAAACTCATTTTAATATGTACATGTCTATATCTCTCACACTCTAAAATTCTAAAAGATTGAAATCTTATGCTATCTATAAGGGGATTTTCCCCCACTGCTTAAAACCCATTGGGCTTTGGCCTAATACCTGGCCCGAGGACCCCTAAATCTGCATAGGGAACGAAACATCTATCAAAAAAGGACGCCGTATAGTCGACAAGACAGGTCAACCTGGCATTTTGCGGGCGCTTTCAGAATCTAAAGACTTGCACAGAGTGCAACAGGAAATGCGGAGGACTCTCAATCCATTGACATCAGATTATTTACGCATCGTATAGACCAGACGCGAGGTTAGGGAACCACGCCGCATTAATGGCACCACTGCTGAGTTACACACCACATTTATGGAGCCGACGCAGAGCCATGCCGCATTAAAGAAGGTTTGACAGTAGAAACAAAAAGGAAGACACAGACTTTGTAGAGACAAAAACGATTTGCACCCCCTCTACCATGGTATAAATAACTAGCTCCAAGTACGAAGAAATCTCTCTGATCCCTAAATTTTTTTACTTATTTACAAACTTTCAAAAATATTTACTAACTTTAGTATCGGAGGTTATTCGGCCCCAATGCCGCCCTCTCCAAGTTGCACTACCCTTCATCTTTTGCAAGTCCATTCTCAAAAATCTGAGTTATCGAAACCTTGTCCAAATATGTGCAAAACACGACATTAACGCCATTGATCATATATTAGCTTTGAAAAGAGATATTCAATGATGGGTGCGGCTACTATGCCGTCCCATTTTGACCGCTGGGCAGTATGCCCAACGTAAATTCTCTTTTTTTTTCACATTTTTTTTACATATTTAAATACATTTAAAAAATAAAAAAAATATACCAATACATTTAAAATCATTTCCTTAATCACTAAGTCAAAAAAAAAAATTTTGACCACTGGTCAAATGAAGTGTCAATTTGGGGAGGCAAAGTAATGTTTCTCTTCAATGATTTTCGGTTTGGATTAGATGGTCTAACTTAGAAAGATAAATATAGTATGGGGAGACGCTACCAGCCGGTCGGGTGTAATACCCGCTTTTACATCCGCGAGTGAGGAGCTGCCACGTATGAGTTGCAGGAAAATGGACAATACACCCGCATGCAGCTAATTAAATATTTTTATTTTCTGCCATTTCTCTCTCTCTCTCTCCCTCCCTCCCCCGTCACTCTCTCTCTAAAATACTCTCTCTCCTTTGAAACCCCTCTCTCTCCCTCCCTCTCCTCGGATTGTTGCTCTCTCTCTCTCAAGCCCTCAATAGTCCTGTCTTCACGCAGACATTTGATGCTGCACCATCCAAAGTTTCCATCAAAGTGGTTCTTCCATTGGAGAAAGATATAAGTAGGTGAGGCTGGAAAATCTTTTTCGGGCTCATGAGTTCTCTCAGTAGATCGAAACACAACCCAGTTTTCTTTTTTCTTTTTTAGGAGGATTGGGGAAAACTACATAGAGGCATGCAGACATCGACTTTTACGTTTTGTTCTGTTCTTTTTTTTTTTAATGGGTTGAGCGAGAGAGATTTTGAGTGCTTGTTTAGAGAGAAATTTTGAATTTAATATGATATTTCTCTGTTCTTGATTCAATCTTGAGTATTCATTTTTTTCTTTGCTGGTGGAGCCACTTACATGTTTGATATTTCTCTATTAAAAATGTAATTGGTTGCATTTGATTGATAAAAAAAACTATAGAATAATGTAAGTCGTTTAGCAATAAACATGAATCTTTTCCAATTTACCAAATCCAAATCAAGAAACGATTAGCTTGAGAAAAGTGGAAGGGGGCATTGCCGCTGTTTTGAAGTTCAGTGGAAGAGATGGGTTCGTTCCAGGAGAGCGAGGCGTTGGGAGACGAGGGAGAAAGGATTCAATAAACTAGACCACACTATAAGGATGAAAAATAAAAAAAAAAAATTTGTTGGGATGGTGTGGCTTCCGGCTGCTCCAACAGAATTCATAAGATTTATAAGAACTCATAAGATTTAGAATAAATATAAATAGAAGCTACTATTGGGAGCATCCATTTTGCACACATGATGTGGCATCATCTAGACCACGCATCTCCCCAAATGAGTGTTGGGAACAATCAACTAGAAGCAGCCACGCAGTGAGTGCAAAGTGTGCACTGCTATAGTGGCTTCTCTCTAGCATTACTCTAAGATTTATAAGTCTCATATATGTTGAGATTTTATTGGCCGGTGTAAAGTAGGACGGTCTGGAGGTTTTCTCATATAGGATGTGGCTGGTATCTACATTAGGAAGATAAATATAGCATGTGGCCCCTATCTAACTTAGAAAGATAAATATAACTTCAGGAAATTTGAGAGATTAAACTAGAAGGATCTCAATTCAATAGTTTTTTTTTTTTTTTGTTAAAAAGAACTTTTAAATAACATTGAATTGAAATTACTCAAGTAGGTTTTTATATAATAAATGTTTCCTGTTGTTGAGGACCTTATCATGCATTGAATTTTAAAACAATGATTTAAATTTTGCATAAAGTTACCATTATTCTATGATTTCTAAAGAGTTTGACTCATCTCAACTACTATTCATTACTATTTATAAATCTCATTACTATTCACAAACTATTTCAACTCATCTCTCAATCTAAACAGGGCTATCCTTTTAATCTCTAGTTAGAAGATGAGTAATGTTAGATACAGTCGTGGGGTGCATAAGCGTCATGCAATCATTTTGAAAAAGAGAAAGGTTCACTATTAAAAAATTAATTTTTTTTTCATATGAATCCCGTATTTATTCACTTTTTTTCAAAAGAATTGTGTGGCACTTTCGCACTTCACAACTATAAATATCATTTCTCATTTACAAGATGCCATATCATCAAATTTTTTACATAAACTCTAATTTTTAATGGCATGTCATTCAATACAAGAAATATAATATTTTATAATCAGTTATATAATAGGAAGAGAGTGTTGCATGTACGTGTAATCCAATATTAATAAGAAATAATATTTACAATTCTATAATGTGGAAGCTCCACACAGACTAAAAATATGATTTTTTTTTTAGAGATATTAACGCTGTTTGTAGAAGAGTAGCTCAAAAGTGGAAAAGGAAAAATAAAAATTGAGGAACTACGTATACTATTTTATAGCTTATGTGTCAAACCCAATCGTTTTTCTCTAAACCAGTCGTCTTGGTAAAAGACGAGGAAGAACCGTACGTGGCTAATTTGGCTAAAGTGAAGGTAGAGAGAGAGAGAGAGAGAGAGAGAGATCTGGATTTTAAAGATCAGAAGTAGCAGCTAGCTAGAGCATAAAGGGATAAACTTGGCAGCAAACTGCTGTGTAATTTGTGGCCTTTTATTTTCAGAACTCCTGTGGCTTGTAGTACCGGAAACTAATGTCTTGTTCTTGCGTGCACGGTGCAGCCTTGCGGGAGTTAATTAAAGCCGAACCATTTTAAGGAAGAAAAATGATAAATTTATAATTTTTATATAACTATTTTACACTCGTATTTAAAATGAGGGATAGTTTGATAAAATTGAAATTATTTTTCATGGACAGCACATGAATTATATTGATTGATTGTAAAAGAGTTGTAGGCGAATGTTATCCCCGAGAAAATTATTAGTAATTTTTACAATTCTTCTTACAACTACATTGTTAAATTGAGAGGAATTATATAAAATTTGAAAATCATATATGTTGCTATATTCATTTCGTTTTTCTCTTCTCAAACTGATGAGCTTGTTTAAATAAAAAAAAAGTAACAAGTTAGATGATCCGGCAAGAAAGTAAACATTAATCCTAGTCCATGCATGTGTGATTCCACAAGAGTAACAAAACAAGAAGAAAAATCCAAATTAACAGGATCCATAGAGATGGAATGCTCAGTTTTGTTTTCCTCTGTATCTGTTTCTAGGATTGTAGCTTTCATATGTTCATGTAATCATTAACATGTACTGAAACCAAGGCATGCATTTCTTTTATATATATATATATATATATATATATATATGTATGTATGTATGTATATGCCTACTGGGAGGCCTACATGACTTTGAATTAAACCTTTAACACCAGACTCTCATGGTTTAACTGAAGCAGGAATGCTCAAAAGGAAAGGAAAAAGATAACAGACACCTCATCTTCATGTGCTCCAGAAGAAAATCATATATCTACCTTGTCCTGTAGCTAACAAGCAGAGCTGTATTATCATAATGGGTCCCGATGATCTTTTGCCACATAGCACTTCGTCCCCACCAGCACTTCCACAACAGTGTACCCTTTTAAGCCTTAATCATGAACATCCTCACATTCCTCACATACTCCCTCTCTCTCTCTCTATCTCTCTCTCTGAGAAACATTTGTTGCAGTTCATAAGTAGGGAATTGATTCTATCATCATTTATGGCTTCCATTTGGTCAAACTTGACAATGTTTATGCTCTTTGCTGCCTACTCTTCATTAGCTTCAGCATCTGCACTAAATATGAAAGTTTCAACTATTTCAGCTGCGCCTGCTATCTTGCCAAGTGCTCCTGCATCCCCTCCAGTTCTATCCCCAGACATTAGTCCCTTGTTCCCTTCTCCTGGTGGTGTGGCACTTCCTCCTTCTGAGTCATCAATGCCTACTATCCCTTCGAGCCAGAGCCCTCCGAACCCGGATTTTCTGGTTGCTCCTGGGCATGATGCAGCCTTCCCACCATCTGAGTCTTTGCCGGCATCGTCCTCAATTTCTATAGCTCCATTTGGTCCTCTAGACTTTGTTTTACTGCTAAGTTTGGTGACGGTTTGCATGGTGCAGAGCCTTGGTATATGAGGAGATGTTGGTGATCAGCTTCAATTATTGTTACTAGTGGTTCCACTCAAGGAATTATGTCGATTTGTTTTTTGGGTACATGTATGGTCTAGTGTGGTTTCAGGTATGGAAGTGTAAGGCATTGCCGTGAACTGGGATAGGATAATGTCGGGAAAAAGTACAAAATAAAGTGTAGATGCTTTCAGAAATTCCATTTATTTTTTTCTTTTGCTTTACCCCCCCTTTCTCTCTATCTCTCTCTCTTTGGTAGAAAACATTTCTGTCGTCACTACAGGGTACTTGTATTCTTTTTCTGATACTGTGGGTCGCTGTGAGTTATCTTCTATTTCTTTCCTCTTTTGGTTTTGAAGATTGCTCAACAAGAGGCATCCTGCCTCTCAAACTGTAACTTCTTACCCTTTCTTCTTCTTCTTCCCCTTTACATTTTCTTCTTTTTTGTTTGTAGAGTTGGTAACTTGGCGTTTTCATTAGCATTCGCACTAAACACACCAAAGCACCATGCATACGGGCATAACCATCCATCTCTGATCTGTTATAAACTTATATAGATGCACATAATTACTTCAACAAAAGAGGGGACTGTTGCCCAATTACCCAAAAGACAAACTAAAAGGAAGAATATAAAAAATTGAATTACAGGTAATGACTCGTCTGAGGAAGAATATCGAGAATGATGGAAGATACTTTAAAAAGTAGCGTTAGATTAACTTTCCGAGTTGCGTTCGAAGGAAATTTCCTTAATATAGACATCTCTCTAGACTGTGCTACAGACTACCCTATTCACCAGAATATACCCACTTCACAAAGCAACAACACTAACCTTCGGAGGCCCATTAAACAACTTCCCCAGAAATGCCCCCTTAAATATGTTGAACTCAAAAGGAGCCCGTTTCTTTGGGTTGGGGGAGTCTCTAGCAAGATACTTCCTCAGTTTCACATTTTCATCCTTAAGCACATCCACTGCCAAGCTCAGCTGTCTAATTACTTCTCTCTTCTCTTCATCTTTCTGCACTAGTTGATCTTGTTGAATTCTGTTCTCTTCTTTAAGTCTTTCTATCTCTTCCCTCAACTTCTTCACTTCATCATTACTGACCCCACTTGGAATGGCCTCTGCCTTTATTTCTTGATCAACTTCAGTTTCATAATCTAGTTCAGGGTCATCAACTTCAGACTCAATGGACTCCTCAGGATCACAAGTCTCAGAGTAGCCGTCATCCGTTTGATCCATCATGTTTGTTAACTTCTCCAGTCGATCTTTAGTGGAAGAAAATGGAGACCCCAAGGTTGTAAGGAGGCGAGTGCTAGAGTCAGACTTCAATTGATCATATCGCTCAGCTAATGATCGGTGAGCTCGGTAAAACTCTTCAACCATGCTGATCAGCTCTGGTCGCTTCTTGTAATACATCTCAGCTCGTTGAGCAAATGAATCTGCATCCTCTTCGATCAATTTTAGCATGGCCGTCGTCTTCCCATCTAGTTCTGCCAGAGAATAATGGAGATAGGCATCAATACAAACAAACCAGCAGGTTTGCATGAGGACATAAAGGGTCTAATTCTCTAATCACCATAATTAGATAAAAAGGAGAAAAAGAAAAGAATATAGAAGGGATGGATCAATGCATTATTATAAGGCCCCACATCCTTCAACTTTCTAGTACCAGAAATCTGCTTTGCATGTTCACCAAAGTTTATTTATATTAACAAGATTTCAGGGGGTTCAAGTCATTTCAAGGCTCTAAAGAATGATTTAAACTATTGAGACCAATGCTAAAAGTTCATGTAAAAAGTATTTGACAGCTCTTGGTGGAGCTCAACAATCAACAGTGAGGACCACTATTAAATAAAAAAGGGAGTACTCTCACTATTTCAACCCATTCAATCATCCTAGCACTGGCTCCATATCACCTATCAGAACAGTGCCAGGAAGACAAGACGTGGTGCCTCTTCCAAGGAGCCCAAGGTCCGGAGTTTCCCATATTTTACTCAAAGTTATGTGTAATTGTTAAATCATTTTGACTTGTTAGTCAAATAGCATTCTATGTAAGTATTGATGGGGTCGGACTAGACAAGGAATTGGTTCGTGTCTTCATAGATCATTTGTTTCATGGCCGAGGCATACATATATAGCAAGGATTTCAATTGTTCTGTAATTTATGGCGTCATTGCCTCAATAAAAAGAAAAGAGGTAATCTTTTTCTTTAGAAGAGATTATCAACATGTAACAGCATTACTGAAAATGGATGAACCTTTTCATAAAAGGTAACATGCATGGTGTTTGATCCAAGAGAGATGAACATCCCCCCATCTTAATAGTAATTATTTGTCTCTTCCCTTTATAGTATTTAATAATTTACCCAATTCAAGACAAGACTACCCAAATTCCAAAGAGAAATGATTGGGATCCCGATAATGGGTCCCGAGCATTTCTCCCAATAGTTTTTTTTTTTTTTTTACTTGATTAAGTGTTTTTTATTGATGTTGTGAATTTTTTTTTTTAAGAAGTATGAAAAAAAAAGGCAATTTGTCTTGTCGGGAGAATCCCTCTGTGGCTGTAGTGTCATCCAATTCCAAATCACATGGGATCCATGGAGGTCCATCCCATATAAAATATTTTTCTTGTCCTTCCTAGTTTTTGGGTAATTAACAATCCCTATATCAAGAATCTTGTTCCTATTCATCTGATGTAATAAAACCCACCATTACACCAACCGGTCTCCCTTAGACTTGTTAGCTTGTAATTCAGATTCCCACCAAAAATACACAAAGTCACAAAAGTAAAAAATATTCAAACTTTCAAAAAAAGTTAAGATACAGAGGGAATCAAAGACCAAGACAATCTGGCCCACTTGATACAGAAAAATTTTAAAAAAACAAAAGTCAAGAAAACCCAAACAAGGAAATAAAAAAAAAATGGGAAAAAAAGAAGATTAAGGTACCGGCAAGAGTAGATTGGAGCCATGGTGAGCGCCTTGAGCTGTTGTGGCTGTCAAACCACCACCAGTGTGATGTTTGGTTCTTCATCATCATTTCCACCATCGTATCAGTCCTTACCTACTCAAAATCAAAACCCACGTCTCAAGCTTGATTTTTCTCTTTTATCAATCAGAAGCCAAGCTAAACAAAATGGGAGGTGAAAGTGACACATATTAGAAAAAAAAAAAACAATTAATTTTCCTCTATTAATAACATTACTCTAATCTTCTTTTTAGGTCATCCAACGTCCTAAATGTTCAGATTTCTTTATTTCCTAAAAAGAAGACGGAAAAAAAAAATATATATATATATAAATATATATTAATAACTTACCAAATCAAAGAGAAAAGATAAGAATAAACAAGATATGGTCTCCAACCCTCGGCTAAAAAGAAAAAACCAGGCGTACTACCGGCATATACAAGCGGAAGACTGTCGTTGATCTCCAGTATAAGTGCGGCCGTGTCGAGAAAACACCCGTCGCGGTTGCACAAAAGAGAATTTGTAATGCTGTCGAGGCACGCTGGAATAATTTCAAAGAGGCTAGTAATTTTCAAAACCCCAACCTTCCCTTTTTCCCATAAAGAAAAAATTGGTAATAACCCACCAACAAAAAAAGAAAGAGGGGATAAAAAAAGGAGTCTTTAGTTCAAGACTCAGTGAGTTAAGAACAGAAGTAAGCGACCAGATAACCCTGGACTAAGCAATATATTTTTTGAACGGCCACCATGACCATTACAAGAGAACTTCGACAAGAACAAGAGAGGTAGTACCTGGTTCTTTCGTCTTCTTCTCCCCCCAGAGAATCCAGATGCCAGAGCACAGAGCTGGGACGCTCTCTCTCTCTCTCTCTCTCTCTCTCTCTCTCTCTGTGTGGAGCTGTGTGTGCCGTGTGGACTTCCGAAGAGGAGTGTAGAACTAGAAGTTGTAGTTTTAAATCCACGTCCTCGAGTTTCGAGTCTGTTTTGTCTCTTTTTGGGACTTAGATTTGTGGTATTTGGACAGTCGGTTTTATGAAGCAGGGTCAATGCAAAAGCCGAATTCGCTTGCAATGGATTCACGTGAGATGAACTTGTAAATGAATATTGGATGCTTCTTCAAGAAGGGGTTTTAAAATTAAAAAGACAGCCATATATGGAGGTAGGCAGGGAGCGTGGTGGAGCCATATATGTGTAACGGTCGAAAATGCCATAAAAAAAAAATCTTTTTCATCGTCATAACTATAAGACACAGACCAAAATGGGTCCATTTAGATTTTGGGTTTTAATGTTGTTCTTATTTTATGGTACAAAGATCACCATCCCCCAAAAAACGAAAAACAAAAATTATGTATCTTTTCTTTTTTGTTTTGGATGGAAATGTCTTATAATTAGTGGAAATTTTATTTTGTACTCAGAATTTGTCATTTTATTTCGGATACCTTACACATGCCCAAAGCCAACCTTACTCAGAATTTTATTTTGTACATAGTCGAACCGATATATTTGAAGGTTAAATGTCTAAACCGATACTTTTAGTTTTACGATCCAGTTTTTTTAATATATTATATATAGTGTATTTAATATATTATTATATATATTATAGTATATAATAATATAACGATAATATAACAATATATTATAATATATCATAACGTATAGTGATATAGTATTAGTAGTTATACTAATACTATAGACTAAATATTATAATATATAGTTATTTATATATAGTGGATTACTAATAGTATTAGTATTAGTATTATATATGTAATAGGATCATAGAGTAATATAATATTTGATTATGTATGTTAGTGATAATATACTAGTAATAATATGTTAGTATCTTACTTATTTTTATATTTGATTATATATGTTAATGATAATATGATGGTTATGTACACTTTTTATATGAGTGTATATGATCAAATGTATAGAAATGTATTTATAAAAAAGAATATATATATATATATATAATAATTTATTATGCTATAAAATGTATTTATCCTTAATATATATATATATATAATTTATAATAATAACATATGATCATGTTTAAGAGATTAAAATTTATGTTATATTAATTTTATGTTATTAGATTATTATTATTATTATATATTAATAATAGGATTTTAAAATTTAATATTATATTAATTAACAATTTAGCAGATAATATAAATTATTTTATATATAATTATATATATTATATATAAAAATCATATATAATATAAAAATCATATAATTAACATTTTATATAATATAACAAATTAAAATATATATATGAACCGGTCTGGTCCAGTTCAGTCCGGTGTTAAAAAAAATATCGAAACCGGACCAGTTTAGACCGATTTTGAAGAAAATAGAACGGGTACTGGATTGAACCGGTCCGGTTCACCAGTTTTTTTTTTACCCCTACATTCGAAATTGAATGAAATATTCTATCCAACCCCCGGTTCTCTAACCGCACGCCACACTCCTGACGTGGCCGAACCCGGTTCTACTCCACGTCACGGTTTATCAAATATTCCTCCCGAGCTGATTCAATCTCCCTCTTCTCCCTCTATCTCACTCGACGCATACCCTTCTCAGTTCTCCCTCAGACTCACTCGACGCATCTCCCTCTTCTCCCTCAACCTCTCACCCTCATTCTCCCTCAGACCTCTCAACTCTCCCTCTCGAACCTCAGAGTGAACTCTCACATGCCTCTTTCTCACCCCGATGCCCTCACTTCAATCAGTCCCGAACCCTAGAAAAATTCAGCAACCCAAAGCCATTATCTCTCTCACCCCTAGACTGATTCACCACAACTTTTGAAGACCCATCTCCCTCACCCCCTTTAGTAGAAGGAATCTTTGTCAAAGGTTTTTTTTTTTCCAATTCGTTTTAAAAGTTAAGCACTTGTAGTCAATCCAAGCTTCTGCGAATCTGATTTTGAGTTCTATGCATTATTTAAGTGATTGTGTGAAGGCGTTTTCTGGTCTATTTTTGAATTGCTTTCTTTGTTTGGTTTCCTAGAAAGGTGGACAAAAATGGAGGAAAAATTATCTAAAATGTTTAATTTTAACTTGAGTCCGCTTGATTAGAAGTCGGGAAAACCTGGAAGTTGAATTTTACTTTTTAGTCCGAAAGTATACGTCTTTTCAAAAAAAAATTTCCTCTCAACATTCAATGATTTTGGAGCAGAATGAATCATGTATTTGAGTGAATCTTACATATTCTTCATTTTTTGTCTGATTTTTTTGCTCTCTTGGAAAAATATTACGTTTGTTCTATCACGGCTAACAAATAAAGTGATGATGATGAAAACTAAAGGAAATTAGCGAGGCTGAAGTATAAAAAGTAGATCTGAAAGGTATAAAATGCTTACTGATGTCTGCATTAATTCCCTCTGTTTTCACTTGCTTCTAATGTTAAAAGCTCATAAATCTGTAGCTATAACTAAAGATTTATCATATAATAGTCACTTTACACTTAGTTAAGAAGAAAGAAAGAGGATTTGTTTAAGAGAGAAGGCCTTAAACCATCGGTTTGGAGCTTACAAGGTGTAGGTATGAAAGCTGAAAAATTCCTACTGCAACTGTTGCATATTTCTGCTATTGTTGCTGGCAAAAGTTTATGGTGATGAAAACTACTATTAAGGCTTCTGTTTGACTGATGTGTCTCTCTCTCTTGGAGTTCCTGCATTTTTTTGGAGACAACTGATTCACCACAACCTTTGAAGACCCATCTGCCTCACCCCCTTTAGTAGAAGAAATCTTCGTCAAATGTATGTTTTTTTTTTCAAGAATGTTTAAAATGTCTACCTTTGTGTCAATGCTGCGTCTCTCTCTCTCAGATTTTCTACGTCTCTAAGAGTTTCTGCATTTTTTCTATTGCTTTTGAATGCATGGGTAAATATATTCATACATGAAGATTGAACATTCCTTATTTTGGACATAGGGAGAAACAAAATGTCAATTCTTCATTTGGGCAAATATACTTCAATCTGTAGTATCTGAGAAGAATCTGACAAGAGAGAATGAAATTCGAAAAAAAGGAAGATGCTTTATTGTTGCATGAGTACAAAGCTCAAAAAGTAAAGGACAAACTAATAGAGAGAGAGAATTCGCTGAAGAAGCAAGAGGACGAACTTCGAAGAAGGATAGTAGAGAATAGGGTTGTACGTATATTGTTGTGTCTATATTGGATTGTATCTCTTGTAATAGTTTTTGGTTGGTTCTGAATGTAGATGTATAATGTTAGTTTTAAATGTAATTATGACAGATCAAATCCTAACATGTATGATATATTATCTATGAATACTCATATGACAGCTTATATGGATATTAACTTCAATGTTCTGCATTTGTAGTTGGCATGACAACTTGTGTTGTTGGCATGACAGCTTATATGGATATAATTATGACAACCCAGAAGGATATAACTATGACAGTTTTTATTGATCTTTGGAGTTGCCAATATTTTGGGACTTAGTTGGCTTTATGTCTCAACTTGCAATGTCTATTCAAATTGCGTATAACAATTCAAATTACAGGTTCTTTACACTTCAAATTATAGGTTCTTTACATCTATAATTTGATAATATCCATATTGTTCATGCTTCTTTACACTTCTAAGGTTCTGGAAATCGCATACCTGGGTTGCAAATCTAGATTTATTTTATTAGTATATCCTTATATATATATGTTATATATTTAGTACTAAATATTTTTCCACAACAAACTTCAATATTTTCATTAGCAGCACAGCCTTAATCAAAGCACTACTAACAAACTGTCAAACCAAAGGCTCTTCATATACAAATCCCTTTACAGATTTAGCAAGATTGTATCTATTGTAACTTCACAATTTATCAAGTGGTTATACAAATATCTTTACAAAAGTCATTCTCCCTTTGTAAATAATCTATGCGCTTTTTATGTTGACCATTCATTTCAACTTCATTCATCACCTCCAAAATCTGAAAGTTTCCCACTTTGTATGCCCTGCCATAACCTCCAATAGGTTGATTCTGCCAAAACTTATATATACATGCCAGAAGAGTTGATAAGGACCAAACTGCATCACCCATTTGCTTCTGCAAGATTATCAACAAGATAGTAAATGCAAAGAGAAACATGTACATATTCCTACACATATAATGAACCGGACTCAGATATTTAGAATGCGTTCACAAATATTTAAAGCACAGTGGGATGAGAACGCAAGCTTCTAAATCCCAAGAAATAAAATATCTCCAAATATTGGCATGTTATGCTTGACTTCAAATGGGATCAGATCCAAGATAATATTCTCTACACTCACCATATTTAGGGACATGGATCATCGAGAGAACCACTTTTATCATCCCCTTTCTTCCTTGATGACAATGCAATTTCTATGTGATGGGAAGTTAGCTCATTATTAGTGCAGGTGTTTTGATCAGATAAAGGTCTATACTATATATACCCAGCTCCTATAGGACTGGAAGACACAACTGGGATCCGATGTTCAATGGCATGTGGTAGACATCTGTTAATGTTAAAATATTTAAATGTCTCTGCAAATTTAGTTAATGACGTGATTTAATATGATCTAATAAATTATAAAACTCTTTTTATAATAAAGTAGATCTGACTTATTACATTAAACTAAATTAGTATATATACTTCTTTATATAAGATTTATGTGTAAATCTATCCTTAATATATAAAAGGAACTGCCCGAGATCGTAATCCGTATCCCATGCAACAAAAAGGCCATTAAATTTGAATCTCAGTTACTTTGGACCTAGTCTTAACTTCTCGAACCAATCAAAATCAAATCAGGAAAATGAAGCAAAGAAAAAGAAAAAGAAAAAGCAAGGAATAAAGATTGCTTCTTCCTTTTTTTCACTTTAGGAGAAGTTCTATTTATACTAGAAGTCTAGAACTAGATGTCCATATATTATATATACATACATGTATTATGTATATAATATGTATATATGGGCTGTGTTTATCATTACCTGTCATTGTTAAATCTCATTACGTTTCTTAGTTCTAAATGCACATTTAATCATACAGGGAACATAAAAAGTAACTAAAAAGCATGCATTTTTTGGTTAAATACAGCCCATTGTACGTTGTTCATTGAAATCTGCAATATGTTGGTCTGTCTCCTTTCGTTTTTTGGGCAAGGGACTATTATATTTAAAAAAAAAAGCTGTTAGAATATATATGGAGGGGTGAGGTGAGACTCCTACAATCATCCTGTAGAGTAAAAATTGCCAGGAAAAGAAAAACACTCAATCAGATGGGAATGCTTGTTCTTTCAGGTATCAATTACTAGTCTTTTGTTAAAGAGAAATGATACTTGCAATCATGAGTGCGCAAGCGCCGTGCAATCGTTTTGAAAAAAGTGAATAAATACGGGACCCACATGAAAAGAAATTAATTTTTTAATAGTGGACTTCACTCTTTTTCAAAGCGACTGCACGACGCTTGCACACTTCATGACTGTATGTAGCATTACTCTTTGTTAAATTGCTTGATATAACATTTAATAGAAGAAGAGTTATACTTATAAGGGGTGTAGATTGAATTCTAAATACAATGAAAAAACCAAAATATCTTAGAAGTTCTTGAAAATGCTCAACAAAGATGATACCTCATCATGTATTTGGATTGCTCAGTCAAGAACCTTTATGGGATAATGTTCTTCTTTCTTATGGTATCTATTTGTTACACTTTTTTCAATACAAAGTAGTTATGTCCATGAATCTCTCCCTAAAACATTAAGGTAGGGACAAGAAAACTGTAGTTGGGATACCTCCAAAAGTTCAATCTTTCTCAAGGTTCCCCGTGTATTTTGTCTGATATAAACTCGATTTTTTCAGAAAAAATTACAGATTGCCCATCCAAGTCAGGAGTTGCAGGAATTTTCATGCTTCTCAGCTGTCTAGAACGGCCTTGGTTGAATTTCAAATGGACGCTATTGGGTTGGCACATTTCAGGCATCTACATCTGTAATTTTGGTTCTTCCCTGGTCTGGTCTGAAGTTTTTGTAATTTTTAGCTTCATGTTTCATTTAGTTATGCAGAGTTGTATAGCTGTTTGTGAAGAACATCTAATTTATAACATTTTCTATAATAAAATTATAAAGCCAAGTTTGAATCAGGCTCTCTGATGTGAAACCCCATAACATTACTAAAAAATAGGCATTTAAAGGCCATAAATTTAAGAGCTTTTTTAGGAGGAAATCATGCAAGCTTGTTCAAACTAATAACTAAATCATTTAATGACCGTACTTCATTTACTTGCACAAAGGCAACAAACAACCCCATCCAACTAAACATTAGTGGACCAATTTGTTTAACACAAACTATTGTACATCATATATAGCCTCATACATACCAATAAGGATGGCTTAATGGGACCAAATTATTTCCAGAACTTCTAAAGATAGTTTATTTTTACTGGAAAAAATAAGGGCCATATATTTAGCATTCACAACCAGTTGACCACTACTTGCAATATCAGTGTCTCCATAAATATCTTCAGATGTTATCAACAACCCAAAAACTCCACAAAACACAGATTAAACAAACATCAAATCGGCTCATTTCAGATGTTATCAACAACCAAAAAATCAGTGGCATACATACAACATCAACAACCCAAAAACCCCACAAAACATAGATCAAACAAACAGGAATGGATCTGTAAGACGATCGGAGAGATGAAACAAAAAGAGAAAAATAAAAACCTTTTTTCTTTAATTTCTTACCCTTGCAAGATGACATACGGTGGCTCTCGGTAGCTACAATACCAGCGGAGGACTGAAGTCGTGCAGAAATGGTGAAGCTGGAGAAGCCGTACAGAAATGGTGAACCCAAAGGAGAATATTTGTTACCCGGTGCCGGTGTGATGCAACCACACAGTTCCGGAGTGATGGAGACACACGGGGCGGGTAGAGGGTGAGGCTGGCGAAAGGACACGAGCTGGGGGAGTGGAGGAGAGAACGCGGGGGAAGGATTTTTGAGAGTAGAAGTGAAGAAGAACAAAGGGGGAGGAGGGAAAATTGAAACAAAACTCTGGAACCCAAAACGCAAGTTTTCTCTAAAAAAAAAAAAATACACATCGGATGGAGTGCGGAGGATGGATGAACAGTAGGTAGCTGTATAGTTAAACTCCATTCAAAAGTGAACATACTTCTCTCTCACTCTCCTTCGCCTCTCTCGCTGTCTAACTTTGTCTCTGTCTCTCTATCTGTCTCGAGTTTGGGCAATTTGGGAGAAATCACATTAAGCTGTTGCGGCCATGCAGAGCCGCCCCTCCTGAGCCTCCAGGTAAGTCCTCACAATTTCCCTCTCTCTCTCTCTCTCTCTCTCTATGATTTTCATTTTTAGGATGATTATTTGGATTGCTTTATATTGATTCAATGTATGAGAAAATCACTTGGTAATCTTTACTTGGATTGCTTTTTACTGAAATGTATGATTCAAAGGTAGATTCGAAGTTAGGACTTCGACTTCCTTTCTCTTTCATGCATGTGTAAAGTATCCAAGATCCAAAATCTTGACATCCATCAATGTGCATGATAGAAGGGATGTTGGAGCAGTACCATTAGTATGGGTACCCATTTATATACCACAATCTGCCTCTAGTTTGAGAATCTTGACTTAGCAGTACCTCTAATGCTATTACACCACCCTTGCATATTTTGGATTTTCCACAATATTGTCATTCCCAACTTACATGCATTCCTTCAATCCCTCTCTTAATTCCCCCTTGTCCAATGCCAACATACCTGATGGACACCAAGGGGTTCATATCATTACCCTTTGTCTGAGCCCATGAAGTACTTCACTAAAAACCACAAGGTACAACATGGTGAGATTGGGGTTTGAGTAATAGATTTGTCTAATTTGATCTATTTTACAAGTCTGCATTATGTCCATTGCCTCAAGATCTGGTGATCTTTGAGACTCTATACCAGGTACCCTCTTGGGTTTTCTTTTTTTTCTATTAACTTTTCAACTAGGTACTCTGATTTTCTTAAGTGGGGTTTTTCTTTTGCTTCCCTTTGCACTCTATTTTGTTTTGTAGCATATGGTGTCTTTGTGGGGTTCTTGGATCCAAAGAGGTGGGTTTTTGTTTTTGGAGATCTGTATCGTTCCTCTTTACTTTGCTCTTATCTTTTGCTCTTTTGGCCTTTGTTGCATATTCAAAGTTATGAATAATCTATATTTATGTGTGAATCCATTAAATTTCTCTCACTTTTTTATGCTTATTGATCCATTACATTTTCTCTCCAAGCTACTAGAGCATAGATTTCTTTTTTCACCTCTATATGAGTATTTGTTTGGTCAAGTAAATGATGTTGCATTAATCTGGGTTTCTGAACCAATAAAGTGATGACATAGCTATAGCTTCTAGATCAGCTTCTTGAATTCTACAAATTCTGTGTCAATTCAGCTTCTAGATCAATATTTGATGATCCAATATGTCGGTGTGGTGTGAAAGCAAACCTAAAGACTTGTCATAAGGGTGGAAATTATGGCAGATGATGTTGGAGTCAGACTACATATTATGTTTGGTATTGTTAACGTGAGTTGTATATGTATGGTCATTCAACAGTGAACATACTAGCTTAGTTAAAATTCTTATTTTTGGTATTGTTAAAAGTCTTTGACTTGATAGATTTTCTAGCTACAGACAACAATAGTATGCTTCATATTATAGTTTCATAATCAAGGGATACTTTGATATTTTATTATTATAATGTGGATAGTACTTATGTGTTGTACAAGTTTACTTGCTTATGTAACTAGCATTGGTGCAGTGGTATAGTTCAATAAAGAGTAGATCCCTCTCAATTTCAGACCACATGGGTCTGGAGGAGGCTATTCATCATGAAAATAGCTTCAAAAAGGTAGAACTGAAGTCATTGGAATAAAAAGTGGCTTTATATCCCTTAAACTTCTTAAAAACAACATAAGAAAATCAATAGAACTCCCTCACTCTTATTGCAGGAAAAATATGAAGAAGAAAATGGGGATTTTAATATATTTATTTTGAATTAAATAAAATATATATTTCTCTATTTATTGTGGATTTGTGATAATCAAGCACCCTACTTATTCGAAACTAGAACATTCATCCACGATGACTGTGAGTAGTGTATCAGCTATAATTGCTAGTCATGTATATATTATGTCTTATGTTTATCTCTCTATTTCAAAATCAAATTGATATTTTTCTCCTGAACATATAGCTGTTAAAATGAATTAAAATAAATTGAATAAAGCATATAGAGATCATAAAACCATTGCTCCATTGTCTTTCTTAATATTCTGAGGAGTACACTTGTAGTATAATATGGTATGACTTAATCATTTGAATTGGGTACACTTGTATGACTCATAGACAATGCCTACCACAGGAACAACCTGCCCAAAATTCTGGCAAAATGCCTACATACAGCAGAGGCCTTCATTCCGGATTATGTGTCCAAATGTCCCCAATAAGCCAGTATTATAGACACGGGCTTGTCCACCTGCCCCTTCTAACTACATCTTTCGCCTCACATTATCCAAAGGGAATGTTGTTGGCAACAAATCAGGAGTAAAATATAATCATGTCTTTACATTATAAGTACCCGATAGTTAATGTCTAGTACATATCCTAAGCTTGAAGTTAGTTTGCATATTAGAAATGGTATTCTCAAAAGATAACAAAAACAACAAAAGAAATGGTATTCTTACATAAATGAGCACCACCAAACTAAGCAGCAAAATGAGCACAAAAATCAGCACCAAAATTGAGCACCACCCTTTACACCAACATAGGCAAAATGAACGAAAATTTCACAAGCATGCATGTAAATATCACCACACTCAACAATACAGTAAACTGTAGAAATGTCTTAACTTAATTAAAGTAATAACTAAACTTTAATATATATACCTTGTATCTTAAAAATCAGGACCACAAACATGAATTTCTTCCAATATAGCTTCTTGCAAAATGTGTCTAAAAGAACGGGTCTACAATTCCAAACATGCACCATATTGTTACACCTGTGATTGTACTATTTGGAGTAAAATTAAAGTTCAGCATAAATGTTGATCTATTATACGCACGGATATTGATATCTACATCTTGATATATAGGACTACATCAAGAGTTATCATCTTCTAAAAGTTAGTAAGACTGTTGTACCTACTAAGGGAAGACAAAACACCCACAATTAATATCCTCAAATAATCATATTATATTAAAAAAAAAAACTTGTAAACAATATCACAATAGATTGAGCAGTAGAGGCTATAAGAAAATGATGCCCGGCCAAGCTAGGTGAGCCAAAATCTACCGCAACGATTCTATCTAGGTGTGGCCTATTCTTCTATTCAAAATTCCAAGACGTTTAGTTAATGCCGATAGATTACAAAATATGATTAGAAACACAAAATACAAAAACTACCTGACTTACTTGGGCTTGTTGAGTCTTTCTTGATTTCAACATATTCACTGCCTTCTCAATGATGATTGTTTCCTCTTAGAAACTGGCATCCTTTTACTATGAGCAGCTACAAGACTTATTAATTTCTGAGACCCTTTTGTCACCCCTAATTATCCAGTAGAACAATTATCACACGCTGGCTACACCTCAACCCACTCCAACTTCAACTTACCTAAGAGTCATTAATTTTGCACCACCTTCATCTGACATTCCTGCAATTGAATAAATCTCATAAAATGCCTTGTTCAATGTATTCATTTAGTGTGCATTTGGACTACAACTCAGATCATCGCGGCTACTTCGGACAAGTGTGTAATCTCGTTTCAAGTCTTTCATCCACCTATCAAAGATGTGTTTTGAAGACAACTCTTCCTTGTCATGGAGTGTCAACACACGAATGGCATGCCTACACAAAATGTCCTTAAAAGCAAACAACTGACACGTGCACCTTGCTTCACACTCTCATCATTCAAGTCAACAACATATTTTGCACTTTTTCTTAATCCGTCCATAACTTAGACCTGGCCAACCACATGATATGTAAAAATTCCCCCTTCACTCGAAATCAAACCTCTTAACTCTTCTTAAACTTCTTTAAATTTAATATTTGTATAAACTGTTTGGAACTACCTCTCAATGCCATAAAAATTTATGCATAGAATTTGTGTGTGGAATGAACTAAAGCCAGCTACATGCTCATTCTCAATCTTGCGTCTAAATGTATTATCATACTAATCTACAGACTGCTTTAATGTTGGCTCTGAATTTATGTAATCATCAAAGAATGCATTTATACCCTATCTTCTTTGAAATAGTTGACATTCAATCATTCCTCACGTATGCTGGTACCCACAGATGATGCTCATAATATAACCATTCAAGCCAAAAGTTATTATGCAAATCAAAACTATAAAAAAGTTGCAGCCAATACTTGTCGAATTCATCACAAGTTAACGTGTCACAAACACACTTGTGTGAACAGTCCAAAGATCGGTTGTTTTCTTTCCCATAATCTGTCACAAAAAGATAACACAATATTCAAGAAATAATCGAGGAAAACAACATACTCCTGAAGCTGAATTTGGATGCCATCATATTGTCTGTATGCTCCAAATTTCTTGGAAATTTTTTTCAGTATATGCCACAAGTAAAATCGGTGTCGAGATTTAGGAAACACCTTTGCAATTGTATTTTACATAGCTTTATCTTGATCTATTATTATGGCTTGTGGTGCGCGGTCATTCATGTACTTAAGCCACGACTAAAATAACCATACGAATGTGTCCATATCCTCCCTAGAAATCAAGTCACATTCAAACAGAATCGATTGAACATGATGATTAACTCCCACCAAATGAGCAAATGACATTTTGTATGCATTGGTCAAGTATGTCGTGTCAAAAGTTAATTACAGAACAACTCGTATGCAACTCTACTACGGGCATCCACCCAAAACACATTCCACAATCTGGTTTCATCATCAATGTTCATGACATAATAGAAACAATCATTTTGCGCATGCATACGAGTGAAGTAGTTTTGTAGTGCTTCGCACCTTCTAACCCAAGCTGAAGTAATCTGACATCATGTATGTATTTACGTGCATCTCTCTCTCGAAATGTGAGATTCTCATACCCTCTAACCTCAGCAACGCAAGAATTATAGGTCTTGCTCAATTGAATGCTGGTCATATCATTGTATTCTAGTCTTCTCTTCATCGGCTCATTCAACCTCTTATGACATCTAATGTATCTTGCTTTTCTAGGATTGAGAACATGAGTGTGCTCAAGGAAACCATGGGTCAAGCAAACTCTTCTTCAGAACCCAATATGACATTGATCTTTGCCTTGCATCCGTTATGTTCCATCGGTCTCGGTTTAAGAATATTCGACGATGTGCTCACAAACATGCCTTGATGGACACAAGCAAGGGTGAAATATCTTATTTTTCTATCGGCTCAGATTTTAGAACTTTGCTTTGTCACTCCAAAACCAAATTGCTTTGCATACTGCGTATAGTATTCCCTTACTTCCTCAACCGAGAAAAATGACATTCCCTCCTTCGACTTTTCAACAACATCCTCATCTCCAACATTTAGTTTCATCCCTACACAGACATAACATAAGAAACAAAAAAAAAAAAAAGGTAATGATAAAGACAACAAAGAAAAAAATCAATCAAACATAAAGAAAAAAATCAATGATGCATCAAATTCGACATAATTACAACAAAAATACATGTGTTATCATTTTAATTCACACTCACAATTAGATTGAGCATATGTTATAAGTTTAATTTATTCTTAGCAAAAATGCATCAAATACGGCATAATTACACACATCCAATGCATTTTCTTATATATCATCATTGAACTTCATAGCAGCCAAATTTCAAGTTATAAATTTATCATTTACATTTATTTTGGTTTAATTTTAATTATGGGTCAAAAAGAAAACAATTTCATATGTTATAAGTTTAATTCATGCGCACAATTAGATTGACAGTATTAGAGGGATAAAAGATTTGTCTAATAATTATATTCACAATTATATTCACAATCCATGTAAATCTTACTGAATTGATACACATATCCAATGCAGCTGTTGTTATATCTGATTTCAAAAAGGTCAGATTTTGAAGACGGCACCATGACCAAAACCATGTAAAACCACAACTAGCAAGCATTTAAAATATCCAAATATTTATCACAAAATCCCTTGTGTAGTAGCATCTCAATGTAGAATGTCAAATAGTTCAAACTTTAAGATCGTGATTTGGTAAAAGATCTTTTTTATCATGAAAACTATTTCACGTTTTGCATTGATCATCAAATTTTACTTTTATACCAAACGCTCAAACACAGGAACTATGAGAATTTGAATAACAAATTAAATTCACTTGTACTTTTAATTCATACTCCAAAAAGTTCCTTGTGAAAAATATTCATGTGATTTCTCCATACCACAAGAGGAGCGACGAAGGTGAGACAAAACTATCCTCACTGTAAGAGGTACGACGCGGAGGTGGGCTCGATGTAGTCTGAGCTCTACGTCTCTCTCGGGCCAGCTTCAACGGTGGCAACCCATAAAAATGAAAGCAACGCAAGAAGGGCCAGAGAGAAAGAGAGAGAGGAAAGAAGGGTCTCGGCTCGGATTGAATGTTGGCGTGAGGGAAAATTTCAAGTCTGTAAAAGTTGACTAACAAAGCTTAGTCTAATTTGGGATGGCAGAATAGACAGAAGCAGAGTTTCTGAGGGTAGTAAATGGGTAGTCTTTGGTGGTAAGGGTATCATTACCTAAAAAAGAAAAAGATCCCCACTTGGAGTGTTGGATCTGTAAGTTTTTTTTTTTTTAACAATTATACTGAAAGTACTATCTAATATGTGTTTATCATTTTTCATCTAATATTATGAGTGCTAGGTTGCATATCTTTCATTGTCTTTTTGAGGGGAGTACATCGAGAAAGTTTAGAAAATAATTATGTCGACTTGTGCCGACAAAGAGAGTATCATCAAATATTTTAGTCTCGAGTTATAAATATTTCTCTATTTTTAGGTATAAACTATTTGTGGAGGTTTCTTTTCCAGTCTCATAATTTATAATATAAAGTTTATTTAATATATATATATATATATATATCTATTATATATAATAAGCGCCAATCGACTGTGAACAGTATTTTTGTCAACACTTTTTCTTCCATTTATGTTCTTATTTTCTTTCCAATTTTGCCATCTATTTTCTCATTAAATTCTCATCATTATGTATTTTCTCCTCCTCTCACTGACTGTTTTGTCTATGCTTTTCTCAACAAAATAGATCATACGCATATGCATGAGACAAAATCAAACCAAAGAAAATCTGTTCCAATTTATACAGCTTCACTAACAAAATCATACCTATAAACATGAAACTATTATTTTCATCAAAAGAAAATATATTTAAATTTATAATAAAATACACAATTCAAAGAAACTACAAACTATATATTTAATATTTGAACTATACCATACAAAGTATCTAAACACTTAAAAAAACAACAAAAATGTAAAATTAAAAAATCTTGATATTCATATATTTATATCTTATCATTATTTCATACAGGATCATCTACTATATGTCCAAAATATTGCAATAAAAGTTCTAGAAAATAAATGGATCATCTATCTTGGCGTAGAAATAAATCAATTTGGACAATTGCGTCAAAAGAAACTGAACATTCTCTCCATCAGCCCTATCAGTGAAACAACGACATAAAGTTTTGAAAACTCTTGTTATAAAACTTCTTATTAGATTTACTTTAATTTTTGTAAATTGATTGCATCTTTTAGAGTTTTTTCGAATTTTTTTACTTAGCTTTTGATTTCTCATTTCTAACGTAATCTATTGTATAGATGGATCTTCTAGAACATGAAGGCGAGGTAAAATGTTTATTCATCAATCTGTTTAAAAAACTTGATGCATTACTTGTTTGTGTTTCCATGGATCACCTCCCATATTTCAAAAATATTACAACTCAAATTTCTAAAAAAGAATGGATGATCAATTTGGGGACACAAATAAATGAATATGGAAAGTTGCATCAGAACAAATTTAACGTACTCTCTGTCAATGCTGTACTTGAAGCGGGAACATAAATGCTTCAAATGTCTCCTTTAAAACTTATTGTTATTGTAATATATACTTAAAAAATATCTGTATATAATTGTGAATAGGTTTTTATTAATCGTTGTATTATAGTTGTAGATACTTTGCAGATAATGTGTGATATATGTTGTAAACAGCGATAAAATTTTAAAAATATAAACATAACTATCTATTTATAGTTTAAAATTTGAATCATTACAAAAATTGTCAACTAAGCAAACGTGCAGCGCACATTGTGCTTACTAGTGTGTGTAGAGAAGCCTTGAGTGGGTAACATGTGAGTAATCAGAATTCACGGCCTAACTCACCTCATCGCACTAGACAGACATCATGTGGAGCAGAGGAGGAAGTGTCGGTTGGCTTTCCATTTCATCCAACAAACGAGTCCTCTAATAGTTTTTGGGTTCTTTTTATATAAGAAGTCGATAAATAATGTTCAAAGTGGAACTGTAAAGAATCCCATCACTTTCGATTTTACTTACATAAATGCCTCAACTAAATTCCCAGAAATATATTAACTCTATATACCAAGTATCTTCAAAATTCGAATATTTCCTATATTTATTTCTCTCATTTCTCATTATTGGACAACTAATTCTGGTGGTGAACCGGGGGCATAGGGAACAAAGCCCCTCCCACCAAACACGGGACGCATGACAGCATCATCAAATTTTCGCCAATAGTGATGTACGGTGTTAGTCGGGGTGGTCAACAGCATACGTAAACTAGGTACCTGAGGAATGTTGGTACCACCAATAGCAACCTCCGACTCTTGTCCAATGAGAAGTGGAAGATTTAGAGACTTCTGAGAAGAAAAATCAGACATCATCGTGCTTCCTGAGTGCTTCTGTAGTGGAAGCAAGAACCTTACAAGAGGCTTTGTCAGTAATCCACCCACCTGAAAATGACCATAAAATCGAAGATGAGTTACATAACGAACATCATGAGACAGCTTGTCCAATTACAGTTAATCATCTTTCATCATTATCTTCATGCCAACATCAAGATGACACACATAACTAATCGGGCCTGGAGTTATCCTTTATTATGTTCTTAGTAGAAGCAAGCCAAATCATAGTCAATTGACAGCGCCCCCCCCCCCCCCCCCCCCCACCAGCGCGGAAAACAATAGTAGCTCATGAACAGCCAACCATCAAATACCCCCTTATGATCTTAGATCTAGAATATGACCGATTCAAGGATGGAAGGATACACAAACGCTTGGAGGTATGGTGGTAAGAGTTCCCTACTGTAAGAATGTTGAAAGCCAATGATGGGAATCAAATTATGTGAAGCTACAAAGATCCATAGAAGTGCCAATTTCACTACACACAACCTCACTAGATGGGCCACAGCCAATGCTGTTTTTTTTTTTTTTTTTATTGGCACAGGGTGTCTAGGAACAACATCCCAACTAATCCCGGGGGTGCACAGGCTCTCGGCAAAGAGTTTCCCACAAATACACCTCAGGTAATTCAAGAGAAAAATCTCCCAGTCTGATGACTCCTAAAGATTGTTTACATCCAAAGGGGTTTAAACCTTAGACCGGGAGAGAGTATACCCCCAAGCCCAAGGCCACAGCCAATGATGTTGGTGGATGCATTCCCAATATAGATTATCCCACCTCATATATTCATTCAACATCTCTCATTCAAACCTCAAATTAGTGACTTGCTTTCTTTTCCTTTGCTTTCTTGCCCGTTAAAAAAAACAGTACAAATCTTTATGGTCAATGGCAAGGGCTCTGTTCTATTCATATAGTCAAACAAAAATATGGAGGTTTGGATAATGAGTTGAGATGAGATGAGATGAAAATTGAATAAAATATTATTAAAATATTATTTTTGTTTTGAAATTTGAAAAAGTTGAATTGTTTATTATATTTTGTGTGAGTTTGAAAAAGTTGTAATGATTAGGTGAGATGGAATGAGATGAATTGAGATACTCTCTCAATCCAAACAAGGCTAATTGACCAGTATGTGATGAAACCAGACTCTTGCACTTCAAAAATCTCATGCCAAAAAGGGAAGAAAAAACCATTGAACCACTGAACTATTAGATGTTCTAATCTTCCAA
Organism: Juglans mandshurica; assembly: GCA_022457165.1. Lineage (NCBI taxonomy): Eukaryota > Viridiplantae > Streptophyta > Magnoliopsida > Fagales > Juglandaceae > Juglans > Juglans mandshurica. The sequence continues at coordinate 24,174,254 of CM039623.1, forward strand.
ATGCAGTTATAAATGTATTGAGTTTAACTTCAATATAAGTGACCACATTAACCTAGTGTTTAAGAAGGAAAGGGAGGGAAGGGAAACCACAAGCATGATACTATATGTGGGTGGGTCTGAAATAGCATACGTGGAAATTAGGCAAATCACTGCCTGCAAAAATATTATTCAAGCAACAGACCCCTACAAGACCTCCTTCCTCATCCTCCTATTCATACGTCTATCACAATTTTCATGACCTTAACCTGGTAGCTGACAAAAGAATGGTAGTGGAAACCACACACGTATAATTTAAAATACCTTATTTAGTTATGGCAAATAATCTTGTAAGAGAACACTCCAAAATCTAAAACTTCAACCTCACTAGAATCAGGTTTCTTACCACAGTAGTAAAGAGAACAACTGTGATGGTGCTGGTGATCATTATTGCATTCCCCAGCAATTGAGTATGCCCTGACCTAGCGAACTGCACACACATCATAATAAGACTTCATCACAGGTAATAACCACCACAAAAGAACAATGTAATTTTATGACTACATATGGTAGTGACGGATACTCAACATTATCATTCACCCTCAAGTGCAAAAACATTATACCAAGGAAAAATGCACCAAGAATTAAGGAAAACACCATCCTCACCACCAGGACATACATAATTACGAGCAAGACAAAGTGGTGTGACTCATGTAGCCCACATAGACCCAGCATGAATACGGCTCCCAACTCAAATGTTGAGAGTGGAGCAGTAACAATGGTGATAAGTAGCAAAGTCAACTTGTCCCAATTTTACCTGATTATAAGCAAGTGCCACAGATACAGCACCTCGCATGAGTCCTGCCCACCAAATGGTCACCTGTTTGACTTATATTAATGAGTCATTAAGAATTACAGAAGATGAAAAGCTCAACACAAGATACCAAATATCTACCTGCTGCTTAAACCCAATTTTGTCATTCTGAGACTTCTTGGTTAGGTTGGATATAAAAGATAGGGGGAATATAAAAGCTGCCCGTCCAATCAGAACCAAGGCAAGCAATATTAAACTCACCCCAACCGATGTCCCAGGACTGTGAAAGCACAAATGTAGCTCAGATTACAAAAATGGCACACTCAAGCAACTTACATTGAAAATCATTGTGACAATTATAATATAACTTCCAACATTTCATAATCCTAAAAACAAGGGCAAGTGTAGGCAGGATGAGCATATCAATAATAATGTATAAAGATAAACTGGGAAGATTAAGTTATTAGATTGTTCTTTTGGCGCTGGTAGACACTACCTCTTGCTTACTACTGTCCACTTTTCGATGTCCAAGGCGTCCATACCAACATATAGGAAGATGAAAATCTCTGAGACAAATGACAATGTTGCAAAAGCGTGCCTGCATAGAGGAAAAATAGGACAGGGAAAACAGTTCTTTCAACTGATGTAGGGAGGGGAAATTATCATGCGATGGAGGAGAGAGAGTTTGTTTCGATAGTTAACATACTTAGTTGTGACTCTTGAACATTCAGTCACATTATGCCATGCGTAGTGTGACATGACAATCCCGCAAAAGAACACGGTGAGAATACCACTTAGATAGAACAGCTGGAACACAAGTTTTAAAATCAGCGTTAGAATGTTCAGTTGTGTGAAATCCAATTATTAAATCTGAAACAAAAGCAATCGGAAGTTTCAGCTCAACATATTAGAAAATCTCACTTCAGCCATCATGTATGAAAGGTAAGCCATTAGAATCATAAGGGCAACTTCACGATCAGTAGAGTGCCTGGAAAAAATTTGATGATATAAATCATACTAAAACAAAAGACTAAGAGAATAGAAAACTGTATTGTTCTCTTTTTAGTAATCTTTCTCCATCATGTAAAGACTTGATACAACTTAAAAGAGTAAATTAGTGGAATGCCCGTGACAAAAATACAATTCTAAAAGCTTTATAGGCTGAAACATAATGGGCAATACTAGATAATTGCTATACATATAAAACCTTCAACACACCCACATAACTCGATTAGCTGCTTTAAATAATTGTTGATTAATTTTTTAATTGATCATAATAATCCATAGTTATAAACCAAATCCTTATTTGAATTGTATGTAGCCAAAGATTAGCTCAGCAGATTCTGAAACAAAAGGAAATTAAGAAGATTAAAATCCAAATTGAACAACACCTATCATATTTAGGTAAACTCTACATAACTTGTGATCCCCCGTATGATAAGGATAAGGGTAAATAGTATATGGGACCCCACGTTGCTTGGGAATGAGACTTTCTTACTCTTTACAAGGTTCTAATAGGACTTCACTTGTATCATTGACCAGTCCTTTTGACATAAAAGTCATGTGACTAGGACCTTTCGTTGGGGCGTTACAAATGGTATCAGAGCCAAATTTTCTTCATCAAAGAATACCATAGAGCTTACATGTGAACTTTCGATACCATGATAAAAACAAACAGAAACCAAAAGAAAAGAAACTTGACCGACATAATTAAAAACAGACAAAAAGGCAATTATTAGCTTTTATCTACCTGCCAAAGTACAATTTCCTTATTATGTACGCACTAAGCAATCCAACCTGCAAGTAGAAGATTCAAAACGTCAATAGATAGGATTATGCTATATGCATACATGCATCTCATATGTCCGGCAAGCACCCCACCCCCCACCCCAAAACAACTGCATCCATAAATAAAACATTTCTTTTGTCCCAAATGAAATTGTTGCCCAGGAAAGCCTGGGGCAAAAGCAATTGGATATCACTTATTCAAGGTGCGGTTTGGATAGTGAGATGAGATGAGATGAGATTAGTTGAAAGTTGAATAAAATATTATTAGAATATTATTTTTTAATATTATTATTGTTTTGAGATTTAAAAAAGTTGAATTGTTTATTATATTTTGTGTGAAAATTTAGAAAAGTTGTAATGATGAGATGAGATGAAATATTTTCACTATCCAAACGGGGCCTTAAATCTTCCAGGTGAGTAAAGACAGTGATTTAAGCCTCTTTTGGTTATACAAATAAAATGAGATGAAAGTTGAATAAAATATTGGTAGAATATTATTTTTGTTTTAGGATTTAAAAAAGTTAAATTGTTTTTTGTATTTTATTTGGGAATTTGGAAAAATTGTAATGATTTTTTTTTTATAAATAAGAATCTTTATTGAACCGAACGAAACTAAGGAAAGCTCATGTACACAAGAAGTATACAAAATGAGACACTTAATTACATTCTAGAAAGCTAAAAAAAAAAACAAAAACTCATAAGCATTCCCTCCCTTTAGTACATTAGCAGAAACCACTGAAAAAGAAAAGACAAAGAAATTCCAGATTTCCCCCCACTGCTCGCTCCTTGTTAAAGCACCTGTCATTTCTTTCCGTCCATAAACACCATATTAAACACAAAGGTATCATCCTCCACGCCGCTACCAATTGAGAGCTATTATGATGCCTATTCTGACATGCTAGTAGATCCACCACACTCTTAAGCATAACCCAACTCAGCCCAACTTTAAGAGCTCATTTGGTGAATGAGTTGAGATGAGAATTTTGTGAATAGTAGTAAGATAGTTTGTGAATAGTAGTGAGATAGTTTAAATTAAGTATTTTTTAGGTTTTAGGAATGGAGAGAGAAAAAATTAAATAAAAAATATTATAAAGTGAAAATATTATTAGAATATAGTTTTATAATATTATTTTTGTTTGAAAATTTAAAAAAGTTGAATTGTTTTTTATTTTTTATTTGAAAGTTTGGGAAAGTTATAATGATTAATTTGAAAATGTTTGTATTTGAATTATGTTTGGGAATGAAATGAGATGAGATGATATGAGAATTTTGAGATGAGATCTATTTCTAAACAAGCCCTAAGAATGCCAACCCATAACTCCCTAGCCACCTCAGGCTCACAATGTAAAAGTAAATTATCAATTGATTATCCATTCTTCTTACACATGAAGTACCACTCCATAACAATCATACCATATTTCCTAAGATTATCAACCGTCAAAATCTTCCCAAGTGTAGCTGTCCATGTTAAAAAGCAACTTTAGACGGCACAAAAACCCTCCAAATGCTCTTCCACGAAAAAAAGATATGTTGTTGGACTGTCAAAATTGTAATGATTAGATGAGATAAAATGGTTTGCGAAAACAAAGCAGGCCTTAGGTCGTGTTTGATTGTTGAACTGATGACTTGCATAATTTCTTATATTTTATCACCTCTTAACTTTAAACTTTAATTTAATTTAATTTATTTATTGTTGATTTTAGACTTCATTGTCATCATTTAAATTTATTTCAGATTTGAAAAAAATGAAGATCCAAATTTTACAAGCCCATCGTCTAAGGACTCATTCTCATTTAAATGAAGAGTTTGAAAAATAAAACCCAAAAAGAGTTTTACATAGAGGAATGACACACACCAGCAGGTTGAGAAAAATAAAGCTACATAAAATAGAAGGAGCATTAGACGTTGGAGCAATATGGGGGACTTTCTTTTAATTTTATGAGCTGGCATGTGTGGGATTTTTGAATGAATATACAGCAAGTGTTTGACTTGCCTTTTGGCATTTGCATGCGTGGGACACGGGATTCAAAATGGCAAGCACGAAATGGATTGGACGGGATTCAAATTCAAGTTGGTTTTAGGCTACTACACGCACGAGATGGAAAGTTTGAATTTTCATTTTCCGAAAAGGGGGCAACATGTCTGCAGAATGGACGCATGGGACACTGAGAGACGACGCTACGGACTGTGCTGAGTATTTTTTTCAGTGTTCATCTTCTTTCAACCTTTTCAGAAAAATTATGGTGAATTCATTTATGTTGAATTTAATTTTTAGCATAAACTAAATTTTCTTTATTTTACGAAAAAGATGTAATCTAGTTCCGAACTATGCTTGCTTTTCTATGTTAATTTGAAGTAATTCTCTTCTATGTTTGTCTAATTTATTCTGACCTTATTGCTTCTAATTAACTGGTCATTAATTAGATGATTTTAATCTTGTGATTTGTTGTCGAAAGAGGAAATTATAGGATAGATCTTAGATATTTCAGCATAGATAAATATAGAGATCGAAAGATTTATATAAACCTATGTAGTATTAAATCATTGAGCTTATTGCTTTCTTACTTTATTAATTTATATACTCTTGTATAAAATGATTAACAAGAATAATTTCCAACTGACTATCGAAATAGGCTTTTGGATGTTTGTGAAGATTTGCTAACAAATAGAGAGAATTAAATTCAATTAGTTAGATGAGTAAAGTATAGTGAGGAATTAGGTGAAATCGATTTCCTAGAAGTTTTCTTTCTCATTGATTTGATTTTTGAACAATATCTTTCTTTTCTTTTGAGTATTTTCTTTGAATTAATTTTATTTTAATTTGCAATTATAAAAATCTTAGTGAATTTTCTAAATAAAGTCGAGATTAATATAATTTCGGTATTTGTCAAAAATAAGTTACCAATCTCTGAAGACAATACTCTTCTCATCATTTTACTATAAAACTACGATACTGTGTACTTGCAGTTTTTGCACCGATCATGAACCAAACTCAACTCATCTCAAACCAATCATTGATGGAACTCACTACTTTTTCAACTTCTTATAAAAAAGGTTAATCTACTTCATACATTTCAACTTAAAGAGTTAAACTCATCTCAATGAGACCCACAAAATATTACTATTCACAACTCATCTCAACATCTAACGTAGCCCTAACTAGCCCACATGCAGGATGTTAATAAAAATTTCTTCTCACCTTATTCACAAGAGGATACTTCTTGAATTTATTAAGTACTAATGTTAAGTTAAAGGGTCTCAAGAGCACGAAGAACACAATTCATAATTCATGTCACCACATGAAAGGAATTAACATTGCTAACCCTAAATTGAAGCAATAAGGCAATGTAAATAACCAGAGAATGAGCACACAGTACATTTGAGTGGATGCACACAAACCCACAAATGCAGAGAGGGAGAGGAAGAGAGAGAGGTTAGAGGGACTCACTCCTATCCCCAGCACCGTGCTGGTGAAGAATAAATATAAGAAGTTGCCGATGAATTGCAAGGCAATGGTTGAGGTGATATGAGAAAGGTCAAATCTCTGGATTGCATTGAAAAGTACTACAGACGTGGCATCATTAACTACACCTTCTCCGAAGACTAGACTGTACAGTAAAGGTGTCTCTTCCTGATTAAGAATCTGTCACATTAGATGGACATTTAGAAAAGAATTTGTTTTCTAGTCTTCCACAAATTTTTACCTACTGTACACAGCTACTGCCTTCACAATGTACTTTTACCTGTAATGTGCAAACAGAATCTGTAGCTGAAAGGATAGCTCCAAGTGCTACAAATAATGAAGTCAAATAATAATCATGGAAGAGTCGAGAATAAAACAATATAATAGATACCACGTTTTAACCTTAAGTGAAGATATAGCTTGCAGTGAGGCAGGTACTTTTTTGCAGACAATCATAGGTATAGTATTGGGAACAGTGAGTGTCAGATACAGACACAGAGAGAGAGAGAGAGAGAGAGAGAGAGAGAGAGAGAGCCATGAACTTAAAGAGTCAAGCTTTCCAGGGGGTTCAACAAAATATTTGCATGCAGGTCAGTATTCCAACCCAAAACATAAAGCAAAGAGGTGTGTGGAGTCTTTTGCTGCCCCACCTTTAAAATTGTAATCAAAGATCCCATACCAATAGAAAATGCGAAAGTTTAAATCAACATAATAAAGTGATAGAGATTACCAAGATAATCTCCAATCTCCAGGAAACCAATATCCAATTTTTTGAATAGTTGTAGTGAACCTGGTCAAGATTTCAAAAGCCAAGAACGTCAAAAAACATAGTTCTGAATAGGTACCAATAGGACCAAATATAAAGTTACGAACCAGAACCAGTTCCTTTTTCTTTTTCTTGACTAACTAGAATTATTTACTTTTCATTTTTGGTGGTAGCTTCTCTCTTTCCATCCCAAGAATGGGCTGAATACTAACATTGTGATGATAAATGTGAACATGACATTGATATCCATCAAAAACATTCATGCACAAGTCCTACCCGGTATCATTAAGTAGTCAACTTGAAAAAACATAATTTTGCCGACTGCTCCAAAGCATGCATGTATGTCTTGGGAGTAAATATCACAAACCTTTTTTTTATATGAGTAGTAAATATCACAAACCTTTGCGGAGAACGTGCACAATACAGTTTTTCCCGAAAGAGGTTTACAACATATCAAATATCTTGAGTTTCGGAGCCTTTTAAATACAACCTTGTAAAAAACAATTTTGTTGTTGATAAAGTGCAACCTCATAACTAGACAGAATAACATTACAGCTGTTTTCTTATCATAAAATCCAGCATCCAGCAGAGAATGTAACCCTATTACTTTCTAACAAAGAATATAAAGCTACCTGTTGCGTCATGACCCAAAGGATTATGCATTACGATTAAATAGAATGCTTGAAACTGTTAGCACCGGAACCATTCCCATCGAAAATTGTGTCCTAATGTTCAGATTCATAAATTACTTTTAAAAAAACACTTCAGATTCTAAGTTTTTTAAATCATAATGACCACTAGAAAAGATCCACTATCCATCTAGGCATGACCCCAACTCAATCCAAGCAGGCTAAAACCAGTATGCCAAAGGTAGCTACTTCAAAATGTAGTAACAAGTGATCCACAATTTTCCCATCCCTCTTACACATGCAGCATTAAATAATAATTACAATATGTCACCTCCTAAGTTATCCAGTGTGAGTTTTCCCTAAAGCCACCACCCAAGCAAAGACAGCTGCTCTCAGTGGGGTTTTACTCTTCAAATGCTCTCCCATGGGAAATGCAACCGTTTGTGGGAGTATAACACACGATAAAATGATTTATGTTCAAACACACCTGTCTGATGGGACCCACAACAGCTTTTATTCTCTCCCATATCTCACACTAGCTGGGTAAAACTGGGTAAAGAACGACATCAAAATATTCATCTCCCAACCATATGTTGCACTGAAAAATCCAACTCCCCAATAACTTTAACCATCTCAGAACTGCAAATTATCAACTACTGAAACATTTTTCACCCGTGCAAAGAGACATGAAGAAGATAATCCTCTGTTTCACAACAGACTTAAAATTATATAAGAGTGGTTTTCTATATATCAGGTACTTTCTAATGCTTCTATTGTAATATCAGTTGCATAAAGAAATCTAGCAACAAGTTCTCTGATGTAGAACAGATTACAGAAAGATATATTGAGAAAATTGAAAGAAGTAAAGTTCAGAGGGATTCGTGCTGGAGCTAGGTTGATGTTAGGGTCGACCACCCTTCAGCTGGATTGATACCAATATCAGTCATACTTCAGCTGGGTTGATGCAAATATCGGCAACCCTTCAACCATAGGTACATGTAGTATAGAGGTTGACCACCACATCGACTACCATTCGACTGAACATAATTATAATTATATTATGTTTTGACGAGAGCCTGCATCCTACTGTAGAATACAAAACATGGTTTTCTTCATTGTGTTCTCTCTCCTTGTAGGGTGAAAGATCCCAAGAAAGGACATGTTCTTCTTTTCTTGAACCACCTTCCACTTTATCAGTCTCCCTCATGTAATCTTTCTTTTTTATTTTATAATAACAGAAATATCTATACAATTAATGCGGTAACATATCACAGGGTGCTATAGTCGATTTAACTAATATGGAAAAAATAGCAGGCGGATCCTCATGCTAGTGTGCATAAACACTCTCTTTTAGTCAGTAAAATGCATGTATGTAAAACCCATATACCTATGTGTGCCTACATGCATATATTTGCACAAGAAGCAAAAGATCAGTCAGTTGTATAGCAATAAGCAATGCAACATCATGTATTTAAGACTGCATGGTTACCATATTTAATTGATGTAAATTTAATTCTGAACATACCTAGCGTTATGATGAAGAACGATATTAAAGTACCAACAGCACCAAACAAAATGATTGTAGAAAAATTTTGGAAAAAATGCTTCTTTTTCATCTGAAAACTGAACAGAAAAAACATCTGATCAGAAACTAAGCATAAAAAAATTATTTTAACATACTAAAGAACGTTCTTTAAGACAGGAATTGAAAATATAATATGCCAATCCAACCACAATCCTCTCACATCAATAAAAATTGACAATAATAAACACAGCACAGCAAAAGAGAACGGGTCTATCCAAAAACAAGAAAGGAGAATATCAACAGTCAGTTCAAGATGAAAGAAGCTAAGCTCTTTGCTATCCCTGATTACAAACCGTGGTCCACAAGAACAGAGACAAGTGAAGAAAAAAATTAAAACAAATGCAAAGATGCTACTAGACTTCACATAAAAAGCAGATAAACAAAGAAATGAACCACTATTTCTAGTATAAAGAAAATGCTGCGAGGAGACAAGACTTGGATATAATACACTTAAATCTTCGAGCATATATTTCGGACCTAATGGAAATCACGAGCAATGCACTGAAGTAGCAACATTGAGATGTAATGAATAAAGCAAAAGGCATTAACTAAAAAGGTGAAGGTCGTAACGAAGAACAAAACTTACCCAGCATTAAATATAATAGGTGGAAGAAGATAAATAAAGAACAGTTCTTCATTAAATACTAAGATGTGAGAGCTTTTCCCGTGAGTACATAGTAGAATTACAACTCCACAACAAAGGCCCTGCAACCAACACCCAAAAGAAAATTAAAATAAAAAAGGACAGAGTTCCATAATACTGCATAAAGTAGGTATGATTTAAGAAAATATATCCAACCATAATTAAAAGTATAAGGCATATGCCTAAATACTATATAAGGTAGAGAAACTCACAATCAGAAGGGCAGAAACTGATTCAGTCAGCCACCGGCTCTTCTCTAGAAGATGCCCAATTATAATACAAGCACTAAGAAGCAATACAAATAAAGTTATAGCATCAACCGAGACTTCGTCAGGTCCGGTCATTCCCAACCTCATCAGAACAGACCCCAAAGTGAAACCCATGAAGCCACCTCAATCTCAAACAGGTCCAAGAAATCACTGTTCATTGACACAAGATTTAACTGAATGTATATTAAAAGTGCATTGACGTTTTTCTGTAACAAGTTAACAACAATTTCTTGTAAATATAAGATTATTCAAATCTATGTAAGCTCTGCATCCAAGTTTTACCGACAGGACAAAAACTTCAGATCATGGAATTAAAACAATGAAATTAAGGATGGATATCAAACTTAATTATTAAAAAAAAAAAAAGGATGGATATCAAAGAAAGTTTATCAAATTTGTCTATTTACTAGAGATATTAGAAAGATAGGATTAAACAACCAAACAGAGTCCTCTAATTAAACATTCGAAGAGGGAGGGAAAAAACTTGCTTGAAACGTTAAAAACATCCGCTAAATCTTGGGTTATCTTCAAGTGTACCGAAATATAGAATTTTTCAATTTAAAAAGAAACGAAAAGGATTTAAAAAACTGCGGTTAACAGAATACATACCAACAATATTCAGCCTAAAACGAAGTTTGATTATTCGATTGGGAGTAGAACAAAGAAGCGCAGACCAGAAATCGTAAGCCTCGAATTCTTTTACCTTTTACAAATTTCATCGAGCTTCTCAGCAACCAAACAAAAAAAAAAAAGTACACAAAAAGTTCCACGTCACTGAAAACAAGACCACTAGTCAAATCCAATTTATTCCTTCCATTACTTTTTACGCTAAACAAGTTCAGTTTGAAGAAACAAAAACAACAAAACAATAGAAAGCTTAACGCCTACGATATCGCTTTCGTTCCTTTTCCTCCATTTTCTCAGCAACCAGCGAAATCAAAACGTAAAGCAAAATAAGAATAATAAAAACCTAGCCGCTAACGAATTTAGCTGTTCCACATTTAAGAAGCCGAAGATAAATTTAAGAAAAAAAAAACATAAAAAGCGTAATAGCTAAGTTTTCATTTTCCATCCCTCCATTTCATCAGAAAGCAACCAATCTCAAACAAAAACTAGAGCTCATAGACTCGTTTACCTGGAACTCCCTTCGTATCGTAATTTCTAGACAGTTGATCGTCTCTTGGCGCTTGGACAAGACGCTTGGACAAGAAGACTTGACAGAGAGAGAGAGAGAGTACATAGGAGGGAGTCAGAGAGTTTGAAGTTGGGGACAATTGGAAGACCGAGAGAGAGAGAGTATAACGGAGGGAGTCAGAGAGTTTGAACTTTGAAGTAGGGGACAATTGGAAGACCGGGAAAGGAAGGTGCAGGAGGGAGTTTTATACAGCGCGGTGACGTCGAGAAGGAAAAATTGGGAAATCTGAGCCGTTGGATCAATTGACGTGGATGTATTAGAGTGAAAATAATTTAAATTCTTATATTGCTTTCCAACAAATTTCTCCTCAGTTTAAACGGTCACAATTGCATCCGTGGCTGTTGTGTCCCTTTCACCGTTTGTTCGTCTTTAGAAACATCAAACTTTTAAAAACAAATAATCTCTTTTTTTTTTTTTTTTTTTTTCACTTTGCCTAAATTTTCGAATATAAGATATTCATTGGTTGATGGATGTGGTAGAAAATTTTAAGAAAGTTTGAAAATATTTTTTGAGATAATTATTTATTAAATTTTAAAGAAGGAGAGATAAAATTTGAATATTTTTTAAATAATGTTTATATTAAGGTTTTTGAAAGTTGATGAATAGAACTTAAATGGTATTTTATTATGAGTAATGCTAGATACAATTTTAAAGTGTACAAGTCTCGAACACTTCCTATGAAAAATGGTAAGATTCATAATTAAAAATAATAATTTTTTTATATGAGTCAAAGATTTACTCATTTGTTTTTCAAAAATAGTCTGTAAGATTTGTACAATCTAAAACTACAAGTCTTATATAAGTATTTTATAAAAGAGAAAATATGTTTGTAACTGTGAATTGTGCAATCATTGCGTAATCACTTTGTAAAAAGTGAATAAAACATGAGACCTACATAAAAAAAAATTAATTTTTTAATAATAGACCCCACTATTTTTCAAAACGATTATGCGGCGTTTACGTACTTTATGATTATATTTAGAATTACTCTTTATAAAAAAGTGGGCATATTTCAAAAAAATTGTTGAGAAGTTGGATCGATAGAAGAGTCTCTTCCAAGAAAGTATTCAGCACCATCAAGTGGTTTGATAATGGTAACAAATAGAAAAAATCGTCTTAAACACCGTATAAGATGGGAATTATCATACCTATACTAGAAAACTTGTGAAATTTAAATTCTTATATTGCTTTCCTAATGGGAAATGAAATTTACTCCTGAATTTGAACGAACGGTCACAATTGCATACGTGTCTGTTGTATCATTTTCACCGTTTGTTCGTCTTTACAAACATGCAATTTTAAAAAATAAATAATCTCTCTCTCTTCGCTTTGTCTAGATTCTCGGATATAAGATATTCATTAGACGATTGATGTGGTAGAAAATTTTAATAAAGTTTGAAAATATTTTTTGAAATAATTACTTATTAAATTTTAAGGAATGAGAGATAAAAATTTAAATATTTTTTAAATAATGTTTATATTAGGATATGGGAAAGTTGATAAGTAGAACTTAAATGATATTTTATTATGGGTAAGGTTAGATACAGTTTTAAGGTGTACAAATTTCGAACACTTCCTATAAAACATAGTGAGATTCATAATTAAAAAGATAATTTTTTTATATGGGTCAAATATTTACCCATTTGTTTTTCAAAAAAGAGTGTGTGGGATTTGCACACTTTAAAACTACAAGCCTTATAAGTATATGTAAAAAAGTAGATCACACTAATAAAGAATAACTTTTTTTACTACTTGGATTATTCTGGTTTTTAGGTTATGATAATATTTAATCAGAAGTTGAAAATTTGAAATAACATAATTTTTAAAAAGTTTAAAAGATATTTGATTAGAGATTATCAAAATATAAGTTTTGAAATATTTAGAAAAAGTTGTTGGGAAGTTGAATTCCATATAGGATTTTAGGTCTCTTCCAAGTAAGTATTAAAAGAAAATATACTTACAATCGTGAATTATGTAACCGTCGCGTAATCGTTTTGAAAAAAGTGAATAAAATATGAGATTCACATAAAAAAATTAATTTTTTAATAGTAGACATCACTCTTTTTCAAAATGATTACGCGGCGTTTACGTATTTTACGGTTGTATGTAGAATTACAAATACAAAATAGAATTACAAATATTAATCACTAACAAGTGTTGTGATAATGGTAACAAATAGAAAAAATCATCTTAAATACCGTACAAGATGGGAATTCACCCACCTATACTGGAAAATTAGCTGTGGAATTTAAATTTTTATATTGCTTTTCTAATGGGAAGGGTTAATTACATTTTGTCCCTCGAACTTTCACTCAATCCTCCCTCCCGTCTACAAGTAGAGTCAAATCTAACAGAAATTCATTGCAAATATGTAATTTTCATATAATTTATTATCATTGACTATATAAAATATAAATTAATATATGTTATCAATTAATAATAAATCATTAATCATATATAAAATTATTTTATACCTAAGTTGCAAGCAAGTATAAATAATCTATATACATAATGAAATTATTTGATATTCATTAACCATATATAAATTAATAAAAAAATTATTTAATGATTTATGATTTATTATTAATTGATAGCATATATAATTTTATATTTTACATGGTCAATGATAATAGATTAGATGAAAATTATATTTTTACAATGAATGTTATACATATGAGCAGTACGTGAAGTGAATTTCAGTTAGATTTAATGCTGCTAGTAGACGGGATGGGGAAATTGGAAAGTTTTGAAAGTTCGGGGATCCACTTTGATGCAATTAGTAATTTCAAAGATACATTATGAATTGAGTGAAAGTTCGAGGGTACAAATTATAATTAACCGTAATGGGAAACGAGATTTCCTCCTGAGTTTGAACAAAAGGTCACAATTGTGTGCGTGTCTGTTGTTTTCACCATTGGTTCGTCTTTAGGATCATCCAGTTTTCAAAAACAAATAATTTTTCTCTTTTTTCCCTTTGCCTAGATTGTCGGATATAAGATACTCATTGTAAATAAAATGTTGTTACGTAAACAGTGTGAATGAAGCGTCGTCTTTTTTGACTTGCAAGTAGAATGTCTCTTATAATGCAATTAAAAAAGAAAAAAAGAAATTGGCAATGGATGAAGACATATATAGAGACCCAAACCAGAAGCAACACTACAGAAAAAATAACAACTTCCCTAAAGGAAGAATTTCGTGTAGAACCCTTTTGCTGCATTCAAGGGATACCGATCGCTCCTAGAAAAAGGGTAGAGAAACAGTGTTGGCTGTAGTCAAGGTGTCAACAAAATGCAAAGCTCACTGGGCTTCCTTCTCATGAGCCCTAAGTTGTTGGATCCATACCCTCGACAACTTGGATTGGAGGTAGCAATTAATGCTCCTGAAAGACCCACACCCAATTGCATGCTTCAAGAAACAAGCGTAATCAATCCCACCCATACGAGGGAAATAAGCGTTCTTGATTGAGAAAAAAAAAAATGCACGACTTGATGGCCCAATTGGTCTAATTGCCTATTTTGATAAACATGATTCATTGACACAAAGCAATCTCTTATGTGACACGGCCACGCTCTTTGAACAACCATGTTAATGCTTGATGACTATTTTGAAATCGAAGGACTCAAGTTTCATGATATTAGCTGCATTGAAAAAATTATCACCCGTCCTCACATGAGATCTCAAGCGAAGGCTCGCACCCCCAGCATCTGACGATCGGAGGAGTTAGTGTTTTGCTGAGTACTATATAAAAAAATTCTATTATTTTTTGTTGAATCTTGACCCTCTCTTCTCTCTCTATCTCTCTCTCCCTCCCCCGTTCTCTCTTGTCTCCCCTCCTCTTTTTCTTCTTTGGCGTTCTCTCATCTCCTCCACTTTTTATTTTAGAAGCTTGTGTAGGACATCCATGGGCCATGGCGTGGTGGTGGGTCTGAGGCCACAAAAACCGTGGGTTTGCAGAGAGACCCATGACCATTCGTGGGGGTGGTCTTGCTGGAGTCGAAAGTTGCAATTTTGTTAAGATGATTTTTTTTTTTTTCAATTTGTATTTGTAATCTCGTGGATTTCTCATTGGATTATTGTTTTCCGATTGTTTTTCGTTGTGGGTGGGCATGGTGGGGCGGACGACCATTGGGACCAATCCGCCTTCCGACATGTGGATGAGGGCACACCCAAGGGGGGAGGGGAGGGGGTGCTGGGGTTTAGGGGCTCAAACTGTCCCACTCCCTCCCCAGGGCCTATGCCGGGGGATTGGAGCACAATACTTAATGTGAGATCCATTGTATATAAAAATGATTAAATTTTATGTAAACTGATGTGATAGACTTTCATATCAACAATATGGTTGATCTATTAGTTTACAAATAGATTTATTCTTCAATGAATTGGAAACTCCTTGGCACCTAGCTATGAAAATAAGTGGCAAGAATTTTCATAATGATAACTATTCAAGCAGAATCCAGACTAACTTATAAATAAATAAAAATTGTTTGAAAAAAAAATGTGAGGATCCGTTCGCACGAATGATGGGCATGCAAATTTTTAAATATTTTTATTTATTGAATTAATCAATTGTGACGCGAGATACAAGTATAGTTCCTTGTTTTGTTCCTCGTTGTATTTTATTAGCATACGATAAAAAAAAAAAAGGTTGTTGATGCATCCAATGCCTTTCTTAAGAGTTAGAAACTTTCTTCTTGTTCTCATCATGAATGCTAAGAATTTTAATAATACAAACCTTTAAATCATCTTGAGAATAGGGTGGTGTCAAAAATTCAACGTTACACTAGGGTTGGAGTTTGTTAGCGATAATTTCAAAATAAGAACTTTGATTTGATTTGATATCATTATAATCAAATGATTTGATTCTTATAGTTATCTCATCAAGATGTTTGATTTTTATACTTACCCAATTAAACGGTTTGGTTTTCATAATTATGAGAATATTTATCTTATCTCGTCAACAAAAAAAAACGTAAATATCAAAATCTCTCTTTTATGGTTGCATTCTTCTGATCATTTGTCTCGTCTCTATTATATTATAATATTGCTTTATATATTTATAATTTTACGTACAAAATTCATTTTGTTAGTTTTCTTTTAAAATTTAAATTTTAAAATTTTTAGTATAAAAATAACTGACACATTAAAAAAATTTATAATTAGTATTTTTTTAATATTATATATTTTTTTATAAAGCATGAGATGCCACGAGAAACATCTTTAAATATATAATCAGCCATCCGATTTATTTTTTATTTTTTTGACTGTAGCCATCCGATTTATTTGATGTGGAAACACATCCAAATTAAACGTGCAAGCAGCTTCTTATCTCACAAATTCGAAATGAAATCTCAAACAAAACATCAAACCCCGGAAATAATTTTAAAAGCTACTCCATACACATCAATCAATGGGCTGGGGTCTCCCGCTAGTCTTATTATTATTATTTTTTTACATAGATTTTTTTAATACTTTTAAATATTTTAAAAAATAAAAAAAATTCACAACATCATTAAAAAATATTTCCTTAATCACGAAGTAAAAAAAAAAAATCCCAGTAGGAGCCCCCGGCGGGAAGACTAATATTTTATTTTTTATTTTTTCTTTTACTTCGTGATTAAAGAAGTATTTTTTAATAATGTGATTTTTTAAAAAAAAAATATTTAAAAGTGTTAAAAAAATTTACTTAGAAAGAAAAAATATACATCGAATAGCCTAGTGAGAGCCCCAACGGTGGCTCTAGTATTATCCATACATTTTAGGTATTTTTTTTTTATATTAATAATTTTTTTCACAAAATGTGATTTAATGTAAATGTGACAGTATGAAATAAAAATAAAAACTTTGAGATCGGGCCATTGAAAAAAATAAAAATTTTAGAATAAATCTTCACAACCTCTTAACACTCTACACTCCATATTTTTTAAAATTTTTAAATTTTTTTCTTTTATCAAATATTTATTATATGAATAATGAATAGAAAATTTGAAATAATTTTAAAAAAAAAACTCAAAAAAATATTAAAAAATTTAAAAATTTAAAAAATTATGGACTGTGAAGTGTGATGGAGGTTGTGTAGCATGTAAGTCTTATACTACACACTTTCGCTTAATTTATATGTGATTTTTCATTTTTAACTTTTATTTTAATGCTTAAATATGTGTATTTAAATAAAAGAAAAAAATGAAAAATCACATATTGATCAATTGAGACCTCGTTTGGATTGTGAGATGAAATAAAATGATTTGAGATAAAAGTTAAAAATTGAATAATATATTATTATAATATTATTTTTAATATTATTATTATTTTGAGATTTGAAAAAATTAAATTATTTATTATATTTTGTATGTAAATTTAAAAAATTTATAACGATGAAATGAGATGAAACCGTTTCTGTATTCAAATGAGACCTTAGAAATATGAAATGTCAGATTTCTTCATAACATTTAAGTTTGGATAATGAGTTGAGATTAAAGTTGAAAATTAAATAAAATATTATTAGAATATTATTTTTTAATATTATTATTATTTTAAAAATTAAAAAATTTGATTTATTTATTATATTTTATATAAATATTTATAAAAATTATAATGATGAGATGAGATGAGATGAGATGGGTTCTTATCATATCTTAAGAAAACAACAGCAAACGGGAGATCCGAGCAGGCTATCCAATTCCTGACCCGATCCAATATCTGAGACGTAGCGAGCCACCGGATATGGAAAAGAATCGAATCCAGCAAATATTGGTCGGGGATGGACCCCACTGGAGACAACAGTGACACTGAACAGACCAACCGAAAAAAATAAAACACAAATCTACTATCTAGGCCACTTTCGTCTGTACGACGGTGTCATCTTCCTTCTTATCCTGGTGCTTCCCATTACCAAATGACCAAAACGGGTTTCGTTCCCACTAACCGAAATGCGGGCTATCCTGTCTAAAACATGTTTCTGTAATAGTGCCCTCCGATGTTGGTTTCTTTGTTGTTTGGATCTATGAAATTCAGTTACTTGTTGCAAATGTTTGATGCTTAGTTTTTTTTGGGTGTCTGGTAATGATATGGAGAGGATCTGTTTAGGGAAAAAACTCAAAACTTGATTGTATTTGGCGGTTTGTTAGTCTTTTTTTTTAGGGTATTATCCAGTTGCTGCTTTGCTGGATTTATTGGCCCAGATTGATAGATTTAGTTGAGTTTTGGGTCTTTCTGGATCTGGGTCCGCGTGTATGTGGCTTGCTACAGTGTTGTTGCCTTATTTTCTAGAAAAAAACTATGGCCAATTCTCACATTCCGAGGTGAGAGAATTTGTGGCGATGGTTTGTCAGTATTATCGAAGTATGGAGAAACAGATGTTGGGTCTTTGGGGTTTATGGGTTTGTTTATTTGCTTTATCCAGAGATAAGTTTTGGCATTAGCTTAGTATTGTATTTCTCAAAATTTGGGAGGAATTTTTGGTTGATTTCCATGCTTTAGGAAAAGCATTAGAGTTTGTCTCTCTCAGCAAATTACAACCTTTTGGCTTTTGCCTCTGGGTTTATCATCGTTAGTGTTTGCTAGCTTGTATTTTGTGAGAAATGTGGTTTACTTTGGAGGCATTTGGAGTTTTTTGATACGAGGTTTATGTTATTAGAGTTATAAAGGCGAGGACAAAAGAGGCCTCATATGTCGATTATGAGTATCATTCAGGATATGAGGGGTGAGTTTGGGAGCATGTCCAGAAGAGGGTTTGGGGTGAAGTCTGCATATGGAATGAGATCCAGGTCGCAACGGGTGGTCCAGGACAGCTCAGTGGGGGCAATTCATGCTTTGAAGCAGAGCTGTTGGGCTAACTTGCCGCCTGAGCTTTTGAGGGATGTGCTAATGCGGATAGAGGCCTCTGAAGATACTTGGCCTCCCCGGAAAAATGTGGTTGCTTGTGCTGGTGTTTGTAGGAGCTGGAGAGAAATCATGATAGAAATTGTGAAATCACCAGAAGTTTCCTGCAAGTTGACATTTCCGATATCCTTGAAGCAGGTTTGAAACCGATATCAATTGCTGTTTTCTGATTCAACATTTGTCATGATGTTGTTCTGGTTGAAACCGATATTCTGGTTGCTGTTTTCTTAAATTTGTCATGATGGTATACCTGTATCTGCAATGCGCACGCGCACCTTTACCATCTTCCTGTATATTCTAAAATACTCAACAACCAGAAATAAAAGTTTCCAACCTAATGTGAGCTGTTTTTGTAAGGAAGTGTTGCTCCCACCATACTGTGAGCTGAGATGTGATAGTTTTCCTTTCTTCTTAAAATAAATAGACTGGATTTTAACTCGACTAGGTTTCCCCTTCAATTTGTTTCATGGTGGATAGTGGAAATGGATCGTAAACAATGACATGATTAGTTTGTGCAAATAAATTTGTTGCCTCAAAATCTTTTTGAATTTGGGGAGTCGGGAGGTTTGAGTTGGTTGGTTAGTCTACCCAACCAATGGTGCTTGACCATGAGCCTGCATGTGAGTGGCTTTTTTATTTCAGAATTTAAGGTCTAACTGTGTGTGATATACTTTCTTCCTTTTGGTTACTAATTTCCTGGAAAGAAAAGAACAAAAGAAAGAAAGCATCTTATTTGTTATGGTAGTGGGGGGAAGATTTATGCGTGGAGAATAACCAAAAACCAGACATAGGCTCTCGCTCCATTAGAGCATATTTTTGGATGCTTGTGAATATTTTGGGAATTATTGATCACACAAAGCTGGAGTGCTTATTTTTTTAAAAGTTGGATGATCTAGGAAATTAGGCGATTTACAAATATCGGTGCTTCCATGATGCCGACTATGCAATCAATAGAGACCTTTACATTAATGAATTCTAGCTTAGTGTTGTTCAGATATTTGTGAAAAGTAACGTCTTATAAATGTGAGCCCTCCACTCACTTCTCATGTAGAAAAAAGGGGGAAGAAAAAGAAAGTGTTAGTCCATCATGAAAAATTTATTTCATAGGTGTGAAACATGGTTTTGGGAATGAGTCAGAAGTTCCCATCTTTTCTTGTAAGACTAACAAGGATAACAACACTCAAGAATTTGGAAGGTTGGTATTTTTTTAATGATGAGGATCCCCGGAGACTGTGCAAACGGAATGGCTGTAGCACTTGAGCCAACTCCTTGGGTTCTCTTTTTCTTTTGTGATACTAAGTAAAACTTGTCATCGTGATGACTTATGGATGATTAGTCCATGACTTACTCGTGGAAGTTCTGCTCACTTTACTCTAATCATTTATATGTATTTGGAGTGCTGAATATACAGAATTAGATTAGAAAACAGACTGTCTTAACTAGTTGTAGCGCTAAATATTTTGGACTCTCTACTTATCAAAAAAAAAAAAAAAAAAAATTTTGGACTCTCTTGCTGTCATCCTTGTAAATAGTTGTTAGTTTCCAAATACTGTTAGTTTACATCCCGGATTCTAGAAACTTTGAATTCTGTTGAGTCCTTCATGATGTGTCTGGAAAACCATGCTCTTAAAATTTCCTTGTAAGGTTATAATCTTTGAGGCATGCAGCCTTTTGGCATCCAGCTAATGGTCAAAATCCTTGGTTATCTTTTTGCAGCCTGGCCCAAGGGACTCCCTCTTTCAGTGTTACATCAAACGAAATCATAGCAGCCAAACATATTATCTTTACCTCAGCTTAAATCGAGGTTGAGAATTGAAACTTTTGTTCTTTGCAGACTTTCATTTTTTTTTTTTTTTACTTTACCGAGATTAGTTTGATTAGTAGAGAGTTGGGGTTCCTACTAGAGAAGGAAAGTTCAGCTTTTCTTTGGTTTCCTCTCTGAGTTGTTGACATTGAAGTCTTCTGCATTTTTCTATCTTGTCAGCCTCAAACGATGATGGCAAGTTTCTTCTTGCTGCACGGAAGTGTCGACGCCCTACTTACACAGATTATATTATCTCTTTGAATTCCGATGATGTTTCAAAAGGGAGTAGCACCTTCATTGGAAAGTTGAGGTATGTTGTGCTGGCATGTGACATCATTGGTTCTTGATTTTCTTGTTTGCCCAAGTGTACAATTGCACTTTCTGTGATAATAGATCAAACTTTTTGGGGACCAAATTCACAATCTATGATGCGCAACCTCCACATACTGGAGTGAAAGTCGTCACCAAATGTCGTTCTACCAGGCTAGTTAATTTGAGGCAAGTCTCCCCGAGAGTCCCCGCTGGCAACTATCCCATTGCTCATATTTCATATGAGTTGAATGTCTTGGGCTCCAGGTATGAAAGATGTTTCTAAATTACTCCCTTATCTACACACTGAAAAAAAAAAAAAAAAAAAAAACCCATAGCACTGGAATTATGAAAGCTATAGTCTTTGACTTGTATGCATCGTGTTTAGTTACTACACTATTTTTTCTATGTGAAACTGAAGTTTTCTTGCCCTGGAAACCAGAGGTCCTAGGAGAATGCAGTGTGTCATGGATTCCATTCCCGCCTCTGCTGTTGAGCCAGGAGGTGTGGCTCCCACACAGACTGAATTCCTTGTCAGCAGTCTGGATAATTTTCCATCTCTCCCTTTCTTCAGATCAAAATCAACACGCACAGAGAGTTTCCTATCTGGAAATTTGTCTGGTGAGAGTGAGGGAAGGCTGGTTTTAAGGAACAAAGCTCCTAGGTGGCATGAACAACTCCAATGCTGGTGTCTGAACTTCAATGGACGTGTGACAATTGCTTCAGTTAAGAATTTTCAGCTGGTTGCATCTCCTGAGAATGAAGCTGCTGGGCACGAGCATGAGAATGTCATTCTCCAGTTTGGCAAAGTGGGAAAGGATACATTCACCATGGATTATCAGTATCCAATCTCAGCTTTCCAGGCATTTGCCATATGCCTCAGCAGCTTTGACACTAAGATCGCCTGTGAATGACTCGCAGCAGCAGGTTCAAATTGTCTCATTAGTTGGAGTCCCAGTGGTTAATTGCTATATGAGTAGAAGATAATAATAACAATAAATAATTCCCCCATCTGCTTCTTGCAATGTCTGAATATGGAAAATAATTTAAAAGTAAAAGAAAAAAAAATTGAATTGTGCTTAAAATATTTTATATTGTAATGTGGTGACTTGCTTCTCAGCTAATTGTCTTTGTTGTAGTCAGTTGTCAATCTTATCTGATCAGCTACAATGCCTTTTAAGACTTTAACTTGGGTCTTTTAATATGAACAGCGATCGATCTCGCCAACTCGAACTTATATTTAGGTTGGTATTGACTCCCACACGGAAGCTAAGCTCACATCATGTCCTTCTAGTCTGGATTTTTACTAATCTTCTATTGTTTGATTTGAAATGGCAGTGAAAGTTCCTGAATTTTACCTTGACAGGTGTTGGCAGATGAATAGAAGTTGATTGCAGGAGGGGACATCTGGTGACAAAGTTGTTCACGAGTGAAGTTGCCATCTTGGCTGTTAGGTCCTTTGGCTTTTTCTCTGTACATAAAACTGTCGGTGTTTTGAGCAATACATGCCTATGATGGTGGTTTTCTTTTTTGATTAGTAGCTTATGGTGGCTGCTCTCTTGCTAACATAGTTAGGCTTGGCCATTTTAAGTGCTTGTTGAATTGTATTTTGTGTGAGATATTGGATAGACAACTGAGTTGGGACTACTTCGTGAGTTTCTCAGTGCTGTTTTTGCTCTGGTGGCCTGTGTTTTATTTTTTTGTTATATATGCGGTTTATTGCTACAACTTTTTTAATTTGGAGATGCTTTACCAGTGCGTCTTCTCTCTATGTGGATTTTTTTTTTTTATTTTATAATTCAAAGAGTGTTATTTGAAAGCATTTACACCCCCACACTATCCAGATTGCCTGATTTATTTGTAAAATTCAAATTTTAAAATTTATCTTACAAAAATCAAAATATGTCAAGGGATGGTGTGTAGTGTAAAACTTATACAAAAGTCAGGGCAAGATATTGTGCTTAATTTAATCCTCGACACAACTAATGTTTTGTGTTTCTGATAATTAAGGCCTTGTTTGGATACAGAAAGACTCAACTCATCTCATCATTACAATTTTTCAAATTACAATATAAAATATAATAAATAATTTAACTTTTTTAAATTTCAAAATAATAATAATATTAAAAAATAATATTCTAACAATAATTTATTTGACTTATCTAAAATCATCTCATCTCATCTTATTTTACCATCCAAATAAGTCCTAAAACTTGAGCGCTAAAAGGACATGTTGGCATGCCTGCAGATCCCATTTCCAATCTCATTTGGGTTCACCTTATCCAACGCTGTGCTAAATCTTGCTCAAATGTATGAATTGCAAGAGGGAAGCAATCCTATTCATCCAAACACATGATCTATATGTAGAATTCATCGTATACATGTATCTCTAAACCATCAAGCCATCTATATCAAGTCGTACGTATGGTATGTGCATATCAATCTAAGAGGATGGAGCAAGATGAAATTTAGGATTACCTCTTTGACCATCATACTTAAAACCAATTAGGCAGCAAAAAGCAGTATAATTCGGCCGTCCTAAGTTCAATTGTCCCTTGAATTAACCAGAAGTACACTTCAGGGAAAGTGAGACTTGTTCTGAGGGGTTTGTAGCACTGAAAATCCACCATTATGCTTAAATTATCTTTTGCACAAGTTATGGAGCTACCTAGGTAGAGGTCATGTCATTTGGCTGCCAAAGGAAGTGATCTCTTGCAACGTTGTGCTTATGTATAATATTTACTAGATTTGGCACAACACTACACGATGGACAGGCATTCAACATGGCTTATAAATCCGTAATCAGGATGTGCTCCTGATCACAAAAGTGCAGAAAAAGAAGGATCGAACAAGCTTCTAAAATGAAAACAGATTCCACAGACATGGCTGCCTTAAAAACATCTCCAATTCCCTTTTTAACCTTCCAGGATAATAAAGCATGAAACGCAGCAGAAAACCGAAAACAATAAACCGAGTCAGCATTTTAATAATATATCATGGATACAACCAACCATTATTATATGACTCCAACGAAACAGAGACCATTTCAGTACAGCAAAATGAAACCGATCAGAAAGGTGGAGGCCCCCCGCCGGGAGGGCCATATGGGCCGCGGGGTCCGCCAAAGCAATCTTGCAGCAACCAACAACAGCATAGGCAGTAGAAGCTGCAGTCAAAGTCCCCGGAGATGGGGAAGTAAAAAGGAATGAATAAAATCCAGAATCAGTGCCAGTCGAAGGACAATCCAAAGCAATACTCTAGACTAATGAGGCAGCAATGTTCTATTTCTGGCATACCAACATCAAAGTTACTTGCTAACAAAGAATGTATTGACTTGCATAAAAAAAAATATTCGACACTGAATTGGACTTACCACGAAGAGATCATGCTGCATAAACCATCAGCAAATCCACCAAAGAAGCCACCAGGTCCAGGCCAAAAACCAGGACCTCCAGGCCAGCCACCAGGTCCTCCGGGACCAGGACCCCAACCACCAGGTCCCCCGGGTCCAGGCCCCCAGCCACCAGGTCCTCCGGGACCAGGACCCCAGCCACCAGGTCCTCCAGGTCCTCCTCCTCCAGGTCCTCCTCCTCCTGGACCTCCTCCAGGTCCCCCAGGTCCCATCTCTAGATATCTACAGCACCGACACCCGAGCTGCCCCCTCCTCCACCAGAAAGAGATGCCAAGCAAGAGATGGTAGTCTCGAAATGCACCTGATCTGATCTTAAGCCAAAAACTATCAAAAGGGTCGTGCCTAAGGCCTTATTCCCATAAACTTTAACTAGTTTGTGACATATATATCAAAGAAATCTGTGTAGGAATTGGTGCGGTTTCCTTATCCTCGAAGCATTGAATTACTAAGCAAGATTTTCTTCCATGCTCTGTGTGATAGCTTCCAGTCAATCAGACAACTAACCCCTATTCAAACCTACCATTCTAAGCGATATATCAATACAACTGTACGTATACTTTCAAGCCACCGATATGTACCCGACCATTAGATCATAGTCTTTTCATAGAACCATTAAAGAACAGTTCTTTAAGAATTATTATTATTTTTATGTAAGTAGCTGGATTATTATTACACTCTGAAATATAGATAAATATAATTGGAAGAGCTATTATGCCCCTTGCATTACCAGCCAGGGATATCAGCTCAAGATACGAAATACATAATATTTTATACGAAGGCAATAGAAGTGCGATATTCACTTTCATGGAGTTTCATAGTTCTCAGATAGCCCAGGCCCCGGGAGTCCTGGATGAATGAGATATTGAATTACATAGATATGTCATACTCGCTAAGATCACGCTGTGAGTCAAATGTGAAATAATGCCTTGTTTTAACGTTTGGATCTTAACAGCCATTTGGTTCTTATTTAGAACAAAGCAATTGTATATGTAATGGAACATTGACCAAATAATCATCTTCAAACTAAGGACAAGTACAGAAAACAGAAGTTTGTCTGCGGTCTCAGTTTCAAACGATAAAAACAAAAATCTAGAAATCGATAAAAGTTCCTTGTGCTAAAAAGTTGTTTCCAAGACTTCTTCAACAACAGAACAAAGCATAATTTTTTCAGATAATGCTTGCGAGCCTCAGATTAGCATTTTGGCACATTCTTCATCGCAACAAACAACCCATGTAGGATTTCTACACGGAGCGCAAAATTTGTTGTTGCAGCTTCAGGCCATAATGTTTGTCATCATCAGCAATTACCCCATAACATTTCACACACAAAAAAAGAAAGAAAATAAAAAACAAATCGAGCTATTCCGTAAAAGCACAACAAAAAGACCCAACTGGGATGAGATTCTTGTTTTCTCAATCGCCAAACAGTTTCAGATGACAGTAAGATTTGATTTCCGGCTATTCGCAGTGAATTTCTTTGCGGAGGAGGAGGTATGAGGTCTCGTCCGGTTAGGGTTTGGTTTACCGATAAATCATATTTATTGTCACAAGTATTTGCAATCGTACCCTTTTAATTTCATGTATTTCTATTTCATGTAAATTAATTCATTCCCTTCAATTACTCAAATTATCCGGTTTCTTACTTGTAATCTGGCTCCCCATATATTCATACCCCTAAACGGTATTTAGTAAAGCAGTAAAACTATAGAGCCTTTTTTTTTTTTTTTTTTTTTTTTTTTTTTTTTTTTTTTTTTTTTTTTTTAATAAAAAACAAAACGTGCGTTTTGATTCTGGGTTGATTTTCTCTTCCCCATTCAAATTTTAGAGCCCCATTCAAATTTGTCCCATGAAATACCTTCTCCCTTGCCCGCATCGTGTCACCTTTCCTCTGCCCAGCGCTACCCCACGAAGCTCATCCATCTACCCAGCGCTGCCCCTCCCCATGAGCTCATTTAACGCAAATCAGCGACACTGCTCCGATGGAGCTCTCTTTCACCGCCGCCCCTTGGAAGGCATCATAGGTAACATTTTAAGGACCAATCTAGTTTCTTCTTGTGTACTGAGAGAGGTGAGTTTTGGGTTGTTGTGAGATGGGTATTGCAGCTTAGGGCATGGAGAAAAAACAATGTTTTTTGCTCTCGACTTGAATCATAAAGTGAATTCCTTTCCTCTTGTTCTTTATAGTCCTATCCTAACATGTCCTATGTGCATTGTCTTTTGCAGTTGGTCTTTGTACCAATCTTATCGAAATACATCAGAATGTATCTTAAGTTTTTGTCCGCACCTCCTAAAATAGATGCTCACATTGCTCAGACAGTGATCAATGTATGTATGATCTATCAGAGTTGCTTTTACAAGACTGTTCAAATGGTTTACATTCATTGAATGCGCATGAGCATGACATACTCCAGCTTATAAATGAGCTTTATGTGATTTCCACAAATAGGGTTGGACAAAGGGCTCCAATGCCTGAATCAACTAAAAAAGGCACTCCATGTTGTCCATATAAGTCAACAGACATTGCAAGGTCTGGTGCGTGTGCTTGTTTGTTTGATTGATTGTTGTACATCCAATCTAAAGAATGTTGTGCTTCAATTAGACAACTAGAATGAACCCTTCCGTCCGTTTGAGATTGGAATTTACACTTTCTATAATACCCCAGATTGTGTGATGATGTAGGAAAGCGTTGAATGTGTTCTCACATTACGTGGGAGAGAAAATTTATGCCCTTTATAATTGATGATTCCAAGGAGCTTCAATTGTAATATTGACTAATCCTTTTGAACTATGGGCTTAGATGTGGCTTCGGCCTTGCTTGGGTCATTACACTTTCTATATAAATGTTCCCGGCATGTCAATTGATTCTTATTGAATGTGTGTTTAAGCATGCTGGAACTATATATGTTATCATGATTGGTCAGAATTACTTGTACAATTAATATATTTTATTTTTTTATGGCAATAACCTTCATTTTCACAAAGATGGGGAAAGAGTTATAAATGCACAGAAATATGCATATTTTTTCTGGATTATGAGAACCTGAATGTTGTGTTTTTTAGTCCTCCAATATGGAATTTAGAGTAGCATGGACAAAGCCTATGGTTGTTTTGCGTGAGCCTGAAAATCAGGATCACCATTATGTGCAAAACAGTTATACTGCATTTATTGAGAAAATGTTGAATTCTTTAGAGGACATCCCATTTAACTACTCTTGCTCAATGTATTTAATATCAATGGGAATCTCAAATGTTATTATCTTTATTTGGTTGTGTTAATATTGTGAGTAATTGTTCCTATGCTCTAGCTTGATTAAAATCTTTGACTTTAGTTATTCATGATAAGATTGTTGGATTTATTTGCAATATTTTGTTTGGATGGTTGAGAGCGAGTTTTTAACTCAAAATCTTGTGAAGTGTACTTAAAACAACATTATAAGGTTTGAAGATCCTCTCCATTTCATTATTAGCTTGCCTTACTTTATTAATAAGCAAACTGATCGGTTAGAATGGAAAGACTTTTCCAAAATGGAAATAGGATTCGAAGGATAAAAAATAAAAAAAGGAAAAAGAAGAGGAAGAAGCAAAAAAGAAGATCAACTTAGCAAGCTTATCAGATGCTTTGACTGTTTACAAAGTTCATCATACTTCTGAGAATCGACCAAGCTTTTGTTTTTAATTTTTTCCTTTTTCTTTTTTCCTTCAATACCTTTTACAGAAGGGACCACTTAGTACTTTTGCAGCTATATATATTAGTATGGTAGTGTATGTATTTTAGGAATTCAAATGATTCTGTCATATCCTTTTCTTTTTAGGTGACTGAATGATTTTGTACGTTATATTGTTCTTATTAGATTCCCGATCCATAGTATTAATATAATTTATGATATGTTTCTTTTGCTTCTTGTACAACTTTAATTTGTTGAAACAACATATATATCTCAGTAATCTTAATTTGTAAAGCCTGATCTCATCATGATCACTAGTTAACTGATCTAATTTTATACAGAGAGCTAGCTAGCTATGCACTACTATCAATTATGATGATCATAAATGCACTGTTCCATTCATGCTCTTTTCATTTTTTTTACTTTTCAGATTTTATATTAACTTTTAGAGTTTAATGTTCATTTTTCTTCTTTTGCCATAATGTGCTTGCCTTTAAAGTCTCGGAAAACATTCTCAATTTTAGTGTAATGGGGGAAGAAGAAGATGGAATGGCACCCAGGCCTTCGATGTCGACTTCACAATCATTAATGACGCCTCAAAATACATATAGAAATCCAAACGTTTACCATGTGAGTAGGCAGGTTGATGTCTTTTATTTTTTAATAAAGTGTGTTTGATGTGCTCATGAATTTAACTAATTGCATAATTACAGCATCCTTTTGATGTAAATATGCCCTACTCTCCACCGAGTAATCCGGAAAACTTTAGACGAGTTGAAGAGTCATTCCAGGCATGACATCTCCTAATTTTTTAACCAATATCCTATAATTAACATGTTAATTTGTTTAAAGTCATTCTAATTTTTCCTAACAACGCCCCTGGTTGATGAATCTGCTTATATATGCCCTACACACGTCATTTAAGTCATTCCATTTTTTCTAACAACATACCGATTTGAGCAGATGCCACCTTATATGAAGTATCCTCCGTTGAGTAATCCAGAGGACCTTAAGCAAGAATTTTCTGAATTTGCAGAATTTGAAGAAAATGTTGGAAGTACATTTTCTGATGCTGCTGATGGTATTACACTATTGTCTGCTTTCACTTTAATGACACTAATATTGAATTGATGTTAATCCATCCCTATGTTTCCATGTTTTGAAATGTTATTCGACATAGATAAAGATTTAGAGGGTACCACTTTTTTCCTGGATGATGAGGTACTAGATGAAGCACCAAGATCCGGTATGGAATTTGAGAGTGAAAAAGAGCTTACGGCCTACTATAAGCAATATGCCAAGCAAAAGGGATTTGGTGTAAGGACACAGAGGACTAAGAGAGATGATGATGAGAGGCATGTGTATCTGACTATTGGTTGTGCCCGTGGCGAAAAATACCAACCTATGCACAATAATATCTCGAAACCACGGCCAACAACTAAATGTGATTATAAGGCGAAGGTAAATGCTACGTTGAACAAGAATGACAAATGGGTTATCACAACTGTTGAAAATGTGCACAACCACATTACTGTGAGCCCCAAGAAGACAAGACTCTTACGATCTCACAAGTGTCTAGATGAATATAGTCAAAGGATTCTCGACCTGAATGATAGAGCCGGTATTCAAATGAATAAGAATTATTATTCTCTTGTCGTTGACGTGGAGGGTTTTGAGAATATAGATTTTCAAGAGAAAGATTGTCAGAATTTCGTTGACAAGGCTAGACATTTAAAGTTGGGTAAAGGAGGTGGCGAAGCACTTGATGAGTATTTCCAAAGAATGAGAGATCAGAATGATGGCTTTGTTTCTTCCATGGACGGGGATGATGAGGGAAGGTTACGGAATGTGTTTTGGGCTAATGCACGGAGTCGAGTAGCCTATGAGTATTTCGGAGATGTTGTAACCTTCGATACAACGTACCTAACAAACTGGTACGAGATGCCTTTTGCTCCATTTGTTGGTGCTAACCATCATGGGTAGTCCATACTACTAGGGGCGAGGTTGCTGTCAAGTAAGGACACACATACCTTTGTTTGGTTGTTTCGAATGTGGTTTTCTTACATGAATGGTTGAGCGTCCAAAGCCATCATAACTGACTAAGACCGGACAATGAAGAACGCAATTGTGATTGTATTTCCGGAAACCCACCATAGATATTGTCTATGACATATAATACACAAACTTCTAGAGAAGTTAGGATCTCACTCTCAATTCAGCACAAGGTTAAAGACCTCCATTCAGGCTGTATTGTATGATTCACAAACGTGCACGGAATTTGAGGAGAGGTGGGGTCAACTTCTTGATAAGTATGATCTCAGAGGCAATAATTGGCTCCAGTCCTTATACGAGAAAATGACTTTTTGGGTTCCGGTTTACTTGAAAGATGTATTTTGGGCCGGTATAAGCATGACACAACAATCAAAAAGCATTAATACTTTTTTCGACGGGTATGTCCGTTCCGGTACGACCTTGAAGGAATTCGTCAACCAATTCGATAATGCCCTAAGGAAGAAGGTGGAGGTAGAGACAATGGCTGATTTCAACTCCAGCAACCAAATGATCCCCTGCGTTTCCCCTTTCAACTTTGAGAAGCAGTTTCAGAAGGTATACATAAATGCAAAGTTTAAAGAGTTTAAAAAAGAGTTGATGGGCCTAATATGTTGTAATTGCATATTGGTAAGCAAGCATGGGTGCATTTCAACCTTCAATATCTTGGATGAAATATCTATTGAGGACTGCACCAAAACGGTCTACTACACACTTTACTATAACGAAGAGGAGTGTGAGTTAAAATGCACGTGTGCATTGTTTGAGATGAGGGGAATTCTATGTAGGCATGCACTTAGAGTTTTTTAGTTGTAGAGGATTAATGTGGTGCCAGATAGATATGTCTTGGATCACTAGAGGAAGGACGAGAAGAGGAGATACACATTGATCAAAAGTAGTTATGATGACTTGCAGGCCAGTGGAGACGCACAGAGGTATGAGATGGTGGTTAAAAGATGCGTGAAATTAGCAACTAAAATATCCCCAAGTGATGAGCGTGTCAATGCATTCATGTGCCATGTCGATGAGTTTGATTCAAAATGTGATGATGTAACATTTGGGTTGAAATTCGAATCAACGAAGGTCGGACCGAGCGTAGTCGTGGATAAGGGTAAGAAGATATTAAGCTCCCATGTGGTCCGAAGGAAAGGGAGATCCCCAAGTAAGAGAAAGCTTCCGCCCATGGAGAAGATGGCAAGAAAGAGAAAGGTAGTGCAATTGTCGAAATTTCAGTTAATAGTTAGTATTCTAATTCTAATATATGTCTATTTTTTGTTTTGAAACTTAGACTTACAGGAAAATATTGGATGATGAAACACAATTGGGTGACACCCTGGGATCTCAACACTACCAATTTGATAATGGGGTTGGTGTCAAATTGGTGGTGTTGGAACACAAAACAACATTGTCACACAATCGATGCCATCAGGAAATGAGGAGGTCTTCAGCTATTGGTTAACTATGTCTTTTCAATATTTTTTTCGATTAAAGATTGCATGCATAATTGAAAAGGTATAATTATAGTTGTTTTATTTCAGATGTGTGACCATATTGATGCACACTTGTAACTCCATGGTGATGTTGTTTACATTTTTGTGCCTGTTGGAGAGGGTATGGTGTAGTTTGTGGAGATGATGTGTTTCATTTTTTTTCCTCTTGGAGAGGGTATGGTATAGTTTGTGGAGATAATGTGTTTCATTTTTGTTCCTCTTGGAGAAGGTAGGGTATAGTTTGTGAATATGCAAATGTTTAATTTTTGTACCTCTTTGAGAGGGTATGTAGTAGTTTGTGAATATGCTTCCGGTTTAATTTTTATACCTCTTCGAGAGGGTATATCGTAGTTTGTGAATATGAATTTCCGTACCTCTTAGTGTAGTTTTGGTGTAGTTTGTGAATGTGTTGAAAGTATAATTTTTGTGGAGATGCTATTCTTAATTTTTGTACCTCTTGGAAATGGTGTTTTGGTAGCATGAGCCAACTAGTCTACATGCAGAGGGTTTTTGGTAGCATGATTGTGTACGTTGGTTAACTGTGTCTTTGATGACGGGCTACATGCAGAGGTTTGGTTTCTTTCCATTCTCATTTAAAAATTTACTGTATTAATATTTGAGTTAAGAAGGGTAAAAAAAACTGGGCATCGATCCCATTTGTTGTGGCAATAACTAGGAAAGTTGTGATAGACCTAATAAATTGTCTTCCTTGAACTAACTTATTGATGCTGCAGATATCGCTTCAAAATCTTACTAAAGTTGTGACTTTTGGAAGTTCTCAATCCAATTCCAAGGAAAGGTAAATCCTTGTTTTCTCAGCTAGCTTTCCCTCAACATGAATTGGCTAGCCAATGAGTAATCTGAATGCCCAATTGTAAGACAACTCCTCTGCATTTTCTTAGTAATCAATCAAATGGAGCGTAATATGTGTTTTATTTCTATCTGGGTTCAGTTACCTGTAGTCTATAGATCTTGTTGTGGATGATAGTGTAACAAATCTTAGAACTTTGTTTAACTTTTGGCTTTGAACAATATATAGACATGAGGCAATTCGTTCATTTTACTTGTGTTCGGACAAAGTAATGGAACATGAGATTTTTTTTGTGAATGTGGGATTATTCCCTTTTTTGTGAAAGGATCCAAACATTGCTGATTGTGAAATGAGCGATTGCATTGTATATCATACACTACTCATTGCTTTTCTGCTAATTTTTTATGGCCTATGAGACCATTTAGTGGTTAATTGTTATTTTCAAGAGACTATGATTGTACCACCAGAAGTTTTCTCATTTTAGTAGGAACTCGAGAAAGTTAAGGTAATTTCAGATTTTTCGATCGATAATGATCATAAATGCATGAGGCTATTATCGATTTTATCATTTGCGGAGTGTACATGTGTGACTTGCATTTTATTTTCTTTTGGAATATTTTTTTGGTAGTGCAATGCTACTCTTCATTGTATATTTTATTAACATGTTAATTTGATATTAAAGTTAACTCTGTTGGATTTCTCTGCATATGCACTTTTACGACAAATGAAGTGGGACACTTAGTACATCTTTCTTAGTTGGATATGTCAAAACTTGGGTCCCAATCTTCTGCAATAACCCACATGAAAGAATAG
Organism: Juglans mandshurica; assembly: GCA_022457165.1. Taxonomy (NCBI): domain Eukaryota; kingdom Viridiplantae; phylum Streptophyta; class Magnoliopsida; order Fagales; family Juglandaceae; genus Juglans; species Juglans mandshurica. The sequence goes on from CM039623.1 coordinate 24,207,613, forward strand.
GTTTTGAAGAAAAAGAAAAAAAATCCAAGATTATGATGAATGATTACGGGTAACTTGCCGCTAGGGGATGTGTAGAATTGGAGAGCAGAAGAGGAAGAAGAGATGATGATAGAAGAGTTACAGAGAGAAGGCATCCATAGGCATTGGGACAGTGGTTATTGAATTGCTACATATTTAGTTCTTGTATAGTGTTATTACAGTGGTAGCATTTTAATTTGCTATATATTTAGTTCTTGTATATTGTTATTACACTGTTATTACAAAATGTTATATTATGATTACATGCTTGAAAGAGTTATTACAGTGTTATTAAAGTGCTATTACATTGTATATTTCACTTCAAAGAATTATTTGACAACAATTTTTCCTTGAAAGAGTAGTCCTCTTTCTTTGCTTTTATGTTCTCTTTCATTTCTCATACTTTGAAAATAGAAAGTAATTAATAGAACTGAAAATAAAGTAAGCATCAAGAATAATTACAGTGCTAGTTTGTTGTTAATATAACTGTTGTTAGTGTAGTGTAAGCATCGAAACTGCCACTTGAATTGCTTGATGATTGACTCAAGCCAGACGTGTTTTCCAAACTCAAGCTATCATAACATGCACTTATGAGAAGAGAGCTTCATCATTTATGGTGATTGATGCAATAGATTTTAAATAATTTTGTTAAATAATTACTAAAATAAAAAGCTAAATCATAGAAAAAAAAAACAATTCATTCAGAGTTTAACGAAACTATGACATCTGAATATATATAGAATATGCATCTCAAAAAACAAAGAAACAAATGAGAAATCTATCTATACTTGTGTTGCGCAAACTATAGATTATATGATCAAAATCGATCAAAATAACAACATAAGATTTCGCTAAGTTTACAAAGTCAATTGAAGTGCAAAAACTGTTTTCATTACATAGGTTGCTTCCTCAAAATACAATTTATAGACATGGTTTTCATCAAACCATGTGCACAAGCTGTTTCCATTCAAACTCATCTAATCCATATAACGTGCTTTTTACATGGAATTTATCTAAACCAAGCAAACACCATTACAAAGGTGGCAACTCAGTACAAACACAATAATTTTCGCTTTTCATTTTTCAGATTCATCGCTATCTTTCTCACTTTATCTTCCATTTTCCGAACATCATACTCGCCCTGTAATATATCATCCCACGTCTTCCAAGCCTTATTCTCTCTTAAGAAAAAAGTTATCATCTAGCAATGAAGTATATCCGCCCATACGAAGATTTTACACCTCACATCTCCCTGCACACAGTATAAACTCTCAGTTAACATGATAAAGTACACCCCGCAAGTAGCAAATCGATATGCAAATATAACAAATATAAAGTCATTTTACTGTATTATACTTTGGGCAGACAAAAAATCTCCTTTGAGGATTTTTCTTAGTGTAGGACGTCTTTAGTGGTGTTTTCAAACCACACCACCAAGTTGGTGATTCCATCACAAAATCATTAACTAAAGATGATGATTGGGATAATGACATGCGTGATTCTAAACACAAGAGTATAGACTAAGAGAGTGAGATCAGTGTGTATAGAATGCTAAGATAAGAAATAAAATAAGAGAGAGTAAACATCAAAATTAGCATCTATTTCACCCCACACACACACACACACACACACATATATATATATATATATATATATATATATATATATTATATATATATATAATTCAATGCAGGCTATTCTACTGTCGTTTCTAACTGGTATTGTCATATTCCATTCACACATCATCAATGTACTATCATTTATTCTCTTAGGTTTTTACTTCCTTTTTCAAACATAAATATTAAAGCATGAGGCATCAAGATAAGATTGCTTGAGATAAAAGTGCAGGATCACAAAGGAGATTGTATCAAACATAAAGCTTCTCTTACCTGGAATACCAACCCACTTACAATGACCTAAAAGTGTAGGGAGGAAACGCATTGGCTAAAGAAACTATAATCAAATAAATAAATAAATTCATTGATGTAAAGAAATCCCAAGTATGCAACAACTTGAGAGTAAGGAACACATAGAAATATGCTCCGCAAATGCTACAGCTTGTAAAGAGAAGCAAAAGTCTCTTGAAAACAGTCCCGACGGTTTGTTTTCACGAAAAATCAGGATTATGTAGTGGATGAATATTTCCAGTTTCTTGAATAAGGGAGCAAAAAGAAAACCAACCATCAATCCATCTAAGAAACTAATTAGGTACTAGTTAAGCCAAACATATGACTAGTTAAGAAAATGTTTGATAAGTATTGACATCCATTTGCAAAAAAGAAAAAAAAAAGAAAAAAAAAGAAGAAGTCAATGTTTCATGAGGAAGATGCAAAACCCAAAAATATTGACATCCATTCAAAACATATATATGTATGGTGCATGACTCATCTATGCACAGCTTGCAAAAACAATCAGCCCATAAATCATGACAGTTAGACAATCACATAAATGAACTATGAAATAATAATGTATAGTCTCCTATATCGATATTGCAAGTTAAGGCAAAAGTGTATGAGTTAATTGATGAGGTGAACATATGCTCGAAGGTGAATATAGTTAATGCAGTTTTTTCAAATGAGGAAGCTGAGATTGTAAGATCAATCTCCATTAGTCAAGGGGGCATAGCGGATAAACTTGTTTGGGGCTAAACTAAGAATGAGAAGTACTCGAAAAGAATTGTTTACCATATGGTCCAGCAAAGGATGTTCCAAATAGGTGGTGAACCTTTTGCTCTAAAGAATAAAGATGAGATGTGGACAAGGATTTGGGGACTAAATGTGCCAGCTGCTGCAAAGCTTTTTATGTGGAGAGGAGTTAGTGACTTATTGCCTACAAGGAAAAATTTATGAAAGAAAAAGATTGTAGAAGATCCACTGTGTCCAATCTGGAAAATGAATGAGGAAACTATATCTCATGTGATGTGGTTTTGCCCTGCTACTGTTGATGTATGGGGGGATACACTAAGTCCTATCAATAAGTGGCCTACTGGTGATTGTGACTTTGTATAGATGTGGTTGGACTTGTGCAGGTGCATAGATAAAAAAAATTATAGAAAGGGTGGTTGTAATAATGAGGGGTTTATGGTACAGAAGAAACAAATTTGTTTTTGAGCAGAAGTTTTGGGGGCTAGTTTAGGTTGTACAAACAGCTGTCACGGGGCTCGAAGGTTTTTATTCTGCAACTGAAAAGAGAGCTGGTATGAATAAGGGGAGGGTGGGGGAAGAGAAGGATGCCATTGGAGGTGCCCTACTGGTGTTACTTTTAAAGTCAACTTTGATGGGGCTCTGGATGAGGGTCTCTCAAAGATGGGAATGGGTGTGGTGATTAGAGATAGGCAGGGAGAGGTGGTAGCTGCAATGAGTGCTTCAAGAAGGGACGTCCAAAACCCTTTTTTAGCAGAGGGTATGGCTCTCTGGAGAGCCTTGGTTTTATGTATGGAGACTAGCATAGTGGATGTGATGTCAGATGAGGAGATGGACTCATGGGGTGGGCAGATTGTTGAAGACATTAAGCAGCTAAGATATTAACACAGGAACTAGAAGGTGGTGTTTAGCCATAGGGAAAGCAATGAAGTGGCTCACAATTTGGCAAAAATTGCTCTCTTTAATGATGAGGAGCAGGTCTGGATGGAAGCAGTACCAATTTCTATACAAAAAATAATAATGTACAGTCTGAGGAAATTGATGATAAGCCCAGTCACTAAACTAGTTTAGTAAAGTATGTTTCATGTTATTTAATACAACACATTAAATTGCTTACTTATTGGAAAACTAGGAGATACGGTTACCCATGACATCCAAGTTACCATACTCACATCTAACTCAACTTAATCGCAAAAGCTGACTTATTTAACATACCAAGGGAAAAAAAAAACACAATTTTATCAGGTACTTTCTTTCAAGTGCTTTAGAGTGATTACTCAATTTGAGTAAAAATAATTATAATCTCAGGCAGACTTCAACAAAGCCTGGATTTATTTATATAAATTGAGTTCTCTAGTAATCTATACTCAACACCTATATGTATTCAATATATACAAATTCGTAGGTAAAATTCAACAATCCTAACTCATCAAAGTACAAACCTGAACAACTTCAAAGTATAATTATATATAAAATCATATCCAAATGAGAATAAAAAAGACATTAAACATGAAAATGTATGCCTAAACCCTAGAATCGCATAGAAAAAAGAGATGGAGTAAACCTTACAAATTCATAGAATTTGTCACAAACCTTAGAATTTCATATAATCCTTTTTAAAAAAGAGTATTTTAATAAATACCTTAGGGGAAGCACGAAGTCGAAGAGAAGAACTGACAGAGGGGAAGAAGGTCGACGGCGAGGGGGCAACTTTGTAGAGGATGGAGACTGGGGGTGGGGGAGAGGATGCGTGACGTGGGGTGGGGGTGGGGGGAGAGTGCAGACATAACGCAAGGTGGGGATGGGGAGAGGAGCTTTGCTGGGCATTTCAAATGGGTGAAATCTGAGAGAGGGAGAGAGGGAACGTGCGTTTTGTTGTAGGGAGAAATTGGTCATTTTGCTAGGCCACGTAGGGTGTGATCTGGCTGCTACCAAATAGTGGCTACTCATCATCCCACACTATACACTATACACTTTACATATTTTTAAATTATTTTTTATTATTTTTATTTTATTTTACTCTTGTTAAACTAATTGAGTTGTTCTACTTATCATCCATACACCACATACTTGTTATAGGAAACTTGAAAAAAGAAAAGAAAAAAGGTGTGGTGTGTGAGGATGATAAGTAGAATTATTCTTTAGTAAAAATAAAGAAAAATCTTATTCATCATCCCCACACACCAAGTTTTTTTTTTTCTCTTACCAAATGTGTAGTATATAGATGATGAATAGAAAAATTCAATTAGTTTAATAAGAATCAAACAAATAAAAAGAAATAAAAGAAATATGGTGTGTGGTGTGTGAGAATGATAAGTAGCAAAACTTATAAATAAGGAAAATGCTATGTGCCCCTCTCGGATGTCCCGTTCCCACTTCCTGTTTGACGTGGAATCCCACGTTGTAAGCATTTAAAAATTAAAGAATAAAGCATTCACCTTCAGCAAGAGAAACCCATCCCAACTTGCCACCTCCATCTCCATTTCGTAAAGCCTTCAACAAGAGAAACCCATCCCGTGAAGCCGCCTCCTTCTCCATTTCGCCTTCAACCTTCTTCCTCTTCAAGTAAATTAAATCCATCACCAAGAGAAACCCATCTCACCAAGAGAAACCCATCCAGAAACCAGTTTGTCTTCAAGCCAAAGAAGATTAGGGATTACGTGCATACAAAAACTGGTTTGGCAACCTTATCGTGTACATGCTCGGCTGTACCCTTCCTATTTATTATTGGTTCAATCAGTTTTGTTTGTGTGCGCATTTTAAGCCTGGAAATTTGTGATTTATACAAAAATGTCCCAGTACTTAAGGCAAGTACTTTTCGTTTGTGTGGGCCTTTGTTGGATTGGATAAAGACTTGGGAGATGATGTCAAGGATCAAGTACTTGGAAACAATGTTATTCCTACATAATTTTCAGAAGGCTGTTCAGTAGTTTTTTACAATTACACCATTGCCCAGACACAGCCTCTCCCTCTCCATCGTAAAGCAACCCATACCTCCCTTGGCAAAGTGTCACGACATCCCCTCAAACTAGCACACGCCCAAGCCCCACATTCAACCGTGCTTGCAACAAGCTGAATACCTCTGTTTTAGCCCAACAAAAACAGAGCACAACTCATTCTCCCAAACGACAACACACTCACTTGCACCACCACTGCCCACTTTCGTCTTCCTTTTTTTTCTTCCCTTTTTGCTTCCTTTTTTTTTTCTTTCCCATTTCGTCTTCCCCCTCAATCACGTCGCCTGCCGCAGCACCATTTTTTACCATGTCACCGACTCAAGAAGTCTAGCAAAAACTAGTCTTCACGTAGCTTTCTCTCTCTTCAGGTTGTGTTTCTTTCGAGGACCTAAAAGTGAGATTGGCCATGCTTTTGGCAAGAATCCTAGAAAAGCATGATGTGTTGAATTCTGAGGCTTGGGCTTCACCTTGAAAACTTGAGAGTGCCTTGCGCCATGAGTCTGGCTAACCAGAGTCTAGTGGATTGGAGGGGGGAGACAAAATGGGTAGGAAAAAAAAAAAAAGAAAAAAAGAGAGAAGGAAATGGGTTGGAGGGGGAAGATGAAATGGACTCTGAGGGGAAAAGACGAAATGAAGGGGAAGGAAACACGAAATGTTTTCTGGAGGGAGAAGACGAAACGGTAAGTGAGGAAAAAAAAAAGTGCATGCAACCGTGGGATGCCACGTCAAGCGGGAAGCAAAGCGGTGACTGTAGCATTACCCAAAAATTAAAAGGGATAATGATACCTTTATAAATATTTTACAGCTTATTTTAAATTAACCAATGTAATTGTTACATTTCATTAAAAAGTATTTTTAATTTTACATAATTACCATTATTTTTAAATAGAGTTCTAAAATAGTTGTAGACTAATTGTAGATTTATCATTTTCCAAAATAATAATAAAAAAAAGAGATACCGCATCACCACCATATATTCTCTCCCGGGGGGTTTTCCAAAATCCCATAATAGCACATGATCTGAAGATAAATACGCGATCTAAATAAAGATTTTATAAAAGTAAATTTATAAGTTGATTTGTCTTGACGTGATACATAATATTGTAAAATATTTATTATTAAATGTGTTATATGACACCAAATTATTGTGTAAGTTTGTATCTATAAGATCTCAATGTAGATGTAACACTTCTCATATTCAAATAAGAAATTGAAAAAGAAAGCCTATAATTTATCAGCTAAGATTATAAAAACCTTTCATATTTATTTATCCAATTAGACGGTCTAATTCAAATAATAAAAAATGTATGTACCAAATATTATTTGAAAAAGAATAATAATATACATGCAACGTTGTTCATAAAAGTCATTCAACATTAAATACTATAAGCTTATCCTACCATATTTATCTCACCGAATTTAGAACATTGTCTTCTCATTTGCCAGCTAAAATTACCCTACGACGTGGTGCGAAGCAAGGACATGTGTCTGAGCAGTTTTGGGCTTGCACTTCGTAATAAACAAATATTGGGCATAAAATCGACTGGTTCTGTATTATCTGTATGTGGTCATGAGGCCCAATCTATGATGCACAGACTAAAACGGCCCAACTTCTTCAAATATCCAATTAATATGGTAGAAAATATTGATGAGATGAGATGAGACGAGATAAGGGAAGAAAATCTTGTTTATTGACATAGATCAAATAAGATGAGATGATATAAAAGTTGAAAGTTAAATAAAATATTGTTAGAATATAATTTTTTAATATTATTTTTATTTTAAGATTTGAAATAGTTGAATTGTTTATTGAAAAACTCTTCTCATCAGCTATTATTTATCACCCCACACCCCTAATCTTATGAAAAACACCCTCACACTTTATGAAAAACATCTCTACGTACACCTTATGAAAAAATTATACGTGTGGAGTGTGAGAGTAAATAATAGTTGATGCATAACATTTCTTTTGTTTATTTTATTTTGTGTAAAAAATAAAAAAAAATGTATAATTAAATGATGTGAGATGATTTATGAAAATAAACCAAAAGTAACGCCTACTTAAATGGGGGAGAAGTAACCCCAAATGACTAGTTCGAGCAAGATGCGTGTGATCTTTTTGGGGGTGCTCTTGTTTTTTGTCTGTACAACGTGTCTACAGTACAGCTACTCCCACCCAAAAAAGTGTTATGGATAAACTATACAGCTTTTCAACACTCTTTCATAATCACAGTCCAATATCAACACCATAATGTGATCCAAAACAGGATTTTTTTTTTCTGAATTTGAGAGTAGATTAATCCAAGTTTTTACCGGGACGAGAGGATATCAACCATGTCTATCTCTACTTTTATCTCTTTTAAATTTAAATATTTCAAATTTACAAGAAAAAAATATCCAAAAAAAGGAGAAAAAAATGCCCTTTGTTTTACACACTCCACGCGTTAATTTGTGGCAACTGCGAGCTCTTTCATGCAAACATCATATAAACAGCCCAGGGCATGCATTCTCTTCATGAAAGCATGCCGTTGTCTACCGGCCACGCACATAAAAAGCGAATGCTAACTTTTTCTTTGTCCAGTAATTGGCGTGTGTGGAAAGCAGGGTCCGAAAACTCTAAATTGGACAGAAAAATGAGACGAGAAAGAAATAATGTGAGCAGAGTTTGGTTAAGTTCCAAAAGGCATTGTGATCATGGGGGCATTGAACTGACCGCGCGCCGCCCCTTGGCCAGAGTTATGGAACTCCAAGTGCGAAGAAAACATAACACGAGTCAGAAACCTTAGCCTGAAACACGTATCTCCTCACTAGCTAGAACCCACTCAGAGGAAAGAAATTATATGTTCAAAGGAGAAGAAAAATAACAAAAACTACTACTACCAACGTGCATGTTAACTCCTCTTTAAGATATCGAAGGAATATATATGGGTACTAAATAACCAAGGATATAACATGGATACAGCCTCTTGTGCATGGCCATGGCACTTAGTTAAAGAGATTGACCCTTTGACGACGAGTGGTCCACCTGTAAGGGGACCATCAATGGCCAAAAAACATTAATATATAGCTTAATCAATGAGTTACAACCATTGGATCCATCAAGGGATTTCACCATCAGGACCACTGTGCTTAAGTGTAGGAAAAAGTTTAGCAGGGACCATGACAAAAAAACGTACTAGAAACCTACACAAGTATTTGAATCATTTGATAACCCAAAGCTATATCCTTCTGGACTGAGAGAGTTTCCTAACTAGTGGTCTAGTACACTTACATTCATACATAGCAGTTTAGGCTATGTTTGAATGTCGTAATGAGTTGAGTTGTGAATAATAATAAGTTTATTGGTCACATTGAGATGAATTTAATTTTGTTAGGTTGAAAAGAGTGTAACTTTTTATGTTAAAATGTATGAAATATGTTGAGATGAATTTAATTTTTTTCATAAAAAGTTAAAAAAATAATAGATTTCATTAATAATTAGTGAAAGCCTTTCTCGTCATGTTATGGTAAGTTTCAAAATAGTTGTGCGGGTGGGTATAGAATATATATATATATATATATATATATATATATAATTTTATGTCTGTAGTGGCAAAACAACCTTCAAGAATGTATATAATTTCCAACAAATTCTGACTCCTTAATAGTATAATATAATTGATTAAGTCAGACTCAAGCGTGCAGAATCTAAAATTGTCATCTAGTGTACCAACAGTTGGCAAAAAAGGGTTTCAGAATGAGAGAGACAGTTTTTAGAACATCGCTACTTTTGTTTGTCAAAAATCAACAACTACTGTACGTGACTATATATATATATATATATATATATAGGAGATCAGGCAGATGCACGGTTTTGATCTTTCTTATTTCCAGTGATTGGAAGACTCCACAAACAATGCTAAAATTTATGACTATCTACTTGATTGGCTAAATCTGATGCGAAACAAGCTGCTCTTTTTGAAGCTTTACTTTTCTCTCTTTCTTTTTCTCCATATTATATATATATATATCCAAAATGAATTAAGGTTGCGTTTAAATGTTGAACTGAATATAATTGAGTTAAATTCTTTATTAATAGTAGTGAGTTGAGTAGTGAAGAGAATTATATAGGGCTATCTAAACTGAGTTTAAAATGTGTTTCGATGTTAAGACGAGTTTAATACTTTTTATGAGAAGTTAAAAAAAGTTGTAGATCCCACATATAAAGATGTGTTAAGTTGAAAAAGATTGTGAGTCTCACGTGTAAAGAGGTTTTGAGTTGAGATGAATTTAGTAATTTGAAAGTTGAGTATTTAAATATTAGACTTAGTTTAAAATTAGACTGAGTTCAACTGAGTTTTACAACTAAATACAGCCTAAGATTATCCATATTATAATATTACAGTGCATGGCATTCCATAAAGCCAAGTATAATGCATGCAGGGAGCTAGTTAAGGACAGTACTCTCGATACATTTCATTTTGGTATTAACTCAGCTAGCTAGCACACTTGTTAGCTTTCTGTTGGACGTTGGCGTCTCTATTTGTATGTGAGGATTTCTTGCTCAAGCTTCTCTATCTAGGAAGGAACTTTTCGCTACTACTACATACGATACACTGTTGAAAGGCTTGAACTGGCCTCCCAACAGAGTACCGATAATCCAAACATTTTGAAATTGCAATCCAAAGAGATATATGTCCTAATTGCCAATAGTTAAGAGATTTGGTGCTATAATCCGAATTTTACAAAAGTAAACTTAGAAATTGATGATGAGAGTGCTTCATATGATATATTATATATCTTTTATAATAAAAATAATTTTATTATCTAATGTAATATATCGAACTACGTCAATTTATGAATTTATTTTTATGAAATCTCTTCGTAACTAAAACATAATGGTACGTTACTACTTTAGATGTAGTTCCGAGCGATAAAGATCCAGTCAATTTAGCAAACGTCCTACATTTCATCTACTTCATGCGTACTATCTTGCTTTCATAATGAGTCCATTATAAGCATTTCTTTTTGGGTTGTGAATTCGTGGAATGGTATGTAATGGCTCTTTTTGCTTGATGATCAGGTCTTAATGACCTCCTCTTTGCCCATTGTTATTGGTGGAATAAAAGAGAGTTTTACCCCGGCCGATCCTTCAATTATCCCAATATAAAAATAAAATACATAATGTTTTGATTATTTTACTTTTCAACCTAACCTTTCTCATCAAAGCATCTACATGCATGCTTTTGTAGGAAATGGATTACCCTTTCATTTCATTTGAAATAAAGAGAGGGTTACATCCTGCAAAAGAGATGCTTGAAATCATTTACAAAAGATAAGAAACAGTAGAAAGTTGGAAAAGTTGTACCAACTGATAGGATAGGTAAACATTACCCAAGTGAGTCGGGAACACATAGCACGGGAGGATTATATATACACAGAAACACGATCAATCCTCAAAATAATCCCAAATAATGTTTTGATTGAAAGAAGGCTAATCTCATATGGAGCAAATTAAATAAATGCTAGGCCTCGGGCTAAAAGCCGTTTCTCTAAAAAAAATCAAAATAATAAAAAAAAGTAATATTACTCACCATTCTTTTATTACAAGATAGCTGCTTAGTTGTAGTTAATTATTTTTTACGAAAATGATTATTTTTTGTCAAAATGAGTCTATTTTCATCGCAAATAGTCAATATTGTCTCAAATAATCCGTCACAAATTAACTTTGACTGTCATTCTACCACTATCCAATTATAATATGACATATAACATTCGCATAATTAATATAAGTTGATGGGAACAAAAGACTTCTACTTATAATGCGTTATGTTGCTGTCCTTTTTTGTTAATATAAGGCTTAATTCTCATACTAGTTTGGACTTATTAGCTATTGGAAAATAAAGACAGATTCTTAAGCAAACAGATCATGATTTGGAGTGTGTCTTATCGATCGTTCTATAGCATGCATTGGGCCGGGATTTTCTGTAGAAGGAACATGTATATATTATTCATGAAAGCATGCAGCTCCATTGACCTAGCTAGCTAGTGCATGCAAGCACCACAAAAATGCTTTTATTTTGTTCAATGATTATTATAATATAAAGAGATGAATAAATCATGATCAGAGGACTTCACCTCACCCTAGCTAGCTACGTTTGGGTTACTGTTCTTTATTTTATTTTTATTTTTATTTTTATTTTTTACTATTATTTAATATTTTATTTATTTTTATTACTTTTTTATTATTATTTACAAACATTCTCAACACAGTGTTGAGAATGCAAGCATTAGGTGTATCTACCATCCACATGCTTAATTGCTGGTACGAATCATGAGAACTTTGTTCATGAGCATAAGCACGATCGAGTTGTAATTAACTAGTAATAACTAGATGATAGCATCCCCTGTTTACCTTTTATTAGATCGGGGATTCCTATATGAAAACTCTTGCTCTGTCATGTCTAGACTAACCTAACTTCTAACAACTCGCGTACGAAGATTTGTTTTAAGATTTAATAGCTATAAAATTCGTTGATCACATCTACTTTAAGAGAAAGAAGTCTTTGTTTAAGATTATCTTGTGGATATTATCCACGTTTTAGGTGTGAAGTAATACTTTTATTGTCAAATCCATTAAGTTTCGATACTCTTTCATATATATTCCGCGCACCTCTCTGTTGACCCACATGAGCACCATGATACCCACATCGCCGAGTGTCATCTGTAACACACTTTGACAAGACCCAAAAATTAGGTAAAATTGCAACTTTTGCAAGGCCCTAAGGTTACGTAATAATATTTGCTGAGAAACGAAAAATAATAACAAGTTTTTATAATGATGGCGAATTTAAAAAAATCATAGTCAACCCCCATGCAGTATTTGTAGGGAGGCAGCAAATCAGACATGGACACGCAAGTACGATATATACGAAAAAGGGGCCGGGTGGTGATGAGGGGTTACTGTGTCGTTGATGATCCTATCTCAGGGCTGATACTTTTGGAAAGCTTCCTTCTCTTTTTCTATTTTTGCGTCAAAACCTCATTGCAGAAGGACATAAATAAAGCTCACGCTAAGTAAGAAAGAGAAAGAGATAAGGGCTAGAAAGAAAGAAAGAAAGGAAAGCTCAAAAGGAAAAGGTAAAATGTCACACAACTTTGATTGGACAGTGCAGGCCGGCCCTAGGGCAGGCAGACTTTGGCCACCCTCTTCTCCCCTGAGCCAGTTTCTGTTTCATGGTGGAGGGGCCCGCCCCTTGCTTTATTGGGGCTGTAATATCTGGTTTACTTCTTGCCGTTGTTGGCTGGTTGCTACAGTAATCACTGCTTAAGTACTTTTGTGGTGATGGGACTGTCTGACTCTTCTATATGAAACCAGCTGATACGTACTAGGAGGAGTTTAGTCCACTAGTTACTTGCTCGTTTCCTAAGACGTGTTGTCCAACACACCACCCTGCCAAAAAAAGAAATATTTTAACCGAATTATCTTAAAAACCGACGTAATTTAATCTGATTCATCAATTCTAAAATTATTTTTATTATAAAGTTTCTAAATAACAAATTACATGTTGATTAATTGGAGACGTATGGTGTAAGACTTCTAGCTTGTAGCATTTCCGAATTAAGCGTTCAAGTACCATAAATATGCCATTATTAAGCAAAAAAGTCTTATAATTACAAATATTTGATCAGCACGAAAAGGAGATTAGAAAATCAACAAAAATAGATTAAGGCAATCCATACACTCAACTTCAAGTTTGTAAGGAAAATTAGTTATTCATTCCAATTTGTAGGGTAGAATCAAGAATCAGTTATTCCCGACTCTAATCTCGTTTGTCCTCACAACTCTTCACAACTCTTCTCATCTAATCTTTACAAATTTTTTAAATTTTCACACAAAATAAAATAAACAATTCAATTTTTTTAAATTTCAAAATAAAAATAATATTAAAAATATATATTCTAACAATATTTTATTTAATTTTTAATTTTAATCTCAACTCATATTATCTTATCTCATCTCATTTGCAAAAACAAATGATGAAGATACCTAAATTAATTATCTGATTGTTTCTTCCTTGATGGCTACATATATTAATCGTCAAAGCTTTTTTATTATTTTTTGTTCTTAAAATAAACTTGTATTAATATACCAAATATAATACAAATATTATGTCTAGATATTACACAAAAGGTAGATCTTTGCCACTATAAAAAGCAAGAAGGCATGGGGAATAACAATAAGAGGTATGCTTCCAATAATATTATTGGAGGCTACCCACTACATAAATTCATGCGCGCATCAATTTTGAGATCAATGTATCTTAATCGCCTCCCAAGAGGCAAATTTATTTAGCAATATTATGGTGTCCCTGGTGATCCCTTCTGCTATCCAATCTTGATTGTTCTTGGGATCGTTCAAAGCTGCTATTGTTCTTTAAAAGTCTCCTTCCAACCTGATTTTTTCCAACTGTTTGCTTTGGGCTTCTTTGACTCCAATGTATGCAGCCAATGCTTCACCTTATTGTGGATTGCAACTAGTTGAGTGGGCTGATACAAAAAACACTATCTCTTTATTGTTCCATCCTATTACCACTGATGTGCTGCCATTTGTTCTGACTACTACATCAAAATTTATAGAAACAAAATCTTGGGGGGGGGGGGGGGGGGGAAATACCCTGTTGCTGATTTTTCCAATCCCAGGCCCTACGATACTCATGATATGCTTTTTTAACCTACTCTAGGAACTGATTAATAGATTTCTTATCAAATTTGTGGATCACTTAATTCCTTTAAAACCAAAAATTGTCCATAGCAACCACTGCAAATAATTGAAAACTACGAATGTCTTCCTCGGCAATATGAAAATATTCAATAGGATTGAGAATACCTAAGATCCAAGTGTTAGTCTAGGAGCCCAATGGAGGTAGTATTGATAGGCTAAGGTGATTGTATCCACAGGCTCCTAGAGAAGGGACATTCAAGGAAGAGATGAGACAGATTTTCTTCACCTGAATTACAGAGGGGACATTCAAGGAGTTCTTCCCTGAGAGAGAGACAGTTTTTTAGGAGGGCTCTAGTGGGGAGGATATTATTGAAAACTTTCCATAAAAGAAGTTTAAATCTATCTTGAATATTAAGCTTCCATTTTTTTTCCAAACAAAAAGGGTAATGTTGCTGATGGATTGGTTAACAATGGCATCATAGGCAGATTTAACAGAGAAATTCCCTGAAGAATGATGCTTCCAAATGGGCCTATCTTTAACAGTATGAAAGTGAAGTTGAGCTAAGGGGATCTTCTTAATTTCCTTGATCGTGTTTTGAGAAAAAAAAACACTAAGCAGAAGAGAGTTCCATCTTCTTGGTTCCTCAAGAGTCAATTCCGCAATAGTCATGTGGAGGTCCTTCTCAATAATTGTTGTGGAGGGAACAGGGATTGGGGGAGAGAGAGTGGAAATCCACGGGTCGGACCAGACTTTTGTATCCACTCCATTGTTAATTTGAAAACACATGCCAGAGACAATGAATTCTCTTTGTTTGAAAAGAGACTTCCAAAAGATAGAGTTTGTTGGCTTTGCTTGAATGCTGAGCCAGGACTTATGTTTCAAGTACTTCTCCTTGAGCAGCGAGTTCCACAGAGAGTTATCATTATTGAGAAGATGCTAACCTAATTTGCACAACAAAGCCTTATTAAATTCAGTTGAAAGTCTTATCCCCAGTCCCCCCCCCCCTCCCTCCCCCATAGATTTAGGCTTACAAATGGATTTTCAGGATTTAGGGGTAAAATTGTGGCTCTTCTTTGGATCGAAACCCCACCAGAATTTCATCAGAGACTAATCAATTTTCTTTGAGATAGACTTAGGAATAAGGATGCTTGACATCCAGTATGAAGGAATGGCGCTAGCCACTGATTTGATAAGAATGGTTCTACCAGCTTGAGGAAGAAGTTTTAGCTTCCAACCTGAGAGTTTTTTTTTTTTTTTTTTTTTTAATTTTCTTCAGCATTTCATTGTAGTGACTATGTCCAATTCTTTCAAAACCTAATGGAATACCCAAATATTTAATTCTAGTGGATGATTTTTCGAGATAAAAGATATCTTTGATGGTGAGGGGTTCCTACTTAGTTGGATGGATGATTTGTTCTTGTTGATTTTTTAGCCTGACCACTCTTGGTACAAATCAATACATTTGCAGAAGGCGTTTGCATTGCTGGCATTGGCCTTGCCAGAAGGAAGTCATCAGCAAACAAAAGATGGGTGATGGAAGGCCCGCCTCTACTAATGTTGATACCCTGGAGATTGCCCTCTCTTTATTCTCTTATGAGAAGCCTGGAAAGGACTTCGCTTCCAATTATGAAAAGGAAAGGAGATAGGGGATCTCCTTGTCTAAGGCCCTTGGAAGGATGGAAGTGACCAACAGGACTCCATTGATCATCACTGAGAAGGATACAATCGTGATGCATTGTTCTATCTAATTAATCCATTTCTGATGGAAACCCAAGTCCTGAAGATTTTTAAAAGAAAGCTCCACTCCATAAAGTCAAAGGCTTTCTCAATGTCAATTTTAACCGCCATTAACCCATTTTTCTCCCGTTTCTGTTAAGGTGATGAAAGATCTCTTGAGCAACGATGATATTTTCTTGAATGATCTTACTCGGGATAAAAGTTGATTGATGAGGAGAGATGAAATTATGAAGTACTTTTTTGAGCCTGTTCGCAAGAATTTTGGCAATTACTTTATAATAGACGTTGGATAGACTGATAGGCCAAAAATGATGCACAGCGCTTGGGGAGACAGTCTTAGGAATGAGCACAATATGAGTGTGATTGAGAGCCTCAATGCTATTTCCAGACTCAAAGAAATTTTTTATGACTTTTATACAGTCCTCTTTTACTATTTTCCAGTAGGATTTATAAAAAAAACCTGTAAAGTTATCGGGACCAGGAGCTTTAGAAGAAGGGGCTTATTTCATAGTGGAGACAATTTCCTCATTGTCCAAGATTTTATATGGGAAAAGATTATCAAAGTCTTTATAATTATCATTTTTACACCATATATTTGTTAAGAAAAAATAAATAAAAAATAAAAACAGATATATGATATAGTGATGTGTAGATTTTTTTTAAAAAAATAAATAATACTTTTATTTATTATAATTTGTGGATTATAATCCTCCACAAAATGAAAGTTTTGACAAACTTAAAATCCGGCCCCCACCTCACTCTCTCCTAGAGATGAGGTCTCTCTACCTCCCACTGAGTGCTTCCCCTCTTAGGAGTGTTCATACTGGCTAAAAACAAATCCTCACTTTTCTCACCTGACCTCGTAAACCAGCTAAAAGCCAACCCCACCGTACACCATTTCCAGAAACATATTGCCATCAACCCAGCAGACAAACCTCAACCATTCCAAAAATGGAACAACAACAACAACCTGACATAGATAGCCTCATCCAACAAGCTCAAGCCATGACGTGGAGCGATCTTCATCTAGAACTAGACAACACCCTAGTTAACCACATCTACCCTCACACTAGTAGGCAAAATGGTAGCCACAAAGCCTCTGAATCAGATTTCAATGCATGCCACCATCCAAGCAGTGTGGAGCTTCATTCATGGCCGATCATCGAGGATATTGAAGTGAATAAACTTCTCTTCACTTTTCCGAACCAACAGGACAAAGAGAGGGTCATGCTTAACAGGCCATGGAACTTTAGAGGTTATCATATGGTGCTTCGACAGTGGCCACCTAGTCTCAGCACTCATGAAGTAGTCTTTAACTTCTCACCTTTCTAGGTCCATATACATGGCCTTCCAATGGAGATGCTGACAAACAAAAATGTTGAAACAATTGGCCATGTGTTGGGCAATCTTCTAGAGGTAGATAAAACCTCCATCTTTGGAGTTTCCTTACGTAGATACCTCAGGGTGTTGAAATGAACATTGAAAAACCACTACCGGACGACTTTGATCTGCCAATTCCAAACAAGGAGTTGAAGAAAATTTTGATTAAATACAAGAGGTTATTTGACCTTTGTTACGTAAGTGGCTGTCTAGGGCACCTTACACCCTCATGTCCTTTGTTGGCAGTGGTTCCTGAAATATAAAATTCCAGTGCATGGACTAGAGCTGACAGCTCTCCTTTTAGAAGGAATGATCTGTATGGTGGTAACCAAGGTAAATATCATGTGCATGTCCAACAAAGGCCATTGCTACCTTTGGTTCGTTTCTGAAATGATGAACATCCAGCTTAGAACATGTTTCACTCAGGAAGTCACAACCCAAGAGATAAGGGCAAATAAAAGTTAATTCATGAGAGGAACTCAAGCTTCACTATTGTAGAAAATTAGAATTCTTAGATTCACATATTTGCTGGAACTCAATGCATGGGCTACTGGAAAAATACTTCACGCGCAGGAAGCAAGAGGAACAATGTGGAGTATGCACCAATTTGGCAAGAGGATGAACAATGGTCATCTAGGGGCCAAGTATTCCCATTTAATACATTCAATTCATCGACTCTTAATTCCCATCTGCCAAACAATCATCCACAATTGACATTCCCCACTCAATCACCATCAACTTTATCTTAAGAATCCCACCAGAAAATCTTTTTCTTTCAAGCAGAACAGACCAACTCTAATTTTCTCAAAGACAAACATGCCCTCCACTCCATAATGCTGAGGCTCGCATTCTACAAAAAACGTTTTCCCTTCCAAGTGCTGGGCCGAATATCAAGGCCATCAATCTTCCATCAAATATGGCCCACTCAGCTTGCTCAACTCGTCCATCGACTTTTTAGCCTTTGGCCAAGAATTGTGGGTCTGATCCCATACCTGTGGCAACTAGTCAGCCTGATTCCATACCCTTGGCACTTCTTTTAGCTTCATTGATTCTAGGCCCAACTTCTCTTTTCACCCTAGCTGAAACACACAAAGACTTGGACCTTTCTCTTCACATTAACCCCTTTGCAATCGACTCTCGCATCATCCATCCAAGAGATTAATCCCCCACTGAACATGGTCCATGAGTCAACTGTCCTGCCGGAAATAAACCCATCAAAGGTGGCCAACCTTCCACTCGAAATGTCACAACCCAATTTCAATAACCCAGGATCTGAAAAGCCTCATCATATCACGTTCCCTCCCCCATCACTGACCATCAATCCCTCAATGGAGTTCCTTATGTTGCCTATCCTAGAGATTCACGAAAATCCATATCCCACCCCTCTTGTCAAGACAAACAGTCCTAAGAAAAATGAAGGAATTCAGTTGGAGGAAGAGTTTTACAAAAAAAGAGAGCACTTTTTTTGGAGGCAAGTGACCGAGTTGACAGAGGGAGTTCACAAGTAGTAGCTGTTCAGGCAAGGAGATCCAGTCGTAGAACTCTTAATGTTCGAAAATATCTGCATGGAAGGGAGTCCTCAGCTCCATCGAACGGTAATCCTAAATTCATTCCTCAACATATGATGTTTTGGCTATGGTGGCAGAGACTATCTTACCACCAGGGTCAACATGAGGATTCTATGTTGGAACTGTAGAGGAATTGCCCAACCTTATATGGTTCGGTCTTTAAGGGCTCAGATTAGGGAGCACCACCCTGATCTTGTATTTTTAGAGGAAATATTTTTGCTAGATGAAAAAACAAATGGTGGTATTGTCGTAATTTGTTAATATGCGCTTACGTGGGAGCCATCAAATATAGTCAAAGTGATGGGCCCCCTCTCCTCTCCTCATTCTGGATTTTATTTTTCAAAATATGGTCAACAAAAGTTTGCCATAGGGTCCCGTTTTATGCTCTCAATAACTGGGCCTTCCCCTTAGAATGATCAGACTATAGTGTTTTTATGATTTTATGCATTTTGGAGGTATCTATGCAGAGAGAGAGAGAGAGAGAGAGAGAGAGAGAGAGAGAGAGAGAGCTTAATAAATAAATAATGGAGTTTGAGCTTTGTATCATGTGCTGCATGCCTTTAGTTTCTATGATTTGTATCACTCGGTTTGCAGTCATGAGTCACGAGTCATGACTTGTATATAAAAAGATGAAGTGCTTCTGACAATGTGCCCCTTGTGCTTTAATTTGTTGCAATTAAATTCATGCTGTTTTGCTTTTTCTCTCTCTCTTTTTCTTTTTTCCATATCAATTCAACAAATTTAGAATATTTCTGAAAATCTTAAAGGCAGTGGTGTGTAACTCCCTCAGTGAGTGAGAAAGATCATGGGAAAATGTAAAACATAAATACTTTGTTGGGTTTCTTTGTGTGCCCGATTTGATGATTTATTATTAATTTTGGTAGATTTTTATTTTGAATAAATATAGATAGAAATCACTATTGGGAGTATCCATTTTGTACATATAATGTGACATCATCTAGATCACACATCTCCCCAAGTGAGTGTTGGAACAATCAACTAGAAGTAACCACGCAGTGAGTGCAAAGTGTGCACTGCTATAATGGCTTCTCTCTAGCATTACTCTTTTACTTTTAGGATGGTGTTGGCGGTACGGTAAACACCGGACGCACCGTTAGTTATAATTTGTTATTCTTTTTCTTTTGATTTTGTTTTAGTAATTTTTTAACATTTTTAATTATTAAAAAAATAAAAATATATATAATTTTATTAATAATTATTTTTTTAATTATTAAGTAAAGAGCTTTGCTACCCAACCTCTATCATACTCCACACTCCACACTTTTTTAAATTTTTATATTTTTTTTTAAATTTTTTTTGAGTTTATTCTTTTTAAATTATTTCAAAATTTTTATTTATTATTTATATAATAAATATTTAATAAAAAAATAATAAAAATTAAAAATAATATGAAATGTAAAGATTTAGGAAATTGTGAAGATTTTTTATAACTTTTATACCTCTAAAATATACTGAATCTAGTAATCATTCTCAAATCTGACAGCAAATATGGATGAACAAAAACAAGCCACACGTTGAGTAAGGCTGTGCTTCGACGTTGAACTTAGGTCAATTTTTGATGAAAAATTGAGTTGCGGAATAAATTACGTAAAGTATTGAATTTAAAGTATATTTAGATGTTAAAATGTATTTAATATTTTTATAGGAAGTTAAAAAAAGTTGTGCGCTCCACGTATAAATATGTGTTAAGTTGAAAAAAGTTATGGATCTCACGTGTAAAGAACTTTTGAATTGAAATGAGTTTAATAATTTAAAAATTAGATATTTAAATATTAGACTCAAATTAAAATTAAATTGAGCTCAAATAAGCCTTACAACTAAACAATAGAGTAGCACAATTAGCAGCATTTTGCTTCGCTGTCACTGTACAAGACTTCTTTGCATCTTCCTTTTTAA
This sequence comes from Juglans mandshurica, assembly GCA_022457165.1. Classification (NCBI taxonomy): domain Eukaryota; kingdom Viridiplantae; phylum Streptophyta; class Magnoliopsida; order Fagales; family Juglandaceae; genus Juglans; species Juglans mandshurica. The sequence continues at coordinate 24,228,537 of CM039623.1, forward strand.
TTAATCCTCCATATCGATTCTGCAGCTACCTTCACGTGTAGCCTATTAATATATATATATATATATAAGAAATATATATAAAGTGCACAACTATTAAGTATAATGAAAAAAAACTTAATTGCAAAATTATTAGTTAAATCTTCATTATTTTCTGATGGAAAAAATGTGTAGACACTTAATATACTGCTGAAATACAATTTTTATAAGTTATTCGATAAGAATATAGGTATAATGGATCATACAACAAGTGGTATGTCAATCAATTTATCACGATTAAAAATTCTCGCTAATCAACCTATCACATGCATGTGTCAATTTTGCAATTAACCAAAAAACTTGCAACCGAAAAATACACTTCATCAATCTATTCTTTTCATATCAGCAATTTCAACACACAATTCTATCATTTTGTAAAAATAGAAAAATGATAGTTGCAATCGTGAGTGCGTAAGCGATGCATGATCATTTTGAAAAAAAAAAAAAATACGAAACTCACATGAAAAAAAATTAATTTTTTAATAGAATACATCGCTATTTTTCAAAACGATTATACGGTGCTTGTATACTGCACGACTATATGTAACATTATTTTTGTAAATAAGACTAAAGAAACAAGTAACATAAAAAAAATTTAAGAAAATAAACTTAGGAAAGACTATAAAGAAGAAGATAGAAAATTGGATTGGTTTGATGAAACTAAAATTGAATAGTAGCAACTACCAAAGGCAAAAGAGTGTTACTTGTTTTTCTCAGCTTACAGCTCCCGATTTCCAAAAACTTCATTTTCAAAGATAATAATAATATAGCCAAAGAGAGATTCCCGGAGAACCATGCGTGGGCTTCATAATTTAATTATTTATTATTATTTTTTTAAATCTTAATCACGATTTCTCACCATTTTAAAAAATACACTTTACGTGCAAAGACAACTCAGCTGAGCAATAAAATATCCCCTCAATCCCAACTTAATGAACCGATCGATACCTAATTTTTTTTAAGAGATTATTACACATATATTATATGAAACTCAAATCTCTTACTTCAAATCTTATAATTTGAATTTAAATTATAGAAAATCTCCATCCCATACAATATTATGATTCGGTTTAAGTTTATCATATTTGATTATATCACCTACGATAATGAATAATATTAGATATAGTTATGAATTGTGTAAGTACTATATTTTTTTTTTTACAAAGACGTGGTTTACTATTACAAAATTAAATTTTTTAAATATGTATTGTATTTATTCATTTTTTTAAAAAAATATATGCATCATTAGCACACTTTACGAGATTGTAAATATTATTTCTATTTTTTTTTAAAGAAAATAAAAGTTTACATGTTAAAATTAACGCGACCGAACCCATGATATGATGTCGCTTTTGCGGTTCGAGAGAAGTGCCCCTCATTCATGTGAGAAAGAAGAAAAAAAAAAATTTTTGCCATACATCAGTCACTATTCATCCCACATTCATACTGACATTTTTTTTTTTAATTTTTTATAAAATGTATAGTGTTTTTTATAGTGTGTGATGTGTATAGTAGTGAATAGTAACTGATGAGAATAATTATTAAAAAAAGAAAACAATGACATGCACATAAATTTTTTACAACAATTTTTACGTTACTATTTTTATGAAATTGAATTTAAATTTGAGAGTTATACCAAATTAAATTCGAAAAAGAAAATTGTATATTATATATCCATAATTTTATCTTATCTGACTCAACAGTAGAGGACGTGAACACGCTAATATTATATCCATATTACTCTTATAATTTTAATCTGATTTGAATATTATTTTCTGGAAAATTATTTATGGGTGTACGTGATGCTGTCTGCCATATATTTGACCCTCCATCCGTACGCTGTATCGAAAGGTCTTGATTAAGATGCTACGTGCAGTTTACTTTAGCATCTTCCCTGCTCCGCTGTCACTGTTTCACAATTACAAAGCTCTCCCTTATTCATATAATAATAATAATAATAATACGAGCTCTCTTTTACCCATTAATATTTTTGTATTTATTTAAAAATTCTACTTACAAATCCTATTAACAACAAATGTCCTATTAACACTTTAAAATTATAAATAACATAACTCGTAATTATATATAATTAATACGACACGATTTAATTAAATAAAATTTTAAAAATGAGTATTTGATCTGGCTATATATATATATATATATATAGTGAATAATTTTTTCTCATACCAACTTATAAATAATAGAAGATTATGTTTATAATTATTTTCGCTATTATCTACGCATTTCAAGTTTGAGAAATGATATTTGTAATTATAAAGTACGTAAACACGATTCATTTTTTTTAAAAAAGTGAGTAAATATGAGATCCATATGAAAAAATAATTTTTTAATAATAGACTCTACTCTTTTTCAAAATTACACGATACTTGTTATTTAGCATTATTCTTCAAGTTTAGGGTTCGATTGGTAAGTAAACGTATCTCAACTCATCATTACAACTTTTTCAAATCTCAACATAAAATATAATAAATAATTTAATTTTTTTAAATATTAAAATAATAATAATATTAAAAAATAATATTTTAATAATATTTTATCAACTCAACTCAATTCAACTCAATTCAGTTCAACATTCAAATGCAATCTTAATCAATATAACTAAGGATAATGAAAATAAATATTTTAGAAATCAACAATGCAGTCACCAATGCATCAATTTAATTAAATTATTTTTTTAGATAAAAGTTGGAAAGATCCTCACTGAGTTGTCAAGCAGTGATTATTGTAGAGAAAGAAAGTTAACATAAAAATTGACAATTCAATTAAATGTTGGGACAGCAGATAGATAAGATATTGTGGCTGCAAAATGCAAATCATTAATTATAAACAAAAAATTAAATTTAAAAAAAAAAAAAAAAAAGAGTTTAAGCTCATTTATGGGGTTCTCATTAGAGATGATGGAGACTGGATATGGTGGTGGTACTTTCAGCGGTGTAGTGTACACATCACTGATAAAGTGTGTACTGTACACCCACTCCTCAAACAGACCCGAATTGAGTTGTACAAGTATAAGATTCAAATAGTCACGTATGATTGGACGGTCATGATGTCATGATAACCACACTCCACATCATATCATTCCTCATTATTTTTTTTTATCCTTTTATTTCATTTAATTACCTTTTTCTTTTTAAAGTAAAATAAAATGTGTGGTGCCCGCAATATCCTCGCCCTCAGATCCAGCCGTGCAATCTGAATCATGAGATTCCACCACCCATCTCGTTACACATCATAACACTTTAATATTCACCCCGTTCGTACCCCGCTCATTTTCTCGATATAGATTAAATTGGGATTTAGTGAATTGAAATGAAAATTTAATAAAATTTTGTTAAAATATATATTTTTAATATTATTTTTATTTTAAAATTTTAAAAAATTAAATTATTTATTTTATCTTATGTAAAAATTTAAAAAACTTATATTGATTAGATGAAATGAGATGAATTGAAAAGTTTTATAAAATTGAACGAAATCTTAATTTAATTTATGAGTAATGCTAGTGAGAAGTTATTATAGCAGTGTACACTTTACACTCACTGTATGTCTGCTTCTAATTGATTGTTCCTAACACTTATTTAGGGAGATGTGTAGTCTAGATGATGCCACATTATATATACAAAATAGATACTTCTAATAGTGACTTCTATTTATATTTATTCTTAATTTATTAAGGAAAATGGATGATATTTTATTGCATAGTTATAACATATTAACATATAATATTTCATAAAACTAATTTCTATATATAATAGTCTAAAAGTAATGATCACTTCAATTAAAATATCTCATATATTATATTTAATACATATTTTCAGTTTTATTTAAAATGAAGAGGATCTTATTTAAAAAAAATTTATCAACATCATTACTCAATTATTTAACTTTCGATTAGAATGATTATTACAAAATATAGTTATTTGAGCGACATTTATTTGATATGTTCTATTTTAATTAATTTCATATATTATTTAAATAAATAATTATTTAAAATATGTCATATAAATATTGATGCGATGTTGTTTAGACAATAGAAATTACCCTGGTTAATATATTTAAAACAATTTTGTGTATGAAATAAATATATTCTATAAATTTATAAAATGTACTAAATATAGTATTTTAAATTTAAAACGAAATAAAATCCCTCACAATGTTTTCATACCGTTTATAGCTAACAAGATAAAAGGATGGCTATAGCCACGTGACCTAAAATAGAAGTTGGACTTTAAAATCCCGTCTTAATAAAAATAAAAATAAAAATAAAAAAAACAAGAAAAACTAGGTAAAAGTATGGTATACATAGCATTTTCGTTATTTACGTTACAAATGTTTTATGCGGCTGCCGTTCAACGGCAAAGGATAAGATGGCATCATAGCCGACCACGTGTCCGATCAGAACACAAGCCTCCTCCTCTTTAACCCCGGTTAATTTTTTATAACCTTACCGGGGGCGGTACCAAACAGACTCCTTATCTTCTTCTTACTTCCGAATCCACTTATAATGTCAAAGCTCTCTTTCTTTCTCTCTCTATCTCTCTCTGTCTCTCAGATCTAACTCTCTTTCTTTCTTTCTTTCTCTCCGCGTCTCTGTGAGTTTTCAGATAAAAAGAGTGTTGCACTCTCGGGTGGTGGTGGTTTTTAAGTTTGGGCGTGAACGACATCGTATAGTGTGATGCCGAGAATGGGGTACTCGTTCCCGGAGGAGGTGCTGGAGCACGTGTTCTCGTTCATACAGAGCGACCAGGACCGGAACGCGATCTCGGCAGTGTGCAGGTCGTGGCACGATATTGAGCGGTGGAGCAGGAGGCGGGTTTTCGTCGGCAACTGCTACGCCATCAGCCCCACGATGGTGATCCGACGGTTCCCAGAGGTTCGGTCCATTGAGCTCAAGGGGAAGCCGCACTTCGCTGACTTCAACCTCGTCCCCGAAGATTGGGGAGGCTACGTGGCCCCCTGGATCTCTGCCATGGCCTCGGCCTACCCGTGGCTCGAAGAGATTCGGCTGAAGCGTATGGTTATCACGGACGAGAGCTTGGAGCTCATTTCCAAGTCCTTTAAGAACTTCAAGGTCCTCGTGCTGTCGTCCTGCGAGGGCTTCAGCACCGAGGGCCTCGCCGCCATTGCTGCCAATTGCAGGTTAGGGCTTGTTCGTTTGGTTTGTTCGGGTTTTGTGTGTTTGGCTGTTGAGAAAACGTGAGAAGCAGGAAATGAGGAACTGGTTTTGCTTATTTGTTGACCGTGACGTTTACTTTATTTGGGTTGTTTTGTTTGGTCGCTGAGAAGATTAGTGAGGGGAAAAGTGCACAAGTTTGGATCTTTAATCTTTATGGTTATGTTGGATTAGCTTCAGTAAGAAAGCTCGCTTTTTAGCTGAGCTAAATTAGTGAGTTTCCTTCGATTCAGTTAAGGGTTTTTAGTTTAAACTGGTCCTAAATGCAAAGAAATCTGTTATTTCGAAAGTTGATTTTCTTTCCTTTAGCTATATTTCTGCTTCTCCGGTGTAGCATTGTTAGATTTTTGGTGTTTTATGGTGTTTCCCTCCGAGCTTTGAAGAAGGAAGACTTGGCTAGTTTGCGATTGTAATTTATTTAGTTGCTCGTTCACGATTGTCTCGCTAGAACAAAAAAATTAATTTGATTTCGTTTGCATTATATGGTTTACGTGTCTGGGATTTGGTTTATAGATGAAAGATCCATCATGGTTGGTTACGGTCACGTTGCTTTGGTTGCTCATTTTTTCGTTCTTGTATCTTGTAGATCTGGGAGGTCCCTTGTTTTTTCTTTTTGATTGGCTAACGTGGAAAATCTAGTCAAGATCACTTAGGTTGCTTTTTTTTTTTGGTTTTTGCTGTTTTGTTTGTTTATGGACTTTTGCGACGTGGGATTGTCTTCAGACTTTTGGCTGACTATTTCTCGGAGAGTGTGGGTTTCTTTTGAACTCGCCAATCATGTTCTCTTTTTCTTACTTTACATGGAGTTTAGTCGGTATAATCGATCTTGATTTATTTGGCTTCCGCGTTGTTTGTTTTAAATTCTGTTCTAATTTCTGAGTCTTCGTTATGACTTATAGAGAACTTGTTTACTTATTTTCTTGGAAATTTTTGTTCTTGAATCGATAATGTGTTTGTCCTTCTCCATGATGGGTCAATGAAAACATCAAAAGAGATGAAGAATAGTTCCTTCTCCGAGAATCTTTATCGTTGCAAGTTGTCTAAGAAGAAAGAGTAGTCTTTGTCATTACCAATGATATGAATGGTGAAAACCTTGATAATACTTAAAGATACTAAACTAATTGTTAATATTTCAGTTCATTGTTAGAGTGGAAGCCGTTCCATGGTACTCATTTTTGCAAGTGGCTTGTTGGTGCCCTGCAGGAATTTGAGAGAACTGGACTTAAGGGAAAGTGAAGTGGAAGACCTGAGTGGACACTGGCTGAGTCATTTCCCTGATAACTACACCTCACTGGTGTCCCTTAACATTGCCTGCTTAGGGTGTGAGGTGAGTTTCTCTGCCTTGGAGCGCCTGGTGGGTAGGTGCCCCAACCTGAGGACTCTGCGGCTCAACCGTGCGGTGCCCCTGGACAAGCTTGCAAACCTACTTCGTCGGGCGCCTCAGCTTGTTGAGTTGGGCACGGGGGCATACTCATCTGAGTTGCGACCTGATGTATTCTCAAACCTATCAGGAGCTTTCTCTGGATGCAAGGAACTTAAGAGCCTGTCTGGTTTTTGGGACGTAGTTCCAGGCTATCTTCGAGCTGTTTATCCTATCTGCTCTAAGTTAACATCATTGAACTTGAGCAATGCTACCATCCAGAGCCCTGAGCTTATCAAGCTAGTTAGCCAATGTCAGAACTTGCAGCGCTTATGGGTATATATCCGATTTTATGGATTTTTTCTTCAATGTGTTTTGTTTGTCTAGTTTTGATCTTGCTTATTTTTTTATTTTATTTTGAGTGATGAGAACAAACCTGTTCCTGCTGCTTATTCATTTTATGTCTATTTTTGAGGGCATGACTGCAGGTTCTGGATTACATTGAAGATGCTGGCCTTGATGCCCTTGCAGCATCTTGCAAGGATCTACGGGAATTGAGGGTATTTCCATCTGATCCGTTTGGACCAGAACCAAATGTGGGATTGACAGAACAGGGCCTTGTTTCTGTTTCTGAAGGCTGTCCTAAGCTCCAGTCGGTTCTCTACTTCTGCCGGCAAATGTCTAATGCTGCCTTAATAACTATTGCCAGGAATCGACCAAACATGACCAGGTTTCGTCTTTGTATCATTGAGCCCCATACTCCCGATTACCTTACCCTTCAACCACTTGATGTGGGATTTGGAGCCATTGTAGAGCACTGCAAGGATCTACGACGTCTTTCCCTCTCTGGTCTTCTCACTGATCGTGTGTTTGAGTACATTGGGACACATGCCAAAAAACTAGAGATGCTCTCCGTGGCGTTTGCTGGAGAAAGTGATCTGGGACTCCATCACATACTGTCTGGTTGTGAAAATCTTAGGAAGCTGGAGATTAGGGACTGTCCCTTTGGTGACAAGGCTCTTTTGGCTAATGCTGCGAAGCTGGAGACAATGCGATCCCTTTGGATGTCTTCTTGCTCTGTAAGTTTCGGAGCATGTAAGCTGCTTGGTCAGAAGATGCCAGGGCTTAATGTTGAGGTTATTGATGAGAGGTCCCCCCCAGAGTCAAGACCGGAAAGCTGCCCCATTGAGAAGCTTTACATATATAGGACAGTTTCTGGGCCAAGGTTTGACATGCCTGGATTTGTTTGGACAATGGCTGAAAATCCTGCATTGAGGCTTTCTTGATAGTTCTCCCCATGTGTTTTTATTCCCCAGAAATCAAGTGGCCCCTTGAACATGTGAATGAGTATGGCAGGTACATGCTCTATATGGTACCCAATTGTTTTGCCTTTAAAGTAGTAGATTGATATAACTGCAGCCCTAATTGGTGTGCAAGCAAAGATTGGGAGGAGGGGGTATACAGAGGCTCAAGGGCTCGATTGCCACTAATTTTAAGCTTGGCTGAGCTATGAAATTCCAATTAGTAATAATAAGTATGTCAAAACTATTGCTGTTGTATGTTTATCTAATTAGAGAAGATCGTATTTTTTAGGGGTTCACCATGTATACTTTTGGCAGACTTTTACTTGCATGTTTATGGATTCATATTTTCCTTGTTTTCATCAGGAGGTAATTATTATGTGGACTAAGTTGTATCAATTCTAGCCTTCTGAATAAATAAGATTTTATGTCCCAATACATCTATTTGTTTTAGACCAATTTTTTCCATCTTTCTTTAAGGTCAATGTTATGTTTATATTTTTCTGGACATAGAACTATTTAAAGTAGTAGTGGTAACTGTATTCATTGTATTTCCAGTTTCTTCATTGAATCATGTTCTCCCGTGCTTTAACTGCGGTATTGTATGAGAAAATCCCAGTGCATGTATTTCCCGTGGTAGTCACTAATGCTGACAATCCCGTGGTAATTGGTATTTACTGTCTTCAACACATACTCTTGGACCTTGCCCATTGTCTAAAAGCGGTAAATTTTGTGATGACATTGCCAACACATGGTTCATAACGGTCGAAATTACCTGCAAATACTTCTCCTTTCCCAATGCAAACCTCCACTTCTCAGGTTTTTACCGCTTCTGACACAATATACCATTTTTTTTATTCCTCCATTTCTTTTGTCTGGTTCTTAGGCGAATTGGATATGATACATTTGTATCCTACTCGTTTCTGTGTAATGGAGAAGATGCTTGTCTCGTGTTTGTGGGTGAAGCCTGTGTAGGTTTCAGACATCTATAAGATTGGATCGTTCATTTATGACTGTTCAAAGGCATGTGAGAACACGTGTACCTGTTCTATGATGATTACCCATGATTGCCAAATTTTTTGTCAATAAACAGTGGACATAACGTATGGTTCTTGCTCGTCAGTGTTGTATCTTCTTTAGTAAGTTGTACATATGGGAGAAGAAATTTCAAGAGTGTAGAAAAAAGAATGGGAAAACAGGGAAAGTAGCTTAAAAAGTGAAGGGGCTGCTGCTAGCCAAACTGTAGCTAATATCATAGGTTGCTCTTTCTGAGTTTCTTTTTGTTACGTCCGAAAAAGAACAAGAAAATAAGAAAGAAAAGGTGATAAAAAAAATTAGTTTAGAGAGGGGAATGGTTGTTTAGGACTGTACAATGAGAAATGATATTTGCAGTGTGCAAATGTCGTGCAGTCGTTTTAAAAAAAATGAATAAATATGAGACTCATATGAAAAGAAATTAATTTTTTAATAGTGGACTTTATATTTTTTCAAAGCGACTGTACGGTATTTGTACATTTCACGATTCAATGTAGCATTACTCACAATTATAATAATAAAATGAGATAAAATAATTTCTCAATTCAAACGAGTCCTTAGAAATCAAAATCATTAACCGCAAAAGCTTGAAAACGAGGGGAGAAGCAAGGAAGCCTAGAAAAGTTGTATCTCCTGGGGAAAGCTAATAATAGGGAGAGTTGGGGAAGATAACATTGTTATCAAAGTTTTAGCACTGCAGGAAAAAGGGGTATAAAGATGGGGAGTTGAGGTATTTCAAGCCTGTGTCTGACTCTCTCTCTCTGTGTGGTACTTTCAAACAAGCTTTTAAGACATTGCACATTAATTTTTACGAATATCTGATCATCAAGCAAGAGCTTTGTCTCTCCAGTATCCAGCAATATGTGGAGTGACTTACGGAGGAGGACAATCAGGTAATGAACTTGCAGCCAGACCCAGCAATTTCACTGTCAGTTTCATAACCTCTGGAAAATGTTCTTAGGAATGGTAACTTTCACTTTTATTTGGTTCGACTTCGTTGGAGAGAGAGAGAGAGAGACCTCGACTGGAGAGCCACGTGATAGATTCGGTGACATTGGATGGTGTCCACAACTTTTTGCTACATTCACGCTTTGCTTTTTCTACACCACCACCTGGTAAAATGACCCAGCAGCCCCTCTCTCTCTCTCTCTAAGTTTGAATATGGAATAGGTATATTCTTGTCTTGTACTGATAGTATTATTATTATTATTATTATTATTATTATTATTATTATTATTATTATTATTTTCTTTTTTTATCTCTGTAACCTTTCGGCAGTGTCATTCGGATTCACTCCTACATATCTACATAGTAAATATCCATTCTATATACTACACTATGAAGATTCTCTATATGGAACTGGTTAAATCGCTCGCTTTACACTAGGAGTGTAATCCCAAAAGATTATTTACATTCATGATGTGTTGAACTTTGAACCTTAAAGGGAGTAATACTCCAAGACCAATGCGTTCACCACTTGGGCCAACCTTTTGGGATTAATATTATTTATTAAAGCAGTGCTACTTTGCTGTCTGAGTAGTACCGCTTCATTTGATCGCTAGGCTATTTTGGAATTTTTTTTTCTCATTTTTTTTCATATTTTTTTAACATATTTAAATATTTTTAAAAAATAAAAAAATACATCAATACATTAAAAATATTTTCTTAATCATTAAGTAAAAAAAATTAAATACACAAACAGTCAAAATGAGTGGGCAAAATAAGATGGGAAACTAGCATTTTCCTATTTATTATTTTAACAAATAAGAATTAATTTCAAATATGTATATATCATAACTATGCTATCTTTTTTATTATCTATTTAATTGAGTTTTGTAATTTTTGAATATTGTGCGTCAACACGATATATAGTGGAATCTATTATAATTATAAAAAAAATTAAAATATTGATACTTTTTTATTAATGTGTCAAATAACCCTTTCTAAATAGTTATTTTCTAATTTGGACTCAGGTAAAGAAAAACAAGAACAAAAAGATAGCAGGACAGGTAGACAGACAATAACATAACACAGACACCACACCCCACCCCACCAGACTGACTCAACAAAACCCAAAAAAGAAGAAAAGAAAAAAGAAAAAAGGAGAGCTGAAAGAGAGGGGACCTGTGTATGAAAGTGGATAGCATAATCAAATTGCAGACATTTTTATTGGTTGATGATGGTCACACGTTTTATGTTGATGATGATGATGATCATCATTTATATTCTCTACTTGTTACTATTATTATGATTTCTTTTGCTGATTTCATCACTCTGGTTTTATTCTTTTACCCCACATTCATTATGATATATTACAATTACTTATTCATGCTTGGTGTTATAAAGTTACAAGTTAAAGTTGCAAATGGTTCAGTTTATGGATGGCCCCCAGACCTTTGGTACCAATTACCAAGCCAGTGACTATTAATCCTCAGTGGGAATTGCAGTATGAATCTCATCAAATCTCAAATGGGGGGTTCTGAGACTGATATGTGCATCATGATTGTGGCTTCCTCCTAACTTCAGAGTTACAATGATTATGGAATGAGAATAGCATGGAAATAAAGAAACTTATGCATTAGTCCCCTTTATTAATATACCCAATACATCACTGATACTGATACAAGACTTTTTCACATCAAATCTCATTTCTCTAAAATGTCTTTTAACCAACTCTAGTCTATAAATCATACTTAGCACCCAAGGATTTGAATTGATGTGTGTTTTAAGTGCATATATATATATATATATATATATCTCCCTATACTTAAAAGAGCGTATAATCTCGTTACTATTTATTACTGTTCATCGTGAACAGTAAATCTAAATCATGCTCTTTTTTTTTTTTTTTTTTTTTAACTGTTCATTATGATGAACAGTAATAAACAGTATTTTTTTTTTTTTTAAATCCGTGTGAATGTCAATGTGCGACGTAATACTGCAATCGTGCGTTGGGAATGAGAGAGAGAAAGAAAAAAAAAGTGAAAAAAATATTAATTTTACTGTACATTTTTAAGAGAAAAAAACTATCTATTTAATTTGAATTTTTAATATAATTTAAATTTCATAATAAATGATGAACATAAATAAATAATAATTTTATTCTTATACATTAGACCATTTTAATATTTGAAATTACACTTTATTTTTTTCTTCAATTTGACAGATGTGGCAAACGTGCTTTTTTTACTGTTCATCGACAGTATGATGAACAGTAATAAACAGTATTTTTTTTTTTTTTAAAATCCGTGTGAATGTCAATGTGCGACTTAATACTGCAATCGTGCGTTGGGAATGAGAGAGAGAAAGAAAGAAAAAGTGAAAAAAATATTAATTTTACTGTACATTTTTAAGAGAAAAAAACTATCTATTTAATTTGAATTTTTAATATAATTTAAATTTCATAATAAATGATGAACATAAATAAATAATAATTTTATTCTTATACATTAGACCATTTTAATATTTGAAATTACACTTTATTTTTTTCTTCAATTTGACAGATGTGGCAAACGTGCTTTTTTTTATCAATTAGAAAATCTTACGCCATACAAGATTGCTCCTTCTTCTACAAGACAAAATTTATTCCTCCCTCACAAAAAATATTAATATTTTTCATATATTTTTTTAGTCATCATAAATATTTAAAAAAAAAATAATAAATTCACAATATCATTAAAAAAAAACACTTCTTCAATCACTAGAGATTAAAAAAAAAAAAAAAAAATTGGCAAACGTCCCTCGGACGTTATCCTACTGCTAGTATATATATATATATTGGGCTCCATTTTAGCACTCTTCCTACCCTGAGCAGGACCAAATTCTACTTGACAATCAGACATGGTTAACTCTTTAGAATGAATGTTCAAATTCAGAATAGTTGAAATCAAACACTCATGCAGTAAATATTCTGATATCCCTTACAAATGTATGGAGCTTTCACTTTGTATTTGTAGGTATGTGGGTCTTTCTCTATCACATTTCCTTGTCATGGTGGGCAGAGTGCATGTATTATGATTCCTGTCCCTGAAGGTGTGTGTCTGTATTTGGGGCCTGCCAGGAGTTATGGCTCTTATACCATTGTCGTCTCAGAGCATCCTCAATGAATTAACTAAAAGTTAAATTCATTGAATATTTAGCCATTAAAGAACAAAAAAAAGATCACAATAGATTAGTCAAATTTCAAATAATTAAAATTTAGCTACAATTACATTCAAAATAATTTCCAAATTTGAATGTTCCTGTTCATAGGCTAAATTCTTATTTTATGAATTATTTCTCTCTCCAACAAACCAACATGCCCAGTTTTTAGAAATTTTTGTTGAATGAATGCTCTCTTCACCTGCACGGGTTCATGGATACTCTGTCCAAATTTGATAAAAAAAAAATATAGTTGGATGGGAATGATAGAAATTAGTAAAATATGATAAAATAAAATTAATAATTAAAAAAATTAAATATTTCTTTAATTATTAATTACTCATTGCTATCTAATGAATAAATGGATAATCTACTATGAAAATTTGATGTGAATATCCAAAGCCTAATTTATTTTATATTATTTTATTGTTATATAATAAAAAAATAGCTATTTCAATGTAGAGATTTATGTGAATGAAATAACTAAAAGTTAAATTCATCTTACATTCATAAAAAATGTACTTTAACTTTAACTAATCCATTGAGAGTGCTGTGAGATGCGAGGCATGAAATCTACAGGTTTTCTTTCACTTTGATTCCAGAAAGGAAAGAAACAAAGAAAGGCACAGGCTTTTGACCCTACTCTCAGAGTTTGGGCTAAGCAGCCCATCTGGTGGCTTTGGGCTCAACTTTTTTTTTATGCAAAACAGGGATCATCATAAAAAAATTGAAAAAATATATTTACAATCATGAATTGTATTATTTTCGTGTAATCGTTTTGAAAAAAGTAAATAAAATATGAGATCCATATGAAAAAAATTAAATTTTTAATAGTAGACTATACTCTTTTTCAAAACGATTACGCAGCGTTTACGCAATATTTCACGGTTGTACGCAGAATTATTACAAAAAAAAAATTGATTGGGTCCTTTAATTTTTTTAAAAGGATTTGTTCGTCCACAAATTATAACAAATTAATTAGGTCTATTCCAGAAGAGTTGGAAATCCGCGTGGCTCTGATTTGGACGTAAAATCTTTTCAAAAATTAAAGGCCACCGTCCACTGGAAAATCTTCACATGGTCATATAGAAAATTATAACATGCAAACAAGTTAGCAATCAGCTTATGTGAATGGTCTTCCACTCTTCCTCTCTTCTCATTGGAGCATACTGGAAGTCATTGGAAGTAATGTTCCGAGAAACATCATAGTAATTGAAGTGAGCGGAAAATAGATGCGTTCCGAGAATGTACAAATAAATGAACGTGAAAGTCAAGTAAATATATATTTTTTTCCCCCCAAAGTCTGACTTGATTTTCAGCAGATAGAACAATCCCCGTCATATTTCTGAGACTTGGTTTCTTCTCGATCGGAAGAGAAGGGACTACTGGAGGAGGTTCGTGTTTGAAGAATTAATTTGGTGACGATGGGAAAGCTAGTTTGCTCGGAGTTAGAAGGTGGTGGTCCGGATCTCTCGGGACTGCTCGTGGCGTTGGTGATAGCTATTACTCTCATGATCATCTGCATGACTCCACCTCCACGCCGGGCTGTAGTTGCTGTTTATCGCTATCATTGACAGCTAGCTAGCGTTCTTGGCCAGACATCGTCCTCACCCAAGCTAGCGTGTTTCTTGGCTGTCTGAGTTCACTTCTCTCCAAGCTGTCTGAACTTTCTTGGTTTAGTTTTTGTGTTATGACCTTGATGAATCGTATATGATAGCTGGTTTAATTTTAATGATGATATTCTTCATGGAAAGGATACTGCTGCAATGTTTTACCACAAAAAGCACTACTATCAATTTAATAGAAAGTTTTTATAATTAGCATCATTATCATCCCGTTTAAACCTGTTTTAATTTGATGTTGTAATGATATTATATATATATATATATATATATATATATATATTTATATGGATTAACGCACTCAATGAGGAGATTAAGTTCTTGGTCTTCTGGAGAGAGAGGGATACCATATTCCCCTTTAACACGTTGCTATTTATGCACGATGGAAGACACAGCACATAAAGCATCATGTATCAGGACTGCTTTGAGCAGAACAGAGACTAACAATAGAATATATATATATATATACACACAGCATCATGGAATGGATTAAATGCTCACTTAACATATGATAGTGATGAATCGAACCACTACAGAACAGTTTGAATACAGATCTGCAGCTTCTATCCTATTTGAAATCATATTTTTTCTCATAAATTGTTCAATTAACGAAGGAAAAGGAAAGGGGTAGAGGGGCAGGGGAAGCAGGGCTTTTTTGGGTTTATTATTCTCAGCTCTTTTTCTACTTTTTCCCAAGAATTATGAACGAAAATATGCAGCACCATGTTAATAAATTCAGAACGACTGCAAAAGATAGAATATTTTCAATCAGTTTTTGGTAGAATTTTGAATAGTCTCCCCAAGAAGGTCGATTCCGTGCTTCATAACAGGGCGGCCCAGCCTCCCTCCCCTGTCTTCTTGAGCATCTTTTACCTGGCAGCCTTCCTCCTAGCTTCGGCCTATTCTCTTTGATTTCCTTCTTTGACTGATTAAGAGCCTCTTGTCTCAGTCCTTGGCATTCTCTTTCTGTTCATGTTTCGTTTCTTTGAAACTGGGTATACCGTAATTCTTGCTGTTGTTGAGGTCTCTACCCACTATCGGAGAGAAACAGAGGCGGTGGAGAGGGGTGACAAATCTGAGTTGGAAGATCCTATTCGGTTTTTCTCTTCATTTTTTTAAAAAGAGGTTTCTCTTTATTGGAAGAATAAATATAGATAGAAGTCACTATTGGAAGCATCCATTTTGTATACATGATGTGGCATCATCTAGACCACACATCATCCCAAGTGAGTATTGGGAACAATCAATTAGAAGCAGCCACGCAGTGAGTGCAAAGTGTGCACTGCTATAATGGCTTCTCTCTAACATTACTCATTTATAAGTTGATGATGTAGCTTTAGGTTTACACAGGAGGGAAGGAAGACAGTAACCGCGACAGAAGATTCGGTTAAAGCGGTTGAGCCACCACTAGCTCGGAAAACACTAAGGTGGCACACATTTTTATCTCACTAACTAACGTAATAAGTTTTAGAGTTATTCTATTCAGCAGTTTTATAGTACCTACACCATATATATGTTGAAAGAAAAGAATATAAAAAATAAAAATTAGTGTATAATATAACTGTTGAATATAAATTTTTATAAATTTTAATATATATGAGAGATTAATTCTAAATTTCTCACTAAACAATTCGTACACACCAATATTCAGTGAATTATTTATTTATTAATTATTAGGGACAAAATATCCCCGAAAGCGAATATATTTATTAATTATTAGTGGGGTTGTTATCGGTTATTCAGTGGAGGGTTGGTGAAATTAGAGACTTGTCAATCAATGTTGGCCGAGATTTTAATGGTATCACTAACTTTTGCATATTTTCCAATTTCAACAATCCATACAACTTTTAAATTAAAAAAAAAAATAAAACTTTAACTTTTCAATTTTTCATCAAATCATTTACATATATTCTATTAAAAAGTACAAAACATAAAAATCAAAACAATCTTTTACAAAACGCAAAACAAAAATGCTTTTGATATTTTTATTTAGAGGAAACCTTCAGTCAAGAGCTGGTATTAAACCATTGTTGACACCCTCCAATTAATATGCGCCACGTAAATCAATTTTATTCCAAAAGACCCCACCACATTAGATTACAGCACCTCTAGTCATATCATTCCTCCCTTCAACGCAATATTACTGATCAGACTCCTTTATCTCTTGCTAAAAATAAATCTCCCAGCCCACCTCAGTCCGTTAGTTTCGTCGGCTCCGTTGCCTAGCCCACCTCAGTCCGTCGAACCACTGTAGCTTCATCTCACAATCCTCTACATCCCATAAATGATGTGTTTTATATCACAAACTGTTAGGATAACCTGCAACAGATGAGATGGTGACACTGGATGTCCAGAGGAACTCTGAGGCTAAGTTAGAGAAGCACAATCTCAATATAAGTATATAACTAAAAGTGTATTATCTGTTACATTTAAGTGTTATTTATAATGGTGCTAAGGACATAGATATGCACTAATGATCCCGTAATAAATGGATGAGATAATCACCTTGATCTTTCAGCGTTATCATATCACACTGTTAGGCCCGTGGGTCACATGGACTCTTGGATAGTGCGTCCCCCAATCTTGAGCCCATAAGCTGAATCTGTCCTCTAATCGTGGGCTTATTACTAAAGGACCTAAATATCCCTTCCACACCCATGGTCCATGTATCATTTGTAGTAATTTTTAAATTTATTTGCTTTACTTCAATGAGCAATTTGTACGAGTAAATAGATTGTAGGACTGGGGCTCCTTTCACACTCATTTTGGTCTGGTGGATGCCCTCTCTGTACTGCTGATGATTTCTTTGACCATTTCACCGTTCACTTTTAAAGTAATACACATCATTGGTTGCCCATTCTCAGCTAAGTTAACTCCACCTATACATGTCTCACTTATTTTCCATTCAACATTTTTTAAATCGGGTTTAGTGGTTGGGTGGAAGGCTGAAAGCTAGAAGGAAATTGTGAATTATTAAGGTATGTTGTTGCATGACTACGTGATATATATAGTAATTTATCAAAACAAAAAATCAAAGAGCAAAATGTAGAGCAATGTATTTATTGTCATCATTTGTTTTAATGTTTTATGTTTTTAGCTATTGCATGTATATTATTTATGAATTTGAATTATATTCATTTTCTTGTAGAAGGTGGACAGTGATAGTGAAGAAGTTGCAATAATAGAAGAGATAGAAACTGATGTGAAGATTACAGAAGAACATGGTGTGAATATTCCCAAGAATGTTTGTATTCAACCAACTGTCTTGTCTTCTTCATTTAGCGGTCTATCAAAGCCATGCCTTAGTATGTATCTTGACGATGTAGAAGATGCGCTCACTTGATACAAGGCATATGCAAAGCGAATGGGTTTTGCCATTCGAACAAATGACACTCGATTGTCAAAGGTGGATATATCATTAGTTGGCGTTGAATATGTTTGTTCAAGGGAAGAGTTTCGTCGTCAAAGTTATAAGATAAAAGAAAGATCACTTCCCGAGCAAACAAGAATTGGATGTAAAGCATTGATGAGTTTAAAAAAGGAGAGGAATAGGTGGATTGTAACCAAGTTTGCAAATGAACATAACCATGAGCTTCTTACTCCTAGAAGTATGAGTTTTCTTCATGGACATAGAGGGGTAACAAAAGTTTAGAAAAAACTCATCGAAACACTAAATGAGTCTAGAGTACCGACAAGAAAAATAATGTCCATTCTAAGTAAGGAATCTGGTGGTGACTATAAGGTTGGATGTATTGAGAAGGATGTAGAAAACTAGTTGGGGAATAGGAGAAATCTTCTTGGGAAAGGAGATGCACAACGGATGCTTAACTATTTTATGGAGTGTTAGTGTAAGAATCTTGGTTTTGTTTATTCAACCCAAGTTGACGAGTAGGGATGCATGTGAAATTGTTTTTGGGTAGATGCCAGATCCCGAGTTGCCGATCAATATTTTAGGGGTGTAGTGACATTCGATGCCACCTATTTGACAAATTGTTATATGATGCCATTTGTACCCTTTATTGGAGTCAACCATCATCACCAATTTATAATGTTTGTATGTCTTTACTCATAAATGAGATATTTGAGTCTTATACTTGGTTATTAAAAAACATGGCTTGAGGTAATGTTTGGCCATGCTCCTACTACCATAATCATTGATGATGATAGGGCCACAAGAAGGGCAATTGCTGAGGTACTACCGAATACCACTCACTGTTTGTGCCTATTTTGAAAAAAGTATCTAAACACTTGGCTCATGTCTATAATAGATATCTACAGTTTCAGTATGATTTTCATCATTTCATTCGTGATACATTAACACCTGAGGAGTTTGACTTGGAATCGAGTGAATTGTTGGTGAAGTATGGCTTGTGTGAGAATGCTTGGTTGTAAAACCTTTATGAGAGGTGGGAAAAATGGGTGCCAGCTTACTTGCAATGTAAATTTTGTGCTGGCATGTCTACTAAGAGAAGTGAGAGCATGGACAAATTTTTCAAAGGTTATGTCCGTGCAAGTACAATGGTGAGTGATTTTGTCTACCAGTATGAAAAAGCATTAGATGCACGTTTTCTAAAGGAGAGAGAGAAAGATGTCAAGACAAAAACATCAAAATCAATTATGAAAACTTGTTACAAGATAGAAGAAGAGGTAGTAGAGGTTTATACAATAAAATCTTTCTTATTGTTTCAAGAGGAGTTATTTAATGCACAACGATACAAGGCCAATATGGATCTCGAGGAAGGGGGCAAAAAATTATTTAGGGTGTCATCCATTGAGGAAGGAAGCCATACATATGACGTTGCATTTGACATACATTAAGATGGTTTAACAGTACATTAGCTTCCAATATACATTAAACAATATACATCACTTGCAAAAATACTTTTCAGTTTCACTTCTTCCATTCTACAATATCAGCATTGGTCTTTTCATTTTTTCTTTGGCCTAGCTCCAAAGTCTTGTAACCAAAGTCCTTCTACAACAAGAGTTTTGTTGCATGTCTATGTCAACCCATTCAAAAAAATTATAGTGCCTTTTAGGCTACGTTTGAATGTTGAGATGAGCTCAGCTGAATTGAGTTATTTATGAATAGTAATGAGTTGAGTAGTGAAATGAGTTATGTGAGACCCATCTAAACTGAATTTAAAGTGTATTTAGATGTGTTAAGATGTGTTTAATACTTTTTATAGGAAATTGAAAAAGGTTGTGAGTCCCAAGTAAAAAGATGTTTTAAGTTGAAATAAGAAGGTTTTGAGTTGGGATGAATTTAGTAATTTAAGAGTTGAGTGTTTGGAAGTTAGACTCAGCTTAAAATTAGAATGAATTTAACTGAGTTCAATAACCAAACATAGCCTTAATCTTAGTCTCTTGAAACTTTTCGGGTTGCTTGAGATCCTTAGTTTTGATGGAATGTTGCAATAGCAAGTTGGTTACTCGTAGATTACTTCATGTTCTACTCTCTTACTCCAAGAACTTGATCTTAAATGCTCTTATAGAACCAAAAAAAAAAAAAAAAAAAAAGAACAAAATAGGTCTGATATAGCATCTCCTTCAAATTAGTGTGTAAAAGTGAAAAAAGTTGGCAGCTACAAGCAAGCACGTTATGACACCTGTAAAATCTCAGTTGCATGATAAATGATTAGACTTTTCCAAGAGCAAGTTTGTACTTTTCCCAGTGATTTTAAGCACTCAAACTGCTGGATAAGATTTGCAAGGTCAAAATTGTATATTGAGAAACTTATAAGATATACAAGTGATTTACTAACATGATTTCTTATGCAAGTCCAGCATGCCTATTCAATTTCAGCATCCATTCAAGTTAAAGAAATAAAAAATCATACTTGTTTCTTGCTTCTCAACATACATTCAAGCCAAAAGAAAAAAAAAAAAAAACAATTTAACATGCATTCAAATGTCTTCATGCCTACAAAATTTGTTGTTTCAAACTTTAAATGAAACCATAAATCAAAGAAGTGAAAAGTTCGCAAAAATCATACCACTTTATTGGGAATGCCGTGAAAGAGGAGACACTGTGAGAAGGGAGAAGCCGGAACTAGACTTTAGGATCTATGGCCACCGTATCCGGATTTGTAGCCATAGATTTAGGATTTACGGTCACAAGCTCAGTCTCACAAAAAATCTGAGATTCTCCCTTCTGGTGTGTAGGAGGAGGCGAGGAGGGAGGCAAAACACAGCTTCTGTTTCTCCTTGGAGTTGGGCGTAAACTCTTCGTTCGTGTTGTTCCCGTGCAGTGCGTTCACTTGAGCAATGAACTCCTTTGTTTTTAGAAAATATTTCATTTTATTTTATCATTATAATTTTTTTAATTTTTAATATAAAATAAGATAAATAATTTAACTTTTTTAAAATTTCAAAATAAAAATAATATTAAAAAATATATTTTAACAATATCTTATTCAATTTTTTAACTTTAATTTCAATTAATCTCATTTTATCTACAAAAACAAACGAGCTAATGAGATAATATTCTTAGGCAGGTGCTTTTATTTGAGAAATTAAAGGAAAGTAGACGTGTAATATTTCTATTCGTTGCTGTGAAACCCAGCTTTACACCAACTCCGGATAAAAGAAGAACTGTTTTATTTATTTATTCTGTTTTGATCAATCTTTGGTTAGTTTAAGATTTGTAGTTTTTGTTTTATTTCTATTTTTAAGTTTTATTTTATTGTTTTAATTTTTTATTCTTAATTCTTTTAAAAGCTAGCTTTTAGACTTATATATATACATATATATATATATGCTTTTTGATATGTTTTAATTTTCATATATATATATATATATGTATATATGATGCACTCAAGTGACACGAGGTGTTGAATTAATACTTAATAGTGCTAAATAACATGATCACACCTCAAAAGGTTTAGTATGGAAGAGACCAATTTGTTCATATATAGTTAAAACCATAAAGAAATATATAAAAATTAGTTCAATAAAAAGTCATAGAGATTAATTATTTGACTTTAAGATTAATTTTATATTAACCCTTTAATTAAACTAGAAATATTTCTAAGCTGAAACATCGTATATGTCCGTACGTATTTGTTTTCTATAGCTTTTTGGTATTGA
Organism: Juglans mandshurica; assembly: GCA_022457165.1. NCBI lineage: Eukaryota > Viridiplantae > Streptophyta > Magnoliopsida > Fagales > Juglandaceae > Juglans > Juglans mandshurica. Next base: position 24,250,314 of record CM039623.1, read on the forward strand.
TCATTGGTAGATGAAGAGTCCAATATCTAAAACCGAATATATATATAAATTGTACGTACGTTTCCTTCGCAAAATTGGAGTGATTGATATGGACAAGAAGTAAGAAACTGAATGCAATTTCTCATTTTAGATGATCTCCTTGTAACCCACAAAAGGGAATTGTAATAATTAATAGCCATGAAATTCATATATATATATATATATATATATATATTAATTGGCAATTGATCGATCATATTGAGTTCGTCTTTTGGTTGATCATTTTAGTTTCATCCTTCGAATTTCTTCAAAGAAACTATTAATTATTATTAGTTGATGAAGAAGTTGATCTAAGTTTCAACACAAATGCAAAAAATGGAATACCAAATTAAAGTGTATATGATCATCATTTCTATTTATCTGCAACAAATACACCCGCATGCATTAATTTATTCCTATTTATTGGGCTACACCAATATTAATGAAATTCTTTTAAGGAAAAAACCAAACAACAACGTTGTTATTTTTCCTTGTGTCGATCCAACTAGTACTCCTTCTCAAGAGCACTAGCTAGAGCAAGCTACCTCTTGCTTTCCTCAATCTGCATCTGATCATCATCTCCTAATTTGACGTCGTACAAGACATGCTGCATGTCCGTCTTTGTCTCATTTATTATTGGATTCATGATCACTTGGCTCAATAGGAGGTGCAGTAGTACCGGCGCCTGACCCTCCAATAATACTAATATTCTGTGTTGTGTCTTCCGTTTGAATATGGATAATAATCTCTGTTGTCTGTGCTGTGCTCAACTGGAGCTCATGTTCATTTGCTGTAGTAGCAGGGCCACTTGGTACATCTAATTGGATGTTCATTTCTGGAAAGATTATATCTTTCGGCCTATCCATGTAAATGATATACAGTATCATCTGAGCCATCCCGAATATGAAACCTAGTATGTTTGGTGTCTGAAAACAGAACAAAAAGGCCGGTCGATCGCATAAACTTGTAAGATTTTAAGCAGTATACAATTAAATATATTAATTTTATATTTGCTTAGTTTTAATAATTTCTAGATACAAAGGGGGGATTGATCCGGAAATACTCGAATTTTACCGCTATGAAGAGATCCTTTATTAATAGACCATAGGAGAACCACATCGTAGCACAGATTGTCAAGAAGAATGATAGTGAAAATGGCATGAATTCCACGCTCTTTGTTTGTATAACCAGCCTCTGAAAATGGGGAAAAAAAAAAAAACAGAGAATTACTTACCCAATAAAATGTAAACCTAGCTAGGGTCATCAATCTAAGTCTAATAATTATAGAATAATGCTATGATCAAGTCTCAAATGCACAAGTCTGGTAAAAGTTGGCTCTTATAAAAAAGTGAACTCTACTAAGAAAAAATAAAGTTTTTCACACTTTTTATGGTGATGTCTAATTTTTTTTTTTTTAATAAAAGAATGGTACTTGTATATTTAGAGTTTGTATATATGCTTTTAGATCAACATGCGAAAACAATGAATTACCATGGCACTGAGAGGAGCAGCAAAAACACAAACAGAACAAATCGCACAAGTCCATCCAACAGCTGTGAGCCGCAGAGAACCTTCTCGAATGAGGGATGTGCAGAGTATGATCAAGCCCAAAAGCCCTACGTTAAACAAGATAAGCAGCTTTGCGGTATATATCTGCGTAAAAAGCAAAAGATTTTGATTTATCAAGTTAATTAAATAAACTAGCTGCATGCAACTAATTATTAATTAAAAGGAAAATAGATTAAGAAAGATTAAATTGTAAGTACGTTACCCTAGCTCTGCCTGGTGCATATATTATGAACAAGACGAGGTAAATGGATTCAATGGCACAGCCGATGGAGTTGATGGTGATGAGCATAAATGCATTCTTCTTCAGGAAGGCATAGTAAAGCGTCAGCATCGCGCTAAATAGTGCTACTGAATAAGGCAGCGATTGGAATCCTTGTGTTGATTTTTTCCTGTATATCCTGTAAAAGGTTGGCCTGGCAGACAAATTAAATAGCAAACGATTAAAATGGAAACTAATGATTCGATTGGCTTCATAGCTGAAAAATGCATATACATTTGGAGAGTAAATATTATAACTTACACTGGGGCTAGATATACGAGGAATGACACGATGTTACCTGCATACAATGAGATACCAAAAATGACATGCATGATGAGACCTTGAAATTAGCATATAAGAACTCGAGATGTTTAGAACGGGAGAAAAAGTGCCTATACGTACCAAGAAGGCCGAAAACGAAAGACATCACGTGATGATCAACATGGATCGTTGCCATTAATCTTGCTGGGAAGCCAACCCTTTTTGTTCTTGACCAGGGTGTCCGGCTGGGGATCGATCAGCTAGGCTAGCTGTGGATCAGGCCGGCACCACGTACGTACAAAAGATCAGCTAGCTGCTTGTCATGAGTCTTGGTATTGGGTGCGTATTTATAGGTATGAGATGGAAAGGTTTAGAAGATGGTGGACGCCAAGAGATGATCAGTTGCTTTTGGGTACAAATATTATTTGGTTTTTTGAGCTGTTAAGCAAAAACTATGAGAAGATAATTTTATGGGGGTAGAAGTAGATGATCACGATGAGCTGGGAAGCTCATTAATGATTAATTATGGCCATTTTTGGAGCTTTTTATTTCTGGCATTCATTTGTTCTCCGAATCTTATCGATCTTGAAGTTTCATCACTAGCTAGCCACTTTTGCTAGCCATTTTGCCAAATGGGCCTCTCTAGCCGAACCCTACACGCTATTATAAGCTGCTGTATATATTACCAAAAAACATGTCAATTTGCTACCAATTATTCTTAAACTTGTGTAGGAAAACTGGAAAGTATTGGTCATGTGCATGCTTTCCACGAGATTTACTAATAAGTGATCGGGCGGGATTTGATCTTTTGAGTTTGCTTAAAAACTTATATATAATACACATGCATGCAGCTTCAAAAAGGGTCATGAAGTTATTAACGATAAAATTAACTACCGAACCGGCCAATCACTTGAGCTGTACGTCGACGTTTGATCTCCTCATAAGAGAGACGCAGGCGCAATTGATATGGCTTAATTTGGAAAGAGATCATGAGAGTGCAGGTGGAGCCATGCATTTGGTGACGTGAAGCAACTGATCATATATCATCATGATTGTATAGTAGTAAAGATGGAGGGAGGAAGAGTAATGGAGGCCAACGGAGTCTGTTCAATATACGTACGTAGGTGTTCAATCCCAAATTCCTTAATTTTCTAAAAGATCAAGTACGTACTGGCCTGGCATGGTTGGAATTAGCACGTACGTGAGATCATATGTGAGAGCCCACCAGCTATCTAGCCGTTACATTTAAACGGTTTATTTCAACCAATACACCATCCCTGCCTACGCTATCTGCCTTTTATATACATATGCTTCCAGCTTCCTTCCTTCAATTGACTTTTAATTAATTTGCTCCTCATGCATCTGATCCTTTCCGTTGCCATATATATATATATATATATGATAAATATGTGTACTCCATTTATGAAAGCTAATTATAATCATGAGATGGATAGATCACTAGAAGATCCTAATTAATTTTAAGATCCAGATCATGTGTTAATTATCTTAATTTCTAGCTACTTGATATGAATTAATTCCTTTAATATATACATGAACAAGTCATAATTGATCATGTCACGCAATTGTCTTTACAATATATAATTATTCTGCTGCATATTGGCCCTTAAAACTTCTTACAATTATCATATATATCTTTTCTAGTTATCTATAAATCAGGCCATGCCAGTTGATCAATCAATATATACTCATCTAGATTCTAGACCCAAGCTATACGCTATAACATCTTGAAAGACGAAGATCGGCGCTGCATGCAATATATATCTCTACTGCTAATATCTTCCCTAGCTAGCTTCATGGGAGATACATTTGATCATACCAATGAAATGATATTTGTAATTATAGAATTTGTAAGTATTGCACACTTAATTTTTTTTAAAAAAATACGTATATATAGAATTCACATTAAAAATTTAATTTTTTTAATAATAAACTTTTCTTTATTTTAAAAAAACATGCTGCACTTGCAACTTATGACTATATGATCTATGATTATTCGTTCCAAATATCTCATTTTGATATATTTTTTTTTAAGTTTCTAGGAATGTTCTTTTAATTATCTGTGTCTTCAGTCCCAGTGCATTCATTATGGCACCTCCGGTATGAACAGTGTTGAAAAAGAAGGTTGAGTACTCGTACGGAGTCTACTGACGTTGCATCATTAATGTTCTGTTTAGAATGCGTATAGTTAACTCTTTACAACGTACATTGTGGAATAATTGGTAGTTTTATTCTTTAATATAAATGTGGCATAATCTTGGCTTCAAAATGTAGTACTTGTGGTTGTGAGGCTATATATGAAGTTTGATTTACACAATTTAATGATTGTTTCATTGCTGAATCTGTTTGGTCTCATTTCTCTCAAATGCTTGGCATCTCAACCCAGCTTTCAACCTTGGGATGGAGAGATATGTTTTTAACTTTGTGGTCAACTTTACATGGTTCAAATAAGCTCAATTAATTCTTTATTTGATACTTTGGAAATTTTGATTAGCTAGAAATTTATATAACCAAGTATATATGAAGGTGTGATAAAACCAACCTCGATCATTCATTATTTGGAAAGTTGTGAAATGATTGTAAGAACTTAATCTAATGATTAAAATTAACCATCAAAGGGCATAAGTACGACAAATGGACCATGTTGTTATGTCTACATTAGATCTTTTGAAAATCCGTTTATTGAAGATTAAAACACAAAATTAAGCTCAAATTGGTTCGTTGGTTAATCTTCCTACCGGTAAAATAAAACTCAACATTGACGGAGCCTCGAACTAGGGCAACCTCGGATCTGCTAGCTGGTTGTGGTGAGATTCTTTGTGATCACTATTCATGTCACTTCATAAATGGCTTTTCTCTTTATGTTACCAACTGAGTTTTTATAACCTCGTTATTGAATTAGATGCTTTGTTGGTAGTTAATTGGTATAAAAATAAGAAAAGCCATTAATCTTGCAGGTATGTGGGTTTTTGGGAAGACATACTTGATTTTAACAAATTTCTAAGTTTTAATATTCAGCATATATATAGAGAAGATAGTGGAATGGTAGATGGTTTAGTTAACCTTGAAGCAACATGTATTACTTCTTTTTTTTCTTATACTTCACAACTATCTCGACAACTGAATAATGGAATCCTTGTATTGATCATAAATCTGATTTGCCAAATTTTAGATGCATGTAAAGAGTTAAACTATAATTAATTAGTTTCTAACTTTATTATATATCTCTCTTAATTGCACAAGAAATCTTAACCTATTAAATACATGAAATTAAGTAACAAAATTTAATCGATAAAGATTATAAAAATCAATGGGCTTCATCAAAATTGCGCTGCCCATGCATGCCATCACAATTTCTCTTGCTTTTTCTTTTGGATAAATAATATATTGGCTTTTAGACTTATATATAATTAAAATATTTATTATTAAGTAAAAAATAATGTGAACTATTGTTATTGTTCAATGTATTGATTTGGTTGTCAATGTTTAAATAAAAATGTGCTGTGAATTGAACTAATGCATGCCTTTGGGGTAGGGAAAACTATTCTTCAACCTTAATTTTAACACACCAACAATACCTGTCATGCTGGCATGGTGGAAAAGACCAAAAAATTCACACTTTGAGAAATGCAAAACTGCCTGAAAGGCTACTCCCCATCTCTAGTACATGCTTTCCCTCCCCGTGACCTAATTTCTTTGTAATTCCTCTGTTGCTCGCCAGTCGCTTCTGACTCCCAGTGAGTCAACACTTCCCGTGGCCTCTTTGTTGGCACCGAGTGTTTCCCCCTTCCCGGTATATACTTGAAGAAAAGTTCTACTCATTTGCCTCCTTCCCACATACACCACACAAAACTGGTGATGTGGCTTTTTTTTTTTTCCCTAAAATTAAATGTGTGTTTTAGACGTTTTAGAGGATCCTAAATAGTAAATACCCAAATTTGATGTGGGTGGCTTTCGAATTTTTTTTCCTTCCCCCATCTTCCTTCGCCAGCCTCTTCACGTCCGCCATCGTCTGGGATCGTCGACGAGAACGACCGACCGGTGAGAACCTAGCCACGACCGATCCACCTCATTCAACTCGCATCCACATTCAACTCGCGTCCACGTTCAACCTCACACAAGTATTTTTTTTTTTAATTTTTTTATATTTCTGTTTTATTCCTGAAATATTTTTTTTCTGTTGTTCTTATGCCCTGTTTGCTATTTTTATTTCAACTCACACAGGCATTCAGCTCGCGTCCATGGTTGAAGACGAATCAGTGTTTGTTGTTCGATTCTATGTGGGGCTGTCATTTGAGAGAATTATTGCCCTCTGTCAACTCAAACTTGCAAAGAAAATCGAAGCACCAAAAATCATAGCAGATAAAGTTTGGATTTTTTTTTTTGCTTTTATTTTTTTTTGTCTACTTCCTATTGAATTTTATTAACTGTGACTTCTTTGACTTATTACTCGGTGCATAGTTTTTTTAGTGTTTTTGTTTTTGCCTCTCTTGTATAATCATCATGTAAAATGTAAGCATTGGAATTGGCTATCGCAAGTTCATTACATTAATTTTCACTCTTTTGTCTATATATTTGATAGGTTTCATTTCTCAATTTGTTTGGTAACTTGGGACTTGGGGTGTTAGCCCGTGGTAATTTGTTTTGATGCGCAGTGTAAGAGTGGGAACTAGTTTTTTTTTTGGATTCAAGTCCAAAATTGAATGATCAGAGCTGTATGTAAAATATTAGTTTGAGTTGGGTAACCATGTTTTTTGTATTTTTTTAGTTGGGTTACAATTTAATTTCCATATCTTTAGTTTGCTTCTAAATTTAGATTTTTTGAAATGCATTCTTGGATTTTTGTTGCTCTAAGAGTGGGAACTTCTGAGAGGACAACACAAAGTTAAGAATTAAAGTAGTGAACTTCTGAGAGTTGATGAAGTATGAGAAAATTGCATTAAAAGCCAATTAGGATGTACATATGAGGGAGTAAGTAGAGGCAGAGAGGTATAAGAGTCCAACAGAATACATCATGTTGTCACCAGCTATAAGCACTCCAAGAGAGAAGTAGATCAAGGCAAGATTTGTAATTGTGGGTGGGACCGAAAAACTTGAAGTATTTAACCACCATGCATGCTTTATAAATGAAGTATTTAAATTCTGGATTTAAGTTGAAGATTTATGTTTAACTATCATGTTTTTAGTGTACTCAATTGTGGAATGATTTATACCTTTTTGTTTAGTAACTTTGTCCTAAAAACTCAGTTGAAATAACAGGATGGACAAAGAGGAAGATGAAAGACCACGTACGCCTTCTACATCGATTTCACCGACTCAAGTATGAAACATATTGATCATTTGGAAATGTCGTTGTATCTGATATTACCATTTAGTTAATGTATTTTTTGTTTGTGTATTATAGGGATATTATGGTCCAGGAAACCCATACTACCCACCATTTATCATGCCTCAAAATGCATATCCAAATCCATATACATGTGCCTAGGGTAGCTTGGTAGATTCTTTTAACTTTTGTAGTTTTTTTTTTCCTTATATGCATTTGGGATGTTTTAACATCGGGCCTAACTACAGGTTCCATCGATGCCACATTTTGGACCAAAGATGCCCTACCCTCCATCTAGTAATCCGGAGGAGTCCACACGAGTTCAACATACCTACCATGTATATTCCTTTTAAACTTTTTAGTTTTTTTTTCTTATATGCATTGAATTTGTTTGAACCCCGTGCCTCATTACAGCCTCCATCGATGCCACCGTCGAGTAATTTGGAGGAGTCAACAAGATCTAAAAAGACTTTCCAACTAGCAAGTGAATCATCAATTGTGCCATTGCCATTGGGTGCTAAAAGTTAAAAGAATTTTATAGATACATCACACACGACTGATCAGAGTTGTCACCCGACTGACGGTATTAGACTTTCAACCCAATTAGTGAACATCCAGTGTTATAATATAAATTCTCATACGAAACATACATTTTCATTTTTAGAAACTTTGTCAGACGTAAATAAAGAGGTAGAGGCCGAGGGAACTAATGAAGTATCAAATGATGATGAACGAGTTGAGGAGCCAAAACCTTGTATGAAGTTCGCCACAAATAAAGAGCTTCTGGCATATTATAAGCGATATTCCAAGCAACAAGGTTTTGGTATTATCACACAAAGGATGAAGAGAGATGCATCTTGGAAAGTGAAGTATGTGACAATTGGGTGTGCACGTGGCGGCAAGTACCATCTGAGTCACAGTAATATATTGAAGCCACGACCAACAATTAAAACGGATTGTAATGTAAATGCTCACTTGGACAAAAAGGGTGTATGGGTTTTGACCACTGACAAGAATACTCACAATCATAGTACTGTCAGCCTACAAAAGTCTAGATGTTTTAGAAGTTACAAGTGTTTAAATGAATACAGTCAAAGAATGCTCGATTTGAATGACAAAACAAGTATTCAAATGAACAAAAATTTTGGAGTACTTGTTGATGCGGGCGCGTGCGTGCGTGCGCGGGGGGGGGGGGGGGTTTAAAGAATCTTGAATTTCAAGAGAAAGATTGTCGAAATTGTATTGACAAAACCAAATGCTTGAGGCTGGGTAAATGAGGTGGCGAAATACTTGGTGATTACTTTAAGAGGATGGCGAAGATGAATAATGTCTTTGTTTCTGTGATGGATGTGGATGATGAGTTGCGACTCAGAAATGTGTTCTGGGCTGACGCTCGTAGTTGAGCCGCGTATGAGTATTTCGGAGATGCGATCACCTTTGATACAACGTACCTAACAAATAGGTACGATATGCCTTTTGCTCCTTTTGTTGGGGTAAACCATCATGCAAGTCCATACTGTTAGGGGTTGGCTTGATTTCAAGCAAGGATGCAAGTACTTTTGTGTGATTGTTTCGAGCATGGTTGGACTGCATGAATGGTCGGCCTCCAAAAACAATCATAACAGACCAGGATCGGGCAATGAGGAGTGTTATTGTGATGGTATTTCCAAAAACTTACCATAGATATTATTTATGGCATATCACGCGGAAACTACCCGAGAAATTGGGATCCCACTCCCAATTCAATGCAGGGTTGAAGACTGCCATTCAGAGTGCCTTATATGATTTGCATACCTAAGCAGAATTTTAGAACAAGTAGGGGGAATTAACTCAGATGTATGACCTTGGTGATAATACATGGCTACAAGGGTTGTACACCGAGAGATCATTTTGGGTATCGGCTTACTTGAAAGGTGTATTTTGGGTTGGTATGAGCACTACACAATGGTCTGAAAGAAGAAAAAAAGATCTAAACCAATGTTGAGGAAAGAAGAAAAAAGATCTAAACCAATGGTATTAATTCCCAAAATGTGATAGTTTGGAATGTAAATAGAAAAACGTTTAATAATTTGGAGGCACAAAATATACTTCTCCAGAGAAATTACCATGAGTCTCAGTGACTTGAGGAGCCTAATTATTAACCACCTTTCTCACTTTGTAGTAGAATTATTGAGATTTGTCGAGATCAGAAAACCACAATCAATTGACACTTTTTACATGAGACAAAATGGAAAAATGAAAAAAATATATTAAGCTACAGAACAGTCCATATAAATAAATCACATACAAGTAAAATCACTCAAAAATGTGTTTCTCCTAACCACTTGTATCAACATCAACTATCGGCTAAGAATCTAATGTCATTTGAAAGCAGCAGTGCAATCCTCCATTCACAAGATGATCAAGGTCCATTTACATGGAACAAATCTCCACTATTCCCATCAATATGATTCTCACAAAAAATAAACCAAGCACACGTACAGTACCAAACAAATCTCCACTGTTCCCATCAATAAGTGGTACACGTACAGTACCATTCTCACAAATAAAAAACGACGTTAACATCCATTACCATACTCAAAGCTTACCACATTTACAAGACCCATTTACAATTAACAGTAACACGATACATATATCATCCGAACTAATAAAAAATTATTAGAATAGAACACACCTAATACAGACACAAAATATATGTGCACATCTATTTTCTACTATTTGCCTTTGAACTTTGCCCTCTTGCTTCTCATTTTCTCTCTGTATTAGTTTATCTTTTTTTTCTCTGAATGTCATACTCGCGCAACAATAAATCATCCTCTCTCTTTCGGAGTGCGTTCTCTCTTGCCAGGAATTTTTTCTCAACTAGTTGAAGTATATCTACCCATATGAAGAATTGACAACTTGTTTCTCCCTGCAAACAATTCAAGAATTTCAAACATTAAATATGACAAACTGAAAAGCAATAAAATTTATCTACAAAATAAAAATTTGGCTTACTGTCTTATACTTTGAGCAAGTATAAAATTTTCTTCTTGGATTTTTGCTTGTTTGTGAGGTCTTTAATGGTGTTTTCAAGCCACACCAACAAGTTGATGATTCCATTTGAATGCATCAACTACATATGATGATGATTGACTCGATGCCATAGGTGATCTAAATGAGAATCATAAATGACAGCGAAAACAATGAAAATGTCCATGCTGAAATGCATTAATATAATGGTAAACAATTTCTCTCCATTTGTCAAAGTTAACAAATTTTTAATAAAGAAAGGTTCTCACTTTCATGTGTTACAGGCAATGCATATTGACTTGGAGTGGGGACTTAAAACATGCAGTGAATGTGAGTAAAAAAAAGGAACTTACATATTTTTTTGAATAACATTAACCAAAAAGTAAAACTTGTTGTCTGAAGCCATATGAAATGGAATACATCATGAGATTGGCCATGATAAAACATGAAGATACTTTTTGTCAGATTTTTAAAGCAGTTAAAGCTTTAAAAAATTATTAGCAAACTGAAGGTGCATTCTTTTGATATCCAAAATATGTATACTCTAAGTTCCAATGGATACTTTTCTCATGATTTTTCACTATCAATAGGAGAATATATATAATGATTCCAATTATATATGTGTGTGTGTCACTAATGCGCGTAGGAGAACGTGTAGGAAATATCATATACAAGGCAAGGAAAAAGGAAAAGTCATTGAGTTTATTGATCATCTACCAGGCATGCATGCCAGATAATATTTGATATGATGGATAAGGCTACTACTGGATTGCATTGGCAACAGTACTATATATTGGTTCTAATTAGTTTCCATTTAATAATTAATAGCCATGTTTTTTCATGAAGTAGTGTTTGTTTCTTGAGAAACAATATTGATGATCTATATATAGTATGTGCATAGAATCCAAAAACTTAGGATCCCTGTTTAATTTAAGATCGAATCATGTGTTAGGAGGATCATCATGGAAAACATACACAAGTTTTATTGTAAATGCCATGTACTAGGTATCAAAAATACCTAAGAAATCCCGAAATCCCGAAATCCCCCCCCGGCGAAATGATAGAAATGATAAGCACAACCCCAACTCAGAAATCATAAGCACAACTGAAACTCAAAAATCATAATAATGAAATAATATAGATTTAGGGTTCTGGTTGGTGATCATACCGAACGACGGCAAAGGATCGGAAGCAACCTGTAACAAGTGAAGCTGGAAATCTAGGATTCTTCTTCAGTCGGCACAAAGGAGAAGCATCGAGAGAAGTCTGAGTTCTTTGTTCTTTGGATGTTAAGTATCCTTTGGTTTGTTACAAAACCAGACCGCTCAATGGTTGAGAATCGCACGGTGGTGGTTGGGTGAGAGGGATTTATCAGATGGGATCTGCAACTGGGTACCCGCGGGGGAGAGCAAGATCTGAGGTGGTAGAAGATGAAACATCCATCACGAGGGAGAGGGATTAAGATTTAGAGGGAGGGAGAGTCATTAACGAACGAGAGGAGAGGGATTTGGTGAGGATTTCTGAAGGGGAGAGGGATTTAGATTAAGAGGGAGGGAAAGGCACACGAAAGAGTTGTTTTAATGGACCAGACTCGAGTTAGACTGGGTCTACGAAATCAGCCTTCGTGTGGCGTGTGATCTGCAAATCAGATTAAAGCATTAGCATTAGATTCATCATTTTCATCTTTAAAATTTGATAAAAAATACATGTTTTTCATAAATTCAAAACCTCTCTATCCATAACCCCACATTGGATTAGCCATTGGATTCATCAAAATAATAATATAATATTATTTTTTTAATAATAATATTTTTAATTTTTTTTTCAAATTTTACAATTACACTAACTATATGTTAATTAATAATTTAATTTGATACTTAAATTATTGGTTCCCAACTTAAATATATTGTGGCTCAAAATTAGAAAACAATAATTTAAGTAAATAAAATAATGGTTATAGAGTGTGAATAGTAAGTCTTCAAATTTAAAGATGAATTGGAATACACTGTAACTCAAAGTTTCAGATTTTAGTATTTGGTGAATCCAATGCAGTGATTTTAAACATGAATTATTCAAATTTTGAATATTGAACTCATTTGATGAGTCCAATACCAATGCTAGCTCTTAGGAGTAGATTTTCTTATACTTGAATCTTTCTCTCTCTCTGCTTCTGTCTAGTAAGTGGGTCCACTGAGTTTTGTGCATGTAATTTGAGTTCCATGTATAAGTTGGTTTCTGGGTGATTTTTCTTACTGGGTTTTACATCTTGTGTCTTGGGTTTTGCATCTTTGAGTTCCGTGTATCAGTTGGAATTTGCAGCTTGGTTTTTTTTTTTCATTTTCTCTCACTAGTTGCTAAATTCAAGGCACAAATCAAGACAAATTCATACAAAAAACTCCCAAATAAAACCAGAGGAATAGGAAATGGCTCTCGTGTCTGCAGATCCGAAATGGCTCTAGGTTGGAAAGTTCAGCAAACTCACTATTCAGTTTCTTCCTTTTTAATCTCACTCCTTATATCTTAGTTTATACCTTGATACTAATATGACTGCAGTGGTTTCAGGGAACTTGGGAGAAGACGGTTAAGAGAATACAGATAACTTGTGCTTGAATTTATGTACATTAATTAGGTATAAGAATTCTAGTCATGTTTTAATAAGGAGTCGCAACTTTAAATTATGTGTTGATTGTGTGGAATTGTTTGCAGAGTGAAGTTTTCTGCATAGACAATTGTATGTCTTGAAGTCATAAGACTTTTTCTTGTGCTTGAATTTCTTGTGCATATAAATAACATTATCAACAAGACAATAATGGTATATGACACTAACATATTTCATTTTTTTTGGTCTCTCCTTAATTTAAGTAGTAATAATGTCAAATTTGAACTTCAGAAAAGGGAAGATGAAGTCTTCAAAAGAGAGTTTGAAGTTCATAAAAGGGAAGGCAAACTCGTACAAATGTCAAGACGATTACAAAACCAAGAGGATGAGCTTAGAAGGCAAATGGTGGAGAAGAGGCGTTTATGACTTGTTTGTACATGTACTGGAGATTGATTAAGATATTCATTTTCAACTACTTTGGCAACACTAGGGGGCTTTCTCAAAAGTGTCTTTCGCCATAATATTGTAAATGTAAAGGCAATGCTAGCAACTTAGTTGTGAAGTAGGGGTATTTTGTACTTGAGAATATTTGGTTTGTAAACATTACCCTCTTATATGGATATTGAATGTGCAGTTTCAGTTTTGCCTATTATCTTCATGTGGCATTTTTGCAATATGTTGGTACACGCTTAACTGCAACGGGATAAGTATTTTCCTTTCCTGTATTTTTCAAACAAATTGGGTATGAACATGTTTGGACTGTTTCAATAGCTGTGTAGCTGTGTAGCTGTGTTGAAACAAAATAGAACAATATCTTAATGAGCAGATAATGGCATATGCATCTGGTATTGCTTTTTATTTTGCCACTTTGGTGCATATAGCTTCAGAAAAATGCATTGTTGAATCAAAATTTAGACATTTGATTCATGTGAGTTTGAGATTATTATTGTAAATGGCAACAACATAAAGAATTGGGCTGTGCAAATCCTCCGTGACTTCAACTCTGGTCGACCTCTGCTCCAAATCTAGGGGTGCTACCTGCCCCCTACGGGGCAGGGGAAAAGTGGAGCGGGGCTTCGCCCCCTCCATCCCCCGCCTCCGCAGGTCTCCTGGGGTGCGGGCGGGCCCCCCCACACCCTGTTCTAGCAGACCGAAACCCCCGCCCCGCATTGGCGGTTGCCCACTGCCCACCCCTATCCAAATCTGACTCCGACTAAGTCAGAATAGTCGGAATCGGAATTGGAGTACCTCCGAAATTACATGTCGGAGTCAGAGTCGGATTGGAGCCTAGATGAGCTCAGAACTCTGACTTCAACTTAAAAAACAAAAATTATGTTCCCATTTTTATTGCTTTTCCAAACAAAGAAAGAGAAGTCTATATTATTTTTTGCTTCTCCAAATGGTTAATGTTAGTTTCGACATCCAATCTTGACCGTTGTTCCTTTACATCAACGACTAATTTGAATATAGTGGTAACAGTACACATATATATATAATTAGTTTTTTAATCTTTCTGTATCCGACTATTCATTTTGATTATTCAACGCCGAGACACTACTCTCTTCCCAATCCCATTTCCTTTTATGTGTTTCTGTGGAGCATCTTACAAAGGAATAAATGAACCGGAGGAGTACATGTATACCATTCACTGGAATATACAGGCTCCATTTCATGACGATGGCTTTATCAATGTCGGTTATGCCATCATTCGATGAAAATGGCCAACAAAGCCATCTCTCTCTCTCTCTCTCTCTCTCTCTCTCTATATATATATATATATATATATGTGGCGCCGACGCTCCGACTCCGACAACTCCAATTGCAGTCGGAGTAGGACTCGAAACCCAACTCCAGCCCTAATAAAGAAGATAATGTATTCCCAATAAAGGAAATTGCAAATATACAGAATATTGAGAGTTACAGAAACTACATATTTTTTTTTCCTCTTTTCTCGCTTCTGATCATAGCCAAATTCATACATTAAAACAACTTCTTCATTACATTACAGGAAATCAACTCTCTCATTTATTACACAAAATCTCCACAATTCACATAATCTGGGGGCTCCACTTGTGAATGTTGCTTCCATTATGGACTGCTCCGTGTTGTACATACTTCTTGCATTAAAAGTAACACTTTTTCAGAATACTAAGTATAATTATACACAAGTGAAGTATGTAAGAATGGGCATACGATCATACCTAGCTTGTTGGCATTGTCAGTAGGGTCCACACTATTAGTAGGGGCCGCACTATATTGTGATTCACTTGCTAAACAACTCTACACAATTAATATATTGAAACCAAACTTATAAAAAAAAAGAGAGGAGAAAACTCAAAACTGTTAAATCTAGCTAATTACTACAAAAAAGAGAAAATCGAAAACTGTACAATTTTAAAACCTCGAGTTTTGATCTTCTACTTTTGACTTTGTTGTGGTCTCTACGTCAGTCATTCTTTGACTGTTTTCTTTTACGGCCTTTTCAACTATCGAAACTCTTCGTGCTATTTGTGGCCTCCTTTTTTTCCTTTTACAACGTTCGGAGTAAGTACAATCTTATCCTTGGCTATAGGAGCACCTGTACTTGGTCTGTTAACTGAATGCCTAAAGTTAGGTAAAGCCGCTTTTACTCCATGTAAATGGTCTACCATGCTCAAATAATGCTCTTTACTTGTTAATAGATGTGCCGCTATAGCACAAAACAACCTCATAAGGTATTCATGCTTCCGTGCATTGGGATTGTCATGCAATTTATCATAACTACTCTTAATGAAAGTGTATTTGCGCTTCAAGTCTTTTCTCTAGCGATCCAAAATGTAATTGGATGGTAAAGATGAATCCCTTTTATGAAGTCTATACACAACAAATGCATTATACACAAAATCTCCCGAGTCTCAAACAACACAAATGTACATTTCACTTCGATCTCCTCATTGTTTAGATAAACAGAGAATTATTGTTGATGTCTTTAATAAAGTTCTCGATCTGCAAAATGTATGAGACGTCATATGTGGATATTGCACCCTTTGTTCTAACAAGTGAGCAATTATAGTATATTATTCCCATCACTCATATTGCACCTCCTTGAACTTAGCATTTTTGTATACACTCTGAAACTGCTTTTCTATGGCAGTAAATGAAATACATAGTATTGTGGCATTGCATGAGGCGAAGTTAGTAGCTTGTTCATTCTCAACTTTTTTTTTAAGGAATTGTCAGATTGGTCTACAAACTCTTTCAGTGTAGTACCCGAATGCAAAAAGTCATAAAAAAATGCATTCATGCTTTCGCTTCTATGTGTGGTGCTCATCTCAACCCATAACACATCTTTCAAGAAAATCGGTACCCAAAATGAGCGCTTACTGTATAAACCACTCAACCATGCATTGTCCTCAAGTTTGTAAGCATGAATTAGCCTCTCCCAACTCTTTTCAGATTCTTCACATGTTTGGGAGTTGTACAGACAACCTTGAATGCTGAATTTCAGGCCAAAGTTATACATTGTGTGTGAGCCAAGCTTCTTTGGGAGTTTTTCATGATGTGCCATAGATAATATCTATGCCTAGTTTCTGGAAAAGTAATTGAAATAGCACTCTTCATGGCACGATCTTGGTCTGTTATGATTGCAGCTGGAGCTTGACCATTCATACACTTCAACCATGTTTGAAATAACCACACGAATGACTGTGTATCTTCACTGGATATTAATCCAGCACCAACAAGTATAGATTGACCATGATGATTGAATCCAACAAATGGTATAAATGGCATCTCATACCTATTATTCAAATAAGTCGTGTAAAAAGTTACAACATCTCCAAAGTATAGGTACGATGTTCTACTTTGTGCATCAGCCCAGAATACATTCCGCAATCTCTCTTCATTGTCCAAGTCCTTAGAGGCATAAAAGCCATCCTATCAAAATAATCACAGAGTGCCCTACAGCTCCTTTACCTAGGCGAAGGTGCCTCACCTTGTCAATGAAGTTTCTGCAGTCTTTCTCAGTAAACTCAAGGTTCTCAAAGCTGTCGACTTCAACAGCTAAAGAATTAAAATTCTTATTCATTCTTATTCCATCTCCATCATTAACTTCTAGCTTCCACTTGGCGATTGGGTTTATATTCCGATGGCATCTCAAGTATCTAGATTTATGTGGACTCAACAGTCCGTGATTGTGGGCAAGCTCTACGATTGTTAGACACCACTCACCATTAATCTTCTGGGTATTGATCTTGACCTTGCATTCTATTTTTGTTGTTGGACATGATTCTGACACGTCAATCCTTCTACTTTTGTGCTTTCCACCGCGTACACAACCAACATTAATGTATTTAATCGCCCCATTTGACTCCCATTTTGTTCTCTATGTCAATACACCAAAGCTTGCTTACTTTGCATAGCACTTGTAGTACACAATAACAACATGTTCATCCTTAAAAATCATTCCTGACTTCGGGGTGTCAACCAACTCAACTTAGATTTTTCCTAATTCTTCTCATCATCAATACCCCTCTCAACCCCCACATCATGATTGTCTTTTGGTTCTTCTGGTTCATGCCACAATAATGATATCATTTCTTTAATCGACAAATATGAAACAATTAGCATTTACTCAATAAATGAGAGCAAAACATGATTAACCATTTCCATCAGTAACGTTTGCTTGTTGCTCAATATGATATTCGCCAATCTCTTCAGGTTCATGCCACAATAATGACATCATTTCTTTAATCGACAAATATGAAACAATTAGCATTTACTCAATAAATGAGAGCAAAACATGATTAACCATTTCCATCAGTAACGTTTGCTTGTTGCTCAATACGATATTCGCCAATCTATAGGGGTACCTTAACAAATTGTTATTGGTTTTGAAGTCTCTGCCTTTTCAATTTTTGCAAAGTGCTCAACCTTGCTTAAAGTTCTCGCGCTAGATGAACCGGGGTAATTTACTTGAGTCCCAAATGGTTCGATATAAGGGGCTACACAATGTTGAAAACATGAAGTGTAAATAATAATAATATTTTGCAATCATTTCTAACTCATGTCATTAATTTACCTGACTTCCCCATATGTAGGGAAATGTAGTTGCAGAAGCATTATGCTTTGGAGGAGGCACATAGGTTCTAAAGATGAGGCGTAGGGGTTTGGAGGAGGCGAGTAGGGGTTTAAAGGGAAATCATATGGGTTTGGAGCATAAGAATTTGGAGTAGCATTCTGAAATGAAGAGAGGTAAGGAGTCATTGGCTCATATGGATTTGAATGGGTTGTGGGTGTTGGAGGTTTATATCGGGATAGAGGCCCGGAAAATGGAGCCGACAGAGATCTATAATAAGCCTAAAAATAGAAATAGCATTACTTTAACATCAACAATAACAACGTGGACAAATCCAAAAAAAATTATACTTTTATCACATTTGTAGAATTTGACCATTCACTCAAAGATGTCTTCGATGGGTGGTTTAGAGGTAGTTTATCTTCTCATTTGCCCATTATGCTTTTTGGCCAATGAATTGCAGCAAGCGATTTGTTTAGATATTGATATGTACATTGAGTTTAACAAATTAAATTAAATGAAGCATAAATGCAATGCAAAAAATTCGAAACTAGGGAACCCAAAGTTTTTGTTGTCCTCACAAGAGAATAATACCAAAACAAAAGTCTCATTTTGTGGAAAAGAATAAATCAAACCTGACCACAAACAACATAGATAAATGCCTTCAATTCAAACACAAACACAAACAAGTTAAAAACACAAATTACAGATAAATGCACAAAAATTCTGAATCTAACAAATCAAATACACAAACAAATAAATGCATAAAAACTTATCTAACAAACAGATAAATGCGTAAAAATTTCAATACATACACAAACAAATATTTAAAAGCACAACTAGATACAAAACTTTGCAAAATTCTCGAAATGCAAATACAAAACACTTTGAAATACAAAGTAGATCGATTTGGTGGATGAAATGTGTAGCTTCGGTTAAACCTTTAGCTTCAGTGCCTTTACTTCACATTAGTGGGGAACAAAATGCAGAGCTTCGATTTCGATGCAGAAGGAAGGAAGGAAACTTTTTGTTGGTGAGTTCTGTTGCTTGCAACCTGCTCCTTAGGGCAACTTTTCACTCTTTTGGAAAAAATGAAAGGATTTTCGTTTGTTTTTGGCTCCTGTTTTGTGAGTATTTTTTTTATTATTATACTTAAGGCCATGTCACATTACACCCTGGCCAGTGTGTTAAAATTTAGTGTGCTATGTAGCAGTACTGCTCTTAGGGATAGAGGCTTTAACCGCTTGGCCACCAAATGAGAGATTGTGTCATTTGGTGAATTAAAAATCTGTCCAATATATTTTTTACAATTTGAGAAGTTATGACTTCTCACAAGTGCTCTTTTATTTTAATTATAACTTTTCACAAGTACATTTTCATTTATATAAGTTGTGAATTTTCATAAGTGTTATTTCATTTTAGTTGTGACTTTTTACAAGTGCCATTTTATTCTATATAAATGGAAAACTTCACCCACAAATTTACTCACTCTAAATTCTCTTACAAAAATTAGAAAAATATTTTCTTTCTTTTTGTCTTTCTTTATTTAGAATTTGACTATTTTATATTGGGTTTGAGGATGTCATTTTTTGTGCACCGACAAGGAGATTAACATGAACCGATGTTTTTGTATCTTAAGAATACTAGACTGTCAAGAAACTTAGTGCATATTTAGATTTGGAGGCGGCGGAATCTACTCTAAGGAAAATGTCCATCACAACGCACATTAACATCGAATTCTTTTTTTTTTTAATTTGTTCTTATTATTTTTACATATTCTCTAGTTTACAAAGTGTTTGCACATATATAGTTTATTATCAAAATTTTCCCAACAGAATATTGTAAGAATGAGTCAAATGCTTTTTAAAAACGAATAGATAAAGCGACTTGATTTAGTACTAGCTGATCATCGGTTGATCAAAAAATCCATTCGAAATATATAATTAATTATATAGATACTCAATAAATTGAAGACAAATATCGATCATGTAATGGTTCAGAACTTTTATATATATATATATATATCGGTTTTTGATTGGCTTATATATAAGAGCATATATTCAACCAATTTATAAATAATTAATAAGTAGTCGGTCAAACCAGACCGGACCGACCCAGTACCACTCCATCCTGTTAATCAATTAAAACTTGAGCAGAAAGGGCGGTTGAGTCGATGGAGCAATATGCCAAATTGATCTCCATCCTGTTAATCAATTAAAACATGAGTAGAAAGGATTGGCTTGATATTTAAAAGAAGGTTTTGTTATATATTAGTTATTATTCTTCCTCACATCTCAAATATGACAATTTTTTTTTTTTGGACCCATCACTTTTGACCTCTGTCTCCCATCAAGCTCTCATCAGACCCTCTCTCTCTCTCTCATCGGACCCCCTCTCTCTCTCTCATCAAGCTCTGATCTCTCTCATCGGACCCCCTCTTTCTCATCAGGCTCTCTCTATTCGACCTCTCTCTCTCCTCAAGCTCTCTCTCATCAAGCCGGTTCACATGTAGGGTGTAGGGTGTAGGGTGTGAGATTTAAAACAGTGGCTAATGAGAAGATTTATTCTTTAAATAATATTAAGTAGAGTAACTTTTCATGGGCTTCTATATATAATTATTATCCACATGGATAGTGCTACAGTTCCCGCTGGGGGTTGTAGAAGAAATTGTATGTGTTTTTTTTTAAGTTGTTTTTTTATATAATTTTTTTTTTATTTTTTAATATTTTTTAAAAATAAAATAAATTTAAAATATCTTTAAAAACACTTTCTTAATCAAGAAGTAAAAAAAAATTATTTAAAAATACTTCCTTAATCACGAAGTAAAATAAAAAATTATAAAAAAATATTTTATATTTTATTTCGTGATTAAGCAAGTATTATTTAATAATATTATAAATTTTTTTATTTTTTAAAAATATTTAAAATCATTAAAAAATCTATATAAAAAAAAATTAAAAAATACACATCATAAAATATACTGTAGCCCCGCGGGGGAGCGGGAGCTCCAGCATTTTCCTTATCCACGTATAACTCTGAAACGCTTAGCCAGCTGGCATTATCAAATTCTAGGCGTGTGCGGCCTTTTCCTTTATTCTTTTTCGGTCTAGCATTAATAATTCATTATATGCTTCTCATGAATGGAGGAGCTAGCTGTAGTACTACTGTGATCGATACTTAATTTCTAGGATTTTTCCAAACATGCATGACTCATCATGATATATATTGTCTTGCAGGCCAGGTTGATATATATATAACAAATTAATTAGTCACATGATGAGTCCACGTTGATTTCGACATGAGGAACCTTAAGGGGTCGTTTGCATTCAAAACCCACTTCAACTCATCTCAACTCATTTCATCTTATCATTACAACTTTCTCAAATTTCTATACAAAATATAATAAACAATTCAACTTTTTCAAATCTCAAAATAACTTTCCTAAATTCCCACACAAAATATAATAAATAATTCAACTTCTATTCTACTATTCATAAACCATCTCAACCCATCTCAACTCATCTCTGGATCCAAACCACTCTAAGAGAAACCTACAAGAAGTGCAACGTCTCTGATAGTAACGCATGCATGCACCGACGACGTTTGAATTATATCATATTGTATTGGTCGAGTTGGACTTAAGAACTTAAATTGCATTAATTATACACAAACCAATTAGTACGTACTTATTAATTGATGGTCCTCATGAGATTATTCCTGCAATTAAGTAGGTGATTAGTTTGGGCTAACAGATTTAATTATTAGCCGACCTGCTGCGCGCAGAATTAACTGCATGCAACCAAAACATGCTAAATATTTTACGCAAACCATAAGTACTACTTATATATATATATATAATTTCTGAAGGCTCGATGACCTTAGTCTTACGGACGTACGTTAGAGAATGGCATCGGTGGCTTAATCGGCCAGCAGCTGGTGTTGTAATTACTGTAACTCTACTTTGTTGTCATGGGTATTAGACACTAGCAGATGAGTTTGCCTTCATTAATGCAGCTCTAACTTCCCTCACTTCCCCACCTACTCGGATCTATATTATATAATATAGTATGTACTCATTACATCATTGCTATCCCTTGCTGCATTACTGATCTTTTACACTCCTAAAACTCCTCCTTGTTGCCATCCTTGCTCAGATGCTCTAGTACCGTTCTCTCTCTCGATCGGCTAGATTCCTTCTCGAAGAACTTGATCAGTACGAGCTCAACAACATGGATGGAGTGCTGAGGAGTGATGTAAAGGTGATGGAGAGTCCTACTCCAAGTTGGAGAATAAGGATTTATGATGTCATGCTTCGCTTTTTGGGGTTGGCCTTCACTTTTGTTGCTGCAGTTCTGGTGGGTGTTACTAGGGAGACCAAGATTGTCCCTATCACTATTTCACAAGGCGCACCCGTCTTGCATATTCCTTTCACGGCTAAGTGGCAATACATGTCTGCTTTTGTGTAAGCTTTTTCCACCCTTAGCTTTCCTCTCAAACATACACACGAGTTTAATAAATATTTGCTTTATATTAATCCATTATAAGATAAAATTAAGTCGGATATCTAGTGATCTCACTTCATAGATACATACAAGCAGACATACATATATATATATAGTAAATTTATCTTCAAGCAATAAGTTGAAAAATAGGGACCAAATTCTTCTTACCTGCATGCTGCATGGATGCAGGTTCTTCTTGGTGACAAACTCCGTAGCATGTGCGTATGCAGCAGGATCTTTGGTATACTCTGTGGCAGCCCGAAGCTTCAAACACAATGCAGCTTTGGTACTAAGCATCCTAGACCTGATCATGATGGCTCTTCTCTATTCCGCCAATGGGGCAGCGGCTGCTATTGGGCTCGTTGGCCGCGACGGAAACTCACACGTGCAATGGAGAAAGGTCTGTGATGTGTTTGATGGCTATTGCCACCACTTGGCAGCTGCCCTAGTCCTCTCTCTTATTGGGTCTTTTGCATTTCTTTGGCTTGTTCTTCTTTCCGTTTTGGGCCTCCACAAGAAGTCAAAATAAAAATAAAGATATCATGCCAGGCTCTCGGAAATTGATTGTATGGGATTAGGGTTAGTGTAGGGAAACTTGTTCTGTTGCAGTACTAGTGCTTGTAATTAGTAGTACGTAGTAAATGCTTGCGGTATGGGAAGGACTATTTATATAGATATATATATATATATATATATATATAGATATATATATAAGTAATTGCTTTGATGATCTGTAGCAAATTTGATGCCGAGCAGCAGCTGGCAGTTGGTGTGGTTATTAATTGCAGTTGGAATCTATATATATTATATGATCGAGACATGAGTACAAAATATATGAATTTGATATAGGAAATTGCAGCTTTAATTATACCATATTCTTATTTTATTTCGATTTATTCAATTCATGTGTTGACGTGATATTATTCATCCATCTTTGATTTTGTTTTAAAAAATATTGGTAATTCATCCTCTAATGATTAATGGATATATATACTAATTAACATCATTTTTTTTTTGTTCTTTTTTCAAAAAGTGATTCAGGATCATGATATATAATGCCCGGATTAATTCCATGAATGATCTTGACCATTCATTATAAATTCTACCCCAAGATCACCATTATCATAATTGACATAAATGGCCAATGTCACCCGGCCCAATGGCGGCGATCATGGAGGAGTGATCATCCGATCAACTGGCCTTCATGACCTTAAATTTCATTTCTTATAATTTAAATAAATGGTCAATATTTACAAATAGTAGATCTAGAATTGGCCGAAAGATGCAAACGGATCCATATATCGAATTCCCAAAAGTGATTGCATGTGGCCTATTTTTAATTAATTTTGCTGCGAGGATTGTTAACATGATGCGCGAGAAGATATTCATTTGAAGTGATTTCTTATGGTATCAGAGCAGATATCTTGAGTTCGATTTTGTCGTGGTCCCCTTGGTCTCCCGGTCTCTTGTTTGTATTGTTCCGGCTGTTTGCTCTATTTTTTTATTTTTGGTGATTTGGACATTAGGGGGAGAAATGATCACAGAAGTTCCCAAAAAGAATAAAGGAACGGATAGATCAGATCACAAATAGGAACTATTGCACCAAATGCAGCAGCAGATCATAGTCGTTTGAGTGTCATCATGAAGTGGTTGAATCTTGATTGCTAAACAAAAGTGGTTGAAAAATCATTCATAGCAGTGTCCATCATGAATTATATTGTTTGGTCCAAACAATTACTTCTATTCAATCTTTTCTCATTGAATCCGAAAGAAGTTATGGCAATATCTTATGGTGATATCATATCCAATGCAATGGTTCATGGAGTACTTTTTAATCCTTGTGCTTATAGTTCAGCACTATAATTGGAAGTTCTACGCACGATTCGACCCACTTAACTCTAAATACGTGTCTAGCGGCTCTATAAAAAGTCGAGAAATGTCAGAATTCTCTAAATAATTATGTGTATATATATTAGAAAATTCTATACACCACACTACTATTTCATTTTCATCCCACTATACATGATGTGACACATTTATTACCATTAAATGATCATTTATTAAATGATTATTTATCTAATGGTAATAAATATGCCACATCTTACATAATGGAATGAAAGTAGGATGGTGGTGTGGTGTATAGCATTACTCATATACATTATATATATATATATATGCTTATGTATTGATAACATAGGTATTTTAATAGTGTTTTAAATGACTTTAGACTAGTCCCACTATTGCTTTGAAAAAGTGGGTATTTATTAATACTTGCACTTCACATGCTATTGCTTTAAAAGAAAGCATGCGCATGCTTAGGTGTACTTGACCATCAACTTAACTAGAACACAACAATTAATTGGTGCGTTTTCTAGTACTTTTGACTTTTGAATTGTTGAAGGGTCACCTAAACGTTTTCTTATGAAAAGTATAGATAGCTTACAAAACTCTGAATTAAAAAAAAAAGGTCGCATTTTTGTGAATTGGTCATCATTTTTGTATTCACTATCGAGGAGTCACCTTGGGAAAAACTTGTAGTTTGCGGTAGGAATTGTGGGCATCCTCCAGCAAATGACTCTGTAGAGCCAACCTAAGGAAAGTTCAACAGCCAACCGCAGCTGCAAGGAGTACTCAAGTTGAACTCATCAGTGGATAATCTGTGTCCCTTTCAACTTAGAAAAAAATCTCTGCAGGGCCTTGAAGTCTTAACAATTGTTTTGTGCACGCTACAATCCCAAGACGGTGGTGACCATTAGACTGTAATATAGAAAATCATAGAAGAGAATATTGCAAACTGCGTTTGAATGTTAAGGTGATCTCAGATTATCTTAGTTGATCTGTGAATAGTAATATTTTGTAGGTCCCATTGAGATGTGCTTGAATGTAAATAGGTTGAGATATGTGTTTGAATGTATGAAGTAGGTTGAGATGAGTTCACTTTTTTTTATGAGAAGTTGAAAAAATAGTGAGTCTCATCAATGATTGGTTTGGGATGAGTTGAACTCACTCAAACAACCAAACACATATGATCTACTATACACAAGTGAATAACTTTGGTGAAAATTCAACATATCTTTAACTGGTTTTCATATCTCATTACACATGTAAAAAAAAAAAAAAAAAAAGATTTTACGTTTAGCTCGAGTAAAATACAAACGTACCTTCTGAGCTTTAGCCTCAAAAGCTATTGCTCAAGGTATAACTAGTTTCACCTGATCAACATAATATAGAAAATTTTTGCAATCCCAATGTCACAACTCTACCTGTATTTCAGTGATCCATCTTAGCAAATCTTCCCTTGATTCTGATCCTGCTTTCCGCACGAACCTTCCTTGATTCATACCTAATGTGCTTATCATACCTGTTGTTTTCCACACATCGATACTCATTATTCCAAGTACAAGTGTGACCAGATGATCAAAAAAAATTGTGAAGAATATAAAGAAATATTTAAGTGAATTCTCAATTCATGTTGATTAGCTACACAATCCCCTCTTTATAGAATATTTTGAAGTTGGGGTACCTAAGGAAATAAAATTGCCAAATATTTGACAGAGTTATAATTGTAAGAAAAAGGTGGCAATTATACCTCCTTGTTTTCTTCTTCTCCTTGTAGCGTGAGAGTGCAGAGTCCCTCTCTTGGCTGTTTAACTCATGTGGATAAACTTTTGGAAGAGCTGATGAGTTTTCTGATATAATAACATGTAGTGATTGGGCTTCATTACCATCATTGGCATGACTGACACTGCCACCAATATCTGAATGTTTTTCAGGGACCACAGGACTCTCCTCAATGTAGCTTCTTTTGAATGAATTAGAAATACAAAATTGATTTGCAGCCTGACCACCATCACTAAACCACTGAAAGTCACCTGCCTGCACAATGGGAAGAATGCTTACCTTTCAATTTGAGTTTTTAGAAGTACACCATACCGATATAACCAATAAAGAAATGTAGAAAATTAACCATCTAAAGCACACTCTAATGCCTGAACATACTCTGGTATACAAAACATATTGGACATAGTAATGGAGTATACATGCTTAAGTATGTGTATTAAATCTCAAAAAGGAATCACAAGATTTGAAGTAAGTTAGAAGTCCCCCATACTCTAAAAACTCGCTCGTCTGAATCCAGCTGGGGGGAAGGGGAGCTTCGGCCAAATAAAGGGGGATAGCTGTTTTCGAGCTTCTCCGGTGACCATCGTCAAACATGCACACACCGGGAGAAGCCTCACCTGCCGATCTTGCGGTCGACCGGATTGGGCGCCAATCGGAGCGGCATGTTGTGCTGATGCTCAGTTTAAAGGAAATGCATGGGATACTCAAACCAACGCGATTCATCTTCCGTTGACGCCGCGCGACAGCTCAGGGCCCAGTGACTCAGGCAACGTCTTGATCGGCCGAACAGCTCCTTCCCAGTGTGGTGTGCCACCGATGCTTTCCAATTCTGTTTGGTGTTGTTTGGTAGTGTTTATTTGTTTCCAATACTGTATTTCCAACTTTATGTCGATGTTGTTTTTGTTGAAATTTGTTTGTTGGGTTTTTTATTCGTAGGAAAATAAAGTGAAATAGGCTATTGGACTTTTGTCCATAGTGGTGTTGGGTTTTTCCAATGGGTATGTTGTTTACTTCTCCTCCTTTGGAGGATGGAGTTTTTATGTGAGGTGTTTTTTCCTCTGTTTTAATACAGAGAATGATACTCTCTTTTTGAAAGTTTTCATGAAGTTAGACAATGCCCGTCCCAAAGATTTTGTGTACGGGGATGCTTACAACAGATGTTAGTTTGACTTGTAATTTGAGTCACAGATGTAACTTCCTTTATGGAATGAAATGAAATGAAATCTATTTCTTATATAAAAAAAAAAGAAGTCCCCCATACCTATAGGCATAAGCTTTTTAGATTAAGGTGCTATCCCAACATGTTATATCAATTCTCACTCGGAGACTTCCCTAAATGTGACAAGCTGGATAAGATAATAGAACAGTATAACTAATGTTTTGATGGTTTGGAAGACAATAAAGTTTGATATACATGGGTATAGACAAGACTTTGTGAGGAAAGATGTGGATATAAAAAATGCACAAGAAGTTCTTGTCACAGAGAATCGGAATTGAAGCAAACATAGAGGTACATTAAAAAACTCTATTACTAATGTGGAGTACTGGTACACTCTGTTAAAGAAAGAGTGCAAGTGTGTTGGTAACCGTGATCCTGAGTGGGTTATTGATTCAACAACTTGCCATAAGTAATTCCCACAAGAAAGTTTGCCTCACTACCAATAAAGTAGGATACTTATTACCATGATGAAGGAGATTCTGGTTAATTGAAGATTGAGGGAATTGTGTTAGGATGATGTTAAGCTGATGATAATTGACATTGTCTCTGACTGATTTTGGGGTATTAAACTAGATATTGCTAACCCTCATGTTAAGGGAGAAGTCAACAATTTAGCTTTCAAGTATACTTTGGCTTTTGATGAAGAGTTGAAGGGTTGGATAAAGGCTATAAAAGATGAGATTATTCTCAATAATGAAGTTTTCCTATTATTGCAAAGTAATCAAGATGCTTGAGTTTTGCAAGATCTTGATCAGCATGGACTTCAAGTGAGGACTCGCAATGTGGTTCTCCTCCCTAATGGGTTGGAAAGGAGTCAGATTGGTGTGGTGGCTAATAAGTCCAACTGTTAGAGGTTAGGATTCTGACTCGAGGCCATGTGAGACTGTAGAAAGAAAGAAAATATATAAAGTTGATTCTTGCCCGTGTAAGATATAACAAAACAAAATTAAAAAATATATATGTGCGGGTGTGTGTTAAGACCATATTTGTGATCATATGACATAATGGCAAAAAGGATGAAGGTAGGAGCTAATTCGAAAGAAAACATCCAATTCCTTCCCATTTCTACACCTTCATCTGATTTGATGATCATGCAGGAGAAGAAGAAAACAAGAAAAAATGCTATACAAATCAAATGAGAAGATCCAAGTTCTAACAACAAGATCTATGTTAGACAAGCGTACACAAGATACTTAACATGAAAAATACCAATGTGGCAAAGCATGGGAAATGATTTTGCAGGGTACGAATAGAAAATGAAAATTACCCCAAAATCAGGAGATTCAGTTTGCTCTGCATCATGTGCAAAGCCTGTACACATATGTCCTGGCTGCACATTTTGTTCAGGCACCAATGATTGGTAATTGATGCGGGGTTCAGCATCAGCAGCTTCGTGATTCGAGTTGGGTTCCGACTTTGCCATTTCACGAAGCTGGCTAAGTATATCTTCCTTGTATTGCCCACAAGCAGCATTACGATTCTGATGCAACAACAATGTCCTGAACTAAGTCACAATCGCAGTGGTCGACAAACAAACTCTAATAGTAATAGGGATTCAACATTCCAGAGAATCTCAAATCCAAGGAAAAGGGTTCTTAGGCCCGTACAGTAAATGCTTAAACTTCAACCAAAGTCAAGTCAGCCCCCACAAAAGATCCTAAAATTCATTAGATAGAATTGGGGAATAAATGAGATGAACTGAATCATTCATAGCCTTCATAGATAAGAGTAGACTAGATTACAAAAAATTGGGAGCGTCAGCAACTTAACACGAGTCCGCAACTTGAAATTCCAAATACTAAATTAGTTTGGATAGCAAGATGAATTGATAATATTTTAGATAATATATTAATTTTTAATAATATTATTATTATTTTAAGATTTAAAAAAATTAAATTGTTTATCATGAAAATTTAGAAAAATTAATGATAAAATAAAATCAATGAAATGAGTTGAGATTATTTAGATTTAAATAAAAGAATCCTAACCAGTTAGATAAGTCACCTTAGGGAGAGGAGGACCTCCCATAGCCTGAAACTCATGCGCTGAATTCGTCGAACGAATCAAATCATCGAAATTGAAAACATGAGAAGCGTCATCCCAAACCAAGAAATCGGAAAACTCATCAGCATCATCATTCTCATCGCTCAAAAACAGAGCTTTGTTACCCACCTCCTCAAAGCCAACAATAGCCATCAAATCACTCACAGAAGGACATCCAGTGAACCCCTCGAGCGGCCTCCTATTATGAACCAGCGAAAGCGAGAGATTGTGGTGCTCCCAGTCGCAGTTCTGGCACAGAACAGAGCTCTCAGTGGAGCAGAAAATTGAGGCAGGGGAGAAGTCACAGGCGTCACAGAGCGGTGAGCGAGTGTGCTTGGAGAAGAGCTGGTTGGCCGAGTGGATCTCCCTGTCGCAGAGGAAGCATAGCTTGGCTGAGTCGGCTCGGCAGTAGAGAAGAGCGGTGGCTTCTGAACAATTGTCACAGAGACGCTTTTGGGGGCTCATGCTTTGCTCTTCTTGTGGATACTATAAGGAATCAAGAATAAGAAGAAGACGACAAATTAATCATCTCATGTTCTCTGTTTTTTGCAAACTATCTCGGTTAAGCTCATGTATTTGTAACTGGAAAGAAGAAGAAGACGAAGACGAAGATGATGGGTGGTCTGGAATGTATGTAGCTTCGAAACAGAGCTAAGCAGGATATGTAATAAATACGACTATACGAGAGAGAGAGAGAGAGAGAGAGAGAGAGGTTGTAACTTGTCTTGTTGAGGAAGTAGTATCTTGAAAAGGGTAGTTGATAACTTGATATTTGCGTTGTTCCTGAAACGATGGATGGAAAGGTAAGAGATCATATTAATTGTCACCTCCCAATTTCTTTTTTTTTTAATATTTCATAAACAATTAATATTTATTATCTAACTAATTTAAAAGTACCAAAAAGTTGGAGTTTTGCCTACGATGCTCCTTCAATATTTATATCTACTTATTTAAAAGAATATATATATTTATATCTATATATATTTATATATTCTTTATATATATAAAAGGTTTATCAAATGGTAAATCTTATTTTAACGGTTTTTATTATTTTTCCATTAAAGTTAACGCCGTTCGTCTAAATCTGTTATCAATTTCTGCTGATACATCTGCATGCACATGCATTCTGTCATTCATTGTATTTACTCTATTAGACATTAATCTCGTATATTTAACGTTACAATTCTCTAAAAAAACAAATACAAATGAATAAAATTTAAAGAAGTCCCCACCCAAAACCTGAAGAGTAAAATAGATAAAAAATAATGCAAGAGATGATAAGAGAAGGCTCAGATTTGCAGCAAAACAGTAACAATATCATAGAGATTAAAATGCAAACTATTTCCAGATGAAAAAGGAGGAGGAGAGTTGCGGCACAACCAGATTTACAGACGAAGAAAGATGAAACCAAAAAATCTTCTCAAAGCAGGTAGAGGGAAAAAACAATGGATATACAAGGGTGTTTTTCACAAGCTTGAACCCAAAATACTAAAGAAACTACGGAGAGAGAGTGGCGAGCATGGAGGCTCAGCTATGCTTACGGATTGGGGTTAAAATAGGGCACGGGTTGGGGCCAAAAAATAGAGCATGGAATGGGGGGAAAATGAAGGTGAGGGCAGATGGTGGTTCTCACAACGGAGCACAGGGCACGGAGGAGAAATGGCGGATAGAGAGAGAGAGGCGAGTAAGGAGGCTCACGGATAAGGCCTGTAATAGAGAAAAACAGAAGAAACCGAGAAGAGAAAGAAGAAGGAAGGCAATGGCGAGTAGGAGAATAAGAAAAGAAGAAGAAAACCCTAAGGGCTGGCCAAAATGACACCATTTGAGGAATAGAGGGTTGGGCTAAAAACAAGCCCACGAGCTGGGCTTCACAAAGCCAAACGAGCTGGGCCCAAAATGGAGAAAACCCACTAAAAACAAGTCCTATCCGAAAAATATAGGCCCAATAAAATAAAAAGACACAAAAAATAGAAAAAAGGTAAATAAAAACACTACAACTAAAAATTAATAAAATAAGAAAAAAGCTATTATGTCCACCATTTCTTACCGCTCTACTTGACCGCTCATGAAGAATTTTATTTTTATTTTTTTTACTTAATGATTAAGGAAGTGATTTTAAGTGTATTGATATATTTTTTTATTTTTTAAAAATATTTAAAAAATGTGAATAGAAAAAAAAAAGTTTCAAAAGCAACTAGTGGTAAGCTTGAGCGGTGCTACTCAGGCGGCAGAGTAGCACTGCTCATAAAATAAACCCACTATCATACAACCTGACATACTGACATATAAACCCAAACACTCAACCTATATAAATCGGAAGATACAAAATTTTAAAAGACAATAATTAAAAATTAAAAAAATGTGTAAATCTTAATGATTTAGATACAATAAGAAATCGACTGACACAAATCACATGCCACATTTATCGATCTCATTCCCCAAGACTCAAAACATCCCCTTTCCCCCAAAAATCAACAATATAAAAAAAATAAAAAATCATAACATCCAAATAAAAAATTAGTAGAGAAATATTTTAAAATAATTAGTAGAGAAATAGTCGGTAGTTGCTTGGAATAGGGAATTAAGTTTGACAAATAGTTTCTAAAACATTTTTTGTATGTGATATAGTTTCTAAATCAACATCGTTATTTAATTAACCAAAAACATTATGTCCTTATTAATAAAAAAAATTAGTTCTTAACAAAAAAAAATAAATATAAATTAAGCAGACGTGCATTGCACGTTGCTTTCACTAGTATACATACATATATATATATATATATATATATATATATATATTTATATCTACTAAACCATAAAAAAGAATGAAGTTTAATCGAGGAAGGTCCTTCTCTGCTCTCTCGAGTAGTGTAAGGTGTAGTTCCCGAGTAGTCTCTTAGATTTGTGGTGAGTCTAGAGAGGGTGGGCGTGTGATGGAGGAGGAAGAACTTGCTAAACAGTGGGAGGGTCTTAAACTGTCAAAGGACGAGAAATCGATATACCAATTATCAACTGAGGGAGTTAAAGATTTATGGTCAAGAGGGAAGCACTGTCTCATTGGTTTAGTGTTGACTGAGAAAGGAATTAATAGGGAAGTCTTTACAATAACAATGTCACAGGTATGGAGGCTGGAGGGCTGGGTGAGGTTTAAAGAAGTTGGTGATCATCGATTCATCATTGAATTTCAATGGCTTGCCGATAAGGAAAAAGTGCTAAGTGGTCGTCTATGGTTCTTTGATAGGAACTTGTTAACTTTTCAAGAAGTTGATGGAAGTGTCCCTGCTAATGCAGTGTAGTTCATGCATGAACCTTTTTGGGTTTAGTTATACAATCTCCCTCTGGTGGCTATGTTAGAGGAAGTGGGAGATCATTTTGGCTCAGCTATTGGGAAAGTCATAGAAGTTGAATCCGATAATGATGGATGGGCATGGGTAAATGCCTTCGAGTAAGGGTAGTTATCGACTTGCATAGACCTTTCCTGAGAGGGAAATGGCTGAAAGTTGATGATCAGCAGTACTGGGAATCCTTTTGAGTATGAAGGTCTGCAAAACTTTTGTTTTCAATGTGGAGTTTTATTCCATAAAGGGAGAAGTTGTAACAAGCAGAGGTATAACAATCAAGGGGATGAGGTGCAACAGCTGCAGTTTGGTCCTTGGCTTCGAACTCAGCCAATGAACTCAAACATTTTTTATCTTCGAAAATA
Source organism: Juglans mandshurica (assembly GCA_022457165.1). Lineage (NCBI taxonomy): Eukaryota > Viridiplantae > Streptophyta > Magnoliopsida > Fagales > Juglandaceae > Juglans > Juglans mandshurica. The sequence continues at coordinate 24,283,520 of CM039623.1, forward strand.
TGGTGGCTTTGTTAGTACAAGCCACCATCAGAGGCGTCAACAGGCAGATTCTTGTGGTGGTGACAGGGATGACTCCAAAAATGGTAAGGCAGATCAACATGAGGGATCTGAGGCTAATTCTTAGGCTTTTCTTGACGATGAGGCCATCAATTTGGCAAGTGGGAATGTTGTTTTCCAACAAGAGATGGAGGGTGAGGTAGGTATCCAGAAAGTCAATAGTAACACTCCCTTTAATCAAGGTTGTTTCCAAGTTGAGGAAGATTCGGGAGCAAATTTTGATATGGTGCAGGAGAGGGTTTTAAATAAGGAAGATATCAACCCAAATGAGATTGTTATGGGTGCAGTTATGGGCAATTCTTGCCTTATGGAGTTAGAAGATTCTAAGCTATCAACTATGGAAAGATCTTCTCACCAAGTAGTTACACTCTCAAGCATTAGCCCACGGGTTGATGTGGATTTTGATAACTCTCTTAATGGGAGAGCTGAGGTGTCTAAAAAGGCTCCACGTGGAATAGGAGGGCTAGGGAGGTCAACAATCTGGAAAATAATGAAGACTGTCCTAAGGGTAGGGAAAGGAAGAAGAGGGGACTAGGAATAACTATTGTTGATTGTAAGTCAATGAATAAACATAAACTCGCTAAAGGCTCTGATCTGAACAATCCTAATGCTGTGTTGGTGGAGACAGCCATAATAGGCCTTAGTTGGAACTGTCGAGAGCTTGAAAGCCTTTAGACAGTTCGTGAACTTCACCTTTTGGTGAAGTGTGTCCCAAGTTTGTGTTTCTAATGGAAACAAAATGTGGTAGAAATAAGGTGGATGCAATAAGGAATAGAGTGGGGTTTGACGTTAGCTTTGTGGTTGACAGTAGGGGCCTCAATGGAGGATTAGCTTTCTTGTGGAATAGCTCTAAAGTCATTTGCTTGGAATCTTATTCTCATAGTCATATTTCCATTATCATGAAAATGGTAGAGGATAATTCTAAGGTTATGATTACAGGGTTCTATGGAAACCCTCTAAGTTCTAGAAGGGGTGAGAGCTGGCAGCTTCTGAAAATGCTGAAACCTAGGCAAGGAATGACTTGGTTATACTTGGGAGATTTCAATGAGATTCTGCATCATTATGAGAAATAAGGGGCAGCTAGGAGACCATATTCACAAATGGAAGCTTTTAGAGATGCAATGGAGTTTTGTGGTTTAAGTGACATTGGATTTCAAGGCACAAAATTCACCTGGTGCAATAATAGAGAGGGTTCTCAGTTTACTAAAGAGAGGTTGGATCGGGTTATGGGCAATTTATCTTGGACTAGTGTCTTCTCTACTTGTAATGTTAGTGCCTTAGCTGCCCAGTCTTCAGACCATAGTCCTCTACTAGTCTCCATGAGAAATGAATCAAGAAGTGAGATTAGCAGGGATAGCTGGAGGGCGAAACTCTTTAAATATGAAACCAGTTGGGATCAAAGGGAGGATTGCAGCAGTATTATAGAGAGTAGTTGGCTTCAACAACAAGGCCCTTCTGGCTCAAAGTTGGGGACTGTTCTTAAAGGTTTACAGAAATGTAAAGAGTCCCTGTAGAAACGGAGTAAGGAAATTGTGAATAAGAAGAGAAGGGTTATCCATGCTAAGTTGAATCAACTCTCCAAGTTGCAAAACATGAATACTGGCTCTCATCCAGGTCCTATTAAGCAATTGTAGAAGAAAGTGGAGGCCTTATTGGAGGAAGTTAATAGTCGATGGAAGCAAAGAGCAAAACAGGCTTGGCTCAAACATGGAGACAAAAATATCAAGTACTTTCACATGTGTGCTAATCAAAGAAGGAAGACAAATGCTATCAAGAGAATTGTTAGGGAAGATGGATCCGTGGCCCGCAATCCTAAAGATATCATAGAGACTTTTTATCCATATTATCAAAACCTGTTCACTTCATCCAATCCTGAAGGTTTTGACGAATGTCTAGTTTCACTGACTCCTAAGGTAAATGAAGAGATGAATTAATTTATGTCCAAGCAATACACAACGGAGGAGGTTAAAGAGGCATTTTTTCAAATTAATCCTTTAGGCTCTCCAAGTCCAGATGGATTTCCAACAGCATTCTACCAAAATCATTGGCAGCAAGAGAGGTTGGTCATATAAATGAAACTCATATTATATTGATCCCCAAGATTAAAAGTCCCAAAACAGTACTTGATTATAGGCCTATCTCTTTATGCAATGTGCTATATAAGATTATTTCTAAAGTCATAGCCAATAGTCTGAAAGGTATCCTTCCCAATATTATTTCTCTCACTCAAAGTGCATTTATACCTGGTAGGCTAATTTTGGACAATATCATTGTTGCTTTTGAGGCGATCCACTCCATGAATTCAAGGGTTCAAGGGCAGAAAAGGTATATGACATTGAAGTTAGATATGAGTAAAGTCTATGATAGGGTGGAGTGGAGTTTCTTAAGATAAGTGATGGTGGGGTTGGGGTTCAATGACAAGTGGGTCAGACTAGTGCTGAGATACATCAGCTCATTGACTTATTATATTCTTATTAATGAAGCTCCTCAAGGCTTCTTTCAACCTACAAGGGGTATTAGACAGAGGGACCCTTTATCTCCCTATCTCTTTATCCTTTGTTCTGAAGCTCTTAATTCCTTACTCAACCAAGCAGAGGCATCAAAATTAATTTCTGGCATTCCTATTACTAGGGGTAAGCTATGTATTAACCACTTATTTTTTGTAGACGATAACTTGTTATTTAGCAGAGCCAACTCTCTTGAATGGGCAAGGTTTATTGGAATTCTTGATTTATATGAAAGAGCCTCACGGCATAAGCTTAATAAAGAGAAGACTTCCATTCATTTTAGTGCCAACACCAGAAGGGATGCAAAGGACTTTATCATTAGCATTGCTGGAGTTATCTTCATCCTCTTATGAAAAGTATCTTGGTTTACCTGCTCTCAATGGTAGATCAAGACACAAAACCTTCAAGAGCATCTTGGACAGAATCAAGGGCAGGATCAATAATTGGAAGTCAAAGTTTCTACCCAAGCAAGGAAGGAAATCCTCCTCTAGGCTATCATCCAAGCTCTACCTACTTACTGTATTGAGGTTTTTAAACTCCCAAATTCTTTACCTAAGGAGTTCAATAAAGTGATGCACCAGTTCTGGTGGGGACAACAACAAAATGAAAGGAAAGTGCATTGAGTCTCATGGAGTCAAATGGGGAAAGCTAAGGCTACAGGTGGATTGGGATTTTGTGACTTGAAACGTTTCAATTTGGCTTTGCTCGCTAAGCAAGGATGGAGGATCTTACAACATTCTAAATCACTTGCTTCATAAATCCTGAAATCAAAGTATTTCCCAAATTCATCATTTTTTCAAGCCAAGCTTGGGGCTAGACCCTCTTTTATTTGGAGAAGCATCATTATGGAGGATTGGGAATGGTTAGTTACTAGTATCTGGAAGGATAGATGGCTGCCTCAACCCTTAACATTTAAGGTTCAAAGTCCAGTACAGATTCTGAGTGTAGATGCGGCTGTGGCAGAGCTCATTAACCATGAAGATAAGCAATGGAGGGTGGATCTTGTGGAAGCAATTTTTGAAAGAAGAGAAGCAGAAATCATTAAAAGGATTCCAATCAGCTATATTGGATCTCCTGACAAGCTAATCTGAAAATGCATAAAGAATGACATATTTTTCAGTTAAAAGTGCTTACCATCTGTAAAAAGAACTCAATGGGTTGTCAAAGGGGCAATCATCAAAGCTGCCTCTAAGGAAGATGGATGGACCTGCTGTTGGAAGTTTCAAGTTCCCCATGGCACCAAGGTCTTTGTGTGCAGAGCTTGCCTAGAGTCCTTGCCCACTAATCTGAACTTGTACAAGAAACAAATTATTGAGTCTCCATTGTGCCATATCTGTCTAAGAGAAGAGGAGTATGTGGTTCATGCAATGTGGAGCTATAGCTCAGCTATGGATGTGTGGAGTCAATGCCCAGCTGCTTTTCATGAGAGCACTCTCAGTGCAAACAGTTTCAGAGGAATTTTTTAAGGCCTTAGTGCAGTAACTAAGTAGCAGACCATGGAGTTATTTGCCATGATAGCAAGGAAGATATGTCTAAGAAGAAATGAGTTGGTTTTCAATAGTTCATTTTTACATCCTTCGTTGGTGGCACAACAGGCTAAGTAATTGCTGGAAGATTTTACGGAGTTGTAGTCTAGTAACAACTCAAAGACTTGAGTGACTAATGCTGTGATAGATAAATGGGAACCTCCTCTACCAGACTTCTATAAAATCAATTGGGATGCTGTTATAAATCAGTCTAGTGGCAGAATTGGAATTGTAATTGTTGTTCGAGATCATGATGGTAATGTCATGGCTATCAAGAGGATGAAGAGAGCTGGCTTCAGTGACCCCTTCCTGGCAAAGTCCATTGGAGCTTTCCAAGCTGCAATCTTTGCCTCTGAGCTTGGTCTATGAAATGTCATATTAGAAGGGGATTCTCTTCATGTAGTTAGGGGTATTTCTCAACAAACAAAAAGATGGGATAGTGCTGGGATTTGGCTTTTTGAAGTTAGATTACAGTTATCTAAGTTTGCTAGTTGGAATGTTAGACATGTTAAAAGGATTGCTAATGGGGTTTAGCTAAAAACTGTCTTGATTTAGAGGATGATTTGGTTTATATGGAAGATTATACATCTTGTATTCTTACCTTCATTTCTTAAAGTTTATCAATAAAGTTTCTATTTCCTATAAAAAAAAATGGTCAAAAAGAATAATAAAAAAAAAAGAATAGAGGGAACAATTTTGAACTAATGAAGGGGCTGGCTATAGGCATCCAATAAGAGCATTACTCTGCATTTTTACCACCTCAGTGTGATGGTTGTGATTGATGGGTCTTATTAGTTCTGAATTAGTAGAGATGAAAGAATATCTCATATTTCACAATCTTAAATCAAAGGTCTATACTCAGGTACTTTGGTCGAATTGACAATACCTTGATTTAATGAGAACCAATGATCGAATGCCCCCACTTCCATGTTAGAAAAAAAAAAAAGAAAAAGAAAAGAAAAGAAAGCTATAGGCAGAGTTAATGGATTACAATGAGAATCAATTGTCGGATGGTCTCAAGAGTGTTAATGGTTTGCTCGCAGTAATGGATATAGTTTCAACTTGCCTATGCAAATAGTGAATTATATTAAGGTTAAGTTTGGAAGTTGAGTTGAGATGAGACGAAAGTTGAAATTTTTTTAATAATATTATTATTTTAAAATTTAAAAAAATTAAATTATTTATTATATTTTATGTTAAAATTTAAAAAATTATAATAATTAAATAAGATAAATTGATATGAGTTTAAAATCCAAACTGTCTAGTTTTAGAAAAGCAATAAGATAAAATAGTACAGAAATTATGCAAGTCGGCGTTGGATAAACGTGGATGATCAGTTTTTGAAAATTAAATAAATTGATGTATATAGCATTAAAAGATGGCCAGGAGACGAGTGGCACGTGTAGTACACGTGCCGCAATTTTCTGAATATGTAAATTGATGAACCGAGAATCTGACAGTGCATGTGGATAAGTTATTTTCTATAGTAGTAGATAAAAAATACATATATATATATATATATAAGGGAAAGCTATATATATATATATTAAAAAAAAAAAAAAAAGATTTTAGACGTTGAGGAGGAAAGAGAGAAGGAAGCAGTCAAAGCACCCCCCTCCCCATGTTATATGAAATACGCACCCATCAAAGATTAGTAACTCTTTGGTGCGCTACAAACAGCACACGTTCTCAGCTAGGAGGATGGACCATCTGTTTTTTTCCCACAAAAAGCTGATATTTTTGAGTTTTATTTGGGGTGGGGGGCAGAGGGAGGCAGCCTTCGGCTAACCTGCATCGCAAGAAAAAAGGCAAGTCAAAGTGAATTGGCAGAGAGACGTGTGCAGTTTCAGAACCTTACATGGACGGAGTTCACATGTTGATTTAAATATCATGGGATGGGGTCGCTCTTCCTTCACAGTTCACTGCATTAGATCCATTATTATCAACAGCCAGGTCATTGCTGACGTTTGTTCGTTCTAACTTATTCCAAGCTTCCAACGGGGACCATTTTGTACTCTCACAATTCAATTGTGATGTAGACTGGATATCAATTAATTCATTTATGATGTAGACTGTATATCATCAATTTTCACTTCCATTTCATAAAATCTCTAAGCTTTTCAAACGCCAAACAACTTCCCAGAAAGACTCTGACACCCAATCAATTATATTCTCAGCTATTATGTAAATAGGAGTAAAAAAATAATAAAACAATATGATAAAATATTAAATAAAAATAATAAATAATAAATAATTATAAAATATTATAAAAATATCTAAAAAAAATAATATTCCAAATCCTCAAACTATACCTTAATCGTGACGTTCTAGGAACATAAAGTACAATCACAGCTGCATAGCAGAGAGAGAGAGATACAAAAGCACCTATTATGCTTGATTTCTCAATTTCGCCATATATGAATAGAATGCAACATCATGTTGGGTCATAGAATATTAAATACTGCAAACTTCAGAAGACAACGTTTTTTCTTACCTTCTATGGTTTTTATAGGAAGGATTCAATATCTCAAGAATTGTCAACAAGCAGATCTAAGAATTAGCCTGTTGGGATGTTGATATGAGATGAAATGAAAAATTTATAAATAGTAATGAAACAATTTGTATATAATAGTAAAATGATTTGAGTTACAGATGTTTTATAGAATTTTGAAAAAGTTGAAATAAAAATATCATAAAGTTAAAAATATTGTTAGAATATAATTTTTTAATATAATTTTTATTTTGAAATTTACAAAAATTTAATTATTTTTTTATGTTTTGTTTGAAAGTTTAGAAAAATTATAATGATTATATAATGATTAGATGAAAAAAATTAAACATTAAAAATTTAAAATTGAAAAGTATTTATGTTCATGGTGTTTGAATATTGAGATTAGATGAAACCATCTTGCAATCCAAACGAGGTGATAGAAAGTCTGAATTGTATGAAGTCTCTCGCTCCCAGGAAAGCCTTTTAAGGCCATTCACATCTCATGTAGAGAAATACTTTAACCACAAAGTGATTCCACAAAAATAAATTTACAAACTGACATGCTTTGGTGTGGCACATTAGATTATATAGATACTTTTATTGTAAAATATTAACATATCATGAGAAATCATGTCATTTTGTAAGGTCATTTGTGGCTGTAGTACTTCTCTCTCATGTATGTCATGTGGAAAAGAAACAACTGAAAATTTGAAACCGTTTAACATTACAAAGCATAACATTGCCTTAGTATATAACTTGCATAAAACAAAAGCACTTGCTAAAGAGGAATTTTTCACTGAAACAATCGGCAGATCTGTCAAAGTTCTAATGTATATGATAAGCCTAATGTATATCGTTTGGTAATCAACTTTTTTAGTCAGCTGATATCTCATCAATTGTCTGGTGCTGAAAGCCTGCGAGTGTTGTATGAATTGCAGTGAAGGCACTTGTGCCCTAAAATGTGAAAGCAAGCTTTGCCAGTATTGTTGCAATCATTGCAAAGAATTGAAACCTGAAAAATGCCCCTGAAACTCAGTATACTTTTAGTAGATCAAATTGCAAACTTTGCAATAGTCAGATCAAACTAGCCGCCACAAGGTTATGCATATTGACTTTCTCAGTACATTACAGATTAGAAATGTGGAGGAACAGGGTAAGCAACATCACACAAATTTCCATCTCTTTTAGAAAGAGGAATGAGTATTGTCACACAAGTATACACAAGTAACATTGTGATCAAAGGTCGTCGATCACTGTAGTGTGTTTCGTGCTCTTTGCACTTAAGCTCCTTTTTCTATATCACATTAATGCAAGGCACAACAATAATCAACCTGGAAAACCTTTTGTAAGTATATTCATGGATGCACCTTCCAAATTTCTCTACAGCAATATAATGAAATTCAGAAGAAAGGGTTCCAAACATGCTTTTCTCAGCCCCCTCCCCTTCCTTTGAATAACACTAATTTTGCCCTTTTCAGGTGTAATGGATGCTCAAAATTAAGCATGGATACAAAGTTGTGTCTACGTTGAATTCCAGTTTAAGCGAACTCTGTTCTTCTGAAAAGAAATGACCAGTAGGCCTAGGGTAAGATGGTTGACATGATCACCCTTGTAGTGATCATTAATGAGAAAAGCAAAGACCACCTCGGTGGTGGGAAAAGTGTAATATATGTTCCAAATGGCAAAATTCTTAGCCCAAAAAATCACATAACAAACCAATCTGAATGATTTTTAATGGGCTTTAAAAAACACTCTTCCTAAGGTTTTCATCCAAACTGAGTCTAAAATTAACGTGGAAATTGATGCATAAAATCATACAGGCATGGATATTGAGTGCATGAGAGCAAGGTAACAGACAGAGAAGAGGATGGATGAAGAAACTACCTCGTATCGGTATTCCTCGGGCATGGCAGTAGCTTCTATCTATCAGAGGTACATAATCATATAAGAATATAACCACTTCGTATAAAAAGCAAGTACAGGAAATAGTCATCGCAAGCAGAAAACATTATGAATTAATATTTATTAAATCAACTGTAAATAAACTATAATACACTTCTCGACATAAACACACAAATACACAACAAGTGCAAAGGCACACATACCCACAGCATCCAGGCTATCACCAGCAGCCTAGTAAACAAGCCAAGCTACATAGGGCAGGCTATTTAGCTTTGATTTTCAAAAATCTATACCATTTTAAATATAACCTCAGTAAAATTAGCAGGATGTAGCTTATTTTTCTAAAAGTCATGTCCATCAACTTGGATTGATAGATTCAATATAGGATCATGGAATCTAAATACCAAATCTTAAAATGAGAGAGAATGAGAAATTAGGATGTCACTCACGGCTCCTGTCATTTATGAAAACAAATTAGCCAAGCAGGAAAGCTTCAACACTATCTCAATTAATGACCATAAAGGAATGAATGTTCAAGGTCAAGGCAATCGCTTTTCATTTTACCCAGTAAACCTTAATTGGTGTAGATAACCATATGTAATCTAGAATCCAAACATGTTGCCTTCTTATAGAAAAGGGATAATCTACCTCCCAACTTAATTAAGAAAAAAGACCTGGTATCACAGTTCCTAAGCAGTTGTGTGTGTGAGAGAGACAGAGAACATTGCAGTTTGCAGTTGTTCTATATAGCACATTTCCAAATAAATGCCTACTTTGGAGAATTCTTTTATATCTGCACTGCTGATAATTTAGAGACACTTTGGATCATTTAGAGAAGCAAGTGATTCTGTGGGATTTGGGCAAGGATTAGCAATCTTTAGCCGGATTATCAAAGGGAAATTGCATGTCAGAGACTGCAAATCCAAAATATACCACTCAATAACTCTAAACCTTAAGTATCAAACAATCTCTGAGCCTACAAGCTAAGAAACTAGCTAGGATAATTGAATAAAACAAAGTGATTATCCAAATTAAAACATAGAGCATAAGTATTGTGGCCATAGAAAAAATAAAATCTTTGTACTCAGGCTATTGTGTAAATTGATTAACAAAGTTTTAATGCTGTTGCTTGTTAGTCCTGTTTTCTTCCCTAGCTACACCTCATGCATAGCCACTATTTCCCAGACATCTCTTGCATCAATTTATTAACAAACACACTACCCAGAATATCTGGCACCTTTTGATTTCTTTCATCCTTTTCTAAGATACAAAGTGCGCAGAGGCGCAACCCGTGTACCTGAGAAAATTGACAATAGAATAACAATACCCCAAAAAAGAAAGAGAAAAAGGCTTTCCTTTCTTAAGATACAAATTGCACGGAGGTGCAACCTGTATACATGACAAAATTGTCAATAGTATTAACAATACTCCAAAAAAGAAAGAGAAACTGGCTGCTCAACTTAACTCAGCTCAAACTAAACCTTAAACCCAAATGGTGCCAGATATTCTGGCTCATGTGTTTGTTAATAAATTGATGCAAGAGATGTCTGGGAAATAGTGGCTATGCATGGGAGGATGTAGGTATGGAAGAAATAATTTTCTAAGATACAAAGTCACGAAGGCGCAACCCGTGTTAATGAGAAAACTGACAATAGTATAACAATACCCTAAAAAGAAAAAGAGAAATAGGCTTCTCAACTAAACTCAGCTGAAACTAAACCTTAAACCCAAAAAAATAAATAAAAAATAAGATAGAAAGTCCAACATGAACCTTTAATCAACAAACAATCTTCAAAACAATCATGTCTAAACCCTGAGGGGTAGCTCAGCTGGTCCAGCCTTGGGTTTGCTCCCTAATGGTCACCAGTTCGAGTCCCATTAGGGTCACTGGAGGAATACTTAGTCGTTAACTTCAGAATCCCATGGGATTAGTTGAGGTGCGCTCAAGCTAGCCCGGACACCCACGGTTATAAAAAAAAAAACAATCATGTCTATGTTCGGGACAAATACAATCATACACATTGGTTGATATTACTTTTTTCTAATCTTTCTGAGAAAGTATTGAACATCACAAAGCATACCATGTAGTGGTGCATAACTCCAACAAAACTAAGAACTTGGTGGTTTGGTGGTTTCATATAACATGAACTTTAAAACTTGTAGTTGCCAAAGAAACATATTACCACGATGGACAGGCATGCAGAATCTAAACTAAACTCACAGTCAACTATTGACCAAATTTATGTAATGAACAAGACTCAATACAAATGAACAGAAAAATGAAAGATACTTTCTCAGTTTTTATGGCAATTATATAAAAACAAAATCCCCATAACTCCTCATCTAACAATTTCCAGAAAACAGAGATATCACCCATTGTCTTGGAGCATATAGGACATCGATACCTATGTGATAAATCCATCACATAGTACAAATTAAAAATAATTATTTTACATATAAAAAAACACAGAAATGAATGAATAATTTCAAAAGTAGCTGAACTTAACATATTCTGTTTTTTCATGTCATCAAAGCAGTCCATATGCATCGTGTGTCCACACTTCAAAATTTTGGTGGCTTTGATCGAGTCAAAAAGATACTGTCAGCATAAAAGCAACTTGTTAGAACAGAAAACTCTTTTTAACTTTAAAAAAAGTAGACACTCAAAGCATGAACCTCATAACAAACAGGGCAGAAATTCTTCATGGAGTTCTCCACACATGAGTGATTATCAAGAATGCCCACTGGATAGCAAGATCCTGTGCTCAATACCACAATAACTAAAAATTCAACTAATAGCTAGAAAACAGCAGATATAAATTAATGTATAATATAAGCAAAGACAGTCAAGCGTTCATTGATAAAAGAAAACAGCCCAACATTTTAACAAAGTGCCAAACATGAAAATTTGGCACATCATTCATCCCTCTCAACTCTCACCCATCATCATTTCAGCCCCAATCCCTCTCATCTTTCCAAATTGTAAAAGTAAATAAAGACTTTCATGTCATAGTGGCAAATCAACGAGTATATATACTATCAAAAAAACCTTCACGCAGACTACAACCCAACTTTTTTACCCTACCTATTCTAAGTTTCTCCAAATCTGCACCCTATTTGACAGACTAAGGCCTCGTTTGTTTTCACAACTCTTCTCAACTCATCTCATCCAATTATTACAACTTTCTCAAATTTCCACACAAAATAAAATAAACAATTCAACTTTTTCAAATTCCAAAAAAAAAAAAATATTAAAAAAACATATTCTAATAATATTTTATTCAACTTTTAACTTTAATCTCAACTCATCTTATCTCATCTCATCGAAAACAAACGAGGCCTAAATGGTCATTTCTAAGAACTATGAGTCCCTTGTAACAAAAAGAGGATCCCCTTGCCTACTGTCTCTGTTTATCTGAAACAAACATTAAACATAGTTTTGCTTTCTTAAGATGTGTGAAAATATATTTCTTTATGAGTAATGATGTGCGAAATTATTGTGGCATGACAATCCTCCAACTGTATATAAATCTTTTTTTTTTTTTTTTTTTTTTTTTTTTTTGTGCAAGAGAAACTGTGCATAACTAATTATATTACCAGAATGATTGCCAATTTCAATAGTTAAAATTCTATCAGGCCTCAGTATATGAAAGGTTTTTAATCAATAGATCAACAATAACACTCTTAACTTCAAAGAAACCCAGCAATTCAATAATCAAATATTACGAATAACAACCATAATCTCATATATATATATATAAAAAAATGAAAGTACAAATAACAGAAAAGGAAACAAACCCACTCAATATATTAAGTTAATAAATCACTATATCAAAAGAACAGCAAGGTAAGAAGTTTGCATACCACACTTCTTACAGTGAAAGAAGTTTTCACGACCACCGACTCTGGAAAGAAAAGCTTAGATCAAAAGAACAATTGAAATAAAACAAGACGTTTGTCCAGAAATAAAACTGTCTATAGATTCATAGTAGATATGAGATTAATTTAATCATAATGCTAACCTACATATCCCACATTGTTGACAGTGAAACTGCCCCTTCTCGGTCTGCAAAGATAGAAACATTACATAGCAACTAATGCTGAACATTATTAACACCATTTAAATATTTAGAAACTTTAGTCAGCTTTGACCAAATAACTAATAACCATCTTACTTCGTCGTCATAGAATTTGCACATGTCGCAAAAGTATTCTCCCATGTTCACACCACAGTTAGAACATACCCGAGCAACCTGCAACAAAGACAAAATATCCCATGACCCATTTGAGCCATATAGCAAATTTAACATGCAATAGAAGAAATACCATCCCAAACGAAAAGCCAAACCTGCTGCTCGGTATTGCAAATCAAACATAAAACCTGAAACCTCAAATTCCAAAACCATTTTCGTTAAAAAGAAAAATCAACCCCATCATAAATAAACAATAAGGTGACATACAAATAGGCGTGTCAAATATTCTCTGTTTATATGATAGAGAGACAGAGCTGGCAATTGAACCTACTTGCTTGACATCTTGCCTGACCAACTCATGACGATCATTAGGGTTGCTCAGGGAGCTCTGAAGTCACAAAAAAAAAGTAAGCAGGGAAAACGACCCTATGAGAAAATTCGCAAGATATACATTTAGAAAATGAGTCACAAAGAAATCTATATACAAGCAAAGACAAGAGAGAGAGACCGCGGCCTCGTTGTGGCAATGGCGGCAGGCGAAAAGCTGGTTGCAGCATGGGGCTCGAATCTTGCATCGTCTCCGATAGTGCTCGCACCTAACCCCAAAACACGCGCGCGCGCTTCCACAGCATCAAGAATCCACCAAATACCAAAAAAGAAAAAAAGTACAAAAAGCAAGGTAAAAAACAAAGAAACTAAAGGGTTTTGATCAATTTTACCCGTGTTTCAATTTTCCAAAATCCTTAGCTTTGGTCCCAGGACGGGCAGCTGAGTCTTGCTCTTCCATTGGCTATGGGTAAGGCCGAAATTACAAAAGTTTAGGTTGGTAATGAAATGAAGAGAAATGGCAAAAAGGAGTTTTGGTTGCCGAGCTCAGTAGTCTGTTTTGCACCCTCTACCCAGGTTGCCTGCTTGCCTTCCTTCACGCCAATTTGCATTTGAGAGATGCTAGGTAGCCCGTTTTGGGCTCTCCATTTTTTTGACCGATTGGATTTATTTATTTTTTAAAATTTTTGTTTGACTTAGTGAATAATAAAATATTATTTAATAATATTATACATTTTTTTAAAAAAAAAAAATATTTAAAAATGTTAAAAAATGATGTGAAAAAAAAAAATTTAAAGATTTCTTGGTTTTTTTTTCCACATCATTTCTTTAACATTTTTAAATATTAAAAAAAAAAAGAAAAAATTCACAATATTATTAAATAATATTTTCTTAATCACTAACTCAAAAAAATAAAAATAAATAATAAACCCAATCGGGCAAATGGGAGCTCCCTATCATTTTTCTTTGCATTTAGTAGATTGTTCATTTCGTTTAATTTTAATTTCATTTATTTATTTAATGAGCTCCAACTTAATCAATGTAAAAAATTTTGTAAATATTTTTATATTAATTATTATATTCATAAAAATTTAAACATATATCGTATTAATAGAGTAATTTCCTCTAATCTTTTTATATTTAAGATATGTTTAAATACAATTATAATTATGTTTTAAAAATGTTTTCAAAAATCACCAAAGCACCATAAGTTTTAGTACAGCGGAGTAAATTTCAGGCACAATTAGCATCCATTACTAGTAAAAATGATACTATTGATTTTATTAATTTCACATATTGTGATATAATAACTACTATTAGTAAAACTAATTTAATTATGTATAATGATCTAAGATTAAAACATCAAATGGATAAAGAAAATAAATTTGCTAAAAATGAATTAGGTACCTTTTGTGAACAGTTGGACATTATAAATCAAATTGTAAGGTCAAATAATAGATTAATGAATTAGATATACCTGAAACATTAAAAGAAAAATTATTAAATATCTTTATAACACATTCAAATGAAGAAGATGAAAGCTCTTCAGAAGAAGAAGAAATCTATCAATTAAAATAATCAAGTTTTTCGTAACAATCTTCTGATAGTAAATCTTAAGAAGATGAGGTACATGTCTGCAATTGTATAGTTAAGAATAATTGTATTTGTAATAAAACTATTAATATACTTTCAAAACAAAAATATATTATATTAGAATTATTTGACAAGTTTAATGATCCACATGAAAGAAAAGATTATTTGGAAAAACTAAAAGATACTTTTAATAATCAAACCACTTCAGTAACCTTTTCAATACCTTATAATTTTTTAGATATAGTATGAAGATTTAAAACAGAAAAACAAAAAGTTACAATACAAGATCTGCAATAAGAAATTAATGAAATAAAACAAGAGGTTAGAAATTTGAAAACATATAATCTTAAACTAGAAGTTTCAAATGAACAATTACTACAAGAAATTATATTATTAAAAATAGATAAAAACATAAATACTTCTCATAATAAAGAACAAAGAGATTGTTCAACAATAATTATTAAAGACGAAACAGACAATTTTATTAATATCTTTGATAAGATAAAATTTCAGAAATGATATATTGAAGTAACAGTCTTTATTAATCAAGAATTTTCTTTTACTACAATTGCTGTATTAGACACAGGAGCAGATTTAAATTGTATACAAAATGGATTAATACATTCTAAATATTTTGGAAAACAAAAGAGATATTATCCCAAGATAATAGAACAAAATTAAACATAAATTATAAATTATCTAATGCACATATTTGTAATAATAGAATTTGCTTTAAAACAACATTTATTTTAGTAAAAAATATTAACACCAAAGTAATATTAGGAAATCCATTTATTGGCTCACTTTACCATTTCTTTGTAATAGAATAATGAATTTTTACTAAAATATCAGAACAAGAAATTTAATTTAAATTCTTATTTCCTCCTGTATCAAAAGAAATTAACTCCATAAAGGAAGTTTCATTAACCAAAAAAATCAATTTTTTAACAAAAAATAGGATTAAAAGAAAAGAAAAGCAAATAAGTTTCTTAAAACAAGAGTTAAAATATAAAAGAATTGAAGAACAATTAAAAGACCCATTACTAACTCAAAAATTAATAATTTAAAAATATAATTGAAAAAGAAGTATGCTTTAACTTGTTTAATACTTTTTGGAATAGAAAACAACATATAGTTGAATTACCTTATAAAAAAGAATTTTCTGAAAAGAATATTCCGACTAAAGCTAGACCAATTCAAATGAATAATGAATTATTAGAATTTTGTAAAAAAGAAATTAATGATTTATTAACAAAAAGATTAATTGAGAAAAGTAGATCACCATGGAGTTATGATGCCTTTTACGTTCAAAAGAGTTAGAAAGAGGAGTTCCTCAGTTAGTTATCCGGTCTTTATAATGCTACAGTATTTTCAAAATTTGACATGAAGAGTAGATTTTGGTAAATCCAAATTATTGAAAAAGACCAATATAAAATAGTATTTACAGTTCCATTTGGACATTATGAATGAAATGTTATGCCATTTGGATTAAAAAATGCTCATAGTGAATTTCAAAATATTATGAATGAAATATTTATTCATTTCACTCACTTTTCAATAGTTTATATAGATGATATATTAATATTTTCCTCGTCTATTGAACAACACTAGAAACATTTAAATACTTTTATTCAAATTATTAAATAAAATGGATTAGTTGTTTCATCACCAAAAATAAAATTATTTTAAAATAAAATTAGATTCCTTGGACATGATATTAATTAAGGAACTACTGCACCAATTAGTAGAGTAATAGAATTTGCTAATAAATTTCTTAATGAAATAAAAGATAAGCAACAATTACAAAGATTTTTGGGAAGTCTTAATTATGTTGCAAATTTTTATCATTCTCTCAGTCCATTACGTAAATCATGATTCAAAAGATTAAAAAAGAATCTACCTCCATAGATAGAAAAACATACAAATATTATAAAACAGATTAAGTTTCACGTTAAGAAATTACCATATTTAGGACTTTCATCGCCTCATACTTTTAAAATTGTTAAAACAGATGCCTCTGATCTTGGTTATGGAGGAATTTGAAGCAAAAATATCAACTGATTCTAAACAGATTGTTCGATTCTATTCAGGATGTTCGAATCCTGCCTAAAAGAATTATGGTACCATTAAAAAAGAAATTTTAGCTATTGTATTATGTGTTTCTAAATTTCAAGATAATTTGTTAAATCAAAGTTTTTACTTAGAATAAACTGCAAATCAATCAAGGAAGTTTTGATTAAAGATATTAAAAACTTGGCTGCTAAACAAATATTTGCTAGATGACAAGTTATATTAAGTTTTTTTTATTTTGACATTGAACATATTAAAGAAGAATCTAATTTTCTTCCTGATTTTCCATTCCGAGAATTTTTATAGGGAAAATCATGTAATACTCAAAGTCAAAAGTGAAATCCAAATCTTCTTATGGTAGGCCACCATCTCCTCCTTACCCTTCACCTTGTCCCTTTACAACTCCAAAACCATACACGGTATTAGGGACTTTACCACAAAATATTAGGTCATCTTACAATTCATTCTCACCATTAACTTTTCCAAGATACCAACATACTCCAAAACTGTTTCTCCTTCTTCTTCTTCTCATTCTCAAAATTATTAATCCTCCATTATTATTTCAGCCTTCTACATCCTCTATTATCATTAAATCTCACTGGTACCCAGTCTTCTCCCATCGAGTCTGAAATTTAACACATGTTTGATCCCCAAAAATTACTTGATGCATTTATTTTGCCAGATTGGCATTATGTCCCACAAAATATTAAGAAAATCCAACATTTTTATAAATTTATATTAGTAGACACCGATTCAATTATTCTCTCTGAGATCCATTGTTCTCTTCAAACTCAACTTTTTCCACTTGCATCTCCAATTATTGTCTTTCGTAAAGTCACCATTAAACAAGTTCTTACATTGGAACAATGGGAAAAAAATTCCTATTTAACAAGAAAGTTTTCTCTTCCTTATGATCCGTCATATTATGATTATTACGATTATCAACATGCATGGAAAAAATATTTTTAAAACAAAACAAAAATTTGCGTCATTCGTGGTTCCTTCACTTTGACAAATTACAAGAGATCAGGACACTCCCACAATAGTTTTTACTATGGTGGAATTATTATGGACCCGAATCTCTTCTCCTTCTTCCCCCTCTCTAAGAAAGTCTTCAGATTTTTTTCTTCACAAAATGATTATCCAATCTCATTAAAGCATTGTCCACCACTTATTCTTTTCTTCCTCAAAATAAAATTAAATTGGATCATGAAGTGAGAATACGTCATGAAACATCATCCCTCTCTCAAAAATATTATGTTTTTAGCTCGTCAAGTCTCTGTCAAATGGTAGAAAAAATACAATTATGATCATAAATTAAAAATGTTTTAAAAATTTACCAAAGCTCCATAACTTATAGTTCAGCGGAGTAGATTTCAAGTACAATTAGCATCCATTACCAGCAAAAAAGTTTTGAAAAAATTAGTTGAGGTAATGTCACAAGTCTCAAATAGCGATGATGAAGAAGACACACAGAATCAAGCCAGATTATCTCCATTACAACAACTCATATATCACTAGCTCAGCATGCCTCTCCTTCTCGACAGACATCTACGGCATCTCCTTCTCAGGACAACTCACTCTATCATCCAGTACTGCTGATGGATTCTCAAGATCCATTCAATCTGGAATTAGCAAATTATAACCCTCAGA
This sequence comes from Juglans mandshurica, assembly GCA_022457165.1. Taxonomy (NCBI): domain Eukaryota; kingdom Viridiplantae; phylum Streptophyta; class Magnoliopsida; order Fagales; family Juglandaceae; genus Juglans; species Juglans mandshurica. The sequence goes on from CM039623.1 coordinate 24,301,839, forward strand.
TTATGTGATTCCAAAAGGCTACTACTTTTTCAATTATTCAACATGGCAGAAGAAAGTTGTCAGAAGCATTATCTCTTTGGAAAATAAAGACAAAAAACTTTGTTTATACTGTTCACCTCAGATTATTGTCTTTGCTCAAGATTATTATTCAAGAAAAGACAACTGACTTTGTATATACTATTCACCATGCATTATTGAAAGTTATTGTGTTAATGTCTATAAAAAGGGAGTCAGTAAACAAAGGAAGGCATTCAGAAACTTTCATCTGAAGCCAGCAGCCTCCTCTTCTCTCGTCCAAACTTTTCTCTAGTCCTCATCACTCTCCAAAATCTATCTTTTGTAAACCTTTCTTTCTTCATGTCTTCTGCTTCCAACCCTTTTGAGAATTAATCTCCTTGTAAGTATTATGTCTTTAATAAAGTTGATTTTATTATATATCTTTTCTATCTTATTTATTTACTCATGCATATGATCGGTTATACCGCATGTATTAACTACTCCAATGCATATGGCTGGTTATACCGCCTATTATTATTAATATTAAGCTATTATTAATAAATATATTACCTGGGATACGTCTTTGGTATCAGAGTCATTGGCTATTATATTAATTTCCTCTAATCTTTTTATATTTAAGATATGTTTAAATATTATATACGAAGTTCTACTATTTACAAACTTATACAAGTTTATTATTCAAATTTTATACTAATGGTATCATTTGAAAACTTTTGTTCACGAACAAGAAATTAGTATATAAATTAAGTCAAATTCGAGTTTGCCAAATTCATCTTACTTTTTATGGATACATGTTTTCTATTGAGTTTTATGTAGTTCTATTGGGATTTGTGAAATTGGGTACGAATTAAAAAGTTATTTTAAATTATAAAAGGCCTCATTTTAAATTATATTTTTAAATATTTTAAATAAAAATTTATTTATTGAAATTTAAAAATATATTAAATATAATAATTTATATTTTATTATATTAAAATTAGAAATTACCGCCTTAGGCCTTAGTTTATATTGAGCCACCACTGCTCACACTTATTTCATATCCTCTTCCTCCGTTCATCATCTTTTCCGTCTTCATCTCTCCTTATCTTTTCCTACTTCTCTTATTCTTTCTGTTGAGGACATGTTTCATTGCTACGCATTCCTGACCTCCTGTAACCAAAGAGTAAGAGGGCTTGGGGGTTGAAAGGGGACCCTTTGATGTCTAAGTCAGTAATGGTATGAGTAGTTTAAGAGCTAAAATATTCTAGATCTTCATTTGCGTACCTGAATCCTTTAAATAGAGAGCTTATCTTCTCGAGATCCCCTAGATTAACTAACTTGCATACTATTTAAAATTTGAATCTCGGTTCCTTCGAGCTATCTACTTATTTCGAATGAGTGAATATCCTAATGGTCCTGGGATAAATGGATGGGCATTTCCCGTAACAACTGACCTGAGTCCTTTTGGGTCAAGGGGTGTTTAGGCTTTAAGTGACTTGTTGGGCCCCATGGCCCCAACCTCAGGGTCCAGTTACCTTGCAAAGTCTCATTACATATGGAGTGATGAGAATTTTATATTAAGTATCTTTGAGCCCTCTCGGTTAACTTAATTCGTGCCCTTCCAATAATCCCGCGAAGCTTTATCTTGTGCCATGCAATGGTCTTTTTAAACCTTAAAGTGTTAGGCCTTGCGAGTTGCGCCGAAGCACCCATCCTTTGGTTACCTCGCGAGTCCCTGCCACACAGAATTCATTTTGTTTAGGGGCTTCAATGTTTCCCCAGGGTGCCTATCAGAAGCCAATACGCATTCCTCCTTATCACATGCCTTCAGTATTTATTGTCCCTTGCCATTTGTTTTTCTTTTCCTTCACTTCCTGTCTTCTTGTGCAAGCTTCGTATTCTCTTGCATCTCGAAACCTTCGTGCCTTCCAGCATTTTCCTCCTTCCTACATTACTTTCCTCTACTCTTAACGTTTCCATGGCTTCCGACAAGGACCAAGGTGCAGGCCCCTCTCAGAGCGGTGGTTCTTCCCAACCCTGCGAGCCTTCTATTTATCTTGAAGAAGCTGCGGCTAACCCTAGCGTAGAAAGGGATGTTCCCCGCTCCATCTTCAAGGGCCATCGTTCGGTCTCCAACCTCTCCCGTCACAAACGGGATGGTGCACGAGATCACTTCAACATCCTCGATTCAATGGGGATGTCGTTGGCTGGCCAACGACAAGGGGCTGTTGACGTTAGAGGTATGGCTATCTCCATTGTTCTTTATCTGGCTATATTTTCAATGGGCCTCCGTCTGCCCTTCGTGTGGCCTGTTTGTGACGTTTGAGACGTCTTAGGCCTTCCACTGGCCCAATTGGTGCCCAATGCCTAGCGTATTTTGATGGCCTGCTGAGTTTTGTGGCGGCGGGTCCTGGAGCCCACCGATGATGATTATCCCGACCTTACTACTCGAGAATTTCTCTCCCTCCATAGGTTTAGGCGTTTAAATGAGAATTTGTGCAGTTTTAGATCTCATAGTAAACTGGTGCAGCTTGAGCATAAGTATTTACATGCCAAGGATTGGCAAAAGAAATTTTTCTTTGTTTTAGGAAGGGGTGGAAATTACTGACAGATGAGGTCTCACACTGAGAATTCCCTATTCGAATGTCTTGGTTGCCCGTTCTAGATTTTCTTACTGCACCTCTTGTTGCCGACCTTCCTTCCTTGCTAGATGAGTTTGGGGACTCGTTTCATCATGGAGATGCTGGTGAGCCATCTCTTGCTACCTCGACGGCTTCGGGTGGGGACACTCTTGAGCTGCCCTTTGTATTCTTGAACTTGTCCTTCACTAGTGGGAGCAGGGTGTCGATTTCTTCCTCTCCCTTCAGCACTTTTCTAGGAGGGTGTCGATTGTCAGGTTGAACATCCCGGCGAGTCTCCATTCCAGGAGGATGCCGCCGTTCTCCCAGCAGACCAAATAGCTGGGACGTCAGCTGGGACATCAGCTCAAGCGACCAGAGACCTGTCGCCTCCGCCTACTCAAGAACCATTGACCCTGGAGGGCACTGCTGGGATAGCCTTCTAGATTCCAAGTGCTCGGCACGGTGCTTCCTCTTCTTGGGCTAATGACTCCTCTCAGGCCTTTAGATCACGCCGTGACGAGGCATTCCACTCCACCGTCCTCAACTTACATAGCATTCTCTCCCTTGTAAGCTTTACTCTCTTTTCATAGATCATTGTTGTCTTATTGTGCTATGATTTTCCTTGTCTTGATCAGATTTTTTTTTGTAGAGAGTTGACAAGTTGGCTGCGGTGCTGGTGGAAGATCATAGGGGTGTAAACCGGTCGGTTCGATCCGGTCCGGTGATTGACCGAATATTTTCGGTCCATTACCGGACCGGACCGAACACCCCATAGGGTCCGGACCGGACCGGTAGTTATCGGTCCGGTCCGGTCGGTCCATTCGGTCCAGCCTTTTTTTTTAAAATCAATTAATAAAAATAATTTATTTAAAATACTAAATTAACTGACTTATTAATGTGAATTATGTAACAAACTACAAAAAAAAAAATTTATATGGTTAATGATAATAAATTAAATGAAAATTACATTATTAATTTATATAATTACTATATAATTAACTAATTGATATTATATATTAGTTAATTCATAGAATATTAACAAGTGTTAATAACATATTTAAAATTTTATATTGTTAATAGTGATAGGTTAGATGAAGATATATATAAAATATTGTTAATTTATAAAATATTAACAAGTATTAATAACATATTTAGAATTTTATATTATTAATTGTATAATTATTATATAAATAATATATATAATATTTTTTTTTATTCGGTCGGTCCGGTCCGAGAAATCTCCACCCCGAGACCAGACTGAAGACTGAAATTTCCATATTTACTGGACCGAAACCGACCATGCATTTGGTATGTCCGGTCGGTTTCTCCGGTCCGGACCGACCGGTTTATACCCCTAGAAGATCGTATGAAGCTCGAGGAAGAAAATGATTCCATGCATTCATTCATCGGTAAAGCCCATGGGGCTATTGTTTCTGCTTGGGAGGACAAAAAGAAGCTAGCAGGGGAGCTTTCCCGAGTTGAAGCTACCTATCGGGAACATATTGCCTCCCTCCAATCCAAGTTGGCAAGCACATTGGGAGAAGCTGCACTGTACAAGGCTAATGTCGCGGATAGAGAGTCCGAATGAAGCAGTCTGGCCGCCCGCCTAAGTGGGGTGGAAAAGGAAGTGGAGGAAATGCGGGTGGCGAAAACTGATTGCCTTGCACGCCTAGCTACCTCTGAAGAGGAGCGACAAGAAACCAATATCCGGCTGAGCATAGCTCAGGGTGAGAAGGTTAAGGCAAAGAAGGATTTGGCTGCAGCCAAGAGTGCTCTTAAAGGGCACGACCGCAATCTCTTGACGCTGAACCAGAGCTGGGAGACTAACAAGAAAACATTGGTTGCTTATGAAAAAAAAGTATCAGAGCTGAATCAGGAGCTGGGCTGCTTGTAGGAGAAGATTGATCGCCTTATTCCTCATATTAACTCTGTCCGCCAAATTTGGGGTTGTGGTTTTGGCCTTGGTTTCAAACTCAGTATTAAGCAACAACGAGAGCTTTTACTTGAACATCCTAAGACAGACCTCCGCAACTTGAAGTGGAGGGAGAAAAGAGCCAATCTCGCCGCCTACCATTACTTTGACTCTATCGGGTAAGATGTGATGCCAGATGCCTTTCCCCTTCCTCATCTTCCTTGATGTTTTATTCTTACTTTCTTTGCCTCATTCCGAGAGGCAGGTAGCTCCCCGTTCCCCATCCTTCAAGTACTTGATAATGTTATCTACCCATCCTAGCAAGCTTCCATTGATCCCAAAAACTTCATCCCATTTTGCTGTTGTGTCTATTGTCTTGAGGGTTACATCCTGTGGCAATAGTTACTCCTGCCCTGTCGATGCCGCTCGCGCCAATCGATCTGCCTTCCAATTGTCCCCTCTGGAAATTTGTTCGATCCGAAAATACTAGAACTGACAGGATTTCTCTTGGACATGATGGAGGTACCTTATTAGCTTCGGTCCCTTTGCCGAATATTCCCCCATGATTTGGCTAACCACCACCTGGGAGTCCGCTTTAATTGCTATTGACCTCCCCTTGATGTTTCAGCTACGACCAGTCCCATGAGCACTACCTCGTACTCCGCTTCCTTGTTTATCACCTTGAAGTTCAATCGGATAGCGTGAAATGAATTTGTGCCATTGTCTGTTATCATGTGGATGCCCATGCCTCCTCTTGCCCGATAGGATGAGCCATCGACATGCACTAGCCACAGTTCTTTCTCGAGCATCTTTGGTGTCTCCTCAGGGAAGTTCATTAGCTCCACAACAAAATCGACCAAGACTTGTCCTTTGACAGTGGTTCTGGGGACATAACTGATGTCATACTCCCTCAACTTGACGGACCACTTCACTAGTCGCCCCGAAGTGTCAGGTCTTTGAAGCACCTTTTGCAAGGGTGTGGAAGTGATGACCCTTATAGGATGGGCTTGGAAATAAGGGCGCAATCACCGTGCTGATGTCACCAGGGCGAAGGCAATCAACTCTATCTTTGGGTACCTCTTCTCAGCCCGACAATCAACTCTATCTTTGGGTACCTCTTCTCAGCCCCTCTCAAGGCTTTACTAACATAATATACCAGCCTTTGCTCCTTACCCCCATCTCTGACTAGAACGACAGAAACCGCATCTGAGGTGGCGACCAGATACAGTGACAAGGGTTTCCCCTTCATGGTTTGACTAAATAGCAGTGGGTGGGTTAAGTATTCTTTTAGCTGTGCAAACGCTTCCTCACATCGTGCATCCCATTCTTGAGCCAATGGGTTAAGTATTGAAATGACGCATTTGTCCGTTGAGCGGGACACAAACTTGCTGAGGGTCTCTATTCTTCCTGCCAATTTTTGGACCTCATTAAGAGTTGTGGATGATTTCATTTCAATGATCGCCTTGAGTCTCTTAGGATTTGCTTCGATGCCTCTCTCAGACACCATGAAACCCAATAACTTGCTTGACTAAACCCCGAATATGCACTTAGTGGGGTTGAGCATCATTTTGCACTGCCGCAACACACTGAAAGCTTCCTTCAAGTCTTCCAAATGTTGCCCAAACTCCATGCTCTTCACCGAAAGGTCGTCCACATACACCTCCATGTTCTAGCCTATTTGATTCTTGAACATTTTGTTGACCAGCCTTTGGTAGGTAACTCTTGCATTCTTATGTCCGAAAGGCATGATCGTGTAATTGTACAGGCCTCAGTCGGTTATGAAGACCATTTTATCCTGATCAGTGTTGCCCATTTTGATTTGGTTGTACCTGGAATAGGCGTCCACGAAACTCAACACCTTGTGACCTGCCGTGGCATCGACTATCAGATGTATACTGGGGAGAGGGAAGCTATTTTTCGGGCAGGCTTTGTTGAGGTCTATAAAGTCTACGCACATTCGTCACTTGCCGTTGGACTTCTTTACCAAGACGACATTCGATAACCATTCTGGGTACTGAGTTTCCCTTATAAATCCTGCTGCCAATAATCAATCTACTTCTTCTGCAATTGCTTTGTACTTCTCAGTACTGAAATTCCTCTTCTTTTGCTTAACAGGCCTTGTGTCTGGGTTAACGTTCAGTTGGTGCTCTATCACCTCTTTGCTGATTCTTGGTATATCCTGATGATTCTATGCAAAGATGTCTTTGTGGTGAAGTTGACTCACACTTAATCCCATCTTCATGAAAGCATCCTAGAATAGGATTTCTGCCAAACTTCCATTATCTATCAATATCCTCCTCGTTGTGTAATTTGCTACCAGCATTGTTATTACTAACGCGTCATCGTGTGGGTATACCACCCCTCTAGAGTCTTCATCGCCAAAATAAATTGGGGGCGAGACATGTACCTGCGCCTGTTTGGAAGGCCTCTCCATGCTGTAAATTTCTTCATACATTGCCCATCTTGCATAGACATTTCTTAATGACGACGTTGGGTCACCTCTTGCATAACCCCTGGCTATGGTACGGATCTCTCCCAGATGCGGATTCCATTGATCTGTATCTTGCCTGGGATGGTGATTTCTCGGTTCCTGTGATCTCTTCACTCTCTTAGGTGACTCCCCCCTTCTTGGGCTCTCACTGAGTCTAAGCTTATGCTACTGTCTCATGGCGTTTGAATGCCGTGGTGTAGAAGCGTTTTCGGCAACAATGTGTTTTTGCTCTCTGCTACCCTTCAATTCTTCATTTTTTTGTTCGAGCGTATGACAATCCTCGGTCCGATGACCATTTGCCCTGTGGTAAGTACAGTACCTTTGTGTTCGCCGCCCGCGGTCTTCATCATGCCTAGTTTCCTTCGTTTTGTCCTGGTCTTGCACACTAGAATAGTGTACATGGCTACTGTTGTATCGTCCCCGTGAGCGTTTCTCATTTTCTCTCATACTGATTATTTCTCGGCCTTAGACTGCTTTCTTGAGTCTTCCTAAGGCATTCATTCAACGTACTCTCCTCCTTTCGTCCTGGCCTAGCGGTGAGGGCAATCAACGTATCTTCGACATTTACAAAGTTATCTGCCCGATCTATAAATTCCCGCAAAGTGGATGGAGTTTTCCTTGCTAACTTGATCATGAAAGGACTCTTCGGCCAAATCCCGCTGAGTAGCATTGCCAATATAATTTTCTCATCTTGGTCACCAGCAGTCATTCTTTCCTTATTGAATCGTGCCAAATATGCTTTCAAACTCTCGTCCTCCCTCTGCTTCTCTGTCAATAGGTACGCCACTGGCTGTTTCCACTGTCAGCTGTCCAGTTCTTTAAAATTCTCAATGGAGCCTGGCTGCAGTGTTCCAAACCATCCCTGGGTTGTTCCCTTTAACGTCAAAGGAAAAGCTCTACATGCGATCTCTCCTAGGAATCCATGGAGAGTCATGTGGGCCTTAAAGGCCTCTAAGTGTTCTGCCGGATCTTTGGAACCGTCGTACATGTTTATCGACCAGACCTTGAATTTTGGTGGGAGTGGTATCGCCATAATCTCTGAGGTGTATGGTAAGTTGGTGCTGGTCAACAACTGATCTACTGAATATGAGGTTCCTATCTTTTTGGTCATTTCCTTGTATTTATACATCAGACTGTGCAGATCATGGTGCATCTTTTTTTCCTCATTCTCCTCCTATAGGGCTTTACCCGTACCCGTGCTGTGAGCCTCCATCTCCACCTTGTCAACCTGATTGGGTGTTATGTCTTCTCCTGATGGCCCGTTGTTTGCCTTGAGAACCTCATTCTCCTTTCGTAATGATTCGACCTCAATGGTGAGCCTCCTCACTATTTCTTCCATTTCTATAAGCCTTCCCTCCATATTTCTCAATGTCTCCTCCTGATCTCTCGTTGCCTGAGATTTAGTGGTGGTGGGCATGTGAAAAGTACGTTGATTGCAAGATAACTGAATATCCCACAGACGATGCCAATTGTTAAGGACGTGTTTCATTGCTACGCACTCCTGGCCTCATGCAACTAAAGAGTAAGAGGGCTTAGGAGTTGAAAGGGGACCTTTCAATGCTTAAGTCAATAATGGTATGAGTAGTTTTAGAGCTAAAATGTTCCAGATCTTCATTTGCGTACCTGAATCCTTTAAATAGAGAGCTTATCTTCTTCAGATCCACAAGATTAACTACCTTGCCTACTATTTGAAATTTGAATTCCGGTTTCTTTGAGCTATCCACTTATTTCGAATGAGTGAATATCCTAATAGTCCCGGGATAAATAGGCGGGCGTTCCCCTTAATGACTGACTTGAGTCCTATTGGGTCAGGGGGTGTTTAGGCCTTAAGTGACTTGTTGGGCCCCCATGGCCCCAAGCCCAAGGTGGTATCACAACCTTTCCACTTTCGATTTTTTTTTATTGTTCTCCTGATCCACCCTCAAGCTAGCTGTGGCTATAGGCAAGGAGATCATTTGCACAGGCGTAGATATATGTATTTTTTTTTCTTTTGCAGTTGGGTCTGCGTAGTTGAGATTTGCTCTACAATTTGGAGTTTGAAAGTGAAGATTTATAATGGTGTAGATCTGAAGATAAAATATAATCAATATCCTATTGTCTCATTAGACAGAAATATGAATAGTACTATTTCATTTTGGGAATTATATATTTTGTCCATTGAGCTTCATGAGTCTATTAATTTCTATATAGTTTTTAAGTTTTAAAAGTACTCAAGCATAAACTGTTTAGGATTTGAATTCCACAGCTAATTGCCGATCAACTATTTGACGTCTTTCTGATCACCTTAATTTGTTTTTTAATCAAATATGATGATTTCCTGGAAATTAAACAATATTTCTTCTTATTACGTGGTACACTATGTACAGATTTGGAATCCATGATGCTAGATTTTGGTGGGGTCAGAAGAAGAATAAGAGGAAGATACATTGGATTAGTTAGGAGAAAATGTGCGAGTCTAAAGCTAAATGTGGACTTGGTTTCAAAGATTTGAGATCTTTCAATCTAGCCGTACTTGCTAAACAGAGATGGAGAATTCTTAATGCTGAAAACTCACTTCACAAAATCTATAAGGCTAGATACTTTCCTAGGGAAAATTGCTTTACTGGTAACCCTTCCTACAGCTGGAGAGGAATTTGGAAAGTAAAATCTTGGCTATTTAAAGGTTGTAGATGGAGAATTGGTGGTGATGGGAAAACTGCTAAGTTTTGGACTGAGCCTTGGATTCCAGGTTTCAGTAATGTTGCTTTGGCCAATCTTGATAGAGTTCAATAAATGTGGAGGAAATAATGGATAGTTTATTGGACAGTAATATTAATTGGTAGAATGTAGCAAAAGTAATAGCTTTATTCAATCCAAATGTTGCCTCTAAGATTCTGAAAATACTAATCTGCCCAGGTCCTCAGCCAGATAGATGGACTTGGATCCAAGAAAAGAATGACCTATTTAGTGTAAGAAGTGCTTATAGGTTGATAAGGCATGGATCATAGAAAATCTCAGGTGAATGTTCGAATGCTAGTACATAACAAGCTTTGTGGAAGACTATTTGGCAGATGCAAGTTCCAAACAAAATTAAGGTTTTTGCATGGAGAGCTTGTAAGGATGGTTTACCAACACAAAATAATCTAAAATAAAAAGGATTATAAATGAGGAGATGTGCTGTTTCTGTAATGCTGGAAGTGAAGACTTGACTCATGTTTTGCTTAATTGTCCATCCATAAAAGATCAGTGGGGTATTTTTCTGCCTGTTATGCAAGATGTGGAAAGAAATAACCCAATTTTGGAGGTTGCTATGGGACTTAAAGCTTTTGGTAAAAAAGAGGCTTTGACTACTTTTTTCTTAATAGCTTGGAGATTTTGGTATAGGAGGAATAAAAGGATACATGAACAGGTGATACTTGAGCCAAGGAAGGTTGGCAAGATGTGGAAAGAAATAACCCAATTTTGGAGGTTGCTATGGGACTTAAAGCTTTTGGTAAAAAAGAGGCTTTGACTACTTTTTTCTTAATAGCTTGGAGATTTTGGTATAGGAGGAATAAAAGGATACATGAACAGGTGATACTTGAGCCAAGGAAGGTTGTTAAGCATGCTTTATCTCTTAAGAGGATGTATACATATATAAGGCCAAAGTCTCTTGCAAAGGTTAAGAAGTATTGTGGTTGGAAACTACCTCTTGCTAATTTTCTGAAGCTTAATGTGGATGAGGCTATATTTAGAGATCAACACAAACCTAAGACTGGAGCAATACTCAGAGATGCTAAAGGTGAAACTGCTATGGCTGCTAGCAAAGCTGAATTTGAGGTTGCTGCTCTTGATGAAATATAGCTCCTTGCTGTCTTCTGAGGTCTGCAATTATGTGCTTATATGAGTATTTTAAAAAAAAGAAAAATAATATATAATATATAATGGATTCGTCATTTTGTGTCAAGTTTTGAAACGTACGTACGTACAAATTGATCGGAGATTAATGTCGGCTATATATATACATATAATATGATGAATCCATTAAACAAACATGCAGCATCTCAATGTCAGCTTTATTTAAAAAGAACACTAAAAAGTATCAAACTCTATGAACCTATGTATACCAGTGATAAGTTAACAACGTTCGTTGCTCCTCGAGTCAAGCCATCCTATATTACTCCTTAAGTCAAGCTACAAGTCTCTCCTTGATTCTCGGTCCCAGCAAATATATGGAAACAATCTTTACTTGCTCTGTAATTTATGTGTAAATATTTAGTTGATCTCCAGAATTCATTTCCTCTATTAGTTTCCTTTTCTACTATCGTCATTTACGTGTATAAAGCTATGTACCATTTAGAATCAAATAAGACAAGATTAATACTTTCTCTTTATGGTATTAGAGCCCTAGGCTCTGTCTTCATCTCGTTCTAGTTCTTCAACCATGACTGAATCAAGTGAAGTCACGGTTATGTCCAATAGTGGAAACCCTTCCTCCCCATATGTTGTCTCGATCAACACAGCCACACTTATTCCTCATAAACTTTCCAAAGGAGGAAACTATTCAATGTGGAACTCACAGATGATAAACCTTGTCCTTGGGTATGATCTCATGGGATTTGTAGATGGAACTCATCCATGCCCACCAGCTGATGACCCAGAGTACAAAACTTGGATTTGGCAAGATCGACTACTGCTCCTTGCCATTCAAACAACTGTCACTGGACCAGCAAGGCCGATTGTATCTTGGTGTAAAAATGATGAGGAGGCCTGGCGCAAACTCAAAGCTACCTATGCCAACAAATCTAATACTCGGATGGTTGGTCTCATTGACTCCCTCACCAAGGTTAGTCAAGAAGGAAAGAGCATTTCTGAATTTATGCAAACTGTTAAAATCATTATTGATCATGATCTTGCTATGATTGGGCACGACTTGAATGATGGAGAAATAGTAGTACATACACTCAATGGTCTCACCAATGACTACAAAGAGCTCAAACTGCTCTACGTGCGAGAGAATCACCCATCTCCTTTGAAGAATTGGTGGAAAAACTTATAGACTAAGAAACAAGTCTCAAACAATTAGACTCAACAAAAGAAGAATCTGGTATCACTGCTCAATACTCACAGAAGCAACACAACAAGAAAGGCAGAAGCGGCAATTTTAATACTTCCCAAAAACAATCAAGATATGGAGGAAACAATAATGGTTATCCAGGGAACAACAACATTCAATTACAACAGAATTCACATGGAAACCGTAGCAACCAAAATTCTTCCAACAGTTCATATACTCAAGGATTCTCGTCCAACCATTCAAATCAGAACTGGCGGCCCAACTTCAATGGGAATCAATCTCGAGTCGTATGTCAATTGTGCGACAAACCCGGCCATGTTGCCAAAGTTTGCAGGTTACGTCCCTTACCCTCCATTTGGCCACAAGCCAACTTCACAGCTCACGAGACTTTAGGTAATCAGTCGGGTTGGATAGTTGACTTAGGGGCATCTCATCACATTACCTCAGATTTGCAAAATCTCTCTATTCACTCTGAGTATGGTGGCAATGAAGACATTATGGTTGGCGATGGTAATAACGTACCTATTACTCATACAGGATTTACTACTCTTAGTTCCCGTGATTCCACTTTCAAACTCAACAATGTTTTGTGTGCACCTAAAATCAAGAAAAATCTTCTTTCTGTCTCTCAGTTTTGTACTCATAATAACACTTCTATTGAATTTTTTCCTGGTTTCTTTCTTGTGAAGGATCTAACCACGGGGGCATCCTTGGTGCGAGGCCAGAGTAGAGGAAACGAATATGAGTGGCCGACTTCAGTGAGCAGACCATCCTCTTCACCACATTTCTCGGCTCTCACAGCAACCTGTTCCAGTTCTTCCCCTCTCCAACCATCAGTCTCTGGCACTGTCGTCTTGGTCATCCGTCCTCTAAAATCCTTCATCAAATCATTGCATCTCATAAATTACCTTCGTCCAAGTCCAGTTCATTTTCTAATTCTTGTAATGCATGTTTATGTAATAAAAGTCATAAACTTCCGTTTAGTCTTTCTTCCTTAACTCATTCAAGACCTTTGGAAACTTTGTTTATGGATGTTTGGGGACCTGCTCCTCTCATTTCTTTTGATAATTTTTGTTATTACGTTATATTTGTGGATTACTTTACCAAATATACTTGGCTTTATCCAATAAAAAATAAATCCGATGTCACTTCCGTATTTGAACGTTTTAAATCTCTTGTTGAAAATTATTTCTCTACAATGATTAAAACTATTTATACAGATGGAAGTGGTGAAGCCATCAGTCTTGGTCATTTTCTCTCTCGGGTTGGAATTCAACATCTCAAATCTCCTCCCCACACCCCTGTACATGAGCACCGCTGAGCGTAAACATCGTCATGTTGTTGAAACTACACTTGCTTTGCTCCATCACGCGTGTACTCCACTCAAATATTGGTCCTTAGCATTTCAAGCTGTCGTTTACCTATCAACCGAATGCCCTCTCCGGTAACCTCCAACAAATCTCCTTTCTCTCATCTCTTTAAGCAGTCACCTAATTATTTATACTTAAAAATATTTGGTTGTCTGTGTTACCCATGGTTAAGACCTTACTCCACTCATAAACTCCAACCACGATCCCATCCTTATGTCTTTGTTCGTTACTCAACTCCACATCATGCCTATATGTGTCTTGATCCCTCCACAAATAAAATCTTCATATCTAGACATGTAGTTTTTGGGGAAACTACATTTCCTTTCCAGCGTAACACATCTCGTATTGAGTCCCTATCAATCTTGCCTTCCTCTGCCACTTGGTTATCCAAACCACCTCATGATACTACCCAAGTGTCCATTCCAGTATCTTCTCCTAATATCTCCAAGTTACTTGTCATCTCCCCCACTCAATCCTCTTCTAACTCATGTGGTGAGTCGCATATTTGCAGGACTGACTCTTTGAACCAAGACACCTCATGCACGGGTTCCCTCTCCACGCCTCCAACTTGGGATGCATCCAATTCTTCACAGGTAAGTCTCTCATCTCCTATATCCTACCCCTCCTCTCCTATTCCTGCCGCACCCCATCCTTATAATACCAGGCTACGTAATCATATTACCAAGCCAAAAAAAATTTTTAAACTTCACACCACCACCACCACTCCCATCTCCGAACCTTCCACCTTTAAACAGGCCCAGCAACATTCCTCATGACGTCAAGCCATGAGCGATGAATATAATGCATTACTCTCCAATCACACTTGGTCTCTTGTTCCCCGAACTACCACACAAAATGTTATTGGATGTAAGTGGGTCTATAGAATTAAGAGGAATTCTGATGGGTCCATAGCTCGTTATAAAGGTCGCTTAGTGGCAAAAGGTTTTCATCAGTGGCCTGGGATAAACTTTTTAGCAACCTACATCCCTATTGTTAAACCTGCAACAGTTAGGATATTACTTACTCTTGCTGTGACTAACCGTTGGTCAATTCGCCAACTCGATGTGAATAATGCGTTCTTGCAAGGCTCTTTATCTGATGAAGTTTTCATGGACCAACCACCTGGCTTCACCCACTCTGATTTTTCTGATCATGTTTGTCGCCTCCGCAAGGCCATATATATGGGCTTCGACAAGCCCCTCGTGCATGGTACCACGAACTTCACAATTTTCTTGTCTCGGAAGGCTTCACAAACTCTCAGTCGGATACCTCCCTGTTTATGCTCCACTCTTCCAACTCGGTTATCTATCTCTTGGTTTACGTTGATGATATCATCATTACTGGATCCTCCGCTGCTCATGTGAATAGCTTTATCACCATTCTCGCCAAACGATTCTCTCCCAAGGACCTTGGTAATCTCTCATATTTTCTTGGGGTTAAAGCTCATTTTACCTTTAATGGCTTGTTTTTATCTCAAAGGAAATATATCAACGACCTCTTGCATTGAGTTAACATGGCAGATGCCAAGGCTATTTCTACCCTTTTGCGACTACTGAAGCTCTCAAATTGTCTGATGGCTCTCCACCAACTGATGCTACCTTATATCGTCAAACACTTGGGTCATTGCAATACCTCTATTTGAGACGTCCTGATGTTTCCTTTGCTATCAACAAGCTATCTCAGTTCATGCACTCTCCGTCCACTCTTCATTGGTCTACAGTTAAACGTCTACTTCGCTATCTGGTTGGAACTCTTGACTATGGCATCATGCTTCGCACAAACTCTCCTCAGACACTACATGCATTTGCGGATGCCGATTGGGCAGGTGATCCTAATGATCGAACTTCGACCTCTGGTTATGTTCTTTTTCTTGGAACCAATCCTATTTTTTGGAATTCTAAAAAGCAAAAGACCGTCGCTCGATCCTCCACTGAGGCCAAATACCTGGCCCACTACAACAAAACTGCTTATTTGCGACCATTTAATTCCAGCAAAATGACTTTTTGCAACTAAAATTAGTTGCAAATAGTCTTTTGATTGCAATAAATTGGTCACAAAAGTCTGTTTTTCTTGTAGTGGCCATCGCCTCTACCGCTGCTAAAGTAAATTGGGTAATGAATCTTCTTCAAGAACTGCGTGTACCGATATCCCCTACTCCAGTCAGCTATTGTGACAACGTAAGTGCTACGTATGTTTGTGCCAACCCAGTATTCCATTCCCGTATGAAACACATCGCCATCGAGTTCCACTTAGGTCGTGATCAAGTTGCTATAGGTCGTCTGCGTGTTTCCCACGTTCATACTTCTGATCAACTTGCTGACTCACTTACCAACTGCCTCGTCTACACTTTCACACTCTATCGAACCAAGATTGGTGTCCTCAAACGGCCAGTCAATCTTGCGGGGGCATGATAAGTTAACAACGTTCGTTGCTCCTCTAGTCAAGCCATCCATTACTCCTCAAGTCAAGTTACAAGTTTCTCATTGATTCTCGGTCCCAAATATATGGAAACAATCTTTACTTGCTCTGTAATTAATGTGTAAAGATTTAGTTGATATCCAGAATTCATTTCCTTTGTTAGTTTCCTTTTCTACTATCGTCATTTACGTGTATAAAGCTATGTAGCATTTAGAATCAAATAAGACAAGATTAATACTTTCTCTTTAACCAGCTGGTTATGAATCCTATATATATGATTGATCCTGGAATCATGAATCATCTTTTTTAATTGAAAGAAATTATGAATATCAAGAAATATTTTCTTGGTTAGCTGATCTGAATTCCTATATTAATATTGTATCTTGCATGTAATACGGAATCGATGGAAGGTGAAAATTAAAGAAACTGATTCATGATCATCATCAGTACCTATATTAATAATATTATTCGTGTGAAATATGAATATAAAACAATGGAAAATGATTATCGTAAAAAGAAAGAAAAAAGATCAAGAAGTTAAACATGGAGCAGTAATTTGGTTTGTTTACGTACGTCTGCATGGACGGGTATGGAGTTATGGAGGCTATACTCGTACATGATCCAGCGCCCATCTTCCACCAAGCTGCTTCGACCCACATAGTGAAATTTCTGTCTCATCCCGGTGAGCGTCATCCCGTTGATCTCGTCGTTCGAATAAATAAAGAAGCCGGTGTCATCGGCTATCCAAGTTCCGGTCCCGATCCTGCGGTCCGAACGTGAGCCCCTGGCGGTCTTCTTCTTTCACTTTGTGAAGACGAGAAGGTCTTCCTGATAGCCGTCGTTGGAGAACTCCTGATCCCATATCTCCCAAGGCTCCTTTTCACCGAAAAGGTCGCATTCGCCGATGATAAGATCTGCTGGCCAGCCGGTTACTTTGTTGTAAAGGTGGTGGAGCATTTCTTGCTCGCTCGTATCATGGAGCCCGATCGAGTCTATATCGGAAATGTAGGTAGAAATCCCCAGCGTTCTAATTCTATGAGATTAATTTTAAAGAGAGGAAAAAGTACGTAGAAACTAGGAGACTATTTATAATTGCCACTACTGAACTACACTTGCAATTAAAGATAATTCAGATAATAATTATATGGTAATAAGAGCATACACCGAGCTAGATAACTCGCATTTTGTCGACATTTCCTGTAATTTTTTTAGTAAAAGTACTTTTTTTTTTTAAAAAAATTTTACTTTGGATTGAACTATATAATTCTTTAAATATTGCCTGAGTTAAAAAAAAAAATTATAGAAAATCTTGATCCCTTGACATTAGGAATAGTACTATATAAGTAAACTATATTAATTGTGAGATCTCTAATTTTTGCATGTGTTTTAATTCAAAGTTATTTTAATTAAATGTGTTATTTTATTTATTTATTGTTATTGTAATCTATTTTGGTGTGTTTTAATTTGGGTTTTTATTTCCTTGCTATTTATTTATGTTATGTTATTTTATTAATGTTATTTTTGTAGTGTTTTATTTTATTTTGTGGGCTGTGTGTAGGGCTGGGCTCCGACTCCGACAGAGTCGGAGTGCTCGTTTCCGACCTCCGACTCCGACAAGAGTCGGATCCAAATTGGAGCTCCGACTCCGACTCCGAACTGGAGTCGGAGTTCGACTCCGATCGGAGGTCTCCTATAGGAGCTCCGACATAAGATCAGAGCTCGACGTGCGCTCGACGTGGCACTCTAGCGGAACTCTTCCAGAGAGATTTGCTCGACTTCCGCTCGACATGTCGCTCGAGCGAACCGAGAGGTTCGCTCGACTTCCGCTCAACATGTCGCTCGAGCAGAACTCTTCCAGAGAGGTTCACTCGACTTCTGCTCGACATGTCGCTTGAGCGAACCTCTCTGGAAGAGGTTCGCTCGACTTCCGCTCGACATGTCGCTCGAGCCAATGTTTAATACAACGTGTGCTCGACTTGCGCTCGACACCTCGCTCGAGCGCAAGTGTTCAGTAAAAAAAATTTCGGAGTCGGAGTCGGAGTCGGAGCTTCTTGGAGCTACGACTCCGACTCCTACTCCGAATAGATATTCGGAGCTACTCTGAATTCCGACTCCGAATTCCAATGACTCCGACGAAGTCGGAGTCGGAGTTGGAGCGGAAGTCGGATGGAGTCGAAATTTTCAGAATTTTGCACACCCCTAGCTGTGTGTGTTTTTAATTGTGTTGAGGAGAGGCCCGACCCGTGTGAGAGTAAGCCCAACTGTGCATGTGTAACCCAGCCCAACCCGTGTGCAAGTTAGACCCAGCCTGTGTGTGTGTTGTGTTGAAGCCCAACCCTTTTTAAATTTTGATCCAACCCGTGTTGAGCCCAACCCGTGCAGCATCTGGTAACCAGCTCCCCCTTAGTGGAACGACACCGTTTTGGATGGAACTTAGGGTTCCATAGTGTTTTCTCCTGCGCCGTGCCCCTTCTGCTTTCTTCTTCTTCTTTCTTCTTCTTTCGAGAGCTTCTCGGTGGCATTGGGCATGGGCTCCGTATGTGCTGTTCTTGCCGCCGCGCCACACGTCCGTGCGAAGTCATTCCACTTCTCCACGGCTTGCTGTTGTTTTCTCTTCTTCTACCCGTGTGACACACAGGCACCTACCACCGCCACATTTGGCCTATAAATAGGCCACAGCTTCTACATTAAATCTTTCGAGATCTTCACCCTCTTTCTCTCTTTCAAGCTATTTTCATTTCTTGGTGTTTGAATTTGTTCTGTGTTTTTTATTGTGAACCTGTGAGCTTGAAGCCTTGTCGTGTTCTATTTTGTTCTAAAAGTGTAGAATTTCAATCGGTTTTGGTGAATTGCTGATGCTTGTCGTGGGTGAGATTTTCATCCTTTTTCGTAGATCGAATTTCTTTTAAGAGAACCCTCTAGAAAAGCCACTGTTTGATTCTTGAAAATCACTATTGCCACCGTTCTTGTAACACCCGGTCCAGCCAAACTACTTTACAGAATGTTTTGGGTTTATCGTTCGGGATTACAAGTAAAAATTTTTAGAAGAGAGTTTGAGCTTAAGATATTTTTAGTGGTATAAAATTTTTTTATAGGTTGATAATTAGGTTTTAAAGTCTTTAATGGATCAAATGGATGTTCATCAGAAAATTTATGGGATAAGTGTATTTATTTTAGGTTGAGTAGAGATCCAAAACTTTATATAAAAGCCATGCAATAATCTCGTTAAGGGTCCAAGACGTGGTCCTAAGTATATATTTTATTTTATTTATTTTATATTTTTTACTTTATGTTATGTTATGTTATTTTATTTTATCTTCTTTTCTTTTCTTTTTAGACGTATGAAACCGGTCCGTGGAATTGTTTTCCAGACACTATAGCTCAGTTTGTGTCCATTTTCCTTTTTCATGCAGTGTTCCCATCCTCTCCTCTAGGTTTCTTATCTCCTTACTATTTATATATCTTATATATATGTGTTAAGCATCCTCAGCGCCGCTGCCCACTCTTCATGCTTTCAGCCATTTAAACTCATCTGAGCTTCCACCCCCAACCTCAGTACAGACCACAGCCAGCCACTGTAGAACCACCTTCTCCGTAAAACACCAACCGAAAGCCTCGGTGGTGTTCAGCAGCTCCGCCACTCCCACAGCCAAGCCAACGAGTCGTTACTCCCCCGAACCCAGTCCACGCGGAACCTCAGCCGCACGAAGCCGCCACCCAATGCCTGCATAGCATCTATTGCAAGCCACGGAAATCCTCTGTTTTAGACAACCGAAACAGAGCCATGCCTACAGCCACCCCAACTCCTCGATGCCACCTGCCACGGCTCACCCACGCCCAGCGTTGCGCTGTAACACCTCTACTTAGCCGCTTCTCCGCCACACGAAACCGAGAGCCACCCCCACCTCACGGAGAAGCCTCTGCTTCCTGCACCAAAAATAGAGCATTTACAGAACTCCACCATAAGCCACTGCAAAACCAACACCTGTTTGCATCAAAAAACACCATAAAATCAACGGAAACTGCTGGTCGTGACATCCCCGTCACCCTGCGCAGATCGGTGAGCCCAGACCCTCCGCCATATGCGTTCCCTCTCGGTTGCTCTCTCTCTCTCATCTCGCACTCTCCGAGCTCTCTCTCCCTCTCTTCCCGTGCGACGCCGTCGAGGACATCACCATCGTCTCAGCCCAGTTTCCGTCGCACCCCCACGGTGCCACCGTCTCGACTTTTCGTGAGTGAGCTTCTGCCGTCACTCCTATTTGAGCCTCTGCATGTTTATGTTTTTTTAGTTGTTGTTGTTTCTTACTTAAAAAGGGAGCTGGAGGTGTCTTGGGAGACTTGTAGACCAAGGGTGTTTTACCCTTTTCACCCTTTTTGTTTAGAGCATAAATTGATTTTTATATATTCTTGCAAATTAAAACATGGGCCGCACGTGTTTCTCATATATTATTATTTATTTTTTTGAATTAGGCACTCGTGGGTTTATCTTGTTAAGTTAGAATTTTTATGAGAATTATTTTTATTGGAATGGTTATTAAGTAGATACTGATAATCTTGTTTGTTTGTTTTGGAATGATCAATAAATACAAAATATTATTTGAATGCTTTTAAAAAGAATATATATATATATATATATATATATATTTTTGCTATTATTTAAACAAAAGTAGGAGTTTCTACTTATAATAATTTCAACATAGTTATGTATTTAATAGTATAAATTATCGTAAGATCCCATTCGTAGATAGGTTAGAATTTAATGTTTTAGTCGAAATTACTAAGTTGGATATTGGTCGAATTTAATGTTAGAATTACTAAGTAGGAGTTTCTACTTATAATAATTTCAACATAGTTATGTATTTAATAGTATAAATTATCGTAAGATCCCATTCGTAGATCCCTACCACGGGGGTTAAACATGGTCTCTGATGCGATATGATGCTCTGGTACGATGGTGGTCAATTATGCTATGCCAAAAGAATTTGAATAAGAATATTTTTGAATTTTCGCTCTGATATTTTTATAACATATTCTCACTCTGCATTCTGAAAATAAAGTATTTTGTTTTGCATTTTGAAATCTGTAAATGCTCATGTTTGCATACTAGTATATGTTCTCTGCTTACTGGGTTGTTGATAACTCACCCCTATCTCCATAATATGTTTCAGATAATTTTGAGGCAACAACTGAAAATCAGAAATAGGGAGTACTTGCAAGTTTGTTGACCATAGAAGACAAAGTGCCTTAGGGTACAATGACTGTTGGATAGTCTTTTGGTAGTGTTGATATTTGATGTGACTTTGGCATTTTGAGTAAGGGATATTCCTAGTCCTTGTGAGAATTTTCATGTGTATTAATGAGGCACCACTGATGTACCCTTATGTAGGAACTTGAATATGTGTGTTAAACAAATAGGTTAATATGTTATGGTGATTCTGGTTCATTTTAAAAGTATTGTTAGAGATGATTTCAGGTCATATGAGTTAACTCTCCGGGCCCTTGGGGTCGGGGCGTTACAGTTGTGTCGCCACCTTGAGCAACGCTCCTTTCGCTTGATCTTTCAGAATTTTCCATCTTCAGTTGTATGTAGTTTTTCAGTTTTAAATAATATTATTGTGATTGTCTTTCATAAACTGTTGATTGTGTTGGTCTGTTGGAAATTGGGCCTTGGGCCGTTGAAGTGTTGAGATGTAAATTGGAGTTGTTGGAATTGGGCCTTGGGCCAGATTGGAGAATGGGATTTTGCTTGTATTGTGAAATTGAAAATGGAGGGCTATTTTATGTAAATGAGTTATTTAAATTTGTATTCCAATTAATTGTTGAAATGTATATTTATCGTTTTTATTAAAATTGTAATGTGATGTCACGAGGTCTGTTTGTAATTGTGACTAAATATATGGGTGCGTGTGTATCACGACCCCAAGCCGAGATGGGGCATTATCTCGGTGGAGCTCCTCTGGTCACTCGGGAGCGTAACAGACTGACGTGACGTCCCCTGAGTTGTCGTAGGGTGACGACGGGAAAAGACGAGATGATAACGCTCTCGTACTGATTCCGTGACCTTTTGGTTAGCGAGGTTAGAGGATGCTTGGCCATGTACGCGCTGAGCGCGGAACTGGGCATCGTTCGTTACGAAGTCTCATGCACGGACGTTACCCGTGGTGTGACGATGAGAGTTAGGTCGTGCGAACAATCCATAGGGGAGACCGTGGTGCATGCTTCATAATTAAGGGTTATGACTAGACCAAAAATGAGAATTTTGGCGTGAGTTGGAAAAAGGGTATTTTGGGAAAAAGGAAATGAGATGTTGTTTTGCATATATGTCCCGTATGGGGACGCGTGTTTATTTATGTATCTCTTGGATGTTATTTTGGTTAATTACTTGCTGAGATGTCATAATCTTATTGTGGTGGTTTACCCTACGGTTCTGTCTTATGGTGCCGTAGAG
Source organism: Juglans mandshurica (assembly GCA_022457165.1). NCBI lineage: Eukaryota > Viridiplantae > Streptophyta > Magnoliopsida > Fagales > Juglandaceae > Juglans > Juglans mandshurica. The sequence continues at coordinate 24,324,131 of CM039623.1, forward strand.
TCTGACGCAGAGCCCGAGTATGAGTCTGAGGGATCAGCTCTGCCGGAGGTTTGAGTTGCTGAGATAGTGTTCAGCGTTATGGGATTTGTTTCCCTTATGTTATTTCCTGTCTTTAATTTATCTGTCGGATGACTGTTTAATCCTTGTAAAGTTATTTTACTATTTTTGAAAAATTCTGGTACTTTATAAAGAAAGACATTTTATTTCTCCGCTGCAAATATTTTTGTAGACTTATTGCATGATATACACTCTCTAGTACTGGTCATCGGGGTGCATGATCCGTGTGGTCATCATTCCGGTATCACGAACTCCACAAAAATAACACGTGAGGTCGAGGTCGCCACATTAATTGTGGTCATACATATATATATATATATATATAATATATATATATATATATAGCTTTTCCAAATCCAATAATCTTATAATTGGAATCAATTAACTTGGCTGAGAACTACAGCTACTTGTTGCAAGTATTTAATCAGTGATTCACTATAAAAAAAAAAAAATGAATATTTATGATAGATTATTTATGACAATAATAAGGAAACAGACTCATTTTAATAATAAATAATCATTTTGGTATAAAATAACTAACCACGTATCACTAGCATTAGCATGATCACGATATATAAAAGCTCGACAAAAATAATTATACTTTTGAAATGGTTTTAATTTCAGGGATTTAAAAAGGAGCCTAGCTATATATATATATATATATATATATATATATATATATATATATATATATATATGACTTTGATAAATTCTCTGCTTCATGTACAATATTCATAATCATAATTTGTAAGTCTAATTCCCATGAATTTGCACATAAAGAGTAAAAACAAAAAAGTCCCATTAATTATTATTTTTTGAGCAGTTCACACCCATTAACGTTCCAAACGTCAACAAAACACTTGGCATCAATCATCTCATTCTGATCATCTGGCTCCTCCATAGTTTGATCTGCTTGATCATTTCCAGTTAGCTCTTCACCAAATGATTTTATGTCCATCAGTAATCCATTAGTATTTCTTAGAGTTTCAATATGACTGCAGCTAAAATTCCAGGACATCAGTGATTCCGATGAATTCACTCCGGCCATAGTACATCCAATACCATTGTTGACTTGTGCAACTTCTCCATGATTTCCTTGATAAATTTCCTTGCCTTTCTCCATGATCTCTGTGCTTTCCCGTTTCCGTGATTTGCTCTTCTTTCCTGAATCATCTATCCTTTTCATTCGGCAGATAACATAGTCTTGGCACTGCAATAGATATATAGAGAATATCTAAGTTAGGGGCTGTCCAGAATATATATATATATATATATACACACCAGCAATCACCGATCGAGTGTACTTTTCCTTGATAAAAATCCAAAAAGATGATAAAAACAGCAACGAAAGATACAATTGATCGATCGGAGATTGTCTGCTACGATTTTGATTTGAAAGCATTGCAACAAGAACGACAGAACTATAACTCTCTCTCTCTCTCTCTCTCTCTCTCTCTATATATATTTATATTAGTCAGCATAATATATTGCCGTATAACATATATTAATCATCATATATATACGATCGACGTCTAATTAAAATACGAACATAAAATTTATCGAAAATTATTATCGTAAGAGGAAAAAGGAAGAAAAAGAAGTACTTTAATTATAATAATGGAGCAATTAATAGTATATAAGTCTGTTTACTTGTGCATGGTGATTGGCATCAAGGCTATTCTCGTACATGATCCAGCGCAGATGATCATCATCGACGGAGCTGCTTCGACCCTCATAAGGAAACCTCCTTTTCATCCCCAAGAGCGTCGTCGCCATCCCTTCAAGAATGCTATTTTCTCTACAATATATTTCGACGCCGACGTCCTCGGCTTTCCACGATCCCGTCCCGATCGTGCGGTCCACACGTGAGCCCTTGGCCGTCTTCTTCTTCAACTTGGTGAAGACGAGAAGGTCTTCCTGGTTGTTATTGGACTCCTGATCCCATATCTGATCCCATGGCACCTTTTCACCGTATAAGTTGCATTCGCCGATTTCAGGGTTTGGTAGGCCGAAAATTATTTATTTGTGAAGGTGGTAGAGGAGTATTTCTTGCCCACCGGAGCCAGGTTTTAGGAGCCTACGGCCTCTCATGTCGATGATCAGAAATACGGGTAGAAACCACCAACAAAACTACTTGAGCTCACCGATGAGATTTGAAGGTTATATACATATAAATATATATCTATATAGAGAGAGCGAGAGCGAGAGAGAGAGAGAGAGAGAGAACAAACGGCCTAGAAATTAAGTAGAAGACCATTCATGTTACAACTGTGCTTAAAGATATATGTCGTCGTCAGACCTCTTTTACTACCAGGACTTCATGCAGCTTCATGGCCAATCAGTCCACGCCACGTAATTAATCAAAAGTTTCCATTAAAGACGAAGGAAAATATAAGTAAAACATGAATTTAAAGTATATACATGATAGAATTGGTTTGAATTAAGTCTCCACACTTTCCCGGAGATATAGAGTCATGCATGCATGTGGATACGTACGTGTGTGTGTATATATATATATATATATACACCACAGCATGCAGATGATCATGAGTTTAATTTATCACAATATAAACATGAGTACTACCATAAATTACGTACATCAGGTTCTATCTCTATCCCTGAAGTTCTATGATGATCTCTATCCTTTTTTCATATATATTCTTCCTGCTGCTCATCCATGCAGTTTATCACTTGGATTGTTATCATTATCATCTCGTGGGGTTATATATCTGTTTGATATATATGTTGTTGTTCACTAGGAGATCTCTATCTTCTATATATATACATTAAGAAAAAGCTAAATTAACAGATTGCATGCATGTGCATGTCACCTTAGGCTTATACATACATACATATATATATATATATATATATATATATATATATATATATACATCTCTACGGCCGGTATTCAAATTATGATCTACTTCTACCCACCAACGAGAAGAGTACTTATCTTTGTAATATTATCAGCTAGAAAACCGATTCTGGCGGCATATATATAGGTTCCATCATCTGATTAGCGTAAATTAAGGATTAATTCCTTATTTGCATGTGCTCTCATTTGGTGATCTTATTTGGTATAATTTTCAACGTCTCTTATACAAAATTTCTACATTTTTTTTTTCCAGAAAAGAATGAAAAGAGAATTATCGGTACTATATTTCAAGATTTTGCACAAAAATTTAAGAGATATAGGATGGTGTAGCGTAGATTTATAATGAAAGCATTTTCACACATCATGTATAGTACTACTTTGTGCAATACAACTATTATCAAGTATTCTCAAATATTTCTTTCACAAACATCACTCAAACATAAAACACTTTCTGTAATGCCCGGTCCGGAGAGTTAGTTGTTGTAACCTAAAACTATCTCCCATAACATATTTATATACTCCAAATTCTCCATAAAATATAAACTTATTTATTCAAAACCAAAAATATATGGTCCTCCACTAAGACACCAAAGAAATACGTCAATGAAATAAATTAAAATCTCCACAAAAAGTCAGAAATATAACGAGTCAAAATACCAAATAACATAAAATAATAAATCTACTAAATAAGACTCCAATAAATACTTGTACACTTTGATATTTATTCCTCTACGACCATCGAACATTGCTAACACTTCATACTCTTGACTTCCAGCTGAGGTATCAAAATTATCTGAAAAATATTGTGGAGATAAATGGGTGAGTTATCAACAATTCGGTAAGCAAAGAACATATAATAGTATGTAAATACGAGCATTTACAGAGTTTAGAATGCAAAATAAATTTTTTTTTTTATTTTCATAATGAAGAATCCGAACATGTTATCAAAAATATCAGAGAGAAAATTCAAAAAATATTTTTATTAAAAATTCTTTTGGCATAGCATAACTGAAATATCACATCAGAACATAATTCCATGTTACACCCTGTGGTAGAGTTGTGTAAACTCCGGCGGCCAAACGAGGAGAAATAGAATGTGAAATCTTCCCCTTATTATTCTCGAAATCCTGAGTGTGCACACAGGAAAGACTACGCATAAAATCACTTTGCTCCCAAAGTGGGTTCATCGAAAACAGAAAAGTTGGTACTAATCAGAAACATAGGCCACATTTTTACACCTGTGGTAAGGTTAGAATAGAACAGAAACAAAATGTCATGCTAGAGGTTTTTAAAGATCACATCATTTCAAATTAGAGTACAAAATAAATTTCGAACACAACAGAATCAGATCAACATTATAAATATAATTATGCACAAATGTTCATATTCGCTCTTTTTGCACAGTTTAGAAACAGAATACCAAAAATAAGCTCATGTCTATATCAATCATGGCAGAAAATACTTTCTTCTTATACAAAGTTTCTTGAGTAATTCAAAACAATTTTGTTTCAAATTTATTTTCATAACAAAACATGCATATTTTTCAAAATCGACATCAGTTCATTTCTTTTATGCAAAATCTAGTATAGGAACCCTGCATACCTGGAGTTTTTAGTTTTTCAGAATTTTCTTACAGCAATACTGAGCAAATATTAATTGTCACCAAGAGAGCAGCTACGAAGTGGCGGAGAGTTGGCTGAGGCGGCGGCAATGTAGGTGTGATAGTGATCAACCTATGGCAGTGTCTCACGACTAGGCTACGCTGCACGGGCAGCAAGTGGTTGGGCAACTTGCGAAGGAGTTGTGCCTAACAGAAGAGTCGTGTGGGTTGCAAGCGTGGAGGAAAAGTGGGCTACGGAGGTGCAATTGGTGGCTCACAGTGCCTGTCAGTAAGAGGAAGGATGCAGTGATGGTGGGGCCTTGTTGTGCCTGAGTGAGGGCTTTGATGGAGTAGGTTGGCTTTCGACGTTGGTCTCCGTTGCTTGCAACGGCTTCAACAACAACCACTTGATGTTGCAGTTCTGTGGGAGAAAAGGGCAGTGGTTCTTTGGTGCAACCGAGGCTTACCACGGCATGGAGGTTCTACTGTGTAGGGGGAGGGGGGCTTGTAGTGTGGGGTTGCCTTGCGAGGCAGCTGTTTGTCCCTTACGAGGCTACCATTCCATGCAACGGAAACTAGGGGAAGGAGACGACAGCTACATGGAGGAGTTGCAATGTTGCATCGAGGCTAAGTAGTGAGCGTTAACATAACAACTTGGTGGTTCTAGTTTTTCGTGGAGTTGGGCAGTGGACTACCTTTCGATGGTGGTGGTGCAGGTATGGCGACAGGGAGAGGTTTAGCTTTGGAACGTGGCTAGCAGTAGTAACAAAGGCTTGAGAAGTTTCTCCATGCATGAGATAACATGTGTAGATATATATATATATATATATATATATATATATATATATATAAATATAGGTGATTGGAAAAAACCCTAGAGATGAGGAGAGGAGAAACGTGCATGTGCATGAGAGTGGAGTCGTGCATGGCGGGGAGTTTTAAAAATAACTGCACGTTGGTCTCCCAGTCTAGAGCAAACGGGTGTGGGCCTAGGGGTGGATCGGGTAGGGTTCATTTCAAAGTATTTGGGCCCACATGTTATGTATAGAATTAATGAATGGGCTGGGTTGGGCGGTTAGAGCAATTTGAAAAAGTCTCTTTGGCTTGTCTACAATTTCCCTCATGGGTTGAGTATTTTATCGATATTAATAAGCCTCAACTCAAATTTAAAAACTAATACAATCTGTTCCATAAATTTCTCAGCCCATAACTAAATAAATAAATCCACCTGATCCATAAAATATCAAATGATTTTAACCTAATTATCAGGTACAATAAGAATACACATCCTACAAAAATAAAACTTTTAAACCCATAGCTAATTCCAAAATTAATCGTTAATCTTACGTGGACTTTTCATACGTATAAATCCAAAGAAAAACTTTAGAATGCGGGCTTGGTGCTGTGCCCGAGCCCTGGATGCGCTAGCGATCGGCACAGAGGGGAGTGTTAAACTTTCATTTCAATTCTTAAAATTTTTTATCTAATCATTACGTACATAATCATTATAAATTTCCCAAACACCCAAACAAAACACATAAAAAATATTACTTTTTCAAATTTCAAAACAAAAAATAATATTCAAACAATTTTTTAACTTTATAATTTTTTTCTACTTTTTCTCTCATTTCTCAAAACTCAATAAAATATCTTAACTCAAACTTTTTCACTATATATAATTATATAATGATATATTCTAAGTATCTAAACGGATCATAATAATGATCATTTTCATGCCCCTGCTTTTCATTCTGATTTACTAAATTTCTAAATAAAACGCTTACTATTGCAATGCAAAATCTGTCACAAGAAGAAACCAACAAGAAGAGAGAGAGATAGAGAGAAGAGAGAATAGAACGAGAGGGTATCCAATTTGAGTTTTTTATTCTTCAATGCGTAAATGTACATACGGTCCTTTATAGACTTGTCTCTTGTTTGTATCTAATGGACCCGTGGGCTTATTACACTAATAGATTCATACACTCTTATTAATCCAGACCAATAGCTATGGCCCACTACACTGCACTACAGCCCACTTCTTGCAACCCAGCCCATTACGCAGGTCTTCTTTCCCTTCAGACCTTTCTTCACATCGTAGAACCTTGGCCGTGACAAAATCATGCCCCCTATGTTACAGTTCAAGAATGAAGTCCACATGCTGCAATATCCTTTATTTCTTCACATCAAGAATTAGTTTCTGTTAGCCTGAGCCCAACAGTTTTTAGTAGTGGATAGATTCCTCTCTCATTCTCTCAGAGGTAAGTGATCAATTTTCTTACACTTTCTCACATTTTCTATTTATCCATACACATTCTATCGGTTGTGTTATTAAAGTAGTATAACTATACAAAATCATGGAATTGGTGAAACAAACTCAGCAAACTCACGAAGTTATTATGCAGAAATTAAAGGATTAGAACGAGCTCCGTGAAGATTTAGAGATGAGATGGTTTGTAAAGAATAATAAGATTTGTGAGTTCGAATAATAATAAATAGTAATGAGATAAGTTCTCATCTCCAAATCCGAACCGGCTCTTAACCTATCTAGAGATTGGTGCGATGTAGGAAGAAGAACGAGCAACGCGGTCGATTCCTGATGGTGAAACTATCAAATATGACCTCAACATTTTCAAGTCTGATCTCCAATTTGGCATTTACAAACCCAGGGGTGATATTCATCGAATTGTTCATGTGTGGATTTTTACCGAAAATACTCAAGTTTCATGGTCTGGTTGTGACTTGTGGGATATCTCCATGGGAAACAAATGTCATATGATTTTTAGAATTTCTCAGAGCAGGAATAGAGCGCAACTGCTGCTCCAGCCTCAAGTTTCATGCTCATATTCTCATATTTGGGAGTTTGACCTTGGTGGTGTTGAATTTCAGTGTCTCCGCTCCTCACACTCCTCCAGCTCTTTGCCCTCGTCACGAAAAACCATTCTCTGAAACCAATTTTCCCTCTATTCACAGAAAACGTTGAAAACCCATTTTCATTTTCTGGTTTTTCTCTCGTTTTCCTCTCGGCACTATATTCCCTTGTTCTTGTTTCACATATGCAACAACCTCTGCTGAACCCGGCCGAGAAAGAGCTGACTACCGGGTCCTCCACTTCATCGTCGCTTTGCGCTCCCTCTTCAAACTCTGTTGCGTATCAGAACTACAAATCTACAAACTCAGTCGCATATCAAAGACCCCAACAATCCCAAAAATCCCAAACCCTAGTTTCTCAATCCCAAAAATCCTAGTCCCCCCTGTCTTCGTTAAACTCCCCACCTAAATCGAATTGGTCGCTTCGCCTTCAGAAGCTCAACAGGTCGCCTCCACCATCACCTCCTGTTATTTACGCTTCAGCGGTAGTTATTTCTCGTCTTCCTGCCACCCTAGATCCGGTAGCTTCTTCTACCCCTCTTTTTCCCTCAAACCTGACTTGTTCCATCTTCCCTACAAAGATCCAGGTTTTGATTCCGAGTCTCTGACCCCAACAAAAGAAAACAACTTACTTGGGTTTTCCCATGGTTCTCTTCTTGGCCATTTGCTGTCAATGAGACTTGATTTCCTCAAAAACATCAATGTGATTGTTGCTCTTAAGGTGTTTGATGACGTGTTGGATAAGAGTGGGGATGGTTGCTGGACTTCGTTGTTAGTTGGATTTGCTCGGTCAGGCCAGACTGAAGGGGTATTTGGTGGTGGTTCCAATACTATGTTTTATGATGACGGTGATGAGGTGACATTCATGACCGATGAAGATGCGGCACTTGACAAAGGGGTATAATCTGGCGAGGTCCTTGGTGGAAATGAACTGATTGACAACCAGATCCAAATAAAGTTCAAAATGTGAAAAAGGATATCATTTGTTCTCTAGATCCTGATGAAGCAAAGGTTAAACAATTCAAGGATGCAATTAAGAACAATTAATGGCTTGAATTCTTTGCGGATGATATGCCTTTATGGGGTTTTGTTGGTGCGTTGCATCTAGATAAGAATAGTGAGAAGCATGCCCTTTCCACACAAAACAATTTGTCATCCAATACAGCAAAGATTAGATACTCAAGAGATCCTAAAGCCGTTGGTAGTTGGAAGAAAATTAGATTTGACATACTCTGTCAAATCGAGTTCAACAAATGTAACTTTTGCATGTCGCTTTGATATCTATTTGGATTACCCTTTCTTTGAGCACCAGATCCATTGGTTCTCCATTTTTAATTTGTTCAGGATTGTTATCTTCCTTAATGGGTTGGTGTCAATGATATTAATGCAGAACCTTAGGAATGACTGCAAAATATGCTTGGAAAGTTGATAACTTGGAAACTCGGGAAAGAGATGTTCAAAACTATCAGCGCTAGAAGAGGGATGTGAACCTATGTTGATAATTTATAATGTGTTTCTGAATGCGCATGGAAAAATGGGTATGTATGCCTTAGAATAAGATTTTGGATGTTGTTGCTGGCAGAAGAGTAAGGGGTATGGCTTGGTTCAATTTGAGTATGAGAAATCTACAAACGATGCTATTAAGAAGCTAAATGGCTCTACTGTTGGAGAGAAGCAAATACATGTTTCAAAGTTTGTCAAATAGAGTGATAGAATTTTGCCCAACATTGATGCTAATTATACAAATTTGTACGTAAAAAATATGGATCTAGATGTCATGGAAGAGGAAACTGAGACAAAAGCTAAGAACATGGAGGAAGAAATTGGTAGATTACAAAATACAATGAAAGAAAAGAGTGCAAAGCTTCAAGCTAGCTTCGACATCTACAGTTGAGAGTCTTAGATCACAACGTTCAGCCACTCGAGCAATTGTAGATTCAAGTGTTGCGTCAGCTCAATCAGCAGAGTTGTAGTGTTTAACCCTTGCAAAGGAATTAGAGGAGAAGAACTATTCACTAAAGGAGCACGAGGATCATAGAAGAGTTTTGCTACACAACCTCCATCACACTCCACATTTTTTTAAAATTTTTAAATATTTTTTAAATTTTTTTTTGAGTTTATTCTTTTTAAATTATTTCAAATTTTCTATTCATTATTCATATAATAAATATTTGATAAAAGAAAAAATTAAAAAAATTTTAAAAAAAAATTAGAGTGTGGAGTGTGAGAAAGTGCTTGCTGGAAGTGCTTGCTGAAAGCCAATAGCAGCTGCGACAGTAATTTTCCAGTTCAATTTTATCCACACTAACTCGAAGAAGAATACTCGCACCTTGTGGTCAAGATGCTTTGAAGGGGTAGGGTTTATCACAATTCAAGAATGCAGTACATGGGCCATGGGCTAATTTAATTTCATTGGAAATTTCCTTTATTTTGGTTTAGCATGTTATTTGGACTTAGGATAGCAAGTGGGCTTGGACATTTATGTGAGATTTTGATAGTGAGTTGAGATGAAAGTTAAAAATTGAATAAAATATTATTATAATAATATTATTATTTTGAAATTTGAAAAAGTTGAATTGTTTATTGTATTTTATGTGAAAATTTAAAAAAGTTATAATGATTAAATGAGATGAATTGAAATCATCTTTATATCCAAGCCTAGCCTTATTTTCATTCTATGGTTTTAGTTTATGTTAGCCTCAGCCCATGTAGGGGTCATTATGTTTATATACCAGCCAATGGTTCTAGTGTTGATCATCCGGAAGCTTAATACAATAATTCTTTTCTCCTTCTCTTGGAGGCAAGGTTAATACATTTCTGATTTCACTTGAAAAAAAATAAGAAAAAAAGAAAAAAGAAAAAGAAAGTCATTACAAAAAACAAAGGCAACCTGCACCATCATAATCAGAATTCAGAATGTTATATTACACTTCCATGCATCACGAAGGAAATCACGAATGTAAAAAGAGGATTACTATACAGCCATATAGAAATTATACAAACTTAATTTCATAAATTAACGTAATTTTGTGGAATTACTTTTGTGTAATCTCTTTATAACTAGAGTATTTCTTATGTAAAAATGGTGATTCTATCAGCCTATTCATCAGTATGCTTCAGTCGAGAATTTCTAGGTACAAGCAGTTTGGCACACCAAATCGCGTACCAACATTCACATAACTTTTTTTATTGAAAAAATAAATAAAAGAAAAAAAAATTGAGAGAAGAATGTCTTACATTTAACATCGATGCGCGATTTGGAATGCGAAATCACTTGCAATAAGACTTTTCCGAGCATGAATTCATCTTTCCCATATGCTCCTCATCTTCGTCCATAAAGCATCCCAAGGAAAAGAGACAATGCCCGACAAGAAATACAATGAAGATCGTATGTTAGACCGAATGATTGTAACTGAAAAACTAGAGTAAACTAGCTAGTGCTCGAATATCTCGAGAATATAATCGCTAAACACTAGAATAAAGTTGCTTCAGTCACAAAGTCTCTCCTCTTCCTGTAGTTAATATCTTATTCTTTTCCTTTTCCTTTTTTCCATAATATATTACTCAGCATATAACCTGTAGTTAATATCTTAAACTAATCCAACAATACTTTTTCTTTGTATCATAATCCATACAATACTTAATTCGAACCATTTATCATAACAGAAAAGTATAAAACTAGTGTTTAAAGTGATGGAGTCCTGCATGATCCAAAACATAAATGCAATATATGTTGGATTATTTCAAATATCTCACGTTGAGAAGACAAGGAAACTTTAGTAGTTTATAAGTGAATAAGTTTCACTATTCTTAAAATAAAACACAAGGGTAGACACAATAGTAGGGTCATCCAATACAAAGCATGGACCGCGCGCGCGACGCACTTATCACTTACCAATGAAAATGTGTGTTCTTTATCATTTTTTGACAGCTATTGTTAACTGTCAATTACAGTTTATTTTACACATTTTCAGACAATAACTATCTCATTTAAATTCAAATTGAAATATTGCAACTGCTGCCATTGCATCTATTCATTCTATGGTTTAGTGTTTAGAATTTGCAATCTGCACACTATTTAAACAGTGTTGTATCCTAAGGACATAATTGTCAGATTCTTTTTTGCAAAACTCAATACGAGTCGGAGACAATATTTGTCTAAGAGACATATTAACAATCGTCTCACTGTATATGTTCTGCAATCTCTGTTTGCTATTCCTATTTTCCTAACAATATAAGTGTTTGGTAAGTGAAAAACTGAGTAAAAAGAAGCATATATATATATATATATAGCAGCCAAACTATTCTATTCTTTGCAAGTATGAATATGTCCCTTCTATTTATTCTAAATTAAGTTTGCAAATGATAGCATAATAATAAACCATATTTCAAAACAGAATCATTAACATCATGATTTCTAACGACACATCCACAACTAGCTAGCCATGCGACCAGGATTAACTTTTGAAGTCCCAACAATATAATGGAATTAGCAAGCATTTAGCCGAAGTTGTACGTGCAACGTCGGAAGTAAGGGAGGTCTCACATGATCTAGCAGCTCCCAAATTTACCAAACCATTTCCCAAATCATTCTCTTCACATGATCTAGTAGTACCTTAAAGATAAATTGTTTTAGAGAAAAGCTTGGGACTGGATGGGTTTAAAAGGAATTTTTGCACCAGTCAATTGTAGTGTGCCACGTAGTCACTCCAAGAAAAAAAAAATGTTGGAGCCGTGTCCACCCAATCTCCTTCTTTTCCTCTGAATCTCTCTCCCTCTTCTACCTGAGTTCATCTACATGCAAGCTTCTTATTTCTGAAAAACCATCTTTCTCTCCATCTCCCGCCCGATTCTGCTCTCACCACGATGACTAACAAAACAAAAGGAAAAGAGGGATGGCGCTCTGACTCACGCTGGCAACAGGAACTTATCACCAGTGTTGAAAGAGTAGCCAAGAAACCTGTTTACTGGTTCTTCTTTTTGGAGGTCCAGTTGATATATCTTCAGCCAAGCATGACAAAAAAATCGGAAGCATCCTATGGGCTGGTTATCCAGGCGAGTCTGGAGGAACTACTCTAGCAGAAATTATCTTTGGTGACCATAACCCAGGTGGGCAATTTACACTTGGCTCATAAATAAATTTTGCAACTAAAAGATTGAGAGAGAGAGAGAGAACAAGAATTGTTTATTTTGTTTAAGCACAGGTTTGATAGTATCATACTTCATTTTTGCACGCAAGAGGAAGATTGCCAGACATGAGGGTGAGGTCGGAACCATCATCAAGCTATCCTGGCGTATATACCAATTCTACAAAGGTGAAAAGACATTGAGTTCCGTTATGACCTCAGCTACTGAAACTATGCTTACAACTCATCTGTTAGACAAAGCAAGTTTCATTTCCAGTTGAATCAACAATAAAGGCTACACAAACACCAGAAGCCAAGTTGGTTTCAGAGCTGGGGGAGAAACTTTGTGAGAGGAAGAAGTTCTCGGTCACCATTGGCATAAAAAATAATGGGGGATTGGGTGGATGCGGCTCCAACATTTGTTTTCATGGAGTGCCTACGTGGCACACTACCATTGGCTGGTGCAAAAACCCCTTTTAAACCCATCCGGCCTCAAGCTTTTTTCATTATTTTATTAGCGAAAGAACTTAATTTTGACAACGTATGTAAACAAATATTAACATCTATGGGGATTCTATGATAACATAGTCTAATATCAATATGATCAGTACTAGATTGCAAAAAAAAAAGCAACCAAATGAGTGTTACAATTTTTCCAACATCAAGAAAAGTCATATAATATTGCATTTGTTTTTGAAAAATAAAAGTAATTCATCATAGGACTGCAGAGTCGGTTTCCTTTGCTGCAGCAGGAAAAGTTAGTGCACAACCTTGTACACAAGGTTAAGTGTGTTGAGCAACCTAATAAATCATATAAATAAGACCAGTTTGTTAATTCAAATAAATCAGTCATGCATAGCATAAACATTAGTATGATCAGTTATGATTTTAAGTTCTTAATATGAAATATTTTATGAAAAATCTTATGTTCAGTGTGTGTATGTTATGATGGGTTTCTTACTGAGTTATCAATTCATTTTTATGTTTTTAAACCACCCCAGGTCAGGATAATTATGACGATAGAGCTGCAGGACGAGACTTAGTCCAGAGAGGCGTGACATTTGCCTAGATCTTGTACAAAAGTTTTTAAGTTATGATTTTATGGCATGGGTTTTGAGAAATTTTAATAAATACTTTCGTGCACTATCTTTTATGATTTCAGTATTTTAATAAAGAATAATTATTTTATTTATAGAATCTTTGTACCAAACATTTCCTTTAGAATAAAATATAAATATATTTTTAAGTCAAGATTCATTAATAACACTCTGACTTATGAGAATTTTTAAAAATGATTTTATTATTAATCGTGGAAGCGGAGTCTTACACTATCAGAATCGGATTCAAGAACACCAGCAAGAATGAAAGATCAATATTGCATACCGTTCTCTCTAATGCAACAACTTGATTACAACCTCCCAAATAAAGTTCAGAAAGATCGAAAAGATGAAAAAGACAATTGATACCAAAGAAATCTCGACTAAATATAGCTTGTTATACGAGTGAACAAAATAGAAAACTCTAGGGCTAGATTGGCCCGTAGCTAAAAGACAACATATAATGAGCAGAGAAACTGCAATTTTCATTGTCTAAACTGAGAGAATTTGAAGAGATAAAGAAAAGACTCCAGTGACACAAATAGAGTTGGTAGTAGATCACACGTAGGCTATACTCTCAATTTCTTGAAACAAAAACTGAAATGATACCGTCTTATTTTCCTTCATTTACTCGGGAACCAAACAGAGAGTAATGGAGGCCATTTGGAGATGATACCTGGTCAAGAAGCCATGAATTGATGATCAGTCAGAGCTCAGAGAGAAAGAGAGAGATACAGAGAGAGAGAAGAGTTGCTCTGTGTATCTCTGTCTGTTTATTCTTTTGTACCGTGAAATCTCTCTGAGATCAAAGAAACGGATGCAGAGATCGATCATAGATTCTGAAACTTTGTGTTCATGGAATTTGTTCAGGCGCAGCCAGAGGATATGACGCTCCATCTCGAATAATACGATGCCACGTCTGCAGCTGCTCCATCAAATGACTACAATGGGTTTCCCGATAGTTCTTATTGGTAGGGAGAAGTTGAAGGAAGCTTGTCGTTTTTTGAAAAGACAACAGGGAAATTAACGGAAAGCGTTACTAATTTACTTTTTATTTTTTTAATCCTTTTGTTATTTATTTTTATTCTAACTAAGGGTAGTTACATAATTTAATCATTGTAATAATAAATTCTAAATAATTCTAAATTTTGGGTGTGAAAGTCTTTTAAAAAAATATGAACCCAACAGAAATATGATTTTCTTTTTATAATAAGACTTTTTTTTTTCAAATAGCTTGTACTTACGTCTAGAACTTATAAGTAGTAGGAAAATGTTAAGCCTCCCAGTGAGAGCTATCGCTTGCATTGTTTTTTTTATTTGTACTTTGTAATTAAGAAATTATTTTTTAATGATGTTGTAAATTTTTTTAAAAATATATATATTTAAAAGTGTTAAAAAAATATATGTAAAAAAAAAGCAAAAAAAAAAAAAGATGAAAATAATTAGCAAGGAACAAGGAAAATGATACTCTCACCACTGAGTCTTACAGCTCGATGTTACTGTTGAATTTTTTATTTTATTTTTTAATTTTTCTTTTACTTAGTGATTAAGAAAATATTTTTTAATAATATTGTGATTTTTTATTTTTTTTAAATATTTAAAAGTATAAAAAAATACAAATTAAAAAGACAACAAAAAGAAGAAGAACGATTATATCTAACGGTAAGTAGCTGGGAGCGGTGGACGTAGCACTACCCTAAGTAATATTACACTATTCCAAAAGAATAAATAGTTATAAAAAAAAAAAGAATCAAGGTTCTTATCATTAGGCAGAGAAGTATTGGAACTTGCTGCAGAAGTCATGGTATATGTATTCCCATTAGAAAAATTATTCTCATCAGTTATTATTCACTACTCCACACCTCATACTCTATAAAAAATATCTACACACCCTATATAAAAAAAAAATCTATAAACGTAAAGTATGAAAGTGAATAGTAACTGATGTATAAAATTCTTCATTCCACTAATATGGTAGATATGGTGGTAGATATGATTCTTTACATGAAAACTATTTAAAAGAGGACATGCTTCCACATATACCTTTCGGTGGATTCTCACTAAACCATAATTAATTTTGCTTGAGAGGGCTTGTAAATGCTATTATTTACAAATATTATAAGAATGTGAAATATACAATTGTTAGTAGATATTGTAAATGGTGATAATTTAGAACCATCATTCTTCATAAAATGTCCTGCAAGCTGGCACAGGTTCATAGTTCATGCTTTACATTTCCACTAAATTAATAGAATTAATTTAAACTGCAAGGGGAGTGTAAAGAGAATACTCTAACATCATACTCTAAGCTAAGAAAATGTTTAGCTAATACATATTTGTGTATACAATAAAACATATATCACTTTTGGCGGCTACTAATTTTGACATCAAAAGTCAAATTCTCGCCGCAAAAGGACTTTTTGCCAACAGGTCTTTCATCTTTGTAATAAGTATTTTTCTCGGATAACCTTAGCTTTTGCGACGGTAAATTGTCGCCGTAAATAGTAAAAATCTAGTAACAAAAAAGTTCTTTTTCACAAATGCTTATTTGTGACGATATTCTTGGTCACACATAACTATTTCTGGAGAATAATATTTGCCACAAATAAGTATTTGCAACAAAAATAGTTTCTGTGGTAAGTTTTATTTGTCGCTAATAGTAAAAAATCCAAATATATATATATATATATATATATATATATATATATAACCATTTGCTCTGAACTAAAATTCACAGCAAAGGGTCCAAGCCAGAAAAAACACATTCTTCATACAAACTCAATTCAAATCCCTAGTTATGAGCCACAAATATGACAAATGCATATCCTTTTTACGTACTGGACCATTTTACATGAGGGTTTTAAATCTATATAAAAGGCAGAGAGAGAGAGAGAGATGCACCAAACCCTCAAATGTAACCTTGCCCTTGGTATAGAAGTGCGTTGTTATATTATTGAACTTTTTTTTTTTTTTAATTATCAGGTTTCTTTTATTATTTTTTTAAAACTATTTGGTTCTATTTTTTAGGTGGGTGATGGAGATTGTGATGGCTATATAAGAAAATTTAGATTATGTGAGATTATTTTTTCAATTTGATTTGATGTATTATCCTCTCATAATCTGATCATTATCCTTATATATATATATATATATATATGGACCTATTAAGAAATAGAAAATAAATATTATTTATTTTTTAATTATTACTTGATATCACATCAGAAAATGGTGAGATAAATACTAACTAACAGGATGATAAATAATTTTGAAAAGAATAATACCTATAGGATTCTTGTCTATAATTAACCAAACACGTACATGATAATCTCGTATTGTCGGGAATCATATCGAATTTCTAGTCATTTTCAAATGTTAGTTTAGTCATATATATATATATATATATATATAAATCCAAATTCTCAAACATTATATTCCTCAAAATATAATTCTCAGAAAATGTTAGATTCTTCAAACCACATTCAAGAATGATTTATTTCAAATATATTACAACAGAAAGAATGCAAGATGGGTGTATTACATCTGGCCACCAGCTTCTCTCTCTTTTATCACTTTTTTAAAAGAGAAAAAAATATTTCCAATCGTATAATTGTCAATTTTTATTTTAAAAAACAGTGAATAAAATATAAAATTTATATGAAAAAATTAATTTTTAATAATAAATTTTATTATTTTTCGAATAAGCAACATTTATATACTATTTTTAAAAGAGGAATGCTGGTAGCAGCCTACATTCCCAGCACACCTTCAAAATATAATTTTTTTTTTTTCTTCTCCTCAACACCTCAACACTTGTGTGTTGAGGATGTGGGCTGCAACACATCTTTTTCCTTTTTAAAAACTCATTTCTAGAACCCCAACATCTACGGTTGGTAAGAGAAACAATGTTCAACCATTGGGTAAGTACTGCATTGCAGGGATTGGTGGGTTCATCAGAGCTACAGGAAGATACAAACCGGTGAGTTGTTCCTCCATTCTTCTCAATATCTGTAACAGAGCAAGGGACATATACCAATTTCTTTTGTTTTCTTCAATATCATGTTCATTGAAGTTTCTTGATTGAGATTGAGGCTGATTGAACGGAAAAAGCCAAGATGATCTTATTTTTATGCGATTCCTTGGGTCAAGAAGGCACCCAGATGATGATATTCTCTTTTCTTTCGTTGCGCAGCCTCACTTTATATGCTTGTCTCCATTTATCAGTGAGGAATCTGCTGTCTGCTGCTCACATCTGTGAACAGACTTCTTTCACCTTTGGCATTGCTAAGGTAATGTAATACCTCATATGTTAATGTTAATGGCTGCTGATATTGATATTGAAGTTGTCTTCCTTTCTTTCTTGATGACTTATTATTAAATACTTTTTTTAAAATGATATGGGACAATTAGGCGCCGTTTGGATAGTGAAAGTATTTCATCTCATCTTATCATTATAATTTTTTTAAATTTTTACACAAAATATAATAAACAATTCAACTTTTTCAAATATCAAAACAATAATCATATTAAAAAAATAATATTCTAACAACATTTTATTCAACTTTCAATTATTATATAAGCTCATCTCAACTCATTATCCAAACGGTACCTTAGTAATCGATAACGACGTGATATTTTAATATATATATATATATTATTAATGGAATGATTAATTTAATCAAAATTGAAAGCGCGCACGAGCAGCAAAGTGTTACAAATTAGAGTTTAGGGACTTGTAATCAATCGCAAGGGCAAACCACCGAGCTGGATTCAGGCTTGTAGCTTTGAAGTTTCACTACTACGACTAATGTTACATATGACATAGCGAACAATAGGAAAACAATTTAAAGGGGATTAGCCAAGGAATGCAATACTGCGCGTTCTTTACCCAAAAGTAGAGGAATCAATGGTGCACGTTCTACAAAGTTAAGAATTTTCCTTTTTTAACTTTTGCATATGGAGGAATGCAATAGGGATACCAAAAGTTGGATTCTCGCCCTACCAGAAATAATTTTTGTTTTCAGAAATTGTTAAAGCACTAATTTTCTTTTACTTACAGAACCCATTTCTTTTCAATTTTTGCTGCTATTAAAAAACCCATTTCATTGTTTTTCTACATATATATGCACTCTGCAAACATAATCAAGCCACTATAACTTGGTAGTTTTCTGATAAATCATGACAAAGTGACAAAATCCCTATGGTTTCTATGCTAATGGATATTTTTGTTATATGTCAAGGTGATTATGATTGAAATACTTGTGGAAATCATGCGTTCTGAGTATGATAATGGTTTAATCTTTAGGACATGTCCGACTCTCAAGACCTGTAGTATTCCATTATTTGTACATATCAAAGCTCCCTCTACTAAGACCAACACTCCACTCCATATTCCCTTCTGGTGGCCATAATATATAGGATGTGAGAAATCTGCTAAAAATTCCTATAATAGGATGGAATATTATCAAATATCATGTTAGGATGTGAAAATATCTGATTCAGGACATGTCCAACTCTCGAGAGCTGTAGTTTTCCAGAGATTGTAATTATCAAAGTTCCCTACAACTCCCAAGCTTTGACGATATTTACATTCACCAATTTAGTTAGATTGCATACAACTCATGAAACAGTGTATTTAAAAGCCAACTTCATTAAGAATAGGAAACATAGTACACACTATATATAGCTAATTAAATGCTAAAGATTACTTCACACATAACACACTACAAAGACTATTCGAGCTTGTTGCATTACTAATTTTAGCCAAGTTTTATTCTTCCGACGAGCTGTTGGAGTAATATATTCAAGGAGCTTTATAAGGCTGCAGCAGTGGAGTCAGCGAGCCTTTTAGATGGAGGGACATGACTTCGTTGGTGGATCCTACCAGTGTTCCTCCAATGAACACAGCTGGTACAGGCGCATTACAACCCAACCTCATGAGAGCTTTCTCTATTTCCCTGCCTTCAGGGTCTTCGTCGATCTCATGAACCAACGGTTTCACCCCGAGTTCCTTAAATAGAATGTTGACCGCATAACACATGCAACAGGAACTTTTGCTGAATATCACTATCCCCTTCTCTGAAACCAATCTTGTCACCTTGTCCATCTTGGCGATCCTGATCAAGAATGTCTTCTTATTAGGGATGGAAATCTTGTGTAAAGATAATAAGTAATACAGGAAAAACTGTGTCTAATCTTCAGATTAAAACCATGGATCGAATCCAAACTGAATTCGACCCAGTAGTTATATCGGGTTATAGGGAAAAGTGTTTGAAGCTTAAGGTTGTTTGAATTTTGAGTTCTAATGCTAGACTATTTATAGGGACAGGTTAGGGTGGGCTGCTTTCTTTGAACGAGAACATTTCAAAAGCTAGAGTGCTTTATTTAGATTCCCAAAGTAATAAAGAAACTCTCTAAGATGAAGACTACGATATATATGTTTCGTTGGTATGAGGATACTGTGTTTCTAATAGGCATAAAAAGTTGGCAGACATATATTCTAAATGCATATAACTCAATTTATTAGAGTAGCTGCGAGTATATAACCATCTGATACGTAGACTTTTGTTACTCTTTTCATATTATCAACCATGTTCTAAAAATTTTGTATATTTTCTGTAATCAAGAAAACTCCATCAGGACACAACAAAAGTTGAAAATTCTACGGGGCCGGTCAATTTTTACCAAATTCTCACAATCACCTTGGAGCTCTTATGAATAAAGACTGTGAATGAGATGGGCTTTCGGTGGCTGTGATTCTTCCTGTTGTGCCCACCAATTTGCATGATTCTTTTTCACACGCCAGTATGTCATTCCCTGTTCACAAATGTTGTACTGTTCTCCTCTTCATACAATATTGCTCTCACATGTAAAAATGAGCAGGCGATGAGTGCCTACTGATGTGAACTTTTCCCTTTGAGCAAAATAGGACAAACTTTGGACGAGCTAATGAATCACAAAGTTCATGAGTCATCTGCTTCACCACAATTGCATGGCACTCATGTTCAGCCATGGGATATCTGGCAACACATGTAGCCTAGAACATTTGCACATATATAGTTGTCACTTCTTGGGTTCTAGGCTATGTTAAGGCACATGCATATATAATAGAGTATATATATTGAGCAACATGATAAATATTTGTACTCGTGATGTTTGCATGATTGTTTGCATTTTTATTTTTTAGGTCCGTTGGAAGCTAATGCAGCCTGTAAGCTCCAAAGTAGGGATAACCATGATTAATGCCTGAATAGTTTCTTGGTAAAGGTGGGATTTAATCTAGACTTCTATTTTTGCAGTCAAGAAACTTAAAAATTAAAACAGTTGGCATCTTCATGTAGTGCCTACATGTTTGCATTTATGAATCTATTCTTGGTTTGTAAGAGCAAATCAGCCAACAAGGAAAAGTTTTTGGCTTTCTGGATGTGGAGGAATCCTAGGGAGGCATGACAACTTGTAGCATCAACATCTTGTCCCCTTCCTTAGGCCAAGGAGTAATGCAAATGCAGTCACCATAAAGTTCTCTAAGTTGCGGTTGATTTAACCTGCTAGATGGTATCAATATTTATCCCTTGCACCAGGTTCAAATTAAGTGGTGACAGAGGTTGAAGTTTGGAACCAACCATTTGATTCTCAAACTTAAGAATTACGCTTCAGCCTAATTATTCACGCAAGTATATAGAATGTATGTGTCTAGTAGTATATATATGTGTGTGTGTGTATGTACATGCTTCCATGTATACATACACAAATTTGGTATTTACCCTGTGAATATAAATGTCCCAATGCACAGCTTTAAGTACATGATTCTATGACTAATGCTATGGTCTCTTCATGGAGCAGGGATTGCTTTTAGCAAGTGGACAAGTATTTGTTGGAACATGTTTGATTACTCACCAAAAAACATTACACATCTTCATTCATTACAGTTTAGCTTGCATAAGTGTGCTAGTGCTGCAGTGGAATGTGTCATTTACCAGAGCAGTTCAAGATTGGGAAGTGGGAGACATTTCTGATTTCTACAGCACCTTGTATGCACTGAATTTGGAGCATGGCGTGGAGGACAAACTGCTGTGGACACACCCCAGAAACAAGAAATTCTCGGTTACATCTTTATTTAAGGCTATGTATACCCACTCTTCTCAGAATTTCCCTTGGAAGCAGCGCATTTGGAAGAGCTAAGCGCCCCCAAAAGTTGCTTTCTTCAGTTGGCTGGCCTCTCACAGCAAAATTCTGACCATAGACAAGTTGAGGAAGTATGGTTTTTTCATAATGGATTGGTGCTTCATGTGCAAAAGGAATGGCGAATCGACAGACCATCTTCTTCTCCATTGTGATGTGGCAAAGGCTCTATGGGATAAGTCTTCTTAAGGCTGGACATTGCTTGGGTAATGCCCAAGAAGGTGGTGGACCTATTGGCTTGTTGGAGCCGAACACGGGGAAATTGTCAAGTAGCGGTTGTTGGAAGATGGTGTCCTTATGTCATATGTGGTGTATGTGGAATGAGAGGAATGAAAGATGTTTTGAAAATAGTGAACACTCATTGGAGGGGATTAGATACTCATTTTTCCAAACTTTGTTACTTTGGGCTAAGAGTATTGTATTAGATGGGCGTAATTTTAGTGACTTGTGTGCCTCTTTTTTTGTTTGTAGACTGTAATTAGGTATTTCTCTCTTGTATACCACCTGTGTACTTGGGCTATGCCTAATTTTGAAGATCAATAAACTTAATTAATTATAAAAAATAATTCTCTTGAATGTTGTCTTATCATGACACAATTTTGAGAATTTAATTTGATGCAGGACTTGGCTTTGCTGTAGTCGGATAGGAAAAAATCCCAGAAACTTAAAACTTCACACTTGAGATCTCAAGTGTGTGCACAGAAACATACATACATACATACATACATACATATGCACATATATATATATAATCAAGGGGCAGTTCAAATTTCACTAAAGGTGTCAAAAAATGGAAGATTTCTCATCCGTTTAGCTGAAGACCTCCTAATTCTCTGTAAAGGTGACATGAAATCTATCTCCCTTATAAATGTAAGACTAGGAGTTAGGTAACCCTGTTGTTGAGGTGAACTATACCTTAATATGAACGTGTATGTATGTTGATAATGTAAGTTTTGAAGAACAAATGCCCGAAGGCTATTTCCATATAGTGCAACTTTTTTCACAGTTTACAAGGAAACTTAAGAAAAAGCAAAGCCCTTATAAAACATTGTATTCAAAAAGCATGGTATGAGACTTTTTTTTTTTGTAGTTGCTAGAACCAGATGGCCTTGGCATCCATGAGCATTTGTTTGAGAGACCCATCAACATGAAGGGATATAATATCCTTCGCTGAGCCTACATACTTTCCTCCAATAAACACAGCTGGGACTGAGGGATTACATCCTAGCCCTCGTAGAGCATACTCCATATCCTTCCCATTGGCAACTTGGTCAAGCTCATGAATTGCAGGGCTGGCTCCAAGCTCATAGAAGAGTTGTTTGATGCTATGGCACATGCAACATGAGCTCTTGGTGAATATCACAGCAGCTTTCTTTGATGCCAAATCTTTTACCCTATCCATCTCAATAAGCTTCGCTTGCTTTGACAAAGATATCTAAAACCGCGATATGAAGAGTAGAAAAATAAGTTGCAATGCAGCTGAGTGACCTCCAATTGAAAGCTGAAGGTTTTTGGGAAAAGCTATGCAAGTGAGAGCTTATTTTGTGTACTGAGGCTTAGTTATGGATATTGAGATTTCACGACCCTTATTTATATAGGCTCCTGAGGCCAAACGGATTGCATTGTTTAATCCAAAAAACTGAAAACCAGCTTAAGACTTTTTACATAGATAAAAAAAAAAAAAAGAGGAAGTTCTTTCAGATATTTGTTTAGATAAGAGAAAATGCCAACTATGATTTGGTTGATAGAGACCTTATGTGCTATAAACAAGTCGCATGTAGTATCACACTGTAATGATAATTGAAATCTCCAGGAATGTCTGTAGGATCGAAAAGTTTTGGAATAAATGATCTATAGACTGTTACACAACCGCTTTCGGCCCTGCTTGGCAGCATCATTTATGAAATTATTATTATTAAAATGGAAAAAGGGTGACAAGAAGAATTCTTTTGATAGAAGACACCATTATCCTCCAAAATGGAAGGGAATTGAATACTTAGCAATGGTTATTGGGGAAATTCATGGATCTAAAAGCTATCACATTCATTTTTTATTATTATATGCAAGTAGATAAATCATATCGCATCATGGCATCACAACCATAACAGTACTAGGTGCCTTGGTCATTGAAATTTCACTACCTTTTGAGACTTTCCCAAATCATTTTCAAGTTCAAAAACCAGAGAATTTGACTTATTTTCATGGCATGATCATCATGAAGTCTCTGAAATTAATTCATTTCCTAGCTTTTCCATTAATGTTGTATTTTGGAACCCATAATTTTAGGTTGGGATGTAATATTTTTTATAATCTGTCAAGGTAGAATCATTCAGCTGATGTGGAGACAGATAAGAATTTAGTTTATCCAAATTCCATTACCACTTTCTGTGCAATATTGGTCCCCGCATCAAATTCAATGGAATTGGATATCATGTAACTGGATAAGAAGATCAGGAAATTGGAAGGCAGGTAGCAGAAGAACATGATCGATTAGAATGTAATACCAGTACTTTCTCTCAGGATCACGAAATCATGAACATCATTTATTTAACTCTAATCCTTGTTCTATTTTATTTCGATATTTGTTTTTTTAATTATATTTCTGGGTCCTTCAAGAATCATACGTAATACTCACGAATATCAGTTCTTTTTATAGATACAAGAACTTTAAGAGTGTGTTTGGTTGTTATCTGTTAAGCCCAACTAAACTCATCTCAAACCAATCATTGATGAAATCCATTGAATTACGTAAAAAGTTAAACATGCATATCTCAATGTGAGCCACACAATACTACTTTCATAACTCAATTCAATTCATCTCAACATCCAAACGCAGCCTAAATATCCGTTAGCCATATTTTGCCTAAAGGCCAACACGTAATATATAAACTCCAACAACAATAAAGGAGAAAATAAAATAAAAGCATGCAGAATCATATAGATCAGCTTTTGCTTGGCTCTTTCACCAGACAAATCAATGCATCTTCTTTTCTGTTCTGCATGATCTTTGATATGCAAGAATCCTTGTAACTAAAGTTGAGAATCTGCCACGCCCTCATCACATTTATTTATTCACGTCAATATATAATAATATTACTATACCCAGAAGCATGAGTGACATGCATGGCCATTATATATACATCTTGTATGATCGAAATTTAGCTATAAATCATATATGGCCAATAGCATATATACATGCATGTTGATGATATGTCATGCATGATGATCATCTAGCGTCATTTGGTCCATAGCAAAATGTCGCATTAGATGTACAAGAATCTTACCTGTTACAGTTAGGAGGATACGTGGTCCGTGGACACTGGAGAGGGAGGAATGTCAACTTTTGAGAGAAAGAGGAGAGGAGATGATCGACATGGACTCCATTGAATTTGAAATTGAATCTCTTTCCCGTGTGGGTCAAATTCTTGCTCATCGAATTCAGGATCTTGACTCTGATATCATGATATGAAATCATTACTTATCTCAAAAGATTAAAGTGATAAATTCTAATAAATTTTATTATTTATTTTATAAATAAGGAATTGATGAGAACGTACGGGCCGGTGGGTACCCAACACAAAATTCTATTACAGAAGACTCATTAGTGTAACAATAATATAAATAAATAGGGCGCCAAATTAAACAGCAGCCTTACTCTCAACATTATTTGTTTTTATTTTGGGATAGACTTATTTTATTGGGCTGATGGACTATCCTTTAGGATGGAAAAGGTAATCCTTTAGGTCGGGAATATCATTTTGCATGTTCAAATTCTTGCCATTTTTAAATTATTTATATTTTGGCTTAACACTCCCTTTCATACGAGTCACAGTCTCTCAATAAAATATATGGGTCCAATATGTGTAGGGTTTTGGCATGATCTCACGCATTGATTTCCTTCACAATCCATCTTATGGTTCCTTTTGGTACCAAGTGTCCAATACTATTCATCAAGTGTGGCTAAAATCTTGCCAAGTGTCCAAATAAAACTTATTTAAGCTAGTTTGGACATTCCACACTATGATTCTGAAAACACTACACTAGGTGTTACTATTGAGATTACTATTCACTTCAGGAAAGTGAATAATAAACTTTGCACTGAAAAATCCTAAATATACATACTAAACTAATTTGTGCAATTTGTTTATTGAAATTCAACCCCGAAGTGCCTCGAAATAAATAAAAAAAAAAAGTGTTTTCGAACAAGCATTTCGTCTGAAAAACTGAAAATGGAATTATTGCGCTATAAAATCCTAAATAATCAAATGAATCTAATAGCATAGACCATATTACATTATGACACTTCTCACTATCTCAAATAAAAAGAATTGCTTTTCTGGAATCATAGTGAGTGGCAACACTGACTATGCTAACAGACTAAAACCTACGTGATTGGTCAATTCGTGAAAATTTATAGAGTTTTCACGAGGTTCCTAAAGTTTAAAGAAATTCTACCATTGAATTTCTAGTGGATTGCTACGATCAGTCATTCCATTTCACGTCACGTCATGTCTCAAGTACAGAGTGTGTCTCGAAACAGTATTTTTCACATCAGTCAAGCCTTTTTACTTTTGTCACGACCCTAAGTGTTAGGATGAGCTAATATCCTAGTGGAACTCTATTGTTCATGTTAGAGAGTTTAAATTGATGTGTAATTTGCTGGGTTGACAAAATACCGTCAACAGATTTCGAATGAGATCTAATTAACTAGTCACCAGAACTAAACCAGGCACCAACGCTGATGGTGCCACCCACATTTCAATTTCATGTTATACATACTGGTGAGGGTGCAAATACCAGTCATGGGATACTTACATTACGTTTTTCATAGCAGGTGCAAATACCTGTAAACTGATACGTATATTAATGCACTCACAGATAGTGCAGATACCTGTGATATGATGCGGTATCGGCAAGGGCACATGGCTTTAGGGGACCATAGTAGCACCCACAGTTCACGTTTATTAATTAAGTTATTAGTGAACAAGATTCCAAGTTCATGTTCAATATCAATTTCTTGTTCAGTTTCAAGTTCATGTTCAGTCTTAAATCACGTTATTTCATGTTCAAGTTCAAGACATGCTATGTCATGTTCAATTTCAAGTTCACGTCAATTCTGTTCATTTCATGTCAATTCAAGTCATGTCAGTATATGTCATGCTATTTTTTTCAAGTCATGTCAAGTTACTCATGTTCACGCTTTGCATTCATATTTTTACTGTCATGCATGTATCTTTAAACTGTCAGTTTAAATTGTTTGTTAACTTGTTGAGACTTGTAATCAAATATCATTTTATAGTCTCAACTACCATTCCAACCGGAATGGTAGATTATGTGCCAAAATCAAGAGGCACAACAGAGAATGATCGACTGGAGATGGTCGATTAGACAAGATGGCACGACACAGAGCCTATCGCTTTGATTCTCCATTTTATTGATAGTATTATAACGTCCTTGACCAAGTTGCATGAGCTACTTGATGGATTAGCCTAGTAATTACCTTAGTATCTGGATGTACACAAGGAGCTTTGCCTCCAATACTATTATTTTTACAGATATTTTGGACTGACGCTGTAAACTGAACGCCTATTATCTTCAATTTTTTGAATATGTTTTATGTTTGGGACATAACACGTCTGGTGCATGGTATTGCTTAAAGAAGAAAAAAAGTATATGTTGCAAATACTACATATTTTTTTATGCATGCTAGGTGCATTGCATCTTTAATTATCATAAACAGGGGCAAGTAACCTTGTGTTGCATATTCCGACGCTTCAGAGTTCATCCAATATCAAGCGAAATGTAACACCCCGTATTTTAGTGTATTTTTTTAATTGAAAGATTATTTATTATTAATTTAAAATTTATTCTCTTGTTTTAAAATTGTTGGATTTTTAGTTGTGTTATTTTTATGATTTTAATTTTGTGAAAATTATTTTTGAAGTGCTTTCTCTAAATTAATTATTTTTATGCGTTTAAATTTCTTCTCAAATTAAATTAACTTTTTGTGGGGTTTAATTATTTATTTTCATTTTAATCATTACGTTTGAATTATTTTATTTTACTTGTTGTTTTAAAATCGTTTCCGTTGGATCTTTTTTTTTCGTGACCCAAGATTTGAGGATTGAACCTCATTTCTTTCCCTACATTTTCTCTTTCCTCTTTTCTTTTTCTTCTTTTCTTCTTTTCTTTTTCTTTTTCTTTTTTTTCCTCCCCTGCTTCCCGCGCGGACGTCTCTCTCTCTCTCTCTCTCTCTCTCTCTCTCTCTCTCTCTCTCTCTCTCTCTCTCTCTCTCTCTCTCTCTCTCTCTCTCTCTCTCACGCCGTGCAACCGTTCCTCACCCAGCCCGCCGCCGTGCGCGACACCGCCCACCCCATCGTGCTCCCCACCGGCCGGCGACCTCCCCCTCCGATTTCCAGCTCCAGCCGCGCCGCCATTAGCCTCCACGTACCACATGAAGCCGCGGCATTCCTTGCGCCGCTGCGCCGCCGTCGCGCCACCTCCGGCCACCATCTTCTCACCACATCATCCTCAACCTTCTAGCAACCCAATGGACCCAACCCCACCTCTGATCTGTCACCGGTGAAGCCCCACCATCAACATTTTCGTTTTGGGTGTTTTTGCACTTCAACCGCCTATTGCGCCGCCACCCACGGCCAACCACCACCACCATTAGCTTCATCGACATCCCTAAGCCCTACCCTATCAATCTCGGGTCTTCGTTTGCACCCGTTCAAAAGTGGGTTTTTGAGACCCACAGCCACAGTGCATTTGGCACTGTTTTGTTGTTGCGTTGCCGCTTCTAGCACCTCCGTAATCTTTCAAAAATTATATTATAGCATTGTAAGTATTTTTCGTAAAGAACTTTTGAGATTTAAATGTATTTCTGCACTAATTCTTATTTACTGTGAATTTGTTGGTTGTGCTGGACTGAGTCTGAGGATTAATGGGGGTCGGTTGGATTGGTGGTTGAGAGAATATTTAGAGGGGAATTTAATTTTCTTTGTCGAGTGCAGTTTAATTTTTGGAGGTATTAGTTTATATTTTATGTTATGGAGTTGTGAATGGGAAGAAGTGTGCTTAGTTTAGTGTTGGTTAAATTGTTAGTAATTGTTTGGGACTGCGAACTGTTGGAATAAGTGTGAATTATTGGAATTTGAATTGGCATTGGTCCTGATGCTTGTATTGGACAATACTGAGATTGGTATAGAATATTTTGGGTCGAAGTGAGGGCTGTCCGGATTGTTATTTGGCTGTTGGAGTTTGATTAAACTTGCTGAATTATGATCTAGAGTTTGGGTCTTGAGTTGTCTAAGATCAATTTTGTATTGTTGGACTTTAATATTTAGTTTATATTATTTTTATGAATAGGTGACGAGACGGATAGAGACTGTATTCAAGTCCTAGATAATGCGCTGCAGGAGTCAGGTAAGCGGGGTTCTTATGCTGGGTTTTATACAAGCTAATGAGACTGAGGTTGATTTTATGAAAACTTGCATAATTTATGTCGTGTTGGGAACTTGTGAAAACAGAGATCAACCTCGGTCACTTATCTGCATTATTCATGAAATTTGTGTGAAAAAGGAAAAATATATTATGACATGCATTGTGTAAACATGAGCTAAATTCTGTCATGTGGTTTCTGAAATCTGAAGAAGAGCGATATTGAGAATATGAAAGTTGTGCATTTATTTGTTCTAACTTTTGTGTTTAGCGTGTGTAAACTGTTCTGATTCTGTTTTGGTACTTTATATTATTTCAATATAACATCTGAAAACCTTTGGCATGGTGTACTGGTTTTCGTATCTGACTCTGTCTCTGCTTTGCTTTGCTCTGTTATGCTCTGCTCTGTTTGGGTTGGTACCAACTTCTCTGTCTCTGAGTGCACCCACTTTGGAAACAAAGTGGTTTTATTGTGGTCTTTCCTGTGTGCACACTCGGGGCTCCGAGAAGAATAAAGGAAAGATTTCACCTCTATCTCTGCCTGGTTTGGCCACCGGGGTTAGCACAACCCTACCACGGGGGTGAAACATGGTCTCTGCTCTGTTTGATGCTCTGTTTTGATCTGATGATGATACTCAGTTTATGTTATGCCAAAGCATTAAGGGTTTTACTTGTCTTAAAACCATCGCTCTGTTACTTTTGAAAATATGTTCTGTTCTGCATGTTAACTCTGGAAAATATTTTGTTCTGCATGTTCTACTTTGTAAATGCTCATGTTTGCACGCTAGCATATGATTTCTACTTACTGAGTTGTTGATAACTCACCCCTATCATTATAATATTTTTCAGATGATGTGGAGAGTCCAAATGAGGATCTGGATTAGATTGCTGAATGTGTTTAAGCTGATGAGATGTTGTTAGAAGAAGGACTTCTGATGTTCTTAGTTTTAATGTCTTTGGTTTTTATTTATATCTTGGGTTTCAGTGAGATTTATGAAATTATTGGTTTGGTTGTTATGACTACCGGGAGATTTCGGACTTTTTAGTTTATTTTAGCTACAGTAATGACTTTGTGGAGTTTTCAATGTGGTTGTTTAGCACTCTTGATATTGAGATTTGCTATTAAAGATTTGGGTTTTCTTTTTAGTTGTGTTGGAAAATAAGTTCTTAAGAGACAGGTAGTAATTCTCCAGGCCAACCGGGTTTGGGGCGTTACACGAAATCTCGAGGCGTCAAATAGAAAATCCATAGTTATATTATCCTGTTAATGTGATTTTGTTGAAGCAAACAAAAAAGATTGAAACTGCTTTGTTTGTAGCAGGTTGCTTTTTTGGGATTCTTACTGTGAATTGCTAAAATGTATGTATCACTAACTAGTTAAGTGCCTGGTAAAATTAAGAAACAATCGCTTTAGTCTTGTGCCTGGTAAAATTGCCATGCAAAAATTGAACCAAATGGAAACTGGCAAGTGATTGACAAGTGATTGAATAAGCATATGTAAATAGAATAGAGTTAGTTCAAAGGTGATTGCATATGTGATGCAAAATCCATCTCCATTCCCAGGTTTCCTATGACATAAACTAGTTCAAGTACGGATAATTTGTACTTTTACAGCCTTTCATATACATTGGACCTATGTTGTCAATAGTTTTAAATGCCTTTTAAATGTCAAGTATCACAAGGAGATTCAGAGCTTGGAGGAAGTGGAGAAGAGATACAAGGAGCGATAGCTTTCTTATCCGTGCCCTTCTATTCAATTAGTGGGAAACGACAGAGTTTATTTTATTCAATACTGTATGAACAACCGACATTATTAAAGACGGTCAAATATCCTATAGTACTATGGATAAACGTATATTAGATGGGAACTGGCATAAGGAAGCGTTAGGAAATCTTGAGAAAGAAACTAGCCAAAAGAATCTATTTAATTATATAAAAATCGATATTGCAATACATGTAACGCGTTTTAAATGACACCTTCTGTTTGCACTTGAATGACACCGAAAAAATAGCTACATCCCATGTTTATTTGCATTCGATATGACACCGAAAAAGGTGCAAAAAAATCAGGAAGAAAAAATAACCGACATTTTTTCTGAAATAAATGCACAAGAAAATGAAAGAATTTTAAATCACACCTTTTATTTGCACTTGAATGACAACTAGAAAAGGAAAAAAAAAATATGGAAGAAAAAATAGCCGCTTGCCATGTTTGACATGGCACCGAAAAAGGTGCAAGCAAATAATAAAAAAATAATCGACATATTTTCTGAAAAACTACCATAACACGTTCGAGATAGCAAGCTGTTTATTTTCATTTGCAGTTGGGATAGCATCGAAAAAAAAAAGACAAGATCAGGAAAAAGTGCAAAATGAAATTGAGGAACCAAACGTCAAGCAGTGCAAGAGGATTGGGTTTTAGAGACTTCGAGAATTTTAATATTGCTTTGTTAGCAAAGCAAGGTTGAAGGTTATTACAAAACCCAAACTCACTAGCTGCCCAGGTGCTACAACTTAAGTATTTTCCACATTCAGATTTCTTTAATGCTAAGTTAGGTAGCAGTCCTTCTTTCTTATGGAGAAGCTTACTAGTGGCTAGACCTCTACTTCATGAAGGAGCTATTTGGAGGATTGGGATTGAAAATTCTGTTAGAATTTGGACTGATAAGTGGTTGCCAACACCCTCTACCTTTAAGCCTCAAAATGGTTTTCAGTTTTTTGATAGAGAGGCCAAAGTGTATATGCTTATTAATCATCATACTAGAGAATGGAATACCAATGTTATCAATGAAATTTTCTCAAAGGAGGATGTTGATACTATTGTTCAAATGCCTTTAAGTCACTATAACAGGTCTGATCAACTGATTTGGAGGTGTACAGAAAATAGAATGTTCAATGTAAAGAGTGCTTATTACTTACAGGGAGATATTATTAACAGCAGGTAGGGACAAAGCTCGAAAGGAAAACTAAATAGAGAGGAATAGACTAAAATTTGGAATCTAGGTATCCCACCAGCCACAAAGAATTTTTTGTGGAGAGCTTGTCTTAATATTCTTCCCACTAAAGAAAATCTCTACAAAAAGAAGATCTTATCTGATAATAACTGTCCTATGTGTTTATCAGCACCAGAAACCACAACACACATTATTTGGCAATGTATCTCTGCTAATGATATTTTGGGACAGTGCTCAAAAAAGATTCAGAAGTGTAATAATACTTGTTAGAGTATGAAAGCACTTCTTGCAGAAATGTTCAACAAGTTACAACATGAGGAAATGGAAGAATTAGTTTTGACTCTTTGAAACCTATGGAAAAGAAGAAATGATAAGGTGTTCAACAATGTTATGATTGATCCTAAAACAGTTCAACATCGTGTTCAACAGATGCAACTTGATCTTGCAGTAATAGAAGCCAACACAGAGAATCAACATCACAACAGAAGTCCTTTGAGGACACAAACATGGGAAGCACCCCCTTCAGGTTTTGCAAAGTGAATTGGGATGTGGCAGTGGACAAAAAGCATTTCAATATTGGTATTGGCATTACAGTTAGAGATGGGGAAGGTAATTACTTAGCCACCATGAGAAAGAATCAGTTCCTGAATCCAGATCCTTTAATTGTTGAAACAGTAGGTGCATTGACAACAGCTACTTTTGCTCTGGAACTGGATATGAACAAGATCATATTGGAGGGAGATTCTGAGTTAGTAGTAGCAATGATCCAGAAGCAAACACTAGATCAAAGCTATTTTGGGATGATCACATCTGACAAAAGGTCTACAACTAGTATGTTTGATGTTTGTATCACTAAGCATATTAATAGAGAGGGCAATGTAATAGCTCACACTCTTGCTAAAAGTGCTCTTCTTGTTTCTGATTGCATAATGGATTTGGAGGAAACTCTCCACTATGTATTTCAGTATCAATGAAATGAGTTTGTTTAAAAAAAAAAAACGTCAAGCGGTGCAAAAGGAAATATATAACAACGGATTTCTAAAGACCGCTTGAATGACTTATTGTTTAAAATACATACTCTTTCCACTCACTCATCATTTTATTTTCAATCCTACTTTTTGTTCACTCTCTAATAACAATGGTGTTCTTAATCGGTTTGTTAAAGTAAATCTCCACCGCATTTGAAGATTCTCATACGTTCGTTCAGGACGAATTCTTCTCAATCGGTACACAATTTCTTTCTGCCTTTTTTTTTTCTTTTTTTTTTTTAATCTATAAAACTGAAGTGAAAAATGTCTACTATTAGTGTATGTTTTATTTGGATTAGATTCATAGTTTTATACGCTTCTTTAGACCCTTCTGACTTGAGAGATGGGTACAATTAATACTTTATCTATTGTTCTTATTTCTTAAAAAATCGAGAAATTAAATGGAAAAAATGTTTACAATGGTTTAAAACATAGTACAAACTTCAAAATATTGTTTAAAATGGTAGCAAATATGTAAAGAAAAATAATTTAAGAGCTTTGAAAAATTGCTCTCCACGTGAAACGAAAAAAATGTTTAAAATGGGTTAAAACATAATAAAAATTACAAAATACCATATAAATCTGTTGAAAAATATTTTAACAGTTGTTAAGAAATCGAGAGTAGCGTGTATACTACTATACGTGAAACGAAAAAGGTTAAAAATGGTTTAAAACTTAATACAGAATACAAAACACAAGTTAAATTTGTCGTCGTGATTAGCAACAAATTGGCATTCAAATACATGTATCGATACATGTTAAACTCAGGAAGATAAAGGGGCAACAAATCAGGAAGAAAAACTAGCTTTTTAGCAGTTGACATGTTTTCTGAAAGAAGTAAGAAAAAAAATGAAATGAAGAAACCAATTGTGAAAAAAATAGATTTTATGTTATTATAATGATCTGTGAATTTAGATTTGATATATTCCATCAATATTAATTTATTTATATATATAATATAATATAGTTCTTAACTTTCAAGAAACTCTCAAAAAAAAAAAGAAAAAAAAGAGAGCACAATATCGGTGCAAAAGGAACCATGAGGTGTAAAAGAAAATCGAATAACCAAAAGCCAAGTTCAAACTTGGTTACTTGGCATTCCTTCTACAAAAATTGGCATAACAAACAATTTATTTACACCTGAGATCGATGGAACCGAAAACGGC
Organism: Juglans mandshurica; assembly: GCA_022457165.1. Lineage (NCBI taxonomy): Eukaryota > Viridiplantae > Streptophyta > Magnoliopsida > Fagales > Juglandaceae > Juglans > Juglans mandshurica. Next base: position 24,358,526 of record CM039623.1, read on the forward strand.
GAAAAGGGGCAATAAAATTAGGAATAAATAACCAATCAAAACACGTTGGAAACCACCAAACCGCTTATTCTAATTGGCGGTAAAGATGGCACAGAAAAAGGACAACCAAATCAGAAAAAAGTGCAAATAAAAATGATTTGTATAAGTGCCAAATTGACAAACATCATACAAGTCATTGTAAAAAAATAGACTACACCTTAAAAAAAGAGTAATTCTATATACAACCGTAAAGTACGTAAACGTAGTGTAATCGCTTTGAAAAAGTGTGGGGTCTATTATTAAAAAATTAATTTTTTTTAATGTGGATCTCATATTTTATTCACTTTTTTCAAAACGATTACGCGACGTTTACGCATTTCACGGTTGTAAATATATTTTCTCTTAAAAAAATGTAATAAAAACCTATTATTTATTAGTGAGACCCATTGTTTTATAAAAGGCTTGTATAAGGCTTGTCTATTTGGAGCTTGTATCTAGCATTACTCAAGTGCAAAATGTATCGACATTGTAACACCCCGCTCCCCACAGTTAAAAATAAAGCTACTTTTAGAAATTTTCGAAAAACCGAAGTGTTACTACTGAACCTTGACTTAAAAATATTTTCTTTTATTCTAAAGATATCGCCAAGTACAAAGATTCTATAAATAAAATAATTATTTATTAAAATACTGAGATCATAAAAGAGAGTGCGCGAACACATTTATTAAAATTTCTCAAAGCTCGTGTCATAAAAAATAAAAATTTAAAATCTCTATACATGATCTAGGTCATTGTCACACCTCCCTGTACTAAGTCTCGTCCTATAGCTCAATCATCATAATCATTCTGACCTTGGGTGGTTTAAAAACATAAAAATGAATTAAAATGAGTCAATGACTCAATAAGAAACCCATCATAATGTAGACATACTTAATATAAAATTTTTCATAAAATATTTCATATTGAAAACTTAAAATCATGACTGATCATACTGATATTTATGCTATGCATGACTGATTTATCTGAATTAACTAAGTGATATGATTTATCTGACTGATCCGACTTAACCCTGTGTGCAAGGTTGTACACTAACTTCCGATCCGATTTAGCTGGCCAACACACTTAACCATGTGTGCAAGGCTGTACACTAACTTCCTCTGTTCTAGCAAAGGAAGCCGATTGTGCAGTACTATGGCGTACTACGGTGGACCACGCTTGAGTCCGAGGCTTGCCCACAAACTGCATTGATACCATGCATCTGAATAATCATCTGATTAACTGTTATGAGCTTATCTTACACTTGATCTTATGAAAACTTATGTGTCTTATACAACGTGAAATGCATGAGATGCATAATACATACATAACTATAATATGCGGAATGAAACATGGTAAATGACATGCTTGCAAATATCATGACATGCGTGGTACGTAAACACTGGTTTTGAAAGAACTGGTTTAATAATAATATATATAACTAGTTATCTATGTTAATCCTAATTTATGATCAAGCTATCTACCTTGTAGTGTTGCTTCCTAAAATTTTCGACACAAGATCAATCACGGTGCTGGACTTGGAGGTTTTTGGTCTTTTTTTTTTTTTTTTTTTCCAAATAACACGCGGAATAGAGATATTTATAGAGAGATTTGGGAGAGGGTGACAACCAGTTTGAGTTAGACTCGGTTTAAAGAGTTTTAACGTGAAAATGACTTGTAGAGTTGTATCCCTATTGGAATAAGATGCAGAAGAGTTCGAGTTGGACTCGTTCACGATCATTCAAGAAGAGAGTTTGAATTTAAAAACATGATCTAATAGTTCATTTAATATATAATTGGCAGTGACTGAGACTGCGTCGGAGGCTTCAATGAGTGATGATTTAAAATTAAAATAAATTTTTAATGACCAATCTTTAAATTCTAAAAAGAGTCTAACTCATTCAATAAATAATAAATGGAATTAAGCTAGTTATTGAGTGTAATTAAAACTTCTAATCAACCTCAATAATTTATCGCTCATGGGCTTATCCAATATGGCCTATTAAATATAATTTAGGCTCAATAAAAAATAATTATTATCTCGAATTTAGAATTATTGGGTTAGGTCATTACAAACTCCCCTCCTTATAAAAATTCCGACCTCGGAATCGGCTAGACCTCCAACAACCTACATTCTTTCTATGTCTCTTTTATCCTCAATAGTTTAGTCAAACTTAACATTCCAACAATTATAATTGTCTCCTATTTTTGCCGATACTTTACTAAATCTTTAAGCGTACACATCGGCACGCTATGTGTCAACCATCATACACTCCAAATTCAACTCAAACTTAAACAAGTATCTGCCTTAACAATGAGATCGATTAAAAGCCTAATAATAAATCCACCCAAAAATTATCTTAATTCCACATACAATAGTAACTAACGATCTCCACATAAATAAAACTTTCCACATGAAATAATAATAAAATCCTCCATCTAAAATAATAACTTCAATAAATCATAACCTAAAACTCTCTAAAGTTCGGATTCTAAAGCTTACACCTCGTTCTTGGTGATAAAATCGTGTTACCTATAGAACAAAAGATATTTTCCACCAATCATCATGAAATACCATACACCATACATAGATCTATGTCATAACTTGATAACACCTAAACTATTAAGTGGTGTTATAGTATAGTTCCGGGTGTCGATTCACAGGGAGTAGAAAGAAACACTACAAGAACGCAAACTTAAAGAAAAATATCAATGGCAAGATAATATGAATCTGAAAAGTATTTTGAAATCTACCTAAAACATATAATTAAAATGAGATTAGGACACAAATAAAAATGAAAGTAAAGTTTCGGGCTTCCATCAACCGGATCCAACATTTTGATTTTTCCAATCCAAATTATACACACGATTATGAATTATAACACCAAATTTCTAATTGGAAGATATGACAATATGCTCATATAATTTCACAAATTTAATTACAGAATCTATTCCCCCTTTACAAACTACAGTTTTCATTGATAAAAAAGAATATCAGATCTAAAGACGACTCTATTCTCAAATAATAGTGTAGCAAAAGATCACATCAATAGTATGAAAAATCTATTTAAGTCACAATCATATATTCATAATTCTATAGCTCAACAAAATCAAACTATAGCAAGATTTAATATAATTGTCTCAAACTTATTGTATCCAAATCAAATAGAGAATTCAATCCTAGAATTTTAAATATTAAAACTTAATCTGTGAATTGAAATATAGTCAAAGCATTTTCACTAATCAATTTCGGCCTTGAGTTTTAGTTCTCCATGGGAGCACCAAAAAAAGTTTTTTTTTTAGTCTTCCTGAATTGTACCGTACTATCACCAACCCCCTCTTAAATATTGTTATCTTTGAAAAGTCTTCCACACGTTTGAAAGTCATGCTCCTTGAAATAACTGGAAATTATCCCAATTCAAAAATTCCTTTGAATTTGCAGATCAGCCAGATCCCTTAAATTTCGCAGTTAGCCAAATCTCTCAAATTTCGTAGATCAGCCAAATCTTATATTCTCTATGCTGAAAACTATCCTCATCTTGACCGAATCAAATTAACCAATTGCCAAGTGATTCTCTTCCTTTTAAATTTCTGCTGGAAATCAGATCTGTTCAGCAAATCTTGGACCCTTACATTTTGGCGCCCATTCAACTCCCTTTTGAGTTCGAAACGTGCATTATTTGAGTAGTAGTTCCAGCTCATTCTTCAAATTAATGAAATAAGAGTCCTAAACCCTGAAGTTGTTGGAGGCGCTCAGTAGGAGAGAATAAACATAATGGGATTGCATCTTTCTTTTACTGGGCTTTAGCCTCATCTTTTATGAACTCTGAAATTAAATATAAAAAGTGTGCTTAGGAATATCTCAAAGTAAACAGAAACTAAATTCAAGAATACAAGTTAATTCCTATGATTTATGTTTACATTTTAACATTCTAGTCCAATAATAGGGTATTTAGAGTGCACTTTCGTACACTCATCACACCTCCAACTTGCTTATTGCTAATCCCTAGAAATTTCTATGCAAGAGAAATGAAAAAGATTAAAGAAAATCACTAAAAACAGGTCACTAATTCACACTTTCCAAATTCACATATCAAAACAATACAAGGAATCCAATAACCTCATCAAGATCAATTCACCTATAACAATTCACAAAGTGTGTGTGTGTTCTCTAAGCCATGACCATCTTACCACTCACCTTGACACATGCAACATCAAGAACATCTCAAGCAAAAGGTTCAACTCCACCACTCACCTTGACACATGCAACATCAAGAACATCTCAAGCAAAAGGTTCAACTCCATAACTCACGGGTATAATAGTGTTTCATATAAGGGCTCTCTTTATGGAGTTGACAAGTGGTGTACACACAATCACATGAAAATTTAAGTAATTATGATCAAGCAACAAGCAACAAGCAAGCAATAATCTTATGATAGGAACACTAACAAATGAGAATTCAACCATTATTTCCACATGTTTACTTGGGATCAGACTGGTCAAAACAAAAGGTTGCAATGTGGCTTAGGTTAGGCTATATGAAAAAGGAGGAAGAAAGAAAATGATTCAAAAAATTCCAAGTACATAGCTAAGGAATCTTATTAAAAATCTCAATAAACCACGTTTCTCACTTGATGTACTCTTCAACCTTTCAAATCACTGAATAATGCCTCTTTTCTTCTTTTTTCTTGTTTATTTTTTTATTTATAATTTGGTGAATAAGTATATGTCACCCTGATATTCGTCTATTTCTACCTAGCCTTGGTATTTCTACCTTTGAAGCTAACTCACTTGAACAACTAGTAACTCGTGTTCTTCCCTTTGTTTTTATTTTTCGCAAAAAAAGAATTTCACATCTAGTACACACTTGGAAGTAAAAAATATAGGAAAAATTAGTGTATAAGTTATACTCCAATGTGGAAAGGTATGAATAATGTAGGTATATAAAGAAAAAAAAGTTATATGTGTTTCTTGGCTCAAAGTTGACTACTATAGGTCTATAATTGAAGGGGTTGGCTTGAAAGGTTCAAACGTTAATCCTAAGTTGACATTCAATATATCCCAAGTATATCCGCATCACACCACAGACCATGCAATGATATTCTCAAAAGAAGTGTCCATTTAAAAAAATCAATGAGCGTATATCATAATATTCAGCATGTGTTAGCTCTCACTCATCTCCAAAACTCACACATAAAAGACTTAAGCAAAAGAGCTCTCCAGATATATGTGTCAAACCACCATCTTACCACAAAACTTAGATGAGCGCATTAGAAATCTTGTAAATACCTCAGCATAATGATCAAGATGGGTTTATTGAATTCATTAAGATGACTATATATGAGAATGAGCACACATGTGAAAGGATGTATGTGTGATACTAATTAAAAACAAAATCGTGTCATATGTAAAAGTGCCACAGAGTTTCAACAAGTACGCGGAATTTGCATCATCCCCCCAACTTAAACGAAATATTGTCCTCAATAATTAAGAATCACAACTGAATGGATAGTAACTAAAGAGGTTAGAATACACCTAATGTGTGACGTGAGCTGCCCGGTAAGCATAAGAGATGGAAACTGAAATGGCAAAATGACACTATCCTGAAAGATAAAAGATATTTGTAGCCGTGAATTTTGCAACTGCGCATAATCACTTTGAAAAAAGTGAATAAAACATGGGACCCACATGAAAAAAAATGAATTTTTAATAATGGACCCCACTCTTTTTTAAAGCGATTACGCGGTGTTTACGCACTTCACGATTGTATGTAGAATTACTCATCCTGAAAACAGAAAACAAAGAAAACAGCAACAAAAAAAATGAAAAAAAAAACATACATGCATGCATAGTGGGGTCAAGATTAATAGACCGGGGTCTACAAGTGAAATTTCTTCCACTTTAGGCACTTGTCTATCAATAAGGATTTTGAAGCGTTGATCATTTACTTTAAAGACCCAGCCATCCCTAAGATCTTATATTTCTATCACCCCGTTTTCAAAAACATGCTTCACTACAAAGGGATCGGTCCACCTAGACCGAAGTTTTCTTGGGTACTTATGAAGTCTAGAATCATATAAATATACTTGGTTATTAGGCTCAAATGTCTTCCTAAGAATATTTTTATCATGAAACGCTTCATTTTAACCTTATAGACTTTAGAGTTCTCATAAGGATCATTCTGCAGCTCCTCAAGCTCGGTCAACTGTAATTTTCTAAGATTACCGGCTTCCGTTAGGTCTGAATTGAAGGTCTTAAGGACCCAATATGCTCTATGCTCTAGTTCAACCGGTAAATGTCATGGTTTTCCAAAAACTAGCCTATAGGGAGACATGCCTAAGGGAGTTTTAAATGCTGTCCGGTAGACCCAAATGTGCATCATTTAGGCTTAACAACCAATCTTTGCGGTTGGGGCTCACCATCTTTTCTAAGATTTATTTAATTTCCCTATTGGCCAGCTCTACTTGTCCACTAGTTTGGGGATGATAAGCAGTAGAAATTTTATGAACAACCCTATATTTTTTCATAAGAGCCTCAAAATAATGGTTACAAAATTGGGTACCTCGGTCGCTAATGATAGTGCAAGGTGTACCAAACCGAGATAACACATTTTTTTAAGAAATTTTATCACCGTCTTGTTGTCATTAGTCCTACAAGCTGCTACCTCTATCCATTTTGACATATAATCTACTGCCACAATAATGTATTGATATCCAAAAGAAAGAGGGAACGGTCCCATGAAATCAATACCCCAGCAATAAAAATTTCTATCACTAAGATCGGGTTTAAGGGCATCATATTACGACGAGACAAAGCTCCTAGCTTTTGGCACCTTTCACAAGAACGATAATAAGCATTAGTGTCACAGAATAAAGTAGGCTAATAAAACCCACACTACATAATTTTTGCAGGAGTTTTTTTCATAGAAAAATGGCCCCCATAAGCTTGAGAGTGAGAAAATTCTAAGACGCTAGCAATCTCCTCATCAGGGATGCAACGCCTTATAATTTGGTCAGGGCAACATTTGAAAAGAAAATGTTCATCTCAATAGAAATTGCATACCTCATGGAGAATTTCCTCTTGTCTTTTGCGCTCCAATCTACCGATATCTTGTCTGCATCCAAATAATTTACAATATGGGCAAACCATGGTAAAGAAGTAATAGAGAATAAATGCTCATCTGAGAAATCATCTCGGATTGGCATGTCATTGGTGTTGTCCATAAAAGTTAGTCTTGAGAGGTGGTCGACCATTACATTCTCCACGCCTTTTTTATCCTTGATTCTTATATCAAGTTCCTGCAAAAGCAAAATCCACCTAATTAGTTGCATCTTAGCATCATTCTTTGTGATAAGATACTGAAGAGCGCCATGGTCTGTGAAAATAGTGATTGGTGAAACAATCAAGTAAGCACACATTTTCTCCAAAGCAAAGACTACGACTAATATTTCATTTTCAGTAGTGGAGTAATTCATTTGTGCACTATTCAAGATCCTACTAGCATAGTAAATGACAAAAGCTTTCCCTTCCTCTTCGCTTTCCAAGGATAGCACCTACAACATAATCACTCGCATCACACATAATCTCAAAAAGAAGGGTCCAATCTGGTCGTTGCATGATGGGAGTAGATGTAAGCTTACCAATTAGCGTTTCAAAGGCCTCTTGGCAAGCTTTGGTCCACTCAAAATTGGTATCCTTAGCTAGGAAGCTACACAGCGGTCTAGACAAAGTAGAAAAATTATGTATAAACCTCCTATAGAAACCGACATGGCCAAGGAAAGATCTAACATCCTTAACAGTTTTAGGCACGGGAAGCTTAGAGATTGGTTCCATCTTTGATTGGTCTACCTCTATTCCCTTAGGAGAGACAATATGACGTAGGACAATTCCTGAAGATACCATGAAATGACACTTCTCCCAATTTAAAACAAGGCCTTTTTGTTCACACTGGACCAAGACTCTTTTCAAATTCAGCAAACAAGAATCAAAGGAATCACCAAAGAAAGTTAAATCATCCATAAGAATTTCTACGTAATTTTCAACTATATCACTAAATATGCTCATGATGCAATGTTGGAAGGTGGCTAGGGCGTTATACTAACCAAATGGCATATGCTGGAATGCATAAGTCCCAAAAGGGCATGTAAAGGTAGTTTTATCCTGATCTTCTAAAGCAATTTCAATTTGATATTAACTAGAATAAACATTTAAGAAACAGTACAAAAAGATGGCCAGCCACTCGCTCTAAGATTTGGTCAATGAATGGCAACGGAAAATGGTCTTTTCGGGAGGTAGCGTTCAATTTTCTATAATCAATGCACATTCACCACCCAGTCACTGTCTTAGTAGGGACTAATTCACCTACCTCATTCTCTACTACAGTGATACCCGATTTTTTAGGAACCACTTGAGTAGGACTAACCCACTTACCGTTGGCATTTGGTAAATAATACACATATCCAACAACTTTATTATCTCATTTTTTACAACTTCTTTCATGGTGGGGTTAAGCCTACGTTGGGGGTCTCTACGAGGGTTGTCTCCCTCTTCTAAGTGAATTCTATGTGAGCAAATCAAATGATTAATATCCTTTATATCAAATATGGTCCAACCAAGTGTATACTTATGCTCATTCAACGTTTAAGAACTTTCTCACCTTGGACATCACTTAATTCTGAAGAAATAATAACAATAAAAGTATCACCTGGACCCAGGAAGGCGTGCTTAAGACCCTTGGGAAGCGGCTTGAGCTCTAGTTTAGGCGTTTCCACACTTGATGGTTGCTGTTTTTCGCTCCTAGCCGGCAATTCTTCATACTCTGGCTGCAACGGTGATCCTCCATAGTCCTGCAATTTATCAAAAATAGCACAAATTTCAGAAAACATATTAGAATCAATGGTAAGTGAAAATTCAGAATTAACAAGAAAGTGTTTAAGGGGATTCGGGTCAGTTGTCAAGACTTCTTCCTCTTGAATAAGCACATCTATCAAGTAGGTTTGTTGGCACTCAATTTCTTCATTTGGTTGCTTACTAATATGGAAAATGTTGACCTGAAATGTTATGTTCCCAAAAGAGAGCTTCATCAATCCTTTCCTTCAATTTATAAGTACATTAGCCGTAGCAAGGAAAGATTTACCTAATATGAGAGAAATCTTAGAGTCAGAATCAACAATCGACTGAGTGTCTAAAATTAAGAAATCAACATAGTAGTAAAACTTATCAATTTAGAACAAAACATCATCAACTATCCCTATTGGTTTCTTAACTAAACGATCAGTCAATTGAAGTACAACAGAAGTAGGTTTAATTTCACCCAAACCAAGCAGCAAATAAATCGAATATGGCATGAAATTTACACTAGCTCCTAAGTCAAGCAAGACTTGTACAAACTCATGACTACCTATGATGCATGAAATGGTAGGGCAACCTGGATCTTTGTATTTTGGTGGGATTTTTTGTTCAATTATAGCACTTATTTGCTCAATCAAGAATGCTATTTTTCGAATGTGGGGCTTCATTTTTACCGTGCATAAATCCTTTAGAACCTTAGCATATACAAGAACTTGAGTTATGACATGCAATAGGGGAAGGCTAATCTTTACTTGCCTAAGGTTTTCTAAAATTTCAACACCATGGTCAGTAGCTTTCAAGATAGACTTGAGAGCTTGGGGAAAGGGCACCCTAGTTGGAATTATCACTACCTCACTATCCTTTGAGTTATCTAGCTCCCCAGTACTCGAACTTCCTTGAGTGTTCCTATTTCTAGGCTTTCATTCTATGACCTTACCAGTTTGGGTGGTTATGGCATTTACCTCCTTAAGATCTTGACTATTAGGGTTCAAGGTTTGTGCCATATGTTGCTCACTAGAATTGGGTTGAACTTGGGATGGAAACTTCCCACACTCACTTATGGTCAAAGCACTAATCAACTTAGAAACATGGTTCCTTATCTCTTTGTTCTCTTCTACCACTTGGCTGATCATTGACTCAAATTTCTAGTTTGTTTTACCTTGAGCCTCAATAAATGCATGTAAGGTGTCCTCTAAAGGGTTCCTAGAAGGTGTGGGCAGATATGGAGGCGTATGGTAAGCTCTAGGTGGCTGTGCAGGTTTCTGGTTTTTAGATTTCAAGCAAAAATTGGGGTGATTACGCCACTCCAGATTGTAGGTATCGAAGAAATATGTAAAAGGCTTCTTGTACATACCTAGGGCATTACATTGTTCCTCATGCATTTCCCTCATTTCAAGAAATGTGAGGCAATCTTGAGTTAAGTGATATACCCCACCACATACAAAACACGGTCCAAAGGACTATACACGAGTAAACATCTATGTTGGCTTTAAATCCTCAATTTTTAACACTTTTAACTCCCTAGTAAGCATCTTCACCTTAACTTTTAGGTTATAATATTCCCTAAGATGGTAAATTCCATCACCATTTAGATTTCTAGCGGGACATGACCTATTTGTACTTTCAGTAACACTAGGTCCGGTCCAAGTGTGAGCTTTTTCAACAAGCTCATTGTGATATTCTATGGCCTCATCTGGATTTTTCTGTAAAAATTCACCATTACACATCATCTCTATGAATTGGCGGTCTTTAGGTGTAAGTCCCTCGTAAAAATAACTAACTAAGTGCCAGTTCTCATACCCGTGGTGAGGACACATACTCAACAGCTCGTTAAACTTCTCCTAAGCCCGATACAAAATCTCACTATCATTTTGTGCAAAGGTGAAGATCTACCTCTTCAAAGCATTGATATTATGTTGGGGAAAGTATTTGTTCATCTCATTCCATGACCCTATTGATCGTGGTCTTAGTGACTACAACCAGTTCTTTGCTTTATCCTTCATTGAGAAAGAAAATAACTTAAGTCTCACAACATCATCTGTAACATTAAGATTATGGAAAGTCACAACTACTTCCTCAAACTCCTTGATGTGCACATAAGAATTTTCATTCTCTAAACCATGAAAGGTGGGAAGTAACTGTATCATCCCTAGTTTAAAATCAAGTTGGTGAGTGTTGGCTGGAAACATGATGCATGATGGTGTGGCTGTACGTGTAGGGTGGAGGTAATCCTAAAGAGTTATAGTGGGTTGATCTTCGTGTTCACTCATTTTCTGGGACTAGATGTATTGTCAAATAAATGATTAAAAAATTGATTCTAACTCTAGCACAAGCCTACGGGCAAACCTACCCAAGGAGTCTCTATATCTGTGTATGCAAGGTAAAAAAAAATACTAAAAACTAAAAAAATACAACGAAAAGAAAAAGAAAAATATAATGCAGTAAGCTAAAATAGGGAACAAAGTTACCGCCTTTACAAGCTGTTGAAGTAAATTATGCCTTCTATCGATTCTTGCAACATACTCCCTGGTAACAGCGCCAAAATTTGATTATGCCCAAACTACTACGTGGTGTTATAGTATAGTTCAGGGTGTCTATCTATAGGAAGTCGAAAGAAACACTACAAGAATGCAAACTTAAAGGAAAAGAACAATGGCAAGATGATAGGAACCTGAAAAGTATTTTGCAATTTATAATTAAAATGAGATTAGGGCATGTGTAAAAATGAAAGTAAAGCTTTGGGCTTCCATCAACCGGATCCAACACTTTGATTTTTCCAATCCAAACTGTACACACTAGGGGTGATACCCGCCCCCTACGGGGCGGGGCCACCCCTCCCCCGCCCCCCGCCCCGCATATGCGGGGGTGGGATTTTTTTCCCTGGACCCCGCCCCCGCATGGGCGGGGGCGGGGTCCCCCGTCCGCTGCCCGGGGTGCGGGGGTGGACCCCCACCCGTCCGCACCCCCGCACATGGTACTGGGCCAGACATTTTTTTGGGCCCTAAATGGCCCAGAATCAGTTTTTGGGCCCCTTTGGGCCCATAATTCGTTTTGGGCCACTTTGGGCCCATTATTTAGATTAAAAAAAATATAAATTTAAAAATAGAAAAGAAATAATTTTTTTTGATAAGTAGATATTAAGTTTTAACTATTAAATAATTAAGTAATATTCATCACTAAGACAGTAAGATACTATGCTAAAATAAATAGTTTACAATTATACAAATTAAGAGAACTAAAGGTGTGTTTGGGTATCCAAGTATTCTGAGGTAGTCTGAGCAATCCTGTACGGATGAGAATAGTCTTGCATCCAAATGATACAGACTACTTGCAAAAGACTTCCAGACCCATGTGCAACTACTGTTTCGACAAACGGTCGAATACTTCACTCCCATCAACGATAGCACACATGTATTCTTCTTCGTCTTCCCCAAATCACTCCCATCAGCCATGGAGAGAATCTCCCCACAGTGAACCACAACATCACCGTACCCTGACCTCTCTCCATCTCTCTCTCCGCAATGCATAATAATTTTGAATACGTTATTGTCCCTGTAGTATTCAAATAATTTTGATATAGGCACTTATGTTATATATAAAATTTGTAACAAATAAAATCACTATAATATATAAATAAAAAATAAAATCACTATAATATATAAAGAAAAAATAAAATTACTATAATATATAAAAATAAAATAAAATCACTATAATATATATAAAAAATTACTATAATATATAATAAAAAATAAAATCACTATTATTCGGAGCTACTCCTTTGTCCGACTCCGAATTCCGACTCCGAATAGATATTTGGAGCTACTCCGAAGTCCGACTCCGAATTCCGATGACTTCGACTCCTTCAAAGTCGGAGTCGAAGCGGAAGTCGGACGGAGTCGAAATTTTCAGAATTTTGCACACCCGTAATAATATTTATCACTATTATATATAAATAAGCTTGGAATTTTGACAATAATATATAAATAAAAAATGAAATCACTATAATATTTATCACTATTGTATATAAATAAAAAATAATATCACTATAATTTTTAAATAAAAATTTAGCAAAACTATAATATTTATGACTATTATATATATGAAAATAAAATTATTATAATATTTATCTATATTATATATAAATAAAAAAAATATTATTTTTAGTAATATTTATCATTATTATATATAAAAGTAAAATAAAATCACTACAATATTTATTAATATTAAAAAATCACTATAATAAAATCATTCTAATATTTATTACTAAAAATAAAATCATTATAATATTTATGGGACCCACACATTTTTCAACTACCTACTCAAAAGTCAACAACTCAACATACTTCACACATCCAAACAACTCAAAATACTCTCAATGGGACCCACAAACTCACTCCAATCTCTACTCACTACTATTCACAAACATTCTCAACACTTCTCAAGTATTCTCACCACCCAAACGTAGCCTAATAAACTATTACACTATTACAAACTCTTCTAAAAAAAATAAATATTACAAATTGTATAATTAACTATTGTAGCAACATTACAATAATTGTAAATTAAGAAAATTGATTTTGGGGTGGAGCCGTAGTTGTGAGTTCACTGAGTTGTGTGACTTGTGTCGAATGTCGATTACTGTGAGACTGAAAATCAATAAGTTAAAAATAAAAGTTAATAAGTCAAAAAACCTGAAATATTAATAAGTTAAAAATAAAACAAATTAGAATTAAAAAGTTATAAAAATAAAACAAAGTTTTAAATGCAAAAAACAATTAGGGGAGAAATTATGCAAACCATGGCAATGGTGAGTCCAATACAAAAGTCATACTGCATCGGAGGTAGCCGTAGATGCCGTCTCATGTATCACTATAAGTATTAAATTTGAAATGAAATTAATGAATACCAATTAAATGAAAATAAATAAATGAAAATAAGAAATTAGAATAAATACCAGATCCAGACTGATCATCACCCTCCTCCTCGACGTCGGCCTCCTCATACTCAAGAATATTCGGAACATGAATTGGAGTTCCCTTGATCCAATTCTGCGTGCAAATCAAAGCTCCATAGTGGCAGGAGCTAATGAACTCCGAAATGAATCTAATACACGTTCTCCGGTGCTAAAGGCCAACTCTGAGGCACTGTGCTAACAGGGATGGCCAAAAGTGTGCGGGCTATCTCTCCAAGGATGAGAACTTCACAGCATTCACCTTCCACCAACTTAGTATATCGAAATCTCGTGAAAATGGTAGAATCTCTGCTGCTAAGTATCTGTCTATCTTTGACTGAGCCTCTACAAAAGTCCGGAGGAAGGGGATCTGCTCATACCTCTCACCCCACTCCAATCTACGCCTTTTCCCACTCTCGACTTCAGGAAATTGTGAGCCTGAGGCTGAGGGGGTAGATGTAGGTGCCGCAATATTACCATCCCGCAGGGTGGAAAACTCACCAAATAATCTAATAAGGGTTTCCTGAACCCTTGCTGCAATAAGCTCTGCCCATACTTGCCCGTACGAAAGGCCCAATCCAAATATCATGCCATCCAACTTATACCTCGGGTCAAAGACGACAACTACATATAACAAAATATTAGTCCTAGTTAAATCTCCCCAATACTTGTCGTACTTTGACCTCATAATCAATGTCATCTCCCGCAGCCTAATGTGACCACCCACGACCATGTCATCTAATTCTTCTTTTACCTTACATATTTGCTGGCATAACATTGGATGTAGGGTACAAAGTTCCGGATAGCCTCGTGGTGACATTGTAAAAAAGCCTCAAAAACTCTACAAAAATAGTTACAATTTCTCAATCATCAGCTACGGGTTTCCCCAATCCCCCGTGATCATCAAAATATTTTACATATTAGATGTCTTCTTCACCCAATAATGCAAATGCCAGCCTATATTCTTGGCCCGCCTCCAACATCAGAAATGTTGAGTTCCATCGTGTAGGCATATCAGTACAAAGGCCCTTCTTAGATGTTAGACCCGCAGATCTCGCAACAACCTTGAATTTCTCCAACCTTGAAGGAGAAGATCTCACCCATCTCACAGCAGTCCTAACCCGAGCAATCAAGTCATGAAGATCTCTCAAACCATCACTGACAATCAAATTCAGAATATGTGCCGCACATCTCACATGCAGACACTCACCACCCATAAGTGTCTTATTTGCCTCTCTAAAATAAGTTTTCAAATGTCCTAATGCAACATCGTTAGACGAGACATTATCGACTGTGACTGTAACAACTCGGCTCAAACCCCACTCTTTTATTGAAGCCTCCAATGCCTTCCCAACTGTCTCACCCTTATGATCGGTGATTTTACAAAATTTTATAATTTTCTTGTGTAATGTCCAATGGCAATCAATAAATTGCACAGTCAAAGACATATAATTAAAATTTTGGATCGATGTCCAAGTGTCAGTGGTGAGACAAACAAATTGATCCGCCAATTGACCCCTCAACTTCTCATTTTCAATGTAAAAATACTTTTTTACATCCTTTGCCACCGTGTAGCAAGAGGGAATATTAAACGTTGGTTCCAAGTAGTGAGAATACGCTTGGAACCCTTTCCCGTCTACAATTTGAAAAGGTAGCTCGTCCATTATGACCATACGAGCTAGATGTCTTCTACACTCATCGGGATCATACTTAGTATACCCCCTCAAACTTGCACCACCACTAGTCTCATCCGCCATTTTTTGAAGTCCAACTTCTAGCCTAGATTAGCTTTTATCTTGTAATGATTTTAATATTGGACTTTTTTTGCATTGCTCTTCTAAGTGCACCTTTAATTGTGAGGTGCCATGTTTTTTACAGTGGCATCCATAAATTTTCCCACAATAGTTACATTTGGCTTGGGGGTTACTTGAGTCACCACCCTCTAGTTTGGTGAAATGACTCCAAACTATTGAAACAAGTTTCTTGATGGGCTTGGGGGCGGGGCAAGGTGCCGTAGGGCTAGGGGTAGGGGTATGAGTAGGAGGGGTAGGTGTAGGTGTAGGGGTAGGGGTAGGGGTGCCCTCGGCCTGAAAAGGAGAGCTCGCACTTGAATCCGCTGGCATATTCATGAACTAAAGCAAAAAAGAAATCTGAAATAATGGAAAACATAATAACTATATAATGAACATAAAAGAAAAGTAGAATAAAAAAAAGTATCACACTATCACTTGACATTCATATATATATATGTAAATATATATATTGTGTACTTTGGTTATAAATGTAATAAAGTATATTAACAACAAATACACTATATGTTGTTAATAAAGTATATTAACAAATACACTACATGAGGCAAGAAAATATGGATGTTTCCTTTATTTAAGTAAGGTAGAAAAGTCCACATCCAACAAATTGAAAAATATTAACGAAGAAATGACATCTTTTTATTTATTTATTTATTTTTTAATCTTCATCTCTTAATTTTTAAAATGTAGTATTATGCATGGGTTGAAAAATAATATTTAGAGTACTAAGTCTTGTGTATTTTTTTTTAAAGAAAAAACTTGATTAGTAAATGTGAAACTTACAAGAATAATATTTTTTTTTAATGATGAATCTCATTTTTTTTTAAAGAAAATCCTTAGTATACTTGTATAAATTATATTTAGCATTACTAGTCTAGAATAGGGTATTGGAGGATAATATATACACACACAAAGTTAATTTCCACACCTTTATTTTTCTAAGAAATTGCTAAAAGATGCGAACCAGATTTTAATGGCATGCAATTTCCTGTTTATACATTATGTTCTGTCGGTTTCTGTGATCAAAAGGTTTTGAACTTCATCAACATGAATAGAGACTGAATTCCTTGTTCAGAAACTTTCATAAAATAACATCTAAAATCAAATATTACCTTTATTTTTAATATTTTATTTTTATTCATCATATATGGGTAGGGAAGAAATAAAATAACATCTAAAATCAAACTCTAAATTAATTTAGGGGTTTCAAAGATTGAAACCCCCAAATTAATTTAGGGTTTCAGATTTGAGCCCTAAATTAATTTAGGAGTTCCAATCCGAATTAATTAGAGTCTTAGATACAATCAAATCCAATCCAATCCGAAATAATTATAAAAATGAGAAAACAAACACAATTCACATGCATTTCACGGACTCATTCAAATTTCAAGCCAAAATACATGCACAATCTAAGCTCCACAGCACACAATTCACAAAAATCCCATCCTCCATCTCCGATAAACCCCATCCTTCCTCCAATCTCCATTAAAAATATAAATCACAAAAAAATAAAATAGGATAGGGTTCTTACCTTCGAATCTTCGGTGACGGAGATGCAGAGAGAGGGACCGGAAGCGCACGGCGACGTTGAGGGAGACGCTGGTAGCTGGGTGCGGTGCCGGAAACTCAGAGAGAGGGAGAGATGAGCGAAGCTGGGTCACTGGGAGGCAGTCCGAGGCAGAGACAGAGAGAAGTGAGAGTCTGAGAGTGAGCGAGGGAGGGAATCGGGGGGGAGGGGGGGATTTCATTTCTAATTAATCAAGGCATGAAACGACGTCATTTCATGCCTGGGTTTAAAAAAAAAAAAACCTACGCATGAAACGACGTCGTTTCATGCGTAGTTTTTTTTTTTTTTATATATATATGAACAGCAACTATGCGGGGCGGGGCGGGTGTCACCCCCATCCCGCACCTGCCCTCGGACAGAGCGCCAGATGCGGGGCGGGTGACCCCGCCCCCACATCTGGCGGACGGGGTGGTCCGCCCCGCCGCATGGGTGCGGGGCGGAAACTGGTCGGGGCAGCGGGGGCGGGGCCCCGCTGCCCACCCCTAGTGCACACGATAAGGAATTATAACACCAAATTTCTAATTGGAAGATATGACAATATGCTCATCTATTTTCACAAATATAATTCTAAAATCTATTCTCCCTTTACAAACAATAGTTTTCATGTATAAAAATGAATATCAGATCTAAAGACAACACTATGTTCACAAACAATAGTGTAGCAAAAAATCACATCAATGGCATGAAAAAACTGTTTAAGTCACAATCATATAGCTCAACAAAATCAAACAATAGCAAGATTTAATATAATTGTCTTAAACTTATTGTATCCAAATCAAATAGAGAATTCAATTATAAAATCTTAAACAATAAAACTTAATTTGTGAATTGAAATATAGTCAAAATATTTTCACTAATCAATTTATGCCTTAGGCTTTACTCAAGCTTTAGTTATCCATGGGAACACCAAAAAAGTCTTTTTTTTAGCCTTCCTGAATTGTACCGTACGGTCACTAACCCCCTCTTAAATATCTCTATTTTTTAAAAGTCTTCCACACATTCAAAAGTCCTGCTCAATGAAACAATTGGGAATTATCTCAATTCAAGATTTCCTTTGAATTTCACAGATTAGCCAAATCCCTTAAATTTCGCAAATCAACCAAATTCCTTAAATTTTGCAAAACAACCAAATCTCTCAAATTTCGCTAATCAGCCAAATCTTATCTTCTCTTTGCCAAAAACTATCCTCATCTTGACCGAGACAAATTAACCAACTACCAAGTGATTCTTTTCCTTTTAAATTTTCGTTGGAGATTAGATCTGTTCAGCAAATTTTGGACCCTCACATTTTGCACTCGTTCAACTCCCTTTGGAATTCAAAAAGTGCATCATTTGAGTAGTAGTTCTAGCTCATTCTTCAAATTAATGAAATATGAGTCCTAAAACCTGAAGTTGTTGGAGGTGCTTACCAGAAGAGAATAAACATAATGGGCTTGTATCTTTCTTTTAATGGGCTTTAGCTCTCATCTGACTGGACTTTGGCCTCCTCTTTTATGGACTCTGAAATTAAACATAAAAAAATGTGTTTATTAATATCTCAAAATAAATAGAAACTAAATTCAATAATACAAGTTAATCCCTATGATTTATGTTCACATTTTCGCATTCTAGTCCAATAATAGGGTATTTAGAGAGCACTTTCGTCCACTCATCATAACTCCAAAATTCACTAAATTCATTGCTAATTTCCTCGAATCAAACTCCACAAAATATAAGACTATTTTTTCATTAACAAGATGTTTCATCAATTTTAAAACCAAAGATTCCTAACCTCATATTTAGAAACTTCTTCACCTTATGCGCTAAAACCCTTTTCACGTAGTAGGTGCATTTTGACATGCATGTATCTAAAAAATTTTCATTCATAATTTTCATTAAAACAATAAAATAGTCAAAATTAAAAATATTTACTACAGAGCAAGACATGCCTTGAGGAGACCTTGGCCTAGATTTTTTTTTTTCACATTCAACTTTCAAAATTCCTTTTTTATTGTAAATTTTTTTTTTAAAAAAAAAAGTATACAAAATCTTTGATCTAGGCTCTAATACCAATTATAACACCCCGCTCCCTATGGTTAAAAATAAAGTCACTTTTATAAATTTTTGGGGAATCGAAGTGCTACTACTGAACCTTAACTTAAAAATATTTTTTTTTATATTCTGAAAGAAGCGCCATGTACAAAGATTTTATAAATAAAATAATTCTTTATGAAAATATTGAGATCATAAAAGAGATTGCGCAGAAGCATTTATTAAAATTTCTCAAAACCCGTGCCATAAAAATCATAACTTAAAATTTTTGTACATGATCTAGGCCATTGTCACGCCTCCCTAGACTAAGTCTCATCTTGCAGCTCTATTGCCATAATTATCCTGACCTTGGGTGGTTTAAAAACGTAAAAACAAATTAAAATGAGTTGATAACTTGGTAAGAAACTCATCATAACTTAAACATGCTTAACATAAGATTTTTCATAAAATATTTCATGTTAAGAATTTAAAATCATGACTGATCATACTAATGCTTATATTATGCATGATTGATTTATCTGAATTAACTGATTTATCTGACTTATCTAAATGGCCAACACACTTAACCCTGTGTGCAAAGTTGTACACTAACTTCCTCTGCTGCAGCAAAGGAAATCAACTGTGCAGTAATCTGGCGTACTACGATGGTCCACGCTTGAGTCTGTGGCTTGCACACCTACCCTGAAACTGTATTGGTACCAAGCATCTAAATGACCATCTGATTAACTGTTTTGAGCTTATCTTACACTTGATCTTATGAAAACTTATGTGTCTTATGCAACGTGAGATGCATAATACATACATAACTATAACATGTAGAATGAAACATGATGAATGACGTGTTTGCAAATATCATAACATGCGTGGTACGTAAACACTGGCTTTGAAAGAAATGGCTTTAATAATAATATATATAACTAGTTTTCGTATGTTAATCCTAATTTATGATCAAGCTACTTACCTTGTAGTGTTGTTTCCTAAAAATTTTGACACAAAATCGATCACGATGCTAGACTGGGAGGTTTATGGTTTTTTTTTTCCAAATAACATGCGGAATGAAAATATTTATAAAGAGATTTGGGAGAGGGTGACGACCAGTTTGAGTTGGACTCGGTTTAAAGAGTTTTAAAGTAAAGATGACTTGTAGAGTTGTATCCCTATTGGAATAAGATGTCGACGAGTTCGAGTTGGACTTGGTCATGATCATTCAAGAAAAGAGTTTGAATTTAAAAACATGATCTAGTAGTTCATTTAATATATGATTGGTAGTGACTGAGACTGCGTAGGAGGTTTCAATCAGTAATGATTTTAAATTGAAATAAATTTCCAATGGCCGATCTTTAAATTCTAAAAAGAGTTTACATCATTCAATAAATAATAAATAAGATTTAACCTAATTAAAACTCCTTATCAACCTCAATAATTTATCGCTCGTGAGTTTATCCAATATGACCCATTAAATATAATTTAGGTCCAATAAAAATTATTATTATCTCTACCTTAAAATTATTGGATCGGGTCGTTACAGACATCAACTCAAATACAAAAGAAGATAATCATAAATCTAAGGCTTCACCCAAGAGGATTCATTGGGTTGGAGGCTAATGCAAAGTGAGGATAGTTTGTTACACAAAGTATTCAAGGCTAGATATTTCCCTAATAAAACTTACATGGAATCAAAAAAGGGCTTAAACAGCTCTTATGCATGGCAAGGAATCTGGTCAGTAAAGAAAAGGTGGAACTTATGCTGTTATTGTCTTGGAATTGCTGGTATAGGAGAAACCAGAAATTGTTTTGGGACAAACTGCTACAAGCTGAATGGGTGGTTTCTCAAGCTATCTCAATGAAACAGATGTGCAAGATTATCAAATCAAATGCAAGAACTAAGAAAAATAGAATTACAAAGTAGTCTCTTCCTTCAAATGATGTTCTCAAATTCAATATAGATGGAACAATTTTTCATGAACAAGGTGTAGCAGGTGTGGGTTTAGTACTAAGAGATAGCAAGGGAGAGGTTCCTATGGAAAAGTCAAAGAAAGAATTGGTTGTGACAGATTCATATGAAGTAGAATTGCTTGCAGTCCTGAGAGGTATGCAATTTTGTCTTCCTATGGGTATTCATGAATTACAGATTGAATGTGACTCACTAGTGGTGGTTCAAGATATCCAAACTCCAACTGGTTCTTCATCTTTGATGGGGCATATACTTTAGGATGTTAAACAATTGATGCAAAGAGTGTTTAAGTGTTCTATCCAACATGTATTTCGAGATAACAATGTGGTGGCTCACAAGTTAGCTAGACTAGCTTTGAATGTCCAAGATGTCAATGTTTGGTGTGATGATATTCCTATTTCTATTAAACAACCTATTTGGGTTGATAAACAATTGTAATGTTTGCTTTTTTTTAATGAAAATTTTGTGATATTTCCTATAAAAAAAAAAGGCTCCATCTAAGAGGAGAAAAATCTAGAAAAAAAGTGTGTGGATTGATGTAATATTTTCAAATAGAATTTTTATATAAGATGCTAAACTCTAGGGTCATACAGATTGGAAATACAAATTTTCAGAAATTAATACTTAAGCAACAAGATGGAAGCCATGCAGAGTTCTATGTCATTGAAAAACAATGGGGACAGAAAAAACTAATTTTTTCGAAAATAAATACGGGTCGAAAATCAGTTAATCGATTACAATTCAGAACTTTCAAATCGAAACTGACCAGCTTTGGGTCATGTTAGAAATGAGGGCCTTTCGGGTCGAGTCGGATGAACAGACCTAAATATGTAGAATGTTTAATTAAATGGAGGTAGAGTGTAGAGTTAGGAATTTGAACTCAATATCTCTACTCTAGCATTATGTGAAATAAAAAATTTTAAAAAAAAACTTAAAATGATGGAAATATATGGATTTTAATCATTTATTTATTTATTTTATCTAAACAAATTATACCAATTAATGTAGAGTAATGCTACATGCAGTCATGGAATGCGCAAATATTGTGCAGTCACTTTGAAAAAGAATGGGGTCTACTATTAAAAAATTAATTTTTTTATGTGAGTCTCATATTTATTTACTTTTTTCAAAGTAATTACATGACGCTTGCATACTCACAACTGCAACTATCATTTCTCATTAATATATGATAATATAATTATTACCTATATAATTTATGAAGTACTCTACTCACATCAATTCACCTTAACTTAATTACCTTTATTCTTTTACTATTTTTTAAATTTTATTATTTCCCTGATTAACCATCCCTTTTCACTTTCCCTGTTGAATCACATTCAGAACTAGAACACGGACCAACCAAAAGGAGGTTGAAATTAAAGTAGCAGATTGGCAGTTGTACAAGTAGGGCAGGATCTCCCATAAGGTGAGGTGAGTTAGGCGGTTGCCTAAGGCTAGGACTGTTCAACTGGGCCGGGTTTTTTCCCGGCCCGGTCAGAAACCTGGAAAACCGGGATCCGGTTTCGGGTTTCGACCTGGATTAAATCCGGGCCGAAATCCGGGTTAAAAAACCCGGATCTATCCGGCCTGGATACGGTTACAAATCCGGGTACCGGACCCGGTACCCGGGTCTAAACGAAACCCCCCCCCCCCGGAGTTCTATCTCTCTCGCAGTCTCGCTATCTCTCTCTCTCTCGTTATGAAAACCCTAAATCCTCAAATGGTCGACACCTACAACGGCGTCACCGTCCTCTGGGAACACGTCGTCACACAAAGGCAAGCTCAAACTTTCTCGTGGCGTCCTTTACTAGAAGAAAAACGAGGCTTCACTCTCCGAATCAAGAAACGCGACAAAACGCTGATTCTTGATTCGTACTTGGAGCTGACCGAGGTGCATACCAACTCGGACCTGAGGAAGCTGTTGATGAAGACGAGCTCTAAGTCCATAATTGTCATCGAAGACATCGATTGCTCTCTAAATTTGACGAACAGGAAGAAGGCTAATAGTACTAGTTCGCAAGCGAGAAGCGCTTACTATGATATGGGTGAAATGCGAGGTGGGGGTGGCTCAGGTGAAGATGGTGGTAACAATACGATGACGCTATCGGGATTGTTGAATTTCACGGACGGATTATGGTCGTGCTGTGGGAGCGAGAGGATTTTCGTGTTCACCACAAACCACATCGAGAAGCTTGACCCGGCATTGTTGAGGAGTGTTCACCACAAAAATCCGGGTTCAACCCGGAACCCAGAATCCGGGTTTTGAAAAACCCGGATTTACCCGGGTTCCAACCCGGGTCTGACCCGGATCAATCCGGCTCGGGTTTGAAACCCAGATCCGGATCCGGGTATACCCGGGTTCCCGGGTTGGAACCCGAATGAACAGTCCTACCTAAGGCTCCACAGTGGAAGAAGGTCTTAGAAGATATTAAAAAATTAATTAAGTAAATTTTTTTTAATAAAATTAAATTATCTAAATTAAACAAAGAAATGTTAACATTGAAAATTGAAAAAATCAATTCTCCACTCCACCATAAAAAACAAACGCTAACAAATATAAAAAATATATATATAAATTTTTTTATTTAATTACATAGACTCAGCGACTTCTATTAAGAAAGCCAAAAGTCATAATAATGACTATAAATTCAATGATTCCAATTTATCTTTACAAAATCTAAAAAAATCTAACAGAACATCTCAAAAATTCTCTTTTTATACTTAAAATCGACAAATCTTATTTCATCACTTTTGTACTCCACTCTCTGATCTCTCTTGCGCATCCATCTTGCTTGTATTTGCACCGGCAACCTGTCAATTGTCTCCAATCGCACGCATCGCCAGATGACATACGTTGAGCAACTGCTGCAGCTCTGTTGTATTTTGGTGACGAAGGTAAGTAAAGCTAAACGTTGATTAATCTGAAGCTTTGAGCTGCAGTTTCTACTTTCTATATAAAGTGAAGTTTTTTTGTTTTATATATATATACAATGAAGCACTGAAGGGTTGTGGCAATATAAGAGCCACGTGATTCCATGAATGACTTGTTTAGAACATCCATATCCCTTGATTGTTTTTTGTCTTATTCTTCAAGACTTAATCGACCATAGGCTCATAGCTTTCACAATTCACATGGCCTGGGCCACGGGCACCTATTGACTATTTTTCAAACTTTGTTTATTTATCTTTCAATTCTTCCGATCTATAATTTATTTTTTGATTTTGGATATTAACATTAAAATATTTTATTTTATTGTGCAAATTAATAATTTTATATAAAAGTAAAGGCCATTTTTTATATAAAATTAAATCTCATTTTCTAAATCAGGTTCTATTATTTTATGTTAATATTTATTTTATTCTAGAATATTCATAAGCATAGTCAGATTTTATATAATGGATATTGTTATTTTCTACTAGAAAATATGTCTATGAGAAACTTAAAAAAAAAAATTGATTGAATCCCAAAAATGATCTTTAAATAAATTTGTTACTACCAATAAACAAAATATAGTAGAAAATTTAGGTGAAACATTTGTAGATGATCAAGAAACACACCAAATAGTACCACAAGATAACAAATTAAATAAATCAAGAAATACAACAAAAGGGATATGGAGATAATGAAACAACACAACAAATCCAAAAAAATAGATCTAAGATAGTGCTCAAGCATATACTGCTACAATTATTGTTGGAGAATTTGGAAAAAGTATAAAATCTTAAATGGACTAGTCATATTATGAATTGAGAAGAAGATATTAGAAGAACTTGAATATAAAAATTTAATTAACAATTTTGTATCTCAAAATATAAGAAAAATAATTTTTAAATAAAAATATATTTAAATATAACTTAATTAATTTGATATAAGAAAAAGGCTTGCCTCAAAACCTATTGAGCCGGCCCTGTGTACAACCATATTCATTAGCGTTTATATGCGTTCCAATTAGGTGAGCTAAAGTTTTGTAAATTAGTTGAAAATATAAATGAAAATGGAGCAAAATATTATTGAAATTATGCATGCATCACTCTCGTTACACGCGAAAAAAACAAAGAGTTTTGATGTTCTTGATAACCGAAAAAAAAAGGCCTAATTTTTTACAATAATTTATATAATTATATTTAAAATAAATGATATTTTTATAAAATAATTTATGAAATATTTTTATAAAATTATTATTTTATAAAATACATTCTTTTTAAAATATGATATGTAAATAATTTATATTTTTTTATAAAATTATGTAAAAAATTCTGGACATTCAAGGTCAATCCGTATTTTTTTAAAAGAGTAATTCTAGATACAGTTGTAGGGTATGCAACCCCGCGCACATCCTTTAAAAAAAAATAAGGTCTACTATTAAAAAAAATAAATTTTCTTTTTTTTTTTTTAAATTGATTTATATGTAAAAAAAATTGTTTGTGCAGTGAATCATATGTTTACCAAATTAGACACCCTTTTAGAAAAAAATCAAATTGGAATTCCTTACTATCGTAACGAAACACACCCTATGCCCAATTCCACCGCACCGTTGCTATTGGCCCTGGTTTGATGCGACTGTGATAGGTATTTTCCTGTAACACACCTTAGGTACTTGATAAAAATAACACAGATATGCTTCTTCGAGAGGAGTTCCTCCAAGAAAATGAGAGAAAAAATTATAGAAAAGAGATAAAAGAAATGTCTTACCCTATCCATCGTCTCAGTACATATACTCCTATGAAAACCCTATGGGGAGCTAAGTAGAGGCCATAGGCCTTTGAAGTCCAAATTACAACAAATAAACATAAGTGGAGATACAAGCATATGGGCTTAACTAACATGACCCTAGACCATATAGAGAAATACAATAAAACTAAGTAAAAAAATTATCCACCTGAGCCCAAACCTTTAAATTTTTATTACCCCAAACCAAAGTCCACAATGACTTTGATCTACTCCTATAGATATACTGAAGTGTGACAAACCTCCCCCTTCAAACATCTTGTCCACAAGGTGCGGTTATGTTTCAAGCCTTCCCAAACATTTGTAAGGCTCTTATAAAATGATGTATACTCTCTTGCAAGTGCTATCACTTATAGTTGATCCATTCCTACTTCCTTCTGAATCTCCAACAAGTAGCGCCCAATAACTATCTCTGAGCGTGTTCTATAAATTGTTTGGCATGATTCACCTAGTGCACCAAATTTAGTCATTGGATTTGGGAGATAAATGGTCTCCTTGTCATCATCATGAAAAACCAAAATCAAGTTATGTTCACCAAATTAATGATTTTCCTCAAGTTCTTTTCCCCTTCATCTATCAAAGGGCCAATGAGTTGTTATTATAAAAACCTTGAGGGAAAGAATAGGCACTATAAGATTTCAGGAATCTCGTCCCATTTCAAGATTTATCCCATAGCACCCAAAAATAGCCCTAAGTAGCAATTCATCGAGCAACTGAAGAGCAACATTCTATTGCAGTGTTATTGGCACTGAAATTGTCAATTGTAATATAAAGTACTTTGTTAATCTCCAAATCCTTTATATAGTCATTCAACTCCTTTCCAATGGATGAAATCTTGTGATCTTCAAATTGTTTGAACCCAATAATCCGCTTATGCAATATCCACTCACTATCAATAAAGTGGACCGTGCGCATATAGCTAAGATTCTGTATGGGCGTCTATGTATCAATTGTAAATTACACTATTTGGCCAGTGGTAATAAACATCTCCTTCATCTGGGCCTTCTCCTTAGCATGCATCTTCAAATGCTCTCGCATTACCATATATCATGAAGGCATGACAAATTGGGGCTCAAGACATTGCACAAATCTACTGAAGCCTTTTCCCTCAATAGTGAGAAAATGCATCCCATCCATAATTATCATTTCTGCAAGCAAATCTCTCAGCATCTTCTCACTGTAGATGCTGTAGAAGTTTCTTACTTTGCGTACTATCAGTGGCTGTAGAAGTTTCGTAACTTAACTTCGTCTGATCATTAGCCACCAACTCCTTGTGTATCTTATACCGCTGGCGACCTATAAGATATGCTATTAATACAGAAGTGTCTTGCTTCTTCAAATGACAACCACAAATTTGCCTACACTAGTGTCACATTGCTTGCAAGTTCTCATGATCACTAGGGATTTGGGGGAAATGTTTCCATGCCCACGACTTTTTTTATCAGGTCATGGTGGTTGATCGACATCAATATCCATGTAACACCCTGCTCCCTAAGTTTAAGAATAAAATCACTTTTAGAAATTATCGAGAAAGCCGAAATGTTACTACTGAACTTGACTTAAAAATATTTTCTTTTATTTTAAAAGAAGCGCCAGATACAAAGATTCATATAATAAATAGAGTTGTTTTGAATTAAAATAATGAAATCCTAAATGAGAGTGCGCGGAAGTATTTTTAAAATTTCTCAAAATCCGTACCATAAAAATCATAACTTAAAATCTATGTACATGATCTAGGCTATTGTCATACTTTCCTGGATCAAATCCCGTCCTGCTGCTCTACCTTTATAAATATTCTGACCTGGGGTAGTTTAAGAACATAAAACAACTAAAATGAGTTGATGACTCAATAAGAAACTCATCATAATGTAAACATACTTAAGATAAAGTTTTTCATAAAATATTTCATGCTAAGAACTTAAAATCAAGAATGTTCATACGTATGCTATGACATGCATGACTTATCTTGGCTTATCTGGCTTATCTTACTTATCATATTGGCTCACACACTTAACCCTGTGTACAAGGTTGTGCACTGGCCCCACATCTCATGGTTGCAAGGAGAGCCGCTAATAATATTCTAGCATACTATAGTGTACCACACTTAAGTTCGTGGTTTGCGCGTCTACCCATAAATCACATTGGTACCATGCATCTAAATGGCCATCTGGATAACTATTCTGAGCTTATCTTGATCTTATGAAAGCTTACGTTTCTTATTCAATGTGAAATGCATGAGATGCATAATACATACATAACTATAATATGTATGATGAAACATGATGAATGGCATGCTTGCAAATATCATGACACGCGTGGTATGTAAACACTGGCTTCCAAAGAATTGACTCTAATAATAATATATATAACTATCTAACGTATACAAATCCTAATTTATGATCAAACTACTTATCTCGCAACATTAATCCAATATTTTCGGTATGAAATCGATCACGTGAACTAGAATGAGAGGGAAATGTGAAGGATGTTGTGAGATGAATGAGGTAGTCGGCTATTGGTGTGGTGAACATGGAACATGGACGGTGCTGGACTGGGTATCTTGGGTTCGGCCGCTGCATTTACGAAAGTTTATGGTTTTTTCCAAATAATACATGGAAGGGAGATATTTATAGGGGGATTTGGAAGAGGGTGTTGACAAGTTCGAGTTGGACTCGATCGAGATCATTCAAGAAGAGAATTTGAATTTAAAAACACGATATAGTAGTTCATTCAATGTAGGATTGACAATGATTGAGACTGCATATGAGACTTCAACCAGTGATATTTTAAATTGAAATAAATTTCTAATGGCCAATCTTTAAATTCTAAAAGGAGTCTAACTTGTTCAATAATAATAAATGAGATTTAACCTAATTATTGAGTCTAATTAAAACTCCTGATCAATATCAATAATTATTGCTCATGGATTTATCCAATATGACTCATTAAATATAATTAAGCCCAATAAAAATTATCAAAATTTCGACCTTAAAATTATTGGGTCGGGTCGTTACAATCCAACTCCTCATCCTCTCATTAAGAATAGATTCATCTTCTATATCTATAGGTACTTGACTACTTGTACAGGAAGTACCTGCTCTAGATGTGGGTCTAGGGGTGGAAGTACTTGTCGGTGTAGGAATTGTGGCATCCCCTTGTGGACGATCGTCCGGAGTAGGCACAACATTCATATCTATTTCAATTGAGCTGAAAAAATTAAAAAAAAAAAAACCAATAAAGCCATGCTGCGAAAAGAAATTCCACAATAGGGCAACAAAATTATGTAGCCCTCAAACAACAAAATGATTTCAATATAGAATGAAATCCCCCAATTCAAAACCCCCAATTTGGAGAGAAACTCTAAAAATCTTCAAACCCTAAAATCGAAATTCCACAATAGGGCACCAAAATTCGACAACTCTCAAACAACGAAATGAACTAAATATATAATTAAATCAACTCAATGAAGTCAACGACAACAATAATAAAAAAAATCCCCAAAATTTTGAAACCCTAAAAACCGAAATCAATATAAATCAAACAACAAAAACAAATCAATTCAGGAGGCCAACTTACGGCATCACGACAACTGACAGGAAGTAGTCTACGGTGGTACTAGGGTTTGCGACAGCGTCACGACAACAGGAACAAGAAGCAGCACGGCTGGCGGGCAGAGTGAAACAGAGAGGAAAGAAATGATTCGAGAAAGAGTGAGGGGAGAAGTGGGGTCCTGAGTTTTGGGCTTCGATTTGAACAAAGCAAAGTCGTTTCACTTGAAATGGAACAAATTTGTTTCAGTTAGTTAGTTTCAAAATATCATATGTTATCGACACCGTTTTACATATGATTTAAAAAGAAATTTGTCGGAGTTCGTAGTCCATATGGGCTCCGATTCTAACATCAAACTTCAGAGTTACTCTGACTTTGACTCTGACTCTGAATCTCGACCCCGGAGTAGGAGCTGGAGCATGCATTGGTCGGAGTCAGAGCCGGCGAAAGTTTTGCACAAACCTAGTTTTAGTTTACAGACAAACAAAAGGGGGGAAAGAAAACCCCACGATTGGGCTTTTAGAGGTTTGGATACCAAGAATACCTCAGGCATTCTCATAATACTCCACTACTATTCATTATTTGATTATTACTTTTTACCTACTTTTTACTACTATTTATTACTTTTCACTACTATTCAATATTATATTATTATTTTTTCATTACTTTATTATTACTATTCACAACTTCTCAACACCTCGTACAGAGAATTTTATTTTTTTTCCATTTCTATTCTTACCGTTGTTTGTTAGTAAAACTGACGAAAAGTTATATTAACTACTTCACGTTCTTTGTTACTTTGTATTTCAAAATTATTTTTTCTCGTTTGTTTGGACTCACGTTCTTAATTTTATGTCTATTAGAAATAAAATCGTCGCAAAAAGCCTTTAATTGCGATAATTTTTACATCGTCGCGATCTTTTTATATAAAATTTTGAAATCGGTCTTTTGCGGCTATTTTTTCACTTTTTGCGACGATAATATTCGCCGCAAATACTAAATTGGTCTTTTGCAGCGATTCTTCATTTTTGCAACGAAAAAATTCACCGGTATATTAAAAAACTTATTACGACAGTTCGTTAATCACTACAATTGGGAAATAAGTCTTTTGCAACGATTTTTTAACTTCAAAATTGCCAAAAAAACTATTTCCAGTGATTTTTTAATTGCCTCAAAAAAATAATGAAAATAATGCTTATTTTCGATGATTTAAATTTCGCCGAAGAATTAAAACACGGTTAAATTTTTGCGGTGACTTTATTAGCTATTGTTGCGGAAAAATACGGATGGAGAAATTAACTGTTAAGTTTTTGCGGCGACTTTATTAGCTATTGCGGCGACTTTTTCCGCCGCAATAAACAATATTTTACTATAGCAAAATTTATTTTCCGTCGAATGCAAAAAGCGTCACAATAGATTATTGTTGCAGGGAAAATTGTCGCCATAAAATATTTGCGGTCACCTAAAGTATTATTATCGGTGATGTAAACTCATTGCAAAAAGCTAATTAAATTAAAAGCCCCACTTGTTTTCCCTTGCATTTCCCTCCATCTGGTCTCCCCCAATTCTCTTTCTCCAATCCCTTCGATTTCTTTTAGTATAGATCTTTCTTGGAGTTGACTAGGGTTTGAACTGGGACAATTTCTAGCTGAATTGAACTATTCAACGGTCTTTCGCTATGTAAGAGCAAGCACGACGGAGAATCGATTTTCTTCTTGGTTTTTGTTTTCCAAAAACCGAACCTCTGGCTCTCCTCCCACTTGACCTTCGGGAACTCCTTCATTTGAAAAACCTAATGCCAGCCTCCCTTCCTCCCACCCTCCCACTTGAAACCATAAAACCGAAGCAATCTCAGGGCACCACTTCCATTTCCTACAAAAATTGAGTTGCAGATTCATCTCTACGTGTCCTTGATTGTTTTCTATAGAAACAAACACATATTCTGTGTTTTAAAACTTTCAAAACAAACGGTAATGTTCTCCAATTTATAAAACAAGCATGCGATACTATGCCTAGTACAAATTGTATTTTTTTTTTCTTTTAAATATTTTTTTTAAAAAATAGCAATATACTAATAGCAACTTCCTTAACCACTAAGTAAAAAAAATTAAAAATAAATACATGAACGATCAAATTGAAAGAATAAACTCAGGGAGCATCAAATCATTTTCCATAAAAACAATGGGGCAGAGGGACGAAAGAATGGGTATCAGGTTTAGATCAATTTCGTTATCTTTTTTTATTAAATGGTCACGTTCCAGGTTAAAGCCAACTCAATAAATATGTTTTATCGATCCTATTTCTCGCTGCTAGTAGCAGCTTCCTACTTATAATTTTATTTACAAAATTCATTTTATCAATTTTCTTTTTAAATTTAAATTTAATAATGTTTAGCATATTAATAGTTAAATGTGGATAGGGGTCGTTACTCTTGTATTTTGTATTGGATGTTTATATATTGAATGAAGATGCGGTCAGTTATAACAAAAAATAAATAGTTGACATGTGTATAATTAAATTTTTTATGATTTTTTTTAAATACATTTAACATTTTTCAAAAAATTTATATAGAAGTGGGTGAACACCCAATGATGCAAATCATAATGAGTCCTTCTACAGTCACCGCTCAGCCCTCCCGCTCGTTCCTCCCGCTTGACGTGTCATGCCTTTGTCATGTCACGTGTCATTATATTTAAAAAAAGAAGAGGAAAGGAACAAAAACGTAAATGAGACTTTTCATATCTCATTTTTGGGTGAGTTCCCCAATGATCAGCCTCAACAAAAACGTCACTTTTAATTGCATTTTTCTCATGTGAGTTCCCCAATGACATCGGCCTCCAGTATCCCTTGTAAATGAAGTTCCCAATTCAAGAAAAAAAATTCACAAAAAACTCGATCCAATAAAATGTCTTTGAAGAAAGGAAATTTCCACTCTTAAATTCCAAGATTAAGTAAGAATTTTGGGTTTTCTGAGAAAACAATATAAATATTCTCTTCTTTCTCTTTTGTTACACTCATCTCAGTTTTCTCGCAGCGAAACAGAAAACATGGATTTTAGCAGATAAGAGAATGTGAAAGAATTACCAGTGAAAATGTCAAAATGAATGTACTACCAAAGGCAAACATAGATCTGTCATCAACACGAAGCAACAACAACTAGACGAGGAAGCAAATTCAAGAACTTTATATATTTACAAGAAAGTTAACACGGAGACGCAACGCGTATTGACGAGAAGGTATGAACCGTAAGACCCACTCAATCCCAAACACTTCAATTAATAAAGAAAAAAGAAATATCTTTAGAGGCGAAGAGAAAGAATAAAAAAGTATTGAATTTTTTAAGTCAGCTTCATGTTAACAACAAACGGTTTCTATAATAGTTTTTCAGGAAAATAACAAGTTTTAGACAAATACGTGTGGTTTGGCTTGCAGATGATGGGATTCGAAGAAAAATCGATGGGTTTGGCTTGTGGACAATGAGTTTGGGAGAGAAGAAGAAAAATTGATGAGAGGAGAGAAGAATACAATGCATTCAAATTTTATTTTTTTATTATTTAAAAATTAAGCTACATGAGCATTCCACATCAAGCCGGAGGGAGGTTCAAGCGGGAAGAGGAGCGGTGGGAATAGCATTTTTCACCCATAATTCACATATTTAATTGTGTATAAATTGGCCCGTAGGGCTCAGGCCCAAGATCCTTTTCTAAAACCAAAACCCAGTCCACCGAACTAAAAATACGTTTTGACCCAAGGGTTCATTTTTCTTCCCCTTCTTCCCACAGCCCGACGTCTTTCGCTCATCTCTCTTTCGTCACTCTCTGTCTCACTTCCTCTATCTGTCTCTCGGCCGCCCCTACGCACCGTTTACTCCTCTACGTCCTCGTCATCCATCAACGTGTTCGCTGCCGGTAAGCATCTTCCGTCCCTCTATCTCAGTCGTTCTCTCTCCCAGCCACCGACACCCTCTCTCTCTCTCTCTCTCTCTTCTTTTGTAAATTTTCTTTCCGTTGCCATCCACGCCATCTGCCCCTGTTTCCATCGGTCTGTTGCACGCCGGTAAGCACTCGGGCTCTGACCATCTATCTCTGCCTCTCTCTGTTTGTCGTTCTCTCCCTTCGATTCACTCTCTCTTGTTGTGCCGTCGGGCAGGCTCTTCCTTCGCACGGAGTCCCGTCGCTCCACCTCGCCGTCCGTGCCTCAGTTTGTCGCTGGTAAGTTTTTTCTCTCGCTCTCCCTCGGCCTCTCGGTCTTTCCCTCTCTCTCTCTCTCCGCTCCCCGTCCGTGCCGCCGTACAGCCGCTCGCCACTCCGCCCTGCTTCACGACGTGGTAAGCTTTTATCTCCCTTCCTCCATTCTCTCTCTCTGTCTGCTTCACTCTTCTCTCTCTTCATCCCTCTCTCTCTCTCTCTCTCTCTCTCTCTCTCTCTGTTTACTCTCTCATCTCCCTGTTGTTCACAGCGGCCGTGAGCAGTAGAGGAAAACGGGGCCAGCCGTGCCGCCTCACGCCACCAAGCCGCTTGCTTGTATCGCCTGCTGCACGCAGCACCACCACCTAGCCCCATCGTCACCACCGGTAAGATGCTCTTCTTCCCAGTGTTCAGGTTGTTTAAACGGCTAATCCGAATTGTTGATAAATTGGACGGTTTTGAAATTTTGTGGAGTTTATTGTGCTGCTGTTGGGTTAATGGTGGTGTTTGGGCAAGGGTGAATTGACGTATTGGAGATCAGTTTTGGTTTGAGTGGAGTATGTGTTGAGCTTATTAGGAGAAAGAGGTAGAATAAGGCTCCGTTTGTGTGAAAATTTAGAAAAGTTGTAATGATTAGATAAGATGAACTGTGAAAAAAAACAAGGCAGTTTTGTAGTTATTCACTTTGGGTGTGCTGGTATTGAAAAGGGAATTTTGGAAGTTGTCTTTGGTAGACGGAAATTTAGGGTTGATGTTTGCAGTGCCAAGATTATGGCCTCGTTTGTTTTCATAGATGAAATGAGTTGAGATAAAAGTTGAAGGTTGAATAAAATATTGTTAGAATGTATTTTTTTAATATTATTTTTGTTTTGAGATTTGAAAAAATTGAATTGTTTCTTTTATTTTATGTAAGAATTTGAGAAAGTTGTAATGATTAGATGAGATGAAATGTAAATGGTTGTGAAAACAAACGAGATGAGATTATCACTTTTACTTATAAAAAAAATATAAAAAAAATTAAAGAAAAAGAAAACTTATAAAAAAAAAAAATTATCACTTTTCATCATCGTAGTTTTGACGAAGACGAGATTTATAAGGTCATTCGGGGTATGGCCAAGGATAAAGCGCGGGGGCTGGATGGCTTTTCGATGGGGTTCTTTCAAGCTTGTTGGGATATTGTGAAATGTGATGTTATGCAGGTTTTCCTTGAATTCCACTCTTTTAAGAACTTTGAGAAATGTCTCAATGCGACGTTCATTACTCTCATACCGAAGAAACATAGGGCTACGACAGTTGAGGTTTTCCGCCCCATAAGTCTTGTGAGTGGAATATACAAGATTATTTCGATGATTCTTTCTAATCGGTTAAGCCCGGTATTGGAACAAATTATTTCTAAGCCCCAAGATGCATTTGTTCGAGGGAGACAAATCCTTGATTCGGTCCTTATTGCCAATGAGTGCTTGGATCATAGGTTGCGGGAGGGAGTTCCAGGTATTCTATGCAAGCTTGACATAGAAAAGAAATGTGATCATGTGAATTGATAATTTCTTTTATACTTGCTCGGAAGGTGTGGCTCTGGTGGATGATGGTACTAATGGCTCTATCATAATCTCACATCTCTTATTTGTAGATGATACTCTCTTTTTATATGAAGCGGATCATATTCAGATTTAAACTTTATGAGTATTTTTGTTATGTTTTGAAGCCGTGTTGGGGTTTAAGGTGAACCTTGGTAAGTCCGAGATGGTTACGGTGGGCATGGTGCCTAGTATCAATAACCTGGCGAGTCTTCTAGATTGTAAAGTGTCTTCTTTGCCTATGAAATATTTGGGCCTCCCGTTGGGGGGCGACTTTTAAGACTAGAGCTATTTGGGATGAGGTCGTGGAGAAAGTAGAGAAAAGGCTGACTGGTTGAAAGCGGTTATATTTATCGAAAGGGGGTCAACTCAGTTTAATTAAGAACACTTTAACTAATCTCCCCATCTATTTTTTATCTCTATTTCCTTTGCCTGCAGGGGTGGCGAATAGGATTGATAAATTATTTTGGGCTTATGTGTGGGGGGAAATGTGGGAGGAAACAAAATTTCATCTTGTTAAGTGGAAGAAAGTTTGTTCTCCAATTTCGCATGGTGGCTTGGAAGTGTGCAACTTGAGGACTTTCAATAAAGCGTTGTTGGAGAAATGGTTATGGAGGTACCACTTGGAGGGGGATTCGCTGTGGAAGGAAATTATTGACTCTAGACACAGAAGTGTTAGGGGGGCTGGTGCTCCAACGAAGTGAGGGGGGGGGGGGTATGGCGTGGGCTTATGGAAATTTATTAGGAGGGAATGACTGAGTTTCGAAAATCATATCCGTTTTGTGGCTTAAGGGTACCAGAATAAGGTTTTGACATGATGTTTAGTATGGCCTTTCTAGCTCTCTATCGTATTGCAGCTAACGGGATGCTTCTGTGGTGGAATTGCTGGTATTTTCTCAGCGTACTCACCAATGTAATGTCCTATTTAATAGGGATATTCATGATTGAGAATTGCACACCATTTCAGAATTTTTCAGGTTGATCTACTCCACGGGTAACACTACGGCACAAGGGGATAGGATGCAGTGGAGGTCCAATGGCAGCAAGAAGTGTACAGTCAGGGAGTATTACAAAATAATGGCATTACAAGGTAATGTTCCCTTCCTTAGAAGAATATTTGGAGGTCTCGTGTGCCTTCTAAAGTATTTTTCTTCGTATGGACTACTGCTCTTGAGAATATTTTGACCATGGACAACTTGAGGAAGATGGGGCTCATTGTGATGGATTGGTGATATTTTTGTAAAAAAAATGGAGAATCAGTCGATCACTTATTATTGCATTGTTAGGTGACAATGGTGCGGTGGGATAAGATCTTTAGAAGAGTTGATGTCGCTTGGGTAATGCCATTGAGGGTTGTTGATTTACTAGCTTGTTGGAAGGAGATTCAACGTTGTCCTCAAGTGGCGGCAGTGTGAAAGATGATTCTGTTGTGCATTATGTGGTGTACTTGATCAGAAAGGAATGAACGGTGCTTTGAAGATAGGGAGCACATAATGGCGAAGCTTCAAAATTTGTTTGTACACAATTATTGCTTTGGTTTTCGGCCATTGTGCTTAATGGGAATAATGCTCATGACTTCCTGTCTTTAATCTATCGGTCTTAGAATGTATTTATGTGTTCTTTTGTATATCTCCTGTGTACACGGGCTATGCCTATTTCATTCATATCAATAAAATTTACCTTTTACTTATAAAAAAGAAAAAAAACAAACGAGGCCTATATGTAATTGGTTAAAGGAGTGATTTTGGCTCTTTTTAAGCTATGGTTCGGGTTATAGAATTTTGTTAGATAGGTAGTTTCGTACTGGTATGAGTTATTAATATGGAGTGATATTTTTTCTGGATTAGGTTGTGATATTGCTATTGTTTGGGTTCAAGCCTTAGATAGCACTCTTTAAAAGTTATGTAAGCGGTGCTCCTACGTTAGGCTTTGCCAAAAGTTGACTAAGGTTGATTTTGTGAAAAACTTGCATATTTTGTTATAAAGACAATCTCGGTTATTTTTTGCACTAGTCTATGTATCTGAAATTTGAAATGTGATATTTTATCATAAAAATGTGAATATGAGGTCTGAAATATTTATCTGATTATATGATATTATTTGTTCAGTATACTATTTTGTTATTGCATTGTATCTGAAAACCCCGAGACATAAGATTTTGTTATGTTTTGAACCCCTAGGGTTTGGCTCAAGTGGTAAAGGCCTTGGTCTTGGTGGTGGTATGCTCCCTCCAAGTCTAAGGTTTGAATCCTTTTGGGTGCAAACAATCTCTAAGGGGGGCTATTGGACTTGGAGATTTTTCTTTTGAATTACCCAAGGTGCACTTGCAGGAAACTGCTTGCTGAGGGCTTGTGTACCTCCCGAGATTAGTTTGGTTATGGGTAGGAGTGTGCACTCGGGTTCGGGTACTTAGATATACCCGAAAATGGGTTTCAAACCTTGCCAACCTAGGCCTGTGCTTGGATGAATACGGGTTTTTGAAACCTGGAAATCCGGGTTGTACCCGGATTTTTTTGCAAAATCAACTTTTTTTTAAAATTTTTAAAAGCCTCTATTTTATTAAAATCTTTTCAAGAAAAAATAAAGTTGAAAAAATAATAAAGGGAATGAAATAAATCTCAAAACATTGAACATAGTCCATTGTCCATAATAATAAAAACATATAAAAATGGATAACTAAATTTTATGTCAAAAGAATAACTAAAGCTATAAACCTATAAGCAACTAATTATCTTTTTGACTAAATGCATTTAAAAAAAAAAGAAATCCAATATGTAAAATGCATGCAACACACAATGCAATCCACCATATATTACATTGTTTGCTATTTATACATTACAATATAAAATACAAAATTACAAGATACGAGTTATAAAACCAACAACGAGGGATTACATAACTGATGTTGGGTTCTAGAGGATTATAGATGCAATTTGACACCAAATGGCAGCTTCAATGACATCCTTTGTTGGTGAAACTTCCCTTCACAATCACCAAATACTCAAGCTTCAGTCACAATGCATACTTTCCGCCTGAATCAACGAGCAAGGTGATGTAGTTAATGAAAAATTTAATGATCTGAAAACTATTCCCACTTCCATTAATCCAATGAGTTAAGCAAGAACATTACCTTTTCATAAATTGTATGAAAAAAGTTAATAAATCATGAAAATCAAATAAGCCAATTTACTGCTTGTTTTCCCTTTGGTATTCGTAAAATTACTGGAGAAGAGGCACATAAATAATTAAGACCATTCAAACTCTAATCTATGTTCTGCTGTTTCTGCAACAAGATAACTTCAAACCAACAGTTCATGAAGATTGCTGAGATCAAAGATAGGCTGGGGAATATTAAATAAACACAGACAAATCCAAGTACAACGACATCGCTACTGTATCGATTTTATGGTTATCACACAAAATGATAGAATATTAGCAGATAATTGTTTCATGAGATTGTTCTACTCATAAGAGAAAATAGTTGAAGATAAAAAGCAAAGCAAAACCCCAAAAGGAAAAGGAATGATTCTTGTGGTTTGCGAGAGAAGAGTCCCTTTCTCTCTTCCCTTATTAAACCACTTCTTTATTGACCCCCATATCCTCTCCGTGTTTATTTGCCTGCTAGCAACCTCCTTGGGATATAAGTAAACTCATAAGGACTCGTGCAGAGGTAGACAGCAGATTTTGGCTCCTATTTAATCTTTTTATATATTTGATATAATTTCACCATAAAGTTGTTCAAAAAAATAAATAAAAAGGGTGGTGCCTCCTTGATTGAAACATCTATGCTAACTACCCTTTCACCAATCTATCAATTGAATGACCAATTAAATGTTATCTCCTACAACATTTGATACTCGGTGCTGTACAACTGAAATTTAAAAGTAATCAATTTCTCTTCAACATAAATATAGTACAGCCTACATTGCAGTACAGAGCAAAAGAGATCTTCATATTCAATATATCATATCTCAGCAGGGTCTCAGCAGGAAACCAACTTGATAATACTTTTATAGCTTAGAAATAAACAAAGAACTTACTGTTGTTATTTTGACTATTAAAAATAAAGCAACCATTTAGAACCGAAGAGAGCTTAGAATACCTGCGCAGCATGAGCCCTACACCTATCTAGTGAAAGTTTGGATGGCCAATAATCATATCAAATTCAAAAGCAAAAGACTTCATAATTTTAGAGTTCCAAACATGAATAGTCTTTTTTTGCTAATATAAAACAATCTCGTGCTTTCCTTTAACCCAATTTTTAAATTGCTTAAAAATCAGCTAACTCTGGGCTGGAAAACTTCAGTTCGACACTAAATTAGTACATCCTCATATATGTCCCAATTTCCTCAGCAGCCACATATATTCCCACTTTAATAAATAACAAACAAAAGAAAAAATTATAAATATTCATCAAATAAGTCAAAATTAAACAGAAACCAATCCCCAAACTGAAGCAGTGCAATGGGCTAGAAAATGGAGGACGAAACACACGGCCAAACAAATCAAAAGGGCAAACTAGCACCCAAAACCCAAGGGAGAACAAAAAACGGGGCATAACATCAAGGTACCAAGAGCCATACCTTGCAAGAATGGAGGAACGTGAGAGAGAGACCACAAAACCAGCCATTTGAGGCCAGGAATAAACCCTCATCAGAACGAAAGGGAGGCCTAACGCACCAAGCAGTAAATATAGGACTCCAAAGGCCACCCAGTTACCCACTTTATCTGGAAAAGAGAATCGCAAAAAATGGCAAGCAGGATGAGGGTTCGACTATCTTGAGGCAACAACATTATAGGTGGCAAGTGCTTGAAAAAAAAGAGTAAATAGGAGGTCTCTTTTGAGCTGGCCTAGGTGTGCAAATGCACCGGATTGAGACTCTAAACCTATAAGATCAATCCGCGTGAATATGGGATGGGCGGAGCCTCTGAGACCAACCCAGCCAAGCACGAAATCGAAGCTAGGCAAGCTAACCATAAATGGACCTGATCTAGGCAAAACACAATGAAGACCCCAAAGGCAAAAGTAGAAAATCTGTGAAGAACCGAGCAACAAGAGAAAACCCATGCACCTAGACTTGATTTGGGATGAAAATACAGAAAAACCGATAGGCAAATCAAGGCAAATAAGTATAGAAGGGAAAGCACCTGCAAGCTATTCAAAGAAAAGAATCTCTGATGAGGGAAATCGAGAGAAGAGGATGCTAGCTTTTCCCTAGAATAGATGCGACGACGACAACACCAGGAGTGAAAAGTCCAATCAGGTGTTTCTCCCAATTCTTTCTTTTCTCAAAAGAGAGTAGAAAAACCGGGTTGCATTGTTTTGTATCTTAAAACAAAAACCAAGTTTAAATCTAGAACCCAAGTACTTTGTAATTGGGTATACCCAGGTATAGATGTCCAGTTATTGGATTGGGTAAAACTCGAGCCGAAAACCGCATCCAGAATTTGGTTACCCAGGTTTTGAACCGGGCTGAGATTTTTTCCTGGTCCGGATGAACAGTCCTAGTTACAGGCCTTGTCATGGGTGTAAAATGGTGGCCTTTCTGGCCTTGCCACGGGTATATAATGTGGCCTCTGTTCTGACCTTGCCACAGGTGTAAAATGGTGGCCTCTGTTCTAACCTCGCCACAAGTGTAAAATGGTTTGCCTCTGTTTTGATTGCAATCACTTTGGTGACAAAGTGATTTATGTTTTGCTTGGCTATTCACAGAATGCACAACCCTGCTACGGGAGTAAACATGGCTTCCGTTTTGAGTGCAATTACTTTGGTGACATAATGATTTATGTTGTACTTGGCTATCCATAGAATGCACAACCTTGCCGTTGTGGTAAACATGGCCTCTGTTTTGAGTTCACTCACTTTGGTGACAAAGTGAATTACGTGTTGCTTGGCTATCCGCAAATATGCACAACCCTGCCATGAGGGTAAACATGGCCTTTGTCTTGAGTGCACTCACTTTGGTGACAAAATGATTTATGTTTTGCTTGGCTAGCTGCAGATTCGCACAACCCTGACACGAGTGTAAACATGGCCTCCGTCTGATGTTGTTTTAGTACACTTGTGCATAAGGTCTCTTGTCTATGTTATTATTGTAATGAAATGCTTATGAAAATACCATTGCCTTTTTTTGAGAACTATTTGTTTTTGGATTCCGTAACTCGCTCATGTTTACATAGTAGAATAGGTTCATTGCTTATTGAGTTGGTGGACTCACCTGTTTATCCACCATTTGGAATAGATGGCACGTGATAGAATAAGAGAAATATGACATAAGTGGATTGCCAGATTGGTGAGATTTTAGAGAACATGTAGCAGCGTCAAGTTTACTTTCTTCGGAAGATTTTTGAGGTATTTGATTTTTGAGGATTGTTGTATCTAAGTTTTATATTTTGTGGATTTTAGGTTAAAAGGGTTCACCCCCAGGTATGGGGCGTGAGATTTTGTGGCTCTCTCTATCTCTCTCGTCATTATTGTGCGAGGTTCAATTGTCTCACGGAAAATGGGAGAAAAGTTCGCAAAGTTGCAAACTCTAGTGTTTTGTTCTCTTACTCCATAGTGTAAAATTGAAGCCACATAAGCGTACTAGGGTAATCTTCATTTAAGTGTGAGTCCCACAATTTCCTATACATAACAGTAATCTAGTGCTTGTACTGTATCTCTTATGCATGTCTTAGGCTGTTTTAATTTGTGGTTACCTTTGTGTGAGATTATTTTAATTCAATTGTTTGTCTCTTTTCTTTTTGTTTTGTTTTTTTTGGATTAGGGGGGAACCGTCCCACGGCAGAACCCTTAGGACTCACCCATGGAACCTAAACCCCTGGGGGGACTAAAACAACAATCCACCGCCATGGCCTCCAACTTAAATCGCAATTTGATCCTATGGAGAATCAAACCTGTGACATGGGGCTCATGCACACAATTCTCTCTCTCTTTACATGTTGTAGATTTTAGAATGAGTCATATGACTAGAGGTTTGTATTATTTTACTTCTTAATTTGTTTGGTCTACAATGGATGCTTTTTGGCATACGCACTCCGTTAGAACAACTGTGGGACTATTTTCCGTGGTGACTTTGTAGTATAGAGTGTTGTGATTTTGTTTTGGTTAATTCTATGTAGTTTGTTTTTTTACTAAAAGTATGGACCTTTGGCTGAAATGAACTGCAACCCACTGTTTTAGTAGATAATTGGTCATGTCCCATGCTAAATGTTCTTAAATATGGTGTAGTTGAGTTTAGGTTATTTGGGTGTATAAATAAACGTTTCTATCTGCCTCTAGCCATGCATCTTTCTTTTATTTTTCTCTCTGGTCCGCACTTCGGGTTCAACCTTTGAGCTGATTTAGTTTTTTTGATCGGTAAATAAAATTTTATTGATTATAAGAGTAGGCAAAGCCCAAGTACACGGGTCATATACAAGACCAATGCCTAGAAGTGATGTTCTAGTGATACAAGAAATTCATGAATTGGTCATGCCATTAAAATCAATTAGAATTGACCATTGGAGCAAGGTGTTAAAAAAGAAAGTTCTAAGTTTATCCAATGACTGCTCACGATCTTCGAAGTTCCGCTCGTTCCTCTCCCTCCAAAGACACCACCATAGACATATAGAAACCATCTTCCAAGTTGCAGCAATCTGAGAAGTGCCTTGATGACCTCTCCATGAAGCTAAGAGGTCAATCACCCTTCTTGGCATCACCCAAGCTACGCTATACCCACCCTAGTAAAAAAGTCATTCCACAAAGTCGTGGCAATTTCGCAATGCATTAGTAGATGATCGACGGATTCTTTGCCCTTTTTACACATACAACACCAATCCAATACTATGATACGGTGTTTTCTTAGGTTG
The DNA here is from genome assembly GCA_022457165.1 of Juglans mandshurica. NCBI lineage: Eukaryota > Viridiplantae > Streptophyta > Magnoliopsida > Fagales > Juglandaceae > Juglans > Juglans mandshurica. Next base: position 24,401,596 of record CM039623.1, read on the forward strand.
GCAATAGTGAGAACTCCTCCAAAGAAACTGTCCAAACAAAAAAGATGCCTTTAGGAGGGCCTTTGTCTTCCAAATGCTCTTCCACAGAAATAGATTTGCATTATGCTTAGAGATGGATTGGTAGAAGGAACGTATTGTGAACTTCCCTTTTGCCGAGGGGTGCCAAAAAAGTTTTTCTTCACCTCCCCCCCTCATAGGGACTGAATAGACTAGGGTGTAGAATTCAAAGATTGCGTCAACTTCCCAATCATGGACAGCTCTAAGGAATGTGACACTCTACCAGGGGGGGGGGGGTGCTGTTAGAATAGTGAAGGAGGTCCTTGATCGAGGCTTCTTTCATGCTTGCTATACCAAAGAAGTCTGGATAGGCTTCCTTAAGTGTTCTGTCACCACACCATCTGTCATGCCAGAATTCGATACGGGACCCGTCACCTACCTCAAAACAGATAAAACTAGAAAAGATATTCCATCCAAGTCTTATGTGCTTCTAGAGCCCCACCCCATAGGGTCCATTCACCTCATTTGAGCACTAGCCACTACCATACTTTGAGTCTAAAACTGAGCTCCACAAAGCTTGATGTTTTAAGGGATATCGCCACGGCCATTTACCCAACAACGCCTTGTTAAAAAGCTGCAAATCTCAGATACCCAAGCCTCCTTGATTAGTTGGGGAACAAACGGCGGCCCATTTTACCAAATGAAATTTGAACTCGTCATTCATCCCTCCCCATAGGAAATCCTGCTGTATTTTCTCCACGCGGTAAGCTACCTGTAATGGAAGTGGAAATAAAGAGAGGAAATAAGTCGGTAGGTTGGATAGGGTACTTTTAATGAGTGTGACTCTTCCACCTTTGGATAAGTACATCCGCTTCCAACTAGCAAGTTTCCGCTCCATCTTTTCTAGGACATCATTCTAGATGGATAACGATTTGTAGTTAGTACCCAACGGGAGGCCAAGATATTTCATTGGTAAATGAGATATCTTACATCCCAAGATAGAAGCCATACCATCCACATTTTGCATTTGCCCCACTGGAATTACATCTAATTTGCTCAAGTTCACCTTCGACCCGGAAACGACTTCAAAGCATAGAAGGAGAGCCCTCAGTGCACGGATATGATCATGGTTGACCTCGCAAAATACCAGGGTATACTTGGCAAATAAGAGGTGAGAAATATTGAGAGAGCCAGTATGGGCTTCTCCCACTAAAAAGTCAGATATAAAGCCACCCTCCACCACACCCTCAATCATTTTACTAAGTGCTTTCATTACGAAAACAAAAAGTAATGGAGATAAGGGATCCCCTTGTCTCAATCCTCACGAACTTTGAAAGAAATTGCTTGTGCCATTAATCAAAATAGAGAAGCGTGCAGTAGAGATGCAATGTTTGATCCATGAGCACCACTTCACCCCAAACCCACATTGCTCTAGCATATAGAGTAAGAAGCTCCAATTGACTCGATCTTTGGCCTTTTACATATCTAGTTTGCAAAGAAGCTGTGGCTTCTCGACTTGAGTCGACTATCCAAACATTCGTTGGCAACAAGCACCGCATCAAGAATTCGCCTCCCCTTCACAAAGGCATTTTGGGACTTTGATATTACTTTCTCCACCACCATGCTTAATTTGTTTGCTAAGACTTTAGAGATGATTTTGTACATCCCACTCAACAAACTTATGGGACTATAATCTTTCACCTCAACCACCCCTGGTTTTTTGGGAATAAGAGCAATGAAGTGGCATTAAGGTATTTTTTCAGATTTTTCATTTTCGTGAAATTCTTAAAAGATCTCCATGATATCAACCCTTGATCACTTCCCAACAGAATTGAAAGAACGCATAGTGAAGCCATGTGGGCCTGGAGCTTTGTCACCCGCCATACTTTTTATCACTTTATGAACCTCCATTTCTTCAAAAGGCCTCTCGAGCCATCCTTTTACTTGTGCATCAATAGTATCAAAGGTAAGTCCGTCTATTCTCGATCTCCAAGAGAATTGTTCCAAAAGTAAGTTCTCATAGTAGTTGACAATGTGATCTCTGATTTCGGTTGGGCTGGAAATAGTCACCCCATCTGCCAACAATGTATCAATGGTGTTGTTTCTCCTATGCGAGTTAGCCACCCCCGATGGAAGAATTTTGTACAATTATCCCCCTCCGAAAGTAACTTCAGTTTTGTGAGCCCTTTCGATTTCTGACATTTCCCTTACCTCCAATATATTCTCCAAACCTTTAAGTTCCTCCAAGAGTGTCTTCTTCTAGCTTTCCACATTAACAAACACCTGTTCATTCCAGCTTTTCAAATATTTGTTCAATGCCTTCAATTTACATGCCAGAATGTAACTTGGGGTTGCATGGAAATGATAGGAAGTCCACCAATGTTTAACGCGGTCAATAAAGCCCTCAGATTTTAGCCACATCTTCTCAAATTTGAAGTACCTTGGACCTCCATGTATTCTGCCGCAGTTAAGAAGGACGGGAAAGTGGTTTGAACGTAGTCAAGGAAGACGCTTTTGGATGAGTTTTGGAAAATGGGTTTTCCTAATCCGAGGAAACCAAGAATCAATCGATCCTCGACCAAGAAGGACATTCACGGTTGCTCGACCAAGTGAAGGAACCACTTGCAAGAGGGATATTTAATAGATCTTGGTAAAAAATGAGGTTAGAAGAGTCTACCATTGATGAGTTGTAGTTGGAACTTGGAACCACCCGATCTTTTACTCGGGAACCGAGTGATATTAAAATCACCCCCAATGCACCAAGGCATTATCCCAAATGCAACGTAGCCGGCCAACTCGTCCTATAATAAACTTCTAGCTTGATCTAGATTAGGACCATAAACTCCTGCGAAGGTCCATTGGAATCCATCCTCAACGTTCTTGAACGAGCAAGCCATCGTAAAATCCCCCATCTTTTCCACCACTTGTTTGTCCCACATCACTAGAATGCCCCCCGATGCTCCATTGGAGGGTACCTGATTACATGCCCACAAAATCCTGATGATGCTTAAAGAGATAAACTCCAATTTCGTTTGTTGTAAACATATAATGTCGCCTCGCCACATTCGTAGCTGATTTCTGATTGTGAGGCGCTTCTCCTTCTTGTTCAGCCCCCTCATTCCAAAAAATTATTTTTGGCTTCATTGTACAACCTCCTTTGCCCTTCCCTTCGCTCTCCCACGATTCGAGCTCCTTTCACTTGTCTCATCATTTACTGTCCAGGTAAGCCGTTTGAGCTCCCTAGCTTTCTTAGCTGAGTTGCCATCTGGGCTAGCCTATCTTTGTCCAGCCTCTACAGCTGCAAGTAAAGCAATAAATTGGTCTTCGAAGCCATTACATACAATCCCCACGCAATGTTGGATCTCTTTAACTTTATGGATGACCCATTCTAAAGCCTGTGTATTATTCGGATGTACAGAGTTCAATGGGGTAGGTGCCTCCCAGGACTCTCCATTACTACCCAAAGGAACTTCCTTCGCCAGCTCAGAACACAACCCCATCCAGTGCCCTCTCTTGTTCCCATCAGGCTCATACAAAGCTATAGCCACATTGGAAGATTCAGCCCCTGCAGACTCAGGTGCCTTACCGAAGCTAGAGGCCCCCTCTAATGGTAGTTTTGAACCACTGTGTAAGGACTCAGGTGAGGCCGCACCTTTAAACTCTGCGATTTCGGAAACGATTTTTACCTCCAAAGCAGGTACGAATTCCTCTGATGTCACCAACACCCCTTTAGACTCAGGTGCCTTACTGGAGCTAGAGGTCACCTCTAATGAGAGTTTCGGCCCACTCTACGCCGACATAGGTGGGGCTGCACCCTCCAACTCTGCGATTTTGGCGACATTTTGTATCTCTGAGATAGATTCGACTTCCTTGGGTGTCGTCGGCGCTGCCACAGGATCGCCCACGTCCAGCGACCCGTTCTGTGAGGTCCCCAACCGACGGATCAGCGGCTCCGATAGTCTGGATGCTGTGTTGAGTGTCGCTAGCACCGTTGCCGCCACAACGGCCGTCAGGTTGTTGACCACCGGATGGCCCTTGTCCGGGGCCCCATTCTGTGAGGTCCCCGGCTGAAAGGTCAATGGCTCCGATGGTCTGGATGCTGTGTTGACTGAAGGGCTGGGCCCTTTCCTGGAGTTAGCCTGCCAGTGTTGAGCTACAGGCCTTGAGGCCATATGGGCTGGGCCCTTTCCTTTTGCGGCCCACAGGGAGCAAGCCCCTCTAGCTCTTCCATTTCCCTTACACAGCCCACAACTGCCTCTAAGCCCAACCCGTATCGTTGGTTTACCCTCTGGATGAAACTGTTAACCATCTCCCTCGATGGCAGAATCATCACATGGAGTCAAGACAGCCTCTGCGTATGACTTCACAAGGCCCTTATCCGAGTCTTTTTCCCTCTGAAGGAATTCTTCCCAGATTTTCCCATGCTTTCATGCACCTCACGAAGCTCCTTTGCCATTTTTTTTCGGCCATTCCCTTCCACTTCTTCAGTGATTATAATGATGCTTCTTCTTCCACCTCCTCTATATTCCACTAGAGTCAGGAATCTTCCATAAGCATTTGAACCTCTTTGTGCAATGAAAGCGCTGCTGCTTGCAAGGGAGGTTTTATAAAATTCCTTTTTTCCATTTGAGCAAGCACTCTCCTCCAATGTCTGCACCAGCCATGTCACAGCTGAGGATCCCAAAACCAACTCTTTCATCACCTTTCTACCTCGCTCTACAATGCCCACCGATTGACTTCCTTCCATAGAAAGCTCAAAAATTTTAGTTTCAATTAGGACCAGTTTCGAGTGACCCATCTAGACACAGCAAATCAAGGAGATAATGATATTTGAGAACCCTTCATGGAAACAGTACGGAGAGAAAACAAATGGTTTATAATGCAATATGCTTATGAAGCAGCTGGCTAATTTACCAGATTCACTGTTACTGTAAAATTTTGTTCCATGGTTGATGGATGATGGAATGATCTAATCTACCTTCTGAATTCTTGATTTTTTTTTAATTGTTACTTCACATCTGTTTGACCATAGGCAGTAGTCTTCTAGATGTTCCTGCCCATGCTGTTAGAGATATGTAGTTTAAAATCATCATGTATTTGCAACAATGTTTGAGCATAACAACTGATGGGTGAACTTTTTCATTTGTAAAATTGGTACAATTGTTTTTTTAGTCAGTAAATAAAATTTTATTGACAATAAGAATAGACAAGTGCCCAAAGTACACAGTACATATAGCATCACCTATACATGATGATCTAGTGATACTAGAAATTATTTGTACAATTCTGATATCAGTGTGATGCCCCACATCTGTGGGAGGCTGGTGAATAGGGACACAAGGAAGCTCCAAATGCAATATTGATTAGTTCTTTTGGAGTATAAACCCAGATGTGGCTACTTATCAAAAATAAAAAAATAAACCCAGATGTGGCTTTGGTTTTTCTTGAACTGTTATAACCGGAACAAGCTAAGATGTTATTTTATTTTTACTTCTAAAAAAAACAATTTCAGAAATGAAAATCATCTGTTCAAGTTGAACATTTCACTGGTTACTTTGAAAGGTTTCCCCGTGTCTGAATTATTGTCTACCTTGATTGCAGGGTTGCTCAAATGGATGATTATCAAGAAATAGAGGACAAAACATCAGAAACAATTCCTGATAATGCATCACAAAAGAAACAGGAAACTCGTGATGATATGCTTTTCAGGCATAGGTGATGTATTCATCGCAATTCTAAATTATTACTTTTTTGGGCTCATTTTGTGAATGTGTTGATTTTCTTTGTTTTGGAACCATTATGGTTCTGGATGCTTAATTCTTATTACTTTGACGTATCATTTTACAGTTTAATTTGAAGATGCAGACATGTTACAGCATAACACAAGTCACCAACATTGTGCCCGTTCAAAAATTTTGGAAAATAAAGTCTAATTTTTTTTTTTGAAGTTCAATGGGTATAATAATACACCTGATTTGAATGCCCCACATTCATTCTGCCTATTGCATTGTGGGATAATGATCTAGTTTTACTGGCATTAGATTTTATTATTCCATCTGTTCTTTTGCTCTGCTAGGCGGTGCATTGATAATGATCTAGTTTTCTTTTCTTTTCTTTTATTGTTTTAGAATTTGGATTCCATGTTTCAGCATTTTCAGATAATGATGTTACATAATGACACTTATTTTTGTACAGGAAAGAGATATCGCAGCTGCAAAACAAGGAAATTGAACTGAAAAAGGCAGCAGCGAAAGGTAGCAAGGCTGAACAGAAAGCTAAGAAGAAACAGGTGGAGGAAGAGATCTCTCAACTTTCTGCTGAACTTAAAGAAAAACATGCTGCAGAACTTTCTTCATTAGGCTATAGCAGTAGTGATGGAGATGGAAAAAGCAATATTGTCAATTTGGTGAAAGCCATTGCTGGGGTTTCTGTTACCAGTCAACCTGACCAATCAAAGCCTAGCAAGAGTGCAAAGAGACGAGGAAAAAGAGCTCAGCAAGAAGCAGAAAGAGAGCAAAGAATTCAAGAGGAGCAGAGTAGCATTGTAAGTGATCGAATGATTGAAGATGAGAAACTGGAAAGAAAGCTTGAACCCCTTGGTTTGACTGTAAATGAAATAAAGCCGGATGGTCACTGTCTCTACCGAGCTGTTGAGGACCAGTTAGCTCTTCTATCGGGTGGTTTATCTCCATATACGTACCAAGAGCTTCGAGAAATGGTGGCTGCTTATATGAGGAAACATGCATCTGATTTCTTTCCATTTTTCCTCTCAGATAATGCGATAGAAGGAGATTCTGATAATTCTCTGGCAGAGAGATTTGAGAATTACTGCAAAGAAGTGGAGTCAACAGCAGTGTGGGGAGGACAACTAGAGCTCGGTGCTTTAACTCATTGCCTTAGAAAACATATCATGATATACTCGGGGTCATTCCCTGATGTAGAGATGGGGAAGGAGTACATATCAGATGGTGTGAATGGTTCATCAGATTCAAGTATCATGCTATCATACCATAGGCATGCATTTGGCCTGGGGGAGCACTATAATTCTGTGATCCCAATTTGATCAAATAAATATGTTTTGAATTATGAGTATAAAATTAGTTGAAGAGGTACTGGTACTGCATTGTTGGATCATAATGACTCTCCTGTCATAATATGGTTGTTTTAGTTTAAACTAAATAAAGTTTTAATGTGCTGGTTGGACTTTCTTATCAGTTACACTTTGAAATTGATTTTTCCTCCCTGAATGGAAGTACTTTTCTTTTCCTCTCTGAATTGAATTAAACCCTTGGATTGTTCATTTGTTCTTTATATTTGAAAATGTAGGTGTAACCCTGATGCTGATGCATGGCCATCAAACAATCAAAATTCCTGATATATATCTCTTGGTTTCTTTTTTATTAGATCTTTCTGATGGAATTCCATAAACTTCAGAGAATGCAGGATATTGAAGAAGCAGCAATAATAAAACTTTTCGCCCTGGTCAGTGTTCTCCATTGTTACAGCTCACTCAGCCATACCCGGTGAGTCAAATTATAAATGTTAGGGTGTTGTCTTGCAAATTAAAAAGATCGACTTGGGATTTCCATATCTTATCCAATCATATCAACTGCTAAAAGTGACACTGCATGCCCGGCCCTTCGCATTCTCTAGAGCCAGATTTGCAAATCGATCCATCACATTTGGATCGTACGCGAGTCTTTTTTTCTTTTCTAGGCCGAAATACGTGGCGACACATGTAGTTGCTTGAAAATTACATGAAACATCTTTTATATATACGCATAGTTTTGGAGTGATCACAAAAGAGAATAAAAATGAGGAAGCATCTTTTCCAGGATATGGATAGGCGACAGAAATCTTATTTTCGAAAAAGTTTCCAAGGATAGATAATGTTCATAAGAATTTGTGGTGGTGTAATTTGGATGGTTGGGTTTGGAGAGCAGGAGGATTTAGATTTGGATTTTTAGAATCTAAATCCTTTATTTGGATCATACATTTTAATTTAGATTTGGACCAAATTCTTTTCAAAATCTTGGACTTGATCAAATCACATTGAAAAGAAAGGAGTTTAAAATCATCACATTGATTTAAATAATTCAAATCCAATTTATGCCGCAAATCGTATTTCCCGTCCAACTAGCTTCGCCTCTAAGTGGTTGATCGGTAGTAATCCATCTCAAAAAATTTATAACGGCGAAACTTAACTGCATCGCTAAAAACAGTTGGGGTTGCGTCACTTCCTATTTATGATTAAATCATGCGCAAAATTACTAAAATTTTTGACAACGTATATAAGCTAGCTGTGGTTTGAACAATCATGCTGGTGATGCAGTAGTAGTGTACCATAAGCCATATGATCATCAGTTTTACTTCCTTGACTATCATGATCACAAGGCCAGTTCGCTAGCTCTATGGAAGTACTGTTTCTATATATAGAACGTACAAGCTATGCATGGTTTACTATAAGAAAACTGCTTATTTGCGACCAGTTAATTCCAGCGAAATGACTATTTGTAACTAAAATTGGTTGCGAAAAGTCTTTTAGTCGCAATAAATTGGTCGCAAAAGTCCGTTTTTCTTGTAGCGCGTTGTATCTACGAGTACTGAAAGAAGTTTCCTAATTATTAATGTACATTGCTTTGAGCATATTGCTTAATTAAAGAATTAATGGTGTGAAATCCCTGAAAGCACGATGTATATTAATAAGGTCATGCCTCTTTGATAAGGTCCATTGCTTCTTAATTAATTGATTGACCGATATCTCACAATTAATTAGCAGATCACCATTTTCTTTTCTGATAATGCATGTAGGGATACTCCTTTATATATATATATATATATATATATATATATATATATATATATATATATTATATTATGTTGATCTCGGTTCGACGGTCTCTTAACTCTTTTGAGTTTTGACATCAAAATAAAGCTTTTATATGGTTATATTTTTGACACACGTGATATTTATATATTGATCATGACATTATAATAGGCAGTTTGGTCCAAAGTTTAGGGTACTAATCAGCCATTTAACGCAGAGAATATCTTAGCGGCGCATCTTTCCAATTAGTGCAATGTGTGAAAAAAGATAATGTGGTGGGTCTTGAAGGCATCTTCTCTTTTTTGTACGGCCATTGCATAGATTTTCAACCCCTGTTTGGGAAGATCATTACTTTTAATAAGCATCTTGTTTTTTTTTTTTTTTTTTTTTTTAGCCCAAAACTTGATCTCCCTTTAATTATTTAGCTTTCGGTTTTCTTGAATTTTATGTATGTATGCATGCATGCATGTAAGTGAGTACTCTAAAATCGCGAAATGAATTCTAGTGAATGAATTTAATAATTAGGAATGTCATGCACGAAAAAACGTACAAAGCCCTTTTTTTTTTTTTGGATGCTGTCTAATATGTTTATTTATTTATTTGGAATAAGATTTTCTTGTATCAATCCTCCATCGTTCAAGCATGCATATATGTCGGTACCCACAGTAAGTACCTGCAGCCACTTTGGTTAATATTCATTAATGTTTACATCAATCAGTACCTTGTCACTGAAAAAAGGATAAGTACTTTGGCTCGAGGAATATTGTACTAATTTGATCCCAATGATCATCACATTTTCCATGTTAATATTCCGATATATATGCAACTTGTCACTCAGTACTGACGTTTCTAAATGACAACATTAACCTTCACGTTGCTAAGATGATGGGTGGATACATTTTCAAGCTACTTTGCAACTTGTTATTCTATGTGTAAAAATTGCCACTTCAGTCATTATCAAGTAGTAATCATAAAGAGTAATTTAGGACTGATCCGATTATATTCTTGTGCACATTTTATTCATCCCCTTCTGTTGTTATTCTAGGAACCAGACAATCTAAAACGAATTCTATAAATAGACATCAATTGGAGCTCAAGCTCTTCACCGCAAAGCCTTTAACTCACTGCATGCACAATTAAGCTTCTTAGACACAAATCGCATAATTCCTGCAAGTACCTCTATCTGTAAGATTAATGGAGACTGTAAGGAGGTTGGTGGGTGAGTACCCAGTGGTGATCTTCAGCAATAGGAGCTCTTCTTGCCTGAGCTTGACCGTCAAGTCAGTCATAGGTAGCTTTGGAGCAAACCCTAAAGTTTACGAGCTGGATCAGGTACCAGATGGCCCGCAAATTCAGAGGGCGCTGCAGCAGCTAGGATGTCAAGAAAACGTACCGGCTGTGTTCATAGGGCAGAGGTTAATTGGTGGTAGCAAAGAGGTCAACAGTCTACTTCTTAGGAATGAGCTAGAGCCATTACTCAGAGAGGCCAGAGCGATTTGGGTCTGATCATCAAGTAATATTTATATATATAAATATATATATATATATATATATATATATATATATATATATATTAATGATCATCTAGTCGATCATGCATGTACTACTGATCAATATTATTTTTGCTACTGTATTAATTACTAACTAATCATGATAAGGCTCGAATAAGCCTTTTTTGTACGCCCATGATATATAATATAATATATATATAGTTTGGACATGAGATGTTTGTTCGAGTCTAATTAATTATATAATTATCTTCTGATCTCCGTGTAGTACTCTCGTTTTGGTTCATGACTAGAACCGCATTAATTGTCTCTTTTCCACATTATAATTAGTTGGTACTTGGAATAACCAATTAACTAAATGCAAGATTAATTCTTGTGCTAGAAAATAAATACAGCAAGTGCATGCCAAGTATATATACGTAAGGTTTGATCTCCATATACATATATATATATATATATATATATATATATTTTCTTGCCATGCATACTAATTAATTCGTTTAATTTCTTCCTAGTTCATGGGTTATCATGACGATGATGAATCATAAATTTCTGAATGAGAATTAGTACTACATTAATCAGGGATATATAATTCGATCGAATACGGGAATTAATGCTAGCTAGCTAGCTTCCTTCTCGAAGGGAATTTGAAGAAGCTCATGATCTAGCTAGCTAGCTGACCAAGTTATGCGCACTTAGCAATTGGCCGGCCACTACTCTGGATCATTTTCCTCAACTCCCATGAGATCAAAAGCTATAGCTAGCGCTGCAAGGTTGCCTAGCTAGATCATGTCACCGATCGATGATCAGGGGGGATAAAAATGGCCGGCCTCTTGATTTCTGGCTAGCTACTTAGTAGTTTGGAATGTTAAACGATTATAACCACGTACGTATAAATCTTATCCCTGATCATGATGATATGCATGCAGAATATAAGAACTGGCCCCTGGGTAAAAAAAAAAATCATCGAAAACATCTGTTCAATCACAAAATGCCCGACTCACATGATCATGCACAATGGCAGGAATAATTGGAATAGCGAACCACGTGAGATCAGGAGTACTAAAAGAAGAAAACAACAGCTCGCGCGTGTGCAAAGATGCCTTCATCCACCGACGGGAGTACGGCTAGCTAATTAATTGCGTACGTATATATTTATGATCAGCTTGCTTAATTTCTCGATAATCTATAATATTAACATTAATCTTGACATGTTAATACGTATGTACGTACGTTGTAACGCTCCATCCCTATGAATCCAGAGAGTTAATTCATGTCAACTAAAATCATATCCAATGACATTTTTAAAATAAACCAGAGTCTCCATAACATAATAACCTATTTGTCCAACATAAATATCCATGTTTCTATATAAGGGCACATCAGAAGTGCTTCAATAATATACATAAACATTTCCACAAGGACTAGGAATATCTATTACTCAAAATACCAAAGCAACATAAAATATCAACACTACCAAAAGACTCTCCAAAAGCCATTGTATTCTAAGACACTTAGTCTTCTATGATCAACAAAACTTTCAAGTACTCCCTATTCTTGACTTCCAGTTGCTGCATCAAAATTATCTGAAACATATTATGAAGATATGGGATGAGTTATCAATAACTCAGTATGCAAAGAATATATACTAGTATGTAAACATGAGACTTTTCAGAAAGTCCAGTATGCAGAAACAAAACATTTCATTTTTATATGCAGATCTCAAAAACGTGTTATCAGAAAATCAGAGCGACTTTTCAAATTTTTCATACTCAAAAATCAACTGTTCATATTTAAAGACAGTTTTCATATTCAAAGACCATTTTTATATTAAAAAACCAACTGTTCATATTCAAAGATCCGCTTCATAATCAAAGACCCTTTTTATATTCAAAAACTATTTTCATATTCAAAAATCATTTTCATATTCAAAGATCCGTTTCATAATCAAAGACCATTTTTATATTAAAAAAAACAATTTTCATGTTAAAAAATGCTTTGGCATAACTTAACTGAACATATTTATCTTATCATATCATATCGTATCATATACCACGTTTAACCCCCGTGGTAGGGTTGTGCTTCCCTGTTAGCCAAACCAGGCAGTATCATATTGTGAAACTTCCATTTTTTCAATTTCGGAGTCCCGAGTGTGCACACAGGAAAGAACACATAAAAGACCACTTTGTTTTCAAAGTGGGTGCACTCATATCATATCATATCATGTTGGTACCAACCATATCACATGAACCAATATCATCATATCAGAACCATATTCAGAATCAGAATCAAAATAGATAAGTATGCCAAAAGTTTTTCATATACAACCATATGCTGAACATATTCATATCATTTCCATTTTATCATAAACAAACCCAAATCATTTTCATATCATATGTACAAAAATTCACAGATATCGTATTCGCTCTTTTGTACATTTCAGAAACATGTCAAATATTGCTCATGTCTATACAATTCATGTCAAAAGCATTTTTTTTTTCTCTTTCATATGTATCTCATAAGTGAATGCAAAACATATACTAAGATTGTTTTTCACATTTTCTTTTTTAAAATAACATGCACATTTTTATAAACCAACCTCAGTTCATTTCTTTTTATGCAAATCTAGCATAGGAACCCCGCTTACCTGGACTACTTAGCTTTTCGAAAATTTCTTCAAAAATGCCGAACAAATGTTAATCTTCACCTATAACACAATCACGTCATTTTTATAAATTTCCAATCGTACATGTATTTCAATATTTAAGCCTAAGATGCTAAAATAACTTATTTCGATTCCTCAGAAACCTAAATTCACGAAATCCTAAAATGTTAATACCTCCCAAATTCCAACTAAATCTCTGACTAAAGTATTAAACTCTAACTTATTTACTATTGAAAATCAAACTATCAGATTTAATACTACATAACATAATTATACCAAAATTTATTTTTAAGTTATATATAAAGACTATTTAACAAACTAGGTCGTAATAAAATTACAACATTATCGTATTTTCTTAATTCATTTCATATCTTAAAAAAGACATGATCAGCTTGAAGTTTAACGTAGAAATTAAGTATATAAAGACTATTTAACAAACTAGGTCGTAATAAAATTACAACATTATCGTATTTTCTTAATTCATTTCATATCTTAAAAAAGACATGATCAGCTTGAAGTTTAATGCAGAAATTAAGTACAAATATATACGTTTAGATCGAACTACTAGTGAATTATTTGGCCGCACTCTCTCTAGCTCCGAACGAAAAACCCCCTTAATCGTCCAAAACCTCAAGATCTGCTGAAAGGGGGTGGGAGCTTCAGCTCCTCGCCCCCTCCCCTTGCCCTCTCCCTCTTCTCTGTCTAGTTTTTAACTTCTGTAGTGTTTTTATTTTTCTTTATGTTTTTAAGCCGAATAAGGGAGGATCGCCGTTCGAGCCTTTCCGGCCACCAGTTCTCTACATGCGCCCCACCGGTGTGAAGCCCAGCCGCCGATCTTCAAAACCTCCAAATCCGGCGTCCATCGGAGTGGCGCGTAGACCGCACGCGCGGGACGAAAATCCGGACAGCGTTGGCGCGTGACCCTCACGCGCCACCGAGGAACCCTCTAACGACACCACGCTCGGTTGCTGTGGAACCGCTGGCTCCAGGTCTTCCAAGTCTGACCGTCGGCTTTCCTCCCAGCGTGAACAGTCCTGCACGAAATATTGCCGACCAAATGTGTACTGTTCATTCGTTTTGTTTTTTTTTTGTTCTGTCTTTTGTTTCGTTTCTATGTCGTTGTCTGTTTCAGTTTTTGTAGCTTGTCTTGCTTTCTTATGTTGGTGTTGCTTTTGTTGACCTGAGTGAGGTTTGGACCTTTAGATCGGACGTAATCCGGGGCAAGGCTTTCGAGAGTGTTGGGCGATGCTACAGCCGGTGGTTATATGGCCAGGCTGTTAGTGGTCTGTATGTACGCTGGGTGCTCGCTCCACCAGAGCTCGAAATGACGATGCTTGCGGTGGGCGTGTCGTCTGAGGTCTCATCAGAGCTTGTGGTCTTGTAGTTGTTATTGTAGTTTTTATAGTAGTTTGTTAGTTTTAGTTATGATAAAATAAGAATAGGCTTTGGATTTTGATGTCCATAGCAGTGTCTCGTACTCTTCTTCCCTGGGAGGATAGAGAGGACCTTTAAGTTCTATTTTTACAGAGCGCTTTCTCGGGTTCGAGAAAGTTTGATTAGAAATTAAGACAATGTCTACCACAAATGTATTTGTGTGTGGGGAAGCTACAGATCTGTTGAGTTAGTTGGCTTATAACTGGATTTTCTGTGTATTAGAATTTCTTGTGTCGATAAGTCACATTTGTAACTTCGTTTTCTTAATGAGATGAGTATGCTCCATTCAAAAAAAAAAAAAAAAGATCGAACTACTAGCTAGATCGAACCAAAGTTGTACGTACGTACTAGTACTGCTTTTATAACCGGGCCGTACGTCGTGTGTGATGCCAGGAACCGACCTCGATCGTAGTACTACATGTTAATTCTAGCAAGCTGCAAGCGTCCAGTACATACCAAGGGTCCAAGAGTGACGTACATTGCAGGCCTGCCCTCCAATATATATATGTATATATATATTATATCCCAGCTTAATTGTACGCCAAAGATATGATCATATATCTGCAGAATAATCTTGCATGAATGCATGCATGGTAGATGTAGGATGGAGTACTGATCAATATTTGCACAAATTAAGCTGGTGATGAAGAAAAAGGGTTTGTGATAGAATATACTAGTGTACTGATGAATGAGAAGACTTAAACTCTGATCTTCAGTACTAGTGAGAAATGATACATATACAACCTTTTTATAATCTTTTATAAAATCATGTTCTAAAATGAGAGTATATTTTAGGTAAAGTGAATGTTACTTTTATAAGTTACTTTATAAAAAATTATTGTATGTCTATCATTTTCATATATATATATATATACACACTAGTAGTGGGGCCATGATTTGCCCGGTTAAATGAAAAACAAGTTGTAAAATATAAACATGCTCTGTATAACCAGAAAAACGTATTGATAAGCTAAAGAAGGATAATAATCTCATTCAAATTATAAACTATTAAGCCAAACAGTAATAAATTTAAACAAAGAAGCAAGTTTGGGAAATAAAGCATGTTTGTTGGGAATTTAAAATTTCAGTTTCTTCCTTAAACAACAAAATATCATGGAATTGTTTTCTTGGTCATTGAGACGGCAGTTACAAAGTTTTGGGAGTTATGCATGTAGAGGTCATGTGGTGTCTTCATTCACGACATTTATCGAGAGAACATTGAATCTTTTATGTGACTTTGCTTTTGGAGTTGATCCACCTCTGCACTTAGCTGTATGATCTATTCTTTTTCTGAGCATAATGTTGCAATGTTTTGGAGACACGGTAAATATTCCTGCATGAAATGAATTTGCAATTTAAGTATGGTTATTAAAGATTTATGAGCATATAAATATAGAAAATATAAAGTATAATAAACAAATATAAATACAGTACTTGGGTGTTATGATTGTGACCTGCCAATACATAAAGAGGAGCAATCAAATTTCAGGATTCCATTCAATTCTAGGCTCAAAGAATCTAGTGTAACTCCAAAAATATGTTAAACCCAACACTACTTTACTTGAATGTAATGAAGTTCTAACCCAATTTGTAAATACTACTTTCTAGCAATAGCATTTCCCTTCCCAATTCACTTATCAGACATACAAAGAAGTTAAGAACAATTGACAGGACACAAAATTCTGTTCGATCTAAAAAAATAATCTTGAGAGAAATGAGAATTCAGCGCAGCTCAAATATCCAACCAATCTTCTTTAATTAAGGAGATTTGTTAAAAAAAAAAAACTAAAACTAAAACAGTTGTAGGAAGCCCACACCAGAGTAAAGATTTTACAATTTACAATTAGCGTCTATTTTCTAGCAGCCGGCCTCCAACGCCAAAAAAGTGCGACCGATTCCAACGAAATCGACAAAACTATTTCGAAATTTGAGACTTAAATGCTTAAATCATTAAAATTGAAAATTAGGAACGCAATCATTTTATAACCCCCTTAGCAGCATTATTTTTTAGACTTAACTGTTTAATCATTGAGCAGTTTTTTAAAACAAATATTAGTACTTTTATCCTATCATTTTATATAATATGAAGATGATAGATTATTGCTTCGGTAAAAATATTTACACCATCACATGCATTTTGAGATCACCTAATAATTAATCAAATTCAATTATTAAGATAATTCAAAACTAAAAAGTCAGAAAAATGGGAAACTATGGCATTTTAAAATGGTTAACTTAATAAGCAGAATTCTTTTAAATAAATAAGGATGAGTAATTCTATATATAATCGTGAAATGTGTAACCGCCGCGTAATCGCTTTGAAAAATAGTGGGGTCTACTATTAAAAAATTAATTTTTTTCATGTGGATCCCATGTTTTATTTATTTTTTTCAAAAAGATTACGCGGCGGTTACACAAATCACGATTGTAAATATATTTTCTCGATAAGGATTTGATTTCGGTCTATACTCAATGAATAACAAATAAATGTCTTTTGTGTCGATTAGAGGACATGTGTCATGATCTAATTGGTCTAATTCCAAGGCAACTTACTTTTAGGAGTGTTGATGTTGTGTTTCTCAGCCCGAGCATCTCCATGGGGGCCAAATCCATCCACCTGCAACTAAAGAGAAATGAGGGCTTCAGGGTGGTAGGGGACACCTCCGATGCTAAAGTCAGTATGAGTTCTTTTGGAGAATAATGAATTGAAGTGTCAAATTATAAACCCCTCCCCTGGATGAGGGAGGGGGTATTTATACCTGGTCGGGAAAATCTTCGAAAGAGAGGTGATGGGTGTGCTGCTTCGTACTGGGGTCGAGTGTCCCTGCCATCTCCCTGTTGTTCAGCAGGCTTGCCAGACTTGATCGTGGCCGTTGCTGACACCTTGGGAGGCATGAATTAGTGTGTCTGGCCCCGGGTTCTTTAAATGTGGCGTGACTCCCTGTCATGGTGTGCTTGTTTATATCCCATTAAGTGCGGCATGGCACTGGTGAGGTGCGTCCATCCCTTTGACTTGTCCAGACGCAAGGCAGGGACATGGGTTGTCTCTGAGTGTTGGCCAATAAGGGTGTCAGACAGGCCTGCCTTCCATCCCCTGGCCAGCAGGCATTGCCCGAAGGCTTCCCTTCTTGGGCCCCTTGGGCCTACCTGTCCCAGCTAGGCCCAACCCATCCTTTGTCCTCAGGCCCTAGGACTCTTCGGGCCTTGTGGACCGACCCTGGGGATTACTCCTTTAGCCCAGCCCTAAGGATTACTCCCCTCAAAGTACCCCGTGAATTCTTAGTACATGTGTGGTGGGAATTCTAAACATCCTTGTCGCGCCTTCCTTGGGCACGATCCTTGTAGCCATTCCCCCCGTCATTAATGCATGAGGGCACTTTAGCTTCCGTTGTCTTTCCAACTTCCTTACTATTGGATATGGTAGGGGTGTCTCCCCACGTCTCAGGCTGTGCATTGGCTCATACACCCCACGTGCCTGTAGCGGCTCCCCATGTCTGCATGGACTCGCACCGATTGGGTTTCCCGAGGCCACATACCCATATCATTCAATGCGTGCGTCACCTCGATTTTTGCAATCTCTAGGTCTTCCCAGGAGTTGGGTCCGGCTGTTTATTGGCCTGTGCTCCCCACACGCACGACGTGGCTGCCCACGTCTGCGCAGGCCAGCGCCGATTGTGCTTCTCGAGGCCTCGATTTGTGTGTGGCCCTATATAAGACCTCTTCCCCCCTCATTTTCACCATTTACTTCCTTCTTCTCATTTCCTATGTTTGCTTCCTTCTTCTCATTTCCTCCATCGTCACCAGTTTCCTTCAGAGTTCTTCTCCACCACAGATTTTTATGTTCCTCAATTTTTCTGTCCTCCTCTCTTTCGTTCCCGTCGTCTTCTTTAGTCGCCTTGATGGCCCCGAAAGGTTCTTCAGGTTCCAAACCCTTTTACTTCACCGGAAAGAGCTGGGAGTCATCGATCTCCCCCGATGCGTTTAGGCAAAGTATAGCATCCCTGCATCGGTGGTTTTGGAGGTCCAATGGCTTCGAGTGCCCACCGTTGATTCTAACGAGATGGTGGCTCATGTGGCGCTATATCCCCTTATGTTCGCGAATGGGCTTCACCTCCCATTTTGCAGCCCCGTTCGAGACGTTCTCAACTTCCTGGGGTTGGCCCCCGAGCAACTTCATCTGAATGCCTAGTGGCTCCTAGGGGCCAGCTGCATCATTTATTGGAGGGTGCTTAGCACCAGTTTGGAAGAGTATCTTGACTTGACAGCTAGGGAATTCTTGTCGGTGTACCGTGTGCTACGCCTCAATAGGAGCTTGTGCAGTTTCCAAGCGCGCACGACTGGGAGGCGCATTGCCAACCTTGAGTCGTGTCACTCGCACATCAAGGACTAGTCCCGTAAGTTTTTCTTTGTCTCGGACTCGGGATGAGAGTACCCCAAGGGAGAAAAGGACCACGAGGAGTTTCCCGTTCAGGCTGTTTGGTTGTATGTCCCCTTGTCCAAGAGCCTGTCCGTCGATTTCTCCCAAAAGGAGGAGGCCAGGCTAGCGATAGTGTTATCCTTGGTATCGGCCCATTTGACGCGGTGTTGACCGATGTCAATATTAGGAGCTACTTGACCGTTCTTGACCGCTCGTATGTGCTTGGGTGAGACTTCTTGAGGGACTGCTACGGCCGGTAGCGAGGGGAAGCGGCCAAAGGTGGCTCATGACGAGGCGGGTAGGGCTTCCCGAGGTGAGGCCAGGGGGTCCCAGAGTAAAGAGGTCGCGTCCCGAAGTGGGGCCAGAGGGACTAGGCCCCCTCCCCCCATAAGGCTTCGAGGAGTAAGGTCGGGGGATCCCAGCTTGCGCGACCCAAGCGCTCAGAGATCCAGGTTTCCCCCACTTGGGGGACTACTTCTTTCCCCGGGGCGCAGCGCTCGATGCTCGCCTCCGGGCTGTTCTGCCGGCGTTCATCGTCGAAAAGGAGGAAGATGACGTCTTTCGGGTTGCCTTCTTCAGTGCCTCATCCAACCAGCCCCTCATGGAGTCTTCTATCTCCTTCAAGGAGACGTACGCTCTGCTTGTCCCCCCCCCCCCATGGCCATGACGGGGTCCCCGATCTCTCCTTCCCTCCCGGAGACCGCCGGTTGGGAAGATGCTGCCCCTTCAATTCTCTCAAGTGTTGGGGCCAGGGCTCCCTCCTCCTCCGTAGTCCCAATGCCCGATGATAGAGAGAGGGTGGGCCCGAGTTCCCCCTTCGTCGTGGAGCTAAGCGACGATCGAGTGTCGATCACATCGCGTCCCCTACAATCTTCCCCGAAGCCAGAGGTGGATTCCTATATTACTTCTCCGGAGGGGGCGTCCCAGCGAAGTCCTCCGACATACTAACCAAGCTCGGCCAAGGAGGAGGTTTGGCCCACGATCGACAGGGGGCCCTCGAAGACTGAAGAACCTTCCTTGGGTCCCGTCGTATTTGAGGGACCCGTGAACGAAGCTGAGGTTCCCTAATGATTGGAGGCGGTCGTGCCGGAATCCTCCGGCTCAGGTCCTTCCTTGGAGTCCATCGAGGACATGCCACAACCTTCGTGGCAGTTGGGGGTGTAGCCTCTTCCTCCCGTGCCAGATCAAGGGTAAGCCAGACCACTAGCTCGGGCCGAGGCGATTGAGCGGGAGCCCAAAAACTAAGGCCTCTCTTTGCCCAAGTATGCTTTGCTTTATACTTAGTTCGTCCCATGGGGCACTCCCCTTCCTCCTTCTAACACTCTATTACGTCGTGGACCAATTGGCGAACATTATCTTTGAGGAGCACGGGGAGCTCGAGGAGGAGAACCAGTCCCTGGCCCTTCTTACCCGCCTGGAGGTTCGGAAAGCAAACTGGGAGATTGAGGCTCTCTCCTTAGAGATAAAGGATCATAGAGGACTTCGAGTACTTGAAAAAGCACCACGGGCTCCTGAGGGAAAAGGTCCAGAAGCTGAAAAGGAAGAAGTCTGGGTTGAAGATGGAGCTGGCTAGGACCAAGGAGGAGCTCTCCTGACTCTCCTGACTCTCCTTGGAGTGTAAGCATCTATGGGACGAGCACGTCGAACGGTCAGTCTGGAGGGGGCTCTTGATACTTCGGAAAGAGAAGGACTAGATGGCCTGGGAGCAGGCCTCAACTTCCAAGCGTCACTCTTGACAGTTTTTCAAGCACTTTTCGCTTGTTCGAGAGGTTCGACGCCAGAGGGTAGAGATGCAGCGAAACGAGGCTTTGGCCCGCAACCTCAAAGCTAAGTTGGTGAATGCCACAAACACCATTTTTGCTCGGGACATGCAGATCTCATGCATGGAAGCTAGCCAAGAGACCAGCGCCCAGTACATGGGGGAGATCAGGTCCCAAATCCAGAACACTCTGGCCATACGAAACATTGCTTGGGGGTACGGCTACAATGAGGGTCTCGAACAGGAATATCCCGAGTCTGATCTCAACACTTTGAGTCTGGTCTCCTTGGAACTGAACCTTTAGGCTTATGCATTCGTCAAGAACCGCAGGGATGCCTCCACTCTTCTCGGGTGTTCCCCCTTCGCCCTCGTAGTCACTTTTGTATGGGCTCCGAGTCGCTTTTTTGTTTTGTTTTTTTTTTGTTACTCGGGCTCATATGTAAGCTTAACTAATATATATAGATCATATTTTCCTTCTTTCTTCTTGTGTACTTGTTCTTTCGTGCTTTCTCCCTTTTCTTTTTGTTTGGACATGGGTCTCGGGACTCAATTCATGTGGGCAACTGTGCAGTGAGCCTGGCCTTAACCTCACAGCCTCAACCCCACGACGAGTCTAAGGGCTTGGTCTTGCTGGTCACGAGCCTCGGCAAGTCTAGGGAATTATTTTCGAGAGGCCCTGTGGGCAGAGCACGGGATGCTCTTGCCCAACTTCAACCCCACGGCGAGCCCTGAGACTCAGCTTGTCCAGAGACTTGGCTTGTAGCACGAAAGCCGGCAAGTCGAGGGACTTGTGTCCGATTGGCTGTTGGAGGCTAGAGCCTCCTAGTGGGGCAGAGCTCGGGAGGCTCTGGCCCTAACCATGCTTCGCGGCAAGTCTAGAGACTTGGCATGTTGCACGAAATTCGACAAGTCGAGAAACTTGTGTCCGACTGGCTGTCGGTGGGATAGAGCTCGAGAGGCTATAGCCCTAACCATACTTCGCAGCAAGTCCAGAGACTTGACTTGTAGCACTAAGGCCAAAGGTTCGAGGGACTTGTGTTCGACTGGCTCTTGGTGGGGCAGAGCTCGAGAGGTTCTGGCCTTAACCATACTTCGCGGCAAGTCCAGAGACTTGTCTTGAAGCACGGAGGCTGGCAAGTTTAGAGACTTGTATCTGACTGGCTGTCGATAAGGTTGAGGTCGGGAGGCTCTGGCCCTAACCATACTTCGCGGCAAGTCCAAAGACTTGGCTTATAGCCCGAAGGTCGCCAACTCGAGGGACTTGTGTCTGACTGCCTAATGGTGGGGTAGAGCTTTGGAGGCTTTGGCTTTAACCTTACTTCACTGCAAGTCCAGGGACTGGCTTGTAGCACGAAGTTCGACAAGTCGAAGGACTTGTGTCTGACTGGCTTTTGGTGGGATAGAGCTCAGGAGGCTTTAGCTCTAACCATACTTCGATGCAAGTCTAGAGATTTGGCTTGTAGCACGATGGTCGGCAAGTCAAGGGACTTGTGTCTGTCTGGCTGTCGGTGGGGCAGAGCTCGGGAGGCGTTGGCCTTAACCATACTTCGTAGCAAGTCCAGAGACTCGGCTTGTAGCACGAGGGTTGGCAAGTCCAGGGACTTGTGCCTGACTGGTCTTATGGGCGAGTCCTGGGGATCTGGCCCGACCAATGCATCGCGGCGAGTCTAGAGACTTGGCTTGTAGCATGAAGGTCAGCAAGTCGAGAGACTTGTTTCCGACTGGCTGTCGGTGAGGTAGAGCTCAGGTGGCTCTAACCCGACCAATACATCGCGGCGAGTCCAGAGGCTCAGCTTGTATGATCGAATTTTTTAGATAAAGACAAATGGAGATGAAATGATAAGTGCTTTCTTATTCATAAGTCGTTGGTTACATTGTTGGGCAAAACCGTGGCCTTTAGACGAAATACTTTCTCAAGTGCTCGACATTCTATGGGTGGAAAAGTTCGCGACCCACCTGGTCCTTCAGATGGTAAGAGCCGGGCCTTTCGCTGGCCATCACCACAAAGGGTCCTTCTCATCGGGGACCTAGCTTTCTTTCTTCTTAGGTGGTGACTCCCTTCTACTTTAAGACAAAGTCTCCTACTTTGAAGGTTCGAGGTCGGACTCGTTTGTTAAAGTACTGTTTGAGTTTCCTCTTGTTGTTCGACGTCCGTCTTGTTGCTTCCTCTCACCTTTCTTCTAGGAGATGTTCGGTTAAAAATATATATGCAAGTGCATAAAATCGTAACAATTAGTAAAGTGTTTTAAAGAAAATGTTATCGAACCCACAAGGAATAATTATGCTATTGAGTATTGAAATTTACTAAATTAATTACTATTTGAAAAAAACTGAATTTTTTTGAAGAGTGGATTATCTAAATTAAACTGAATAAAAGAACATTAAAAGTAAGATTTGAAAAATAATAAGAATAGATCTGGAGCATTTGACTTCACATAGCAAATCTCACACAATTTATTCTTCCTTATTATAGAATCTCAATTATCTCAAGTTATGATAAAAATCCATTGACTATTCAATATTTTCTCTCGAATAATACCAAACATATCTCCAACTAATAACTACATATCTCTATGTGAATTTAACTAATTGGAAACTCATTAAGTTTTTTAGATTTTTCTTGAAAATCACACTAGTTGCGGTAAAGCATCTCTACTTTCACTCAACTAATGGTGTTTAATCCTAGAGTTTTAATCACAAATCACCTCTAGGTCTCATTGCAATCCAAAAGATCGAACAATAGTTAGTTAGAAAGTTGTAAGCATTAAGAACAATGAATAAACACTTAATCATGAAAGTATTGAAAATAAAATAACTTCGAATATAAACTGTGTTCAATGCTAGGCTACATCAAAGCTCTAGAAAATAGAATTAGTTGATAATGAAATTAAAAAGAATAAAACTGATGTTTTTCGTTGGAGTCAGTTGATGAAACATGTGGCTCTCGCCTTTGCTCTCCCAGATCTACCTCCATGAAAGAATACTTCAAGAATAAATTCTGAATTATCGAAACCTAAACTCAGACTCTCTAAAACTCAAAACTAAAACTCAGAACCAAAGACTCCCCCAGTCTCCTATTCATCCCACAAGACGGGATGAGATAGATGTCGAAATTCGAATCTGAAAACAAGATAACTGTGACTACAATCTAGTCTAAAGATCTAAAAAATAGTTTCTAAAGATAAATGCTAACATAAAAGAAATTATCCCAAGAATAATGAGATTATCTAAAATGGAAGATTCAGTGATATGTGACTTGATTTGTAGAGTTCGGGAGGATTTGGTTGCCAATAGATTAATTGCAGAACTCAGGAGGGTAGAGGTGAGTAGATGCCGTATGCGTTGAATATAATTGGCGGGCATGGAGGTCACAAATGAACGGGCGTGGAGGTCACAAAGGAACGGGCCTCTCCTCGCCTATTGATAGGTAAGTCTTCTCGCCTTTGGGCGAGAAAGATTTCTTTGCTGCCATCGAGACAAGACTCCTCGCCCAAATCTCATCGGCTTTCTTTAGATCTCACTGTCTCTCATCGGTCTGGATCTGTAGTTTCTTATTTTGTACCAAAATGCTCTCTTTTTGCACTAAATCTTCTCATTGCTTCAAATCCAAGAAAATAAATAAACATATGTAGAAATAAAAGAAAATCAATAGTATTGAAGGGAAAATGATATTTTTCATAAATAAAAGAGTGATAAAAATTACATAAAAATAACACTTATCAAGAGGTCCAAGTTTTTTTTAATCCCTTGTTGTTGCAGTTTGGGCTGAAGTGTTGAACTCGGTACGTGGGCATTCCTACCTCTGCTGGAATTACGGCTTCGGTCCTTAGACAAGTGCGAAAGGCGTTTCTCCCATGGGGGTCTTAACGGATGTTCAGTAGGCCCATAATACACCAGGGAGTTCCTACGCCCATCTCCCCTTCTAGTCCCCTAGCTTCTCTTTTAGGATATTCAGCAAGGTCTTGTAGTTGCCTTTGCCTGTCCATTGGCTTATGGGTGCCCCAGAGAATATGTACTTGGCTTTGATCCTGAGCTCGGCACACCATTCCTGGTAATGCGAGCAGTCGAACTGCCTATCGTTGTCTGATATGAGGCTGTGAAGAATACCGAACCAACAAACTATGGGTCTCCAGGGGAATCTTGTGAAATAATCGACTGCTACTACTACAAACTTCACTCCTCCCTTGTGCCTGGGAAACGGGCCGATAAGGTCGAGCCCCATTGTGCGAAGGGCCAAATGGACACAATGGATGTTAGTTCTTCCGTAGGGCGATGGGGGACAGGCGCATGTTCTTGGCACTTGGGGCATTTCTTCACAAAGTTCTCGCGCACGTGACCCTGGTGGCCAGCGCTCTTCCACCAGAGTGATTTCTGCATATTCCTTTGTGTATCTCGGTTAGGACGTACTGAGCTTCCTCAGGCGAGATGCACCTCTGGAGGGGCTCAGAGAAACCTCTCTTATACAGGACTCCTTCCAACAACGTGAAGCACACCGCTCTGTTTATCTTTCGTGCTTCTTCCTAGTCGTCTAGACCAGGCCTTTGCTGAGGTACTTCCTGATATCGACGGCCCAATCCAGTGGTGCTGGCTAGACTATGGAAATACTTGAAAAGGTCGCGCGCCTCCCCTACCTACTGAAGGTACTTCTTCAATTTTTCCCCTTTGGTGGCGAACTTCCGCGTTACTTGACTGACTATCACTTGTGAGTCGGCTCTCACCTCAGTCTCGATTGCTCCCAATGACTTCGCTACCGACATTCCAGCCAGTAGTTCCTCGTACTCGGCCTCGTTGTTGGTAGTTTTGAAGCTAAGCTTGATTGTGTAGTCATGCTCCTCTCCGAGCTCTATGATGATGTGCACCCCTACATCCCCCAGCATGGTAGGATGAGCCGTCGACGTAGACTTGCCATGGTTTGCCTTGGGGTGCAATAGGCATCTCTTTGGTAAATTTTGAGAATTCGGCCACGAAATCTGCCAGCACTTACCCCTTGATTGTTGTGCGTTGGAGGTACTCAATGTCGAACTCACTCAATTTAATCACCTAGTTTGTCATCCGGCCAGACACATCGGGTTTCTGCAATATCTTTCTGACGGAAACATTAGTGACCACCTTCATTGGGTGGGCTTGAAAGTATGGACTTAGCCGCCTTGTGGCTATGCTAATGCAAATGCCAGCATCTCTGCTCGGGGGTATCTAGCATTGGCTCCTCGAAAAGCGCAGCTCGTGTAGTAGACTGGTCGTTGCTCCCCTTCCTCGCTGCGAATTATGATGGCAGACATGGCGTTCGGGGTCACTACCAAGTATACAATCAAGCTTTCTCCTGGCTTGGTCTGATTGAGAAGTGGTGGGTGGGCCAAATTCTCCTTCAGCTTGTTGAACGCTCGGTCGTATGTCCCACTCCCGCACCTTTCTGAGGACCTTGAAGAAAGGAAGGCAACGGTCGGTTGACCGTGCTATGAAACGGTTCAGGGCCGCTACTCTCCCTGCCAACCTCTGGACCTTGTGAATTGTTCACGGCGGCGGCATACTTACTATCGCCTCAATCTTTTCTGGATTGGCCTCAATTCCTCATTCTGAGACTATAAACCCAAGAACTTTCCCGACTCGCCGTCGAAGGCACACTTAAGCGGGTTAAGCATCATCTGGTACCTCCTCAGCACCGCGAAGGCTTCTCGAAGGTCAGCGATATGCTGCTCAAGTTTTCTGCTTTTGACAAAGACATCATCCACGTATACCTCCATGTTCCGTTCAATTTGCTCCTTGAACATCTGATTAACCAACCGCTGGTAAGTTGCGCCAACATTCTTTAGACCGAACGACATAGCTTTGTAACAGTAGAGTCCTCGGTCAGTGAAGAAGGTTGTCTTCTCCTCGTTGTCCGGGTTCATCCTGATCTGGTTGTACCACGAGTATGCATCCTTGAAACTGAGCAAGGGGGTGACTGGCCAGTGAATCTACTATTAAGTCTACACGCGGCAGGGGGAAGCTATCCTTCGGGCAAGTCTGGTTCAGGTCGAGCAAGTAAGTGGACGAAGGCGGGACGGATTGAGTATCCGCCCCGTACCCCACCCCTGCATCCCGGGGCGGGATACGGGGGTGAAAACCCCACCCTCTGCCCCATTCAGGACCTGGTGGCCCCGCCCCGTAGGGGGCGGGTACGTAACACCCCTACTCGCCACTTGCTTCGACAATAAATTAATTAATTAAAATCACCATGCCACTAGCTACCGAACTATTAACTCTATCCATATATAATTAAGTAATGGTACGTCAGGGCATGCTCAATGGTAAGTCGGCCATTGTCTAAGGCCCCAAAAATAAAAATGAAGAGTTTTTTTTTTTTTATTGTAAAAAAAAATAAAAACCATTTTATTAAATAAAATTTTAAATAATTTTTATAGTTTTCAATGTGTGCAAGGTCCCATAATATTAAATTTAATATTTAATACAATGAATTATTTATATTTTAAATAATGTTTTTAAGATCTTACTAAATTGAGGCACAAAATCTGCATTGAGACTTCATTTTAAGTTATAAATAAAAATTCAAAAAAACTGTATTTAAAGATTTTAAATAAAATTTTATTTTATTGTAAAGTTTGAATTTTTTCATATAATAATTTATATTTGTATTGAGCCTTAATTTGTATTGAGCCGCCTTGTGGTACGTACTTACTGATCATGTCCAGGCTTCAAATTAGAATGTACGCGTAAAAACTAAACTTTGGCTATTATAATTAATTGATCAGCACGTTTTAAGAGCCAAGTAAACATATGAGATTTATTGGGTTACTTATTTGATCAGTTGATCTCATTCATTGATCATTTACATAATAGGACGTACAGATGTTAGCGGTGTAATCAGTCCAGATCGGTCTTAGAAAGGGATTTCAGACCGAACTAAATTTTTCGATCCTCTAAAATTTTAGACCGGATCGATAAGGCCTTTGGACCGAACTGGATTGCTCTGATTAAATTCGGTCGATCTTATTGAGGTATTTTGGTCCGGATCATTATTTTCAGGTTTTTAACAAAAATTCTATATAAAATAAAAATAATAATTAAGTGAATGATTTAATTAGGTTTCTAAGTAAGTCTTTACTTAACTAATTAAGTGTTTTAATTAAGTAAAGCTAATTAATAATGTTAATATATAGTATGTGTATTATCAATAATTAATAATTAATACCCTATCTTAAAATTCTTTACATTTAATATTTATATAATCTAAGTATAAATAATTAGGTTAAAAGAAAATTACATAATTACTTATAATTAGTTAGAAGAAAATCATATAATTCTTGTTTTCAATTTATATAACTAATTTAAAAACTTTCAAAAATATATACAAAAAGTCATTTAAAAACTTACAGGCCAGGATGAGATATATATATATATATATATAATATAATTTCGAGGTTATAATTACCAGATAAACAAAGAAACAAAAAAGACAAAGATGAGAGCATCATTTCGATTATTCGGATTGGTATGAAAAAGTATGTAGAAAAAAGTTGAAGTTGATTGGATTGTCGTATTATATATATGGAGATCTTGATGGATATGATCATCATGATGTACTCAATTTCTAAAGAAACTTTATGTATATATCTTTAATTAAGGGGAATGATTTTGGTCCCCCCTGATCTGCTAGTTAGAATTGAATCATTGGACAAGGCCGACATGATCATATATACGTGTTTCATAATAGGATAAAGAAACATATCTTGTGACGTCCCTCATTTAACTATCCCAATTTCAATTGGACTTGGACTACTTAAGCGAAATCCATTCCTACCTAAAAAAGGGAGTCTTGACTCTCTATATTTTCTTACTCATTTTCATCATAAATTAATTAAACTAATATTTAATAAACATAAGTAATAATTTCAGTATGAGCTCATCACATCAAACCTGTGAACGAAAACGGCCCCTACGTAATTAATTCCTATAAGAAAACTACAGTTAAAAAAAAAAAAAAAAAAACCCTAGTCGTCAAATGCGTTGAGGATGTGATTTGTCCGTGACTAGTCCTAGCAACTTGCAACCAGAGAATGAGAGTGGCTCAGAGTTGTGAGGAACACTACCGATGCTTAAACTAGTAATAATAAATCAGTGTTCGTATGTCACATTCAAGTGTCCTTGATGCTTACCTTGGTAGGTAGGTAGTTATATGGGGTTATCTCCATAGGGTAAGACTTGGCTTCCTACCTTCTTTATGGGAATACAAGCCATCAGCGCTCTAATCTCGTTTGTGTAGGGCAAGTATCTCGCTGGGAGTCATTAATTCCATTATTAATCTCATATTAACTTCGCTGATGTTTGAATGTCGCGCCCACATGTTCGTTACATTTCTTATAACCATGTGGCCAACCCATGGGCCTTGGGGCTCATGGACCTTGATCACATATGGTTCGATCCAAGCTCTTGAGGGGAATATTGGAGGTAAGTTACCTCGCAAATTCCTGTTACACAGGTGCGATGGGAAATGGTTTTCATGGCTCCCGTTCTTCGCATTCCCGCAGGTCACTAGACAGGCCGAGTGACATTAGTCCCTCTCGACCGGAACAATTCGAGGGACATTATATGATTGCCATTACTACTCAAGCAGATTTGGACTTGCTGAGAAACTTGTACAGGGCTCTTGACTCCATTGAGATGGATTTGCGTAGTGCTAGGCGTGACGTTGTTGATTCAGAGGGATTTGCTGAACAAGCGGCCTTGTACATCAGCATGTTCCTAATAGGACTTTGGCTCCCTTTTTGTCACCCCGTTCGTGATGTTTTGGATTTTTTGGATTTGACCTCTACTTAGCTCATTCCCAACACTTGAAGGATCTTGTTACAGTGTTGTGTGGCATGACGATAGGATTTGAAGCCCGTTGGTGAGGAGTATCCTGACCTTGATTCCAAATTTAGCGCACCATTCGCGATAATGGTTGGAATAAGGATTTTGCCCTTTGTCTAAGATTATGATCTGAGGTATACCGAACTAGCACACGATGGCTTTCCAGAGGAACTTGGTGATGGTGTTAGCTGTAATTGTTGCTAAGGCTTCCACTTCTACTCGCATGTTGAAATAATCCATGGTGATTATTTCATGTGGGTCACTTGCTCTTTTTCAAAAAGAGTGGGTAGGGCTTGCTACCCTAAAACTACAAATATCATTTCTCTTATTACAAACGACAAAAAAAAAGAGTTATTTTTGCTGTGTGAGTCTATGGACAATCCCACTAATCATGTTAAAATGGGCATTACTAGAAACTAGAGGTGTAACCGGTCCGATCCGGTTTGGTCTGGTTTTGAAAAAATTTTGGAGCCAAATCGGTATACACCGATTTTAAAAATTTAAGAACCGATACAGACCGATTTATTACTGATAGGGCTGAAAAAAACATGTAAACCGGACTGGTGTGTTCAATCAGGTGTAAAATCCGGTTTGGTCCCGTACCAATTCCAAACCAGTCTAGTTCAGGTTTTATTTTTTCTAACACTGGACCGGTTCATAAATATATTATTTATTATATTATATATATTATATGCTAAATTGCTAATTAATATAACATGAAATTTTAAAATCTTATTATTCATGTATAATTATCTAGTAACATAAAATCTTAATCTTAAATATGAACATTAATATTAAGTTACTTTTGATATGTGTATATATATATATATATATGTTATATCAAGGATAAATAAATTTTATGGCATAATAAATTATAATATATATTCTTTTTTATAAATACATTTCTACACATTTGATCATATGCACTCGTATAAAAAGTGTATAGTGTAACTTATATAGAGTATAGTAGTATATATAGTTAAATTCAATACTATACTAGAATGTGTTAATTAATATAATTACTATAAAATAATGTACGTATACTACAATATAAATAGACTAATAGTTTTAGTATGTGTAACCATCATATTATCACTAACATATATGATTCTTATAAATAATATACGTATACTATAATAGTTTTACTACAATTCTTATTTGTTGTTGCATATCATTTTTTTATCTAGAAAATTTTGCTTTTAATTTAAACCGACGGAATTAGATTGTTATTAATTTTTTAAATATTATATATATAATATATTATTTTATATAGAGTTGTATAAGTTAATTATATAATTTTCATATAATCTATTAACATTGACCATATAAAATATTAAAATAATATATGTTATCGATTAACTACTATATCATATGATAACATATTATTTTGTAAGATACTTAAGCTGCAAGTAATGAATAATCTATGGACAATTAAATTATTTAATATTCATTATATAACAATATATAAAATGTTAGAATTTTAATATAGGTCATTATGAATACTAAAGTACTAATTTAGTAACTATTAATATCATAGATATAATTATAATTAATTATTTTTTAATAAGTTAGTTACATAATCCACATTAAAGATTTCACTTAATTTTAATTTTATTAATTTAAATAATGTTTTGTATTAATTTTCTGTCAAAAACAGAAAAGAAGAAAAAAATGTTCCTAACTCATATGAACTGTTAGCTATCGGTCCAGATGTCCCAAGGGATAATCGATTCATTCCGGTCTGGAAAAATTGACCCCAAGCTCCGGAACCGATTACCCATGACCTATATAATTGACAATAAATCTACCGATCGAGGAATACATGGTGGTCGAAAATAGTCATCTTTACCCACGAGGTAGCACCAACTGATCGAAGTCCTATTTCCCATTATTCTTACTTTTTTACCACGAAACATTATTCCAAAATCCTCCGCGGCAAAAGGCCGTTTATATTGTAGTCTAACCGATCGAATCCAATAATATTAAACTATAAATTAATGAGTTAAACCCGGCCTGATCAACCCAGCTAACTGACCCATTCATATGATCAGGTTCAGTAGTCGTGCCAAGTCCAGTACTTTTAGCCGTACACGTACACGTACATGATCATGATATGATATCAATCGACCTAACCGACCCATTTACTAATTTACAAATTATATATTAGACCCATCAAATATACCAATCATCAGCAGCCTATTAATTCGATCATATATGTAATAATTAGTTCCCAGGTTGCATCTGTCCAATTCAGTTCTTCTATGCACATTCGTCTCATGTAGATGCTTTGCAGTCGGCATGCCACGTCAGTTGATAGATAAGAAAAAAGAAGAAGAAGAAGAAGAAAGAAGTCAAATATGAATACGAAAACAAAGAGACTAAATCTCACCTTTTGCTCCTCCCCTTCTGCTCCACAACATTTTTGGCTTGCTAAATCTTACTTCTTCATTAACGACAACATATTATCTGGATATTTGGTTATAAATTCTTGCTTTCCTTCTTGAATTCTTATAAAACTCAAGTTGCATGCCCTCCCCCACTATCGCGTACGCCACATGCTATCGGAGACAATTGACCCTTCCCCATTCTCACGGCATCTCGCTATCAGATTTTGATTTAATAGAAGAATTTGTGAACAAAATTATGGAAATTCGAAGCAACCATATGTGGCTGTACTTAATGCAAATAATCAATGAAGATTCTACATTTACAAAAACCCATGTTAATATTTTGCTTCGAAATTCTCAGGAATCTAAATCAGGAAAAGGGTTCCAAATCAAGAGAGCAAACATCAAAAGATTTGGAACCAAAATAGGAATTAGCGGGTGAACATTATTTCCCATAAGTTTCCTTGTCATCCTCTTCCTGACGTAATTCCTCCTTTGTTCTTCTCCCCACTGAGCTTCCTCCATGAAGTCTCAAGAAGCCCAAATCTGGAGACCCTTTTGAGGAAAAGAGCGAAAGCCCACCTTAGATGAAGAGGAGGGAAGGTCGAGGAGAACTTCATGCAGAGAATTGGAGGTGAGAAGTCAGGATGAAGGCAAATGGAAGGGCTTTGCATTTTGAAACACAGAGAGGAAGGAAAGGGCTTCGCTAGAGAGAAATATAGCTTCAGGGTCTTCGAAACACAGAGAGGAAGGAAGGAAAGGGCTTCAAGGGAGAGAAATTTCTTGAGGGTCTAAGAAAAACAGTGAGGACGGACGGAAGGGGCAGCTGGGAAGAGAAACGGGGAGAGGGGTCGAAAAACACAGAGTGGTCTTCGGGGAAGGAGAAACACAGAAGAGGATTCGAAACTTGGAGAGGAGGAGGGAGGGCTGGGGGAAAATGGGGCAAACTCAATAAAATCAAAACGGCGTCGTTTTTAATTTTCCACGTCAGCAGCCGTTTGCGAGTTGTTTATGTAAGGCGACTGTAAGTAGTGTTTTTGGTCCAAATTTTTACCAGGTCTGGTTTATTTTTAAAACTAAAACTCAAAATTTTAAAAATTTTGAAAATCTCTCATCTCATCAGTATAATTTTCTCAAATTTCTATATAAAATAAAATAAACAATTCTACTTTTTCAAATATTAAAATAAAAATAATATTAAAAAATATATTTTAACAATATTTTATTCAACTTTTATATTCTCATTTCATCTCATATCTAAAAATAAACGAGGAAGACGACCTTTCTATTAATTATATTGCTCCAAAAATAATGGATCATAGAATCACCAAAAATTTAAGCCATAAAATAATGAGTAATTCTACATACAACTGTGAAATGCGTAAACGCCGCGTAACCGCTTTGAAAATGAGTGGGATCTACTATTAAAAAATTAATTTTTTTATGTGGGTCTCATATTTTATTCACTTTTTTCAAAGCGATTATGCGGTGGTTACATAATTCACGGTTGTAAATATATTTTCTCTAAAAATAGCATAAAAATAGCAGAAAAAGAAACGTAACAATTCTCATGAAGCACGCAAGCACTTTGATTTTCAAAAGAAAAGGAGAAACAATTATGAGATCTTTATGTAGTGTGCGTGTGCATGACGTTGCTTCTAGATATACATGATGCATCATGATGAGCTTTGCCAAAATGCACAATTTTGCTTTAGCTAACATGCATGATATTATTGGATTATCTTTTGAAAGCGCTATATATATAATTAATAAGCTCGATCCTTACTATTATATATCGCAATCAAAAAAAAAAAAAATCTCATGTTGTTAATTAAAATAATGAGCTAGCTGCCACGTTGCTGATCTACTTTGAATTATTCCGCATGCATGCAATGTGGTTTTGTCGGCATAAATAACAAAATATTTCAGTGCAATGACCTAGTTATTAAAAGTCAATACTTAAAAATTGGAAAAACAATACATATAATATATATATATATATATATATATATATAAAGTATATATATAAAGTATATATAGCATCGCATTCATGCACAGAATGAGAATACAAGAAAAGTGTTTTTTCTAAAAGTGTGTATATATATATATATATATATATATATATGTAATTTTAATGCATGCATGCGCGCACTAGTGATCATGACCAGCTTGTGTTTTATATATGCATGAGGCGAATATATTAGTTCCAATAAATAATATCATGTCAATAATGTTCCGAATCAGGGCATGTGAAAAATAGGTAATATTATATCATGTGTGGTGGTTCTTGATCATGATCTGTGAGGGTATCTTCTACCTAGCTAGCTAGCTAGCTTGATCTCTCGGCCTTCTGGTACGGCCAACATATATATATATATATGAATTTTCATTAATCTCTCAGCAGTCAGCATGAGGGGCAGATCGATCCTACGTACGACTTTATTACGTATTAATTATATAATATATTTCTATTAATTCTATCATGGTCATCTTGTTTTATTCTCTTTGTACGGTTTTTTCTTTTCTTGCCGACTGTTCGATCGAACTAGATGCCAATCTTGTTGATTGATCTGTGGAAAAATCCGACATTGGATAAATCCAACTTCATTCACTCTTCAATCCCAGATATATATGCTCCAAAACAAAGAAAGATCTTATATATGTGAAAACAGTAGTACTGCTGATCAAAAGGCCGGGATCGAGGCAATATATATATATATAATTGCCAAAATGACCTGCCTTAATTTCAAAAACGTCGGTCGTTCTTATATATAATCCATCATGTACATGTCACAGGCTGATCGATCACAATTAACCTTTTTTCTGCATGAAAAATCATTTCTATGTTCCGGAAAAACCAATACTGTTCCAGTACCATTTTGATCACCTTCTATATATATATATATATATATATATATATATATATATATATAATATGTAATTAGTAGATTAATTCTTGCCATTTTAATGTGACAACGGGGTAACGGCCTGATCAGGACAAAAATGATGGATGCAGGATTAGATCAGTACTTAGACACATGATGAGCTAGCATGCATGGCTGGCGCCCGTGGATAGGCAACTCGTAATTTCCACACTCCAATACGGCCAGATCAGAGGTACTTAATCAGGAAATCTAAAAGCAGCATAATTTCCAAAGGCTTATCTTTTGGAATATTGTTTTATACGCCCTTTCCGTCCATCGATCGTTGTTATTCTATCCGGGAAACAATGAATGATCTCAACCCATGCACTAACTTAATTATAAATAACCCAACGATGGAGCAAAACTTCCTCAGAGCAAATAATTTCAGCCTTGATCAGTAGTAGTACTTGACTCACTTGATCACAAGTTACCTTCACAAAACTCAAATATATTTCCGACGTACATTTGATTCCTTATCAATTTTCATATCAAATTAATTATTAGCAATGGATGTAGTGACGAGGTTGGTGGCCGAGAAACCTGTTGTCATCTTCAGCAAAAGCTCCTGTTCTTGCATGAGCCACTCGATCAAGTCTCTCATAGGTGGCTTTGGGGCTAATCCTGCAGTTTATGATGTGGGTGGGATCCCAAATGGACAGCAGATTGAAAGGGCACTGTCAGAAATGGGGTGTCAGCTACCGGCAGTGTTCATAGGGCAAACTTTCATTGGTGGTACAAGAGAGGTTATGAGTCTCAACCTCAGGAGCGAGCTTGTCCCCTTGCTTAAAAGGGCTGGAGCTATATTTCTCTAAAGGCTAGCAAGGAAATGAAGCGTAATTATAATATATATATATATATATATATATATATATATATATATATATATTTCGATCTGAATAAGGGATTTCCACTTTTTGCAAGAGGAAACGTGAAGTACTACTATATACTACTACTCATGATGAGAGGTTACCCATTTTTCTATTTTTGTGGCGGTCTTTTCAAGTGCTAGCTTTTGGTCATATTAATTATTAAGTGTTAAACTCCTTTTTGTTCAAGTGAGTTCTGAGAAATGTTTGACATACAATATAGTTAGCAAAATGCTTGTGAAATATCTTTCACCAAAACATTTGCAGCTTCTTCTGATAATCTGGATTAATTAATACTGGTAGTACTACTGCGTGTTCATCTGTGCAAACTTACCATTTTGAGGGCAACTAGAAATGCAAAATGAAAAGAAACAAGCGACCATACACGATTGATTAACACATGAATAATTTATCTTTAATTTGGAAGATAACCTTAGATCGATGGCCTTAACTGAAAATTGTCGAGAAAGCAGAGACCAAATCAAGCTAGCTAGCTAATTTGGTCTTTTCTTAATTGTATTTCCGCTAGCTGAATCGCCAATAATTGGATTCGTGCATGGAAGTGACACAAATTAGATATTGCTTGTAACACAGATCATCGAGTTTGGTGTTTCCTTGGCTGAGCCGGCTGAGCCTGCAGCTAGTAATTTACTAAAACCACTGCGAATACATGCATCATGAGCTAGCGCATGCAGTATCTGGCAATTAATACATCATGCAGCAATATTAATATAAAATATATGAGCCCAAACCAGCTATGTGTTGCCAGGTTCAATTAAAGTTGTCATGTGATCATTGCCTTTGTCCTAATTGATTTGATTGAAGTCGGCCAAATGGGGAAACCTTACTCCTTAAATCCCACACGTACCGGTACCGGTACCGGCCCTACGTTCATTTCATACGGGAAAACCAGAACTTTTCATGATCAACTATATATATATAATATATGTTTCAAAAAAAGCAAGCCTATTTTGGAACTTAGTACTGATCATATAAACCCGCGCCCGCCTAATTGATTCACCGTGTATTACTGAACGAGGGTCATGATATTTATAATGTGTCTCCTTAGGGACATTTCATAAGAAATTCAACGATCTCCAAGATCATACAATGCAGCTCAAAAAATTTATCGTTGGAGGAAAAATGAGATTATAAAATACTAACTAGCTATTTATAAGAAAGAGTAATATTATATATAGTTTTGGAGTGTGTAAACTGTCTCACTCACTCAGACATTTTAAAAGAATGTAGGGGTCATCATAAATTAAAAGTAAGTTTTTCATATACGTCTCATCAGTTGAACTCCACTTTTTTTCAAAAATGATTACATAAGGCTTGTGTAGTGCCCTCAAACTCATGTGTAAATCATTTTCTAATTATAAAG
This sequence comes from Juglans mandshurica, assembly GCA_022457165.1. Classification (NCBI taxonomy): domain Eukaryota; kingdom Viridiplantae; phylum Streptophyta; class Magnoliopsida; order Fagales; family Juglandaceae; genus Juglans; species Juglans mandshurica. The sequence goes on from CM039623.1 coordinate 24,438,611, forward strand.
AACATTGATGGGGCCTTTTTATTCAAATGAAATGATGGTCATGAATAATATTCTCAGTCAAGGTAAGAATAACTATATTTTAAGGTCTTTACACTACACATCATTCACATGACATAATTAATTTAAAATACAAATTTTAAAATCTTCCTTTCACTCAAAACTTACTAAAAGGGAGATCAATAAATGAAAATATTCGGCCATGAGTACGTACTTGCAATAAAATATACTTAATAGCTATATACAGTACCCTTCTAGAACGGTTAATTAATTAATGTCGAGTATATTAAAATAAATTTGTTAAATACTTTTAGAATTTAGTATAATATAAATCTGCCCACACACACACAAGAACATCCTTTTAATCGAGTTATCTAAGTATGATTAATAATTGAAGATGAGCGCGCACAAGAAATTAATTAAATCACGATACGTGCCAAGTACTGTAGAATATGAGTAGCATTATTTAACATTTACTATTTTTCATCCACATTGTCTTTCCCTTCCAAAAGCCTCTCTCTCACTCTAAAAAAAGGCTTCTAGATCTGAGTTTCGCTGGATAAGGAATTAGCCGCATCTTCCTCCTCTATCTTTTCCCCTCTCATTTCCTCCTTTCTTCTTTCTTCTCTTCCTACTCCCTCTCATTTCCTCCTTTCTCAATTTATTTGTCTTCCTTCAAGGCCAAAAAAGTTAGATCTACAATTTTTCAACAACTCTCGAGAGACATGCACAGCACAAGAAGACTCACAGGCTGCAAATCGTTCGGAGGATAGTGGTAGTTTTATAGAAATCACCGCATGTGGTCCTCACGCGCCACCCCCTCCGGCCGATCTTCTCACCACACGTACCGGATCACCGGAATTGCCACCACCAGATCTAAATAATTTTTGTGGCTAAAAAGAGACAAGCTAGCTTGTTGCCTTCATGCACCGTCAAAGTCTACCGGAGTTAGTCCAAACTGTAATCCATCATTTTTCATTCTTATTTTTCTCATTGTATAGTAAAAATAAATAAAAAAAAGATCGAGTTTGTCTCTTGGACGGTTTGTCCGTAAAGATTGAGTCATCACTTTCTATAAAGGGTGAGATTGAGTCTCTATATAGGCAGAGTAATTTCTTTTGGATGTTTGTATGTAGAGAGTATCAGAATTAGTGAAGTCCAAACCAATCCAGTAATGTACTGGTAGAGCTCCAGATATATAGTTGATATGGGAATATTTCTACATATATCCGGTCATGGATGTAAGTTTCTTTTGACGAATGAATAAATGAATGATGACATTTCCCTTAAACAAAAGTGTAGAATATGAGTAATTGCATGCATGCCAATTAATAAAGGCTCGCATCTTGCATGCCAATTAATAAAGACGATTCGGGATATTGAACATGATCATTATCATCGTGGCAATTGATCAAATGAAGAATTCGTATATTATATATATAATTACCACATGCATGAACATATTATTAATTCGATACATGCACGCAATAACCAATTGCATACACCTGCATGCATGGGAAACTTTCGAGCTCTTGAAGATTTTGATCAATCTTCGACGTTAGGGATCATGTGGATGCAGGAGAATAATTAATTAGATTTTATCAGAAGAAGAATAATATATTTACCAAAGATCATCAGTACACGCACTACAACAGAATGTATGTTTTGTGACAGAGGAAACTGTCACAAAAAAATGGCAAATCGTCACTAAACATATTTGGTGACGGTTTGAAACCGTCACCATGACCGTCACCTAAAGTGCGTCACAGAAAACATTTGGTAACGGTTTACTGTTCAACCGTCACAAAAAATATTTTTAGTGACGGTTGGAAGTGTTCCGTTCGGTACAACTTTCGAACGTTCATTTTTTTGTGACGGTTATGAACTGTCACAGAAAATCACGTTCGGATGTAAAATCAAACGTTCGGACGTTATACCCGACCGATTGGCGTTCGAATGAGAGAAGTTGACGTTTGTTGGATATCGTTCGAACGTATCATATTTACGTTCGAATGTTAATGCGTCCAAACGTTAATTACAATAAACGTTCGAATATTTGTTCGAACGTAAACGTAAATGTTCATACGTAGCGCGTTTAATGTTCGGACATTATTTCGAATGTAAACGAAGGAGTGTCCGAATGCAAGTTCTTTGTTCGAACGTTAGTCGGTTTAACGTTCGAACGATTCAATTGTATTTACGTTCGAACGTTTGTTATAGTGTGAACCAACGTTCGAACGATTTTTATTTACATTCGAACGTACAGATCAGAAATACTAATTTCATAAAATTTAAAAAAAAAATATCAATTGTATCAAATTACATACCCAATTAACAAGTAACAATGTCTTATAAAAGTATAAAATTAGATATTAAAACTAGTCAGAAATATTGATAAAATTTATTTCTTCTTTTTCCCTCGCCCACGGGGATTCTGTTGCAACGACATAACACGCTCCATTTGCACCATCATCTCTCGTTGCACTTGCTCTTGCACTTCATTGCGTATTCTTTCCTCCTGGTCTCTCTGTTGGTCCTGCAAACGCGTCTCTAAATGAGACTGTCGTTCTAAGAGAAACTCTAACTCTTGCTGTCTCGACCTCATATACTCATTCTCACGCCGTGCAGCTTCTAAATCTGCTGTAAGATTATTAATTTGTGAAGCCGATGAGGTTGAGGAGGATGAACATTTATGCTTGATAGATCGTCCCAAACCTCTTGCCATACTAGACTGCGGCCCGAGCACTTTGGTGAATATGTCTATGTCCCTAGGAGAGGATTCCGCAAAAGTCGACTGCATCTCCACCATTTTGCTCTGCAATTTAAAAGGTAATGATCGTAAATAATTAGTAACGTATTAAAAGAAATAGAAATACAAAATAAACTATTAAAATGTTCTATAAAAAATTTATTTAACAAAATTAACACTGCTTACATAATTATCTGCAGCGACAGGATCCATCCACTCACTATGCTCATTAGTGTGAGCAACATCATAGACATGAATGAGGGAAAAGTTTTCAGGATCATCACGTTTCTAACAAAGCGACAATATTAGCAATTTTAAAAAGATAATGTTAGTACTTATCTTTAAGAATATCAGGAAAATAAATGAATTCTATAATTTTTTAATTACCATTTTTTCAGCAAGACGGTGGAATGACCTTGAACCGGCACGATGGTGGACAGTCAGAACGGATCTATTCTGTGCATTTGTAGAACTCAAGTGCTACAAAATATATTAAAAATGTTAATTGTAATATGTATACATATAATGTATAAAACGAATATGAATGTAAATAATTAAAAGATATAAATGTAAAATACCTGATAATCTGGAGATGCGAAAAGATCACAACACTTTCTCCAATCATCTAACTTCATCTGCTGAAAAGGAGATTGCGCAGCCTCTTCCAACGTCTCAAACTTCTTGAAGTGGTCATGACATCGTCCTTTGTGACGTCGGAATAGTGTAGCCATCAACTCATTCACGGTTCTTAAATCCTCGCTACGGCCAAAGTCGAGGTCGAATTCATCCTAACAAGGGAATCAGGTAAAAAATATAATATATTAATCTAAGTGAAAAAAATGTACTGAAAAGTAAACTCACCAGCACACGACTTCGAATGTGCTCCTTAATCTCATTCGGAACATCTCGCCATGAGCGCACATAAAATGGAGCATAAGCTCGAACTACTGTGCCAATATAGGAGGAAAGCGCTGCTGCACTATCATCCACTCCTCCAGTGGAATTATCAGGAATTGTGATCTTCAGTTTACCGTACCTTCTATTTTTTTTAAGAGAGATTCCACGTGCATAGCAACGACCGCGACGTGCAGATGCATACTTAAATTTCAATGGTCATACAATAATTTTAATTATTATAATTCTTAAAGAGTTACTTTTATTTGTTATTACTTAATTTCAAATATTATTATCACAATTTTTCAAATCCATATCACAACATATGCACAATAACTCACAATATATTCACAAAATAACATGCCACATGTATTAACATATTTCTAAACTTGAGTAAGCAATAAACATGTATTAACAAAGCTTAATGACAATAAATTTCTAATAATAAACATAATATTTCAAATTTATATCACAACATATTTAAAATAACTCACAAACTATTTACAAACTATACAAACAATAATCACAATATGATAAAGAGTAAGCATCAAATCACAACAACATATTTATAAAGTTTAGAAATATACCTAGCACTCACAATATCCTCTTACAAATCAAAATCTTCAAACTTCCCAAAACAAGCAATCCTTCAAAAAAATACAACACTAACTTATTAGAAATATTCTATAACAAAAACACATTCTATAAATATCATAAAATTTAAATAAAGACAAGAAATAAAAATATTTTCTTACCAAAACTCAACTCTCTCTCACTCTCTAACTCAACTCTCTCTCACTCTAACTCTCTCTCTCTCTCTCACTCTCACTCTCTCTCTCTCTCTCTCTCTCTCTCTCTCTCTCTCTCTCTCTCTCTCTCTCTCTCTCTCTCTCTCTGTTGCGCGCATGGGAGAAGAAGAAATGATGCGCTTCCTCCCGTGCGCATACTGATTAAGTTCTAAAATTATTAGTTTAAACGTTCGAACGTTTAAGTTTTACGTCCGAACGTTATATTCTAAAATTATTCCCGCCCAAAACGTTCGGACGTTTACAATATCTAACACCCAGTATTTTAGTGTTTTTTTTACTGAAGGATTATTTTTTAGTTATTCAAAAATTTATCCTCTTATTTTAAAATTGGTCGGATTTTTAGTGAGTTTATTTCTATGATTTTAATTTGGTGAAAATTATTTTTATGCGCTTTCTTAATATTTATTTATTGTTATGCATTTAAATTTCTTTTAATATTTAAATTAATTACTGAGAGATTTAATTATTTCAATTTGACTTTACCATTACGTTTAAATTATTTTATTTAACTTGTGGTTTTAAAATCGTTTCCGTTGGATCATTTTTGTGACCCAAGTTATGAGGATTGGACCTCATTTCTTTTCCCCTCTTTTTCTTCCTTCTCCTTTTCTTTTCCTTCATTTTTTCTTTTTCCCTTATTTTCTTTCGGTCCCTTCTCCCGCGCGACCAGCTCCCTCTCTCTCCCCGTGCATTCCGTCCAACTCCCAGCCCAGCCGCCGCGGCGCCGCCGTGGCCTGCACCGCCCGACCGACTAGCACCCCTCCCCTCCGGCGACCTCACCCCTCCAACCTCAGCCCCTATCTCGCCACCAGTAGCCCGCACGCACCATCCTAAGCCGCGGCGCACTTTGAGCTCCAGCGCCGCCGTCGCTCCACCTCCGGCAACCATCTCCCTACCACTTCATCCCCGACCTCTTAGCAACCCTTTGGACCCAACCCCGGCCCCGATCCGTCACCGGTGAAGCCACACTAAGTACATTTCCGATTTGCACTTTTTTCGCCTAAAACCGCCCCTTGCGCCGCCACCCACGGCAAACCACCACCACCATTGGCTTCACCGACCTCTCTAGGCCCTACCCTACCATTTTGGGGTCTTCGTTTGTATTCGTGGAAAAGTGGGCATCTGTGACCCACGGCCACAGTGTATTTTACACTGTGGTGTTGCTCAGACGACGCCATTTTCAGCTTCGTGATCCTCCGGAAATTATTATATTGCACTGTAAGTATTTCTCCAAAGAATTCTTGTGAATTTAATGTATTTTTGCACTAACACATTTCACTGTATTTTATCTGATGTTGGTTTTGCCGGACTGAGTCCGAGGAGTATGGGAGTCAGATGGTTTGTTGGTTGGAGTTGTTTGTTGGATTTGTTGGAATTGGTTATTGATGAATTTTGGATTGGTGATGGTACATGTGCATTTCATTATTTCATGCATGATCATGTTTGTAAAGAAAACTGGGTTTTCGTGTAGTGCATTCATGCTCATGTGTGATTTGGGAAGCTATGATTTTATGTGAGTATTTTTGGGTGCGTGTGTATCACGACCCCAAGCCGAGATGAGGTATTATCTCGGTGGAGCTCCTCTGGTTACTCGGGAGCGGAATAAACTGAGTAACGTCCCCTGGATTGTCGCTGGGCGATGATGGGATCGAAAGAGAGATTCGTGCCGACTCCGTGGTCCTTCTGCTGGCGGGGACTAGAGGATGTCTGGCCATGTACGCGCTGGGCGCGGAACTGAGCATCGCTACGAAGCCAGGACGTGCGGATGGTCCCTAGGGGAGGCCATGGTGCATAGGTTAATAAATGATTAAATTGGCTATTTTCTGGGATAATAGTGTGCGTGAATTTTGTGTAAACCATTTTCTGGGAAAATGTTTTACGGATTATTTTTTGCCAATGAGACTTTGGCGTGTGTTGGAAATTATCATTTTCGGGGAAAATGATGTTTTGAGAAAATTGCATATTTCATCATATGCATGCATGTTGGTTGTATTAAATGCATTTCTTTCTTGAGGATTATTTTGGGTTATACTTACCTGCGGTACCCTTCTGTGGTAACGCAGATTTTGATGCAGATGAGGAGGAGGGCGAGCTTGAGGAGACGGCTCCGCCCGAGGAGTGATCTGGGATCACTAGCTCTATTATTCTATTTTACTTATTTGTATTTTCGGACATGTGTTAACTTTATTTTGGATGACTGTATAACTGCTTTTAAACCTCTACTGATGTTTAGTTGTATTTAAATTCTGGTACTTAGTAGACTTGACTAATTCCGCTGCTTTATTTTATTTGTACACCGTTGCATGTACACACTGGCACTTCGTTGGGATGTGTGACCGTGTTGTCACCATCCTGGTGTCTCGATCCCCGTGTATTTTTATAAGGGGGATTGGGGGCGCCATAGGTGGTATCAGAGTAGTTCGGCTCTGGGTAAAACCACATGTCCCTTAGGATAGTACCAGAAAATTATTTTTATTATTTTAAATTATTTTTAAGTGTGGTAAGTTAAGCTATTTATTTTATTTTATTTTATGTGTTTAACGATATTTTATTTTTATGTTATTTGATGTTATTTAATTATATTTTATCTTATTGTATTTTATGTTACTTTTAGTTGAGTTTGGTTTTGTCTGGATTTAAGCGGGGTTGGAGATTGCTCTATGACAGGAATATGGTGAGACCAAGAAGACAAGCTGATGTGCCTGAGGATGAGCTACCTAGGGGTGATGGAAATTATGCCATGGCGAGGGCGTTGAATAGGATGACGGAGTTCCTACAACAAAATTTCCGATCGCCTCAAGTAGATCCAAATAGAGCGGTCCAAGTTGGGTGCACTTATGAGCGCTTCCTGGCGCATAGGACTCATGCCTTTACTGGGGAGGAGGACCCAATGCGAGCTAGGAGGTGGATTCAAGACTTGGAAAGAACATTTGAAGTATGTGGATGCACTGAGACCCAGATGGTATTATATGGAAGCTATATGTTGCAAGGTGAAGCGGCAAATTGGTGCGAGACCAAGCGGCCACTTTTAGAGATGGAGTTGGGATCCTTGGCTGCTGTGTCTTGGCAGCGGTTTAAGAAAGAATTTGATGATCGATTCTTCCCTGTTTCGGTGAGGCGACAAAAGGCTCGAGAGTTTAATAATTTGGTTCAAGGAGGCACGACTGTTGAGCAGTATGCAAGGAAGTTTATGGAGCTTGGACGGTTCGCTCCTCATCTTATTGCTACCGAAGAATTGCGGGTTGAGCGTTTCATGGAGGGACTGCGCCCTGAGATACGCAGACATGTGGCTTGCCTTCAGATTACGGAATTTCAGAAGTTAGTGGATTTGGCTAGCATTGCAGAGCGGGAAAATAGTTTTGGAGTAGGTTCCCCTCCTGGGCAGAAGAGGCGGAGTTATCTTGGTGAAGGAAGTAGTTCTGGATCGCCACAGAAATTTGTTCAGAGGACTGGGGCCCGTTCACAGACAACCTCAGGTGTTCGTGCAGGAGGCCGGACCCCAGTGTGCCCTAGATGTAGTAGAGCCCATGAGGGCGACTGTGGTCAAAGGGGAATTCAGTGTTATAGATGTGGCCAGCCGGGTCACTTTGCTCGAGAGTGTCCTATGCTAGTTCAAGGAGGGCAAGGAGCGAGAGGAGGTCGACGAGGTGGAAGGGGCGGCCAGAGACAATTGGTACAAGCCCGGGTTTATGCAGTGACTCCTGGTGATGTGGACTATAAGGCTCCTGAGACCCACGACGCTGGGGTGATTACTGGTACGTATTTAGCTGTTTTATTTCGATTTAATGTTTGGTGTGGTTGGATTTTTTGAATTTGTTTGGTGGTTGTGTTTGCCTCAGGAAGAGTTCGTCTATATGATTTTTATGCTTGTACTTTGTTTGATTCTGGGGCATCCCAATCGTTTGTATCTGCCACGTTTGCACAGATGTGCAATTGGTTACAGAACCTCTACCTCAATCCTTAGTTGTGGCTCTTCCCAATGGCGAGATTGTGTGTTGTTCCAAGGTTGCTTTGGGTTGTCCTTTGGATTTTGGTGGAAGGACACTAGATGCAGATTTGATTGTATTCAAGTTGCTTGGCTTTGATATAATTTTGGGAATGGATTGGCTGTATCGCTATTCTGCGAATATTGATTGTAGAAGACGAGTGATTGGTTTTCAACTCTCGGATGAAGATTATTTAGAATTCGTGGGAAGTAAGTTAAAGGCAAGACCATCAATTATATCAGCAATTCAAGCTAAGAGAGATATAGCTTGTGGGGCGGATGCTTTTTTGGTTCAAGTCGTGTCTACATCATCTGAGAAGAAATCTTTAGTGGAGATTCCCGTGGTGGAAGAATTTCCCGATGTGTTTGTGGATGAGTTACCTGGATTGCCTCCCGTTCGTGATATGGAATTTGTTATTGATCTGGAACCTGGGGCGGCTCCTGTGCATAAGGCTCCTTACCGCATGGCACCGGCAGAGTTAAAAGAGTTGAAGATTCAATTGCAAGAATTGGTCGACAAGGGATTTATTCAGCCGAGTACTTCACCGTGGGGAGCGCCCGTATTGTTTGTCAAGAAGAAAGATGGTACGCTCAGAATGTGCATAGATTATCAGGAGCTTAACAAGGTGACTATTAAGAACAAGTATCCTCTGCCTAGGATTGATGATTTGTTTGATCAGCTTCAGGGAGCAGCTGTCTTTTCGAAAATTGACTTGAGATCAGGATACCATCAGCTAAGAATAAGGGATAAGGATGTGCCCAAGACTGCTTTCAGAACGAGGTATGGGCATTATGAATTTAAAGTGATGTCTTTTGGGTTGGCGAATGCTCTTGCTGCTTTTATGGATTTAATGAATCGGGTGTTTCGGTCATTCTTGGATTCTTTTGTGGTTGTATTTCTCGATGACATTTTGATTTATTCTCGAGACTTGGAAGAGCATGCTTGTCATCTTCGTCTAGCACTTGGGAAATTAAGGGAACATCAGTTGTATGCTAAGCTAAGCAAGTGTGAATTCTGGTTAGAAGAAGTTAAGTTTCTTGGGCATGTGATTTCCCAAGAAGGGGTGGCTGTGGATCCTAGTAAAGTGGAAGCTGTTTTGTCATGGCCTCGCCCTTCAACAGTTCGTGAGATACGAAGTTTCTTGGGACTAGCTGGATACTATCGAAGATTTGTGGAAGGTTTTTCTCGGCTATCCGGACCTCTCACTGCTTTGACAAGGAAGAATGTTGAGTTTGTATGGTCTGACAAATGTGAGAGAAGTTTTCAGGAGTTGAAGAGAAGATTGACAACGGCACCAGTTTTGGCACTTCCGGAGCCACACAAGCCATTCGTGGTTTTTAGTGATGCATCCAAAATTGGGTTGGGATGCGTTCTTATGCAAGAGGGACGGGTTGTAACTTATGCATCTCGTCAGCTGAAAGTTCATGAAAGGAACTATCCCACTCATGATTTGGAGTTGGCGGCAATAGTTTTTGCACTTAAGATTTGGCGGCATTATTTGTATGGCGAAGCTTGTGAAGTTTTTACTGACCACAAGAGCTTGAAGCATCTGTTTACTCAGAAGAATCTCAATATGAGGCAGAGACGGTGGTTAGAGCTGATTAGCGACTACCAATGTGAGATCAAGTATCATCCCGGAAAGGCAAATCTAGTCGCTGATGCTTTGAGTAGAAAGTCTCAACAAGTGGATGAAGCAGAGTCATCGGATTTGGGCTCTCTCCTTTATGTAATGAGAAGACTTCTTATCGAGAGTTCTCAGCAAGGGGAATTATTATCTTCAATTTTGGATGTCCGAGTAGTGGATTTTGAAGAATTGAAGACTCTTCAGAGAAGGGATCCTGAATTGTTAGCTATCAGGAAAAGAGTCAGGAAGTCTAGAGGACCCTTGCACTACAGCTTGGATAAGGATGGTATTCTTCGATTTCGGGATCGTAGAGTAATTCCCCGAGATTCTGAATTTAAAGAGCGGATTTTGGTAGAAGCTCATGCGGCTCCTTATTCAGTTCATCCAGGAAGCACAAAGATGCATAGAGATTTAAAGAGAAATTTTTGGTGGGAAGGAATGAAACTGGACATCGCTTTGTTTATTGAAAAATGTGACACATGCCGTCAGGTGAAGGCTGAGCACCAGAGACCTGCTGGTAGACTCCAACCTCTCCCAATTCCAGAGTGGAAGTGGGATGATATTTCCATGGATTTTGTTGTGGGTTTACCGAGGACTCCTAGTGGAAAGAATTCAATTTGGGTGATTGTGGATCGGTTGACCAAGAGTGCCCATTTCTTACCAATTAATAATACTGACTCTTTGGGTAAGTTAACTCAGATATATGTTAAGGAGATAGTGCGTTTGCATGGGATACCCAAGAGTATTGTGTCGGATCGGGACCCGCGATTCACGTCCCGTTTCTGGAAGAGTTTGCAGGCAGCATTGGGCACTAAGTTGCAGTTTAGTTCTGCGTATCACCCCCAAACAGACGGCCAATCAGAGCGTACTATTCAGACTCTGGAGGATATGCTGCGGTCTTGTGTCACGGAATTTCAAGGAAGTTGGGAGAATCACCTACCGCTCATTGAATTCTCTTACAACAACAGTTTTCATTCCTCCATTCAGATGGCCCCGTATGAGGCTTTATATGGGCGGAAGTGCAGATCGTCTTTGTGTTGGGATGAAGTCAGCGAGAGTAAGGTAATTGGGCCTGAGATAATCCAAGAAATGAAGGACCAAGTTCAGCTTATCAGGAAGAAGATGGCTGAAGCGCAAAGTTGCCAGAAGAGCTACGCAGATACAAGAAGAAGAGACTTATCATTTGAAGAAGGTTATTGGGTTTATCTTAAAGTCTCTCCTATGAAAAGTGTCAAGCGTTTTGGTAAGAAAGGAAAGCTTAGTCCTAGATATGTTGGCCCTTTTCAGATCATAGAGAAGGTTGGGCTTGTTGCTTATAGAGTGGCCTTGCCAGATTACTTTGGGGATGTTCATAATGTGTTTCATGTGTCCTCATTGAAGAAGAGTTTTGGACAGCAAGAGCCACGTTTTGTGGACCCTGGACGTATTCAACTACAGCCTAACCTTCCTTATGAAGTTGCTCCAACTCAGATTGTGGATTGGAAAGAGCAAAGATTAAGGTCCAAGACAATACCTTTGGTGAAGGTGTCATGGGGTGATCCGTTGGCTCAAGATTTCTCATGGGAAAGAGAAGCTGATATGAGAGAACAATATCCCTACTTGTTCGATTAATCTGGACGGTATGTTCTAAGTCTGCTCTTAGTTGAATCTTAATCCTGTCTTAGTTTGATATTTAACCTTGCTAATTTCGAGGACGAAATTTTATTTAAGGGGGGAGGATGTAACACCCCGTATTTTAGTGTTTTTTTTACTGAAGGATTATTTTTTAGTTATTCAAAAATTTATCCTCTTATTTTAAAATTGGTCGGATTTTTAGTGAGTTTATTTCTATGATTTTAATTTGGTGAAAATTATTTTTATGCGCTTTCTTAATATTTATTTATTGTTATGCATTTAAATTTCTTTTAATATTTAAATTAATTACTGAGAGATTTAATTATTTCAATTTGACTTTACCATTACGTTTAAATTATTTTATTTAACTTGTGGTTTTAAAATCGTTTCCGTTGGATCATTTTTGTGACCTAAGTTATGAGGATTGGACCTCATTTCTTTTCCCCTCTTTTTCTTCCTTCTCCTTTTCTTTTCCTTCCTTTTTTCTTTTTACCTTATTTTCTTTCGGTCCCTTCTCCCGCGCGACCAGCTCCCTCTCTCTCCCCGTGCATTCCGTCCAACTCCCAGCCCAGCCGCCGCCGCGCCGCCGTGGCCTGCACCGCCAGACCGACTAGCACCCCTCCCCTCCGGCGACCTCACCCCTCCAACCTCAGCCCCTATCTCGCCGCCGGTAGCCCGCACGCACCATCCTAAGCAACGGCGCACTTTGAGCTCCAGCGCCGCCGTCGCTCCACCTCCGGCCACCATCTCCCTACCACTTCATCCCCGACCTCTTAGCAACCCTTTGGACCCAACCCCGGCCCCGATCCGTCACCGGTGAAGCCACACTAAGTACATTTCCGATTTGCATTTTTTTGGCCTAAAACCGCCCCTTGCGCCGCCACCCACGGCAAACCACCACCACCATTGGCTTCACCGACCTCTCTAGGCCCTACCCTACCATTTTGGGGTCTTCGTTTGTATTCGTGGAAAAGTGGGCATCTGTGACCCACGGCCACAGTGTATTTTACACTGTGGTGTTGCTCAGACGACGCCATTTTCAGCTTCGTGATCCTCTGGAAATTATTATATTGCACTGTAAGTATTTCTCCAAAGAATTCTTGTGAATTTAATGTATTTTTGCACTAACACATTTCACTGTATTTTATCTGATGTTGGTTTTGCCGGACTGAGTCCGAGGAGTATGGGAGTCAGATGGTTTGTTGGTTGGAGTTGTTTGTTGGATTTGTTGGAATTGGTTATTGATGGATTTTGGATTGGTGATGGTACATGTGCATTTCATTATTTCATGCATGATCATGTTTGTAAAGAAAACTGGGTTTTCGTGTAGTGCATTCATGCTCATGTGTGATTTGGGAAGCTATGATTTTATGTGAGTATTTTTTGGTGCGTGTGTATCACGACCCCAAGCCGAGATGGGGTATTATCTCGGTGGAGCTCCTCTGGTTACTCGGGAGCGGAATAAACTGAGTAACGTCCCCTGGATTGTCGCTGGGCGATGATGGGATCGGAAGAGAGATTCGTGCCGACTCCGTGGTCCTTCTGCTGGCGGGGACTAGAGGATGTCTGGCCATGTACGCGCTGGGCGCGGAACTGAGCATCGCTACGAAGCCAGGACGTGCGGATGGTCCCTAGGGGAGGCCATGGTGCATAGGTTAATAAATGATTAAATTGGCTATTTTCTAGGATAATAGTGTGCGTGGATTTTGTGTAAACCATTTTCTGGGAAAATGTTTTACGGATTATTTTTGGCCAATGAGACTTTGGCGTGTGTTGGAAATTATCATTTTCGGGGAAAATGATGTTTTGAGAAAATTGCATATTTCATCATATGCATGCATGTTGGTTGCATTAAATGCATTTCTTTCTTGAGGATTATTTTGGGTTATACTTACCTGCGGTACCCTTCTGTGGTAACGCAGATTTTGATGCAGATGAGGAGGAGGGCGAGCCTGAGGAGACGGCTCCGCCCGAGGAGTGATCTGGGATCACTAGCTCTATTATTCTATTTTACTTATTTGTATTTTCGGACATGTGTTAACTTTATTTTGGATGACTATATAACTGCTTTTAAACCTCTACTGATGTTTAGTTGTATTTAAATTCTGGTACTTAGTAGACTTGACTAATTCCGCTGCTTTATTTTATTTGTACACCGTTGCATGTACACACACTGGCACTTCGTTGGGATGTGTGACCGTGTTGTCACCATCCTGGTGTCTCGATCCCCGTGTATTTTTATAAGGGGGATTGGGGGCGCCACACAATACACGTTTGAACGTACCCTTCTTATGATATAACATAAAATCTAGCGGGAAAGTTCCCGCACTTTCCTCATATATGTTCGAATGTATCACAATTTTTCGTTCGAACGTTCGTAGATTTATAGATAAAAGTTTGAACATTTAACTTAAACGTCCGAACGTACATTTCATGAAGGTGTTACCATATTTGAGCGGGAAATCTCCCGCACTAATTTAACTAACGTTCGAACGTTAACAGATTTGGTGTTCGAACGTATAGTATAAACGTCCGAACGTCTGAATAATCACACAGATACCTTAATCGAGCGGGAAAATTCCCGCCTCTTAGTTTAACGTTCGAACGTACGATTCCTACTATACTTAACTTATAGTATAATATATATATATACTACATTTTATATATCTATAACTATATACTACATTGTATAGTATGATAGCATAATATACTTTAAATGAGAACATCAACGTATATAATATATAAACTATACCATATATATAAATCAATAATATATATTAAATTGTTACTTATTAAATTATTTATTATATACTAACTTATAGTATAATATATATATTACATTTTATATATCTATAACTATATACTACATTGTATAGTATGATAGCATAATATACTTTAAATGAGAACATCAACATATACAATATATAAACTATACCATATATATAAATCAATAATATATATTAAATTGTTACTTATTAAATTAAGTTATTATATACTAACTTATAGTATAATATATATACTACATTTTATATATCTATAACTATATACTACATTGTATAGTATGATAGCATAATATACTTTAAATGAGAACATCAACGTATATAATATATAAACTATACCATATATATAAATCAATAATATATATTAAATTGTTACTTATTAATTCATCAATAAACACCATAAACTCATAAACTATTCACAAAATTCACAAACAATATTCACAATTATTTCAAGAGTAAGTATAAAATCACAACAACATGTATAAGCATATTGCTAAACTTTATAAATATAACAAGCACTCACAAAAAAACCAATAATCTAATTGTCAATAATATTATATAACATCCTAATATATAACTTAAACATTTATAATATAATATATTATAGATAAAATTTTGGAAATTAAATTGACAAACGTTCGAACGTAATAATAAGTACGTTCGAACGTTCTGTGTATATAAGGCCAAAACCGAACGTCGAAACGACATTTCAAAAACGTATCCATCGTCTTCTCCGTTCTTTGCCGCCACGCCTCCGTCACCGCCGCCGTCAACTTCGCCACAACCGTCACTAAAAGGTAGGCATTCATCTTTTATGCAAATAACATGTATTTTATTGAGATTTAGATTGAGATTTGGATTGAGTTTTGTTTAAAACCGGATAAGTATTACCGAATTTTCAACTTCATTTTCCGGCCACCACGGCCAGTCATTGTCCGAATAGTCACCGTATAAATGTTTCTTGAAGTGTATACTTCATTTACATGGTGACATTTCGGCATTTAGAACCTTGTAGAGAAATTTTCGAGATTTCAAGAATGGCTGAGTCAGCCATTCTACGTCGAAACGTTCGAACGTTTCACCAAGACATTTGAACGTACGACGTTTAAATTACAGAGCCGTTACGGCTTCCACGTTCGAACGTTAATCGTCTTACATTCGGACGTGAATATTATTAAACGACATACGTTCGAACGTGAATATTTACTTTCGCACGTCAATCACATACGGTCGAACGTTTAATTATAACATCTGAACGTAGTGATTTTCTACATTATTCATGCTTCGACGTTCGGACGTTCATATTTACGTTCACACGTAAAACAAATACGTTTGAACGTACATTCGAACGTATTTGTTTTATGTTTGAACGTAAATTTATTTACATTATTTTACGTGCGAACGTATAAATTAACGTCTGAACATTTTTATCTTTAACGTTCAAACGTTAAAGACAAAACGTTCGAACGTTAATGCAGAGCATCTTAAAATGAATACAAAAAAATGCATTATTGTAAATAATTTTTTTTTCCTTTTCTATTTTCAGGATATGGCTCTTCCACTGCATACACGAAAACGAGGGAGGGAAGGAGCCACGTTGGACACTGCCCGTATCGGAACTCGTACTGTTATGGTAGAGAGAGAGGTCTTAATTAATGAGTTCGACGAACTCTGTTGGCAACAGACGAACCTAAGAGATGTTTTCCTCAGTAGAGGCTGGGGAAATATCTGCACATTGAGGGGGAAGGTATACCCCTCAATGGTTCAAGAATTCTATATGGGGATGTGTGACATGCCTCCGGATGCATCCTCTCACACCGTGATTGTATGCGGTGTTTCCATTGAGGTATCAGCAGATGTCATCGGCGAGCACCTCGGGATTCATCGAGGAGTTGAGACATTTACACACTCAACACCCCGTGAGGATGTAGGCACTTCTACATCATCTACTGGCCGGGGATGTGAGCCAGCATCAGCCAGAGATGCAGGCCAGTCAGAGGCTGAGGATACTGGCGTCAAGACTCGGGATGATGACCGAGACGAGGATTTCTACATCCTCACCGGGAGGGATCGCATGCAGATCGAGCGAAAGAACGCCTTCAACCAGATTCATCTGCTGCATTTCTTCCGCATGTTGCACCTTATTGTTGCAACAAATGTCGATCCTGTGGCTCAGAAAACCACATTTAGTCGGCTTCGGGCACAATTTTTTATACGAGTGGCACGTGGAGATCCTATAGATTTGCCACTGTACATTTTTTAGAGGATCCGTTACGAGGCGAGCATCGTCTCCACGGATAATCTCCCATATGGTGTCCTCATCAGCCGACTATTACTTGCACGGGGAGTGCCGACCCAACCAGAGGAGCGGGTCAAAGATCAGATGAGCCCCCTCGACATGACCACGCATCGACGTAGCATTGGACAGGCGAGGGGACGTCAGCCACCCCCTGTAGAGGATCTAGTTCCTCCGACGCAGCCTGAGCCAGGTCATGTCGGGAGTAGTAGTCAGCATACACCGAGTACATCTGCAGGAGATATGCGGCCTGCTTGGGTTGATGCAGTCATCTCACAGCTGACTGCGCATATTGATCATAAGATCGCTCGAGGCTATATCGGTGTCTGTTGCCGAACTCACCCATCGTGTAACTATCCTCAACGACAAGGTTGATACCTTGACTGAGGAAGTACGGAGTTCGACTTTTGCGGATAACGTTATCATCTGACTGTTGTTTACTACATTCTATCAAATTTTGTATTTTATTTTTAATATTTGTAACGAAAAATATTATTGAATATTTTTATCATTTTTTAATTTCAATTTTTAATCTTCTTTGATGTTATAATTTTTAACTTTAATACTAAATCACTGCATTTCAAATATATATAAATCAATAATATATATTTATATATTACAAAGTGTGTATATATAAATATATACAATTCAATTTTTTAGACTTGTTCACAAATTATGCACAATAAAAATCACATAATTTTTAAATTAAAGTCATTTAATTTAAATTTACAATGAACGTTCGAATGTTATTACTTAACGTTCGAACATTGGTGCAAACATTTTACGTTCGAATGTAAAATTAATAACGTTCGAACGGTTGCGCCAAAACATTTTACGTTCTAACGTAAACAGACATAACATTCGAACGTATATGTGACGTTCGAACGCATATTTCCCATACGTTCGAATGTAAAAAAATCTCATTTTATTTTTAGTGACGGTTTTCAAAAACTGTCACAGAAAATGCCTTTTAGTGACGGTCTAGGGACTGTCACAATTTCTCAACTGTCACTAAAAAGCAATTGTGTTGTAGTGACGTCGCCATCGATCTGCTATATATCTGCAGAGACGTTGCATATATCTCAGGTTCTATACTTGAAAAAAAAAGTTACATCGTTTTGGAGAATTTTGTTCCTGTCCTCCACGTAGAAAAAGCATTAAAGTTGAGCCATATTGTCACGTGGTTTGAGTTATTTATTACGTTTCACGCTTGAAACGACTATATATACTTGGTGGAGTTTTTCCAATTTATTCGCATCAAGAAAAGCATGCATATAAAAAGGTGATGCATACAAATTAACAGTGGTCAACGTCCTTCCTTGTCGGCAGCTAGCTAGAGACAGAGAGAGAGAGAAGAGAGAGAGAGAGAGGTGAATAATTTGTACAAGCAAAAGCAGTGACTTCAGAACCATGATCTAATGATTCTAATCCATAAGTGATGCTAGGAACCGTCCATGCATTCTTTATACTGATCTTGTTCACACATATATGCACATCGATCCACCTACCAAATTTCACATTACCCCCTGCCCCCACATTCACTTTATAGCTAGAGACGTACTTTTTTATCCTCTATCTGATCTATTTTTGTCCTCATCTCTTATATGGATTTTCTATATATATATATATATATATATATATATATATATATATATATATGTGTGTGTGTGTGTGTGTGTTTTAATTAGTAAATTATAATATACTTATGGTAAAAAAAGTCATGCAAAATCTAGCTTAAAATTGATAATAAAATGCACCCAAAAGCATGCCATGTAATCTCTCTCGATCGTCATAATTAAGGCCTATTACCTTAAGTTTCACAAGGGATCTTGACTAATTATATTATAATGCTTGCAAGTGGCATGCATGCATGATCATGATGTAAGACCTTATATTTACACCCTCCAACGTCTATTAATTATAAACATAGTTGATCGACAAATAATACATTGCAACATCATAGGCCCAAAAAATTGGTGTGGCTTAAAAGAGAAAGTCTTATTGCATTCCCCGAATGGAGACTGCATTGCAAGCTTAATTAAGCACAGTGTTTCATTCATTATTAAATGAAACATTGCGGTTCATTACATGGAATAAATCAGATGAGGACCTCGCCCAAATGAAATCGAAAGAGCACAGATGAGGACCTCGCCCAGTGAAGTTGAAACCAGTGAAGTCGAAATCGCCCCTGCGCCCAGATGAAGTCAAAATAGCACGACTCAAATCTAAAATTCTATAGCCTCTTTTTCCTCTCTCCAACCAAAAATGTCAACTTATTTTCACCATATCTCCCAGGACCCAACAACAACAACAGTTACTAAAAACCCTTCACCTATTTCAGCTCAGCAACAACAACAACAAAAATAGCAGAGCAACGATGACAAATTATGTAGCCCTCCCTCCTCTGGCTTAATATTCTTAAGATCCGTGCTAGAATAAGCACCATTTTTCATTAGGACATGTAGAATTTTCTAGTTATTCAGTGACCAAAATAAGCATTAGGACATGCGTCAATGGTGGCCAAGGAAGTCGTCGGCAGTGGAGTATGTGACTCCGTCGATGGTGGAGGTGGTTGTTCCATCGATGGTGGAGCAAATTGGGTTGTGGTGGTCGACAATGGTGGAGGAAATTGGGTTGTGGGGCGCGCGGTAGAGAACAAAAATCTAGAATTTCAAATGGAAAGGCTTTAGGTTGTAGAAGAAAGTTGGGTAATGTAGTCAATTCAAGCCTAAAAATGAGGACAATTTGGTCATTTCATACACTGGGTCTACTATACGGCACGACTCGGCTTAAAAAGGGCAACGATCCAGGTAAATGTACTTATTACAAGCATAGCCAATTCCAAATAATACAAGTTGCAGAAGGACTCGTTAACTAGTCAATTTATTGTTGGGTTCTATATATTCGATTGTACCATATATATGCATATATCTAGTTCCACATGATCACTAGCTAATTAATAATGAATGAACCAAAAGATTATTATAAGTACTTACTTACATCACCAAATTGATTAGGCCAAGGCTTTTAGACAAGGTTATATATATATATATATATATATTTATTTATCAGTGAATCTTGATTGTGCAAGAAATAGAGAAACGAAAACAAAGTTCTTGAGAATGAAGAACTTCACCCTTGCTTGTATCGTATTACTTCAGTAATCAATTACATGAACTAAGTCTCTATTTATATACATTGAGTGATAACTAACTAATATATAACTGACTTTTGCATATTACACGTGTAACCCATACACTAGCTTGACTTATAACTTAATACTCCCCCTCAAGATGGAGTGTAAATGTTAAAAACACCCATCTTGGAGAGAATATTAGAAAATGAGTTACAACCAAGGGGCTTAGTCAAAATGTTAGCCAGTACTTGATGTACTGAGGAAACATGCAATGTCTTCAGAGATCCTGCTAACAGATTTTCCCGAACAATATGACAATCAATGTCAATATGTTTTGTACGTTCATAAAAGACTGAATTTGTTGCAATGTGAAGAGCAGCCTGATTATCACAAAAGAGCACTGTTGGTTTAGACTGTGGAACTAATAAATCTTGTAACAAGTGTTGCAGCCAAGTAATCTCGCATGTTGTAGTTGCCATGGTGCGATATTCCTCCTTTGCTGTAGATCTAAAAACTGTATTTTGCTTCTTTGATTTCCATGAAATAAGAGAATGTCCAAGGGACACACAAAAGCCAGTAATGGACTTTCTAGTATCTCTGCATGTGGCCCAATCAACATCACAAAATGCTTTCAATTGTAGATCATTTTCTGATGGAAAGAATAACCCTTGACCAGGGTTGCTTTTGATATACCTTAAGACACAGTGAGCAGCTACCAGATAAGTGTCATTAGGATTTGCAGCATACTGACTTAACACTTGAACAAAAAAGGATAAGTCAGGTCTTGTAAGAGTTAAGTACAGAAGTCAACCAAATAATCTTCTATAACAAAGTGGGTCTGAGAGAGGTTTGCCTTCTATTGTAGACAACCAAGATAGCCTACATCAGATAAGACTTTAAGGGCATACATCCTTTGTGAAATGGTAATGCCTTTTGTGGAACGAGCAATCTCAAGACTAAGAAAATACTTCAAAGGTCCAAGGTCTTTGAGTTTGAATTAGGAGTGAAGAAATTGCTTCAAATCAGCATCAACAGCATCTTTGTTACTAGTGATGATAATATTATCCACATAAACCAGTAATGCAATAAGAGAATCATTTTTCTGTAGGGCGAACAAAGTGTAGTCAACTGAGGACTGCACAAAACCATAAGTTATCAATGCAGAAGAAAATTTGGAAAACTATTGTCTTGAGGCCTGCTTAAGACCATACAATGACTTATTCAGTCGACACACAAGTGGAGGACTGGAAGAATTAGCTTTGACAAAAATAGAAGGTAAAAACTCCCTCTGAGTAGAAGCCCCATTTGTATTGCAGTGAAAATCAGGTGGTAGAGACATGTACACATCCTCCTCTAAGTCCCCATGTAAGAAAGCATTCTTGACACAATTGGTGCAAAAACCAATTTTTGGATGCACCAATGGCTAAAAGAGTTCGCACAGTTACTAACTTGGAAATTGGTGAAAAAGTTTCCAAGTAATCCAGTCCTTCCTAATGTTTATAGCCCTTGGCAACTAGGCGGGTTTTGTATCTCTCAACAGAACCATTAGAGTTATATTTGATCTTGTAAACCCAATTACATCCAACAGCTTGCTTGTTTGGAGGTAAATGAGTTATATACCAGGTTTTGTTATCTTCCAAGGCCTTAATTTCAGCTTCCATGGCATCACACCACTGAGTATGCTGTATGGCTTGTCAAAAAGATGTTGGTTCTTTTTCAGAAGAAATGGAGAGAATAAAGGCTTTATGAGAGGAAGAAAGTTTGGAATATGAAACAAAGAGGAAAATGGATATTGAGTACCTGAAGTAGGAGCTTTACTCAAGGAATCAGATGAAGTGGCTCCTCCATTATTGGCTAGGTTGCAATGATAATCTGCAAAATATGATGGATTTTTGTGAATTCTATTAGATTTTCGATTTTTTGGTTGAGGAGTTGAAGGAATAGAATTTGACTGAGAATCAGTAGGAAGTGAATTATCTATGAGTTCATTGATAGAGTTTGACTGAGAATCTGTAGGAAGTGAGTTATCTATGAGTTCATTGATAGAGTTTGACTAAGAGTAAGTGGGAAGTGGAGTGTTTGACTGAGATGTAGAGAATCTAGGTGTATGAGGATCAACAAGAAGAAACTCATCTGATTGAGGAATAGGTATAACTACTGACTAATTTGGAAGAATATTAGATGTTTTAAAAGAAAATATAGATTCACGAAAGGTGACTTCTGATCTAGACAAGAAAATTATATTATTTTCCAAATCATAAAGTTTGTATCCCTTGGTACGATATGGATATCCAAAAGAAATACAAGGACGAGCTCTAGGTGCAAATTTGGAATGATTGTGAGACAATGTGGAGGCAAAACACAAACATCCAAACACCCTAAGATGAGAATAGTTTGGTGTTAGTGAAAACAAAATTTCATATGGTGTTTTGTTAGTTAACAATGGAGAAGGTATTCAATTGATCAGGTATGCTACTGTGAGGAAACACTCACTCCAGAAAACAAGGAATAAGTTGGCATGAAATCTAAGGGATTGGCAACATGTAAGAGGTGTTGGTGTTTATGCTCAACTCCACCATTTTGCTGAGGTGTAGCAACACATGTTTGTTGATGTAAGACTCATCTAGAAGAATAAAAATCCAGCATATCAAACTTAGCTCCTCTATCAGTCCTTATTGTTTTAATACGAATATCAAATTGTGTCTCTATGAGTTTTAAAAATGAGTGAACTAGAGAGCAAGTTTCATATTTATTTTTCATAAGATATACCCAAGTGCAACGTGAATGATCATCCACAATAAAAAGGAAATAGTGGAAACTAGAAAATGATTCAACAGAAAAAGGCCCCCAGATGTCACAATGTATCAAATCAAAGATTTTATTTCTGATAATATGACTAGTATTGAATGGCAATCTTTTAGGCTTTGCCAATGGGCAAACATTACAAGTAAAATTTGAAGAGGTACTAATATCAGGAATCGATTTTTGCAGTGTTTGAATCATATTGAAAGAGGGATGTCCTAGCCTAAAGTGCCAAAGATCAAATGAAGAAAGATTTACAGCAGAAAAGACACTAGAATTTATAATTGGACCTTGAGAATCATCTTGCAACAGATATAAACCAGCCACTTGTTTAGCCACTCCAATCATCTTCCAAGAGTGTAGGTCCTGTATAAAGCAAAATTGAGCAAGAAACAAAAAACAACGAGAATTTTCTGTAAGTCTTTTGACTGAGATGAGATTAAGAGAGAAAGATGTGACATATAGAACATTGTGAAGGACCAAAGAATTTGATATTTTTACAGTGCCAACATGTGTAACAGGAACACAAGTTCCATTTGGTAATTTTACTGAAGTATTAACAAGAGAGGTAATTGTAGTTAGGTGTGAAATAGAACTGACCATATGATCAGTAGCACCACTACCTATTATCCAGGACTTAGATTTACTAGAAACAAAATCAGATGGTGTAGTCATACTTGATAGACTCAAAATTTGGAAGAGAATCGGAATGACCCTAGCATTCATTGTTGTGGGTTGACATGGCTATGAAGATAATTGAATGAGAGTAAGAAGCTAACAACATTGTTCTTTGGAGAAGGGAAATTGGGGAGTGGAATTCATGGGTGCTTCATCAAGGCCAGTAGAAGATAAAGAAACCTGATTTACAGAAGATTTGGTTCTTGAGTTCTAACGAAATCCAATTGGGTAACCATGCAACTTGTAACATATTTCAACTGTATGTCCAATAAGACCACAATGAGTACAGACTGGTTCTTGAGTTCTTGATTTGCAGATCGAGAGAAAGTTCCATCCAGAAAACCCATTTCGTTCTTGGCATTGAGAGTTGTCAACATTGATATGCTCCGCGTATAATAGTTGTCACCATTTAATGGCTGAGAAACCAAAATGGAACCAGGGCTTTCTCCATGAAGAAGAAAATAAGGGTTGGAAAAATCCTCAATCAAAAAAGCGGGATTTGATGCGGAAGCCATATCAGAGTTTGCGGAAGTCATCAAAGTTTATTGCTCTGATACCATATCAGAGAATCTTGATTGTGCAAGGAATAGAGAAATGAAAACAGAATTCTTGAGAACGAAGAACTTCACCCTTGCCTGTATCGTATTACTTCGGTAATCAATTACATGAACAAGTCTCTATTTATATACATTCAGTGATAACTAACTAATATAACTGACTCTTGCATATTATACATGTAACCCATATACCAGCTTGACTACTTATAACTTAATAATATTCAAGGCAACCTCAGCGCCCTTGTGCATGTTGCTTATTACAGCAATATTGATCTTTCCAATTGGCAATTAGTGCAATATTAATAGTGAAGTGTTGAAATAAATAGGAAAAACATAAAGTACAAATTCACATTCTCTAATTATCAAGCATCTTTCACTTACATCTCTAAATTGACACATGATTATATATAATTTATAATAGTTACAAGCTGGGTCAACATCATTTATAATTAATTGTGGATTCCTAAGGAATCATTGTCTCCATCTTGTACGGTTTCTACGTACGTAGATTTTGTGCAATATGGGGGCGAATTACTTTTCTTTTCTAAGCATATTATATTTTCAAGTTACTCTTTTTGATCTTGTCTTTCAATTCGCTTTCGGTTTTCCTGCATCACAGTACTGAATGCGAATCTTGCAAGGGGAGAAAAAGTGCTTCCAAATAGATAAATCCGACTTCCTTTATCACCTCAGCAGATGCTTCAAAAATATAGATAGGTACGTGATCAGTTTCTATATATAAGCGAAGGAAAACTCATGATCATGATTGAGAAAATCAAAGGGTAAAGGTGGGGGGGAAAACAATCTAACATGCCTGGTACTACTCTTGTTGAATCGATGAAACGTCCTCATTTTAGGACCTTCAGATTATATCTTGGACGGACCGACGTACCTTGAACATAAATTTAGCCTTTTCTATAATATTGCACTTCTCTAAATTAATCAGACAATATATACGTACCCATGTAAATGCGATCATGTGTTTGCAACTTGTTATTCGATCTCTGAAAGTATTAAAACGACAATACCATGACATGCACTTGGCTTATCCGAAAAGGATGGTTGGAGATGTTAACTTGCTGGTTTGCAACGTATTAATTATTAGTCCATTTCCGTGGAAACAAGGAGGGTCTCTATCATGTAATCATGTATGAATATGGTTAATTATCTGGGAATCCAATCACATATCTTTTGGAAAATTTTATTCCTTCTTAGTGCATATATGGTTGTTCTATTCTAGAAAACAATACACCTTTTAGCACTATAAATAGACCTCCATGGTAGTTCAAACTCTTCACTGCAATTAAGCACCATACACAACTCACTTGCAAGAAGATCTCCCCGCGGCCTGACAATACGTACGTCCAATTTCAGCAGTCTTCTAATTACTGTTTTAATTTGGCGTTAATGGATACTGTGGCAAGCTTGGTGAGTGAAAGACCAGTGGTGATTTTCAGCAAGACCAGTTGCTGCATGAGCCACTCCATCAAGATACTCATAACTGGGTTTGGTGCTAACCCTACGGTGTACGAGCTTGATCAGATGTCGAATGGACATCAAATTGAGAGGGAACTGCTGCAACGAGGTTGTCAGCCAAGCGTTCCTGCTGTTTTCATAGGGCAAACTTTCATTGGTGGTACAAGAGAGGTCATGAGTCTCAACCTCAAGAGCGAGCTTGTCCCCTTGCTTAAAAGGGCTGGAGCTATATTTCTCTAAAGGCTAGCAATGAAATGAAGCGTAATTAATAATATATATATATATATATATATATATATATATCGATCTGAATAAGTGATTTCCACTTTTTGCAAGAGGAAACGTGAAGTACTACTATATACTACTACTCATGATGAGAGGTTACCCATTTTCTTATTTTTGTGTCGGTCTTTTCAAGTGCTAGCTGGTCTTATTAATTATTAAGTGTTAAACTCCTTTTTGTTCAAGTGAGTTCTGAGAAATGTTTGACATACAATATAGTTAGCATAATGCTTGTGAATCTTTCACCAAAACATTTGCAGCTTCTTCTGATAATCTGGATTAATTAATACATTGTAGTACTACTGCGTGTTCTGTGCAAACTTACCATTTTGAGGTGCAACTAGAAATGCAAAATGAAAAGAAACAAGCGACCACACACGATTAACACATGAATGATTTACGTTTGGAAGATAACCTTAGACCGATGGCCTTAACTGAAAAATGTCGAGCAAGCAGAGACCAAATCAAGCTAGCTAGCTAATTTGGTCTTTTCTTGATTGTATTTCCGCTAGCTGAATCGCCAATAATTGGATTCGTGCATGGAAGTGACACGAATTAGATGCTTGTAACCCAGATCATCAAGTTTGATGTTTCCTTGGCTGAGCAGGCTGAGCCTGCAGCTAGTTTACTGAAACCACTGCGAATACATCATGAGCTAGCGCATGCAGTATCTGGCAATTAATACATGCAGCAATATTATAAACTATATGAGCCCAAACCAGCTATGTGTTGCCAGGTTCAATTAAAGTTGTCATGTGATCATTGCATGCCTTTGTTCTAATTTATTTGATTGAAGTCGGCCAAATGGGAAACCTTACTCCTTAATCCCACACGTACCGGTACCGGCCCTACGTTCATTTCATATGGGAAAACCAGACCTTTTCATCAAGTACTATATATAAAAAATCAAGCCTATTTTGGAACTTACTGATCATATAAACCCGCGCCCGCCTAATTGATTCACCCGCGTGTCACCACAACATAATTGTGAACAAGTCTATAGTACATAATTTGTGAACAAGTCTAAAAAATTGTAATATATATTTATATATACACAATTTCTAAAATCTAATTATATATTTATATATATTTGAAGTACAGTGATTTAGTATTAAAGTTGGAAAATCTAACATTAAAGAAGATTGAGAATTGAAATTAAAAAATAATAAATATATTAAATAATATTGTTCCTTACATATATTAAAAGCAAAACACAAAGTATGATAGAATTTAGTAAACAATGCTTAGAAGAACGCGTTGTTCACGAAATTCATACTCCGTAGCTGTAACACCCGATCCAGCCACACTACTTTACAGAATGTTTTGGGTTTATAAAAATAAAAAATTAAAAAAAAAATCATTCGGGATTACGAGTAAAAATTTTTAGAAGAGAGTTTGGGCCTAAGATATTTTTGGTGGTATAAAAAATTTTTTAATAGGTTGATAATTAGGTTTTAAAGTCTTTAATGGATCAAGTGGATGTTCATCACAAAATTTATGGGATAAGTGTATTTATTTTAGGTTGAGTAGAGATCCAAAACTTTAGATAAAAACCATGCAATAATCTCGTTAAGGGTCCAAGACATGGTCCTAAGTATATATTTTATTTTTTTATTTTTTTTACTTTATGTTATGTTATGTTATTTTATTTTATCTTCTTTTCTTTTCTTTTTAGACGTAAGAAACCGGTCCGTGGAATTGTTTTCCAGACACCATCGCTCAGTTTGTGTCCATTTTCCTTTTTCATGCAGTGTTCCCATCCTCTCCTCTAGGTTTCTTATCTCCTTACTATTTATATATCTTATATATATGTGTTAAGCATCCTCAGCGCCGCTGCCCTATCTTCATGCTTTCAGCCATTTAAACTCATATGAGCTTCCACCCCCAACCTCGGTACAGACCATAGCCAACCACTGAAGAACCACCTTCTCCGTAAAACACCAACCGAAGAGCTCGGTTTGCATCCAGTAAACCACCACCCCAAAGCTAATCCACGTGCAGCGACCTGCCAAGCACCGTCCATGCCAGTACCTCAGCCTCTCTCGATCCACCACTTCAGCCGTGTGCCACCACCCACTTTACGCAAACCACCACCCCAGTTTATACTTTCAAAAAGCAGAACATCATACACCTGTTTTCTCAATCGAAACAGAGAGTCCTTGCCACTGGACAACCACACCTCGCGAGCCGCCAAGCTGTCGCCACCTCGGAAGAGCCACCCACACGCACGGACATACCAGCCCGAAAATCCCCTGTTTTAACTGTCCAAAACAGAGCAACCTTCAGCCGCTGCAATCACTCCCCACCGAGAGCTTCGTCGCGTTGTGCCTCCCCAGAAACTGCCGACGAGGACTTCCCATCACTCCGGTCCGCCGAACGATGCCTCAGTTTTCCCTCGGTAAGCTCACGCCACTTCCGGTTGAGGGTCCTTCCCTTTCGGTCTCTCTCTCGTTCTCTCACCGTCCCACTCTTTCTCTCTCGGTTTCAGCTCTCTCTCCCTCTCTTCCCTTGCGACGCCGTCGAGGACATCACCACCGCCTCAGCCCAGTTTCGTGAGTCAGCTTCTGCCGTCACTCCCATTTGAGCCTCTGCATGTTTTTGTTTTTTTTTAGTTGTTGTTGTTTCTTACTTAAAAAGGAAACTTAAGGTGTCTCGGACTCTCGGGTGACATGTAGACCAAGGGTGTTTTACCCTTTTCACCTTTTTGTTTAGAACATAAATTAATTTTTATATATTCTTGCAAATTAAAACATGGGTCGCACGTGTTTCTCATATATTATTTTTTTGAATTAGGCACTCGTGGGTTTATCTTGTTAAGTTAGTATTTTTAAGAGAATTATTTTTTTTATTGGAATGGTTATTAAGTAGATACTGATAAATTTTTTTGGAATGGTCAATAAGTACAAAATATTATTTTGAATCCTTTTAAAAAGAATATATATATTTTTCGTTATTATTTAAACAAAAGTAGGAGTTCTACTTATAATGATTTCAACATAGTTATGTATTTAGTATTATAAATTATCGTAAGATCCCATTCGTAAATAGGTTAGAATTTAATGTTTTAGTCGAAATTACTAAGTTGGATATTGGTGGATTTAGACAATGAAGTTTGTATTTTAAGAATAACGAGAATTTTGGATTTGAGGAATAAAAAATGGATTATTTTAGAAATTTTAGGCTTGAATATCAAAATACGAGATTAATTGGAAATTTACGTGATTATCTTATAGGTGAAGATTAATATTTGTTCGGCACTTTTGAGGAAATTTTCGAAAAGCTAAGAAGTCCAGGTAAGTGGGGTTCCTATGCTAGACTTTGCATAAAAATAAAATAGACTGAGGTCAATTTTGAAAATGTGCATGTTTTGTTATAAAAGGAAATTTTAGAAACGGCCTCAGTTATTTGTTCAGCATTACTCATGAAATTCTGTATAAGAATGAAATATTTTCTGTCATGACTAGTGTAGACATGAGCTTACTTTGACATTTTGCTTCCGAACTGTGCAAAAGAGAGCGAATATCAAATTTTGTGCATAAATTATATTTTTGTGATATGATTCTATTATGTTCTGAAACTGTTCTGTACTCTGATATGATAACATGTGATTTCTAAAACCTCTGGCATGACATTCTGTTTCTGCTCTGACCTTACCAAGGGTGTAAAATTGTGGCCTCTGTTTGGGTTGGTACCAACTTTTCTGTTTCTAGTGCACCCACTTTGGAAACAAAGTGGTTTTCTGCGTGGTCTTTCCTATGTGCACACTCGGGGCTCCGAGAATGATAAAGGGAAGATTCACATTCTATTTCTGCTCGGTTGGCCGACGGGGTTTGCACAACCCTACCACGGGGGTTAAACATGGAATTCTGTTTTGATATGATGTTTCAATTATGCTATGCCAAGAGAATTTTGAATAAGAATATTTTTTTTTAATTTTCGCTCTGATATTTTTGATAACATATTTTGACTCTGCATTCTGAAAATAAAAAGGTGCTTTGTTTTGCATTCTGAAATCTGTAAATGCTCATGTTTGCATACTAGTATATGTTCTCTGCTTACTGAGTTGTTGATAACTCACTCCTATCTCCATAATATGTTTCAGATAATTTTGAGGCAACAGCTGGAAATCAGAAATAGGGAGTGCTTGCAAGTTTGTTGACCATAGAAGACTAAGTGCCTTAGGGTACAATGACTGTTGGAGAGCCTTTTGGTAGTGTTGATATTTTATGTGACTTTGGCATTTTGAGTAAGGGATATTCCTAGTCCTTGTGAGAAATTTTATGTGTATTAATGAGGTACCACTAATGTACCCTCATGTAGGAACTTGAATATGTGTGTTAAACAAATAGGTTAATATGTTATGGTGATTCTGGTTCATTTTAAAAGTATAATTTTAGATGATTTCAGATCATATGAGTTAACTCTCCGGACCCTCGGGGACGGGGCGTTGCAGTAGCTCCTCAATCAAGGTATCAACATTCTCGTTGAGGATATCTACACGATGGGCTATCTCAGTGACAGACTCCTCTACAGCCACGATCTGTCGATCGTATGTGCAGTCAACTGTGAGATCACCGATCAACCCGAGCAGGCTGCACATCTCCCACAGATGTACTCGTCGCCTGCTGACTACTACTCCCCACACCGGGTCAGGGCTGTGTCGGAAGAACTAGATCCGCTACAGGGGTGGCTGACGTCGATGATACCCCATCGCCTATACAATGCTACGTCAATGCTTGCTCATGTCAAGGGGGTTCATCTGATCTGTGACCCGCTCCTCCGGCTAGAGTGGCACTCTTCGAGCAAGTAATAGCCAACTGATGATGACACCGTATGGGAGGTTGTCTGTGGAGATGATGTTCGCCTCATAACGGATCCTATCAAAGATGCACAGTGGAAAATCGATGGGATCTCCACGTGCCACTTGTATAAAAAACTATGCCCGAATCCGACTAAATTTGGTCTTATGTGCCACAGGATCTAGGTTTGTTACAACAATAAGCTGCAACATGCGGAAGAAAGGTAGCAAATGTATTTGGTTGAAGGCATTCTTCCTCTCAATCTACGTGCAGTCTCTCCTGATGAGGATGTAGAAATTCTCATCTCAGCCATCATCCCAAGCCTCACGATCAGTACCTTCGGCCTCTAATCGGTCTGCATCTCTGGCTTATGATGGCTCAACTGGGCCAATAGATGATACAGAAGTGCCTACATCTACATCGAGTGTGTCGTGTGCAGATGTAGATGTGCGAACCACGACTGTGTCGCCAGTCTGAGAGTCAGCTGTAGTCGATGTCCCAACTACTCGACGAATCTCGAGGAGCTTGGCGATGACATCCGGTGAAATCTCAAACGAAACACCGCATACAGTCATGGTGTGAGAGGATGCGTCCTGAGACATGGAGCACATCCCCATATAGAACTTCCGAACCATTGAGGGGTATACCTTCCCCCTCAACGTGCAGATATTTCCCCAGCCTCTACTGATGAAGACATCTTTGAGGTTCGTCTGCTCCCATCTGAGCTCGTCAAACTCTTGATCAGGACCTCTCGCTCCACCATAACAGTACGAGTCCCGATCCGAGCAGTGTCCTTTGTGACTCCTTCCTTCCACTGTTTCCTGGTATGCAAAGGATGAGTCATATCCTAAAAATAAAAAAGGAAAAAAAATTATTAGTACTATTGATGCATCTTTCGTATTAATTTTAAACTGCTCTGCATTAACGTTCAAACATAATATAACATATGTTCGAACGTTTAGATAAAACGTTCGCACATATGTGTTTAACGTTTAAACATAACAATTAACGCTCAAACGTATAATATTGGTTGAGGGGAGTCATGGAACAGATGATATTGACTATTATAGTGTCATACGTAATATTATTGAATTGAAATATCTAGGTGAGTCTGTAACATATGTCTTTAAATGTGATTGGTGGGATTTAGGCGGTAGTCAGGTTTCTATACATAGGGATAATTACTTTACGAGTGTCAATACTACAACTAAATGATACGAAAATGATCCATTCGTATTGACTTGTTAAGCTACCCAAGTCAATTAGTTGATTGATCCAATGAAAAGCATTGATGAAGATAGTGGAGAGATAACATGACAAGTCGTATAAAAATTTGTCACTCGAAATATATATGAAGCAGGAACGAGTGCGGATTACAAGAATAGTGGAGATGAAGATGATACTCCGATTGTATAGGCCTACCAAGAAGATTGAGAGGATATTAACTTGTTTGTTGACCTCAATGCACTCGAGTTGCTCCCCTTGTGTAGAGATGACGTCCCACCCGTCCATCTCGACCCGTCCGTATTAAATGATCATTCAATTTAAGAAAGTAAGGAATAAGAAGACGAAGAAGAATCCGAGGAGGAAGTGGATAAGGATGACGAAGAAGAAGTTGATGATGATGACGAAGATGTTATTGAGGGAGATTCTAAAACAAGTATGGAAAATACATCCGAAGATGAAGAATAAAAGTACTAAATATTTTATTCATATAGGTGACTATAGAATATTATATTTTTCATAATTTCTTCTAAGTCATTTTCTTTATCATATTAATCAATTCAAAGGATGCCGCCAAAATGACAACGAAGAAATGTGTCTCCTCTGCCAAGTCCAAGTCTCGAACCCGTTGAGGACTCCCCACCCGAGGAATTCACTCCTGAAGATCAAGTTAACACGCAAAAGAACAACAGACAGTCGACACCTACTAGTAAGGAAATGTCGTTGATAATTAATTATATATTAACACTATATAACTATATTGATACTAATATCCATTAGTTAATGCATCCACTTATCGTGATCGTGGCTATACACGTGGCATTTCTCTTGAGAAAAATAGAAGGCACGGAAAACTTAAAGTCACCATTCTTGATAATTCCACTGGAGGAGTGGAAGATAGTGCAGCAGCGCTTTCCTCTTATATTGGCACAATAGTCTGAGCTTATGCTCCATTTTATGTGAAATCATGGTGAAATGTTCCGAATGAGATTAAGAAGCACATTCGGAGTCCTGTGCTAGTGAGTTTACTTTGAGCGTACATTTTTTTCACCTAGATTAGTATATCATATTTTTGACGTAATTCAATTACTAGGATGAATTCGACTTCGACTTTGGCCGTAGCGAGGATTCGAAAACTATGAATAAGTTGATGGTTACACTATTCCGATGTCACAAGGGACGATATCATGACCACTTCAAGAAGTTTGAGACGTTGGAAGAGACTATGCAGTCCCCTTTCAAGCAGATGAAGTTAGACGATTGAAGAAAGTGTTGTGATTTTTTCCAACTCTAGATTATTAGGTATTCTAGATTTATATCTTTTAATTATTTACATTTATATTCGTTCTACAATTAACATTCTTAATTAATTTTGTAGCACTTAAATTCTACAAATGCAGATAATAGATCCACTCTGAATGTCCACTATCGTGCCGGTTCAAGGTCATTTCACCATTTTGCTGATAAAATGGTAATTAATAAATTATAGAATTCATTTATTTTTCTGATATTCTTTTATTTAAGTACTAACATTACCTTTTTAAAATTGTTAATGTCGCTTTGTTAGAAACGTGATGATCCTAAAAAAATTTCTCTCATTCATGTCTATGTTGCTGCTCACACTAATAAGCGTAGTGAGTGGATGGATCTTGCCGCTGCAGATAATTATGTAAGCGGTGTTAATTTTGTTAAATAAATTGTGCAACATGTGAATAATTTAATTTTTATTTGTATTTTTTTAATACGTTACTTATTGTGTGTTTTCTTTCAAATTACAGGAAAAAATGATGGAGATGCAGTTAGCTTCTGGGGAATCTTCTCCGAGTAACATAGACATATTCACGCAAGTGCTCGAGCCCAAGTCCAGTATGGCAAGAGATTTGGGACGATCTTTCAAGCATTATGGTTCATCCGCCTCAACCTAATCGACTTCACAAATTAATAATATTACCAAACATTTAGAAGTTGCACGGCGCGAAAATGAGTATATGAGGTCGAGACATCAAGAGTTGTAATCCCTCTTAGAGTGACAATCTCATTTAGAGACGCATTTGCAGGACTAACAGAGAGACCAGAAGGAAAGAATACGCAGTGAAGTCCAAGAGCAAGTGCAGCTGGAGATGATGGTGTAAATGGAGCGTGTTATGTCATTGCAACAAAATCGCAGTGGGTGAGGAAAGAAGAAGAAATGAATTTTATCAATTTTATCAGTGTATATAACTTTTAATATCTAATTTTGAAACTTTATAAGACATTGTTAGTTGTTAAATGATGGTGTGTAATATGAAAGAATTGGTATGTTTTTCAATTTTATGAAATTAGTATTTCTGATATGTACGTTCGAATGTAAATAAAAAATGTTCGAACATTGGTTGACATTCAAACCAATTTTCGAACGTAATTATACAAAATTATAACATAACGTACGAACTTACGACTCAACGTTCAAACGTACTCACCCTCAAATGAACAAAACGTTCGAATACCTAAATGATTAACGTTCGAACAAACCTCCTAACATACCATTTGAGTTCGAACGCTTCTTCGTTAACATTCGAACTAACGTCCAAACGTTATACCCGTTACATTCGATCATTGGTCTGTTAATGTTGGAACGGAAATTCGGACGTTTTAAACATTCGAACAAAAATATGATACGTTCGAACTATAATCAACAAACTTCAACTTCTGTCATTCGAATGCCAATTGGTCTGGTTGACGTTCGAACTTTCGATTGGACATTCGAACGTTACTTTCTATGACAGATCTCAACCGTCACAAAAAATGGAATGTTTGAACGTTACACCAAATGGAACACTCCAACCGTCACTAAAAATATTTTTAGTGACGATTCAATAGTAAACCGTCACCAATTATTTTCTGTGACGCATATTAGGTGACGGTTTCAAACCGTCACCAAATGTCTTTAATGACGTTTTGGTTATTTTTTGTGATAGTTTCTTCTGTCACAAAAGATAAATTGTGTCGTAGTGTGTATCATTGAATGAGTGTCATGATATATATCATGTGTCTCCTTTGGGACATTTCATAAGAAATCCAAGAATCTCAAAGATCATACAATGCAGCTCAAAAAACTTATCGTTCAGTTGTGTTATGCACTAACAAAAGCAAACCAGCCAAAATATAAGTCTTTAATTTATTATTTTGTACAAAAAGATAATTAGAATTCTATTTTTGGGAATAAACATCTTGCAGAACTTAGAATTAAAAAAAAAAATTGCTTTGAAAGATTATATATGTTTTCAAGAGGAAAAATTAGATTATAAAATACAGACTAGTTATTTATAAGAAAAAGTAATACTAGATACAGTTTTGAGGTGTGTAAACTGCCCCACTCAATCCTTTTAAAAGAATGTAGAGCTCATCATAAATTAAAAGTAAGTTTTTCATGTAGGTCTCATTAGTTGAACTCTACTTGTTTTCAAAAAGGATTACGTAAGGTTTGAGTAGTACCCTCAAACTGTATAAATCATTTTGTAATTATAAAGAACATTGATGGGGCCTTAATTTTATTCAAATAAAATGATGGTCATGAATAATATTCTCAATCAAGACAAGAATTTGATTTGGAAGATAAATTTTAAAATCGTCACTTCACTCAAAACTTACTAAAAGAGTGATCAATAAATGAAAATATTCCTCTAAAAAAAACCCTCTGCCTTCTCTTTAAACTCTCCCAAACTCCATACCTAACGAAAGGGGATGGGAGCTTCAGCTGATCCTCCCCCCTCTCTTTCTCCTTCCCCCTCCCTTCTCCTCTGTCCATTTTAGTTTCTGTGTAGTGTTTTTTGGTTTTATTTTTGTGTTTTTCAGGCCAAATAAGGGAGGATCGTCATTCGGGTCTTTCCAGTTGTCGCCTTTATACACACATCCCACCAGGATGACGCCCTACTGCCGATCTTCAAGACCACCAAATATGGCATCCACCGGAGTGGAGCGTAGCCCCCACACACGGGACGAAGGTCCGGATCTCATCGGTGCGTGACCATCACGCGCCACCGAGGAGCCCTCTACCAACGCCACGCTTGGCTTCTCTGGCATCCCTGACTCCAGGACTTCCAAGACTGACCGTCAGCTATCCTCCCAGAGTGACCAGTGTTATGCATGTGCCACTGTCGACACATTGTGCATTGTTCATCTGTTTTTGTTTTTTTGTTTCTGTGTTGTTCCGTTTCAATGTTTTTGCTGTTGTTTGTTTTTATGTTCTTTTTTATTTTGTTGACCTGAGTGAGGGGTTGAGCCTTTGGATGGGACGCAATCTGGGGCAAGAGTTGTTCAAGAGTGGTGGGCGATGCTACGGCTGGTGGTCGTAAGGCCAATGCTCGCGCATAGGTGTTGCCTGCGCAGTGGAGGATGTTTTTGTTCATGCGTGGGCTAGGTGCTCGTGCCATCAGGGCTCAAGAGGCCGATGCTTGCGGTGGGTGTGACGTCCGAGGTCACACCGGTGCTTATGGTTCTGTAGTTGTTAATGTGTTTATTTGTAGTTTTTTTGTTATTTTAGTTATTAATAATATAGAAATAGGTCATTGGATTTGGTGCTCATAGTAGTGTCCCGTACTCTTCCTCCATAGGAAGTCAAAGGGGGCCTTTAAGTTCTATTTTACAGAGCGCTTTCTATGTTAGCAGAGAGTTTGTTGAGAAGTTAAAACAACGTCCGCCACAAAAGAATTTGTGTGTGGGGAATCCCCAAAGCTGATGCGTAGTTTGGCTTATAGTCTGAATTTTTTATGTATTGATAAGTCACAGTTATAACTTTGGTTCATTAATGAAATTAATTTGTTTTATTCAAAAAATAAAAACAAATGAAAATATTCGGCCATGAGTACGTACTTGCAATAAAATATACATAATAGCTATATACATGCAGTACCCTTCTGGAACGATTAATTAATGTCGAGTACATTAAAATAAATATGTTAAATACTTTTAGAATTTAGTATAATATATATCTGCCCACACACATACACTATATATATAGATCGAGTTATCTAGAACATCCTTTTAATCAATCTACATATGTATGATTAATTGAAGATGCGCGCGCACAAGCAATTAAATCACGATCGATGCCAAGTCTTGTAGAATATGAGTAGCATATAACATTTATTACTTTTCATCCACATTATTTTTCCCTTCCAGAACCCTCTCTCTCACTCTAGATAAAAAATCTTCCAGATATGAGTTTCGTAGGAGAAGGAAGCCTCCTCTTTCCCCCTCTCATTCCCTCCTTTCTCCTTTGATCTCCTCCTCCTTCTCCCCCTTCTTCCCTCATTTCTTAGTTTATTTGTCTTCCTTCAAGGTCGAAAAAGTCAGATCTAAAGTTTTTCGGCAACTCTCGAGAGACACGCACAGTACAAGAAGACTTCCAAGCTGCAAATCGTTCAGAGGATAGTGGCGGTTTTATAGAAATCACAGCATGTGGTCCTCACGCGCCACTCACAACTGAGCGTGGTCCTCATGCGCAACCCCTTCCGGCCGCTCTTCTCCCCACACGCACCGGATCACCGGAATTGCCACCACCAAAATATCTTTCGGATCTGACTTTTGTGACTGAAAAAAGACAAGCTAGCTTGTTACCTTCATGTGTCGTGAAAGTCTACCGGAATTGGTCCAAACTGTTATCTATCATTTTTTGTTCTTGTTTTTCTTATTGTATAGTAAAAATAAAAAAAATAGTTCGTCTCTTGGACGGTTTGTCTGTAGAGATTGAGTCCTCCCTTTCCATGAATGGTAAGATTGAGTCTCTATTTAGGTAAAGTGTTGTCTTTTGGACGTTTGTCTGTAAAGAGTATCAAAAGCAGTGAAGTCCAAACCAGACCAGTAGTGTACATGGCTATTAATAAAGGCTCGCATCTTGCACAAAAACTACACGATTCGGGTCGATATTGAACATGATGATCATCGTGACAATTGAAATGAAGAATTCGTATATTATATATATAATTACCACATGCATGAACATATTATTAATTCGATACATGCACGCAATAACCAATTGCATACACCTGCATGCGTGGGGAACTTTCGAGCTCTTGAAGATTTTAATCAATCTTCGACGTTAGAGATCATGTGGATGCAGGAGAATAATTAATTAGATTTTATGATCAGAAGAAGAATAATATATTTACCAAAGATCATCAGTACACGTCGCCATCGATCTGCTATATATCTGCATAGACGTTGCATATATATCAGGTTCTATACTTGAAAAAAACAGTTACATCGTTTAGGAGAATTTTGTTCCTGTCCTCCACGTAGAAAAAGCATTAAAGTTGAGCCATATTAATTGTCACGTGGTTTGAGTTATTTATTATGTTTCACGCTTGAAACGACTATATATATACTCTACTTGGTGGAGTCTTTCCAATTTATTCGCATCTAGAAAAGCATGCATATAAAAAGGCGAAGCATACAAATTAACAGTGGTCAACGTCCGTCCTTGTCGGCAGCTAGCTAGAGAGAGAGAGAGAGAGAAGAGGTGAATATTTTGTACAAGCAAAAGCAGTGACTTTAGAACCATGAGATCTAATGATTCTAATCCATAAGTGATGCCAGGAACAGTCCTTGCATTCTTTATACTGATCTTGTTCTACACATATGCACATCGATCCACCAACCAAATTTCACATTACCCCCTGCCCCCACATTCACTTTATAGCACGACTCAAATGACTTGAATATAATTTTAAGTCAATACAATTCAATGACTTGAATATAATTTTAAATCTTTAATAAATTGTATATATCTATATACAATATATTTATTTATATATATATATATAAATAAAAATTATATATGTAGAACGGGGGAGGAGCGGGCCCCCGCTAGGGTCATCCCGCCCCCGCTAGGTCCTCTCCATACGGGCAGAAGCGGGGCAGGGCCCCGCTGTCTACCCCTAGTAGCTAGAGACTTACTTTTTATCCTCTATCATATCTATTTTTGTCTCCATCTCTTATATGGATTATATATATATATGTGTGTATGTATGTGTGTGTGTTTTAAATAGTAAATTATAATATATTTATGGTAAAAAAAAGTCATGCAAAATCTAGCTAAAAATTGATAATAGAATGCACCCAAAAGCATGCCATATAATCTCTCTCGATCGTCATGATTAAGGCCTATTACCTTAAGTTTCACAAGGGATCTTGACTAATTATATTCTAATGCTTGCAAGTGGCATGCATGCATGATCATGATGTAAGACCTTATATTTACACCCTCCAACGTCTATTAATTATAAACATAGTCGATCGACAAATAATACATTGCAACATCATAGGCCCAAAAAATTGGTGTGGCTTAAAAGAGAAATTCTTATTGCAATCCCCAAATGGGGACTGCGTTGCAAGCTTAATTAAACACAGTGTTTCATTCATTATTAAATGAAACACTATGTTTCATTACATGGAATAAACCAGATGAGGAACTCGCCCAAATGAAATCGAAAGAGCCCAGATGAGGACCTCGCCTAGTGAAGTCGAAATCGCCCCCTGCACCCCAGTGAAATCGAAATAGCACGACTCAAATCTAAAATTCTATAGCCTCTTTTTCCTCTCTCTGACCAAAAATGTCAACCCATTTTCACCATATCTCCCAGGACCTAACAACAACAACAACAATTACTAAAAACCCTTCACCTATTCATCTCAGTGACAATGACAACAAAAATAGTAGAGCCACGATGAGAGCACTAATGGGCAATTCTCAATCACCACGACAAAGATTTATCCTTCAGCCACCGCATCCTATAAGGGGGTCGCTCAAAGTTCGGACCTGTTCTGCGAAAAGCTCAAGGCTTTTCACCAATCCTTCGGAACCAAATTTATGTAATTGTGTCAATCAACGCTTCATTGTTTTTCTCCTTATATGGGTTTTCATTTTCCATAAATTTTTTATGGGCCAGTAAGAGTGTCGGGTTCTTGTGCTTTGTCATTTTTTGTTCCACTTTTATGAGTCTATATATGACGCATTTTTATTTTCAAGGTGTAATTTTATCTTCCTCTTGTCACGTTCCCATTATGTATAAGATCTAACTGTTTTACAATTCTCTGGTGCTTTTGTTGACAAAATTATGTAGCCATCCCTCCTCTGGCTTAATATTCTCAAGATCCTTGCTAGAATAAGCACCACTTTTCCTTAGGACATGTAGAATTTTCTAGTTATTCAGTGACCAAAATAAGCATTTGGACATGCATCAATGGTGGCCAAGGAGGTCGTCGGCAGTGGAGTATGTGACTCCATCGATGGTGGAAGAGATTGGGTTGTGGTGGTCGACAATGGTGGAGGAGATTGGGTTGTGGGGCGCGCGGTAGAGAACAAAAATCTGGAATTTCAAATGAAAAGGCTTTAGGTTGTAGAAGCAAGATGTGTAATGTAGTCAATTCAAGCCTAAAAATGGGGACAATTTGGTCATTTCAAACACTGGGTCTACAATACAATCTTCTTTAGAGGACTGTATATAGCACGACTCAGCTTAAAAAGGGCAACGATCGAGATAAATGTACTTATTACAAGCATCGCCAATTCCAAATAATACAAGTTGCAGAAGGACTCGTTAACTAGTCAATTTATTGTTAGGTTCTATATATTCGACTGTACCATATATATGCATATATCCAGCTCCACATGATCACTAGCTAATTAATAATGGATGAACCAAAAGATTATTATAAGTACTTACTTACATCGCCAAGTAGACTATGCCAGGGCTTTTAGACAAAGGTTATATGTGTGTGTGTGTGTGTCTATATATATATCAGAGAATCTTGATTGTGCAAGAAATAGAGAAAATAAAACAAAGTTCTTGAGCATGAAGAACTTCACCCTTGCTTGTATTGTATTACTTTGGTAATCAATTACATGAACTAAGTCTCTGTTTATATACATTCAGTGATAACTAACTAATATATAACTGACTTTTGCATATTACACGTGTAACCCATATACCAACTTGACTTATAACTTAATACTCCCCCTCAAGATGGAGTGTAAATGTTAAGAACACCCATCTTGGGGAGAATATTAGAAAATGAGTTACAACCAATGAGCTTAGTCAAAATGTCAGCCAGTACTTGATGTACCGAGGAAACATGCAATGTCTTCAGAGATCCTACTAACAGCTTTTCCCAAACACTATGACAATCAATGTCAATATGTTTTGTACGTTCGTGAAAGACTGGATTTGTTGCGATGTGAAGAACAGCCTGATTATCACAAAAGCGCACTGTTGGTTTGGACTGTGGAACTAATAAATCTTGTAATAAGTGTTTCAGCCAAGTAATCTTGCATGTTGTAGTTACCATGGTGCGATATTCAGCCTTTGTTGTAGATCTAAAAATTGTATTTTGCTTCTTTAATTTCTATTAAATAAGAGACTGTCCAAGGAACACACAAAAGCCATTAATGGACTTTCTAGTATCTCTGCATATGACCCAATCAGCATCACAAAATGCTTTCAATTGTAGATCATTTGCTAATGGAAAGAATAACCCTTGACCAGGGTTACTTTTGATATACCTTAAGACAAGGTAAGCAGCTGCCAGATCAGTGTCATTAGGATTTGCAGCATACTAACTTAACACTTGAAAAGAAAAGGATAAGTCAGGTCTTGTAATAGTTAAGTACAGAAGTCAACCAAATAATCTTTTATAACAAAGTGGATCTGATAAAGGTTTGCCTTCTGTTTTAGACAATCTCAAGTTTTGATCCATGGGAAAAGATGGTTTACAACCAAGCTAGCCTACATCAGATAAGACTTTAAGGGCATACTTCCTTTGTGAAATGGTAATGCCTTTTGTGGAACGAGCAATCTCAAGACCAAGAAAATACTTCAAAGGTCCAAGGTCTTTCAGTTTGAATGAGGAGTGAAGAAATTGCTTCAAATCAGCTACAACAGCATCTTCATTACTGGTGATGATAATATCATCCACATAAACCAGTAATGCAATAACAGAATCATTTTTCTGTTGGGTGAACAAAGTGTAGTCAGTTGAGGACTGCACAAAACCATAAGTTATCAATGCAGAAGAAAAATAGGAAAACTATTGTCTTGATGCCTGCTTAAGACCATGTAATGACTTATTCAGTCGACACACAAGTGGAGGACTTGAAGAATTAGCTTTGACAGAAATAAAAGGTAAAAACTCCCCCTGAGTAGAAGCCCTATTTGTATTGTAGTGAAAATCAGGTGGTAGAGACATGTACACATCCTCTTCTAAGTCCCCATGTAAGAAAGCATTATTGACATCCAGTTAGTGCAAAGACCAATTTTTGGATGCAACAATGGCTAAAAGAGTTCGCACAGTTACTAACTTAGCAATTGGTGAGAAAGTTTCCAAGTAATCCAAACCTTCCTGATGTTTATAGCCCTTAGTAACTAGATGGGTTTTGTATCTCTCAACAGAACCATTAGAATTATATTTGATCTTGTGAACCCACTTACATCCAACAGCTTGCTTGTTTGGAGGTAAATGAGTTATATACCAGGTTTTGTTATCTTTAATTTCAGCTTCCATGGCATCACACCACTGAGAATGTTGTATGGTTTGCCGAAAAGATGTAGGTTCTTTTTCAAAAGAAATGGAAAGAGTAAAGGCTTTATGAGAGGAAGAAAGTTTGGTATATGAAACAAAGAGGAAAGTGGATATTGAGTACCTAAAGTAGGAGCTTTACTCAAGGAATCAGATGAAGTGGATGCTCCAATATTGGCTAGGTTGGATAATCTTCAAAATATGATGGATTTTTGTGAATTCTAGTGGATTTTTGAATTTTTGTTTGAGGAGTTGAAGGAATAGAATTTGACTGAGAATCTGTAGGAAATGAATTATCTATGATTTCATTTATAGAGTTTGACTGAGAATCAGTAGGAAGTGAGTTATCTATGAGTTCATTGATATAGTTTGACAAAGAGTCAGTAGGAAATGGAGAGTTTGACTGAGATGTGGAGAATCTGAGTGTATGAGGATCAATAGGAAGAAACTCATATGATTGAGGAATAGGTATGACTACTAACTGATTTGGAAGAATATTTGATGTTTTAAAAGAAAATATAGATTCACGAAAGGTGACTTCTGATCTAGACAAGAAAATTATATTATTTTCTAAATCATAAAGTTTGTATCCATTGGTACGATATGGATATCCAAGAAAAATACAAGGACGAGCTCTAGGTGCAAATTTGGAACGATTGTGAGACAATGTGGAGGCAAAACACAAACATCCAAACACCCTAAGATGAGAATAGTTTGGTGTTGGTGAAAACAGAATTTCATATGGTGTTTTGTTAGATAACAATAGAGAAGGTATTCGATTGATCAGGTATGATGCTATGAGGACACACTCAGTCTAAAAAACAAGGGGTAAGTCGGCATGAAATCTAAGGGATTGGCAACATGTAGGAGGTGTTGGTGTTTACGTTCAACTACACCATTTTGTTGAGGTGTAGTGTGACACCCCCTTCCCGTAGGTTAGGAGTGTCACGTGTTTTTCATAAAATAAACCCGGTAAGAGATCTCATATTTAATAAATGAACTTTAAGATTTATTTTGTAGAAAAATGTCTAATAAAATGTCTTCCAAAAACATTAAATGAATAAACTGAATAAATTTATGCCATAAAAGTAAATTTTATTCTAGAAAGTCTGAAACTAGATGAACTGCTCCTTCTAATCCTGGCCTGCCTGCTCATATTCATCATCCTCACCTGGATGGTTAAAACATGAAAACAAATTAAAATGAGTAGAAGACTCAGCAAGAAATCCATCACAATGTAAACATAAATAAGCTAAACTGTAATGATCCTAATTTGTAATCAAATTACTTACCTCGCTGTGCTTCTTCTTGAATCTCACTTTGTAGCTCGTTACCTATATACAAAATTAACTATCACTAAATATGTCTAGGAACAACATGTACTAATATTCTACTTAATTAAATTCATAATCCAAAAGATAGTCAAATAAATCTTTGTTTAACACCAAAATCGATAAATCTTGATATTTTAAATTACTTAAATACTAATAACATATTATAATTTAGT
The DNA here is from genome assembly GCA_022457165.1 of Juglans mandshurica. Classification (NCBI taxonomy): domain Eukaryota; kingdom Viridiplantae; phylum Streptophyta; class Magnoliopsida; order Fagales; family Juglandaceae; genus Juglans; species Juglans mandshurica. The sequence goes on from CM039623.1 coordinate 24,482,375, forward strand.
AGAATACTTGGGCTATTTTAAATAAGTCATAAAAACTCCAATTCTTAAAATAGGTTCCCTTTCTTAACATAATTATTCAATCTTATAAGAAATCTAATAAATCTTAATACCATTTTAATACTCTTAACATATTTATTTATTTTAAATTTACAACTCTAATAGCATAAATATATCAAAATCTATTATAATAACATTAAAGCCTAAAGGGTATTTGTGTAAAACTCATAACATTTATATGAAGCAAACTAAAAACAAAACCTAAAGCAACTAATATTGTGAAGAGAAAGACAGGGCAACGACGAGAGGCGTGCGAGGCAAGGGACCCACCAAAGGAAGAAGCTGACGTGCCACGGCTCTGGGTGGCTGGGGAAGGACTGGCGACACGACTGAGTGGTCCTCTGGGCAGGGAGAGGTGCGACGCCGAGAGAGGAAACGAGAGTTAGAGTAGGAGAGTTCTATCAAGCCAAAAACAACCGAGAGAGAGAGGAGGGTGGCGACGGTCGTGGGCTATCGGAAAGGAGTGGGTTCGACGGGAGGTAATTTGTTGGTAGTTTCTGTGACACCTAAGATGTCGCCGGCGTAGGTTGGTGGCGGAACAAACTGGAACGGCCATTGGCGAAGTCGAGGCTTTCGTCAACGTTGCAAGATGCCGCAGCGTGGTTGAACCGGGTTCTCGGCAGTGGTGGTCCATGAGGTGGCATCGGGGTGATCTGAAAGTGGTGGTGGCGCTCCAACGTCTTCTATGGTGGACTCCAGCGAAGCAAGTGGCTCGGGGTGGAAGAGACGTGACTGCTCTGTTTCGGAAGTGGAAAACAGAGGCTTACCATGATGAGTCCCTAAAGAGGGTGGCGCATGGTGAGGCTTACTATGTTGTCCAAGGAGTGGGTTCATCGTCCCTTGAGGTGGTCGACGGTGGCGTCGGGGTGCTTTGGGCAAAGGGGCTGAGTGCGGCCTAGGCAAAGGCTCGAAATGGTTCTCAGTCTGCGGCATGAGGTTTCTTCATGCAGGAGATCTAACCATATATACGTACATATATATATATAGATGATAGAGAACGCCAAAAATAAACCCTAGGGATAGAGACATGTATCGAGTAAGAAGGATAGACATGCATGCGGAGGAAGCGGACTCGGTGAATCCGCGCATGCAATGAAAAACAATGGACGTGAATCGTGTAGAACCAAGAGTATGATATAAGATCACATGGTTTGGGCTTATTTGGTCCATTACAAAAAAAAAATTCGGCCCAATAAAAATTATAGAATTATTGGGCCGGGTCGTTACATGTAGCAACACATGTTTGTTGATGTAAGACTCCTCTAGAAGAATATAAATCCGGCATATCAAACTTAGCTCCTCTATCAATCCTTATTGTTTTAATACGAATATCAAAACAATAGAAAGGAAATAGCAGAAACCAGTATCATATTTATTTTTCATAAGATATACCCAAGTGCAACGTGAAGGATCATCCACAATAAAAAGGAAATAGTGGAAACTAGTAAATGATTCAACAGAAAAAGGCCCCCAGATGTCACAATGTATCAAATCAAAGATTTTATTTCTAATAATATGACTAGTATTGAATGGCAATCTTTTTTATGCTCTGCCAATGGGCAAACATTACAAGTAAAATTTGAAGAGGTACTGATATCAGGAATGGATTTTTGTAGTGTTTGAATCTTATTGAAGGAGGGATGTTCTAGCCTAAAGTGCCAAAGATCAAATGAAGAAAGATTTACAGCAGAAAAGACACTAGAATTTATAATTGGAACTTGAGAATCATCTTGCAACAGATATAAACCAGCCACTTGTTTAGCCACTCCAATCATCTTCCAAGAGTGTAGGTCATGTATAAAGCAAATTTGAGCAAGAAACAGAAAACAACGAGAATTTTCTGTAAGTCTTTTGACTGAGATGAGATTAAGAGAGAAAGAAGTGGCATATAGAACATTTTGAAGGACCGTAGAATTTGATATTTTTACAGTGCCAACATGTGTAACAAGAACACACATGTTCCATTTGGTAATTTTATTGAAGTATAACAAGAGAGGTAATTGTAGTTAGGTGTGAAATAGAACTGACCATATGATCAGTAGCACCACTATCAATTATCCAGGAATTAGATTTACTAGAAACAAAATCAGATTGTGTAGTCATACCTGATAGACTCAAAGAATTTGGAAGAGAATCAGAATAACCCATAGCATTCAATGTTGTGGGTTGAGATGATTGTGAAGAGAATTGAATGAGAGCAAGAAGCTAACGACATTGTTCTTTGGAGAAGGGAAATTGGGGAGTGGAATTCATGGGTGCTTCATCAAGGCCAGTAGAAGATAAAGAAACCTGATTTACAGAAGATTTGGTTCTTGAATTCTGACGAAATCCAATTGGGTAACCATGCAACTTTTAACACATTTCAACTGTGTCCAATAAGACCACAATGAGTACAGACTGGCTTAGGACGTTGCTTTGGATAATTCTTGTTGTTTGTTCTAAGAACAACCACATTCTTGTTGAGTAATTCCGCTGATTCAGTCATCAAAGATGATCCCACAACCTTTCTTTGTTTCTCTTCTTGCAAAGTAAGAGACAAAACCCTATCAATGGATGGCATTGGATCCATTAACAGAATTTGGCCTCGAATATGCGTAAAAGAATAATTCAGCCCATCAGAAATTGAACAACATATTCTTTTTCATATTGATCAATTACTATCTTTAAAACTCCACAAGAATAGCCTGGATTGTAAGAACAACTAGGAATTGCTTTCACAGTAGAAAACTCATCTCATACAGCTTTCAGTCTCGTGTAATAATTACTTACAAAAGATTGATCTTAGATCAACGAAGCAAGATCTTTCTTGAGTTGAAACAAGATAGGACCATTACCTTGAGTGAATCTAGTTTTCAGATTCCTCCAAACTTCTTCAACAACCGATGTGCTCATAACACTGGCAACAATCTCTCTTGTAAGAGAATTAAGGATCTATCAAAGAACCATATTATTATAACAAAACCAAAAAATGTACAATGGATCAGATTGATTTGCAGGTTGAGAGAAAATTCCATCCACGATGTAACACCCCGTATTTTAGTGTATTTTTACTGAAAAATTATTTTTATTGATTCAAAAATTTATTCTCTTGTTTTAAATTGTTGGATTTTTAGTTGGGTTATTTTTTTATGATTTTTAGTTTATGAAAATTATTTTTGAAGTGTTTTCTCTAAATTAATTATTGTTATGCATTTAAATTTCTTCTCAAATTAAATTAACTTATTGTTGGGTTTAATTATTTATTTTCATTTTAATCACTGTGTTTGAATTATTTTATTTCACTTGCTGTTTTAAAATCGTTTCCGTTGGATCATTTTTGTGACCCAAGATGTGAAGATTGGACCTCATTTCTTTCCCTACATTTTCTCTTTCATCTTTCTTTTTTTTTTCTTTCTTCTTTTTCTTTCTTTCTTTTTTCTTTCTCCCCCTAGCTTCTCCCGCGAGGCGTCTTTCCTTCTCTCTCCCCGCGTGCTTCTTTTTCTCCCCCAGCCCGCCGCCGTGAGCCGGCGGTGACTGACACCGCCCAGCCCTTCAGCTTCCCCACCGGTCGGAGACCTCACCCCTCCATTTCCAGCTCCTCCATCGCCGCCGATAGCCCCCACGCACCACAGCAAGCCGCGGCCACCTTTTGCTCCAGCGCCGCCGTCGCACCACCATTGGTGACCATTTCTTCACCACTTCATCCTCGACTTCCTAGCAACCCAATGGACCCAACCCTAGCTCTGATCCGTCACCGGTGAAGCACATCCAACCCCATTTTCGATTTGGGTATTTTTGGTCTTCAACCACCCTTTGCGCCACCACTCACGGCTAACCACTACCACCACTAGCTTCACCGACATCCCTAGGCCCTACCCTATCAATCTCAGGTCTTCGTTTGCACCCATTCAAAAGTGGGTCTTTGGAGACCCACGGCCACAGTGCATTTGGCACTATTCTGCAACTGCATTTCCATTTCTTGCACCTCCGTGATCCTTCAAAAATTACTATATAGCGCTGTAAGTATTTTCCAAAGAATTCTTGTGAATTAAATATATTTTTGGTACTAACATATTACACTGTATTTGGACTGGTTGGTTTTGCCCGACTGAGTCCGAGGAATACGGGGTCAGATGGATTGGTGGAGGAAGTCTGTTTGTGTGATTGGGTTGTGTTGATACTTGTTGGTTGTTGGTTATTGGATATTGTGTTGTTCATGTACATTGCATTTTGCACGCATGATCATGTTTGTAAAGGAAACTGGGTTTTTGTGTATTGCATTCATGTTTATGTGTTTAATGAAAATTGAATTTTCATGTGAGAATGATTTGTTGGGTGTGTGTGTATCACGACCCCAAGCCGTGATGGGGCATTATCTCGGTGGAGCTCCTCTGGTCACTTGGGAGCGTAATATACTGAGTGACGTCCCCTAGACTATCGCTGGGCGACAGTGGGATCGGACGGGATGGTCTCGTGCCGACTCCGTGGTCCCTCTGCTGGCCGGGACTAGAGGATGCTTGGCCATGTACGCACTGGGCACGGAACTGGGTGTCGCTCGTTGCGTAGAGGATGCTTGGCCATGTACGCGCTGGGCGCAGAATTGGGCATCGCTACGAAGCCAGGGTGTGCGGATGACCCATAGGGGAGATTATGGTGCATACGATAAAATTGACTATTTTCTGGAAAAATAGCGTGTTGGATTTTGTAAATTGTGTGAACATTTTCTGGGAAAATGTGTCATGGATATTTTTGGGCCAACTGGATTTTGGCATGTGTTGGAAATATTCATTTTCGGGGAAAATGATATTTTGAGAATAATGCATATTCATCATATGCATGCATGTTGGTCGCATTAATGCATTTTTATTCCTGAGGATTATTTGGTTTATACTTACCTGTGGTACCGTTTTATGATAACGCAGATTTCGATGCAGATGAGGCTGAGGGTGAGCCTGAGGATTCGGCTCTGCCTGAGGAGTGATCTGGGATCACTCGTTTTGGTTTGGACTTGTAAAATATTTATTTTGGAAGATTGTATAACTTTTTAAACCTTTTATTGATGTTTAAATTGTGTTTAAATTCTGGTACTTAGTTGACTTAATTTACCCGCTGCGTTGTTATTGTACACTATTGCATGTACACACATTTAGTACTATCGTTGGGATACGTGACCGTATTGTCATCATCCTGGCATCTCGATTCTCATGTTTCCTTACATGGAGGTCAGGGGCGCCACACACGAAACCCGTTTTGTTCTTGACATTGAGAGTTGTCAACATTAATCTGCTCCGCGTATAATAATTCTCACCATTTAATGGCTAAGAAACCAAAAAGAAACCAGGGCTTTCTCCATGATGAAGAAAATAAGGGTTGGAAAAATCCTCAATCAAAAAAGTAGGATTTGATGCAGAAGCCATATCAGAGTTTGCGGAATTCATCAGAGTTTATTGCTCTAATACCATATCAGAGAATCTTGATTGTGCAAGAAATAGATAAACGAAAACAGAGTTCTTGAGAATGAAGAACTTCACCTGGCCTTGCTTGTATCGTATTACTTCGGTAATCAATTACATGAACAAAGTCTCTATTTATATACATTCAGTGATAGCTAACTAATATAACTGACTCTTGTATATTACACATGTAACCCGGCCATATACCAGCTTGACTACATATAACTTAATAATATTCAAGGCAACCTCAGCGCCCTTGTGCGTGTTGCTTATCACAGCAATATTGATTTTTCCAATTGGCAATTAGTGCAATATTAATATTGATGTGTTGAAATAAATAGGAAAAACATAAAGTACAAATTCACATTCTCTAATTATCAAGCATCTTTCACTTACATCTCTAAATTGGTACTATCAAGCATCTTTCACTTACATCTCTAAATTGATACATGATTATATATATATATCTATATATATATATATATATATATATATATATCTCATTAAGATTGACGCGTACTGATCTCATATGTTTTTTTTTTTTCATTTTAACTGTCAAAATTAATTAGATAATAATTAATTTTATTTCTTTGATTTCTAATAGTTTCAAGCTGGGTCAACATCATTTATAATTTGTGGATTCTTAAGGAATCATTGTCTCCATCTTGTACGGTTTCTACGTACGTAGATTTTGTGCTATATGGGGGCGAATTACTTTTCTTTTCTAAGCATATTATATTTTCAAGTTACTCTTTTTGATCTTCTCTTTCAATTCGCTTTCGGTTTTCCTGCATCACAGTACTGAATGCGAATCTTGCAAGGGGAGAAAAAGTGCTTTCCAAATAGATAAACCCGACTTCCTTTATCACCTCGGCAGATGCTTCAAAAATATAGATAGGTACGTGATCAGTTTCTATATATAAGCGAAGGAAAACTCATGATCATGATTGAGAAAATCAAAGGGTAAAGGTGGGGGGGAAAACAATCTAACATGCCTGGTACTACTCTTGTTGAATCGATGAAACGTCCTCATTTTAGCACCTTCAGATTATATCTTGGACGGACCGACGTACCTTGAACATAAATTTAGCCTTTTCTATAATATTGCACTTCTCTAAATTAATCAGACAATATATACGTACCCATGTAAATGCAATCATGTGTTTGCAACTTGTTATTCGATCTCTGAAAGTATTAAAACGACAATACCATGACATGCACTTGGCTTATCCGAAAAAGATGGTTGGAGATGTTAACTTGCTGATTTGCAACGTATTAATTATTAGTCCATTTCCATGGAAACAAGGAGGGTCTCTATCATGTAATCATGTATGAATATAAAGTTAATTATCTGGGAATCCAATCACATATCTTTTGCAAAATTTTATTCCTTCTTAGTGCATATATGGTTGTTCTATTCTAGAAAAAAATACACCTTTTAGCACTATAAATAGACCTCCATGGTAGTTCAAGCTCTTCACTGCAATTAAGCACCATACACAACTCACTTGCAAGAAGATCTCCCCGCGGCCTGACATTACGTACGTCCAATTTCAGCAGTCTTCTAATTACTGTTTTAATTTGGCATTAATGGATACTGTGGCAAGCTTGGTGAGTGAAAGACCAGTGGTGATTTTCAGCAAGACCAGTTGCTGCATGAGCCACTCCATCAAGACACTCATAACTGGGTTTGGTGCTAACCCTACGGTGTACGAGCTTGATCAGATGTCAAATGGACATCAAATTGAGAGGGAACTGCTGCAACGAGGTTGTCAGCCAAGCGTTCCTGCTGTTTTCATAGGGCAGCAGTTCATTGGTGGGGCCAATGAGACCATGAGTCTCCACCTCCGGAATGAGTTAGTCCCATTGCTGATGAGTGTTAAAGCTATATGGCTGTGGAAGAAAAAGTAATTTGACGTTTACAGCCTTTATAACAGGCATCTGAAATCTGAGCTAGCAGGCTCCACTACTCTAAAGGTTTTTGTTTTCCCTTTTATGATATAAATAAAATGTGAACGGGTATGGATTCCATATATATAGACTATATATAGAGTTACTTTAAGTACTCAACTTGTAGTACTACTCTCTATATTATATACAATGACTAATTAATTAATATATATGTTTCTACAATGACTAATTAGTATATATATATCTTCCTCTCTCCTATATATTTTTACATACTTGGCAACATTATATAAGTTGCATGCATGTCATGTGATGTGTCTAATGACGAAGCTCCAAACATGTATCTTAGAGATCGCGAACCCCTTTCTTTTTTAACTTCCCCGGCCCTTCCATCATGTTGGGTCTATAATTCATTAAAAACATCTTATAGCACCTAGTACGTACCTACGTAGTACTAGATAATCAATAAATATAAGAAAGGATATGGACATGGTTAATCATGGGGCTGCCAAACACAATTGTTGTGTTGGGTTCGATCGTTAATTAATTTATGAGTCAAACTCGAGCTCGTTACGATTAACAAAATGAGGTCAGCTCTATAAATTATGATAAAAATACAAAATGATTATTTTACAGGATAACCAATTAACACGATTTGTTTGACCTAAAAAAATCATTCAAAAATAAAGACTCTATATATATGCATATATATATATATAGTGAAAAGAGATTTGCAACCGTGAATTGTGCAACCATCGCGTAATCGCTTTGAAAAAAGTGAGTAAAACATTGGACCCACATGAAAAAAAAAATTAATTTTTTAATAGTGGACCCCACTCTTTTTCAAAGCGATTACGCGACGTTTACGCACTTCATGGTTGTATGTAGAATTACTCATATATCACGTGTAAATTTTCAAGTTATCAACCTTTTTACCATCTTTTTAAATTTAACATGCAATTAGACCGTGCCGGATCAAACCACTAGATCAATCAGATAGTAAAGATGCTTGACCATGAATTGCATCTTTTTTTAATGGTCTAATTAATTGGGTCGAGCAGGTCCAGCAACTAATTGTTTCAAATGACTCGACTATAATTGTTTCAAATTAGGGATGAATTAACCCCAATCCAATTATATTCGACTCTAATCTTATTACTCATGATCTAGACTAAGTTCGTGCCGAGTTTGTAGAGCCCTAGATAATCGATCATGAGTAGCATGCCCGAGAGCAATTCATAAACAGCTAGCTCTACGAGAGACCAAGTAATAATAAATCGTGTAATGGAAAATAAAATTGTTGAAGTATATAATTCTTCTGGTGAATTCAATCAATTCTAAGACAATGACACATTTTGCCCTCAAACTATCAAACTAACTCCTATTTTCCAACATGAAACTTGGTTGCAAAAAGTTATGATGCCAATCCCAAATTATTAAAAAGTTATATCAATGCACATCATCCATTAATAATCTGACGTATTTTACATATATAGTCATGAATTGTGCAAGCGTCACACACTCAATTTGAAAAAGAGTGGGGTCTATCATTAAAAAATTTATTTTTTCATGTGGATCTCATAATATTTACTCACTTTTTTTAAAACGAGTGTGCGGCGCTTGCACAACCTATAACTAAAAATATCATTTCTCATTTTACATTCATCTTAATAGTCAAATTTTAATCACTACAACACAATTACTTTTTAGTGATGGTTGAAAAATTGTGATAGTCCCCAAACCGTCACTAAAAAGCATTTTCTGTGACGGTTTCTGGAAACCGTCACTAAAGACATATGAGATTTTTTTACGTTCCAACGTATGGGAAATTTACGTTCGAACATCACATATACATTTGAACATTATGGCTACTTACGTGCGAACGTGAAATGTTTTGGCGCCAACGTTCGAACATTAATAACTAACGTTCGAACGTAAAATGTATTGCGCCAACATTCGAACGTCAATTACTAACGTTCGAACGTTAATTGTAAATTTAAATTAAATATGACTCTAATTTAAAAATTGTGATTTTTATAGTGCATAATTTGTAAACAAATCTAAAAAATTGACTTGTATATATTTATATATACACAATTTGTAATATATAAATATATATTTATGTTTATATATATTTGAAGTGCAGTGATTTAGTATTAAAGATGGAAAATATAACATTAAAGAATATTGAGAATTGAAATTAAAAAACCATAGAAATATTAAATAATATTTTTCTTTACATATAATAAAAGTAAAATACAAAATATGATCAAATTTCTTAAACAACACTCAGATGATAGCATTGTTCACGAAACAACACATCCCCATATAGAACTCCTGAACCATTGAGGGGTATACTTTCCCCATCAATGTGCAGATATTTCCCCAACCTCTATTGATGAAAACATCTCTCAGGTTCGTTTGCTCCTATATGAGTTCATCGAACTCATTAACCAGGACCTCTCGCTCTACCATAACAGTACGAGCCCCAATACGAGTAGTATCCTGAGTGGCTCCTTCCCTCCCTCGTTTCCTAGTATGCAGAGGATGAGCTATATCCTGAAAATAGAAAAGGAAAAAAATTATTTACATTGATGCATTTTTTATGTTAATTTTAAGCTGCTCTGTATTAACGTTTGAACATAGTAAAAGAAACGTTCGAACGTTCAGATAAAATGTTCGGACGTGTATCCTTTACGTTCGCACGTATAACACATACGTGCAAACGTATAACATACACGTTCAAACGTAAGTAGTAAATAAATTTAAATGACGTACGTTTGAACGTTTCTGTTATATGTTCGAACGTATGAGTTTTACGTGCAAACGTTAAGGGTTCACGTCCGAAGGTTGAAGCATAAATAAATTTAAAAAGTAGTACGTTCGAACGTTATAATTAAACGTTTGGATGTAAATTTTACAAAAAATTTACATCCGAATGTAAAACAATACACGTTCGAACGTAGAAGCATTAACGGCTATGTAATTGAAACGTCGTATGTTCGAACGTCTTGGTGACACGTTCGAACGTTTCAACACAGAATAGTTGAGTCGACTCAGCCATTACTGAAATCTCAAAAATCAATCTACAAGGTTCTAATATCGAAATGTCACCGTAGAAATGAAGTATATACTTCAAGAAACTTTTATACGGTGAATATTTAGTCAATGGCAAGTCATGGTGGCCGAAAAATGGAGTTGAAAATCCGGCCACCACTTGGCCCATTTTAAACAAAATCGAACCCAAATCTCAAATAAAATACATGTTAGAGGTTAAAAGATGAATGTCTACCTTTTAGTGACGATTGTGGCGGAATTTGACTGCGGCGGCGACAGAGGAGTGGTGGCGTGCAAACGGGAACTAAGTTAGATAACGGTGAAAATGACGTTTCGCCGTTCTGTTTTGGAGTTATATACACGAAACGTTCGATTGTAATTCTTAGTACGTTCGAACGTTTTTCGATTTATTTTCCAAAATATTGACTATAATATATTATATTATTAATATATGTTATATATTATAATGTATACTATAACAGATAGCATACTCTATATAGTATTATATTATAATATATATAGTATATTATAGTATATATATTGTGTATTATATATATAATGTATTATATAGTATATTATAATATATATAGTATATTATAATATATTATATATATATGATCCATTATAAACTAATGAAAACAACATTAGAACCACAAGCTCTTATTATTAGCCCAAAACGATATACTTTATTATTACAATCTAGTACCTAAAACTCTAGTATACAAATTCCTAAATAGATTAATTGGAATCAAATTACTCTCTCTAATGAATGACAATTAGATTAATTGATTTTTTTTGAATTTGTAAGTGTTAGTTATATTTCTAAAGTTTACCAATATGTTTATATATGTTTTTGTGATTTTATGCTTACTCTTGAAATAAGTGTGATTATTGTTTGTGAATTTTGTGAATAATTTGTGAGTTTATGGTATTCATTGATGAATTAATATGTGTATAAATATTGTTGTGGGAATATTGTTATTGTTGTGATATGAATTTGAAATATTGTGATTATTATTTTTGAATTTTTATTGAATATGTTTAAGAAGAAAATTATAATTTTAGGATATTAATTTCAGTAAAGATTAAAAACATTTAATATGAGAATTAATATTTAACATTTAATAAGTATATATAATATATTCATACTAATTTAGTTAGAATATGATTATTATTCAAATTATAAGTATAGTATAAAACTTAATCTTAAAAAAAGGAAACAAAAAAGTATATAACTTAACTATATATAAAATATAATATTTTTTCATATAGAGTAAGATCAAAGACGGGGCTGACCATTAGATCAGTAAATAGCAAGGCAGTTTTAATGAGATCAAAGACGGGGCTGGCTATTGGATCTGGGTTGGATGAAGTTAAAAGTCATATATTTGGATGAAGTTGAAAGTCATACAAATTATGACCCTCAGATGATGTGATTCCAGAAAATTATTACTATATAGTATATATATAGTGCATTATATATATAATGTATTATATACTATATTATATATAGACAATATATAATACTCTTATATATATAATATACTATATATATTCACAAGTAGCTGGAGATGATGCCAAAATATATACTCTGAATAAAGAAGAATTTAAAATTAACAAATAATAGTCACAAAAGATTCGTATTTTTCTCAACTTTTACATAAATAAAAATAATAATATATAGTACTATATAGTATTGTATATATATATAGTGTATATATATATAAGTTTTGTTGTTAGTTTTATTAATTATATATTATTGATTCATATATAGTATAGTATATATAGTATATTATTATGTTTTCATTTAAAGTATTATGCTATCATAATATATATATATATATAATATAGTATATATACTATACTATAATATAGTATATAATATACTATATTATATACTATATATAGTCCAGATTACTTACATTGGCACCCACCTCTCATAATTCTACAAATGAACATTTTTCTCCAACATATTCACAAGTGATTGGAGATGATGCCCAAATACACTCCTAGAGTAAAGAAGAATTTAATAAGTAACAAAGAATATCTCGAACAAGCGGGTTATATGAAAGAACTTTTATGTCACAAAAAGTTAGTATTTTTCTCAACTTTTTAAAAATAAAAAGAGATTATATTGAAGAGAAATATTATGAGTATCTAGAAAAAAAATTACATATATATAACTATTATATTAATAAATACTAAACTATGAAGCTAAAAGTAACGTTCGAATGTGAATTTATTACTTTCGAACGTTAATATTATATTCCCGCTTGATTTTTTCATATATGTGATGATCTTCACACGTTCGAATGTTTTAATATAACGTTCGAGCGTTAATGGAGATAAATGAGTGGAAATCGATATTATTCGAACGTACAATTATAATACGTTCGAACACGAGAAGAAAAATGCAGAAAATTTTTCACTCGATTTAGGCACCTCTGTGATGATCTGAAACGTTTGGACATTAAGAATTTACGTTCGAACATTAGAGTAAACGTGCGAACGTAAATTATTTAACGTTCAAATATGAAAATAGAAGTGCGGAAAATTTTTCGCTAGATTTTGAAGACTGTCATAGGAAGATACATTCGAATGTGTATAGAAAACGTTCGAATGTTATCCTTAGAAAATTTAACCGAGTTTTTTAACGTTCTAACGTCATCTAAAAATTGGGCGGGATAATATGACGTTCGAACGTACAACTTAAACGTTCAAACGTTCCATCTAAAAATTTTGTGATTTAATGAATACACGCACGGGAGGCAGCAGACTCATTTTTGCTTCTCCCGTGCGCGCAACAGAGAGAGAGACGGTGAGAGATCAGAGTATTCGTGGGTTAGAGTGAGAGAGGGTTAGAGTGAGAGAGAGTTGAGTGAGATAGGGTCGTGGGTTAGAGAGAGAGAGTTAGAGTGAGAAAGTGTTAGAGTGAGAGAGAGTTGAGTGAGGGAGGGAGGGTTTATTAATATTTTGCACCTCTAGTTCCATTGATTTTGGTAAGGAAAAACTATTTGTCTTTTGTATTTTCTTGAATTTTATGATATGTGTCTTGTGTTTTTGTTATATATATGGTTCTAATAAGTTAGTGTTTTATTTTTTTTAAGGATTGGTTGTGATTATCGGCAAGTTGGAAGCTTTTGATTTGTAAGAAGATATTGTGAGTGCTAGGTATATTTATAAACTTTAGCAATATGTTTATACATTTTATGCTTACTCTTGAAATAATTGTGATTATTGTTTGTGAATTTTGTAAATAGTTTGTGAGTTTATGGCGTTTATTGATAAATTAACATGTGTAGAAATATTGTTGGGAGAATATTGTTGTTGTTGTTGTGATATGGATTTGAAATATTGTGATTATTGTTTGTGAATTTTTATTGAATATGTTATATGGTTAGAAATATATTGTGTTTAGGTTTTGGATTGATGTGAAAATTTTGATATAATATTTTTTGATTTTTTTGAATTTGTGAGTGCTAGTTATATTTATAATGATACTCAAATATGTTTATATATGTTGTTGTGATTTTATGGTTACTCTTAAAATAGTTGGGATTATTTTTCTTGAATTTTGTGAATAGTTTGTGAGTTTATGATGTTTATTAATGAATTAACATGTGTAGAAATATTGTTGTTGTTGTAATATGGATTTGAAATATAGTGATTATTGTTTGTGAATTAGGGTTGAATGTGTTTATATGGTTAGAAATATTGTGCTTAGGTTTTGGATTTATGTGAAAATTTTGATATTATAATTTCTGATCCCTTTTTCGAATTTGTTCTTTAACAAGAAAATTATAAGTTTAGGATCTTAATTTAAGTAAAGATTAAAAATATTTAATATTAATATATATATAACTTAACTATATATAAAGTATAATATACATATAATAACTATTATTAATAAACCGTCAATTAAATATTCTTACCATTGTGAGGTTTCAAACCATTATATTATTAAATATATATATAATAAAATAAAATAAAATACTCTTAAAAAAAAGTCTTGAACCTACCAAATCAGTAGAGTTGGGATAAATAAATATACTTATTTAAAATAAACTAGAGAGTAAGTAAATAAGGATCAAATAAATGCTTATATAAAAATTATATACTTATTGTCTATAAAAATAAATAACTCACTGAGTTAAGTATAACAATTAAAATTATAATTTAGGAATGATAATAATTAAAATTATATAATAACCTTTAAAATTATATATAACAATTATAATAAAAATTATATAATAACAACGAGGGAGAATGATCTTGAAGAAATATCTATCAATTTGCTTGATTGTCATAGTCTCTCCTGCCTTGACAACTCTCCTCCGGTCTTGACAACTCCGACCTTGAGAGTTGTCAGGACTGGAGAGCCTATGACAGTTAAGCAATTAGACTACAAATGCACATACTAGATCCGTTCTGACTATCCACCATCATGCCGATTCAAGGTCATTTCACAGTCTTGCTGAAAAAATAGTAATTAAAAAATGATAAAATTCATTTATTTTTCTGATATTCTTTTATTTAAGTACTAACATTATCTTTTTAAAATTGCTAATGTCGCTTTGTTAGAAACGTGATAATCCTGAAAACTTTTTTTCCATTCATGTCTATGCTACTGCTCACACTAATGAGCATAGTGAGTGGATGGATCATGTCGCTGCAGATAATTATGTAAGCAGTGCTAATTTTGTTAAATAAATTATGCAACATGTCAATAATTTATTTTTTATTTCTATTTCTTTTAATACGTTATTTATTAAAGATCATTACCTTTCAAATTGTAGGAAAAAATGATGAAGATACAGTCAGTTTCTGGGGAATCCTATCCTAGTGACATAGACATATTCACGCAAGTGCTTGGGTCGCAGTCTAGTATGGCAAGAGGTTTGGGACGATCTATCAAGCATAGATGTTCATCCTCCACAACCTCATCGACTTCATAAATTAATAATCTTACCAAAGATTTAGAAGCTGCACAGCGTGAAAATGAGTATATGAGGTCGAGACAACAAGAGTTAGAGTCTCTCTTAGAACAACAGTCTCATTTAGAGACGTGTTTGCAGGACCAACAGAAAGACCAGGAGGAAAGAATACTCAATGAAGTCCAAGAGCAAGTCCAACGGGAGATGATGGTACAAATGGAGCGTGTTATGTCGTTGCAACAGAATTACGGTGGACGAGGAAAAAAATTGTATAGTAACATTCGAACGTATGCCTCTACGTTCAAACGTATTGACCCTCAAACGAACAAACGTTCGAATTATTAAACGATTAACGTTCGAACAAGCCTCCAAACGTACCACTTGCATTCAAATACTCATTCGTTTACATTCGAATTAATGTCCAAACGTTAAACCCGTTACGTTTGAACATTGGTTCGTTAACGTTCAAACGTTTATTATAATTAACGTTCGGACACATAAACGTACAAACGTAAATATGATACGTTCAAACTATAATCAACGAACGTCAACTTCTCTCATTCGAACGCCAATCGGTCGGGTTGCCGTTCGAATGTTCAATTGGACGTCCGAACATTACTTTCGGTGACAATTCTCAACCGTCACAAAAAAATGGAACGTTCGAACGTTCAACCAAACGGAACACCTCCAACCGTCATATTTTTAGTGACGATTCAATAGTAAACTGCACCAAATATTTTCTGTGATGCACATTAGGTGACGGTCGTGGTGACGGTTTCAACCCGTCACCAAATATATTTAGTGACGTTTTGGCAATTTTTGGTGACGATTTCCTGTGTCACAAAAGACAAATTGTGTTGTCGTGAATCGGAGGTGTGCATTATAACATTTTTTATATAGTTTAGATCAACGTATATAATAATGATTTGTAGTTTTATAAGCACATTGTGAAAATTACGATAGTTTAGAATACAAAACGTAATATATTGTTAAGTATATAATACAAATAATAAAATATATATCTTCCCGTCACCTTAACCTTTTGGGACAAGTGGTGATTTCACATGGTATCAAATAATAGGTTCTGAGTTCAAACCCCGATTCTAGACTCTACCCATTTAATTAAATATTCTACATGTTGGGCTTTCTCATTAAGTGAGAGATTTGCTCACACGTGAGGGAAAGTGTTAAGAATATAATACAAATAATAAAATTTATCTTTTTTCATTAATTTAAGTTTTTTAGACAAGTGGTCATGATTTCACATATATATATATATATATATTACCTGAATTTTCCTTTTAAAAAATAATTGAAGTAAACTTCAAAACAATAGGGTGACCCGAATCAATCATCTCAGATTTTATGTTAGCATGAATTTATATATATTGTTGGATTATTTCAAATTCACTCCAATTCGACTCTGACTTCTTTTGAAGTTTCCCTCCAATGTAATTTTTTGTTAGCCCCACATTGGAAAGACAAGTAAACTTTTAGTGGTTTATAAGTAAATAGGTTTCACAATACATAAATTAGAATATAAGGGTAGACACACGATAGTAGTGTCACCCAATGCACTCGCACGACGCATAGATGTATAGACGCATTGACGCACTTAGCACATACGCATCGTCTCAAGTGACTTTTATAATATTTTTAATTCAAGCAAAATGATATGTTTTTTTATTTTATTATATGTCAATGATAGTTATTTTCACACATTTCTGATAGAAATTGTTTTATTTGAAATTCAAATGAAACAATACAACTGCTGCTATTACATCTTTTTGTTTTACGATTAGTGTTCAGAATTTGTAATCTGCACACTATATAAACAGTGTTGTATCCTGAGTACAAAATTGCCAGATTCTCTTTTGCAGAACTCTTTTCATGAGTGAGAGGCAATATTTGTTTAAGAGACAGATTAACAATCGTCTCACTGTGATCTAATCTTAAATCTCTGTTTAATCTTTTTTAACAGTTCTTAGACAAATATAATGGCATCTTCTTGAAATTCTGCTATCGCTTCTTTGAGTATTGTACCACGAGATCTTTCAAAGTTGGATTGGTTTGATGGAAACAACTACAAACGTTGGAAGGAGAGAGTTGAATTTTTACTCACTACTTTGAAAGTTCGGTATGTGTTGGATACCCCTTGTCCAGTTCTTCCAACAATCCAAGATTTGCAGGAAAATGAAATTGCAGCGAAGAAAAAATGGGATGATGACAACTACACATGGCATGGGAATATTCTCAACACTCTCAATAATTCATTGTTCGATATGTACGCACCAAAGAAAAATGCAAAGGACATATGGGAGGCTCTAGAGAATAAATTCAAAACTGAGGATTCTAGTAACAAAAGCTATCTCGTTAGTAATTATTTTGATTTTAAAATGGTAGATACTAAGCCTATACTTGATCAAGTGCATGATTTACAACTTATTGTCCGACAAATTATTTCTGATGGTATATCTATTGATGAGAAACTTCAAGTGGATGTTATTATTGCCAAATTACCTCCAACTTGGAAGGATTACCGTAAGTCTTTTAAGAGAAAGATAGATGATTTTACTCTTAAAGGGTCTTCAAAGACAACTCCAAATTGAAGAGGAGCAAGGTTCCGGGATAAAATCGAAAAAAGTGTTGAAATGAGTAAGTTTGTTCATGTTGTTGAAATAGACAACAAGAAAGGGAAGAAGCCTAGAATTGATACTCATGTTTTTAACAAGCAGAGTAAGAGTAATTTCAAAAAGAAAGGAACTTATCATTTCTGCAAAAAGAAAGGACATTACATCAAAGAATGTAGACTTCGAAAGAAGCAAGAGCAAACAAACAATATTGAAGAGAATCTCATTGTTGTAGTGTCTGAAGTTAATATGGTATTCAATACTTCTAGTTGATGGGTCGATACCGGTGCAACTCATCATATTTGTGGAAACAAAAATCTCTTCAAAAAATATGAGAAGATTGGTGACGAGATAGAATTGTACATGGGAAGTTCTTCTACCACCAAAGTGGCTGGAAAATGCACCGTCGAGTTGACTCTACAAGAAAAGGTCGTTTTTGTGGCTAAAAAACTTTCCGACGACGCATATTTGGATGCAAAAATTGAAGAATTATTGTAGCCGCATTTTGGTTCTAGCGATGTAAGAAATTCGTTGTAAAAAGTATTATTTGCAGTGTATTTTTGTCACTGCAAATAACTTTGCCGGGAAAAGGCAAGGAAATCGTATCATTTGCGATGACTTTTTATAGCCACAAATAATTTCACCATAAAATGGACATAAATCACATATTATCTATTTTGCGGCGACATGTTTATCGTTGTATTAAGTCACAAATTACCTACTCGAGGGCATAAATCCCAATCCTTTCTCTCGACAACATTACTTTGAGTCTCTTCGCCCTAATTCCCTCTCTCTTTTCTCTGTGACAGATTTGTTACCCCCCTCACATCGTCCACCTGTTGTCGCATCATTGCCTACTTGCCTAGCCGGTAAGTCTCCTCCATCTCTCTCTTTATCTTTCTCTGCCCGTCTCTCTCTCTCTCTATCTCTCTCACTCACTCTCTCTCTCTCTCTGTAACCCTCACCCATCAACCTAATCTCCTTCCAATGTTTGGAGCTAAATACGGTTTCATGTTCTATTTTACTTTCCAATAGGGATTCTTTCACCCATCAATCTAAGCTTATGCATGCCCTAGTTTTTTCCCGTTTTCTCTTTTCATCATCTCTCAAATCACAAAGACCCAATATTGCAGCTAGGAATGATGAATGGTTTCGATTGATACCGAATGGCATCTAAGATTCTTCTTCCCACCATATGATTCTCATAAATGATCTAGTGATTCAATTGAGCTTTTCTGTTACAATCTCTAGCACTATTGAGGAGTGAAGATCAATATCGATAGTTGTTTCCTCTTCCACCCTATGAAGTGAGTGACTAAAGGGTTTTTTTTTTAATTTATATTTGGAGCGAGTAATTATTTAATGGTCACTTTACATGAAGTTTACTTCCGGAAAAATAATCACTTTACTTGATGTATTTCATGCACCAGAAATTCGTAAGAATTTGGTTTCTGGCGGTCTTTTGTCCAAACATGGCTATAAACTTGTATTTGAATCTGATAAATTTGTATTGACAAAGAATGACATGTTTGTAGGCAAAGGATACGTTGTTGATGGAATGTTCAGACTTAATTTAATAAAGGAGAATGCTTTTGTTTATTTTGTTGACTCTTTTTCATTATGGCATGCTAGATTAGGTCATGTAAATTATAATTCTCTACTTCATATGACTAAATTAGGTTTATTGCCTTTTAATTTATGTGATAATAGATATAAATGTGAGACTTGCGTTAAGACTAAATTAACAAGAAAGCCTTTCCAAAATGTTAATAGATCGTCTTCAACTTTGCTTGAGTTGATACATACAAATGTATGTGATTTATATGGTAAGTTAACAAGAGGTGGAAAAGGTATTTTATTACCGGCATAGATGATTTTCAAAATATGCTTACATTTATTTACTTATAACTAAAGATGAAGTCTTAGATAAATTCAAAATCTTTAAAGTTGAAGTAGAAAATCTTCTTAACTGCAATATTAAGATTTTGAGAAGTGATAGAGAAGGTGAGTATTTTAATAATGATTTTGATCGTTTTTGTAAAGATAGTGGTATAATACACCAAAGCATAGCACCTTATACACTACAACGGAATGGTATAGCTGAGCAAAAAAATAGAACTCTTATGGATATGGTCAATGACATGCTTGAACAATCAGGTCTACCTGACAATCTTTGGGGAGAAGCTATATTTTCTGCAATTCATATTTTGAATAGAGTGTCTTCTAAAAAGAATAATATGTCACCATATGAGTTCTAGTTTAAATGCAAACCTAACTTAAATTATCTAAGTGTGGAGGTGCCTAGCTTATGAAAGATTATCTTAACTCAAAAGATCTAAATTAGGACCAAGAACTTCTAAATGTGTTTTTGTTGGATGTGCATCACATAGTAAGACTTATTGTTTTTTGGATCAAGAATCTAATGTAATTATCGAATCAAGAGATGCTGAGTTTTTTGAAACTAATTAAGAAGGTAGCACTTCCAATAAAGATAGTACTATTGAACAAGTTCTTCCAGAAAATGAAAAAAATTTCGAAATTAGAAAATTCAAAAGAATAAGAAAAGGAAAAGCTTTTGGTCCTGACTTTATATCATATCTTGTAGAAGGAAATTCCAATATAATCTTGCATGAGTTTGGTTTGTGTTACAATTTGGAAAATGACCCTTCTACTCTATAAGAAGCGTTGAAATCTAGGAATGCTACTTTCTGGAAGGAGGCAATTGATGATGAAATCAAGTCTATAATGTCTAATAAGACATGGATCCTTGTAGATTTGCCTTCCGATTCTAAACCCATAGGATGTAAGTGGATTTTTAAAAGATTAGAAAATGATGGATCCATTGAGAAGTATAAGGCTAGACTAGTAGCCAAAGGGTTTAGACAGACCAAGGGCATTGATTATTTTGATACATATGCTCCTATAGCTAGGATTTCGTCCATTAGAATATTGATATCTTTGGCCTCTATATTTAACCTTGAAATTCATCAAATAGATGTGAAAACAGCATTCCTAAATGGTTATTTGGATAAAGAAGTATATATGGAGCAACCAGAGGGTTTCATTGTTTCGGGTCATGAAAACAAGGTTTGTAAATTAGTCAAATCTTTGTATGATTTTAAACAAGCTCCCAAAAAATGGCATGAAAGATTTGATAATGTAATTCTTTCTAATGGTTTTCGTTTGAATGAAGCAGACAAATGTATTTATTCTAAAGTATGCAATAATCATTTTGTGATAATATGCTTATATGTAGATGATATGATGATTTTCAATGATAATAGCTCATGCATTAAATATACAAAATTTCTCTGTCATCTCACTTTGATATGAAAGATTTGGGTGTTGCTAATACCATACTTGGTATTAAAATATATAGGAATGATAATGCATATGTTATATCACAAAGTCATTACATTGATAAAGTTTTCAGTAAATTTAATCATTTACTTGAAAAAACATCTCGTGTTCCATATAACCCTGCTTCGAAGCTTGGAACAAATAAATATCAATGTATATCACAACTAGAATATTCTAGTTTTATTGAAGTCTGATGTATGCAATGCATTGCACATGTCCAAACATAGTTTTTTTTCGTGGGCAAATTGAGTAGATACACAAGTTGTCCAGGCGTGGAATGTTGGAAAGCAATTTCCATTGTTTTGGGTTTTTAAAAGGAACTAAGTCATATTCTCTATATTATGGAGGATATCCATATGTAATTGAGGGTTTTAGTGACGCTAACTAGAACTATGTGGATGATGGATCTAAATCCACAAGTGGGTGGGTGTTCACCCTTGGTGGCGCGATCATCTCATAGGAATCCAAGAAACAAACTTGCATAACTCATTCAACTATGGAGTCTGAGTTAGTGGCTTTAGGAGCTGCTGGAAAAGAGGCTGAATGGTTGAGAAACCTTTTAATAGACTTGCCTAAGTGGCCAAGTCCAATGCCCCATATTTCCTTACATTGTGATAGTCAAGCTATATTGTCAAGAGTGTACAGCAAGTCATACAATGGGAAATCAAGACATATAAGTTTTCGGCATAACACTGTGAGACAACTGTTGGAAGAAGACATAATCACAGTAGACTATGTAAAGTCAAGTACAAACTTGGCAAATCCTCTAACAAAGGGCCTAAATAAGGATCTGATTCGTAAAACATCACTTGAGATGGGTCTAAAACCTATGGAATAGATCACTAAAAGATGGCAACCCAACCTAGATTTGGAATTCTAAGTTCTAGGTTCAATGGGAAAAATAAAGTCTTATTAGTGATGGTAATAGCACTGAATTAGACCATCATTAAAAAATTATTGTTTAGTACTAGTCCTGCAGTGAAAATGAAAGGTTAAGCATAACTCTTAGTGAGTTGGCATAAAAGGTGTTTTTATGCAAGAGCACATAGAAGAACTCTACCTATGTGAGTGTAAAGTCAGGCCACTTTCTTCGGGGTTTGGTAAACCGCCTATAGCACTCATGAAGTTGGGATAACGCGTATGGCCTTTAATGTGTGGCTATAAAATAACAATAGAAATATGTGTTGATATGTGTTGGTTTTCCAGTTTTATCACAAGATATGATATTCAAAGACATCATGTCTACTATCATATTGATAAAGTTTTGAGAATCATACACTACATGGAAGTTCAAACCCAAAAGGTAATTACATTTAAGTGTCAACATATAATTGTAATAGAAGCATTATTTTTTAAAAAAAAAAACTATTATTTATTATTTGAAATAAGTGAGGGAATGTTGGATTATTTCAAATTCCTCCAATTTAACTTTGACTTTTTTTTTAAGTTTCCCTCCAATGTGATTTTTTGTTAGTCCCACATTGAAAAGACAGGAAAACTTTTAGTGGTTTATAAGTTAATGGATTTCACAATACATAAATTGGAATATAAGAGCAGACACACAATAGTAATGTCACTAGGGCTATAAATGAACCAATTTGTACGATTGCTCACCCAATACTCGCTCGGCTAAACTCGAACCGAGCTTGACTCATGAAAAAAAAAGCTCGATCGTGAAAGTAGAAACCCGCTCGATTAGTAAATGATACATACTCGATTAAACTCGACACAACTCGGTTAAGGCTCGTTAAGACTCGCTCGTTCTTACCCAACTTGGCTCGTTAGCTCAACTCGATTAGAGCTCGTTCATACATCATTGAATATATATAATTTATTTCTATATATTAGTATTCTTTTACCCCAAACATATATATATGCTTCTATACATATTAAATTTAATAACATAAGCATAGTTACCTTTATAATTAATTATGTAGTATGTAACTCAATTACTTATTCCTAGTCATTTATACCTATATATTGAATATAGTTTATAATTATATGTTAGTTAATTAAGTACTTAAGTGATTAGTTATAGTATATATTTTATAATGTGTAATAGTTAGTATATAGGACTTGGTAGTTTCATTATATATATATATATATTTTTTTTTTTTTTTTCTAATCAAGCATTTTATAGATATATAAAGAAATACAAAAGTTCAAGGTGGATCTTTTCCACTATCAATATACAAAAAGTAACTAGAAATATTATCTATAGGTAGACTTCCAAAAACATGATTGGTAGTTGCCCATTGTGTCACTGAGTGCGCACATCGATTTTGAGATCGATGAATTTTAGTAAATCTCCAGTCTTGATGATGTCGAGAGTTAAGCAGTATGTCCCCAATGATGGTTGAGATGTTTTAAAAAGGAGTGGAATCTGGATTCTCTATAGATGTGAATACCAATTGAGCATCCCCTTCTATAATTGCTAGATTCTGAGTAGAAGTCATTTTGGATGCTAACAGTACTGCCAATGCTTCTGCCACTAGAGGGATATTTGTTTGTACCTTATCTGTTATTATCCCCCAAAATCTTTCCACTATGATTTCTTTGTATTACTGAGACAACTGAGTACTTGTCTCGTACTGTTGCATCAAATGAGAAGCTTAGATAATTTAGAGGAGGAGGCTTCCATTCTTCTTCTTTGCTTTGTTGACTCTATTTTTCTTTCCATGCATCTTTATAGTCATCATATATGTGTTTCAACTGGATATTTGCTTCTTCCAGTAACAAAGAGGTGTGACTGTGGACTATGTCATTTCTTTTCCTCCAAATAAAATCTAGCATTATAACCGCAAATAACTGAAAATGATGCTTTTCTTCTATTCGGAGTCCCAACTCTTTTTCTAGGTAGATGATCATTCTGATCCAGTCTGCAATAGAGTTAATAGGCAAGTTTGCAAGATTTAGAGGCCAACTGATCTATTGCCACAAAATTCTGATGACGGGACAATCTATGAAAATATGCTTTAGAGTCTCTTTGTCTTGATTGCAGAGTGGACATTCTTCTGATTCTTGATGAGGAACGAAATCACCTATTCGTGATTTAGTAGGAAGAATATTCCAAAGTAGTTTCTAGATCAGTAATTTATGTCGATCATGAATTTTTAGGCTCCACATTGGCTTAAAGAGTGATATTAAGTTGTCATGTTGATCTGAAGCATGACTACTTAATGTTGCCTGATAAGCTGTCTTAACAGAGTATTTTCCATTGTGGTTTAGAATCCAAACAATTTTGTCTTGTTCTTTTGATCTAGCTGAGAGGGGTATTTTTTGTATTTCTGAGATGCTTTCTTGATCAAAGAGAATTTGCATTTTTGGAACATCACAACTCCTAGGATTATTGATAATAAGATCTGAAACAGTAATAGTTGGATAATCTAGGTGGTAGTTTCATTATATACTACATACAATGTATAACCATATAAGAAATGTATTCATAAAACTGTTATAATTTTATAGTTCAATATAAGGTTTATATATTAATTGTAAAATTTTCATTAGATTTAATATTTTGTTTTGTAATTCGTTATTTTTTATTGAGTAATTCTACATACAACCGTAAAGTGTGTAAACGCCGCGTAATCGTTTTGAAAAAGAGTGGGGTCTACTATTAAAAAATTAATTTTTTTCATGTGGGTCCCATATTTTGTTTATTTTTTTCAAAGCGATTACGCGGTGGTTACACAATTTACGGTTATAAATATATTTTCTCTTTTTTATTATTAAATTCGTTCAAAAATATATATATAAGAGTACAAACAAAACTCGAGTAATAACTCAACTCGGTTCAGACTCGTTAAAGAGTACAAACAAAGATTGATAAATAACTCGATTCAGCTCAAGCTCGTGTTTGATTAGCTCAAACTCGACTCGGCTCAGCGAGCTCTTAGCTCGAACTCAAGTTATTTGAGTCCAGCTCAACTCGGCTCGAATCGATTATAGCCCTAAGTGTCATCCAGTGCAAAGCACTGACCACACGCACGCGCACACGCATGTGCGCGACACATTGGCACTTTAGACGCACTTAGCGTATGTATATATGTATGTATGCATGTATGTATGTATGTATGCACTTAGCATATGTGTGTATGTATGTATATATGTATGAATGTATGCATGCAACTGATCACTACTTGCCGCGCGAGCGCTTTAATATTTCTAGCAATCGATAGGAAATTTTTTCATTGGAAGAGGATTTGTCATGTACATTGGAGCACAAACTATTCTGCTTGAAAAGAAACCATAGGACGCCATTTTTGTAAAAAAATTACAAAAGCTATTAGCTCGAAGCCCATGCATACGGCCGCAAAGCCAATATTGCCAATTCGAAGCTAATTTCTTTGCAGCTAGTACATTTCGTTGCATTTAGACACTTGCAACGATTACATTTCATTGCAAATAGATATTTGCAATGAATGTACATAATTGGATCGAACACAGTAGCGACAACGATAAATCAATTTGCAACGATAAAATTTCGTAACTAAAACTGACTATTTGCAACGAAAAAAAATTCGTTGGGATAGACTTTCACCAACGCGGCATTTGCAAGAGTAACACATGCAACGACATGTCATCATTGCAAATACTCTTTTGCAATAAAAATTGGACTTTTTGCAACAATTTTTTTCTTTACAAAAAGTCATTTCTATTGTAGTGAATTTGTTGATATAATATATAGGCATTACTATCTTACACAATATTTTCCTTGATCACATGACAGCAAAAGCTCAGAACCTTGTTTCAGTGTCAAGTACTATGCATGCAACCTAAGCATCATAAACTATGAGAAACATTTTGGGTAAATTTTCTGTGTAAATTGATCATCAGGAACTCATATTTCATTCACCAGTTCAAGTTGATAAGAAATGTCGACTTTAATCTCACTTAAACCTTTTATAGATGTTTACACCTGGGTTTATATTCCCATGGATGAGTAAGGCCCAACACATATAATTTTCAACTTAGAATAAAAACAAGAATCAGAATTAGTTAATGACCACTTGTTATTGCCTGCTTCATGTGAAAAACTGTCATATGTTTGTATGAGCCGCGACCTTGGGGCCCTGTATCTGCATTTCAAGGAGGAAGTAAATGCACGAGCCCAGACAATGGATGCTGACTTGCTAAAAGCAACGCCGTCGGCAGGTCCAAGGCAATAGTCCCAAAGACATTGGGCTTCACATTATCTGCAGCTCTTTGCTGGCTAAGTTCCTCCATATAATATAAAGAATAATACCGGTATGTCTTCTCATCTTTTTTTTATTTTGACCATTCATGTATTTATTTATTTATTTATTGATTTTACTTATTGATTAAGAAATTGATTATTAGTGTATTGATATTTTTTTATTTTTTAAAAATATTTAAAGATGTTTAAAAAATATAAAAAATACAAAAATAAAAAAGATAAATACGACAACTAGAACCGCTGAGCGGTGGCAGCCTAGCAGCACTCTAATCCAAATAAGCTATAAAAGGCCTTAGAAGGGTCCCCGACCGTCTTTCCCATCAAACTCGAGCAAAGTTCTTGTGACAGTTTTTTTTAATTGGAAAGCGCCGACTAATCTCGAGGTGCAACATTCAGTAAAGAGTTTCCCACCTAGGCTCTCGGCAGGGAGTTTTTCTGATAATTCAAAAGAAAATCCTTCAATTCGATAACTCCAAAAGTGTGAATGCGGAGTTTTGAATCCAAGATATCCAATTTATATGGATCACCTCAGAACCACTACACCACCCCTTGGGTTAAGTTCATATGGCAGTTAGGACTTAGGAGACCATAGCACATCACCTCCAGCTAATTCCATTCTCACCCTTCCTTTCCCTCCAGTTCATGAGGTGCTAATAGTATTACTTATTGACTCTTGGTCATGTTTCTGTCATCCTGTCCTGCCTTCATGTTTCAACGGTGCCTAAAAATCAAGGGCTGAGATATTCCCCATTTAATTAAACATCTTTTGAGGATTGTTTTGAACAAAACAAAGAAAAATAATAGAGAAACAGGCAAATCCGTGTTTGGGGCCCTGTATAATGTATTTGCCCGGACCTGTAACCCTACTCACGAAACCAATGCTTGCTTTCGAAACAGGTGCCCTTCAAATCAAACATCTTACTGTAGAACGATTTATAACTTCTGAATGCATAGAGATGAACTATACAACTGAATGACATATTAATGTTGTTGACACATTTAAAATAATTTACAAACTGGAATACCATAATCATAATAAATGGTAAAAAAAGGCCTTAATTAATACCATATTTGTCATATAAAGACAAATATTCAATTACAAAAACTCAGTTGTCAAGAATAACGCAAGAGGCTTTCCTAATCACTCAAAAAAAAATAAGAACTTTTATCCCACATCATAGAATAACAAAGGAAACAGAGAAGAAAATTATTGCAGCACCAGGTATTAACGATGCCGTGTGGGGTGGGGTGGGGGGGAAGTATGTCATGACTTTAAGGAAGCATAGAGAAGAGTTTATATAATTAGCATCCATGACAAAACATCACACATGTTCCTTACAGCTTCAATAATTGACATAGTCTTTCAAGACCTGGGTTCTCTGCTCTAGCTTTGCATTACTCTGCCAATTCTCAACTGCTTTACGAACTGTAGCATGTGCCTCATGTATTGCTTCAGCAGAGAATTTGTGTTCTATAATTCCCAGTGGTCCGGGCTGCAGCACCTTTATCACAGTTTCCATCTCTTGCTCAAGCTGCCTGTTCAATAAAAAATACCTCGTAAACTGAGCAAAAACTTGAAATTCAAAAGCATGGAATCCTCAAGTACCTAACAAGAAACAAATCAGAAGCCACTGAAACAGTTGATAGCAGTAGTTTCAAACAAGAGCATCTTGTAGAACTAGAACTCTTAATGCTGAACCCAAATTTCTAAAGTGATCCCACAATGAGGGCTGGATCTGTTAGACATAATATCAAATCAAGAATTTGATTTGATATTATCCTAATAAATTGGTTGATTTTCATAATTATCAAATCAAGTGATCTGATTTTTATAGTTATCAAATCAAGAGATTTGATTTTCATAATGATCAGAATATTTATCTTATTTCATCTCCATGTAATTTCTCCCTATACATAGAGACCTACACTTTGTATTCAAACACACTTGAGAACTAGAAAGATGTAGCCCTTAAAGTCACTCCCTTCTTCTCCCGTAAAGTCTCTCTTCCCTATATATAGAGACCTATGCTTTGTATTCAAACACACTTGAGAATTAGAAAGATGAAGCCCTTAAAGTCTCTCCCTTCTTATCTTGTAAAGTCTCTCTCCCTCCTCTCTTCTCCATCTCCTATTCTATTAATTTCAATTGTGTTTAGATACAAAGTGTATATCCCTATTTATAGGAAAATTATATGGAAAAATTACATGGAAATGAGATAAGGTAAATATTCTGATCATTATTTTTTCTTTTTTTTTTCTTTTTTTGATTGGCACCAAGTGTCCGAGAACAAAGTCCAACTAATCTCGAGGGTGCACAGGCCCCTCGGCAAGAAGTTTTTTGCAAGTGCACCTCGGGTAATTCAAGAAAAGTTCCCCTAATCCGATGGCCCCTAGAAATTGTTTGCACTCAAGAGGATTCAAACCTTAGACTTGGAGGGACCATACCACCAAAACCAAGGCCTTTACCACTTGAGCCAACCCATATGGGTTTTCTGATCATTATGAAAATCAAATCTCTTGATTGGATAACTATAAAATCAAATTATTTGATTTAATAATTATGAAAATCAAATCACTTGATTAAGATAATATCAAATCAAATTCTTGTGGGGAGGTTTAGGAGAGGAAGCAAAGTTTCATTTGGTTAGCTAGGATAAGATTTGTACTCCTTTGTCGTGTGGTGGGTTGGGGTTTAGAAAGCTGAGTATCTTTAATAAAGCATTACTTGGAAAGTGGTTATGGATGTATCATCAAGATTGCAAATGGGCCGTGATTGATTCAAAATATGGGAGTGCTTGGGGGGATGGAGTTCTAATGAGGTAAGAGGTACTCGTGTGGGGGTGTGGAAACGTATTAGGAGTGGTTGGGATGATTTTGTAAAACAGGTTTTTTTTGTGGTTGGTGATGGTTCCAGACTTCATTTTTGGCATGATCCATGGTGTGGTGGTAGCGTTCTTAATGCTGTTTTTCCAGATCTGTTTCGTATTTCTCTATATATGGATGCTTCGGTGGCTGAGATTTTGGACACTTCTAGTGGTTCATCCCATTGAAATGTTCAATTTTCTAGAGCCGTTAATGACTGGGAAATAGAGGCTGTTTCTAAATTGTTTGGCTTATTGTATGCTACACAGCTTGGGCGGGATGAGAGTGATAAGATGGTCTGGAAGCACATTGGTAGTCTGGTAACAAGAAGTTTTCAGTTCGTTCTTTGTACAAGTATGCTACACTCCTTTCCTTGGAAGAGTAAATTGTCTTCAAAGGTCGCATTCTTTGACTGGTCTGCTTTTTTAGGGAAGACTTTGACTTTGGACAATCTCAAGAAGCGTGGCTTAATTGTTTTGGATTGGTGCTTCTTATGTGAGAATGTTGGTGCATCGGTGGATCATTTATTATTACATTGTGAGGTGACTAGGGTGTTTAGTAGAAGTGGAATGGCTTGGGTGATGCCCAGGGGGGTGATGGATCTTTTTTCTTGCTAATCTTCATCACTCCGTGATCAGAAAATAAGGTAGTCCTAAATGTGAGAGAGACAGATATTCTTGTTCATAACTAAACACATAACAAAAAATACAGTAGCATTCTGAACATTCACAAAGTTTCAACTCTTCATTAGAACACCAAATTCTCAAATATTTGTATCCAACAAAATAGGGCTCTCTTTCTTTCTCTATATACATTTACTGAATGCAATTAATCAGGCAGCAGCAAGCTACGATGACAACAAAATCTTAAGCCAGATAATATGCAAGAGGTTTCAGATATTTAAGCGATTGTAAATTGCGTTCTGAATGCCTTTCTTTCCCCCTGTTTGGACATGGATAAGAAGAAACTAGAAATCTCTATCGATATTACACCAAATACGTAGATGAATTAATCTCTATGTTCGAAAATAAATATGCAGACTCCAATCAGTGTTTGACTAAATTGTTCCTACAGCGATTTGGCCTACCGGTACCAGGAATTAGCGAACAAACAGCTTCAATTACTGGTAAAGAAAGGGAGCTTGATCCCTTAAAAAAAAAATTAACTTATACAAAAAGATATAATAGGAAAAAAACGAAAGGGTATTCTCCGGTTCCCAAACGATGAGAAAGAAATGGAATAAAAAACAATGTCACGCTTTGAAATTCATTTTTTTCTTTCCTGAATTTTTGTCTACGCAACTAAACAGAGATCGTCAGTACCTGAAGAGCCCGGAGAATGGCAAGGACTTCCCGAGACGAGAGAAAGATAACGGTGGCATGTCCACCGGAAAGGGAACGAGCCTTCTCCTAGAATGTTTTGATGAATTTCGAAAATCCCACCGAGTACCGACGCACCGTACGTCGCGTGAGACGATCGTGCTCTTGCCGCTTCTCGCTGGCTTAACTGGCGAGACCGCCCTCAGAGACGACGCCGTTTAATGACTCAATAAAAAACGAAGCGTTTATTATTGAGAAGGCTCTTGCCAAAAACGACTCCACTGGGGATCGAACCCAGAGTCTCTGGTTCCGTAGACCAGCGCCTTATCCATTGGGCCATGGAGTCCCTGTTTCATTGTGCCAAGTTTTTTAAGTTAATAAAGAATAATTAGTACATTTATTTAAGCCCAGTTTTTCACATTGCGAAAAATTGCAGTTTGTGGGATGTTATTGGTCCACTATGAAGAATAATTCTAAGCTGATTATATAAATATCAAAAATTCTATGTGCAATCACTTTTGTGTACTCTTTTGCGCACTCTACTAATGTGATTGGTTGCATCACTTTTTTTTTAATATAAAATAATTATTTTGGTCAATCACATCAGTAAAATACGTAAAAATGACTGTAAGTAGCAACTCTTTCCCCTCAAAAATAAAACAACTAAAAACATGAAAATTTTGGTGCTTTTTTTTACCAAAATTCTATTTCAATATTTGAAAAATTCTCACACATCCGGGCATACCTCTTGCATACAATTTTGATTTGAGTTCCTGCCTCCAAAGACCCATGGAGAAATCACTGAACACAGTAACCCAATATCAACAACACTCAGAAGCTATTGATCTGACATTAAGGCACAATCACACTACTACATATAACACTACTATACACTCCTGCTTATTATTTTACGCATTTACAGAGTCTATGAAACTGAGTGACGCCTTCTCTTCTGAAATGGAAATCGACTCTCTGAGTTAGCCTTACCTCCTCCTATGGGCTTCATCCCATTAATCCGAAACAAGGAATTCAGCTTGCTTAGTTTTTTGGTGAATAACTTGAATAATTTATTTGCAGGATGGGACTTGACAAGCTCTTGTTTCATAGACACGTGATCTTTCTCCAAGTCGGTTAGCCTCATTCTCATTCTTGCAACTTCAAGCTTCAGCTCTCGGTTCTCTCTTCTCACTGATGCATAGTTATCCCTCGGAGAGATGGCTCCACTTCCTGCACCACTGCCTGAACGTTGAGGGAATTGACCATTGATTGTACCAAAGAAGAATTGGTTGTGGCCACCATTCATGGCATTGCGAAGCCTGATTTGTTCAAAGTATAGGACTTGAACTGCCATCTGCACGGGTAGCCTTTCGTTTTGTGCTGCATGACTGCAAGCTTCTTGGGATAGTTTCTGGCTGTCGATTGTTTTACAAAGTCGGTAGCGTTCAGAGTCCTTGATATTTGGATGAACCTGTAATTAGAAGCACAAGCTGGTGCTCGATCACAACTTTGAAAAGAAAGATCAAAATGATAATGTAGTGTGCAGTTTAATTAATTATGAGGGATAGAGTGAGTGGCTCACTTTGAGGAAGATATCCACAGCTCTGTACAATCCATCGCTAACTGTACGAGCATGGTCTGGAAGTAATTCTGCTAGTGCTATGAATTTTGATGTCATCAAGTTGGGGTCTAGTGCAATTTCTGCAAGATAATTGTCCAATAACTTTGATACCTTCAGAATTGAACTTTGTTTTGGAGATCCAGGGCTGTCAAAATCATAGACCATTTCACTTTCATCCCTCAAGTGATTATCTTCATCGTCATCTTCATCCAAGTTCAGAAAAATGGAGAATATCCTCAAGATTGATTCTGTATCATAAAGTGTGCTGTGGTTATTTCCATGTGAATTCGCAGGAATTAAGATGTCTTCAAGAATTGCCTGGTCCAGCTGCAGACCAATTCGCCTCTCCAGATCTGATCTGCAAGAAGTAGATGCTGATGCTGCAATTGCTGTTTTCAGCAAACTTGAAAGAAATGCCATTGGAACTGGACTCTTTCTTGATTGGGTTGGTAGTAAGCTAACTATTGTTTCAACAATGACTCTTTGCTTCTTCTGCAGTTCCAAATCCAAGAGGCCTCCTTTGACCAGGTGGGGGTCCTTGGCAACAAGTCCTTGAAGAGAATTATGGGCATAGTTTATCAAAATTTTGCTAATCAGATCCTGTTTTAGACCCTTGGATTTTACTGCAGACAGAACCCTTTGGAAGAAATCAAGATTAAGCACTGTGAGTGATTTCCCCCACCAGTCTGCAGGTGTTTCTGTTTCTATGCTTGGGACCATTTTCGCAGGGAAGTTATGGTCTAGTTTTAATAACCCAGACGTGAGCTGCTCTTTGCATGCATTATTGGCAATTGCATTGATAAGTCTGCTAACCAGGTTGATCTCTTCGGATATGGGCAGTAGGCTTTCACAACGATGAAGAACAGATATTGAGCTTGATATATTCGGGAGCACCGTCTCCTTTAGATATGCTTCAGCTCGACTTTCTACATTTTTCTCTGCAAAATCCTCTGTCATTTCCAGGAAATGAGCTGTGCAGCATAGCATAGCTACATTTGAGAGTGTAATTTCAACATTTACTCCATAACAAAACTTTGCAGCTAGCTCAAATGCCTCTGGTCCACCAGGAACAACAGGGAGATTTATGCGCGAAACTTTTGAATCTTTTGCTTCCAGCAACAGTTTCCGAATTCTTCCACTCCTAGAAACTAGAGGGAACTGCAAAAGAACCATGATCACTTGACTTAAGCTTCTGGTGAAGTTCTCTTTTCCTCTTCGATTCTCACTTCAGTCTCCTTAATATTACATTAACCAATCACTTTTTATGAAAATTCTTCAGACTATCAAGCACTGTTTGTAGTTTCATTACCAGCAGCTAAGTTTGAGAAATTTTTATTCTGAAACTTGAGCTAGAAACTATCCCAGACGGACTCAAATGCAGGACCACTGACAGAGAGATTTATGATTTGATATTATATTGTAGGATTTCATAGAGGGAATTTTTTTTAAGTTTTAATGACAATGTGCAAACAGGTTAATTTACAATCAATTACCAGACACAACCCAAAATTTCAAAGAAAGAAAATTTGCAGCTCAGAAGTTGGAATAAGAAAAATAACAATTAGAAGTCAAGTACTTGATACACAGAGTAGTACTACTAATGTTGTACCATCTTACCTTATGCAGTGCAAAGCTTGAGGCTCCTACTTCCACAGTAAGATCACTAGAAACATCAGATATTGGCCTGAAAGAGAGAGAATTGCATGAATTAGATAGCAGAGAGTTGAAAGAATTTCAAAGAAAGAAACTCTTGCACGCATACATGTTCATTAATGTCAATATTTTAGAAGCCTTGCAGTGGCTTCTTCAACCGTAAACTTGCACCGCCATGTGCTCAGTGTAAATACCTTAAAGGCTTAAACCTAAGGAGGGATCAAACATACAGGAGGAGTGGGACTGGACAAGCGGTATTCTAGGCAATATGAGTAGATTCTCAAACGGTAAAAAAAAGTAGAACTGAAAAATGAAGAAATCTTTGTGGTTTGACGAACCAATTTGGGAATCATACTGAGTTGCAGAGATAGAATAGCAGCCATATGGGTCCCACCGGATTAAATTGATAACTACCTATGCTTGTTCTCTTCTGTGTATATTGAGCTAGAAGGTTTGTCACACTCGATGATCGAATGTACTACCTGTCCGTACTTTGTCTGTGGACCTATGGATAGTAAATACGCACAAATTATTGCCCGGCAAGCATTAATTGTAGTTCACAATCTCGAGGGCTGCAGCAAGGAATATGGTCCATGTATCAGATCAACCTCGTGCTGATGTCGTATAAGGTTTTGGAGGCCATGGTCATGGTTGATCCGTCATAGTCATGCTTTCTGTTTTTGTGATGTAGCATGAGACATGAGGTGCAGTTTTCTTCCATAAATTTTGGCAGCTTTGGAAAACAGAAGGAATGCCCCCCCAAAATCATCTAAAAATGTCATTTTTTAGTACAAGATGTAGAAAAGAGAGAAGCGCATGATGATGATAACCTGATAGAATGCAGAGTAGCTCGGATTGCTGAAATGTTTGACCCCAGAATGTGGTTGAATGTGATCAGATCTACTTTTAGTGTGGAAATGACGATTCATCTTAAGTCTTAACATGTATTGACAGTTTTGAGTAAGGAAAACGACAAATTCCATAACATGTTTGGTTTTTGCTTTGCATTACTCCTATGCAAATTTATCATAAGATTTACTTCCTGTTCGGGAAACGTTGTACAAAATGAAGCCAAACCACAAAGAGGAGAAGATGGAAGAGAAATAACATGTCAAGAGTTGAGGAGGAGGAGATTACCATTCAGCAGCATGCCTTATACTGGAACTTGGACGAAACGACCTCTTCCCTGACATGCTTGGCTTCAAATCACCAACAGTAACGACACCCATGTCTTCAAAAAAATTTTAAAACTGGCAATTTAACCTTAAAATTCCCACTGATAGCTCTGCACAACTCCCACCAACACCCAAATAATTGCCACTCTTTCAAGAATATAACTGCTTCAGCTCCTAACAACAACCTCTGTCGTTCCAGTCACAAACCAAAAACTGGGAATATAATTTCTTTAAGGACCACCTTCTCTGTCTGGAAAGAAAGCTGCACTGAGGTTAAAGTCACAGGAAATCATGCCGGATCAAGGGGTGGTGATGACTTAAAAACATACCTTAATGAGTGTTTATAATGTGCTAAATCTAAAGTCAAGATTAAAAAAATGCAGGTCTGCTTGCACTTTTCGGTGAAAGGTAGGGTGGGAGTGACCTCCTTTTAGATGGTTTTTGTTTAGAGAAATTGCAGGAATCCTGAAGGGTTGCAATGCTTTTGGGTGCTATAATCATTCATGGCTAGTTTAGTTAAAGCCACCCTAAAAAGGAAAACAAAAAAAGATTAGCTAGCTTTAAATTAAGTCTGGATTATGTGTAAAGCTAAACTAAAGTGGGAAACTAAAGAGAATGAGTTGGATTAGATGCTACAATGAAAACCACTGTGCATCCTGCATCCAACTAAAAAACCAAAAACCAAATTGATTTCACCTGTACTACTGTCTCAACGCTTGTAATCTTTGGACATTTCTGTGCTATGAAAGAGGAGGAGGAGGAGGAGGGGGAGACATTGGGTTTGAAACTTGCAAAGCGTGCAATGCCCATTTGTGATTGATTTTTATTTTCTATATTTTAATTTAGAGAAATGATAGTTGCAGTCGTGAGTGTAAAAACATCACGCAATCACTTTGAAAAAAATGAATAAATACGAGACCCACATAAAAATAAATAAATTTTTTAATAGTAGACCCTACTTTTTTTTAAAATGATTGCACGACATTTATACACTCCACGACTATATATAGCATTACTCTTTAATTTATTTCAAGAATGCAGACCAATCATATATATATATATATATATATATATATATTGGTCAAAATAAGGGGCTAACAATATATAGACGTGTGACGCACGTAGGGTGAGGACTGTTGAAGTGATCCTGGCCTAAATAATTTCATCTTCTTCAGAAACATTATTCTCATGGGGGTAATAAAACTAAACTATTAATACTCACTGCAGGTATATATGTATATATTTATTAGTACTTGTATCCACATTGCTTTTTCTTCAAACTTAACTGTAATAAAACAGGACAAAAGGATCTTCGACTAAATCATGTTGTCTGGCAGTCTCTTCAAATCTCCCAAAGATGCCTTCTTTTTTCTTTCCCGTTAACAAGCCTTTTCATTATAACTACCTAGTTGAGCATATCAATAATG
The DNA here is from genome assembly GCA_022457165.1 of Juglans mandshurica. NCBI lineage: Eukaryota > Viridiplantae > Streptophyta > Magnoliopsida > Fagales > Juglandaceae > Juglans > Juglans mandshurica. Next base: position 24,519,007 of record CM039623.1, read on the forward strand.
AGTTTTTTATTATAAAATTATTGATTTTTATTTAATTATATTTGCTAATGATGAAATGAATCCTACAATACTACTTATTAATGTTTATTTCAATTTCTCAAATAATATTAAATTATAAAAATATTTTTTTATAGAAAATAAACTTCATTTCATTCAATGAAACCGAAGTTACAACTGTGACTGATAAATACAGAAAAAATCCTAAATTACAAGTCAAACTACTCATCTATTTGGAACTTCCCCCGACATAGATTTATTTGTGATGGGTATTATCTTAACTTCTATAAACTCTCTAATGACAAAACCTTATGAGATATGAGACTCGGTAAGAACAAAAATTTCAATCCCGATTTATCTGAGAATATAACATTTTGTAAAAACAAGATAATCAACCCCCACCCTTCAAAGGAGGAGAGGGGCAACCACCCCTCATCCTCCAAAGGAGGAGCGGGAAAACCATCTCCTGCTATATATGGACAGCAAGTTCAATAACTTATTTCTTTTTATTTTTACCTAATACAAGCAACAGAACAGAAAAAATAGGAAAAAACAAAAATACAACAAAACATAAACTTGAAATACACTGAAAACAGGAAAAACACTGAGCCAGGAGGTTGTAATGGCACGTGAAGGACACGTGTCACGCTAGGAGTGTGCCTGACCATCGATCATGAAGCTACCGAGATCGTTGACACCAGAAAAGCCGCTCGTGGCGACAGCAGAGCCCTCTGTGTGGTGGCACGTGGAGGCCACTCGCGCACTTTAACCCATGCGTGTGGATCACCCGCTGCTCCTTTTAGCGAAACATTCAACAATTTGAAAGATCGGCAGCTTAGTAACCCCCGCGGTGGGGCGCATGGTGGTTGCTGGCCACCGGAAAACATCAAATGCCGCTTCTCCATGCTTTGACCAGAAAAAACAAAAACAAAACCAAAACACTGACTGAAAAATTAAAATACTTGGAGAAAACTACATATGTGAGGAGGGAGGAGCCGAAGCTCCCACCCCACTCTGAGGTGGTTTCCGGTTTGGATTTCTAGAGAGAAGGTAGAGCTCCTCTCTCTAGAATAGATTGGATCCTAATCTAAAAATGTTTATTATATGAGCGATCACTTGCCTTTAATTGTATAATGTTTCGAGTATATATTCTATGAGTGTCAACTTCTTGCTCATCATCACTGATTCACTATAGTCTATCTTACCTTTTGGCTGCATGGCTATCTGGTATTGAAGTAAACAAACTTGTATGATTAAAGAGGTCTGTATTTTCTATTTTTCAACTTATATATATATATGTACCATATATATTATATACAGCTAGCGGTTCAGATTTTTTGTGATTTTCATTTCATAAAGCTTCATATCTTTTTTTGTTTTTGCTTTTGGGGCATTGAACCAATAAGATTGGAACAAAACAAAAGAACAGCCAAGGCCACAGGAAGTCTTTCTGTCTATCTTTTAACACCAAGCTGATCGAGTGAAAGGGGCTGGAATCATTAGTGCAGTGTGCGCGAAGCTGGTGGCCACAATTATGGCTTACAGAAAACATATGGGTCCCCACCCTTTATATATATATATATATATATATATATATATATATATATATATATAGACATGACAGTACAGTCAGTACTATATATATATATATATATATGCTACACTGCACATTGATCGCATGCCCGAGGATGATTGCATGGATCATTATGATCCTCTAAACCAGATCATTCCTGCTTAAACCAGATCATTCACCCTCACCTACTCCCAGCCCTTCAAATTTGCTTCTAAAATAGCGTTTCAAATTGAGAAATGGTTTTTACAAATTCTAAATAGATAAATTTCGTATAAGTCTTTTCTAGAAAAGTGAACCTCACTTAAAAAAATGTATAAAAAACTATTCTTTATTAATGAAATCTACTTCTTTACAAAAGATTTATATAAAACTTATATATTTGAGACTTGTATTACTCTTCAAAATTTTGGGTTAATGTCAGTTGGATACCATCCATGCATGTAACACTTATCACATGATAGATCATATGACAATAGAGTAATTCTACATACAACTGTGAAGTGCGTAACCGCCGCGTAATCGCTTTGAAAAAAAAATGAATAAAACATGGGATCCACGTGAAAAAAATTAATTTTTTAATAGTGGACCCCACTCTTTTTCAAAGCGATTACGCGGCGGTTACGCACTTCACGGTTGTATGTAGAATTACTCATGACAATAATATAATCTTAATAGTTGAATCACATGAGGAACATTCTACCATTTAGATGACAATAAGGAGAAAAAGAAAATGCCACTAATAAAGAGAATTGTCCGCTGATATAACACATTTTAATCGGTTTTTCTATGTTACACACACATACATATATATATATATATATATATATATGATTTAAAATGACAAAGTTTAAGATAGAGAGTAACATTACCCCACTTGGAAAAGAGGGTTGGCAATGGGAGGAAAAAGTTATCCCGCCATGGCAGCTTATACAGTTGAAAATCAGGGTCATGTACATGGGCCTTCACACGATTCACCTTTGTTGAAAACTTGGTAGGCCCGGTTGGAATTCAGGCCTTTACACTTTACAGCCCACTCCCATCAATCTCAAGCATCTTTTGTTTTTCTCTTATCCTCACGAGTCACGAGAGTTATCCAATGAAACCCTAACTCTTATAACCTACCGACGTGACCCAAACAGGTGGAGATGAATGAATGTTTACTGTTGGGTTCGGAAGTGACTACTCAGATCAGACGTGTTGAAGTGATATGAATGTTCCCATTTTTTGGTTCAAAGTGTTGTGTTTTTGGACCAAAGTTGTTTCCCATGTCCAATGATGGCAGGCCAGGAGGGTCTAGGGAGGCATATTGCAGAACTCCATTTGAAAATTCATTTCAAAGTTAAAGCTGCTTTTGAACAAGGTAAAAGTTTTAAACCCCACTTTTTTTTTTCCCGACCTTTACGTTAAGATCAAATGTTAAAAGTGGAAGCAAGATTTTGGTTTTGGTTTTTTCCGACGTCAAGGATCGACCTAGTGGTCACGTGTGTCGAACCCGAGGCCCCATGCAGCTCTGTAAAATACTATTAACTACTTTATAATTCTACATACAATCGTGAAATGTGTAAACGTCGCATAACTATTTTAAAAAAAAAAATAAAATTTATTATTAAAAAATTAATTTTTTTATATGAATCTTATATTTTATTATTTTTTTTAAAATAATTTCACGACAATTGTACTATTTACGATTACAATTTTCGCTAAAGTAACTGTTAGCTAATTTGCAATGGGAGATTTGTCTTTAAAAGACAAATATTATGCGACTATATACGTACGTACGACGGACATCCCACATAACTTGGTGGCGTGTGAGAGCCACGAGCGCAGCAACTAATTTAGTTATAAATTTAGTTATCACAATAAAGTTTGGTTAAAATTTAGTTAGAGAAATCATTTTTATAAATTTAACTAGTCACTTTTTAACGACACCAACTAACAGACTCAACAAATCTATCACTTTTCTATTAAAATATTGATTTTGATATTTTCATTTATTTTAATTCTACCACTCTCGAACATTTGTTTTGATAGTTTATGGTCTTCTTCTGTAATATTTAATTTTCCCTTGAAAGAAAAGTTGAAGCTGACAAACGCTATATGCAGTGATGCTAGGAGTTCATACAGTGCTTATAGAAATGCATCCTGATATGGTCACGTTAGAGAACTGCTGATATGAATTTTTTATTAAAAATAATAATTTTTTAGGAGTTCATAAAGATTAATTTTTTATGATAAAATAATATTTGGCCAACAAGAGGGACTGGCTAGATTTGGCCAGTGAAAATAATAAAAGCTAAAATTACTGTTCATTTGTTGAGTTCAATACTACTAGTGCTCTAACACTATACTTCATCTAATTACTTAAATATTTTACGTGAATAGCACACTAATTTAAGAGAGTCTTATCCACGCGTCAATTTAAAATTTTGAAACAAGCAATAATGAATAATTTAAGTTGAGTTCGAATTAGTGTAGTGGTGCATTAGAGAAAGAGGAAGGATCCCTCCAGTTAAGTTGGGGGGAGGGGGGTTGAGGTTTGCGAGGAAGGGGGTTAGGGAAGATAGGCTGGCGATACTTTAATATCCTTAAAATGTTATTTTATAAAATAAGATAAAAAGACAAAATGACATTTTTAAGTAGGTGTGCAAGATACGAGGCTTATGGGTAGTACGGCTCGAAATAAAAAAATCTTCACAACTTCTTAACATTCTACACTCCATATTATTTTTAATTTTTTTTTTCTTTTATTAAATATTTATTATATGAATAATGAATAAAAAATTTTGAAATAATTCAAAAAGAATAAACTCAAAAAAAAAATTTTAAAAATATTAAAAATTTAAAAAATTTAAAAAAATATAAAGTATAGAGTGTGGTAGAGGTTGTGTATAAAAGTCCCTAGATTTATTTCTTTTCCCTAAAACTGATAGTGGTAGTTCTAGTTTAATTTAAAGATGCTGCTTATACGTTGACTCAAGAGGGTGACCGATGCATGTATTTAACTGTTTCATGCATCGGTCACTCAAGCATTTTCCTTAATTTAATATATGTTACAGGAGATAACCAGAAGAAGCCTCCACGAACTCTCGTTGATTTTACAGCCCTTTTAGCCTTTTTGTCTCCTGGCCTTTTTGGCATCATCTAGCTACGATATTATCAAAACAATATCGTTCTGAGTGGGTTGGGTACAAACTGTGTACTTTCTTCTGTTGCTACAAATCAGTGGCTGTCGGTGTTGCTATTTGGGGCTTTTAATGCTAGGTGATGGGAGTACAAAAATTCTGCAGGCACTGTCTACTGGTTAGCCATGTGGCCCATGTACTTTAGACGGCGTGGAGCGCCATGGAGGGCAGGAGTGCGGCGTGTCTGAGGCCTGCATGGAAATTAAGCCGCAACCTTCTTATCCGATCCTCATCCAAGTAGCAACCCCTTACAAATCAACGTGCATGCATGTAAACAATATCATCATGAACCATTTATAGACCTTTTTGACAACGTACAGCAAATGTAAAAACGCTTCCTTACTTTAATATTTTAAATGTATAAATATTACAACGTATAGATATTCATGACTGTACATAAATGGCATGAGAACCAGAGATGATGAGTCCAAGTGTGAGGTAAACCAAATTGGTTTATATGGTTGATAATCCTTAACAGTGCAAAGTGGGGACTCTGCACAATTGACCACTAAACACTTGCTGAGCTCTAACCAAGTTCAGAAGACAATGAAGAATGGCTTCTAAGGTTTTGCATTAGCTTGAACGACGAATCTCACCCCCTTGTCTGGTGCTTCTGACGCCGCTTAAAGTGGAAGAAATCTGGCTTGAAAGCTGCACTTCAGAGAGTGAAACTGACCCGGGTTGAGAAAAAATTAAACCAACTGAATTACTGGTATTCCCTGAGGAAGGCATTCTGGATGAAAATGATTCCCTTTTGGATCCTGGAATCAGTTCAGGCCGAAGCTCTGAAGAAGTGGATGAAGGAGCCAGAGTAGCTAGTAAAGAGCCAACTGGGTATGGGGCAACTGGCATATCAATGAGAGATGATGCAGATGGACTGTATCTCATTGTCCCCATCGGATGATCAAATTTACATGTTGGCCCAAATTTGCAATGCCCATTTTGCAAGTAGAAAGCACACGGTTGCACCCCCTGTTTTTGGAAAATAAAAAAACTCATAAAAATAGGTTCAAAAACTTTTTATTGATCTGCACAGCCTCTGCATGCACTGTGAGAATATGGTCCGAAGCAAGTGATGTACTTACTGATCAACATAACACAGTCAACAATGGAAAGGGGAAATAGTGCAGAACTAAAATACTGCAGATAATTGAAGGCGACATAAATTATTATGCTTGCAACAATTGACATATCTGTTCATAGAAAATTTTAGATACAATAGATTACTAGATGGCAATATGATGCACAAAAGAGATGTAGAACTTGATAAGAGTTTAGTTCACTTTATCACCAAACAGATCAGAAGGGGGAGTGAGGTTCATGGTTAGCAGCAAGGTAAAATTATGACAAGGTTAGTAACTAAACTCTTCTACAATCTCTCTTCCCTACTGCAAGTAATGCCCGCAATGATAGAAAGAATGAACTACAATGCAAGTCAAGAACATTATAATCAGGACCGATACTTGGTAATCCTGTTCTATACTCACAAGGTGGAGGGCATCATTGGGGATTGATATTTACATCTTCATCAGAATATTAGCGAGTTGACAGACAGTTCAAGGTCCTTAAAGTGCAAATTGATATTTACTATTTATGATCTACCAAGAATAAGAAGAATGTTATGAAGCACTAACCCAATACTTAGTGAAAAGAAGCCTGTTCTCAAACTAGGAAAATCAATACAGCCATTGTACTGTGGAATACAAGTATGACAGGCACACAAATTGAACCAAGAGACATAACCAGACAGAAAGGACACATCCCTTGAGAATAATTTTTCATGGCTTTGATGCAACCACAGCTGTCAAACATTTTTCTGAACATATGATATTTGCCACCATATTTGAATTTTCTATGAAATAGTAATAAGTTTTCAGATGAAAGAAAAAAGTGTTAGAAAGTGTAATATGTTATAACAATTATAAACTTTCCATTTTCTACATATATTTATCGTGTCAATAACCTAGTTATTCATATCATGCACTAATTATTTAATTACAAAATACCTCTAAGGCAGAGGATCAATTCTCTTAAGCAGACCAAAGTAAATCATCGAGCGTCACTATAGAAGACAGCTTAAATGGTAAATGGCCAAAATATAATTGCACGACTAAATTCACTAAAAAAGCATATAACACCAAATCTTAGGTTTAGAGTCACTGCTAATCTCAATAAGGTTGGGAAAAAGGTTTTTTATAAGTAATTAAAGATTTTACTAAAAATAAGATGTGCAGAACCCAATAACAAACTAAAACCTACTGATCGCAATACTAAGATCTAACAAAACCCTTGTCTCAACATAAGAATAAAGATGAATCAAATAAGTTAAAGAGCAAAACCGTTTGGTCTAATCCAGATAAGGACTATTCCATACCGGACGCAAGGGAAGACCGATATGACTGAGGACAGTCCCGGAAGAAACCCGATCGCGAGGATGATGATATCGACAAGACGACCCAAATTTACAGTCCCCTGTTCTCATATAGTACTGGCATTCAAGTTCACCAGGTCTCTCAGGAAAGGCTTGCTCCTTTTGGCTACTGCTTGAAGGGTTAGCAGAGGAGGGTAACGAGAGATAAGGTCTTGCAAGTGCAGGCGTCGATGAAGATAATGGTGTTACTCCATACAGAGAAGTTGCTCCAACAGCAGGTTGAGCACCAGGAGATAGCGCAGGGCTGACAGGAGCCTGCAGCAAGTAAGCCAACGATATTAAAAGAAATGCACGTACTTTCTGGCATATCTAAATCTTGAGGTGTGATGCTTGTAGCATACCGAATAAGGACTCCAACCCGGAATAGAAACAACCCCTGGGGAAAGCAGAACAGGAGCATAAGTCCCTGGCATGTAAGAACCGGGTAATAGCGGATGCCTAGGCACACTCAAGCTGGTGGATGCGCTGCCATACGGTTCAGGTGTAGGAAGCGAAGGAGACTGCACCGGTTGATAAAACTGAGGTGCAGATGCCGGCATTGAGGTGCCAACTGGTTGAGGATGATGGAATTTACAAGTTACACCAAATTTGCACTGCCCCGTTTTCAAATAATAGGAGCAATCTATCTCACCCTGTTAAAACAACAAGTGTGCATCAATTTTAGTACACTCACGATTTCATGACTTACTGATATTAGATTTGTGTGCATGCATGTGGGAATGAGAAGAAGGGAAGACAAACCGGTCGTAATGGGTATCCATAAATATTTAGTGGAGCTTGGCTCAAGGATCCAACTCCATGTTTTGGATGGTGAAATTTGCAAGATGCACCAAATTTGCATGTCCCAGTTTTCAAATAATACTGCGCATTGAGTAATGAACATAATAAATACAAAAGGAACAAAACCACTTCACATTATACAGGCCAGATTATGACAATTATAAGCAAATCTGCCAGGAAACCGCAATGTCAAGTCATCAACAATCAGAAGCCCATTTGAGGTGTTACAATCAATCACTACGCAACCGTGTACCTGACATAGAGGTTCCCCAACTCGCTCTGGGTACTCCCCTGTAGCCCTTACAGCTTCCACAACCTAAGCAGCATGAATCCAAATTAGCATTGAGAAAACCCAATTTACGCTTTCTAATCTGGGCCACTAGACTATCCAGAGGAATGAAAAAGATCAATCTCAAAATCTGGCTGTTTGCCACTGAATAAAACAAAAAACCATCATTCCAACGTTACAATTACACAAAAACACGCCCAAGCGCAGCCCAGGTGAATTATCATTATGTCAAAACCACAATTATGAAAAAAAAAAAACAGTGCAATCATAAAATTCCAATTTCTGTTTCCTTTCCTTATCCTCAGATTTCGCAACTAATAAACAAATACCAAGTTCATTCAAAAGTTCATAAAAGAGTTGGAGCACCACACTGCCAAAACACTTCAATTGTGCAAGTTAAACGAAATTACAAAACCCATTTCAACAATAGCACCAACTACTTCAAATTGTGTTGATAAAACCACAACATTGAAAACCTCACATCAAAACAACACAAAACCAATTGAAATGCATATAATTTTCGAAGATACAGTAGTTTACCGCCGCACGATCACGAGGATGATTGTAACGGCACCTGCCACCGTACCCACAGAAGCCGGTTCGCATGTAGTAAACGCAATTAGGCACGCCAGGTCGCTCCGGGTAGGATTCGCTGCCCCCCAGCCCCAATCGCCACATCGACTCTACCATTGACCGCCAATATCAAGACCAAGATCGTCAAAAGACCTTAACCAAAACCCCACATTGCAAGAACCCTAACCCCACCCCCCCAAAAAAAAAAAAAAAATTGAAACGCAAAAGATAGATACAGACGAGTCGAAATACGAATACAACACAAATTGGCAGTACCTTCGAGCGCGGTATCTCCGCCTGTGGAGGTCCACTCCGGTTGGGACCCATTATTCCTCCCCTGGTTGCGACCATACAATTCCATGGGAAACGGGTTTCTATACTTGTGTGTTTTTTTTGTTTGTTCTCTATTTAATTTTTGGTTCTGTACAGGAGGCAGGTTCCAGGAATGAAACAGAAACGTTTGTACAAGAACTATACCCAGCTCCTGGAAGGATCGGATAGCTCCATCCTCCGAGACGAGTAGCGAAGAAGCAGAGAGACCAAAAAGTTTTGGGTTTCAGTACGATAATGTCACTCCGTCTCTCTCCAAGATCTCTATTAAAACCGTACGCTCTTTTTATTTTTTTTTCCCTACCTTGTGCGTTCGGGTGCCTGACTTCTTTGTGTTTTATTAATTTTTTAGGAGGATAAACATACAAATTTTTTTAAAAATTTTTTATATAATTATATTTTAAATAAAGAATATTTTTATAAATTATTTTATAAAAATAATATTACTTTATATAAATACTCTTATTTTAAAATATGATTATATAAAAAATTATAAAAAGAAGTGTACATATATTTTTACTCATTATTCATTTTTTTAAAATGTATTTTTAGCATCCCTTGGAACCTATTCTGCCGGCTTGTTAAGAGATAATTTTAGACCATTTTTACAATATATTATTAAAAGTATATAAAATTAAATTAAATAAAATTTATTGAGACTAATAAAAATGAATGCATAGAGTTAAAAAGTTATAGGCTATATTATATATTTATTATAAATTTTTATTTTACTGAAATTTAGATAAATGATGGGATGAAAAGGCCTTTTTCATCGAAAAATGTTTAACTGATTTTATAAGCTAATTATTTTATTTTTAAAAATATATATATTAAAATAATTAAGTTAAAAAATAAATAAAAGTGATGAATTTAACTGCGACTAAAGTAGACGACCGAATGATGGAGTAACCGACACAAGGGGGGGGAGCTCCTGCGAAACTACGCATATGTCCTTGGATTTAAAATTGAGCCTTCTCTGGTATTGCAGGTCCGACGCTGGGGACAAATGTGTCATTTGGTGTGCTGGTGGTTTGCAAGTTTGCAACTGCAAGTCTTCAAAGGCGAAGGCAACATGCCGTTTGTTATTGGTCGGTCTGTCTGTCTGTCTGTGTTTGTTTCAGGCGGGTTGATGTTGAGGGTAGCCTGTAGCCATACCAAGATTGGGCATGCATTGCATATAATTTTTAAGAGCAATTCTGGGCATCTGCCCCACACCAGCACACACTGCACATCACTTTTTTTTTTTTTTTTTTTTTTTTACACGGAGTGTACCCCGTGTGGGGCAGATGCCCACATTTTTTCAATTTTTAACAAAAAAGGTGTGTTCAAAGGCAATGATAAAGTCCACGAAGATGTACTCGGATTTTAACATGTTTTAAAAAATAATCACGAATAGACAAGTTTTATATAAGTTTTTTATAAAAAAAATGAATTATATTAATAAAGAATAGTTTGTTTTATATTTTTTTTATTTTTAGAAAACATCTCATCTTATATCATCTAATCATTACAACTTTTCCAATTTTCAATAGAAAATAAAATAAACAATTCAACTTTTTCAAATTCTAAAATAAAAATAATATTAAAAAATATATTCTAACAATATTTTATTCAACTTTTTAACTTTAATCTCAACTCATCTCATCTAATCTTATCTCATCTCTGAAAACAATCAAGCCTAAGTGAGTTACACTTTTTTATAAAGACTTGTACGAGATTTATGATATTCTATAAATCATTTCTCTAAAAAAAAAAAAAAAATGGGCTTTTGAAGATTCATCCATATATTGGTACTTCCTAGGTTTGCCTACGCACTTTGAAACCAATCATTTTTTCAGTTGGAGGGATCAAGATTACGAAACCAACTAAGACATGTTTGGAGACTTCCATAGAAGGCTATAGTATTCTTTATTTTTTAGATTTTGAGGAGTCGATGTCACGCCACCTTAGATCTTGTCTAACTACATATTATCTTTATATTTAGACTTTTTCATGTTAGTATCGTTCATCTATTCTTAACAATACTGGCGTAACATGTTAATGTCACATACATATGATATCATTAACGTCAGATATTAATGACTGTCACATCAATCATAATAAAATAAATATTATACCTGATTATTTGCTAAATAAGCATTGTTAGGTAAATATTATACTAAGTAATAGGTGTATAATTTTCTTTTTATTGTATAGTCAGTATGGTGTTATATTGCCTCTAAGAAAAATAAAGGCTCCATTGTCCTGAACTGTCCAAAGCGTATTTGGCTATTTGCTGTAGAAGTGTCAAAGTATGTAAACGGGTCGTATTCGTATCGTGTTAAAACATGTATATTATACTATATAGGTCAACTCTAACCCGACCCGTTAAATTTATTGTATTAAAATCTGAAATTCTAATACGACCCATTAACATAACGGGTCGTGTCGTGTCAATCCGTTTTAACTCATTTATGTAAATGAGTTGAACAAACTCGAAATTAACCCGTTTGACCTAGTTAAATTTAGCATAATTTTATATAAATGTTAAAATCACAATATCTATAAAAAATATAAAACTAACTACAAGTCCAAAATTACAATCCAAACCATAAAAATATCGAAATTAAAATCTCAAAAATTTTATTTTTAGGTATAAAGGTATAATTTTAATTTTAACTTTCTTAACGGGTCATAATAGGTTATAACGAGTTAAAACGAGTTGATCCATTATCAACCTATTAAGTAATCGTGTCTTAACGGGTCAACCCGTTTTGACCCGAACCTATTAATGCTAAACACTAACCCTCTTTTATCGTGTTGTGTTCGTGTTGACTTAGTGGGTCGTGTCACATATTGCCACCTCTAATCTGCTGCCAGTATTATGCTCCTAAATAGGGGTAACAAATAGTATTTTTAGGTCGTGTTCATGTCATGTCAAGTCATAAACATTTGACTATATAGGTCAATCTGACTCCAACCCGTTAAGCTAAACATGTCAAACTTTCAAACCCTAACCTAACTCATTTAAATAATGGGTTGTTTCGTATCACCATTTTTAACCCTTTTAATAATTAATTAGAAATAAATTAATACAACACGACTCATTTAAACTCGTTTCATATAAATTAGTTGAACTAACACGCATAACTTATTTGACCTAATTAATATAATTTCACATAAAAGTTAAAATTTATATTTATTAATAATAACAATATCTTAAAAAATATATATAAATATTAAAAAAAATTAATATATAATAAAACAAATATTACAAACCATACAATAACAAATATGAATATAGGTCTAAAATTACAATCACAACAATAAAAAATACTGAAAATACCAATATTACAACTTAAGAATAATAAAATTTTAATTTTGAAATAAAATCTAAACAAGTCAAAATATGTTAATTTCGTATTAAGCAGGTTAACCTATTATTGACACGTCAATAAATCGCATATCAACGGGTCAAATCTTTTTTACCTGAATCCGTTAAGATGAAACTAAAATTTACTAATTTCATATTTTGTTGGTGTTAAATTCAAGATAGTCGCGTATTATTACCCCATATACCTAAATCAAGGATTAGTGTGTTATGCATGCCACCTTTTACACATTTTCCTAGAAAAGATAATGCTTCGCTAAAGCAATGGCTCCTTTTTTTTATATTTTGGGAATTTTGTGGAGCAATTTAAACTTTAAAGTCTAATCGAACCAAATATTAAAAAAGTCATGGAAGCTGACGTGTAATCAAAGACTTTTTTATCTTTGTTCTTTTTTCTTTTTTCCATATGTGGATAAAGTTTGGGGACGGCCAATAGGAAGTTACCATTTGGATAATCATGAGTGGGCCGGGCTTCGGTAATTGGTGGGGGGGCGTTCGTGGGGAGAGGGTCTCTGTGCCATATACGGCGCCTAGCCTTTTCAATCGCTTTCTTTGGTGATATAATTTTGGCAAAATTGACGGTTCTTATGCTTTGTCTAAGAACCTAATTTAATATAAAATTATATGCTTTTGATTAGATTACATTAAATAATCTTGATGAATAATCGAACGCACCACCTTCACTCGTCATGCTATTTATCTATTTTTTATTATTATTTATTATTATTCAATATTCTGTTATTATTTTATTATTATTCATAAAATATCTCAGAATATCTCACTACCTATACACAACTTAACTAAGGTTTTTATTTAAAATTAAATCAACGGGCTATGTGACAATTAAGTTATATTCGCTTATTTCATATTCTTGTCACCCTATTTCTCTTCATTTTGTCTATGTGCCTTCTCTCCTCTTTGATTCTTCATCTATTCCCTAAAAAGTTGTGTTCTATCTCCACTAGTCTTCAACGTGACTGTATTTGATGAGGTACTATACAGTCTCTTTGTTAAAAATTCGATCTTTACTTTTTCTTGTACAGAAAATTAAGAGGATTTGAAGGATTCACCAATCTATTTGAAAAACTATTCCTTTGTGTCTTTAGAAACTTTTAGGGTATTTCAAAGATACGTGTATTTAGAAACTTTTTACTTTGCGTTGGATTGAATTTTTAGGGGACTTGAAAGGTTTGATACCTTTGCGTTGGATTGAATTTTTAGGGGACTCGAAAGGTTTGATACCCCTATTCAAACTGCAGCATGGTGGCAACCATCATGCATACAGCAGTACTTGCTGAAACCGGCCATCATGGAGTAGTTGCTGAATGTTAGTGTAAAAATAATGTGTCGGCATGTTCTCAAGGCAAAACTTAGTCTAATTGAGTTGGAAATATATTGGGTAGAGCTTAGGTTGCAATTTGAATAAAAAGTACAAAGATTGCAAATTCGCAAGCATGATGAGATCGACCTAATAAGAGTAAATCAGATTTAACTTTTGATCCCCACATTGGATTGAGGTCATGATATTGGTGGCTTTGGAAATTTAACTTGATTATCTATAAATTAATATTTCAAAATTTTCAAATTCCAACGTTTATAGGGTCAAGATTGTTATGTTTATTATAGATTGTGATATTAAATATGTGAATTTATTGAATGTAGGTTATTATTTATTTTAGCAAATCATTATCTCTAAGAGATGCATTGGTTCAATGGTAAGGGTGTGTTGTTTCAAATGAGAGGATATGAGTTTAAACCACCATAGCTACACTTTATTTATTTAATTTTAACAAGGCATGGAATTAGCCTAAGGGACGCGTGGGCCAGGCCCGAAGAGACACAATGCTTGGGCCAAAGAGGGGCCACGCATGGGCTGAAGAGACACTATGCTTGGGCCAAACAAACACAATGCTTAGCATGGGAAGAGGCACAATGCATGGGCCGAACCGGCCCGTTTGAAGACTCATTTGGATGGGTGCAATGCTTCAAAATATATTCATCAGAAATGGTGAATGTGGGTTTCAAACTAGTGACCTCCCTTCTCCAAGGGAGGTGTCCAACCACTTGACCAGACATACACCTTTGGTCTTTAAGTGAAACGATATGACTTTTAAACCAATAACTGCCAGTTGAAAAGTCAAAAGTTAAGAGTTGTGATCTTTCACATGATGTCACTTCATTCTCTATAAATAGGGGATGAGACCCACGGATTTTATTCATTCTATTATCTCATATTTTCAGTCACTTGCACAATTTTGTAAAGAAATTTGAAGGAAAAACTTCAGAATTGCTATCTGCAGTTGGTTACTTTGTTGTATCCTGGAGGTGAATTGCTTGTAACCCGGTAGCAAACTCTTTCGAGTGGGGGCAATTATCACCTTAAAGATAGTGATCAACACGCCTCAAAGTCGCATTTATTTTTTAAATTATTGTATCTGCACAACTTTCTTCAACAAAGACATCTTAACAATGTTACAATCAGAAAACTGGACAAAAAGCTCACTCGACAGTTGGCTAAAACGAAATTCTCGAGAAACATTTATTTACTTGGGATTGTACTTTCTAAGGAGTTTACTTAAACCCTAAGTATATAGAATAATGAATAATATACATTGAGTTCTAGGGTGTGGAGAGAGGTTAGAACCATTGTATTCATTATATTATGGAGTGAAAATTCGAAAAAGACTCATTGAGCATTTAAGATCGATTCTCTCCTGACAAACAAATCTTTATCATATTGTGCTTGTGTTCTAGTAATGTGGAGTCCATTGAAGAGATCAAGTTGGTGCTCGTGGTGAAACTATAAAAAGGCCAATAGTCCAAAACTGACAGGTTGCAGAGATCGAATGAGATATTCGTGGTGTTGCAAGCTAGATTTAGTTATTTGAAGGGTATAATAAATGTTTTTAAATTAGTCATTAAAAACTAAATTTCTACAGTGAGTCATAGGTGGCCCAATTTGGTTAGCCAGATCAGATACTCTGTATCTCATCTCAACTGTACGGATGAGATTATCTGACTAACCAAACAATCATAACACAAAACTCATCTCAGCTATGAGTTTTTAACTTTTCAATCAATGTCTCTGACATATCAACAATAAATACTGGAAAGCATGAAAAATACTGTCTTTTGGTGTGACCCGTCGACCTCCTTTTTATTTTCAATCCCATTTCAAATTTATCTCATTACTACAGTCTGCCCCTTGAAACATCTGTTGATCTCATCTGCTGAAACCAACCCCATCCCCACTACAATAAAAAATTCCGATTTTCCTATATATGGATAAATAAATAGGTCATAATTAGAATAATATATTTTAAAAGATAAATTTTATTTTTTGGGATTATAGAGTAAATTCGGCCAACGACTTCAAAATATATTTTGGAATTTAAATTTATTTATACGTGATTTTTTAATTACTCATAAATATTACTTTTTATTAATATATTCATAACTATTACTCAATAATTTTTAAATGATTTACAATCATTGATGTGACTCACCCTTTATCAAATATCAAAAAGTTAAAACTATCTCATCTCATCTCACTATCCAAACATATATTTTTTTACAAACTATCTCATCTTACCTTAACTCAAAAATCTTATTACTATTCAAAATATATCATCTCATCTCATCTGAACTATTTAACCAAACGAGACTTAGTCGTGGATTATATTTTGAAGGCGTTTGTCAAATGAGTTTCACTTTGTTACCAAAATTGATGTGTTGATTATCTCTTGTTTTTTGATTAATTGATTGTTAATTTAAGTAGTCCAGTAAAATTTGAAAAACACCTCATCACCACATGTAAATTTAAATGTATTTGGGATATGAACACCTGACTTTTAATGATTTATTTTATTTTATTTTGGGAAGTGAGATGTGAATTTTTTGTTTTAGATGAAAGTTTAAAATATTATTTTAAAATATTATTAATGTTTTGAAATTTGAAAAAGTTGAATTGTTTATTATATTTTGTGTGAGAGTTTGAGAAAATTGTAATGATGAGATGATATGAGAATTTTGTGTCTCATCTCATGCTCCAAACATATAAATGTTTTTATGTTTAGAAATGTTTTTTTCCTTTTAAATCATTTGCTAAATTGTACCTATTTTAGAGCATCCTCATTGGTTTGACCAAAATCTAATAATAACTAAACTTTAGCTAATATGTGCCAAAAAACCACTACATTGGATTACGCATTGCTATAAAATTTTAAACTTCAACTACAGTAATTCTCCAAATTTGTAGGTTAACTAAACATTAAAATATTCAATTCTCACTCCTCTCACAAAATATAGAGGTATTTTTTGTAATTAAGAAATTTGGTTCGATTTATTATTATTAAATATAAAATGTGATAAAAATAAATTAATTAGTTAATATTAATTAGAATATTAGGTTAATTATAATGATAAGTTAATTAGATTATAATTATTATTAATATTAATATTTAATAACTGTGATAAATATTAAATTAATTTAATTAGAATATAATTATCATTAACTTAGAACTACAATATGTGATGAAAATAAATTAAATAAAAAATTATTAAATTAATAATATTTTATTATTATATAGAGAGTAAATAAATAATTTAATATGGAGATTGAATTTAAATAAAGTAAATAAATATAAATTCATATGATGTTAATTAAATTTTAAAAATGCATTTGAACAAACCAACGAGGATGCTCTAAATAGCTAGAGGCTTTCGTGAGGTGAAAAAAATAGAAAGGGAAAACTTGAAAAGAAGAGTTAAGCCGGACATTTTCCATCCAAAGGCAGCCGTAAACCTTATCCAACTGAGGGGTTTAGAATCAACTTTAGATTCGAAACTTTACCATTCGACTCGGACCGCTCGCATTCGCTCTACTCCTCACAAAATATTCTACTAAAAAAACGCAGCTATGAATAGCTTAACAACGAGCTCAACAAGTCGAGTTCTAGCAACTTTGAATCGATTCCCAGAACGGATTCGCTTATGTGAGAAATCCTGGGGAGTTAATCTCAGCCTTCGACCTATGCATATACACAGAGCTCGAAGATTCGTTTGCATGGCGGTCTGTGCAATTCCTTACCCGAAAACGTTTTGATTTTGATTTTTGATTTTTTTTCTTTTCACTCCGAGAATGAATTTCCTTGAAATGTATTTTTCGGGAGAAACATTCTGCGTGAGGGTTCTGTGAATGTCATGCTTATGTCGCGTTGTTAATTTGGTGAAATGCAGGAGCCATATCTGATAACGAAACTGAAATCTGCAGAGAATACTTGGAAAGAGTTATCGGTATGTTTGATGGATTCCATGATAACTTTTGAATAAATTGTTTCGCTCACTGTGTGTTCGTGTGTTTACGAGGAAAACTGTACTTATTGAATGAGTCCGTTGTTATTGTGTAAGGCATGAAAATGTGGTGACGTGCCTTTTCAAATCGAATTATTTAGAATAGCATTTTCCGACTGTTGAGGAATTCGATTAGAGTGGGGTTTTACCGTTTCCGAGGGCACATTTAAGTGGTTCGCAAATATTGGGGTTATGGCCGTATGAATATTTGATTGAACCTTAAAAAAGTAAGTGTTTGGCAATTTGACCAGAGAAGGTTGGAGGAAAATGTGATAATTTAGCTGAGAAGCTGGTAGGGTTGTCTTATTGTTGTGACCGACCCATAAATAATGGTATGTGTTATTTCCCTATGGAAGGAAATTCCTTCTACACATCGTTTATGGTTAATTGAAGTAATGGATAACATCCTAATGGTGAGTTGTCGGTGAAATGCTGGGATATTTGAGAGAAATATGTGGTCGTTTGGAAGTGCTCCCACGTTGGAGATTGGATTGACATGCATCCTAAGGTTGAACATTGGGCTTGAATTTACTAGAAAATACAATTCAAGAGAATTTTGTTCAATTTTGGTGGTGGGTTGACCCTTCGTAGTTAACCCGGTTATCGTATCCTGTACTAGCATATTCCTATAAAACGCTTTCAGCAATTTGTCTGTGCAGACCATTGGGATATTTGAGGCTTTTGGTGATTGAGCTATGAAAACTTAGGGCTCGTTGGGTTACACAGATGAGATGAGATAAGAAATTTGTGAATAGTAGTGAGATAATTTGTGAATAATAGTAGTGAAATGGTTTGAGTTACGATTTTTATGGGATTTTAGGAAAAGAGAGAGAAAAAGTTGAATAAAAAAATTATAAAGTTAAAAGAGGGTTAGAATATAATTTTTGTTTTAGGATTTGAAAAAATTGAATTATTTTTTGTGTTTTGTTTGGAAGTTTGAGAAAGTTGTAATGATTAGATGAAAAAGTTAAGTAGTTGACAATTTGAAATTGAAAAATGTTTGTGTTTGAATGGCGTTTGGATATTGAGATGAGATGAGATGGAAATAGATGGTTTGAAAGGTTTGTGAAACCAAACTAGGCCTTAGTTTCTTATATCCACTATGTATATTCTCATATTAGGGCACCATCTTGGTAGTTATTAAGTTTTTCATGCTACATTTGAAATACCCAATAAATATTTCAGGTTAAGTTGGCTGATCCTGATGTTGTCTCAAATCCCAGTGAATACCAAAAGCTGGCACAATCTATGGCTGAGCTGGACGAGGTACTTCATTTCATTTTGCTCTTTCTCATGCTGAGTTTTACTTGGTAAACTCTGTAGCAGCCAGTGCAGTTTTAACTGATATAATTATTCGTTTGTCTGGACGTATAGGTTGTGTCAACCTTTAAGAGATTCAAGGACTGTGAGAAGCAATTAGAAGAGACGAAAGGTTTACTCCCCATTCTTTCTTTTACAATTTTTTAATAAAAGTTTAGGTTTTTGTTGACAGTCATTTACTTTCCTCCCCATATCTATCATTTCAGCTTTAGCAAAAGATGATGGCAGTGATCAGGATATGGCAGAGATGATTGCTTCTGAAATTACCTCTTTATCTAATCAACTCAGAGAGCTTGAGGAGAAACTTAAGGTCTTCCACTTTTTTTTATCAGAAATTCGTATTTTCCATATTCACATTCTGTTTTATTTTTATTCTTGTACATCCTTCCTCTGTTGTTTCAACATCTTCTATTTTTAAATATTATTCGTGTAATAATCCTTTAGCTCAATTTGTTGTTTTACGTGATGATTGACCTATTATGAATTCAAGCAGCTTCATCAAATTGGCATTGATAAACTTGATCTGAAATGTGATCTCTTATTAAATTGTTAATTTGGCAAGCATTCTGACATTTGACTTCAGAGGATATACCACATGCATTTTCTTGCTTTTTTTTTTTGTTATGATGGTATTCTTTTTCTCATCTGACTTTGGTATGTCCTATATTTTTTCTTCGTTTCTTTTAGTTTCATTTTCTGGTAATTAGGAATCTCAAATCATTGAATTGCACTTTACCTTGATAGGTGCTTCTGCTACCCACTGATCCTCTGGATGCAAGAAATATAATGCTTGAAGGTAAACACTCTAGTCTGCCATTGAACAAATTATTCTCTCATTGAACTTTTTACCAAATATAATTTATGAAGAGGTATGCGTTTAGTAAAAAAATGGACCATCATTTATGGAAGAGTGGACTGAACTATCAAATTCGGTTGAAGATGTTCGTTTTGACTAATAAATTTTAACTATCAAACAGAGAGGAACGAAGTGCAGCTTTTGCCTGAACAATCAAATTCGATTGAAGGTGTTCATTTTGACTAATAAATTTTAACTGCTAAGATAAAAAGAGACGAACGAAGCACAGCTTTTTCCATTATTATTATCCTAGTTGAGTTAGCATTTTGCAATTAACATTATGAAATTAATGATATGCTGATCTTGGGTATATTCTCCACTTAGATAACAGCCACGACTTAGGTTATATAATCCATCACCCAAGCATTTGTTGAAGTCAAGCTGTGTTCTGCATATTTCGTGTGCTTAACTATGTTGCTTAATTCTCAAATTTCTTTGGTTTCATTCCGACTCTAAAAATTTGTGTTTCCTTCATTTGCAGTAAGGGCAGGTACTGGTGGTGATGAGGCCGGACTATGGGCTGGTGATCTTGTAGGTACATGCTTCTTTTGTCCTTCCATTTCATGGATTTGTTTTGGTATACAACATTGCAAAACATAAAAAATAATTCTATTGACACATAAAGGTTGTTGGCCTTGAAATTAGAGTTTTTTTGTGTAGAACCATTGACACCAGATTAATGGTCTATCTTACAGAATACGAGGAATATACTTGTTTCTTGACACATTTACTGGGTTCTTATTTGAGTTTGTGAGTTAGTTGTTTCTGGACTGCATTTCATTCTTATGTTTGCTTTCTCAAATGAAAGGCCTAGGATGTCCAAAAACATCATTGCAGCAAGTGTGGTGGATTCTTCTGAAAGTGCTTCTGCATGCACCCTAATGCTCCTATAATTTTTTTTCCTGAAGGTCCGTATGTATCAGAGGTACAGTGAGCGAAATTCTTGGAAGTACACTCCCTTATCAAGCTCTGAGGTATTACTAATGTTCCATCAGAACTAGGCTTCCTATCATTTTGATGTGATTCACAGTATTTTTATTTGTGCATTTTTTTCTTATTATTAAGACTGAAAAGAAGGGAGGATTTAAAACATATGTGATGGAGATCAAAGGGAATCGTGTCTACAGCAAATTGAAGTATGAGTCTGGTGTTCATCGGGTTCAACGTGTTCCTCAGACAGAAGCACAGGGTCGTGTGCATACTTCTACTGCAACAGTAGCCATAATGCCAGAGGTAGAGTGGATTTAGCAGATAAATGACACATGCCTCAGTTACATCCGGTGCCTAAAAGGCTATTTACGTCAAAAACGTTTCTAGCTGTAACTACTTATCCGAAAAAAGACATTTTTAGCTGTAACTAGGATATCATGTATTAGGAAGCAGTAAGAGATAATCAAGTTCCACGAGGTTTCTATAGTCAAGTCTGGGGGATCAGACGTTTTCTGCTTGGAAGTATGCTTGGAGATCCATTTTGCATGCAATTGCTTATTTCATAGAATGACCGTCAACTTCTTACAATGCCTCCTGATGTTGATATCTAAATACATATTTACTGACTAGGCTTTTGAAAAGTTTAGTCTAAGGCTGCTATAGAATTGCTTGTTCTTGTAGATGTGATGTTAATGCTGCTTGTCTCATCTTTGATTTTGTTTCATCGATGGTGTTGTTTATTTTTTATGGCATTATTTAACTATATTCTTTGTATTTATGCTATATCTGGATTTAGGCAGATGAAGTTGAGATTGTAATCGACCCCAAAGATATTGAACTGACAACGGCAAGGTCTGGGGGTGCAGGAGGTATAAAGCTGCAAACATTGTGAATGCTAATTTTCATCAAGTGATTTGCTTTTTTATGCTTAATTCGATGGAGGGGAAAAAGAAGAAATCCTCATTAGGTTATTTCCAATGCATGATCATCACTCAGGTCAGAATGTCAACAAGGTGGAGACAGCTGTTGATCTTGTCCACAAACCAACTGGAATCCGCATCTTTTGTACTGAAGAAAGGACTCAACTCCGGAACAAGGATCGAGCTTTTCAGCTATTGCGAGCTAAACTGTGAGTATCAATTTCACCATGCGTCATCATTGCTTGTTCTATCATGACCATATATACTGACAGACAAACAAACATATTACTTTGGAAGATCAATCTGTGGTGTTTTCATTTTTTTTTTGATCAATAAAAGATAGGTATTATATATATGAATGAAAAAGGTATAGCCCTTGTACACTAGAAGTATACATAAGTGCTCCTAAATACATTCTAAGAACGATAGATTAAAGACAAGAAATCATGAATATTGTCCCCATGCAAAACAATAGTGGAAAACCAACACATTAGTGTGTGGAGAAAAAAATTCTTCAACTCGGTCATTGTACGTTCCGTATCTTCAAAGCACCTCGCATTCCTTTCCATCCAAATACACCACATAATGCACAACGGAATCATCTTCCACACTGCTGCCACTTGTTGACTGCCTTGCAACTTTGTCCAACAACCCAACAAATCCACAACCCTCAAAGGCATAACCCAAGCAACATCAACCCTTTTAAAGATCTCATCCCACAATACCCTTGTTACCTCACAATGTAATAAGAGATGGTCCACGGATTCTCCATTCTTTTTACACATATAGCACCAATCCACCAATACACAACCTCTCTTCTTCAAATTGTCCATAGTCAATATCTTCCCAAGAGCAGCATTCCAAACAAAAAAAGCTACTTTAGAAGGCACACGAGCTCTCCAAATATTCTTCCAAGGGAACGGAGTATTGTCAAGGTGTGTAGTCAAGATGCTATAATACGCCTTGACTGTACATATCTTGTGATTATTAGACCTCCACTTCAAACTATCTCGTTGTGCCATAGGAATCTCCATGGAATATAATAAGCTGAAAAAAACTGAGACACTAGGTAATTCCCAATCATGGAAATCCCTATTAAACAGAATATTCCATTGGTGTGTACCATGAGAAAATGACCGCACCTCCGCCACTGAGGCATCCCTATTAACTGCAATACGGTATAGAGCCGGAAAAACCCTTTCCAGTGCTTGTTCTCCACACCACACATCTTGCCAAAATCTGATTTGATTGCCCTCACCAACTACAAAACGAATTTGATTTGCAAAGCATGGCCACCCCTTCCTTATATACTTCCATAATCCCACACCATACCCCCCTCTCACTTCTTTGGAGCACCAACCACCCAGCCCAATACCATATCTTGCATCAATAACCTCCTTCCACAATGATCCTCCCTCCAAGTGATATCTCCACAGCCATTTTCCTAATAAAGCTTTATTAAATGTTCTCAAGTTACACACACCCAATCCCCCATTCACAACTGAGCCACATACAGTCTTCCAATTCACCAAATGAAATTTTTTCTCCTCCCCCATGCCCCCCCATAAGAACGCCCTAAAGAGTTTCTCCATTTTGTTCACCACCCCTACAGGCATAGGAAACAAAGATAAAAAATAAGTGGGAAGGTTAGTGAGAGTACTCTTGATAAGAGTGAGGCGTCCCCCTTTTGATAAATACACTCGTTTCCAGCCAGCCAACCTATTCTCAGGTGTTTTCATTTTTGTCAGAGCATTTCAATTAAAAAAGGAAAAATCTCCTTTATAAGGTGTTTTTATTCAAGGGAAAAGAAGTTAAACAAGAGCAGTATTTTTAGTTCAATGTTGTTTGTGTTTTTTAGTAGGTAGGATGATCCTCTATAGTATTTTCTTATTTATTAATTATATGTTAGTAGTCTGGTCTGTTATATGCAATTCAGAACTTATAATTTCATTTCCACTTTAAAATTGCATGTTTGGCCCTCTGCGCCCCACCCCCCTCTTTGTTTAAATTATCTTGCTACATTTTATGATCATCCTTGAACTTACTACAGGTATGAGATAAAAGTAAGAGAGCAGCAAGAGATGATAAGCAGTCAACGAAAATCACAGGTATATCTTAGCTTAGAGGATATTTGAGATACAAATGTGGTTACAACACACTTCCTTGGGGCATCTCATATTTCTAGTTACTTTCTTTAGGGGGTAGTTTGGGTGTGTTATCAACCTAATGCACGTCAGTCACTCTTTGAAGTTCAGTATGACAATCAGCTGTACAGCTAGTTTAGCATATTTTCAATCTTCACATTTTGAGAGCACTAGTGTCATTTTCGATCATTTTAACTTGAGATTACATGCAGTCTATGCAGAATGGTTTATACTCTATGCGAACCACTTGAAGAAACACTTAGATAACTGGAGATCGAATCTAATTGGGTAACGTTTCATATGTTTACATTTGTTTGGATATCAGTGAGCTCAAGTTTGAGAGTCATTGGTCTATTTTTAAGGTGGTTGTTGACTGCCACTTTTGGAACAATACCTGTCTATAATACTTTCAAAAACTGCAAATTGTTGAGCAAATAAAACTCTTTAAGATTCAGTTTTGCTCCTCCTAGGGAAGATGAGTCATGATCTGTATGCATCTAGCAGTTCCAATTTTATATGCTTTATGTGATTAAATCTTAATCAGAAAATTTTATACAAATTAAGCATGATAGCAAGAGGATCAGCAGCGTTCTTGCTAATCCCTACCCACTTACCGTTGCATACATACTATCAAACTTTTGATGTCAAGGTTATGGAATTTTTTTTTTCTTTTAATATTTTTGGGCAGTAAAGGTTATGGATTGATCAGTGTAACTTGTATGCCCATAAATTATTGATGGTGCTTTTGCATAATTCTGATTTTTGCGGTATCATTTCTAGCTTACACGTTTTAAGATTCTGCTTTTAGGCACTGGATTAAAGTATGTTTCATGTTTATTTTGGAACTGCAGGTTGGTACAGGTGCTCGTTCAGAAAAGATTAGGACATACAACTACAAGGTATTTAACATTGCATATATCATCTTTCCTTGACCTTAGTACTAAGACATAGGGTTTCATGAGATTTTGGAGACATACGATTCCATAAGGCTATACTATATACCGGCTACTGTGCAAAAATAAAACAACTTTTTTTTTAAAAGGGAAAAAATATATATATATATATATATATCAGTGAGTTAGTTTGTTTGGCTGTCTTAAAAAAGTACAAGTTTGTTACTGAGAAAAGTTATAAAGTTCTTCCATCTTGGTGTTGATACGCTTGGAAGGTTTTGAGGAAGTTCTGATTCTTCATTCTTCTAACTACTAACTAGGACAATAGGGTTACCGATCATCGCTTAAAGATGAACTTTGAGCTCACCTCTTTCCTTGATGGTGATATCGAGACTGCAGTCCAGGTACTGTTTTTCACAGACATAATGTTTTTTTTTTTTTTTATATATATATTTATTTTAATTATAAAAAAAAGACCCTTAATAATTTCCTTTGCAACTGAAATGGTTGTTTCTTGCAGGCTTGTGCTACTACAGAGCAAAAGGAACTACTAGAGGGACTTGTGGAGTCCGCAGTCGCTCCAACTGGCTGATCTCTAGCATTTTCCAGCAATTTGGTTAGAGAATTCAGGTGATTGGACAAGATCAAGATATGCAAGGAAAACCTTAAAATGAGTTGCTCTTGAGCAATTGAAAGGAAACAATATCTGCCCCAAAGAAGCTGTCGTACTTCTTGATATATTGTCTTCACGAGGACATTCTCACTTAATGGGCTGATGTTGTCCCAATGATGAGACCTTTTTTTTTTCTCTTTATATCTGTAATGTACATATGAATTACAAGGTAAATGGTTTTTGGACGCCTTTATAGGGCTCACCCTTTAAAACATATCATTTTTTTTTGGTCCATTATATAAAGGTTACATGCAATCTTTGTATTAATTTCTCATCCCAAAAAGAGCAAAAACGGAATCTTCTTCTTCATCCAGTAAATTTAGGTTGTGTTTGGATGTTAAGCTGCTGAGTTAAGATGAATTGAGTTCTTTATGAATAGTAGTGAATTGAGATAATGTAGTGAGTTTTGTGGAGTCCACCTAAGATAAGTTTAGATGTTAAGATGAGTTTAGATGTATTTATGAGAAGTTGAAAAAGATTGTGAGTCCTGCGTGTAAAGAGGTATTGAGTTGAAAAAGGTTGCGAGTTTCACGTATAAAGAAGTATTGAGTTGAGTGATGTTTAATGATTTGAAAGTGTGTTTGGATGTTGGGTTAGACTTAAATTTGAACTCAATTAAGATGAGCTCAGTTACTTCTATGTTCCAAAAGGCAAAAGTAACTTAGTTTTATCAGTTTTGAACTTGGAATACGAATTTGTTCAGTTTTCTCTTGTGACAGGTGAAACGGTGGACTCTTGTGGTGAATTTTATATTCTAAAGAGATTTAGAATAATCCCAATATTAATAAAATTATATGATCATGGTGGATGGCACCGTAAATTCAGGGCCTATTATTTTTGTTTTCTTAAGGGTCCATACTTTGGCATTTTATCCTCTCACTCTCAGATTGCAAAACAATTAGATGGACCCCAGTAATCTATCATGAAACAC
This sequence comes from Juglans mandshurica, assembly GCA_022457165.1. Classification (NCBI taxonomy): domain Eukaryota; kingdom Viridiplantae; phylum Streptophyta; class Magnoliopsida; order Fagales; family Juglandaceae; genus Juglans; species Juglans mandshurica. The sequence goes on from CM039623.1 coordinate 24,545,551, forward strand.
GTGGTGCTTGCCCATTTGTGTCCCTAGTGATCTGGCCCTACTGCCTATTGTATCATCCATATATAGTTATTTCTTTTTTCTTTTTTGTTTTTTTTTTTCCGAAAGATATCTTCCATTTTTGTCATATGTTATTCAGTGTAAAAATACTCTCGTAGGACGTACTGAAAAGAGACCAATCCGGCCGTACTGAAAAGAGACGTCCTAAACTGATTCTTGACGAAGGAGAGGCCACTTGTCAGCAAGCAAGCCTCTCCAAGAGTCGAGCAAAACCAGGCCCCAGATGGCTCTTCTGAAATCATCCTTAACCTTCTCACCCTATGGCAAAGTTGCAATTCCTCCTAAACGGACTACAACCGCATGTTCCCTACTAAAAAAGCCTCGTCTTTCTTCTTCCTCCCTTCTTCACAGTTCTATGCTCAGAAGACTGCTCCTCTCTCCCTCCATCCATCGCTCTCTTTCCCGCCCAACTAAATTTCTATCATTTCCTACCCCATACCCTTTTGCTTTTACGTACTTTTCCCCACTTACTTGGCCTTTCCCGTACATTTTCGCTCGACCCATTTCCTCCCTCAAGTTCCTGGTCATGGCTGAACGACCCTCGACACCAGAATCGCATTCTCACAAGTACACGAATCGTCTGGCTGCGGAGCACAGTCCCTATCTTCTTCAGCATGCCCATAACCCTGTATGTGGGATTAATCTTTTTTTTTTCTTTATATAATTTGATTAATTAATTTTGCTTTGTGCTCAAAGGTAGGAAAAGGACAAAGGATTTATTACATAAGAATTGCGCTTAATTGAGCCTAATGATGTTCTTTTTTGGCTTGGTTGAGATTGGCTTTCCATAATTTCGAATCCGTTAGCGTTTGAGATAAGAAATTGTTTTTGCATCTATTTTCCTTTGTTTTATCAGCACCCAAACGGGGAAAAGTGGATTGCATTGTTTTGATTTTTTTGAATTTCGTAGAAGCTGTGGTTTTGTTCTGTAACACGATCTAACTATGATGTGAAGGTTGATTGGTACCCGTGGGGTGAGGAAGCTTTTGCTGAAGCGCGAAAGAGAGACGTTCCCATCTTCTTGTCAAGTAAATTATCTTCTTTATTAGTGATAACCGTGCTCTATTCACTTATGATATCGGATGGATTGGACTAACGTTTGTTTCATTTTATTAATTGATCGTTGATGACGACTGACGCTCTTTCATTCGAAGTTGGATATAGCACTTGTCATTGGTTAGAATCTTAGCCCAATTTTGGAGTTTTATATACCTACTAACTAATATTGTTGAATGATTGCCGTGGACTAATTATTTCCTTTGAAAAAATCCAAAAGGTGTCATGTTATGGAGGTGGAATCTTTTGAAGATGAAGGGGTTGCCAAATTGTTGAATGATTGGTTTGTCAGTATTAAGGTGTGATGAGATTTAATTTCGCAGCAATTGCATGTTTCTTTTCTTACTTGCTTTGATCCTAAGGATTTCATTTCTGAATTGGTCAATTTTGTAAGTTCGAATATTTCATTACAATATCACTTTTGAAGTATTGTCATGTTTTTCTTCCTCCTGCGAGTCTTACATTTCAGTGCAACAGGTAGATCGGGAAGAGCGACCTGATGTTGATAAGGTGAATGAGTGATCTTATCACTGCATTTTTTGGTGAAGATATCTTCATTATTGTCCATTAGTCATTCTTTACTATTTTTCGTTCTCTACCTGATATTCTTTCTTGTTCAATAATTTTTCGCTAGTCTGGCGTACCCAAGGCCAGGGTAAGATTGGGTTGGGATTATATTCAAGTGTCATAGAAGTATAGAAAAAACGGCAGCTGAATCACATTCTCATGCAGTTTTTACTTTCACTGTTGCTCTTGGATTTTTGGGTGGATGTATCTTATTGATGTCTTTTATGAATTTTATTTATAGTTTTGGGCTGAAAGAATTGTTTCACTTTCCAGGTATACATGACTTACGTTCAGGCTCTGTATGGTGGTGGAGGTTGGCCGCTTAGTGTCTTTCTTTCACCTGATTTGAAACCATTAATGGGCGGAACTTACTTTCCACCAAATGACAAGTACGGGAGACCGGGATTTAAGACCATACTTAGGTGAGAATACAACAACCCTCAAGATTTGTCATCTTCCCACTCTCCATGCCTTTTGTGGTGCTGGTGGCCGATAATTTATTATTTTGAGTTCCATTTAGTAACATTCTTTATCGCAACAACGAGAAAATCTTGCTCTTAAAAAAGTAAATGTGTTTTTTTCTCTTGCACTTCACGTTATCACTTTATCATTTTAATGTGCTGTTTCAGAAAGGTGAAGGATGCTTGGGATGTCAAGAGGGATATTCTTGTTAAGAGTGGAGCCTTTGCTATTGAGCAACTGGCAGAAGCATTATCAGCTAATGCAAGTCCTAAAAAATTGCCTGATGGGCTACCTCAAAATGCGCTCCGTTTGTGTGCAGATCAAGTAAGATTTACTTAGAATGAGATTCTTCTTTTTGCTTATTCTATGACTGAGGTGTTAATTAATTGGGTTGGTAGAGCAGGGCTTTTATTTTACTGTGAGTTTGTTGTCTGTCTTAAGGTGTTGATTAGAGGCTTTGGCGCACTATACTTTATGAGTTTTCAAAGTTGGTAAAAGTGTCTTCTGCATCCAACCATCCTGCTAGTGCTGGAAAAAAAACAGCAGTGATGAAGAATAAGCCTGCTTGTTACTCTCTCTAAAATATATGCTCAAAAGGGAATGTTTTGTAAACATATTGATGATTTTTTTTTGGTAGAATTACACTTTACCCCCATAAAGTTACCACTCTTTTTGCAATTTGACCATAAGTGACCATATACTCCCGCGTTACTAGATGGATGAGAAATACGTGACGTGAGACAGTCTTAATAGTTGGATTTTTAAAGAAGGGGGCAAATTGCCCCCAATTTGAAGCATAGGTTGCAATTTAACCCATCATTAAAATCTAACTGTTAGATGGACAAAAAATATGTCATGTGACACGATTGCAGCACTTCCATCTTAAAGGAGGAGAAAAATTGCAAAGTGGGTGATAAAATTACAACTTTGATAGTTTGGTGGTCAGTGTAGTAGATTGAGGGTAAAGTGCAACTTTTCCTTTTTTCTCTCAGAAAACATATTTATGAGATTTTACCTTCTCAGATTATTTGACCTTAGCATTGGTGTTGCTTTTATGTTTCTTTTTTCCTGGATTGATACTTATTTCGTTGAAACATGTCTCTTATTTCATTTCTAAAATAGCTTTCCGCAAGCTATGATTCGAAGTTTGGTGGTTTTGGATCTGCCCCAAAGTTTCCCAGACCAGTTGAAATTCAGTTGATGCTTTATTGGTCCAAAAAATTGGAGGAAACTGGGAAGTTGCATGAAGCAAATGAAGCTTTAAAAAAAGTTTTCTTCAGCTTGCAATGCATGGCAAGGGGGGGCATCCATGATCATGTTGGAGGTGGCTTTCACAGATATAGTGTGGACGAGTGCTGGCATGGTCAGTGTTTCTTTAGAGCTATTTTTTACCACAAACTAAGTTGGACCCTAATTGATAGGCCATATACTGTATTGTTTGCTAGAAAGATTGTGTTGTCTGTTTATTTCTTTGTGATTCTATGTCAACTCCTTTTTTGTTGGATAAATTGATAATAAATTGATTTTCGTTGTAATGAACCCGTCCTCTCTCCTCTTTCTGGGTTGTTGTGATGGAGTTGTTGAGAAATGTTTTCTTGCAGTTCCCCACTTCGAAAAAATGCTGTACGACCAAGGGCAGCTTGCTAATGTTTATTCAGATGCGTTTTCTATCACCAAAGACTACTACTTTTCATTTGTGGCTCGGGATATTCTTGATTATTTGAGGAGAGACATGATCGGGCAAGAGGGTGAGATTTTTTCAGCAGAGGATGCTGACAGTGCCGAATATGAAGGTGATGCTAGAAAAAAGGAAGGAGCCTTCTACATATGGACCAGCCAAGAGGTTTGTTTTGCACCCTCATTTTTTTTCATAAGAAACAATTTTATTGAATAATGATAGGCATTGCCTGAGTACACAAGATGATATACAAAGGTACGCCTTATCTATGTTGAAGCAATAGAGACAAGAAAGTCATGAAAGTCGAGGTCATTAAAGTCTATAGTTGTGGCCCATGTACATAGAGTTCTAGTAAACAAAGCTCTTAATTCCTCTATTGTGCGCTCATTGTCTTCGAACGTCTGTTCATTGCACTCCTGCCATAGACACCATAGAATACATATCGGGATCATCTTCCACAACTTTGATTTGTTGAATGCCTTTCAAATTTGTCCAACTTGCCAATAGTGTAGCCATTGTAGCGGGCATAACCCAAGCTACCTCTAATCTGCTAAACACTTCATTCTATAACACTAGCAGTCTCACAGTGTAGTAATAGATGATCCACCGTCTCCTTGGCTTTCTTACTCATGCAGCACCAATCCAATATAATCATCCTGCGTTTTTTCAAGTTATATGTTGTCAGGATCTTACCCAGGGAAGTTGTCCATGTGAAAAATGCCGCTTTAAGAGGGGACTTTATGTCGCCAAATCCTTCTCCATGGAAACTAATTATTCGGCGAGTGTGTGAGAGACTTATAGAAATAGTGAACCATGAATTCACCTTTACCTGCAGGTATCCACCACAACACATCAGCTCGTTGGTTGCTCGGTTTTATGGAATACAGTAGGCTGAAAAAACCCTCAAAGCTACCCACTTCCATCTTGGGCCGCCCTACTGAAATTGATGTTCCATTGGACTTGTCCCCCGATATCTCCATGAGATCAGCCACTGAAAATAAATTCGAAGGTCTTGAGAAACAATCAAGAAAAAAATTCCCTACGCTGCGCAACCACAGGAAAGAAAAGACTAGATATGCCGTAAAAGGAGGGAAAGATATGCTCAACAAAGAGCAATTGGAAATTATGATATTCAAGAGAAAGAACTATTTGTATGATCTTTTACAGCAAATCCTATTCAAACAAATCTATTGTAAATGGATTTTGAATCAATAGATGCTAACGAAATCCCCCAAGTTTTGCGTAGAAAAAGACAGCAGATTTCTTGCGCTGATGATAGGACCAATGAAATACTCTCTAATTAAATAACTTTCATATTTCTAATACCCAACTCACTATAGGAGATTGAGGAGCATACGTTGTCCCAACTGACTAGATGTAATTTGAATTCCTCTCCCACTCAACTCCATAAGAAATCATGCTGAAGTTATTCAATCCAAGACGCCACACTTGCAGGAATAGGGAATAGAGACGGGAAGTAAGTAGGTATATTGGACAACGTACTCTTAATTAAGGTAATTTTGCCACCTTTTGACAACAGATACAGTCTCTTCCAGACTGCCAATTTTCGCTCTATCTTCTCGATCATTGTGTCCCATATTGAAATAGCTCTTGAGGCAGCCCCCAACGGGAGGCCAAGGTATTCCATGGGGAGAGAGGCAACCTTACATCCCAATGTGTTAGCCAACTGCCTTATGTTGTTAACACTTCCAACTGGCACCATTTCTGATTTGTCAAAATTCACTTTCAAACCGGACGCTGCTTCAAAACAGAATAGGAGGGCCTTCAGTGCCCGAACCTGGTTTTGATCTGCCTAACAAAAGATTAATGTATCATTTGCAAACAACAAATGAGAAATATCAATAGTATCCCTATTGGGGCCACCAATCGGGAAACCTGCCATAAAGCCATTAATAACCAGTGCTGAAATCATTCTGCTAATCGCCTCCATAACAAGGACAGAGAAGAGGAGACAATGTGTCCTCTTGTCTTAAGCCTCGGGTGTTATTAAAAAAATAACTAGACTGTCATTTATCAAAACTGAAAATTTTGATGTTCCTCCCAAGTAGGTATAGTAAGAAGTTTCAGTTAACATGGTCATAGGCCTTGGGTGCAAACAATCTCTAGGGGCCACACCTCCTGGTGAAAAGTCAGTGATTTAACCAGTTTCGTGTAGGGAAACTTCCAAGGGTGCGGTGCATGAGACTGGGGTTTACTCTGCAGGGGTGGGTCTGAAGGGTCCTGCCTTGGAGAGGTTCCCGACATAAAATAAAAAAAATAAAAAATAAAAAAAGGAAGAAGAATTCCTAGTTAATATGGTCATAGGCCTTCTCCATATCCAACTTGCAAAAGATACCTGTAGTGCTAGGTTTTAGTCTACTGTCCAGACATTCATTGGCGATAAGAACTGCATCTAGGATTTGTCTACCCCTTACAAATGCATTTTGAGTTTTTGTAACAATCTCCCCAAGGCGATTTGCAAGCACCTTGGAGATTATTTTGTATACCCCATACACCAGGCTAATGGGTCGAAACTCTTTTACCTCTGATGACCCAACCTTCTTAGGTATCAATGCAATAAAAGTAGCATTAAGGTTTTTCTCAAATTTTCCAGCTGAGAACAATTCCTGTAACACCTTCATTAGATCCTCCTCCACTATTTCCCAGCATGTTTGGAAGAAGTCCATAGAAAAACCCTCATCATCTTAGTATAAAGCATGTTGCAACTTTATCTCAAATGCCAAGATATAGGATATATAAATTCTTGTGCATGACATATACTGCGCTCTATAAATTTTTCGAAGACAGCCTTCTAGACTGCTATCATTTCCTTGATTACATCTATCATGTATTTAATGAGAATATGGACTCCATCTAATACATTTTTTTGTCTGTCCTCTGTTCTCCCCGCTTAAAAGGCTGTAAATGAAATAACTACTTTCCAATGTAGCATTTAGGTGCATTACTGATCATTTTTTGTTTGTGTTCTTCGTTTGTTACCTTGTATTTGTTGTATATCTCTATATAACAGCATGACGGTAGAAAAATTAACAGATGTCCAAACTTCTATTCTATTATTTTGGTGGTTGCTTAAATTAAAAAATAAAAAAACAAAAAACGTATTTTGGTTGTTGCTTATGCACTTTCCTGAGTCTGTATATCTTATGTTCAATATAGATGCAATATGGAGTCAATGATATTTTAGAAAAGAATGTCGAGCTCTATTTGAATTTTTGCCAAATTTTGTCTGAAATTTCTAAATCTCAAGGTTATATAAATCTGTGAATTTATTTATTTATTTATTTATTTTTTATGAGATTAGTGGTTATTCTCTCAGTTTCGATACTATTTTTTTGGCTGTGTTTAGGTTGATGACATACTTGGAGAGCATGCAACTGTTTTCAAGAACCATTACTATGTAAAGCCTTCGGGTAACTGTGACCTTTCTAGAATGAGTGATCCTCATCATGAATTCAAGGGAAAGAATGTGCTCATTGAGAGACAAAACTCATCTGAAATGGCATCAAAAGTTGGCATGCCCGTTGATAAATATCTTGATATTTTGGGTGAATGTAGGCGAAAGCTTTTTGAAGTAAGATCAAGTCGACCAAGACCACATTTGGATGATAAGGTATTATCTGTGAAAACAATGACTTATTTTGTCAAGGAAATGATCTACTGCTTTTAGATATCTTTTTAATTTAATTATTATCATGCACTCTTTTAACAACTCAGGTACTTGCTAGGTAATTGTATCATGGAATGGACTGGCAATATCATCATTTGCAAGGGCTTCTAAAATTCTGAAGGGTGAGGAGGAGGGGACCAAATTCTACTTCCCTGTTGTTGGCTGTGATGTAAGATTTTACTACCTTGGCTTAACTTTAGGGACACTTCCTTATAAAGTACTTTAATTATTTGGAAGTAGTACTCATGCCTGTCGATAAATTTTGCTCATTTGGTTTGAATAGTTTCCACTTTATATCAGGTACTTATAGAGTTTCTGAGCGTTGGAATTTAATAGTATGATTGAATTAACCATGGAATTTTAGCATAATATTGGCGGTGAATGAAGAGGTTCTTTTTCTGTTGAACTTTGTCTCATTTTAGCCACTGGGGCCAGACTCTTGAACTCGGCAAACAGAGGGCAGTTTTCTGGGAGCTTTTTGCATCTAATCATTATGTTTTCTGGAAAGTACATTAAACGTTTAATATGGTTTTTCTTTTTGTGATTGTTAGGACTTATATGAGTTATGTACTTGCTATGCCTTGCCTTGTGCATTAAGACTACAAAAGCCCCTTCATGGTTAGGCTCAGGCCTTCTTAAACATTCCCAATAACTTTGTGACTGCTACTCGTGGTGGCATTGTCAAAATCGAGAAATCTTTGGGAAAAACTGGTCTGCTATGTGCGCGCCTCATTCTCATTGAGTAGGCAATGTGCCATTCTTTACATCTATACATGGTAACAGCTCCTAACTATTAGCATCTATACATGGTAAGAATAACTATTAGCATCTATATATGGTAAGAATAAGTATATAATCTTCGTTAACAGGCATCTAGTACATAGAAGTAAGATTTACCGGTTCAGATTTATTTACAGGGGAGGAAAGTCTCATAAGTTGTATAATTTAGAACTCCAGAGGGTGGCGTCATGATTTGTGGTATCCTATTTTGTCTAGTGTTATTTATATTTTCTTGATTCTGTTGTTTACTATTGATAAGTTATGTTACTCCAAACTTGTTATTGTCTTGATTGGTATAGTCATCTCTTTTAGATTTTTATGCCACTCCAGTTCTGTAATTCCAGCTCCAGGAGTACATGGATGTTGCTGAGAAGGCAGCATCTTTTATCAGGAGGCAACTCTACAATGAGCAAACGCACAGGCTACAACACAGCTTTAGGAATGGCCCATCTAAAGCGCCTGGATTCTTGGATGATTATGCTTTTCTAATTTCGGGATTGCTGGATCTTTTTGAATTTGGTGGTGGGACTGAATGGCTACTTTGGGCAATTGAACTGCAAGACACCCAGGCAAGAACTGATTTCCAACAAAGTTCTTTTTCGGGTTCTAGTAGCCACCGTTTCCATTCCGTGGGCTTGACTCTGGTTTATTTTTATTTTTATTTTTTGGCCAGGATAAATTATTTCTTGATAGAGAGGGAGGAGGCTATTTCAATACCCCAGGGGAAGACCCTTCTATTCTCCTCCGTGTGAAGGAAGATAATGATGGGGCTGAGCCCTCTGGGAACTCGGTTTCTGCACTTAATCTTGTAAGATTGTGCTCCTTGGTTGCAGGTACTAGGACTGATTGTTACAGGCAGAACGCTGAACATCTTCTGGTAAGCTGTTGCCTTTATCGGCAGATGAGTTTTTTGACAAGTTTAGCCTTAAAATTGTTCTTTCCCTTTGGTTATTGACTTACTGTTTGTCTGATACAGGCAGTCTTTGAGGCGAGACTGAAAGATATGGCTATGGCAGTCCCACTGATGTGTTGTGCAGCGGACATGGTCACTGTTCCCTCTCGAAAGCAAGTTGTCTTGGTTGGCCATAAGCATTCTGTCGAGTTTGAAACTATGCTAGTTGCAGCTCACATATCATATGATCCCAATAAAACTGTGAGCGATAAAATTCTATTTTCTCAAGTCTATATCTCCATTCTATCTCCTAATTTACCAAGCCACGTCATGATCCTAATGGTGCAATTTAATAACAGGTTATTCACATAGACCCCACCAACAAGAAGGAGAAGGAATTTTGGGAGGAACACAACAGCAATATTGCCCTCATGGCAAAGAATAATTTTGTTGCAGATAAAGTGGTTGCTCTCGTGTGCCAAGACTTCACTTGCAGTGCCCCAGTAGCAGATCCTGAATCTCTAAAGGCGCTGTTGTACCAAAAATCATCCTCTTCTGCTTCAATTGGCACCAGTAAATAACTTCAGTTAAATACTTAGTGATATGTTTATTAACATGGAATCATCTTTGGCTGGAAACTCAGTGGCAGCATGGCAAGTCAAATTGATGGTCGTTTTGTACGTAAACTAATATAAGATAGATGGCAAATAAGTTTACAGTTATGCCCCAGTGGAGAGGTTGAATATGCATCTTGCTTTTGTTAAAATGGTACATGAACCATATACACAAAGTTTTGAATTCAGTATCGCTACCTATTCTCTCATCTGCTTCAAGGATGAGCTTGTTAAGAGAATTCCAAGTTCTCCAACAAAGATTCCACTTAAATAAAATGTAATAATAGACCTAACATATGTCAACAAGATAACAAATTCACTGGGTACAGCGTCTTGTTCCTTGAATGCACAGAAACAATAACATAATAGTTATGTTGAGGTGATCTCAAATGATCTGTGAATAGTAGTGAAAAAGTAATGAATAGTAGTTTGATCTCAAATGATCTGTGATGGTAGTGAAGTAGTCTGATCTGTGATCCAAATAATGACTTGAGAAATAGAGATTTTTATAATACAATCATGCTGGGGTTAAGTCAAGATACTTCATGACACTTGCAAAAAAAAAAAAAAAAAAATGGCTATGCAAAAACAAAATGCCATAAAAATCAGTCGGTGCTTTTATTTCAAGCATAACGGGCGGCAAGGAAAAGGGATCGACAAACTATGTCACAGCACAATACTGAGAGTTTTTGTCATTAGATATCGCATCCCTATCCAACTAGTGCAAAATGCATACTCAGTATCTTTCTTTATGGCCAAACAACACCTACTAAATTGGAAACACAAGCTGGCAACTATGACATGCATCAAATTTGAAGTCAAGATTTTACAAGTTTCCCACCCCACATACCTTCTAAGACTGAATTTTAACATCCAAAAGATCCGTCTTTTCCGTATACACATTCAGCAGTTCAGGAACACCATCTTGAAATTTGGTCACAAACTTATCCAGGAAGTACCTCTCGCCAGGTAGTATGAAAGTCGCCAGGGACATATCATTCTTAACCAAACCCTTGGCTATCAAAATCTGAATAACTGAACTTCTAGGTATAATCCTCTTCTCCAAGCTGAAAAATAGAACTGTAGGATTTCTAGCAATGTCTGTTAATGAACCCCCCACTTTGTTCACAAGGAAGTCCATTGCTTTTGTGATCTTCTTATCTGATAAAAGCATACAATTTGGATGCCTTTTAAAGGCTAAGAGTGCAACGTCTTTTGACCAACCCCATCTCTTATAAAGTTCCAACTTCGATTCCAACTTTGGTCTACTCATCCTCAATAACACGTGGATTGCATGAACGAAAACCGTTTTGGAGGGATCATATCCCATTTCCTTCACCTCGTGGATAGCCTCAACAAACCTAGTATGCTTAACAAACGCTGTAGAAGGAAAATTAGTTACCAAGAAAGAGATTGTGGATTGAGGCACTCCAACTTGTCTCAGAAGTGCTATATTGGGAACCATATTATGTATACAAACAACCCATGGTGAGCGCTTGAAAACGGTAACAACTTTCTCGTCAAGAATAAGTACACTCTTGAGGAAATCATAACAGGGTATAAGATATTTCTCCAAGCTCCTTGTTAACAGAGCAGGGTTTGAAGAGAGGATCCTAGAGAGGTCGGAGCTCGAAGCTCCCATAGAACGGAAAAACTCAATCTTGGGCAAAAGGGTCTTCTCAGGATTAGATAAAAGCAGCTGCGGTTCTATCCTGACAAGCCGGGAGATTTGGGTATTGGTGAACCCATTCTCTTTGAGGAGATTAAGCACTGAGTCTGGTTTCTCCGGAGTTCGAAATCGTACCCTCTGGGATGCTAGAATAGCAGATTTTGTGGACAACCCACAATAGTTTATGAAGTAAGACACCGCAAAAGAATGCTTTTTTTCTTCTAGTTTTTCATTAGATTCAGATAAACCGACTGAAGCAAATGATTTGCCAATAAAGACACCATTTTTCAGAAGAAAACCCAAATTGGTCCTCCTGTGTTTGCCTAGTAGTAGATGTCTTGAACAGAGATAACCAAACATTATCGACTCACCAAGTTTTCATCAATCACCTTCAGAGAAGCCAGGCCTCTGAACTATTCTCCATGCGCTTCGAATCTGCGGGGCGCTAGAGCTCCATACAGAAATAAAATTAAAAACAAAAAAATTATTTATTGGCAACTGAAATATGTTTCTTGACGGCACCTGGCATAAGCATGCCGATGGAGGGAGCGCCTTTGATAATAAACCTAGTGTTCTACTGTGCCGTTTAGGTTGTCTCAAACGAAGAGTAATGTTATATACAGTCGTGGAATGTGTAAACATCGTGCAGTCACTTTGAAAAAGAGTGTGGTCCACTATTAAAAAATTAATTTCTTTTCATATGGACCCCATATTTATTCATTTTTTTTCAAAGCGACTGCACGTCGCTTGCATACTCACGACTGCAAGTATCATTTCTTCAAACGAAAATGATAAAGAATAATATTATTTTCTTTTATAATTACAAAATTTTCTAAATAATAATAATATTATTTTATAATTATAAAATTTAAATTATTTATTATATCTTTTATAAAAATTTAAAAAAATTATAATGATTATACGTGATAAATGCTGGAATACTAACTCTTTGATTTTTTGTTTTAATTTTTTACACAAATTACGTATTTGATAGAAGCTTCAGCTTCTACCCATTGCCCAATAAAAGGTCAAGCATATTTAATAATCTAGGTCAAATGAATTTATCCTTAATCTATTTAATTTCGTATCAAATTAGAAGAATGAAAGTACAAAAGATTAAAAATATTAATTGTACACGTTATGTGTATATTTTCCTATTTTTGTTATGATTTTCTTTTCTTATATTAAACAGAGTGTATTGTATTTGATGAATCCATCCAATCCGAATAATGAAATGAGTCAAACGAAACACGTCGAGTCAAGTAGGAAAATAATTAAAACGATCTATAACATTTCTTACCATATACCATTCTTGTTTAGAAAATTTGTGATTCCAAATATAGTTAGTGACATATAGAAAGATGAATTCTACTCATCAGTTACTATTTATTTTCACACTCCATATTTATAATTTTTTTTAGAATTTTACTATGTACAAGTAAATTTGCGTACCAATCTGCATATACTAATATTATTGTCTTCATATTCTAAATTCAAATTAGCACTGTTTTTAATAAAATTTACTTTCTGACCAATCATATTGAATGAGTGCGCGTATTAATATGTAGAATCGCTTACAATTAATTTTTTTTTTATAAGGTGTGGAATGTAAAATAGTGAATAGTAACTAATAAAAATATTTTTTCAATAGAAAATGAGAACGAATCGCTGAGAAGCTATTCTGCTTTCAGAATAAATTCATAGTCCTGGTGACTTGAAACTTTTTTTTTTGTAAAGAAAATGACTTGCGTAGACTTGACATGCTAATCTTATGCAATCCCTTAAAAAAGAAAAAAGACAGACCTTAAGATTGAGATTCAAGCCTTATTTGATTACGTATATGAGATGAGATGAAAGTTAAAAATTTTATAAAATATTATTTTTATTTTAAAATTTTATATTATTTTTTATTTAAAAAAATTGTAATAATTAAATAAAATGAGATAATTTGTAAAAACAAATCATACCTCAATCTGATGCTACTGAAACCTTTTTGCGGCAACTTTAAGAAAATATACTAAACTGTTTCTATTTATCAGGAAAAAAAAAAAAAAAAGCAATACTATTATGGAAATAGATCTTCTCGGGAAGGAAGTTAAATGGGATTAAAATCTTCATTTCAAATTTATTTGTAATTTGTCATATTTTACTATTTTAAATATGATGTCATGTATTCCTAAATTGATATAAAACAATAATTATTTTCATAACCTTTTTGTATTATAAAAAACATTCATGACTGTATTACTAACAAATTGACAATCATAAAGTTCTCACAAATATTAGGATTAGTCAAACATAGTTGCGTAATGTTTTATAAAAAATGATGTGTCTATAATTTTTTATTATAGTATAAATATAATAAAAAAAATAAAAAAAAATAAAAGAATAAAGCTAGTATGCCGTTTTCATTTGACCACTCCAACTTACCTTTTGACGTGGCTGCTGAGGTATAGATCATGATGTGGCATGGTGAAAAGAAAAAAGAAATACAAATCCAATTCTCTCCCTCCCTCGAGCTCTGTCGAAAAGAAAAAAAAAAAGAAAATCATTTCCCTCCCTCGAGCTCTGCCGAAAAGAAGAGAGAAGAACCTTCTGTATTAACCAAACCCTTCTCCCTCGCAGAACCCTCCTTGACGACGACAGGTGGTTCATCTCTTTCTCTGCCGAAATCAGCTCTCTCTCTCTCTCTCTCTCTCTCTCTCTCTCGAAATCAGCTATCTTTCTCGCGCGGAACTTCTCTCTGTGTAAGGAGCCGAGCAGAGCCGAACCCATCTCCCTCGCATCCACTTGGCCCCTCCCTCACGGCGCCGACCACCATTCTCGGCCCCATATTCGGTGGATTTTTCATTTGCATAGAAACTCCACGCCCCTTCGATCCGATGTGACAAACTCGACACACCCCGCAGTTCGATGCTTGGTATGTTCGAATTTGCCCCCCGATTCGATTCCACGTGACTGTAGTTCATCCTCACCACCATTCGATGCCTCCACGAGTCACTCCACGCTGGGCACCCAAGGTAGAAATTATAGGTGTTTTTGAAAAAAAAAAAATATTTCTCTGCTTGCAGTAATTTAATGTCTTATTCAAGAGATGAATAAAGAATAATAATGTGAGAATTTAGAGCTTATGTTTGCAGTAATTTAATGCCTTATCCATTTGCTATTACTAAGTTGATGTGTATTGGGTGGATAATGTTCTATTTTGTCTGAGGTTTTGGGTGGATAGTGATCTGTGATGCGTATGCTCTGTTTTTCTATGATTTTGGATGGAGTTGCGTATACAGAACATGTTTCCATAAATAATTCTTTTAAATGAATTGATTTTGTTTACCAGATGTTACCAAAAAGAAATAAATTTCACTTGAAGAGGGAGCCGAGCTTTTGGCGACGGAAGGCAACGAAGGCACTCGTGGAGGAGGGTAGAAGCTCTGCGACGTTCGTCACTGTGCGACGGAAGCCACTCGGTGATGGAAGGCAACGAAGCCACTCGACGAAGGAATCCACTCATGACTGTGTTCAGCGACGGGCAAGGGGAAGGCGAGGGGAGGGCGAGAGCGATGGAACGACAAAGGTGATTTTCTGAAATGTGTTCAAAAACAAATCTGATTTTCGATTGGTTTTTTTTTTTAAATTATTATATACCACGTGGCCTGCCACGTCAGGAGGTCATCCGGGCGATACTGTGCAAGCGGCACAATAGCGCGACCCTAAATAAAATATGTAGAATTTTTGATAATTTAAAAAAATAAAAATAAAAGAGTGGAAGTAGAATTGAGAACTGAGAAGCGCTTTCCATAGGTGGGCCGGCCATCTTAACAAGAAATCGCAGCAATAACATTCCTTTTACCGACATGTACTCTCCCACTCAAATCTCTAAAATTTCAACCTTACTAATCCCATACTGGGTCACAGGCCCGCGCTAACAAGGCTTGACACTGAATTTAGATCTACTATCACTATATGAAGAGCAATAAATTCTAATTTGTTTTCGATGTGGGACTCGTTTGCAATTGCTTGTGCATTCCCATTAGATTCTTCATAATTTTTCTTATAATTTGAGGAAAAATTTAAGAAATGCTCTCAAAACCTCCCTCTATCCTTATCTCTATTTTAGGAAAAAGATTTAGGGAAACCACTATTCATTCCCTAAATCACTTTTATCAATATTTTATTCATTTTAATTAAATTAATTTATCTTCCAATCATCTACATTTTCTCTCATACTCATATTTGTTATAGTTTTAAATAATAGTTTTAAAAATAATTTAAATAACTACGAAAATATAAAAATAATTTAAAATAATTTAAATTTTTATTTAAAATATTCACTAAAGTAATAGTTCAAAATATAAGAAAAAATATTGAGTAGTTAAATTTGTAAATGGAAGTGAGAGAAAAAAGTAATAAAGAAAGAATAGAGAAATATTATTTTAATAGAATAGGGAATGGATAGAGAATGAGATGTAGAAGGTTTTTGAAAGATGAGTAAAATTTAGGGAATGTATTTTTTAGCTAAATTATAGGAAATTTTATGAGTAATCCAATGTGAATGCTTTTAGGGGCCGAGAGTTCTAGTAAACAAAGCTCTTAATTCCTTTATTGTGCGCTCATTGTCTTCGAATGTCTGTTCATTGCATTCCTGCCATAGACACCACATAATACATATCGGGATCATCTTCCACACAACTTTGATTTGTTGAATGCCTCTCAAATTTGTCCAACTTGCCAATAGTGCAGCCATTGTAGCGGGCATAACCCAAGCTACCTCTAATCTACTGAACACTTCATTTCATAACACTCTAGCAGTCTCATAGTGTAGTAATAGATCTACCATCTCCTTGGCTTTTCTACACATGCAGCACCAATCCACTATAATCACCATGTGTTTTCTCAACTTATATGTTGTTAGGATCTTACCTAGGGAAGTTGTCCACGTGAAAAATGCCGCTTTAAGAGACACCTTTATGTCTCCAAATCCTTCTTCATGGAAACTGATTATTCGACGAGTGTGTGAGAGACTTATAGAAAGAGTGAACCGAGAATTTACCTTTACCTGCAGATATCCACCACAACACATCAGCTTGCTGGTTACTCGGTTTTATGGAATACAGTAGGCTGAAAAAATCCTAAAGCTGCCCACTTCCTAATCTTGGGTCACCCTTCTGAAATTGATATTCCATTGGACTTGTTCCTCTAATATCTCCATGAGATCAGCCACTGAATCTTCTTTTTCAAATGCCACCCAGAACACAGAAGGAAATATTTTCTTTAGAGCACTATTTCCACACCATATGTCGCTCCAGAATTTAATCATAGTGCCCTCGGACAGAACGAATCTTGTATGTCGAGTAAAAACCCCCCATCCTCATCTGATGTGCTTCCAAACTCCCACTCCATGAGCCCCACACACCTCCGTAGTACACAACCCCCCCCCCCCCCCCAAAAAAAAAAAAAAAAAAAAAAAGAAGACAAATCTCTGTATTTGCACTTAATCACCGACTTTCATAGTGCTTCTGGTTCCATATTATATGTCCACAACCATTTTCCAAGTAACGTCTAATTAAAAACTCTCATATTTCTAATACCCAACCCACTAGAGGAGATTGAGGAGCATACGTTGTCTCAACTGACTAGATGGAATTTGAATTCATCTCCCACTCCACTCTACAGGAAATCATGCTGAAGTTTTTCAATCCGGGACACTACATTTGCAGGAATAGAGAATAGAAACAAGAAGTAAGTAGGTAAATTAGATAGCGTACTCTTAATTAAGGTAATTCTGCCACCTGCAGTCTCTTACAGCCTGTCGATCTCTACTCTATCTTCTCGATCATCGTGTCCCATATTGGAATATAGCTCTTGAGGCAGCCCCCAACTAGAGGCCAAAGTATTCCATGGGGAGAGAGAATCTTACATCCCAATGTGCTAGCCAACTGCCTTATGTTGTTAACACTTCTAACTGGAACCATTTCTGATTTTCCAAGACTGCCTTCTAGACTGCTGTCATTTACTCGATTACATCTATCATGTATTTAATGAGAATATGGACTCCATCTAATACAATTTTTTCTCTGTCCTCTGTTCTCCCAGCTTAAAAGGCTGAAAATGAAATAACTGCTTTCCACTGTAGCATTTAGGTGCATTACTGATCATTTTTTTTTTTTTGTGTTCTTCGTTTGCTACTTTTTCTTGGTTGTATATCTCTATATAGCAGCATGACAGTAGAAAAATTAATGGATGCCCAATCGTCTATTCTAATATTTTGGTGGTTGCTTAAATTATGAAAAAAAAAACGTATGTTGGTGGTTGCTTATGCACTTTCCTGAGTCTATATATCTTATGTTCAATATAGATGCAATATGAAGTCAATGGTATTTTAGAAAAGAATGTCAAGCTCTATTTGAATTTTTGCCAAATTTTGTCTGAAATTTCTAAATCTCAAGGTTATATACATCTGTGAATTTCTTTTATTTTATTTTTGTTATGAGATTAGTGGTTATTCTCTCAGTTTCAATACTATTTTTTTGGCTGTGTTTAGGTTGATGACATACTTGGAAAGCATGCAACTGTTTTCAAGAACCATTACTATGTAAAGCCTTCTGGTAACTGTGACCTTTCTAGAATGAGTGATCCTCATCATGAACATAGAAGTAAGATTTACCGGTTCAGATTTTTTTACAGGGGAGGAAAGTCTCATAAGTTGTATAATTTAGAACTCCAGAGGGTGGCATCATGATTTGTGGTATCCTATTTTGTCTAGTGTTATTTCTATTTTCTTGATTCTGTTGTTTACTATTGATAAGTTATGTTTCTCCAAACTTGTTTTTGTCTTGATTGGTATAGTCATCTCTTTTTTATTATTATGTCAATCTAGTTCTGTAATTCCAGCTCCAGGAGTACATGGATGTTGCTGAGAAGGCAGCATCTTTTATCAGGAGGCAACTCTACAATGAGCAAACGCACAGGCTACAACACAGCTTTAGGAATGGCCCATCTAAAGCGCCCGGATTCTTGGATGATTATGCTTTTCTAATTTCGGGATTGCTGGATCTTTTTGAATTTGATGGTGGGATTGAATGGCTACTTTGGGCAATTGAACTGCAAGACACCCAGGCAAGAACTGATTTCCAACAAAGTTCTTTTTCGGGTTCTAGTAGCCACCGTTTCCATTCCGTGGGCTTGACTCTGGTTTATTTTTATTTTTATTTTTTGGCCAGGATAAATTATTTCTTGATAGAGAGGGAGGAGGCTATTTCAATACCCCAGGGGAAGACCCTTCTATTCTCCTCCGTGTGAAGGAAGATAAAGATGGGGCTGAGCCCTCTGGGAACTCGGTTTCTGCACTTAATCTTGTAAGATTGTGCTCCTTGGTTACAAGTACTAGGACTGATTGTTACAGGCAGAACGCTGAACATCTTCTGGTAAGCTGTTGCCTTTATTGGCAGATGAGTTTTTTTATTGAATCAAGCAACAGCAAGCCAAAACAATGAAGTCATTTCAGCAGCACCTCATGAAGCCACCTCATCGCAACTAACTGCCACGAGTCATCAAGATCAGCAAATCACGTAACCAACAAATGATTCTAGAAAGCATTATGTTATCATTTCCAGTACAGTTTGTTAGAAAGTTTTTGCTTATTCCCTTTTCTGTTGCGTGCTCTATTTTTTGCCCTACTTACTATATATAGAGCTACTCATCGCATTGTAAAGCAATTTTTTCTTTTCAATAGAAAATGAGCATTTCTTCTCTTCTATGTTTTCCATCTCCACTAAGAAAATAAAATCGACATGGTACCAGAGCCATAATGGCTTCCAGCAACAACAACCCTCCTCCTCCTCCACCTCCTCCTCCTCCACCTCCTCCTCCTCCCCCAACCAACACAAACCCTAAAGACCCTTCCAGCCCATACTTTCTTAATCCCAACGATGGACCTGCTACTCTACTCACCACTCATCTGCTTACAGCAGACAATTACCATTAATGGGCAAGGACAATCTGTCGATCACTACGAATAAAAAAAAGTTGGGTTTCATTGATGGTACCTTACAGGAACCTAGCGTTTCTAATCATCCCTTGTTAGAACCATGGCTTGAATGTAATGACATGGTGATAACTTGGCTTCAAAATGCAATGTCATTAGAGATCAAAAATAGTGTCTTGTATGTTGATACCGCTCATGACCTATGGCTTGAGTTGGAACCACAGTTTTAAATCTCGTACCGTACCGACCGGTACGGCCGAAATTTTTCGTTTCGACCGTCCGGCCAGTACAGGTACTATACCTGTTCCGTATCGGCCAAAATACCGGCCGGTACCGGCCATACCGGACTAAATTTCGGCCTATACCGGCCTATATTTCGGCCGGTACCGGCCGATATTTCGGCCTGTGTGTTTTTTTTTTTTTTTTTTTCAATTTTTTCAAACTAAAAATTTATTTTTTAACCCCTAATTCAGACTAGACTATTTATAATTTTTATATATATGTATTTATATATAATTTATTTATATATAGACTATTATTTTGGAATATAATTTATATATATAATTTATTTATAAATCGATTATTCCGAAACGTTATCCCGAAACGTTATCCCGAAACGCTATCCCGAAACGGTACCGGTACCGAAATATTTCGTTCCAGTGCCTTGACCGGTACGACGTCCGGTACGATATTCAAAACATTGGTTGGAACAACGATTTGCACAAAATAATGGTCCTCAAATTTATGAGCTCAAACAGTCCATTACTTCCCTTGTTCAAGGTGATGATTCTGTAAGCTTGTATTTCTCCAAACTGAAAGGGCTTCTTGATGAACTTCTTAATTTTGAAGTCATTCCATCATGCACATGTGGTGCCATGAAAAATGTCCTTGAGAACCAGCAACGTGACTGGACTATGAAGTTTCTCATGGGGCTTCATGATTCCTTCACCAACATCAAAGCTCAAATCATTTTGATTAAATCCATTCTGAGCCTTAGTGAAGTCTATGCCCTGGTTCAACAAGAAGAAAAACAAAAGCAACTTTCCAACCCTCCCAACTTACATGATACCCTTGCCTTAGCTGCAAAATCAACTTTCTTCTCTAATCGGGACAACCCCAGACCATATGGATCTCCTAAGCGAGAAAAATCCTTTTGCAGCCATTGCAAAATTCCTGGCCATTCTCTTGAAAAATGTTTTAAAGCTAATCCAGCTCTTGAAAAACCAATTTGTACTCACTGCAATTTAGTTGGTCACACTGCTGCCCGATGCTTTAAATTGCATGGCTATCCATCTAGCCATAAACTGTCTACTCGAGGAAAACCAACAGCATCATTTGCTAACCAAGTCAGCTCTTCCAACCATGAACAGATCAATGAAGGATCCCAAGAAGCTCTCACCAAAGCTCAGTATCAACATCTTTTAACTTTGCTGCAATCAAAAATTTCACAGCATTCCATTAATCAGGTTCAAATTGATTCAACACCCTCGGCTTCCACCATGACTGGTATGAAATCTTGTTTCACAGCTCTTCACTCCCCTTCTCCTCTAACCACTGTCACAAGTTGGATAATCGACACAGGTGCAACAGATCACATGATCTGTTGCCCTTCTCTTTACACCAGTTCACCCACTCACGTGTCTCTCAATGTCAAGTTTCCCAGTGGTCATCTTGCACAAGTAACTCACAAAGGGACTGTCCATCTCAGTGACAAACTTATTCTTCATGATGTTCTATGCATTCCTACTTTCAATTTTAATTTGATCTCAGCCAGAAAATTAACACAAGATATATCATGCTGTCTCCTCTTTTTCACTAATGAGTGTTTTTTACAGGACCTTCTCTCTTGGAGCACGATTGGGAAGGGTGAGATCCACAATGGCCTATATCATCTCAAATTGACAACCGTTGCACCTATTGCCCTCTCCACTGTTTTTTCTACTTTACCATGTAATAAATTTCCTTTTTCCAACTCTGTTACTTCCCATCCTAATGACCAACAGCTTTGGCATTATCGAATGGGTCATCTATCTGATTCACGGCTTTCCTTATTACAAAAGGACTTGCCTAATCTTGCTGTTATTAAAGCCAACATACCTTGTGCTATTTGTCATTTTTCTAAGCATCACCGTCTACCATTTCCATCAAGTGAACATCGAGCATCCCAGCCTTTTGATCTAATACATTGTGACATATGGGGGCCTTGCTCTCAAATAGCATATGATGGTTCTAGATTTTTCTTAACCATTGTTGATGATCACACTCGATGTACTTGGTTGTATTTAATGAAAAATAAATCCCAAACCAGACCACTCCTTCAATCATTTTGCTCTCTCATTGAGACCCAATTTCAATCCAAAATCAAAATCATTCGCTCTGATAATGGAGCTAAATTTGCAATGACAAATTTTTATTCAAAACAAGGAATAATTCATCAAAGAAGTTGTGTTGAGAGTCCCCAACAAAATGGTGTTGTTGAACGCAAACACCAACACATTCTTAATGTTGCCCGAGCATTGCAATTCCAATCCGATATCTCACTTTCTTTTTGGAATGATCTTGTCTTAACTGCCACTTACCTCATTAACCGTACCCCCTCCCCCAATCTCCAAAACAATACTCCATACCACTTGCTCTTTCAAAAACCACCAACATATAACCACTTGAAAACCTTTGGCTGTCTATGTTATGCATCAACCATTAAACAAAACCGCCACAAATTTGATTCCCGAGCAAAACAATGTATCCTACTTGGATATCCTTTTGGAATCAAGGGTTACAAGCTACTAGATTTAGCCACCAATTCCATCTTCTATTCTCGTGATGTCATCTTCTATGAACACATTTTTCCTTCCACTCTACCATCCATTCCCAATCATCATAGCAGCTCCTCACATGCCACATCATATTTTCCTCTTCTTGGTCCAAACATTCCCTTACCTGCACCTATTTCCCCGCCCCCATACACTTCCACATTTACATCCCAGCCTTCTATCTCTCCCACTCCATTCACTCCACAGTCCCCTACCTCTCAAATTAATCCTCCTACCTCTTCATCTGCCCCTCGACGATCCACTCGACCCAAGAAACCTCCTTCCTACTTACAAGATTATTCTTGTCAACAGGTCCTTGTGACTCCCTCTTCACAATCCAGCTTCAAGATACAAGGTACTGATTCTCTTCATCCTTTGTCATCTTATTTAACCAACAAGAATTTTTCTCCAAAACATGCTGCCTTTGCTGCTGCCATTCTTCAAATTTCTAAACCTTCCAATTACTCTCAAGCTGTGAAATCTTTTGAATGGCGCAAAGCCATGGATGCTGAGATTGATGCTTTACAAATGAATAACACTTGGGATATTGTTAATCTGCCTATTGGAAAGAAAGCAATTGGTTCCAAATGGGTTTACCGCCTCAAATACAACTCGGATGGCTCTATAGAAAGACATAAAGCACGATTGGTTGCCAAAGGGTATACCCAAGAGGAAGGACTTGATTATACTGAAACTTTTTCACCCGTCGCCAAACTTGTCACAGTCAAAACTCTTTTGGCTATTGCTGCCATTAAAGGCTGGAGTTTGCATCAATTTGACGTAAACAACGCCTTCTTACATGGTGACCTCCACGAAGAAGTCTACATGAAGATGCCTCCCGGGTACTCAATTCCAAACAAAGAAAAAGTTTGCAAGTTGAAGAAAAGCTTATATGGACTTAAACAGGCTTCTCGGCAATGGTATGCCAAATTTTCCTCATCTTTACTTCAATATGGTTTCAATCAATCTCGGGCTAATTATACTCTTTTTACCAAAGGCAGTGGTCCTTCTTTCATTGCATTACTTGTCTACGTTGATGATATTATTGTGGCTACTAATGATCTCAAAGCTGTTTCTGACTTAAAAGAATTCTTAGCTACCAAGTTCAAGATCAAGGATCTTGGTTGTCTAAAATATTTTTTGGGATTAGAGGTTGCCCGAAATTCTACTGGCATACAGATTTGTCAACGGAAATATACATTAGATATATTAAATGATGCTGGTTTGCTTGGTTGTAAACCAAGTTTAATCCCTATGGATCCAAATATTAAATTGTGCAAAGATGAGGGTCCATTGCTGGATGATCCAAGTGAATATAGACGAATGGTTGGCAGACTTCTCTATCTCACTATTACACGACCTGATCTCTCCTACTCTGTTAATATCTTGAGTCAATACATGTCTTCACCACGTGTCCCTCATCTTCATGCTGCCTACAAAGTGTTGCGGTATCTCAAGAAATCACCAGGACAGGGCTTGTTCTTCCCATCTTCATCCTCATCTCACTTGACTGTCTACTGCGATTCGAACTGGGCATCATGTCCCGACACTCGGCGTTCCACAACAGGCTATTGTGTCTTCCTTGGTAACTCTCTTGTTTCCTGGAAATGCAAGAAACAGACCACTATATCAAGAAGTTCTGCCGAAGCAGAATACCGCTCCATGGCCTCAGCTTCATGTGAAATCATATGGATCAAGTACCTTCTTACAGATCTTCAAGTCCCTCATTCTCAGCCTGCTACTCTCTACTGTGATAGCAAATCAGCCCTACACATTGCCTCCAATCCCGTCTTCCACGAAAGAACAAAGCACATTGAATTAGATTGTCATCTAATTCGGGATAAAATTCAAGAAGGAGTCCTCACCACAGCCTACACACCATCGCAATCTCAGCTTGCAGATCTCTTAACTAAAGCTCTACATTCTCCTATGTTTTACTCTCTGTTGCTCAAGATGGGAGTCACTGATCTCCACTCTCCATCTTGCGGGGGGATATTGAATCAAGCAACAGCAAGCCAAAACAATGAAGTCATTTCAGCAGCACCTCATGAAGCCACCTCATCGCAACTAACTGCCACGAGTCATTAAGATCAGCAAATCACGTAACCAACAAATGATTCTAGAAAGCATTCTGTTATCATTTCCAGTACAGTTTGTTAGAAAGTTTTTGCTTATTCCCTTTTCTGTTGCGTGCTCTATTTTTTGCCCTACTTACTATATATAGAGCTACTCATCGCATTGTAAAGCAATTTTTTCTTTTCAATAGAAAATGAGCATTTCTTCTCTTCTCTGTTTTCCATCTCCCCTAAGAAAATAAAACCGACATTTTTTGACAAGTTTAGCATTAAAATTGTTCTTTCCCTTTGGTTATTGACTTACTGTTTGTCTGATACAGGCAGTCTTTGAGGCGAGACATAAAGATATGGCTATGGCATTTCCTCTGATGTGTTGTGCAGCGGACATGGTCACTGTTCCCTCTCGAAAGCAAGTTGTCTTTGTTGGCCATAAGCATTCTGTCGAGTTTGAAACTATGCTAGTTGCAGCTCACACATCATATGATCCCAATAAAACTGTGAGCGATAAAATTCTATTTTCTCAGTCTATATCTCCATTCTATCTCCTAATTTACCAAGCCACGTCATGATCCTAATGGTGCAATTTAATAACAGGTTATTCACATAGACCCCACCAACAAGAAGGAGAAGGAATTTTGGGAGGAACACAACAGCAATATTGCCCTCATGGCAAAGAATAATTTTGTTGCAGATAAAGTGGTTGCTCTCGTGTGCCAAGACTTTACTTGCAGTGCCCCAGTAGCAGATCCTGAATCTCTCAAGGCGCTGTTGTACCAAAAATCATCCTCTTCTGCTTCAATTGGCACCAGTAAATAACTCAAGTTAAATACTTCTAGTGATGTTTATTAACATGGAATCATCTTTGGCTGGAAACTCAGTGGCAGCATGGCAAGTCAAATTGATGGTCGTTTTGTACTTCAACTAATATAAGATAGATGGCAAATAAGTTTACAGTTATGCCCCAGTGGAGAGGTTGAATATGTATCTTGCTTTTGTTAAAATGGTACATGAACCATATACACAAAGTTTTGAATTCAGTATCGCTACCTATTCTCTCATCTGCTTCAAGGATGAGCTTGTTAAGAGAATTCCAAGTTCTCCAACAAAGATTCCACTTAAATAAAATGTAATAATAGACCTAACATATGTCAACAAGATAACAAATTCACTGGATAAAGCGTCTTGTTCCTTGAATGCACAGAACCATAAACATAATAGTTACATTTGGATGTTGAGGTGATCTCAGATGATCTATGAATAGTAGTAAAAAAGTAATGAATAGTAGTTTAAAACTAGTGAATAGTAGTGAAGTAGTCTGATCTGTGATCCAAATAATGACTTGAGAAATAGAGATTTTTATAATACAATCATGCTGGGGTTAAGTCAAGATACTCCATGACACTTGCCAAAAAAAAAATGGCTCTATGCAAAAACAAATGCCATAAAAATCAGGCGGTGCTTTTATTTCAAGCATAACGGGCGGCAAGGAAAAGGGAACCTCATTGTAATCGACAAACTATGTCACAGCACAATACTCCTTTTGTTTTTGTCATAAGATATCACATCCCTATCCAACTAGTGCAAAATGCATATCCAGTAACTTTCTTTATGGCCAGACAACACCTACTAAATTGGAAACACAAGCTGGCAACTATGACATGCATCAAATTTGAAGTCAAGATTTTACAAGTTTCCCACCCCACATACCTTCTAAGACTGAATTTTAACATCCAAAAGACCCGTCTTTTCCGTATACACCTTCCGCAGTTCAGGAACACCATTTTGAAATTTGATCACAAACTTATCCAGGAAGCACCTCTCGCCAGGTAGTATGAAAGTCGACAGGGACATATCATTCTTAACCAAACCCTTGGCTATCAAAATCTGAATAACTGAACATCTAGGTATAATCCTCTTCTCCAAGCTGAAAAATAGAACTGTAGGATTTCTAGCAATGTCTGTTAATGAACTCCCCATTTTGTTCACAAGGAAGTCCATTGCTTTTGTGATCTTCTTATCTGATAAAAGCATACAATTTGGATGCCTTTTAAAGGCTGAGAGAGCAACGTCTTTTGACCAACCCCATCTCTTATAAAGCTCCAACTTCGATTCCAACTTTGGTCTACTCATCCTCAATAACACTTGGATTGCATGAACGAAAACCGTTTTGGAGGGATCATATCCCATTTCCTTCACCTCGTGGATAGCCTCAGCAAACCTAGTATGCTTAACAAACGCTGAAGAAGGAAAATTAGTTACCAAGAAAGAGATTGCGGATTGAGGCACTCCAACTTGTCTCAAAAGTGCTATATTGGGAACCATATTATGTATACAAACAACCCATGGTGAGCGCTTGAAAACGGTAACAACTTTCCTGTCAAGAATAAGTACACTCTTGAGGAAATCATAACAGGGTATAAGATGTTTCTCCAAGCTCCTTCTTAACAGAGAAGGGTTTGAAGAGAGGATCCTAGAGAGGTCGGAGCTTGAAACCCCCATAGAACGGAAAAACTCAATCTTGGGCAAAAGGGTCTTCTCAGGATTAGATAAAAGCAGCTGCGGTTCTATCTTGACAAGCCGGGAGATTTGGGTATTGGTGAACCCATTCTCTTTGAGGAGATTAAGCACCGAGTCTGGTTTCACCGGAGTTCGAAATCGTACCCTCTGGGATGCTAGAATAGCAGATTTTGTGGATAACCCACAATAGTTTATGAAGTAAGAGACCGCAAAAGAATGCTCTTTTTCTTCTAGTTTTTCATTAGATTCAGACAAACCGACTGAAGCAAATGATTTGCCAATAAAGAAACTATTTTTCAGAAGAAAACCCAAATTGGTCCTCCTGTGTTTGGTTAGTAATAGATGTCTTGAACAGAGATAACCAAACATTATCGACTCACCAAGTTTCAATCAATCACCTTCAATCGGGTTCCCTTGATGGTTTGATTAATCATTCAGAGAAGCCAGGCCTCTGAACTATTCTCCATGCGCTTCGAATCTGCGGGGCGCTAGAGCTCCATTCAGAAATAAAATTAAAAACAAAAAAATTATTTATTGGCAACTGAAATATGTTTCTTGACGGCGCCTGGCATAAGCATGCCAAATTGCCAATGGAGATAAGAAGTAGGGTTAGTCTACATACCATTATATTAAAAAAAAAAAAAAAAGAAGAAGAAGTTAAAATTACAATAATATTTTTTTCTTTTTTATCATCTTTCGTCAACCCACAATCTCTTATTTAGAACTGCAAATAGATCTTCTTGCGAAGGAAACGAGGTTAGCGGCCTGGCTTGGTTTGGGAAACATACTCCAAATTTAAGGAAGTAAAATGGGATTAAATTAAAATGTTAAATTAAAATTTTCATTTCAAATTTATGTGTAATTTATCAAAACTAATTTGTCATATTTTACTATTTTAAATAGAGAAAATATATTCTGCAGTCTATTGTGCGCTGTAGCTGCACCACACTCTACTGATGTCATGAAAAAAAAAAAAAAATCACAGCACGGGTGTGCTGCGGCTATGGACTGCTGCCCATAATAGCTCTTTTAAATATGATGTCATGTATTCCTAAATTGATATAAAAAAATAATTATTTTCATAACCTTTTTGTATTATAAAAAACATTCATGACTGTATTACTTACAAATTGACAATCACGAAGTTCTCACGTACTAAATCTGGATTGAAGTCCCCACAATCGATCGTCAAAAACAAAAAAAAGTCCCCACAATCATGAAGTATGCCAATTCGATTGACAATGGCTTCAATCAACTATCAAATCTAAAAAACTGAATACTTTTGAGCCCCGGTTGAATATTTGATTGGCGGCAACGATTGTGAGAATGAGGGCATTTAATTGGTGAGATGCACGATGTCGAGGGAGAGAGAGATGTGGTTCCGTGGAGGATGCGATCTTAAGAGAAGTGAGCACGAAGGTTTTTGAAATGTGAAACTAGTTGAGGGAGCGAGAGCCACTCAATTCTTGAACAAAACAAAAAAAATTGAAAACAATGGATTTTAGCTCTTGTTTTTGTGTCACTTTCATAGTTTCATATGCTGGTGCTGAAGATAATGCAGTTTCGTACAAACCCCGAAATAATTTTCCGACAAAAAGACATTTGAGAAAGGGATGGCGAGAGACAGAGAGAGAGATTTTGTGTGGAGGAAACTCAAAAATTAGAGAGGGAGGGAGTGAGAAGCTCGCCTAAGATGAACGGAGCATGTTGGAGGGCGGGAGTTGCCGACGTTCTAACAGGTACTTGAAAAATTTCTCGGCAAAAGCAAAATGGTGTAAAATGGGCACTGGGTTTCAGATGAATAAAATGGTGTACTATGTGTGTCTGATTCACAAACTGCCACATAGTTCCGTTGTAAACCGGAAGTGAACCTGTAGCAAGGCTGTCATTTTCCTATAACTAATGTGAATACCTCCTATTATTCTTGTGAGGATTCAAAGCATCACCAATTTAATTAAATAAATAAAACAAAAATGTTCAATTCCATAAAATATGTAGAATTTTGATAATTGGAAAAAAAAAAAAAAACAGAAATTCTATTTGCAGTCTCCAGACTGTATGTACAAGCGCTTCATTAAATTAAAAAAATACTATCTTTATAAAGATATTATTATAATTTTTAAAAAAATTAAAGATAAAATTTGCTTACGTATTGCTCAAAAAAAGGTGTGCGTAGAATTGAGAAGCGGGCCTTCCATAGGTGGGCCGCCCACCTTAACAAGAAATCGCAGTAGTAACAAATCGCTGCTCTGATGAAGCCAGCGACAGAGGGGGGAGTACACGGATTACCCACAACCATCCCCCCGTTTGGGGGAAGGGGAAGGGGGTATTCTATCGTCAGGCCCCTCTCCCTTATTTACTGACTGGTTCCTTTTACCGACATGTACTCCGCGGCCCCAAAGTGCGTGCGTACGCGCTACACTTTCGAGCCAAGGCCCCGTTAATAAGCTCCACCACTCAAATTCTCCTAAAATCACCCTTAATGCCCCCAAACTGGGTCACAGGCCCGCGCTACCAGACTCGGCAATGAAGTCAGTTTAACTATCACTATATGAAGAGCAATATATTCTAATTTCTTTCCGATGTGGGACTCGTTTGCAATGGCTGAGAGCCGAGAGGAGGAGCCTCTGGTGCTCTCTTCCACCAAATTCCTTATCCATTCCGTACGTTTGGCGCGACTCGACGAAGGAGACTGAGGCTTGAGCCAGCCATTGACGAGAATAGTGATATGCAACTACCGGAGAAGAAGGTAGGAGCTTCTGGTATGTTTGCCTATTCAGCAATTGAAACTGAGTCAAACTTTCATAACATATTTGAAATTGATATATTGGATCATGCTAGTTTGTGGGGAACATTCGCAAGCAGATGATGAGCACTTTCTTTTGCTCCCTCAATTAGGTTTATAAGTTCTCATACTTTGAGTGAAAAAGGTTACTCGGTAGTAGAAATCTCTACAATACTGACCCGTATAGCTAAGTGTACCTCTCCCTTTGCAGCCTACCACAACAATTGATTAAAAGAAATTAATACAGGTTATTGAATGTCTAATCAAAAAAATTAATGAGCTCTGGCTCAAATGGAACTTTCTGCACCCATAAGAGTACCCCTAAGGTCATGAATTCAACACCCATTGGGCATATGTGTAATTTACGGGGAAAAAAAAAAAAGACAGAAAGAGAATATTTGATCAGAAGAGGATTATAGATTAGTCTATCGATTGGAATGATGATGAATAAGTTCTGAACAACTTTCTGGGAAAAAGGGTTAGAAAACTTTCGGAGATTTTTTTACCTTTTCTTTTAGTTTTCTTGACTGAAAATATCTCCCCGGTTTTAGTGAATAACAGAAGACCACATTGAATGTTTATAACTAGTATTTCCTATCAAATATCATCTCTGCGTTTTGCTGGAATATAAAACTTCAATATCTTAGACTGATC
Organism: Juglans mandshurica; assembly: GCA_022457165.1. Lineage (NCBI taxonomy): Eukaryota > Viridiplantae > Streptophyta > Magnoliopsida > Fagales > Juglandaceae > Juglans > Juglans mandshurica. The sequence continues at coordinate 24,575,842 of CM039623.1, forward strand.
AACAAATTATGTTGAGATGCGACTTGAATCCTGTTAAAATAGTGACTCTACATATTGTTCATTCGAGCGGTATCTCTATCGCTCGAGCGAAGCCTCAACTAGTGAGTTCGCTCATCAATTGGTCGATAGTCAGCTCGAGCTAAACACAACCCGTGAGTTCGCTCGACAATCAGCTCAAGTGGGATGTCAACCCTAACGTTCGCTCGAGCGAATGTTCCTTTTAAGAGCTCCGTGCCATTTCAATTTAAATATAAATTGTTTTAATTGTATTTTTACTTTTTGGCATTTGAGACAGCCGTATATTTACTGTAAAGAGAGTTGTCCTCTTCTGCGAATCTCAAAGTTCATTGAGTGTATTAGGGCTTTGGGATTGAAAACTTTGTGATTGACCTCTTGTACTCTACCTGTATTGATAGTGAATTCATTTAGACCGACTCTGCTAGTGGACGTAGGCTCACATTGAGCCGAACCACTTAAATATTAGTATCCTATGTGTGATTGTCGTATTTTTATTTTTTTGTTTGCTTCCGCTATTTCACTTTAACTCAACTTTTAATAATAGTTAATCCCAACAAATTATATATAAGTACATGACTAATCAAAGAAAGTCATGCGTTTGCATGAGACTGACATGTTTCAAGATTTTGATTAGCGTGTAAATGTTTTAGCATCTGCTGCTTGGTTTTCCATCTAAACCATAAAAAAAAAGGGTTGTAAAACCAGTTTCTGGAATTCAATGTTTGAATGCTTTTGCCATAACTTATCAGGTTTTAGAAGAGCTTTCTCCTTCCATGTCCATAGCTGAGCTTAAGAGTTTGAAGGTGCCTCGAAATGAATTCCTTATAAAGCGATATTGTAAGAGGTTTGTAATGCATGAATATGTATGATCACGGTGAAAGGGCTACCTCAATTTTCTCTTCAGTTGCTTATGTTTTTGCAATAATAGATTGTGCTTGTGCTTGTTTGTCTCTTGATTTTGTTCGCTAGTGTATTTTATTTTTATTGTTTTTAAATATTTAAAAATAAAGAGAATGAAGTAGCCGGGAAAATAGCATCATCCTTTCGTACAAGAACCATTCTGGGGAACAGCCGGAAGCTGCACCATCCCAATACAATTTTTTTTTTTTTCACCCCAGCACGTTAAGTGTGCTGGGGCTGCTTCACACAATAGTGTGTGATGCAAATTTTTTCTTCGTACAATATATGCACGCTTGTGTACTCGTGTCTTTTGTGATCCATTAAAGATGCGGCCCAAGTAAGACTTACTATATTATATAATATATATATATATATATATATATATATATATATATATTCGTGTGAGTTATATACCTTATCTTTATAAATCATCAGCTAGAGGAGAAAACTCCAAGCATATTCTCTCTTTTAGCTTGGAGGATATTCTTCAAGCCCATCTCAAAAGATTAGGCATGGGGGATCATCTTCAAAATGGGCTCCACCCATTACTTTTTCATTTCATTGATGAAGATTTTGTTAGTGGATAATAATCATGAATTTCAAGGATCATGCGACAATAAAACATTAATTAGTCCTCAATTACCTCCCTAAATCAGAAATTATATCAATTCAATCTTTGATATCTTGAAAATATTACAATGCACGTGGCACACTAGGTGAATTGCTTTAAATAGATTGCCACTTAAATGCATTGCCACATTGGAATCCACTATTTAATAAGTCTTAATTAAATACATCCTTCTGCCTTTTTTGTCTTTTTTTTCTACAATATTTAAATAAATAGGAATGTGGACTATCCATCCATGATACAAAAGTTCTAATCAATAGCTCCCCCAAAAATGCATTATTGTTCTCTGTTGTAAGGTGGAAAACCAACAAATCTCTACTTTAGAGCCAATATATTTGGTGTTTCGGTCTAACACACATGACGTTACAACGAATATATATTTACTCTATAATAAATGAGAGAGTTTAAGGTGCGGTTTGGTTTCAGAGTTGAGATGAACTCACTTTGTATGAAGAGATACTCTCTTATCCAAACGCTTTGTTTCACTATATGAGATTGAAAACCATCTCACTTCACAAATGACAAATGGCCTGTCATCCTGAAGCTTTTGCAGATGAAATGACAATGGGAGCGAGACCACACAACTCCAACCTTTGGGTTTTTCGAACCCCTTCCCCTCACTGGAACCATTAACGCACCTCGCATCCCACCGTCTTGGTGCAATGCCATGGATTGGACCACCGTGCATGGATGCTCGCGGTGATGGAGTCCACTAAGTGGGCAAGAAGCTTACTTACTGTGGTGAGGTAAGAAAATGACCGTGGTAGCAAGTAAGCATGTTGTGAACAAGGAATTGTGGTGAGATGGTGTGATGGGGGCCATCCATGGTCGAGGAGCGCCTCAGCCACTTCGTGGGCGAAAAGCTCATGGTCGAAGGAGGGTGGCGAGATTCTCCATCCTTGGGCGAGAAGCTCGTGGCCAAGCTACTATCGTTGCCCATCACAGAACTAGGCGAGGACCTACTGGTCTGAGGAGGCTTCTTGTCACATCGAGAAGCTTGTGGCGACATCCATGGCCGACAACTCTTTCCATGGTTGGGATTCGGAGTTTGTTTTTGTGTGACCAGTGGGGAAGGTCCCACCGGCACTTTCTGTTGCCCGGGACCATCACGTCGGCGATAGAAAATGCCAGCATGTCTACTAGTTGTGGCCCCTGGCAGCCTCAGTAGGCCGTGGGAAGCTGGTTGTGATTGTGTGGCTTGAGAAGCCTGGGTGGTCGAAGGACACCTTGCTGATGACAGAAATAGCCGGTCATCCTTGTGTTGGCCAGTGGTGGCCCTGCCCGCCCACGAACGCCACAAGGAGGGCCCTTTTGGGTGCATGGCAATGTGCACCCATTGCAAGTCGTGAGCCTCATGGATGCACTCTATGTTCATGGCAACTGTGGCTCGGGGCCATGACGAGCATGACCCTTGTGGGTCAGTGACCATTCCTGAAGCGACAAAAGGCACCGAGCTCAAGGGTTTCCGGCAGCCACACCAGGCTCACGGTTGGAGGCCGTGAGCCACATAGGTTGAACCACATGGGTGCACATGACGTGCACCCGTATTCCACCATGCATGCCATGCACAGTGGGTGCATGTGCTACGTGCACAATGCAAAAGTTAATTTATAAATTATTATTACTTATTTGTGGTATCCACATCTATCAAATTATTTATTACAAATACTATGCAATAATTAGTGGGATCCATATCTATCAAATTTTCAAAAAGTTAAAACCATATCGTCTCACTTCCTAATCTAAACATACAAAATTTTTTAAATTCATCTCATCTCATCTCAACTTAACAATCTTACTACTATTTACAAACTATCTCAACTCATCTAATCTCATATCACTATCCAAACGGGGCCTAAATATTATATTGTACTGAAACACATTTCCTATAAACGCTGACTAGACCAATATTGGTGCTATAAAAGATCCAAATTATACTAAAATGCCCCTACCACAAAGCCCCCTAAAAGGATTTGGTCCTCGGTTCGAGAAAGCAGGAACATTGGATAACAATCCGAAACAAAGTCAAGTTGCCGCGAAAGACCAACACAGGTTGTGACAGCGCATGCAGGTCACGCGCTGGCGTAGGAATGGAATGGAGGGTCAGATTCGGAGGATCCAACACCTCTGATGCCGGGGGGGGGGGGGGGCTGCGTGTTGGCATGTGTCATCAAAAGCAGTTCCAGGACGCGGTGACGCGTGGATGTTGCACACGGCATAAGTCGCGCATGCGAGGAACGTGCCAAGCAAATGAGCTGAATCCTTCTGTGAACTTGAAAATCAACGACTGGAGATGCAGAAAAGGCGGCGCGTGTTGGTCGGAGGATGCCGGAAAGCAAAAGATCGGCTTGTTTCGACGCTGTGGAGAAAAACCTAATACATAAAATAGAAAAAAATTGATAGAAAAACAATAGAGGAAAACAGTAAACTATTACGACTGGTTAGCGGAGGAGGTGGATGGAGCCGAATTCCTCGCAGGCAAAATCGTTTTTTCGCCTGGGAGAGAGAGGTGACGTCTATTCAATCGTGCAAATGTATTATGGTATCTAGTTTATATTAATTGTGAAGGAATTAGAATAATGGGTAAAAATTGACTTACATTAAAAAACAAATGATAATCATGTGGATCATGTCCCTGTCTTTGAAGATAACGAAAAATAAATACAGAATTTACACAACCCTCTACCCCTCGTCTCCAGAACCACACAAACATAAAATGACATTTTTTGTCCCCAAACAGAAAAGCAAAATTATAACAGAAATGCTAAAGTCACACATGGTGCTCTCCACAGTGGTCTTTTTTTTTTAACTTAATGATTAAATTTTTTTTAATGATGTTATTATTTTTTTAAATATTAAAAAATATATTAAAAAAAAAAGTAAAAAATTAAAATTGCACTGTTGGGATCCCGTTAGATCGGCTATAGCACTCAAATTATAAATAGTATTTGGGTCGATGGGCCCTAGGGTTGATTTTTTTTTATAGAAATTATATTTATAATTGTGGAGTGTTAAAATACTACACAATTTATTTTGTATGATTTATTTTAAATATAATTTATTTTAAAAAATAAATGAATATAAAATAAAAAATAAAAAAATTTAAAATTTAATAAATAATCATATTATTTTTTAAAATAATTACACAATAATTAATCACTCCGCTAGTGTCTGCGTATCATTACTCAAAAATAGATAATATTTTAAATTGAATTGAGATGATTTTTGTTTTTTCAATTATCCAAGAAGAATTTTTATAAATAAATGCTGTCGGGTGAGAGATATAACATGATTGCTGGATTCCTCCGCCACTTGACACGTGGGTTTGTTGAGTTGTTGGTTGGTGCACGCGCTCACTATTGGAGTACGGCTTTTGAATTCCTACCTGAACATTAAACTCGTGTTCCAACTGTAGGGGGCCTCTCAAAAAGACAATCATTTGTTGAACTCGTTGACTTTTCGAACATCCTACCCAACATAAAATAAAATTAAAAAAAAAACATTATTATTTTTAATGCAGTTTAAAGGAAACTAAAATTATTAATTGAGAAATAATAGTTGTAATTAGGAATTTATAAATACCGTATAATTATTTTGGAATAATAAATAAATACGTCACTTACATAAAAATAAAATTAATTTTTTAATAATAAATTATACTATTTTTTAAAATGATTATACGATACTTACATATTCTATAATTATATGTAACATTATTCTTATTAATTTCTTAGTATTGGTAAAAAAAATAATGTCTGTCAAAATTGGATCCCAAGATCCAGATTCGAAGAGCTAACCAGCAATTTGGGTTTAGCTAACCCATTTTTTCTTTTTTCTTTAGGAAAATACGAACATTTTTACTTAGCTTATAATAGATATAGGCTCTTTTTAAATATATAAATGGTTTCATCTCATTTTATCTTATCATTATAATATCATTATAATAATATTAAAAAATAATACTCTAATAATATTTTATTTAACTTTTAACTTTTATATAAAATTATCTCATCTTATCTCACAATCCAAACGGGACCTAATAGTCACTTCAAAGGAACCTTGAAGCAACGGTTAAAAAAATATATATCTAATTGAAGAAAACAAATGAAATATGAAGTATGTTGTAAAAAAGAAGAAAGCTCAATTTTTGGCAAGGACGTAGAAGTGAGAATCCAAGATGAAATAAATGTACTCATCTACACCTCATGAAACACATTTTAGACACACCACGTAATATAACCTCAAGGATACACTATTAGGTAGATAACCTTAAATGCCGAACCTAGTGACTTCTAAAAAAAAAAAAAAAATGTACATGTTTTTGGCAAAGGAATTGGTTTTGCATAGATAAGTTATCACCTTAAGAATAACTTACAACTTTGAAAAAAGATTTAGGCTGCATTTGAATGTTGAGCTGAACTCAGTTCTATATAAATAGTAGTAAGTTGAGTAGTTAAGAGAGTTATGTGGGGTCCATCTAAACTGAATTTAAAGTGTGTCTAGATGTTAAGATGAGTTTAATACGTTTTATGAGAAGTTAAAAAATGTTGTAGGTCCCACATATAGAGCACTTTCATTGGATTAGCTAAAGTTAAAGTACATTTTTTATGAATGTAAGATAAATTTTTAACTATTTCATTCACATAAGTCTCCACATTGGAATAGTCATTTTTTCATTATATGACAATAAAATAATAAAAGATGAACTTGGTTTTGACTATTCACATTAAATCTCTACATTGGATAATCCATTTATTCATGAGTAATTAATAATTAAAAAATATTTTAATTTTTTTAATTATGAAATTATTTTATTTTATCATATTTTACTATTCATAATATTATATATTAATTAGTAATCATATTCTAATTAAATTATGGGTTCAAAAAATTATATTTTTTCAATCGTCATTTAATGCTATAACCACAGACGTCTAATTAAACTTATCTAAAATTCTATATAAATGTCTTAATTTACAAACCAATCCAATATTTCCCATTCAACTATATTTTTTTTTTACCAAATTTTCTTCTACCATATAGTTTTTTTTACCAAACTTTCTTTTATCTAATAATCATATCTACTAAATTTTTCATCCAACCATTTTCTTTTATCAAACTTTCTTCTATCAAACAACCATATCTACTCTATTTTCCATTCAACAATATTTTTTTACTAAACTTTCTTCTACCTAACAACCATCTTCCCTCACCAAACTTTCCTCCATTCAACAATAGTATCATCAATTAAAATTAACACAACTATATTCGTTTGCATGAAAATTTTGTTGTAACTAATAATCTTGGAGCAATACTATAAATAGACCAACCCCTAGTACTTCCCACTCATCACAAACAAATCCTATTGAGGTTTCCAATCCTCCTCCTTCCAATCTTTCTACAACACACCACTCAATTTTCTATGGATCTCTTTTGGAGTGATGATCATATTATATATGATGATTATTTTGATCAAGAACTTCAAATGATGCAAGCAATGACACAACATCGAGAGTGAAGGGCTACCCAAGGAGCATCTGCTTCCCGTCGACGACGTACGTTCATCAGACATGATCCATTGGAAGGCCATCAACACCTTTAGAATGATTACTTTGCTCAGCCATCAATATATCCACCCAATGTTTTTAGGAGGAGATTCCGAATGGGTCGTGATCTATTTTTACGCATTCATTCTGTAGTAGAAGCTTATGATGATTATTTTGTCCAAAAAAGAGATGCTAGTGGAAGGTTTGGTTTGTCTTCCCTTCAAAAAATGACTGCAGCAATTCGGATGCTCGCATATGGGGTAACAATAGATTTAATGGACGAATATTTGAGGATTGGAGAAACTACCGCACGATTGAGTTTGAAAAAATTTGTTAAGGCGATTATTGCGATTTTTTCTGATGAGTACTTGAGGTCTCCAAATAGTAGTGATGTAGCAAGGTTACTAAATGTTGGAGAAAAGCGTGGGTTTCCAGGAATATTGGGTAGCATTGATTGCATCCACTGAAAATGAAAAAATTGTCCTTGTGCTTGGAAATGTATGTACTCTGGTCATGTACATGAACCAACAATTATTTTGGAGGTTGTTGCTTCTTACGATCTCTGGATATGGCATGCTCTTTTTGGTTTACCTGGGTCTCATAATAACATCAACGTACTAGGCTGATTTTCTGTGTTTGCTCCCCTTGCCGAAGGTCGTGATCCTCCGTGCAACTACTCAATCATGGTCATGACTATACAATGAGATATTATCTTGCTGATGGTATATATCCTTCATGGGCAACATTAGTCAAAACAATTCCAGCACCTCAAGGAAGAAAGAAACAATTTTTTGCAGCCGCCCAAGAGTCAGCAAGGAAAGATGTAGAACGTGCATTTGGAGTACTTCAAGGTAGATTTGCTATCGTGCGTGGACCTGCTACCTACTTTGACCGAGAAGTACTAAAGGAAATTATGTATGCATACATTATCCTGCACAATATGATTGTTGAAGATGAACGCCATCTATACCTTGGTGCAGACCAATTCGTTTACGAACAAATGGATGATACTTCTCATGAACCAATTTCAAGAGATCATATACCTGAATTTACAGAGTTCATTCAACAACATCATCGTCTTAGAGATAGACAAACTCATTCTCAGCTCCAAAATGACCTTATTGAGTATATGTGGAGTTTGCATGGCCAAAACTAAGAGCATTCTCATTGGATTAGCTAAAAGCTAAATCTAATAAGAATTTAGCTATTAGGTCATAAAATTGATTACATTGAATTAGCTATTTTTCAAATATTTGGAATATAGCTACAGTAATATCCAAACTAATTTCCAAATTTGGAACACACTATTCATTCATCAAATCCCTTTTATATTATTTCTTTCTCTCTCCCATTAATATCAATTATTTCTCTCTCCATTTTAAATAACAATTGAAAAAATATAATTAGAATACAATTACTAAATAATATATAATATTATGAATAGTAAAATATGATAAAATAAAATAAATTCATAATTAAAAAAATTAAAAATTTTCAAAATTATTAATTACTCATTACTATATAATGAATAAATGAATAATCCAATGTGGAGATTTGATGTGAATAGTCAAAGTTAAATTCATCTTATATTATTTTATTGTCATATAATGAAAAAATGGTTATTCCAATGTAGAAACTTATGTGAGTGTAATAGCTAAATGTTAAATTCATCTTATATTCATAAAAAATGTATTTTAATTTTAACTAATCCAATGAGAGTGCTCTAAGCGCTCTACTTCAAGTGAAGGCTGCTTTGTAGGGTTTTTTTTTTTTTGTCTTTTATTTAAGCTAATCTGCTTTGTATTTCTTTTTGGTTATTTGTAAAACTTAAAAATGCTGTCGGAGATGTTTCTTTTATTATGTTTTATTAGATGTATTTATGCTATCTGTTTTATTATGCTATCGGAGATGAAGCTATATTTATTAGATGTATCAGTACTCTTTGATTAGGTTTGTAGAGCTTCTTTCGGTTATATATATATATATATTTTACTTTTTTTTCTCTTCAGGTTTGTAGAAAATAAATAATGGTTTTTATTTTTGTTTTTTTTTTCTTTTCAGGTTTGTAGAGCTTCTTTTCATTTTTTTTTTTCTTTTCAGGTTTGTACAACTTCTTCATTTTGAGCAAACTATAGAAGATCTCTCTATTTGTACAACTTCAAATATTAAATACTGGTTCATCCACAAAATACACAAAATATAGCTTTGTATTTCCACAAAATACATTCAGCAGTTTACATCCACAAAATACATTAGTAGGACTTTGTATTTCCACAAAATACATTCAGCAGCTTATCCATAAAATACATTCACCAGCTTACATCTACAAAATACATTAGTGGGACTTTGTATTTCCACAAAATACATTCAATAGCTTATCCACAAAATACATTCACCAGCTTACATCCACAAAATACATTCAGCAGCTTATCAATCTTTCTACATTCAGCAGCTTATCCACAAAATACATTCAACAACTTATCTACAAAATACATCTACATCTTACATCCACAAAAGGAGCCTAAAAGAGTCATCTACTATGTGGCTGCCCAGTAACATATTTTCAGCATATGTGACTAGGCAGCCACTAAAATCAGCACAATAAAGGTTTACTACCTTGTTCTGCATTTACACTAAAATCAACAAAAAAAAAAAAAAAAAAAAGACACCATCAACTTGAGTTACTTTCCTCCAAAAGGTGTGGAGGGAGATGTAGATCTATTCTTCATTTCTTCATAAACTTCCTTTTGAAGTGTTTGAAAGTAGTCATGTTGCATTGCATTCATACCATCTAGATCTAATTTCATGATCTCTATATCAACCTTCTTCTTATTAAGTGCAAGTAATGACATCCGATCGCTCTCGGCCTTGGTGACCGCTTCTCTCCTCTCCAACATACACATGGTTCTATCCTCAGTCATGCGACTTAAAGCTTTATTAAAGTTAGCATCTTCAGCTTCTCTAGACTTCCTCTTTCTCTCCCTCTCTTTCTCACTCTTCTTACCTAGCGGTCTCTCATCAATGATCTCGACGTTCTCATCGGGAGTGTCATTTGCTAGCGGGGTTGAGGCATTACTGGTTGGACATCTCCCAGGTGGTTTCCTCCTCGTGTTCATCATCGACATATGTTGTTGCCATTTTGGTTGGTGTCTTAATAGACACCAACAATGTTTCATGGTGAACTTTGCCTTCTCATTCTCGTTATACAATAATTTTGCTTTCTCAAGCTTAAATGAGCCAAGTGATTATGTTAGAGAAACAATAATATCCAGCACTAAAAAACCACAAGGGAGAAACTAAATTATTACCTTGTCATGCTCTGTGGCACCACTAGAATGTAGTGACTCTACTTGGGCAACGGTAGCACAAAATTTATTTGTGCATTTTTTGATACATTGCCATCGATTGGTCAATGAGCCATCAGAACGAAATTGACTATTTGGTTTTTTATATTGATTATAATATTGATCTATTCTCTCCCACATTTGAGTATGTTTTTGGTTAGTCCCGCGTATAGCATCAATAGTAATGTTTAGCCAAGCTGAAACGAGGAGGGTGTCCTTCTCCACGGTAAAAGATACACCTCGAAGATTTTTTTAGAGGGTGCCATTCTTTCACCTGAGCGTGAATGTGAAGCTTGGACCAGAACATTATCATCTATGCTATTGAACAGGATGCTGCCTTCCTCATGTCCACCACTTTGTAAGAGGGTGGTGAAGAAATGATTCTCATCAAATGGTGCAGCCATCCTTCATTGTATTATAAGGATAACGAAAAACATGAGGATTTTATAGTTAACATGCACTGACAATTGGTAGTCAGCAAGGAAATATTCTATTTTCATAATCTATCAAACTAGTAGCTGCATGTGTAACTTACAATTGCAGATTTACAAAAGGAAAATAGAGCAAATACAACTTTTCAAACTTTAGGCATACACCTTGTCTATTTCTCATTTAAACTATTTGGGACAATCCTAAAAAAGAAAACACAATTCAAGAGGAGTCATGCAATAGTCCATGGTTGAGTGGCTGGAAGAATCTGTTTTTTTCTTTTTCTAACCTAGAGGTAGCATGCTATGTAATGCAATAGCAACCAAACAAGCAAGTTTACCATAGATAAATTATGTGTAATCCTTACAGAAACAGAGTAGAGAAACATACACAACAGTATAAATTCTTGTTTTTTTTTTTTTGTATATACAAACAAAAACAGAGTAGAGAATTTTTACACAAACAAATTTGTATAAATTCTTGATTTTTCTTTGTATACACAAACATATATGTAAATCCTCACGGAAACAGATTTACATGCAACCCCTCAATCACAAACAGAGACAGAAAATAGATCCACAAACAACTAAACCCATCTACAATCAAAGATTAGGGTTTGGAGAAGAGGAATGCGAGGGACAGCGAGGTGCGGAATAAAGTTAGGGATCATCAAGAGAATCGAATCGAATCTTATACGTGTAAAGAGATTACCTGAATTTCGAAAAAGCAGATCGACTAGAGAAAGAGGGGTTTTGGTTGTTTTCGACGAGAGTAGGAGTGCGGTGGCGCGATGGTGCAGTGCCGTTGTTGCCGACGAGACGTGGGGTAGTGGTGCGGTGGTGATGCGGTGGTGGGTCTCTCTGGTCAAAGACGAAGCACTCGGAGTTTTGGTGGGAAGGGCATCTGGTTTTTGAGAGGGAATGAGAAAACCGTGGGAAGGGGAAAATAGAAAGTAGAAACTATAGTTGTGATGGAGACCTCGGAGGAGAGAGAAACAAATGATATAAAATAGATTTGATGAATAAATATTGTGTTTTAAATTTGAAAATTATTTTAGATGTTACTGTAGCTATATTCCAAATATTATAGCTATTCCAATGTGATACATTTTATGACTTAATAGTTAAATTTTCATTGGATTTAGCTTTTAGTTAATCCAATGAGAGTGCTCTAAAGATGTGTTAAATTAAAAAAGTTTGTGGATCTCACGTGTAAAGAGATTTTGAGTTGAGATAAGTTTAATAATTTGAGAATTAGGTATTTAGATATTAAGCTTAATTAAAAATTAGATTGAGTTCAACTCAATTGAATTTTACGAACAAACGCAACCTTAAGATAGCATTCCTTTAAAGCATGACATAGGCTCAAAGATCATATTTAGAGCTAAAAGTTGAGTTAGCTGAGCATTGAAATTGAAAGTACAACCGTTAGAGAACTTGCTAAAGCAGCAAGGAAAGAAAAATATTACAACTCCCTGCCATCATCTCCAAGGATCAAACAGATCATTGTTTAAGCAAAATCAGATAAGGACATTACAGTACTTCCATTGCTCCCCCATAGCATTTCCTGTCCTCAGTAGGTGGACCAGATTCACCATATCAAACTCTAGTTGATCATTAAAGAATTTCATTTTGAAGATAAAAACTTTGACTTCTTAAACTTTAATTAACCTCCTAATTCTAGGTAGTTTAAGATCCCGTTTGAATATATAAACACTTTTAATCAATTTCATCTCATCTCATTATTATAATTTTTTCAAATTTTCATACAAAATATAATAAATAATTCAACTTTTTCAAATCTTAAAATAATAATATTATTAAAAAAATAATATTCTAACAATATTTTACTTAACTCATCTAAAATCATCTCATCTCATCTCACTATCCAAACGAGCTATAAGTTCGCTTAAACATGTATAAATAAATAGATTAGAATAATTATATTGAAAAATCTTTACACTACACATTATTCGCGTTGTATAATTTAATTTAGAAGATAATTTAATTAGTATATATTTAACTTTTTTAAAATTGTTATCCAAATTTAAAAATCTCTAAACTCTTGAAGTTGGTAAGAACTCCAAATAACCCGCCAAGAATTACCACCTTTTGGTATTGGAAATCTTGCATAGAATCTTGCATTTGTATCGGCATTAACAAACGATAATAGATTAGATCAGAAAAAAACTGAAAAAAGAAGGGGAAAAAAAAAAATTGTGCGTGATTACACGCGCCGTAGAAGGCGATTGATAATATCATGTCCTTGTACTGTCGAGCCAGGCGACTGCAGACATAAAACACGAGGGGCAAAAATAAATCTAAAAGAAAAAGAAAAAATAGATTCCCGCAGATATGCTTTGGGTTCTTTGTCCTTTCTTTCAATTTCTCTACTCCTGCATAACATTTTGCCTCAGAGAAATAAAAGAGAGGAGAAAATAAATATAGAAAATAAAAAATAAACGCGGCTGCTGTATACACCAAAAACCAGGGAGAGAGAGAGAGAGTACGTGCTAATGCGATTCCAGCTACAGAAATCGCAGCAAAACGATTCGGAAGCTCCAAGCATTTGAGGAAAGAAAGAAGGAAAAACACAAAATCAAAGCGGTCTTTTTGTTTTTGTTTTTTTTATTTAATCAAATAGTTTGATATTGAAGAATTGAATTATTCAAGTTGTCAAATTTAGGGGTGTGATTTGTGATCGGGGTTCAGTCTGATGGTTTTAGCTGAAATCCTTGGTAGGTTTTTGGTTCTGTGAAATGGGTTGGAGAGAGTTTTGGATTTGGACGTGGGGTTGCGAAGATGAACCTCTGGGTTTGAGGGTTTGATCGAACAAAATTTCGTACTTTTTTTTTTATGATTTTCGTTGGGGATGCAAGGAAGGGGGGGCTAGGGTTAGGTTTTGAGGGTGGGGGTGGCAGGAGAGGGATGGAAGAGACTGAGCTTGAAGAAGGCGAGGCTTGTTCTTACCGGAACGACAACGGCGATTACGATGCCAGTGTCGACCCCGATATCGCTCTATCTTACATTGTAAGGGTTTTTTTACATGCTCTTTTGCTTTCGGACAAGTATGATGACTTCATGTGAGTTTTGTTGTAGAGGTGCTTAATATGGCTTTGTTTGAATTTATTTGGTGAGCTAGATCCGAGATTTGTTCGTGTGGGATCGTTTTACGCGGTTTTTTAGAACATTGTATTTGTTACAATAAATTCTTCCGGTTCTTTAATGCGGTTCGATTCAAGAATGTTTGGCCAGGAGAAAAATTTAAAAGAAAAAAAGTAAACTATGGTACACGACCTTCTTAGAAAACATAACTTTTGTTTGTTGATTCCAAATATGGGTTTGCCAATTCAGCCTGATCAATTATTAAGAGTGCTATCCCCTCCAATTTAATGACAATGCCGTTCGAGTTGTTAAGTTAATGCAAATACCTTATTCTGTATAAGTAATTGGTGATGGAAGGATGATGAATAGTTTAGAAGTAATGGTTTTAAAATCTTTCATTAGGCAGGAATGCAGTGTGTCATCAGAGAACCTATATTTTATGCTTCTTTAGATTTACCCATGGAAACTTTAAATGCATTATGAGATATTTCTGAAGATGGATTTTGAGTTTGATTGTGATTTAGATAGTTGATGTAATGAAGGGTGTTGAAGTATAATTCTTTAGGAAAGTAATAGCTGCTAGCTTTGGAAACTATCTAAACATCTTATGATGTAGTTTTCCCAGTGTTACTGTCTTTTTTATTCATGTATCTTTTTATGGGTGCTTGTATGATATGAAACTTTTATATCTTCTTAAGGATGAGAAACTTCAAAATGTTTTGGGACACTTTCAGAAAGACTTTGAAGGTGGGGTATCTGCAGAGAATTTGGGTAAGTCAAGAAAAACCATTTAAAAAGTTTGAGGGCCAGATTAATTTGGAGTTTCTCTTAAATTGATGAATTTGGCATTATTTCATTTTGACAGGGGCAAAATTTGGAGGGTATGGCTCATTTTTGCCTGCCTATCCACGATCTCCAGTTTGGTCTCATCCAAGGACTTCTCCAAAAGTTCAGAATTTCAGCATAGCCGGATCTCCAAACAATCAGTTGTTGGAGGTAGACTTTAAAGACTGTGATTCATTTAATTTCCAGATACTATTTTCATTCTATTTAAATGAGAATTCCACAACTCACAAGCATAAGGACTCGGTTTCCTTGATCTCTCATCCTCCCTTGCATACTTGGGTAGTTCCTTTTGCTCATTGATTAAAATATCTTACTTGTCAAAGAAATTATACTTTAAGGAGAGTGTGTGAATGGGTATTGTTGATTGGAGAATTTCTAGTTGAGCATTTTACATTCCCACACAGGGTGGACAGCAAAATTCTTTAGTTTCTTCAAATGCATCTCAGCCAGTGAGAGTTGAACCGACTTCTACTAGTTCCACATCATTGCCTGTATTGAAGGCACCATCCAAGAAGGATTCTTTCAAACTAGATATTGCTGAGAAAGTCACTCCTAGATATGAATCTGAGAACCAGAGACTGACTAATTTATCAGACCAGAAAACACTGAAGGTTCGAATTAAAGTGGGTTCTGATAACTTGTCAACACGAAAAAATGCTGCAATTTACAGTGGTCTTGGTCTTGACGTCTCACCATCATCATCATTGAATGACAGCCCTTCAGGAAGTGAAGGGATGTCCCGAGTGCCCCAAGATATGCCGTTTGAATCTCCCACAACTATTCTCCAGGTGAAATACCTCCTGTAATCTCATCACACTCTACTTTCTTGTCCTTATTATGCATGAAAAAAATTATAATGCGTTTGTTTGGATGTGTTGGAGCAGATTATGACATCCTTTCCAGTGCGTGGGGATACACTCTTATCACCTCTTTCCCATAATCTTATTCACTTGACCAAGAAGGAAAAGCCTATGAAAGTTTATACATCTATGCCTGTGTCCAGGGATGGCTTGGAAAGTACTAACACGATACCTTATGGACCTGATTCCAGAAAGGTTGGTGGGAAAGTGGTAGGGGAGAAGAAAATGAAATCTCTGAAGCAAAGTGATGTGATAGCAGAATTGAAGAGTGGCAATTGTAAGGATGCACAGAAGGGCAATGGGTTAATATCAAGGAAGGAGCCAGATATTGACATATTGGCTTGTGAGGAGCCTGTTTCTAAGAATCTGAAGCTACCACTTCTATCTAATTCAAATTCTGCTGTTGGGGGCATGGAAAAAGGTAAAGATAAGGCTTCTGATATATCAAGGGAAGCTGATAAGGGTTTACTAAAGGACAAAGACTTCTCTGATCTAGCAAAAGAGGATCATATGGGGCCAACATTCTCTCAAGAGAATGACTTGTTTGAGAAGTCAAAGGCTGGTTCAGCAGGAAAGGTTTCGGAAGATAATAGAGAAAGTTCTCTTGATGACATTCCAGTATTTCCTAGAAAAGCTGCCCCGCCCAATGGAGAGATGAGTAGCAACTCAGTCAAATCTGATTCAAAGGTTTCCAAGGGAAGAAAAGCTCTAAACACCGAACTCACAGATCCTTTCAAGGAGAAGCCTAATCAGAAAGGTACTGTCTATGAACAAGACAGTATGAGATTGGTGCCTGAGAAAGAACATTCATTTTCTGGGAGTAAGAAGAAATCTAATGGAAGTCAAAGTAATGGCACCCTAGCTGTAGATGTACCAAAAGTAAGCTTGAGGGTTGGTTCTTCTTCGGTTAGCAAAACAAAAAAGAGCACTCATGCAGACCATCATATGTCTAAAAGTGAGTCTGAAGATTTCAAAATACAAAAGGATCTTGGAACAGCTGGAGATAGGTATAGAGATTTCTTTGGGAAATTGGAAGAAGAAGAGAACGAAATGGATTTGTTAGAAGTGCCTTCTGAGGATAAGGACTGTGAGGTAGTTGAGAAAAGCATAAGTGCCATTAACAATGCATTGGATGAAAGATCAAGTGTCAAGAAATTTGATAAACTTTCAGTAACGGATGCTTATCCTAAAGCGGAACCAAATATAGGTCCATACCCTGGGAATGGGCCCATTTCTGATGCAGCTCCTGCAACGGGGGCTCCTTCAGTAATGGAACTAGATACTTGGGTCTCGTGTGACAGGTGTCATAAATGGCGGCTTCTTCCATTTCCTAAAGACCTACCTGAGAAGTGGCTATGTAGCATGCTTGACTGGCTGTAAGTCTTATTCCAGTAGCATTTCAATGCTCTCTCTCTCTCTCTCTCTCTCTCTCGTGTTTTACCTATCCATAAATGTTTTCAGGCCTGGAATGAACCGTTGTAGTGTTGCTGAGGAAGAAACCACAAAAGCTCTTATCGCCCTTCACCAAATTCCTGCTCCTGAAAGTCAAACTAATTTGCATGGTAATCCCGGTGGGGTTTTAACTGGAGTAATGTTGGCTAACGTTTGGCGTCCTGACCAAAACCACCAAAATATTGGTTCACACTCTATGCCTTGGGGTGGAAAGAAGAAAGATGGGTTAACAGAAGCACCAAATGCATCATATAAAGATGGTCTTTCTCAGTTGTCAAACTCAGTGAAGAAGAACTTGCAGGTATCAGTGCAAGATAGGAGCCTAAATGATGTGAACCAATCTCCTCTTATGGGAGAACCTGATTCTCAGCAGCTAAGCAAGTCCAGTGACTTACCTGTAAAAAAACATAAAGAGAAGCAAAAAGTACGTCATAGCTATTCTGATGGAGGTATTGTATTTAATGTCAGAATTTTTTTCGGTTGTGAAACCTTCTTTTTCTTTATTATCAAGAAATTAATTTCTCTATATTTATGAAACATGTGCACAGGTGATGTCAATAATTTAAAGATGAAAAGAATAAGGGATGATAGTGATCTAGATTGTTCTAGAGCTTCCAGGAAAATGAAGACTGAAGGTACTGATGAAGATGGGATGTCGGACCACAGTGAGCCCACTAGGAAAATAGGTCCGAGCTCAAGTAATGGTTTTCCTACTACCTCTGAGAAGGATCAAGCAAGATACAGTGAACGCTCTTCATTTAAGGACTCAAGGAATGAGGCAAACGACGGTCCACATGTTTCTGTTAAGAATGCAAAACACAAAGTTCTGGTGCCCTTGGATGGTGGATCTTTGGAAATGGGAAACTCTGATTCTAGAGAAAATTCTAAAAAGAGGAAAGGGAAGGAGGAGTTCAATGATGATGACTACAGGAAGGAAAAAAAAGTGAGGGTGTCCAAGTCCGAGGGGAAAGAATCCAGAGCAAGTAGAGATGGTGGTAGAACAGACAAAAAAGGTGGTCAAGCAAAGAACCAGCAACTTGAACTAGATCCAGGGAGCAATCTGTCTCAGCAAAGCTTGGATGGTGTGGGTTCTTTGAGAAGGGATTTAGGATCTCTACAGCCTTCCATGGCAGCAACTTCAAGCTCTTCTAAGGTGTCTGGTTCCCATAAAACAAAGGCCAACTTCCAGGAAGTGAAAGGCTCGCCAGTGGAATCAGTTTCTTCATCACCCATGAGAATTTCTAATACAGATAAGCTTACATCGGCAAGTAGGGACGTCAAGGGGAAAGATGACCTTCAGGATGCTGGTCCCTTTGCTCTGGGTAGTCCAAGAAATTGCTCATATGGTGAGGATGATAATGGGAGTGGTCGATCTGGGACAGCGAGGAAGGAAAAAGCATTCAATATAGCTTCTCATAGGTCCTTTGGGACCACTGGGCCTGATTTTCAGGAGAGGGATTTTTGTCACATATCAGGTGGTAAAGCTAGACCTCATATTGTGCCTTCTCCTGTTGTCGTCAATCCCCATTGTGCAAATGGTGGTGTCTATAATTTTGGCCAGGATACTCCAAATCCCAATAAACCACTGTCTTCAAATCGATGCCATGATGAAGAAAGAAAGAATGATAGTCCCCGTGCTCATGAGTCTCGTCCAAGGAAGTCTGGAAAGGGGTCCTCTTCACGGTTGAAGGAGAAAAACCGAAGTATCAGAAATGAATTTGATATGGGTAAGGTCAAGATTCCTCAGTCTCTCAGTGACGTTCAAGACGATTCAACTTCGCATGAAGTAAAACCTAGGGATGATAAAAATGACTTTCAAGAGAAGTTTGGAATCAAGTTTGATGAAGCTCAGAACAAATATGTTGCAAAGAAAGATCCTGCAAAAAAATTGTCGAGTGAGAGTAGCAAAAGAGAGAACCAATTAAAGTGTGAAGAGCATGATGATTTACATACCAAAGTGGATTCTATCTGCAGACAGGATGTTGCGTCTACAACAAAGCAAACTCTGCTGCAAGACTCTGATGGTGAAAGGTCTTCAAAAAGGTTCCCTTCTGACAGAACTGATCAAGTTGGACTAGTTTCTGGGAGAGAGAAGTCACTACCATTACCACCCTCTAGAGGATCTCAAATTGAGACACTGAAACGCTGTCCCAGACCTGTTACTGGCTCCCACAATGCAAATGGAGTACATAGTCCAGCAGTTGTTGCCTCTGAAAGTGATGCTGCATTAATGGCACAAAAGCACGCAAGAAAGGCCGATCATCAGAATGGGACTCAGCACAATAGTTCCAGAAATCCCACACCCAATGTGCAGAAAGCCAGGGAACTTGATGCCCCTAGTCCAGCTAGAAGAGATTCCTCCAGCCAGGCTGCTACCAATGCTCTGAAAGAAGCGAAAGATCTTAAACATTGTGCTGATCGTCTTAAGGTTTTTACAATCTTTGCTCGATTCAGCTATTGCTGCTCTTATTCTGTCCTATTTCTTCGCATTTAGCAGTAGTGGCTATCTTCTGCAGAACTCTGGGTCAAGTCTTGAGAGCACGGGATTCTATTTTGAGGCAGCCCTTAAGTTTCTTTATGGAGCCTCTCTGTTGGAGTCTGGTAGCTGTGAGAGCTCCAAACACAGTGAGATGATTCAATCAAAGCAAGTGTATAGTAGCACTGCTAAACTATGCGAGTAAGTCAAGGCATAAACCATTTAATTTGGGGTATACTTGTTCTCTTACTGCTTACCTTTTTTTTTGGTTTGGGGGGTTATGCTTTTAGTTGTTAAGAGTCGCAATTTGGGTAGTCATGATTTAAGGAATAAGCACTGTTCATGGCAAGACATAATTCCAGGTTTATATTTCCCAAACTAAACTATTAAATCGTACCTTTTCTTGTGAGTTCCCCCCTGGTTTATATTTCCCTCCATTAAAAAGATAAAGAAATTAATGGCTGTGGGAGCACTGATAGTGGAGGGAAACTATGTTATTTTTTGTTGTAAATGGGAGATAATGTCATCATTTTAACCCCAATCCCCCCCCCCCCCTTCCCCTCCCCCAATTAACACTCCAATTTGACTTAGGGGGCAAATCACACCAAAAAATTTGATTTAGGGGGTGACTTGTCATAAGTCAGTGTGGTAGTTTGCAAAGGTTTTTTGTACTTTACCATAATTCTGTTAATTCCTAAAGATGGATAGAGATAATATTATTTTGAATCACATGCAAATTTTGAATTACACCCTTTGCATGCTGATGGTGGGACCCCTGTTGATTTAAGACCAGACTGAACATGGAAGGAGTCTGATGAGACGTTTCAAGGGGTATTTTGGCTTGTAAACTGTGAATGCTTTCTCTCATTTATTGTCATGCAAACTATGAATGCTTTCTCTACATGCAACTCACAATATTTTTTTTTTTTGATGGGTAAATGGAAAACCCATCAACCAATTAGCCATCAAAAAATAAAATTGTAAGTTGTATGTAGATGGGAGATGAGATGGAGAATTTTTTCATTCAAATTCTTAAGAGTTTCTATTGGGTTTAGGGATGTGTGTGTGTGAGAGAGAGAGAGAGAGACTTTGGGATTCATCTTTTGTGGTTTTCTTCATTCTTAGTGAAAGCTTTCTTAACCATGTAGGTTCATTTTTCTCCATACCGATTAAAAAAAAAAAAATCTCCATTTCGTTGTAGCCTTTTAGATTTAATGATAAAGATTCATAGTAATTGTATCTCTTTCTTTGTCTATTTTATCCGTCATTAGAACTGGAGTTCAGAAGTTTTTTGATGGACAGGATAATATTGCAGCTATCTGGAACTTATTGTCTTTTCTTGAATTTGTTCTAGATGTGTTCATTTTCGTGAAAATCTTATAAGCATTTGGAGCTTTCCTATTCTTGTCCATTTGACCATCTGTTGTATAAAATAGCTTTTGTGCCCATGAATATGAGAAATTGAAAGACATGGCTGCTGCTGCTCTGGCCTACAAATGCATGGAGGTGGCTTATTTGAGGGTAATATATTTTTCACAAACTAGTGCGAGCAGAGATCGCCATGAGTTGCATACCGCTCTACAAATGGTTCCTCCTGGTAATTTGAACAATGTCATGATCTGGTAAAACTGTTTTTTTTTTTTTGTGGGAACAAATTGTGTGATATTTCTTAAAGATATTACAAGCTCTTAGCATGAAATCCACTGAGCTCTCCACAATTTAAAGTTCATTTGGCATCAGGAAAAAAATTTAAGTTCATTTGGTACACAACTCAATGCGCACACCTTAAAATCTGATAGTTGTACAATGATCCCATGGCCAAAATTTGTTGAACCCACAGCTGGTCAATCTGTTCTGGCTTTTTGCAGAAAGCAATTTTGTAAATTTGACCTGTCTAAAGGGGACATTTAGTAACATTTTTCTTGTTATGAGATGTCATTTTTTTTTGTTGCGTTATTCAGGTGAGTCTCCTTCTTCATCTGCTTCTGATCTTGACAACTTAAACAACCCTACCACTGTAGACAAGGTTACCTTATGTAAGGGTGTTAGCTCTCCCCAAGTTGCCGGAAACCATGTGATTGCTGCACGAAGCCGTCCCAACTTTATGCGGTTACTCAGTTTTGTAAGTATACCTTGTTAATCCTCTATATAAACTTTAATTGTTGCAGAATATTCAAAAAAGGTTTTTGTATGCAAATTGGGCTTCAGAGGTACATTGTTGGTAGGAGAAGAAAATCATATACATATGGTTTATCTTTCCTCACATACCCTTGGTGCAAAAGCATTCTGCTTATTTTTGCACCAAATGTCTTGCGTCTTGGAACAGTTTTTATGCATGGGTAGCACAATTTGCATCTGAAACACATCCAGTTTATAATGCGATCTTGCCTATAATAGAATCATCATCACATCTTACTGGGATGCATTTCTGCAATATTTTCTATTTATATTATTTATACATAAGCATAATCATATTTGACGATATGCAGGCACAGGATGTAAATTTTGCAATGGAAGCCTCAAGGAAATCGCGGATTGCTTTTGCAGCTGCTAGTGTAAGCTTGGGTGAGACTGAGAGTATCTCTTCTATTAAAAGAGCTCTCGACTTCAACTTCCAAGATGTTGAGGGATTACTGCGTTTGGTACGGCTTGCGATGGAGGCCATTAGCCGTTAAACAACCACAAGTGGTTTTGAAGACAATTCAACCCTTGGAAGAAAGTTATTTTGGTTGGTGTATCATGTGCATTAAGCCTTAAAGGAACAAAAGAAGAGGCTGAGCTGGATCTCTCTCTTCAACACTGCATATTAGTTTCTCGAGAGACTGATCACCACCAACCTGCGAAGTTGGTGTTCTCTGTACACGTTTTTGAGACAAGATGAATGGTGGCAGGCTGCATCTGCTTTCTGAGTCAGACAAGGAATAAATGAAGTATGATTCATTATCATTCAAGGGGCTGCCAAAATGATTCTGAGATTTTAGATGTATGTGGGGGATATGATGCTTCTGGATTGTGGCTGAGGTGTGGGGTATCTGCATCTTGACACTGGAACTTTCTATCAGTTGGCTTTTTTATTCGAAGGAAGTTCGGGTTTTATTTTAATTTGATATTTACTTTAGAACAAGTGTGGGGAGCTGCCAGTATGTGCTTGAACTTCGTAATGTTGGTTTTACAAGCAGAGACACTTCAGGGCTTATCCTATAAAGAGTTAAAAGAAATGGCAGTCTCATGCAGGCAACATTTTTTACATAACTCCTTTCATTTCCATCAATCTTTTGTTTTCAATTTTCTTCTTTATTCTGACTTTGTTTATTATGCATACGTGCAGATCATAGGCAGGAACAGTTTCTCTTTGTTATTGATGTACCAATCAGAAAGGAGAATTACAGTGATAACCATGTAGCTCTCAGAACTGCATTTGCCAAGTATCTTCCTATAAAAGGTTCGTGACACTCTTGTGAATTTTTTTGCTATGGCTACTGTTCTATATTCACCTCATAACTCATTTTATTTCTCTATTGGCAGAGTATGTCTGTAAATATACAAGTCATCGATGTACGTTTATACCAGGAACAGCTTATGCTTCTTTTCTATTTTCAAAAGGATAGACTGAGTGTAATATCATCCCTCATCAACTAGCACATCTGTATCTAAACAGGTGAAGTTACTCTTTTCACTACTTTAATAAACTTGGGAGTATAAAGCTTTTAATTATATGATAATGATCATATAAATCCCAATTGATATTATTGTCAAGACGGTTAAGCATTAGTGATGTTAATATAGCACTTTCAGGCTTTCGTAGTATTCAACATCATGAAGGAGCCACAGCCACAGCCACTGTTTTGTGATGTCCCTGGAATAAAACGTTGTATGAATAACTCTGGACTCATTGAAAGGTTAAGCCTTCCATGGAACAAAATTCTTCTAGACTTGTTAGTGTTGAACTGAAGCTAAATACTTCATACTAATAAATCTTGCTCTGTACTGTGTGGGAGAGTTTGTAAAAGAAGGAGAAGAAGAAAGAAGTAGCGTAGGAACTCATAGCATTCTTACAAACAAGGGGGTCCATTACTGTATGTTCAATATCCTCCCTCAGACCACTTTAAACCCATGGGTTAGTATTTACTAGTGATGGATGGTGATGTTTAAAGTTATTTTTGTATTTAAGAGTTATTTCTTTAAAACAAAAAGAAGAGAGCTTTTAAAATCTAATGTTAAAAGTACTTATCAAGCGCTCAAACTCTTATCTTAATCGCATATGTGGTTGTAGATTGAGCAAATCGAGGCAGAAGAAGGCAGGCTCGCTCGCTCGCTCGCTGGTTACTGATTTGACTTTATATTGTTTCTTTCCTGATGTTTTGTAAACAGTAAGTCACTAATGATGTGATTTTTTATCCCTCCCTTATTTATCTAGTTTTACATAATAAAATCTTTTACGGATTGAATCTTTCCCATCTCAGTCGATGAAATCGCCTTTGGTTAATGCCATGATTCAGCCATACAGGCTGTAACAGGCTTATGGTATTTTGCTCACTGGGACTTTTAAAGATTGGGTTACGAACGTCGTCGGGAAATTATTTTTGGATGTTTATCTGTTTGAAACTCACTGTCGTTTCTTAATTGTTCCCACCGTTTTCTTTTATGCTGTCTATTATAATCTTTCCTTTGTTGACCACAGTTCTTGTGGTTCCAGTACAAATAAAAAGCACCATGGAAGTAGGGTTTTGTTTAGGAAAAGAGTGATGGGTTTTGCATGTGGAGGAATAACAATGCCTGTATTTTGATTTTTGTTACATATCAAAGTTCAACATGCTCAGGGCCACAAAATTCCCGTCAGAGTGTCTCGGACTCCAATCTCTCTAGATCTCGCCTAAATCCAACATGATACGTGACTTGCCACAACGTCAATAACATGAGATCTCCACAGCTTTCATTTGAATGTCCCATCACCTCAAATTTGAAATTGGTATTCGTATGATTTATTTTTTTTTATATAAGTCGTATTGGGTCAATCGCAAAGAATACATTTGCTCCTAAAGTTGTGGTACACAAATCCTGTACTGAATTTAACTTCCTAAAGCCACTGAAGTAGGTCGTAAAGAAAAAGTACTTACAGAAATTGCGATGAGTGTGTATATATTTGCTGACCCTACTCCTTTCCAGAACATTACAAGTTCATGTCTAAGCCCCAAGACAACCACTGTGCTTTAAACATCAGCAGCTCCAGTTTGCAATGTCCAACAGACGGTAGTAGCAGTCATGCCAAGTACTTAAAGATGTTTTGATTATCCTTGTCTCTCTCAAGATAGTCGCGGGTGATTAAATCTTCCATTCTCTTCTTTATTGCTTTGATATCGGGCTGCACGTAGAATGATATCCGGGAAAATAATATTACAGCAAAAAAGGCATTATCTGACATATATATAGAAAATACCCAACACTTGGTTTATAACCAATTGCTCCTAAACCCATTTATATTTTATATGAAATCTAAAAAATTAAATAGACTACATCCATGTAGCTTACACAATAAGATGCACACTTAAATTCATGACAAAATTAATGGCCAACAAATTAAATTGACCATATATAGTGGTCAAGAGTTCATCAGTGGTGGGTCAATCTTTTTACTCAAAAATCAATTATAGGAAACCAAAAAAATCAAACTACCTAAATAGCTAGTATCTTATGGCTCAAGTTTTAGTGACTGGTGAATCATTCTAATTCATTTCAAAAATTTGTAGAGGTGTCAAATCAAATAACATCTTAAAAAAGCAGTCTCAAGACAGGAAACGGCCAATGAAGGTGCTCTTCATTAATATATTTTTTTAAATAGCTTCCATGGCCAAACTTTTGGCATTTTTCATATGTAGTATCATAGAGAAAATATATATATATATATATATATATAGAGAGAGAGAGAGAGAGAGAGAGAGACCTTAAACATTCGGCCCAACTGCTCAACACACTCCATAACCAACTGTTGGTGACCCGAAACTTTCCGACTTTTCATAATGCGAACAAGTGCAGCATCAATAGCATATCGCCTGTCCTTGTCAACATCTTCAATTACCCTCTTCCTTTCATCCACTGGCGGTAGAGGTACCTACGATAGAAGAATTCAAAGTTTTTTCATCTTTAATACAAAACAAACAGATAAAAGAAAACGTAAAAAGCAGTGGGGAAGATTAAGGGTAAGCTAAAAGTAAGAAAGCTGAAGACCTTAATCCTCCTCATTCTGTCCGTGAACTTGGAGTTAAATTCAAAGTTGTCCGTTGGCAAGATAGTCTTTGTGTTGGGTTCCTTATTCAGGATTTTATACTTTGCACATGATAGAGAATGGAGCAATCTAACCAAGTCATCATGGGTCAAGTTCAACTGGGTCATAATTTCTGAATAGCTCAATCTATCAGCATTATTAAAAAGCAAGAGGGCAGCAGCCTGTAAGATAAAATCAACAGAAGATTACTATCCCATACTCAGAATCAATACATGTCGATCTCATAGGCGGGTTCCAACCCCCAAAAAGATAAAATTACCTGATAGGTTGACACAATCAGTTCAATGGTTTTTGAATCAAACTTTCCAATGACGTTGCAACTTCCCAATGAGTAAATCCATGTAAGTTTTCTGTGTTTTGTTTTTGTTTCGTAAAATTCCTTGAAGACTTCCACACACCTTACCTGAAACAAACGCTCAAAAACGTAATACATATACAGAATCTGGCTACTTTGCTGCAGAACAAACATTAATGGTGGAATATTTACATGCCCACCATCTAAAGAACCAGTAAATCTTACCATTTCCTGTGGGAGGCTAAGATCACAAGATTTATAACTTGGCCAAAACCCAGTAGTTAGAACAGTAACTGTCAAATCAAGCCCAGGATTTACATTCGCGTTATTATGAAGATATTCCTCAAAGCTATTCTGATTTTCCCGTGCCAGTGTCAAATCTGTGACCTGGAGTGAAAAAAAAAAAGAACAAAAACATGCCAAGCATAATCTCAACTGACAGCACAATAATGTTAACAGATGCAAAACTAATGCCAAATAATCATGGCTAACTCACCATGCCTTCCATCTTTGACGTGAATTGCGCGCCACACTGCTGCTTCAGCTTAGTTAGAATACTCTTTTCATGGTCTTCATTAGCACTCCGATCAAAAAGGAGCCGACGAGCAAGCTTTTTCCTGCAGAGTCAACATCATATCCGCACTGACTTTAAAAAAGAAAAAGCAAAATTCCAACCAATCATAAAAAATTAATATAAAACCATACCAAAACCAACTTAATTACCGGTAAAATTCCGCAAAGAGGTCTTTGTCGCTAATATATGCGAGCAACTTCACTACCTGCATAAATCAATACCATAGCTTAGTATGACTACTGAAGGCAGTAACATGATATTGACTTTAATGTGACATGAAACTTATAATGCCACCTTCTCAAGTGTTTCTTCTATGGCTTCATCACTCAACTTCTCACTCCCTCCCTTCTTGAGGATATTATCACAGAATGTAGCCAGCAGTTCTGCACTTGAACTGCCCGAAACAACTTTGTTGCAAAATACCTCAAAAGCCTCTTTTAGAGCCTAATGGACAGAGATAAAAAAATTTGATGAAAGCGGAAAGTGAAAAGACAGGTTTAAACAACTAGTATCTTCCAGCACAAACCTTGTGAAACAGACTGTGATTAAGAAAGCAATCATTCACATATGCCATATACTTGTCATGCAGCTCAATTATTTTCCTGACAAGAACCTGAAGACCACACATCTAAATCAATCTTCAACCTCTTACCATTCCTAAACTTTCAAAAGACACAGGTTAGAAGATTTACCAGTTCCTGCACACCAAACCCCCCATTTGCAGTCTGCAAGAACATGGTAATTATGACTTAGAACCAAAATCAACTAAGAAACAGAGATGAAAAGCTGATAATCTACTAGTGGAATTGTACCAATTACGGTAAAAAAATGCATAGAAGAACCGAGATAGTGCCATAACTGCTATAAAGAACTTATCCCACAATGACCAGGGAAGGAGAAACAACACAAAAATGATACACTAAAGCCTGCAATGGCTAGTGTAACATAAATCCATAAAAATATTTCATTTCATTGATGGACCATGTAGCAATAAAGTGAACTCAAGACTACCAATGCAGGATTAAAATTGCATGCCGAAAGAGTTGCCACAAAAATCTGAAAAATGAATTTCTAAGATAAGAAAATATCACATAGCTAACATATGATGAAATTATTCCGCTCCCAATTGCTAGAACCGGTTTCATGTTTCTTTATTTTTTCTTTTTTTTCTTTTTTTTCTTCGTTGTACTTCTGTATGTACAATAAGTTGCACATAACACCAATTGATCATACCCCAATACAAGAAAATCTACTCCAATAAGTTGTACGTAAAACCAATCAATCGTACCCCAACATATCACAATCTACTTTAATAGAATACAATAACAAACATAAGCTTAATTTCTAGTGCCAAGATCTTCTGAGAATTAGTGAAGAATTCATATGTAACAAGATTTATATCCAGTCAAACTACACGCCCATAAGGAAACATCTTGTTTGAAACTCACTCTTTGCATAGCACTAATGATCTTGTATCTTTGGAAGTATTCAAATATAAGTACCTAAAAGCCAGCCAATCAAGATGGCCAGCGAGTAACAGTGGTACTTGGGTCTAAAGAGTTCCTGAGATCATCGATATCATACTGCATTTGTGCTAAAATACAGAGTATTGATGCAGGACAAAGATAGAAAGAATACAATGAAGAAAAGAGAGGAAGAAAGGGGAGGATGCGGACCAAATCACTAGAGTCCAGAGGACGAATAAAGGGAAGAAGGGGACCGTAGCACCACAAAAGGATGCACAAGCAGATAGAGCAAAGCAAACTTCCTTTGCAAATCTTGTTAATGCTGACCAATGACAAATCATGTGAACTCTCTTCTTTTTGTAGTTGATGTTGGCCAAAAATAACCAATACTTATAAAAAAAAAAAAACCAATACTTCCTTTCCTTTTAGGATAGGCTTTCTCAGTCACACACTCCTCTCTTGACAAAATAGCAACACAGACACTAGGGGTGGCATGCAGGTGATACGATGCAAGGGATCTCATGGTTGCAGTTGCAGTGTGTTCTGGGCAGTGGACTGACTACAGGGAGGGCCGTAAGGTGGCTGCGTGGTGATCTGCGGTCAGTGGTGCCCTCTGGGATATCAGGTCTCAATACAGTCCATGAAAAAGGTTCTGCAGCAACGTGAAGCTTATTTGTTGGGTGGCGATGTGATGGCAGGTGGATGCCGGATTCTGATGTGGATGTCCTTGGTGGCAATGCCATTGGTGAAAGAAGGTTAGTGAGAGTTGTCCGATTGGGTTTTTTATGTACCAGTTTTTTTTATCTTTCAATAAGTTCTCAATGTCTAAAATTAGGGAGGGGGACTGAATCACCAATCCGGAGGAAGAAGAAAGGGAAGGAGGGGGCTGAATCACCACAGTCCAAAGGAAGAATAAGAGCAAGAAGGGGGAAGAAAAAAATCACTTTCTCAAATAGTTTTTTATTCCTTTCAAAATCTGCTTCAAATGGACTACGAAAGACGTTCCTAAAGAGAGAAAATCTCAACTAACTCCTAATCCTAACTCGACTTTCACTGAAGCCTAATCCCAATAACTTCTTAAATAAAACATAAAATGGTATGCTAATAACCTACAGAAACTGAAAGTCAATTGATTATCCATTCAAGAAAAATTATTAATTCATCCCGCATCAGGTATCCAACATAGAAGTTTCAGCCTTCTATTAGGAGCTTTATCTGCTGTTTTAAAAACAAATCTATACTACACATCTACCAACATGGGAAAAAAGCAATTTGTCCAAAATGACTATATAATAAAGGAATACAAAACATGTGTGTGAATACAAAGTTTACCACATTGAATAAGAATAAATCAGAATACTAAACCTGACTACTTGCAAGATCCTCAGCCTGTTGGACCCGGGCCATACCTTCAGCAGTAACATGCTACAACAGGAAAACCCACAAAAGTGTCAGTCCTGATGTGTAAGTATACTGAATCTGAGAGGTTCCTTTTCATCATAAAAATGAATACAAACAGGAAACAATTTACCTGCTTGAAAATAGTAGAAACGGGATCCAAGCCCTTAGGTATTTTATGGTAAAGTCTATACATTCTAGAAAGATCCTCCACCTTTAACAGCAAGGTAACCAAAATAGATAAAGCATTAATAACATTGTAAAAGCAAAGAAGAAAAAAAGGAATATTGCCAATCACATGATTTGGAGCAAAATACCTTATCATCTCTCAGCAAAGCACGACATCCAGAATACTCCTTTTCAAGCAGTTGCGTTTCATACACCACCAACAGCTCATGTTGCACTTTCTATAAGACCAAGAATGCAACTATAAATTGAATGAAAGAGAAATGGCAGAAACTCCTTTCCGAATAGCCAAATAATATTATTATGAATTGATAACCACCAGAAAATATGAGATGAAAATGATACTGAAGCTCCCATGAAAGGGGACACTTGGGTATGAAATGAATTCCACAATTCTCCATAATAATGGCTTTTATTTGGGAAATCAAAAGCACTTGTCAAATAATGAACCCGGAAATCAAAAGTGAAACACTATCTTCATAGGGTGTCCTCTAAACTTTTTATGTGAGACTGAGTGTTGCCATAAAAATAACACCACTTCATAGAATCATAGTCACAAACTAAGAAACCAGCTATTCAAGGATCTGATATGTATATAGATGAACATTAACAAACCTCCACCAACTTCTGCTCACTGCTTATATGCAAATAATGAGAAACTCTGTCTCTCTCCCTTTTCAAGCATTCCTCAGCCTATACAATTTGACAAGATAATAGATGTTATAATCTCAAAGGTTATCGGCATAAAGTACAGCGCAATCAAGAAACATCGTGTGCATAGACTTGCCTTCAACATATAATCCGGACAAGAATCATCGGAAATCCAACTTGATGCTTTACGAGAATAGTAAGCACCAGAGTCTTGAAGCATATGCACTTCAAAATCTTGTTCATAAAGCTCCATTTGTCCCATTCCTATTGCGACAAATATATCTATAACATTCTTCAGCAATGCTCTGTCAATCTGCTCTCCTTCACGTTCTTTATCAATCTGTTGGTCCACAAGCATTGGTGCAAACTGTTTTGGACGAAGATTTATATAATCTTAACGAAATCTAGGGTAAAGAAGCAATGAACTTACAAGAGAAATTACAGCATCTCTGGCATTAGCTTTTACCTCTTGGTAAACCTGAATTTGTAAGGAAATATACGTTGTTACATGACCCAAAGTAACTTTGAAGCAGATGGCAGACAGAGGAATCATATGGAAAGTAGTAAGATAATTAGACCAAAGAGATGTTAAAGATAATGGAAGACGACACTAGAGGGACTTGTAGCAAACCAGGTCACGGAAGCAGGCTAGTCCAACTTCATAAAGAGCAGGAAGTGACCTCCTTGCAACGAAATATCGATCAAGATAATGGAAGAAGCGGGACTGCCACCTCACCATAACCTTGTGGTTTAACCATCTTTGCACAAGCTCACTCAGCATAAATTCATCATGCTTTTCCTTTAGAGAGGGCAAGACCTGATAAATACCAAAAAAAACCAAATAGTAAAAGACTCAATAGCCACTGCAGTGTTAAGACAAGTAACGAGGCTAGCAAAGATAAATCAGTTTCATACAGTATAATGTGATAACAGAATTTGTGTGCAACCAAAGCTCTTGGTACAAATACTAGATTTTGAACCAAAAGTACCACCTCAGAGCATAATCCTTTAAAAAAGCATAAATTTTGCACAAAAAAGAATTTCCAAAAACTCTAGACCTTCCCAGGATAAGTCCTTCCCCACACACAACATGGGGCTTCCTCAAACCATAGCAATCACAATCAGATTCAAATTAGAGAACATAAATATTCCTATTGGCTAGTAGAGTTGCAATAAACCGAAATGGTAACCAACAACTCTGCTCTTTATGTTACTTATTATGACATAACGAAGTAAGCCAACATTCCTCACCATGGAAGCAATATATTCATCAAACACCTCACGGTACATGTCATAAAGCTGTTGAGAGTAATCGTGAGGGGGCTTCTGGGTACACATGTTGTAGATAGTTCTATACTTGGAATTAAAAAAACAGAATCTCAAGCAAACAACAGTTGAACACAAAAAAAAAAAAAAACGATACATTCGCTAACAAATTGCAAAAGGATACGTGTAGAGGAATATGTAGTCCTCGGAGCTGAATGGATCCTCCGGCAACCCTTCAAGAATCCTCTTCAGTTTTGTGATCCCCTTCAGCATGTACGCCCAACCTTGGTCCAACTCAATAATCTTGCGCTCCATTATAATTTGTAGTAAAGGCTGCTTAAAGACACCCTCACGCCACAAACTATAATAACCTGCAAAAAAAACACTAGTGTCTGTATCGACACCAATACAATAACTGCTTCATAAAAGGATGCAGCAATAAATAAATAAAAACTAAAATACTCTATATAGGCATGCAAACGCATAGACATACATACTTAATACTCTTAATTTACGGTCAAGAATTACATCGAAAACAAACGATAACGCTATATACATTCGCAAGAACTTTAAAGCAGCGTTAGTGTAACAAAAATTCGAAGAAATAACAAAGCTCACCGCAAAAACAGAGAAACAGAGACCCTAGAAAACGATTCCAGATGATTCCGCATTGACAAACATTACTACAACAAAATTAGATAATAGCACCGAACAGAATCTAGCTGCAACGCAGAGAATATTGAGGATACTTGATCGGAAACAGTAATCTGAACTAAAAGATCGAAATCATTAGGAACTCGCCTGTGTATTCGGTTGGAGTACGGAGACGCCCAGCGAAACAAAGTAAAAAAGAATTGAGCAGAAACACTAAAAGAATTAAAAAATCATTTTCCAAACTTATTTATGCGTACTGTGTATTCAAGGCATGAGAGTTCACGTCCTGATAAAATGATTTATCAAAACAGAAATGGTCCCGAATGGTTTTTTTATTTTTTTTACTTAGTGATTAAGAAAATATTTTTTATTGATGTTGTGAATTTTTTATTTTTTTTAAATATTTATGATGATTAACAAAATATACGAAAAAAATAAAATAAAATAAAATAAATTACTTTTACCTTTTTGGTGGGTTCTTGTCTACATCTCTACGGTGTAGCAGTACTCTTATCAAGAAAAAATCTATTCATTAATTTTTATTATTTTTTCATCATCTCATGATGTAGTATTAGATGATAGGTTTATAAGTGAAATATAATAAATAATCTCCAATCACCTAATGACACATCATAGGATGATGAAAGGATGATGTAAGTTGGGATGATGAGTAACATTACTCTGCTTATCAAAATAAACGGATTGGGCACTTTTTTGGGCTAAAAATAATTAGATAATTAATAATTTCACTAGCTAATTAATGCCTCTATAGCATGATTTTGTTGATGGAAAATGTTAAATGTATTTAAAAAAAAGTATTGCTAGAGTCACTACTGGTAGCTCTTGCTGGCCTTAGCATGTGTTTTTTCATGTATTTTTTTAACAATTATTTTTTAAAGAAATTTTTTAATACTTTTAAATATTTAAAAAATGAAATAAATTTAGAACATTATTAAAAAACACTTTCTTAATCATAAATAAAAAAAATCATTGAAAATACTTTCTTAATCACGAAGTAAAATGAAAAATAATTTTTTATTTTACTTCGTGATTAAGGAATTATTTTTTAATAATATTGTGAATTATTTTTTATTTTTTTAAATATTTAAAATTGTTAAAAAAATCTATATAAAAAAAGAACTAAAAAAAATACATAAAAAAACACATGCATGCTGGAGCCAGCAGTGGCTCTAGTATTATTCTTAAAAAAAACTTATGAAAAACTTACTTTTCTATATGTCAGTTATTGATAGGTTGAAAATCATCAAATTTAAAATTTAAAAGAAAACTAATAAAATGAGTCTCGTAAATAAAAGTATAAGTAAAACTATAAATATGAATACTACTCTTTTACTTGTAAGAAAGTCATCCTCCATTTATTTCAATATCTTGTTTTATCAATGTTTATGACTAAAAAAATATTCAGTTTATCTAATTTCAAAACTTTATTTTAACAATATTTTATTCTTCTTTTAATTAACAACGTGGCACTGCTAAGTCAGGGGGGCAAACAGAGCGGTAATACTCAGGCACGTCGCATTTCTTTATCCTTTTCGAAAGGGAGAGGAAGGAGAAATTGTCCTTGGATCTCCTAATGGTTAATGCTTAATTGAATGAAATCACATTATCTTAGAATCCATACGAAACAACTCTTATTAACTGATACAAATCTTGCAATGAACCTTCTTTGGATGGCCTGTTTCTTCTTCTTCTTCTTCTTTTCAAGTAGAAAATGATAATTCTTTTCCTCTTCTTTTGAGCGAGCAAGGATACATTCACATTCAAAATGTTGAAGTTTGTTATATTTTGGCAGCGTTTGAATGTTGAGTTGAGCTCCACTGAACTCAATTCTTTATGAATAATAATGAGTTGAGTAGTGGAGAAAGTTATGTAGGGCCTATCTAAATTGAACTTAAAGTATGTTTGGACGTTAAGATGAGTTTAATATTTTTTATGGGAAGTCAAAAAAAGTTGTGGATCTCACGTATAAAGATGTGTTAAGTTGAAAAAGATTGTGGGTCCCACATGTAACGAGATTTTGAGTTGAGATAAGTTTAGTAATTTGAGAGTTGAGTGTTTGGATGTTAGACTCAGTTTAAAATTAGACTGAGCCCAGCTGAGGCTTGCAACCAAACGCAACCTTCATGTAAATTGTATAAGTTTGTATTGTTATTTATTAAGATATATAGTTTCTTATACTAATGTAGTTAAAATTAAGGCTCTGTTTGGATGTTGTTCTGAGTTGAGTTCTCTATGAATAGTAGTGAGTTGAGATGGTGACGTGAGTTATGTGAATCCCACCTAAGATGAGTTTAGATGTGTTTAGATGTTAAGATGAGTTTAGATGTATTTATGAGAAGTTCAAAAATATTGTGGATCTCACGTTTAAAGAAGTTTTGAGTTGAGATGAGTTTAGTAATTTGAGTTGTGTGTTTGGATATTAGAAGAGATCCCACATTTAAATTTGAACTGAATTCAACTGAGGTGCAGTCAAGGAAACAAACGAGCCTTTAAATTGTATAAATTTGTTTACGTGTTGTTGTTTATTTTGTTCAGCTAAGCTTCTTGAGAACTCAATGAATTTGTTCATGTGTTTGGCAATAAACCTGTTTTTGCATGTGCTTGGCCATTTTTTGTTCAAGCTTCATGATCAGAACTCAATGAATCTATTTATGTGTTTCACAAGAAATATGTTTATGTGTTTGGCCATTTTTTTGTTCAAGCTTCCAGTGATGAATATGTTTATGCGTTGGTGTATTTTATGTTTGCGGATCTGTTCATGTATTCGATGAATCTTCGTTTGTTTGGAAATTTGAGGAAACCAAACATAGCCTAAGCCTTTAGAGGTAATCACTTTAACGAGTGTTGACTCCCCATGAAAATTCTCATGTTCTATAGCAGTATTCTTTCGTTTAGGTGGAAGCATTAGGAAAAATTGTCACGTGGAAAAATCTGAGGAGGTGACTAGTTATTATGGATCATCTATTACTCCATTAACATGTAGGTAGTACTTTATAGCAACCATTCTTTAGCCTCTTTAGTTGAAGTTGGGTGCTGCCTAAAAAAAGAAAGAAAAAAACTTATATTTGAATAGGACTAAAGCTAAGGTCTTAAAATCAAAATGTACTGAGGGTTGAGCTGACCCTAGTTTTAGAGAGAGACTCCTAATTCTCTCTAGAAACCACAACCAAATCAAAACCTGTGCAGAGGGGGAGGAGCTTCTCCCCCCTCCCTCATTCATCCCTCCATCTCCTCTCTAGTTTTCTTATTTCCTTTTCTTTTTTGGTTGTTTTTTCAGGACTAAGTATGGCGGAAGGCCGATCTGTTGCTCTCCGGCATCCGGTGACCACCACGCGCCCTACCGTAGGTTTTCCAAGGTGTCAATCATTCAGACAAGCGAATAATTTCGCCGAACGGCGCTGCACGTGAGCCACACGCGTGGTCCAAAGTGGGCACATGAAATCCACGCGTCACTGCCAAGGGTACCCTTATGCCGCCACGCCCGATTTTTCTGGGTCTAGGGCCACTGGTTACTTCAGACCTGACTGACCGCCATACTCCTAGGGTGGCGCGTGGTTTTCACACGCCATCATAGTCACTTTGTTTGTCTTTTTTTCCTCCAAGGTTAAAAATGCAGTTCTTTATCTTTCCAAGATGTAATTCATTTTTTCTCATGTATCTTTAATTTCTGTTATGTCTTTTGTTTTAGAAAAATAAAAACAAAAAACACAGTCTCTTGGATTTTTGTCCCTAGAGTGTGTCTCTTGGACTTTTGTCCATAGAGTGTGTTTTTTACTCCGTCTTAGACAGGGTTTGGGGTTTGTAAACTCTGTCTTGGACAGAGTTGTGTTGTCTCTCAGATGGTAATCTATAGAGGTCTGTAGCATGGATTATACCATGTCAGTCACAGTTGTGTACTGGGGAGCTATTACTGTTGTAGTTGGCTTGTTATGTATGTTTCAGGTCAAAGTTGTAATGTCCATTATTAATGAATGCAATATGTTTTATAAAAAAATCAAAATGTACTTTATTTCCTTGGTAATTATGCAAAATTCATACAAACTATTAAGTGAAGTAGTTTTGAAAAGCAAACCTTGTGATAGATGCCATTGTGATAGATGACATGTATTTGAGCAGATATCATAACCAACTTGATAATAGGTCTTGTTATTATGGTTTCCTTTCACTATTCTTATTGTTATAGTTTGGGTCAATAACAATATAGTTGGTTGTTTGTCCTCTTGTATGTATCCAGTGAAATTTGATTTGTTTTGTGGAAATTTGCTATTGTAAATAGTGATATAAGTTCGGACATACTGTATGAAGTATACTAAGTATAAAGGGTTTAAGGTGCATGGAGGGAATTCTAGACTTGATGAAGATGGGAGCTTAGATGGTTTACCTTGGTATATGCACGACAAAACACATCAAATAATCAGGCTACCAATGTTCTCAAGCCAAGATAAATAGATAATATAGGTTGTAAGGTTAAGATTAATGCGATTTTAAATGATGAAATCATATTTACCTTGTATAGTGTATTATTGGAGCACACACATGTTTGAAGTATGGGAAAGGCAAGAAACTTCATGTAACACCCACACCCATCACCAAGCTTAGGCCAAGCCTACGTACTATTAATTTATTGAGGTCAAATTGTATGGAAAGCCCACTTGAGATTTAACGAGTAATTTTGAATAGGTCACAAGCCCAAAATTTTATTTTGGTCGAATATGAATTTTTTTTTAGTAAAAATTTCTTTCAAGGTCCAATATTTCGAAAACCTCATTTGAGATTTATTGGATAATTTAGTATAAGCCCCGAGCTAAAGTTTTTGGTTAGTTGGGATTTTTTAATTAGGCCCAAGAGTCAAAAGTTTATTTTAAGGCCCATTAGGGTTTAACAGATGATTTTGGATTCAATAAATGAGTTAAAGCCCATTTTTATAATTTATAGACCAAGTGGGCCCTTTTTAATTTAATAATGGCCCAAGAACTTATTCTAAAAGCCCAAGCCCAACTATTCAACACATCATGCACGTTTCTTCCTCCTCTTTCCTTCTCTAGGGTTTCCAGTCACCTATATATATACATATATCCTCTCATGCACGGAGAAACTCCCCAGAATATGGTTGTCGCACTGTACACACACCCTTCACAAAAGATTTTCTCTCAGTCGCGAGCCTTCTCTTCCTTACCATGAAATACAGCCAGTCAAGTTTACCAAGCCATTCTCCATGTATTGCAGGCCGTTGTCCAACTCCTTCACGTTGCCAACCATATAAGTCCGCCCTCCTCCACCATGGGCAACAAGCAAAAACAACCTTAGTACAAATGTGGAACCGAAAAGGAAAAAGCTCGGCCATGGCAAGCCCTTGTACACATAACCACCACCATCGCGTTAGCCAAGCCCCCACGTTCCACATATGCCTCACCATGAGCCTCAACCTGCATATTCTCTCCCCAAGTCCCCCACGTCGCTGCCATCCCCACCAAGCCACCCTCTGTGAAACACAATCGTCAACCACTTCCAACAGCCCCACTTTAGCCACCTCAAAATAGAAGAATCACCTTCTCGCATGATTATCGTGAACCAACCGGCCTCCACGCCAAGCCTAGCCACACATGCACCACGAACTAGTTGCTAACGACGTGCAACCTGGGAGAGAGACCAAGAACTCAACTGAGATCCGTTGCCCCGCTAGCCACAATACCCAACTCCACGGGCCACCAGTCACAGTGCCTCATCACTGGAAGAACATGGCCACATGCTCCGCCATGCTAAACCAAACCATGGCCACCA
Organism: Juglans mandshurica; assembly: GCA_022457165.1. Lineage (NCBI taxonomy): Eukaryota > Viridiplantae > Streptophyta > Magnoliopsida > Fagales > Juglandaceae > Juglans > Juglans mandshurica. The sequence goes on from CM039623.1 coordinate 24,614,020, forward strand.
TAAACCACCAGGAAATAACCCCTCCCCCACTGTAAACAACCAACAGAACACCAATCACTTGCCATCTGTGCACTGTAGCGAAGTCATGATCTCGCAGTGGAGCCACCAAAAACTGCACAGTCTTTCTCCACCCCAGAACCTCTAGTCATGCACCACGATGGCACCACTGGGGCCAAAATGAGAGCCACACTTTGCAATATTCGAGGCCATGATGCCACCGCCAACAGAAAAAGTAGACACCGGAGAATAGGTCTCCATTGTTAAACACTGCCCAGCCCTCCACCCCTCTCGGTCCCTCTCTCGCGATAGTTCTCTCTCTCTCTCTCTCTCTATCTCTCACGGTTATTATACCTATACCACATCACACATTTTCTTTTTCTTTTTCTTCAGTGTCTCTGTGTAAGCCATATAGAATATTCAACTAAGTTGGGCTTATTTCTCCTAGGTGGGCTGAATTTCTTTGCACATGGTTAGGTTTATTTCTAAGCTCAGCTAGTGTTGTTAATGGGCTTGCATGTATGTGTATGGATTTAGCGAGGAGTATCAATTTATGAAATATTAGACTATTTTAGAAAAATTGACAGAACGTTGAGAAATTTAAAGTTGGATATATCAACACTAGATTTATGACTTTAGTGTCAATATCATGGAGTTAATATGATTTTAGGAACTAATCGTGAAGTCATTTGGAGAAATTATATGAAAATCAAAGTATTTTGGGGAGTGACGATATTGGTTTTGAAGATTTTTAGTCATTAAGGAAATATAGATTTCTATATCTAAGATTTTAATTATGAAGTATGTGTTTAATTGAGAATTTATGCAAGTTACATGACTATTTTATAAGTGATGATCGATATTCTTCTGACACTGTTGTGAGGAAATTCAGAGAAATTAGAAAGTCTAGGTAATCGGGATTCCTATGCTAGATTTTACATAAAACGAATAGATTGAGGTTGATTTTATGAAAATATACATATTTTGTTACGAAAAGAAAACTTGAAAAAAATCTTGGTCATTTTATCTGCATTACTCATGAAATTCGTATAAAAAGAGAAAAATATTATGTCATGATTGGTGTATACATGAGTTATTTTTGGCATTCTGTTTATGAACTATGCAAAAAAAGCGAATATGAAATCTGAAAATTTATACATGTTATGTGAAGATGCTTTTAATCTGTTTTGAACATGTGAAACTGATCTAAATCTGTTCAGTACTCTGTTATGATGCGATTTGGTATCTGAAAACCTTTGACATAACATTCTAATTTTGTATCTGATTAAGTTTCTAGTTAAATTCTGATGATTATGATTTTGTTATTGTGTTGGTACCAACATTTTTGTTTGCTTTGATTTATAGCCTTGCCACGGGACATAATAATGGCCTCAGACCCTGTCATGGGACATAATAGTGGTCTTCAACCCTGTCACATGACACAATAGTGGCCTTTGGCCCCACCACAAGATATAATAGTGGTATCTGTTTGGAGTGCATCACCTCGGTGACGAATATGAAATCTGAAAATTTATGTTATGTGAAGATGCTTTTAATCTGTTTTGAACATGTGAAACTGATCTAAATCTGTTCAGTACTCTGTTATGATGCGATTTGGTATTTGAAAACCTTTAACATAACATTCTGATTTTGTATCTGATTATGTTTCTAGTTAAATTCCGATGATTATGATTTTGTTATTGTGTTGGTACCAACATTTTTGTTTGCTTTGATTTATGGCCTTGCCACGAGACATAATAATGGTCTCAGACCCTGTCATGGGACATAATAGTGGTCTTCAACCCTGCCACATGACACAATAGTGGCCTTTGGCCCCACCACAGGATATAATAGTGGTATCTGTTTGGAGTGCATCACCTTGGTGACGAACAATGATAGGCTCTGCTTGGTTAATCGCATACATGTACAACCCTACCACGAGGTTAAACATGACATTTGTTATGATATGATGCTCTGATATGATATGATATAATGATGATACTCAGTTATGCTATGCCAAAGGACTTTTGAACATGAATATTTTGAACTGTTGGTCTGATATTTTGATAACATATTTTGGTTATGTATTCTGAAACTAAAAATATTTTGTTTTGTATTTTGAATCCTGTAAATGCTCATATTTACATACTAGTATATGTTCTCTACTTACTGAGTTGTTGATAACTCACCTCTTATTTTCATAATATTTTCAGATGTTTTGGATGTTTTAACTAAGGATCAAGAATAGAAAGCACGAGTAAGAATATGTGAGTATAATGGATTAAGTACAAAGAGGGTACGAGGATTGTATTCAGTAGATTGTTTTGTTTTGTTGAATTGGGTTATTGGGATGTTTTGAAATTTTGTGGTGTCTTAGGTTAATTATACTGGAATAGTTGATGTGAAACAATGAGTTTATATTTTATAGAGAACTTGAAGTTTTTATCTGTACTCTGAGATATGATTTTAAGTGATAGGAAATAACTCTCTGACTCCATCTGGGTACGGGGCATTACACTTTAGATGCTTTAAGAAGGTAGATACTCGTGTGGGTAAAAGGCTTGAAATAAATGATGCGTCAAAACACGAAAACTTCAAGTCTCCAGTTGTTGAAGTGGGGAGTACAAGAATGTTCCATTTGGAGAAAGTAAGTGTCAAAACTATACGAAAAAATACGACAACTTTATCTTGAGATTGGAGTGTTGAAGCTATTCGTAATTACTTCAGAGAAATTCATAAAAGAGAATCTAGAATTTTAATATTGGATGATGACATGAGGTTAAGTAATATGTTTTGGGTAGACATGTGCGTTATAGCTGCGTATCAATCATTCGGAGATGTGATTACATTGACACAACATACTTGACAAACCCTATAAGATGCCTTTTGCATTGTTTGTGGATGTGAATCGTCATGATCAATCAATCCTATTAGAGTTTAGATGATCTATGAATAATAGTGAAAAAGTCATGATAAAATATTGAATAGTAGTGGATTGATCTATTATCTTTAAGTGAGAAGGAGTGTGAGGAACGTTAGTTTGATTTGTTTGATACCTATCATCTTTTTGAAAATGCATGGTTGGGATCTTTATATAGGGATAGGAAATTTTTAGGTGCCGGCGTACGTTAAAAATACATTTTAGGCTGGAATGTCAACTAGATAACGAAATGAAAGTATAATTGCATTATTCGATGACTGTGTTAACTCCAAGACCACATTGAAATAATTTGTAGATCAGTACGATTCAACCCTTAGGAGGAAGGTATAGAATGAGGCTCTTGTTGACTTTAATTTATATAACACCCAGAATCAGTCACTATCTTTTTGAGAAGCAATTTCAAGAAGTATACACAATTACAAAATTCAAAGAAGTACAAGACAAATTTAGAGGATTTTTATATTTGTCTACATCACTACTAGGATGCGAGGGTGCAAAATATATGTACATAGTTACCGATGAGTTTAAAGTGAGTGATGAATTTATAAAATATTCAAACTTTATTGTCTCGCTAGATGAGGATTCGCAGACATGCTCTTCGTGTCCTGTCTCTGTTATAAGAATAAACTACCATCAAAATACATCTTAAATCGGTGGAATAATCCTATAAAGAGGACATACACCTTTGTATAAATTAGTTATGCGGCAACTACAATCCCGAGAGACAAATGTATGATAGGATCCTAAATTGCTTTTATAAACTGGCATCGAATGCATCAGAAATCAAGAAATCCGTATGAAATTGATTAGTCAGCTAAAGCAGTTGAAGGGACAATACAATATCTTGAAGACGATTCAAGGTGTGGTAGCAATACAGATAAGCCAGCTACATCCATGGATGACACGACAACATGTACAAGTAAAGTTCTTAGTCCATTGGTAGTCTGGAATGAAGGAAGACCACCTTCTAAGAAAAAAATGCACCCTTTTGAGAATGCTTATAGGAAATCAACTACGAGGTGGGGATTGCGTTATTGTGAAAATAAGGTTGTTTCTTGAATTGTTATTGAATTAAAAAATAAGTTCTTTTGAAGAACATGTCTAATTTACACATCATGTATTTTTCTTTCCGTTTATAGCGAAGTAATCACTTATAAAAAAGAATATAGAGAAGATGAATACAAGGAGGCTTTTCATACTCAGGAACACTTGAAAAATTGACTTCAACTAGTTAATTGCTATAATTTTGTATGTATAAAATACATCCAAAATTACTGATGATTTTTTGCAGATTATATGGTTATAAGATCAACAAAGTCAAGTTTGGACTCATGCGTTGAATTATTTTTGTACTCATTTGACTCCTCCTCCATTACAGGTAATGTTAACATAATTATGGTAGAGAATATGATTTTAATCACTTGTTGGTTTTTACTATGTTTTTTTCTTTAGACACAACTTTCTTGATTGCATCTTGCGAACCAGGATGGTGGATTGTCCCCATGTTGCCAGGATCGAGACTTCAACATTCTAAAACTTTCGATTATGAGCAATGATTAATTTCTAATGGGCAGGTAGAAGTTGTAATGCTGTGGTAGTAGATTTGAACTATTGTTGCTAAGAAGTGATATATGCTCATAAATGTTTTGAACTATATGGATGTGAGACTTTCTGAATGTGCAATTGGTGGCCAAATTTTCATATTTTCATCGATGGATGAGCTCAAAGGAGTATGTTATTTAGCGTTTTGAGAAAAGTTAAAAAAAACAAAATCTTAATAGCATTTTTTCAGATGTGCATATAAACTTGAACTTTTTCAGATGTTTCATTTAAGAAATAGCATTTTTTTTCCAATCAATTAAGAATATCATGAAGAAAGCTTATGCCTAGTTGAAATCTTAGTTATCGAAAAATATACTTTCAAAAACACGAAAAATATGCTATCATGAATTATGCTAATATTAACATTAGTCAGTCTAGCCTTGGTTTTCAGTATGCATTTGAATCAAAATATGACAAGTTATATGTGCTCATGTCATGATCTCGATCTCGTACAATAATTTCAAACTAACAAATGTGTTGATTCACTACGTGATGTAGAAATGGCTAATCTAAGCAACTTGGAGGTCTTCATCTTGGAAGATAACCAACTTATTAGAAGATTACCAATCTAAGGTAATAACTCTACTATCCAATTATGAACATAATGACACACAAGAATTTCTACATGGAACCATGGCAAATTCATTATGAGAAAAGAGAAGAAAACGAAAAAGAATCCATTGATGGCTAAAGCCCTTACTCTGGGAAAATAACTTGATGTCACTGGTACATAAATCAACATATATGTACATATGAGAACTTCCACTTAGGGGTATGCAATTGGGTTGGATTTTTTTCCTGTCTGGTCCGGAACCTGAAAATCCGAATTGGACTGGGGCGGTATCCACCCGGAGTGGACCCGAGCAAGTACGATGAAACCAGTTCCAGTATGGACCCGGTTACGGATTCGGTTATCTGTAACCGGATTTATTTAAAAAAAAAACCACAAAAAAAATTTATTTTTTTCAAATTTTAAAACAAAAATAATATACAAAAATTATATTCTAAAGAGATTATTTTGGTTTGTATGGAGCACATAAGGATTGATCAAACTTAAGCTTTGATACATCATTTCATAATTATATTATTCTAATTAAAAAACTATGAGTTATTTTAAGCTTTTTTCTACCCTTTTGGATTCAAAAGCAAAAAGGAAAAAGAAAAGACATTTTTTTCTTTCTTTCTTTTTATCTTCCAGGAAGGTCTTTTGGTGTTAATTAGAGATGATGATTTCAAAGAGGAGAGAACACGTTTAATTTATGGAGATTGTTCAATTAAGAGTGCTGAAGTACGTAGTTGATGTACTAGCTAACTATATTAGATGATCGGTTTCAATTAATTAAAGGTCGAAAAAATGGGATAAGATCATCATCCGGGTTCATGAGGAACACTAAACAGTATGAACTTTCTATATTTCAGATAAACTTATCTTGATCAAATTATTCTCTTTTCAAATATATAGATACGACGTACGTACTCTCTTCTGATACGAAAAACTCATTGTGCATGGAATGTAAGGGACAAGATCAACATTAATATAAAAATCATGCATGCATGGTACATACATACTATAATAATATTAATGGATGGAGAAGATTAACATTAATAAAATCTTGATATTATTGTGATGTATTATAATTTATTTTGTTCTTTGTAAATTGATATTTTGCATTGTGATGTAAACAACAATGTAATATGTAGTATGCATGTATTATGTGTGTTGATATATTATTATTTATTTTGTATAAAAAAAATAAAAAACATAAAGGCATATAAAACAAAAGCCTTTAAACTTGTTACAAAGATTTTTAAAAAAACCTTTTAAAAAGTGTTTAAACTATTTTTTAAGAAAACCTGGGTATTAAACATAATATCTGAATTTAAAAAAAAAAAGTACTATAAAAACATTGTTAAAATTTTTAAAAAGTATGTAAAAAAAAAGCAAAAAAAGGTAATAAACTCGGATATCTGGTATCCGGGTTCACATTTGGTTATTGCCATGATTTTCTTTCGGGCTTATCTAGGAGGATAACTGCTCGATTTTTAAAACTAGGATCCGGATCCAGTTATGGCCATTTTGTAACAACACAAGTGGATATAAATATTAAAAAAAAAAACCCACGACAATAAAATGGTTATAATGTAACTAGTTTTCTCTTGTATCTCTCAACTTCTATTTCTAGTCGATGTCGAGTGGTTTGGATATCCATTGTTGTTTGCATCTTTTCAATTACGTTTTTGATAATTGACTGTTATAATCGTTTAATTATCTTTTGGCTATATATTGACATTTTAGAGTCATATCAATTAAAAAATTCGCAAGAATGTCCGGCCTGCAAAATCGACCAGTAGATACTAGCAAATAAGACTACCAACACATATGAAATAAGGGTAAGAATACAAACTTTTACCATATAGTTTTGGCATCTGAAAAATCGTTGCCTCTCATTTTCCTCTGTATGGACAGTTTTTTGACATACTTTAATACCACAATAACATATTGAGTATTCAACTCTTAGATTTATTGAGCTTGAGTTGTTGCCACTACGTGACTGAGGCATTTCTATTCATAAACAAATAGAACAATTAATGGATTGGAAACAATAGAAAGAAAATAATAATAATAAATATTAAAAATGAAGGGACACTTCAATGATTCGGTTGCTTTTATGTCACTGAAAATGGAAGGTGTCCCTACATAGTGTGATATGGGGTGCTAGGATGCAACAAGCTAGAAATTGACACTAGCTAGTAAGATTTAAGCTAGCCTTGTATGATCATTCTTTAGTGTAATAGATGGGTAGGTTGTAATCTATGGAATTGTCCCATACAAAAAGAGAAGTTCAATATGAAACATGACACGATAGGTTTCAGAATTTTTTACCATCTGTTCATTTCAACACTTAAATAATTAAAAGTTGTTTAGTATTTGATGTAAATAATTAAGAATCTTGGTAGTTCCAACATATCACAAGGAGACGATTTGTTTCGTGAGTTTGTTGAGATGGACTTATCTTTTTATTGGATGAGTCTGTTTGAGTAATTGGGCAAATAGTATGACAGATGAGTAATAGCATAGGTTGTAATTGAGAGATAATAGTTAAGGAATAGTTAATATCTTTTGATCATTAAAGAGATCATAGTGGCACCTAACCAATACTTATAAGAGAGCATGTAAAGATTATGGCCATCATTGCATTCAATTCTCCAAAAGGGAAACAAGAACAAAACAAGCAACCATGGCCCAAAAACAGAAAATAGCCATAACAAGAAAGAAAATATGTAGAACAATTATGGGCTTAAAACTCAACATATATAGCCAGAACAGAACTTTCGCACAAGAACAAAACAAGCAACCATGGCAAAAAACACAAACGGTACCAGGAAATGTGCGAAAATAAAAACCAGAAAATAGCCAATTGTTTACCTTGACAACAGACGGTAGCCGAAAATGTGGACGAAAAGAGAACCAAGGAAGAGGCACCGAGATGCACAGAGGAGTAGTGTTTCAAAATGGGGCCTCTGAGCATTTGGGTATATTGCCAGAAAATGGGGGCTCTGAACATTGGGTATATTGTCAGAAAAATGGGGCCTTTGAACGTTAGGTATATTGCCAGAAAAATAAGGCAATCTACTGGAATGGGTTTCTTAAACCCTGTTGATTATATAGGTGGATGGTTGCTTTGGACGGAATGGGAACAATGAATGAAATTGGGGTTGTTCTCTATGAGGGTTTCAAAAAATTATGGTTGCTTGGATTATTCTCTACTAGGGTTTCAAAGCCCCACCATTTGATTATGTTCTTTGATAGGGTTTCAAATGCTCGGGATGGGAAAGACAACAGGTTGCTTGGACAGATGGCGTCACGCTTGGGCTTGGATTTTCAAATGCTCGACGAAATGGGAACAATGATAGGTTGGAGAAAGAATAAGACCAAAACATAGAAGAGTTTGAAAAATGACAATATATTTCATTTCATATTTACATATCCTTATATATATATATATATCTTGTAGTGTAACGGGTAATTAAAGGCAAGATTACAATGACATAAATACAAAATTACATTATCAAGACAGTAAAGGAAAATTCCACAATCTTTTCCCTCAAATCTTGACTATGTCATAATTGGTAGATGAGATAATCTTATAACCGGTCGGTCTGTCATCTATAAAAAAAATAGCCCACCAATAAGTTAGTGCCACATAGGAGGTCTATTGAAACACGAATGTCACTGCATTGTAGGAGATAACCTTGCAGCTCTAGAGCCCATCGCAGACACCTGATTACCAACCATTGCCAATTTTTTTTTCTTTATTTGATTCGGTAAGAAGAACAAAATTGCCGCTTAAGAAAATGAAGGTAGAGAGAGAGATACATTTTATTGACAATTCACCTACTACTCCTCAACGGAGCCTTGATTTGGGGGTGGGCCTCTAATGATTGTTATCCATCAAAACTCCTCAATAATCTAACGAAACTGAACACAAACTTTTACAAGCTATGATCATATTCAGATCAAATCGCTCAACCTAGATAAAGGGCTACAAAAGCAAACACTGATTATGATCTGTGATGGTTTGGATCCAAATTTTGAGAGAGAATGAGAAGCAAATCGGAAAAGGAATACGATGGTGGTATGTATCGAGAAGGACTGTATCTATCATCTATCTAAAGAGATCTTTGGAAATAAGTCGTCCTGGAGGGCCATCCTTCCAAAGCACAGGGATTTAACCTAGAGAGATTGGAGTTTCAAATCGTGAAATGAAAACTTTGGAAAGAAGCTTTCTCATTCTTGACGATGGTGGGCGACAAAGATGGTAGGCCACGAAGATGATGGGTGCGACGGAGATGGTGGCGCCGAAACTGGTGGCTGACGGATCTAAAATTTGTGAGGGGCGTTCGACTGAGTTAAGGCACCTAAAATTTCTGAAGAGGAGATGTACTTCGCAGGGGAGATTTCGAATGGGGCGTTTGATTGTGATCACCTTCATGTGAATTGTATGGAGTTGCTGACATGGCAGATTATTATTGGAGGCTGGTAATCCCTTGAGAACAGCCCGACCGGTGCAAAGCGGTTTTCTTGGTAGATCCCATGATTTCAACAGTTCCAGCTTGGTGTTGAGTGGTAGATTTGTTCTTCTTCTTGTCTAGCATAATTTCAACATATTGGTTAACATACCCCTCAAGTGCATGGGAAGTTTACGAACCATGAGCTTATCTCTTAACAATAGAAAACAAGCTATAGTTAAACCTTTGGTAAACACATCAGCAGTTTGACCCATAAACGGTATGTATTGTAATGAGATGTCTTTATTGAGGACATTCTCACGAATGAAATGGTAGTCGACCTTTATATGTTAGGTTCTAGCATGGAAAATTGGATTGGATGCTAGAGCTAGTGCACCTATGTTGTCACACCAAACTGTAGGAATTTGATGAAGAGGGACATGTAAGTCACGAAATAACATTCGTAACCAATACATTTCTACAATGACCAGTGCCAAGGATCTGTATTCAGCTTCTGTGCTGGACTTTGATACAACAACTTGCTTTTTAGCAATCCAAGATACAAGACATGGACCTAAGTAAATGGCATAACATGTGGTAGATCTTCTATCATATGTGGAGCCTACCCAATCTGAATCACAAAATGCATGCAAGCTAAGTGAGCCACGAGTGAAGTGTAGTCCATGATTGAGAGACCCTTTAAGGTATCTAAGAAGATGTTGTAGAAGAAGGAAAACTGAAGGTGGGAGGAGAAATGAGAAGAGCATTACCCGAGGAAGATCCTTTTCTGTTTTGAAGGAGAGAATGGTTGAATCTCGAGCTGGGAAAGCATCTTCATCAAAGACCACGTGTCTGGAAATAAAAACTCTGTTGGTTGATGAATCAAGACACCTATATCCTTTTTTATTTGAACTGTAACCAATGAAGATGCATCTTTTTGTTCTAAAATCTAACTTGTGCTTGATGTAAGGTGTTAACAAAGGGAAACAAGCACATCCAAAGATTCGAAGAGAGAGATAGTTAGGAGCCTTGTTTAGAAATTTGGTGTATGGAGAGTTGAAGTTCAGTAGTGGAGTGAGGAGCCTATTGATCAAATAAACTGATGTGAGAAAGGAATCAACCCAGCAAGATTTTGGAAGGTCAGAAGTAGCTAAAAGTGCTAAACCTGTCTCCACAATATGTCTATGCTTACGCTCTGCCACACATTTTGTTGTGGAGTGTGTGTGTGCAAGAAATTCTATGTAAAATCCTATGAGTTTGAAGGAAAACCTTAAACTGAATAGAGGTGTAGTCTCCACCCCCATTTCTTTGTAAGGTTTTAATTTTGTGTGATAGGAGATTTTCTACTAAGCACTTGAATTTGATAAAACTTGCAAAGATATTAGATTTTTGTTGAATTGGAAATAGCCATGTGAACCTAGAATAATCATCTACAAAGAGAACAAAGTACTTGCAGCCACTATTTGATCGAATGGGTGATGTCTAAACATCTAAATGTATTAACTCAAGTGGTGCAGTACTTTGTCGAGTGAAATTATGAAAAGGTAACTATTTGTGCTTTGCAAGCTAACATGAAGAACAAAATGGAATTTTATTAATGGAGTCTTTGACTGGAAGATTGAAACATTGCAATACTTTTTGAGTTACAGCAGGATGCGGATGGCCTAAGTTAAGGTGCCAAACTGAAGTAGAGGTCTTGATGCCAAGTAGAGTAGTGATTTGACTTGTCTTATTTTTGAAAATTATTCCCAGGTGGATCGGATGGAGTCCATTCTCACTCCTTCCTTGCAGTAGGATCTTCTCTATTGCAATGTCCTTAACAAAGAAATGATCAGAAGTGGGTACAAAATAGTAAGAATTATCTATGCAAAACTGTTGTATGAAAAGTAGATTTGCAGATGCTTTTGGATAGTGTAGTATGTGTTGTAAGTTAAAGGATGAACCATTTGCTTGAAGAGTAGCAGAACCAGTATGTGCAATGTTGAGATTAGAACCATTGCCCACAACTACAGAGTCATTGCCTTGGAAAAGATGCTGGAAGTTTAGATTTTCAAGTGAAGCAATGATATGTTGGTTGGCTCCACTGTCTGCAAACCAGGAGTCATTTTCTTTAACCTGAGCATTTGTTTGGGCAACCATGGCAACTAGCTGGTAAGGAGGTGTCTTCCTTGAAAAGGATAATCCATCCTGTGAAAACAATCAAGAGCTTGATGATTAGTCATGCCACAAATCTAACAAGGGACACGAGTATTGTTTTGAAATATGGAGGCGAATTTGGTTGTAGAAGCTTGACTGGAAGTGTTGTGAGAAAGCTGCTGATTTGATTGCTTTGGAGTGAAAGATTTTGAACTGGTATGCTATTTAAATTTGTGAAGATTGATGTTTTTATTGCTTTTGTTACTAAAGAGAGCAAATGAACCAGTTTCAGGTAGTATACTTTTTTTGTTGAGATTCAAGCATAATTTCATGGTTTAGTAATTTTGCTTGAAAGTCATCAAAAGTTTTTGGATTAGTACGAGTGGCAAATGAAAAGGAGGTGACAAAAGGGGTGTATGATGGATGTAGCCCACTGATGATGAAGGAAATTAAATCCTCATCATCCACAGGCTTGCCAACAGCTGCAAGCTGATCTGCCCAAGATTTGGCTAATTGCAGATATTAAGTGCATGACATAGATCTTGTTTTAGTGTCTGAAGTTGTCTCTTTAGATGAGTAACTCAAGACCTAGAGTGAGAAGCAAACCGAAAGGCCAAGGAAATCCAAACTTGGCGTGAGGTGTTGAGTCCAAACACAGTGGAAAGGACACTCTCTGTTAGAGTTGCATTAATCCAACTTAGAAGGTACTAATCCTTCTTATTCCAGAGAATATATGTTGGATTCAAAGTGGGTGTAGACCCTTCTTGAGAAGGAAGAAATTATGTGGGACATGGTTCAGTTCCATCTATGATTCCTATAAGATCATGAGTTCTTAACACTGGTAGGAACTGTGAAACCCACAGTAAATAGTTGTTATTGTCTAGTTTAATGGAAATGAGCTAAGTGAGATTAGGAATGAGAAAGGAGGCAACAAAGGATGTATCTGACATTTTGAAAAGTGGTGTTAGCCTTTGTGGCTCTTGATACTATGAAATAATAAGAACAAAACAGAGAAGAGTTTGAAAAAGGACTGTATATTTCATTTCATATTTACATATCCTTATATATATACATCTTGTAGTGTAATGGGTAATGAAAGACAAGATTATAATGACATAAATACAAGATTACAGTATTAAAACAGTAAAGGAAAATTCCACAATCTTTTCCCTCAAATCTTGACTATGTTAGAATTGGTAGATTCCATGATTTCAGCTTGGTGTGATCCCATGAATTTAGCAGTTCCAACCTGGTGTTGAGTCGCAGATTGTTCTTCTACTTGTCTAGCGTAATTGCAGCATATTGGTTAACAGTTGGTTCGACAAAATGGAAATGAGGAATGGTTGCTTCAGCTAGTGGGTTTCGAAGACTGGTTGCTCAGGTGCTAGGGTTTCAAATGCTCTACCTCTCTATTTCAAATGCTCAAGAATAAGTGATGGACTTCCACTTTTTTCTTTATAAAAAATTAATGATGTGGCACTGCCATGTCGCAATGCCAAGTTAAGGAGGCAAATAGAGCGGTAACGTTTAGGACTTGTTTGGAAAAATATTTTATCTCAAAATTCTCATCTCATCTCATTCCCTAACATTACTCAAACACAAATATTTTCAAACTAATCATTATAACTTTCCCAAAATTTCAAACAAAAAATAAAAAATAATTCAATTTTTCCAAATTCCTAAACAAAAATAATATTAAAAAACTATATTCTAACAATATTTTAAGTTTATAATATTTTTTATTCAACATTTTCTCTCTTTTTTCCCAAAATCCCATAAAACATTAACTTAAACTATCTCACTACTATTCACAATATATCTTATTATTATTCACAAAATTCTCGTCTCATCTCATCTAATTCCCCAAACTTGTCCGCCTGGTAGCATTTATTTTCTGAAAGTGTAGATATTTCTTCAACCAATTGTCTTCTAAAGAAACCAACTTTGATTTATTTACCAAAAGTCTTTTTATGTACTCTCTCAATTAATCTCAGTACTCCTATCAAATAAGAAAAATTATGGTCGGCAATGGGACAATCGACGTGCAATCGCTGACATGGTGGACCATGTCATTAAATAAAATGACTGTGTTTCCTCCCCTTTTTTTGAAGAAGAAAACAATGTGTTTCAATGCTATCCCCCTCTCTCTCTCTCTGTGAAAGCTGCAAACCTTAGATGATTGACTTTTGGAGCTGCTAGACATAAAAGAAAAAGACCTAGATACCTATCTCTAATTTTCCTGGTAATATTATTGAATTACTGTCATGGTGTGCTTTGTTCTTTTTTCTCCTTATTTCACATCGATTTGCGAAATTTGGAAGTTGTTTCGATCAATTCTTAATCTGTTTATTTCATAAATCTATTTTGTAGCTTTTTTTTCTTCCCATATCTTCTGGGTATGATGATGTTCAAGGATATGAGGCTTTGTTCGAGGATAATGATGTTCGAGGATATGGGTCTTTGTTCTCATATGGATTATATGCCTCGGTTGGGGGAGGAGAGGTGGCTGCCCTGCCACCTTAACCTGAAGTAATGATGGAGGATGATTATCATACTGATGAAAATGTAGATATAGCTTAGCTTGAGAGAAGGATGTGGAGGGACAAAATGCACCTCAAACGGCTCAAAGAACAAAATAAATGTAAGGAATGAATTGATATGGCAAAGCAGTGGCGGTCCCAAGAACAGGCAAGGAGGAAGACGATGTCGAGGGTACATGATGGAACTTGAAATACAGGTTGAAGATGATGGAAGTTTGTAAAGCTATAGGCTTTGTAAAACGATTGTGTTTCATCCCATTTTGGGTTTGGGAGCGCTCACAGCCGACCAACATCAACAAAAGCAAAAATTTGATATTTGGAAAGATTAACAAGCAATAACAGAAATGGCTTTGGAGAAAATCATGGAAATGAGTTTAGAAAAAATATAGGAAATGGGTTTAGGAGAAATCTGTTAATCATGAAATCTAAGAGATGGGTTTGTTTTTCTTGGTAGAGAAATGCTTCAACGTCGTATTTCGTTGGTTATGCTATGGTTGGCCAGTTTTCTTTTTGTCAATTGTGCTCTGGTTTGGTCTGCTTCTCGCCTTTCACGTTTTGATTTTTATTTTTTTATCCTTACATAAGCTGTGCACATCTCCTGGTTATTAGGGGTGTAAAAAAAATTGAAAAATCGGTTGACCGGGATCGGACGAGACCAAACCTACTGGTCCGATTCGGTTTGTAAGCAGATCGGTGCGGTACCGATTTTTAAGAATCGAAATCGGTTATAAGTCGGTGCTGTACCAGTTTTCATATTTTGAAAACCGGTTTAAACCGACCGGACCGGTATATATATTTCTAATTTTTTTCTATTATATATAATTTTTTTGTATTATATTATATATATTATATTCTAAATTGATAATTAATATAACATGAAATCTTAATCTTATTATTCAAGTTTATTATTCTTATAACATAAAATTAATATAACATGTCACATAACATAAAATTAATCTTATAATTTTTAATATAACATTTTATGTAACATATAAATTTTAATCTTATAATATAAAATTAATATAACAAAAAATTTTAATCTTAAACATAAATATTAATATTAAGTTATTAATGTAAACTTATTTTTGATATATATAATGTATTTATACTATAATATAAATAGACTAGCAGTTTAGTCTATGTAAATATCATATTATTACTAACATAGATAATCTGTAAAACTGGAAAAACCAGACAAGACCGAAACCAGAAAAATCGGAAGTTCTAGTTTCGATAGTGAATCGATCCGGTATCAGTTCTTAAATTTTCAAAATCGATGTATACAAGTTCGGTTCTAAAAAATGTACAAAACCAAACAGAACCCTACTGGTTACACCTCGTTTGCGTAGCAGCGCTTGTCCATAGCAGAATTGATCAAATAACACATGACAAATAATATTAATAAAAAATATATAAAATTGACCAATGTAATTTGTCTTAAAATAAAATGATTTCATGTATTTTAAACAAACTTGAAATTCTTATAATTTTAAAAACGATGAGGTCCGGTTTGGATACAAGAAATGTCTCATCTCATCTTATCATTATAACTTTTTCAAATTTTCACACAAAATATAATAAACAATTCAACTTTTTCAAATCTCAAAACAATAATAATATTAAAAAATAATATTCTAACAATATTTTATTCAAACTTTCAACTTTCATCTCAACTCACTATCCAAATAACATATAATTTAGTCTCTATCCCAATTTTGTTAATAAATTGTTGGTCATATTTGGATTGTGAAAGTGTTTCATCTCATCTCATCTCATAATTATAATTTTTTTCAAATTCTTACACAAAATATAATAAATAATTTAATTTTTTCAAATTTTAAAACAATAATAATATTAAAAAAATAATATTCTAACAATATTTTATCCAATTTCTAACTTTAATCTAAAATCATCCTTTATTTAATCCACTGTCAAACCGCATCTTAAAATTTCTAACCTTTTGATATTAGAGTAATGCTTGAGAGAAGCCACTATAGTAGTGCACACTTTACACTCACTGCGTAACTGCTTCTAGTTGATTGTTTTCAACACTCACTTGGGAAGATATGTAGTCTAGATGATGTCATATCATATATATAAAATGGATGCTTTCAACAGTGACTTCTTCCTATATTTATTATTGACATTAATGACGTGCTTAGGGAAAAAAAATGGCAGGCGAGAAATCGATGTGCTAGAATGAAAACCCGCCAACATTAGTTAGCGCTCGTTGCGCTTTTATCCACGTGCGAGTCTGAGTCTGGGCTTTACTTTCCTGCTTCGCTCGCACCTTTTTCCCAACGCTTCTCATTTTCGTTCTGAGATTATCAAACCCTAACCCTAAATTTTGAATATTTTTCCATAGCCACAGTTTAATCCTTGGATTCAGGTCCTTAATGCTTATTTCTACCCGTTTTGATACACGGAGCTTCGAGGTCGATAATGGAGGTCTTGAAGGACGAATTCTCGGAGCTAGAGATTGGGAGCTCCGTCGACTCGTTCCAGAGGTTTATGGACTCGCAGAGGGAGCTCTTCCACAGCCAGATCGACCAGCTCCAGAAAATCGTTGTCACGCAATGCAAACTCACCGGCGTTAATCCTCTCTCTCAAGAGATGGTGAGCTTTCGATGATTCAACTCGTGTCTTGTACTTTGGTTGCACGAGGAAATAAAGGATAATTAACCTTGATTGGAATTTCTCCTGTTTCTCAGCAACCAAACGTTGGGACAAAATAGAAGTATATATGTGTCTATATATAATTCGCAAAAGCTATTATTCAGTTAACAATTTAGGTTACCCTTTTACATTTTATGTTGGTAGGTACATTAGCCCTTAATTTTGGACATTTGCTAAATAACTTTTCACTTTTTTTTTTTTCCTTTTTGCTGTGAAAGAGTTGAGGTTAGGTTACCAAATGTCTACTAGATGCTATTCTAAGTTTCATTTTCACATTGTACGTTGGGACTTCTTGTTTTGTACAATTCGTGTTGTAAGTAAATATGCTTGGTGTTACATATTCTAATATACCGTGACTGATTATTTGTTTCATATCATTCTTACTGGTTTTCTTCAGGTTCAAACTTGTAGTTACATTTTTTTCCATTTGCTCATAAACGTTTTTTTCCTTTTCACAGGCAGCTGGTGCTTTGTCAATAAAAATTGGTAAGTAATCATTGGGGATTGATAATAGTGCACTACAAATTTAAGCCTTTAATGTTTGAGCTACTGGTAATTTTCTCTAGAAAGTTTGAGGCAGATATGCCGAGAATGTATCCTAATTCTGACCTAATTCTTGTACTTATGATTGACATGATACCTTTCATTTTACAAAGGCTTCAATGAATGCTTGTTTATATTTGCACGATCTTTTACATATGCCTTATGCATGCATGCATGCTGTTTGCAGTCTATCTATCCTTTGATTCAATAAATGAGAGAATTATCCAGTTTGTACACCCAATTTCCAGTGAAAGAAATTATTTTTTTATAAGAAAATTAATTCACAAGAAAAGTGACATTGCAGGACTCGAACTAGTGCCCTCCCTTCTGCGAACTAGTGCCCTCCCTTCTGCAAGGGAGGCGCCTATCCATTGGACTAGGAATGCCCTTTAAAATATTTAAAACACGACCAGCATCAAAATATTGAAACAGGAACTTTATTTATACCTTTTTATTTTTATTTTTTTGTTCTCCTATTAGATAAAAGACTTGAGACCAAAAGGCATCGTTTGTTGCTGATTGCGGGTTAATTTTTTCCCTAGATGCATTAAGATATCTGAAATGATTTTTATTGAATATTGATCTCTGCTGGGTGTTGAGCTTGCCTTATTTGATCAATGGGTAAAACAATTATTGGAGTGTTTCAAAATGTATTGTTGTTACAATGGGTTATCATTATTTTTGTTTATCATAGGAGGTAAATGAGCTATAAAAGTTAGGTTTGTGCTCATTGATTTTTCCTATTAATTGAATTTGCTTTTTGTGCTTATGAAGTATTGTTTTCCTGGCACACATATGGTTGCTGTTTGACTAAAACATTGTTGATTTTGCAGGAAAAAGGCCTAGGGATTTGCTAAACCCTAAGGCTGTAAAGTATATGCAATCGGTTTTCTCTATTAAAGATGCTATTAGTAAGAAGGAATCCCGTGAGATCAGTGCTCTTTTTGGAGTCACGGTCACACAGGTAACCATCTTTCAAAGGAGCTGATCTAGCAACTTATTTCTGAATGAAAATGTTTTTGTTTGAATTCCTCCACTTTTGAAAGTCAATTTCTTTACACCTGGGTGTTGTGTTGATTTATAGGTTCGTGATTTTTTTAATAGTCAACGGTCAAGGGTAAGGAAACTAGTCCGGTTGTCGAGGGAGAAGGCCATGAGATCCGGCGCATGTAAAGAACCACTTGATGGTGCCCTAATAAGTTCTGATCCTACGATACCTATTGATTTGGTTCCCTTAGACTCTGTTGGTCCTGCTAGTGTCGAAGAAGCCCCATCTTGTTCAACACAGGATGATGCTCTACCTGGCTTAGATGACGAAGAAAAACATTTTGTTGAAAATATTTTCATTTTAATGCGGAAAGAAGAAACTTTTTCCGGGCAGGTGAAACTGATGGAGTGGATCTTGCAGATACAAAATTCTTCAGTATTATGTTGGTACTCGTCGAATCACTTTTTGAGGATGTCAGTATATTTGTTATATTTTGTCTTGCTTGCTTGATCCAACCGTCCTCTACTATATTTACAGGTTTTTAAGTAAAGGTGGTGTTATGATTTTGGCTACTTGGTTGAGTCAAGCTGCTGTCGAAGAGCAAACAAGCGTTCTTCTTGTAATTCTTATGGTATATACATATTTGTGCTGTTAATTAACTATGTACTTGCTTTATATACATTTCTCAGGATTTCAATGGTTACTTGTTTTCTAGGTTCTTTGTCATATGCCTCTCCATAAAGCTCTTCCTGTACATATGTCAGCCATTCTGCAAAGTGTTAACAGACTGCGATTTTATAGGACATCAGGTGTGTTCTTTTTGCAGTGACTATTCTGCACCTGTACTCTCCTTCTCCATCCCCAATTATTTTTCTACTGCTTACCTCATATGATTGAACTGTTACTTGATAATTAAACCCGGTATCATGTTTGAGGCTTAATAAGAGATTAACCATGTTGATAAGCTTGCTACTCTGGTGGAATGGAGAATGCATCAAGTATATGAATTGTGGAGTCTTCTTTTCCCTTTTATATGATAACTCAGGGTTTGTTAATGCCAGAACAAGGCGCTGACTTCATAATTCTTTCTAAATCATTTTTTACTATATATATATATATATATACATCTGAAGTCTTGTGTGCTCTTGGATGCTAGATGATTAGGAGGTAGTTTATTGAAAAATGTAGGTGAAAATATCATCAAAGCATTGGTTTTTCCATTTTCTTCGTAGATGATTTTAACCTTTTGAAGCATTGAAGACTGTTTTTTAGGATGCTGCTGTTGTATTTCTTTTTGCACCCTGTGATACTTTTGAATCTCATTTATCTGATTTGAAGATCAGACATATCAAACAGGGCAAGAGTTTTGTTATCGAGATGGAGCAAATTATTAGCAAGAAGCCAAGCATTGAAGAAACCTAATGGCATGAAATCTTCCAGTGACATTCATAATGATATAATGCTGCAGCAGAGGCAAGTCATATCTTTACCTCTTATCCTTGGAAGATTTGTAAAATTAGTTTTTAATAATTGCACTCTACTTTTTGCAGTATTGAGGATATAGTGGGTGAAGAATCATGGCACTCTGGTATCGATATTCCTGTAAGCACTACTAAGGATTTACGACCTATTTTCTAAATGGGGGTTTTTGTTGTGCAATGTTTCAACTTTTATTTGAAAAAAAAAATGTTTCAACTCTTATTTTCTTTCATTTTTTTTGGCTGTACAGGAAGACATTCTTGCTTCTCCTTATGGAAATTTAGAGAATTCAAGGTGGGTATTTTTTTTTTTTGTGACATAATTTAGGTCAGTTGGCCTTTTTTTAGTAGTTGTGGAACTATTAAGCACATATTTCTTTTCAGAAAATTGGAATCTCCACAAGCACTGAAACTTTTACCAGCATCTTCAGATGACTCAAATAGGAAGCAAATTCTCGGTGTCTCTTCATCCCGTATCCTTGGTGTTGCTAATTTGCTCTCTCTCTCTCTCTCTCTCTAAATTTTAATTTGTAAAAAAAGCAATGACTTTAACATATTTGGAGGTCTTACAAGAGAATACTCAAAAACAAAATCATTAGTATAGGAATGACATCTCTTATTAGTATTGACTTCTAACTTTATATGAAGTCTGGTTACTCGGGCTGTTTTACCTTTTATATCTTTGCATCAGCATCTATTTAGTCTTGTGCTTTTTTCGGCTGAAAGTATTTTCTGGGAAAATATTTTCATCTCTTGGCCCTTTTGGAAAGGGCAGAAAAAAGAGGTTGATGGAAAATGGCTAGTGAGTCAATGGGAAAATCATGTGCATGTCGTGGAAAATGACTTCTTACCCCTCTTCAGGGCAGTAAGTCATTTTCCACCGCTTGCTTTATGCGTTTTTCTTCACCTAGGTAATAAATAGACTTTTTTGCTCAAATAAAAAACAAAGAATCTTCTGCTGAAAGAATTTTGTTATTGCAAATAATCTTAAAGATTATTAGATATGATGTTTTCTCCCCTTACATGCTCTCTCTCTCTCTCTCTCTCTCTCTCTCTCTCTCTCCATTCCGTCACTTTGCATTTATAGCGAATCTAAAAAATTATAATTGCAAATAAATAATCATAAAAATCATTCGACTGATTTTCTATTTTTCCAGAGTAAATTAATGTTATGATTAAAAATTATTAATATATGACAGTTATATAAACACAGTCATGTTTTCAATGCAACCAAACACCAAAAATTATTTTATGTATCTTTTTCAGGGTGTCAACTAAACATCGGAAAATTAGTAGTTCTTCCTGAAAATATTTTCGTCTGATCATATTTTCCTATTTTCCTCATTTTACGTTGAAACAAACGTAGCAGTGATAGTTATATATATATATATATTTATATTAGTGGATCTTTTTCATGAAGTAGTGGTCATTACATAAAAAATGCATATTCTACATACAACGAGATGTGTACAAGAAAGTCATCTTTCTAGAAATAAAAAGGATACAGGAAAATCATGTAGATTAACTAAGCCTGTTAGATCCTTAGCTGGTAACAGAAACCAGAGAACGCAGAAAAGTTCAGATGGTGGAACAGCCGGTTCAAAAAATGGGAGGCAGAAGCCAACAGGCCACAAGAGCAGCACCTGTAAGTCGAGGCCGTCCAATGTCTGCCGATGACATTCAAAAGGCGAAAATGCGTGCTCTATTCATGCAAAGCAAGTATGGGAAAACTGGTTCTTCTAATGATAGTAAAGAAGCAAAAACTGAAGGTCTTAACAAACCTTCAAACACCCAGCCCAACACTTCAAATCCAGTATCTAAAGTTGCTCTTCGGCCTAAAACTGAGGAAGAAAAGAAACCAGTTGTACACCCATTGAAAAATTCTAAGAGGTCAGAAACTCCTCTTGATACAATGCTGAAAATGAATTCAAAAGAGCCTTTATGGGAGAAGTGCGGGAGGGTTCAGATCCCATGGCAGATGCCACCAGGTACATCTGCTTTTAGTGCTTCTTTATTGGTTTCTTTAACTGTTTGCCAATAATATTATTTGTTGAAAGAATAGCTGTCTTGACAGCAAAATTAACTGAGCAGTTGAAAAGTTCCCTGAATCTTATGCGATAGAGAGGAAAAACTTGAGTAGTCCCACATTTTTCATTGGAGGGAGATTCATATGGTCATTGTCAACTGCAGATGTTAAGTCCATATCCCCTCCCCTTTCTGCTTTCCCCTTCAACTATTTTCATTTCTACTTTTATGATTTGGATTGGAATTTGTGTATAGAACTTGGGAGTTGGACATTGTTTCAGTTGTATACCTTTCTTTTGTTCCCGTGTTCGTCTTAGGTAATTATTGAAATTGCTCACAAGAAAAGGTATTGTAGAAAGCAAATGATATTATTTAACTGTCTCTTGATATCAATGAAATTAGAGTATTAGGACCATTTGGGGGCTGGACGCGAGGTTGTTCACAAATTTGATGACACCCTGTACCCCCCTTCTTAATCTTTTGGCAATGGTGATACTGTTGTTTATTCACCGTGGCTTTCACTTTGGGTAGCCTTTTCAATGCATGTGCTTGTGTACCATTATATAGGACTTTGCGAATTGCTTCCCAGGAATCATAATAACTGTGCATCTGATGATTTTGGTAGAATGGATGAGATGTCATTAATCTTTTCAAGCTGATGTATCATCCAAGATTTTATAAATCATTGTAATTTTTTTGGATTATTAGACAAAAGATTTTCATTTGTATAGCAATTGAATATGGCCCTTAAACTTTGCCATAGATCTTCGGCATGAGTATCATTTGTACATTGCAATTGGAGTGGGAATTCTGCCCCTTCAGTACATTATTCACTGCTGCAACCCTTTTTATGGAGCAAACTCTATTGGGAGCATGCCTTTACTTCAATGAGTCATTACCAGGAGTTCAATAGGAGAAGATGCGTTGACTGGAGGCAGAAATTTGTAAAAGGGTCTTCGTTTGCTGTTGAAAATAAAATCATTCTTTTCTGTTTGTCCTGGTATATAACTTCATTTAATTAACAGACATTACGAGCTTATTTTCACATCTTCAGGACCTCATTCCCACTACCTTATTCGTTTTCCCTTCTTATTATTGATCTGGTTATATACACGGGGGTTTTTGTTTTAACTCGGAATCAAATAATTGAAAGCTATGGAATTTGAAAATTATCAATTTTCCTTTTCTATGTGGTGTTTGAATGCCTCCCCAATCACTTTGCTGCCCAATAATGAGCGTGCCTTCTATTTTCGTGAATTTTGAACACATTATTGTATGTGAGAGGCTAAATGGCATTGCTGCTGTATATAAAGTGGTGAAAAACTAGAAGCCTGCATGACTAGTAGGCATAAAGTAATGATTGGAGAGTTTGGTATGGATGTCTTTGGATTTCTAGTAGATTGCAAGATTGATTGCACTCAAAATAGAAATTGACTTGCCACTTTCTCCTGTGTGGTGAAATTACTATTGAATTTATATGGCTTGCTTGCAGCTCAGAATTGATTTGTTAGATTCTAAAGACGGTTTTGACAGTGAACTTTTATCTGTCTGGCAATCTTCAGGTAACACCCCTAGATTTTAATGTCATAAGATTTTCAAGTGAATGTTCCGGAAACAGAAGAGAGCGGCCAACAATGATAAGAGTTCTTAGAGTGCATCTTTGATTTAAACCTAGTGGATCTGCCACTAGCGGGGGGTTCTTTCACGTAGTTGAATAATCAGATGGGGTCTCGATTGGATAGATTCCTGATATCGCCAGAATGGAAGTCATTTTCCGGATGTTTGGCAAAAGAGAATGCCTCATCTTTGCTCGGATCATTGGCCTATCATGCTAGATTGTGGTGGCATCCAACGAAGGCGCAGGTATTTCAAATTTGAAAATATGTGGCTGAAATCTGAAGGTTTTGTGGATAGGGTTAGATAGTGGTGGGCATCATATCAGATACAGGGGACCCCTAGCTTCACCTTTGCAACAAAACTGAAAGATCTAAAAAAAGACTTAAAGCTTTGGAACATGTAGTCTTTTGGTGACTAGGGGAACGCAAGAAAAGCAAGGGGTTGGAGATTCAGGAATTAGAGAGGTTACAGGAGGACCAGCCTCTTACACGGGAAGAAGTAGCTCGGAAGATAGGGTTGGTGGCAGAGCTTGAGAGGATTATCTTATTAGAAGAGACATTTTGGCATAAAAAATCAAGAGCATTGTGGTTAAAGGAAGGAGATCGTTGCACGAAGTTTTTCCACCGAATAGCCAACTCTCATAGAAGAAACAACAACATTGAGATGCGGAGAATTGATGGAGTGGATTGTGGGAAGAGCAGGTGATTCACAATCATGTAGTTGATTTCTATGAGTAGCTACTTTCCGAACAGATGGGATGGAGGCCTACGCTTGATGGGCTTGGTTTTGATTCCATTGGGCCACATGATGTTTGTCGATTGGAGAGTCCTTTTGAGGAGGCGGAGGTTTACGAAGTGGTGAGGAAAATAGTTAAAGACAAGGCACTGGGTCCCGATGGTTTCTCTATGGGTTTCTTTCAAACATGCTGGGACATGTTAAAGAATGATCTAATGTAGGTGTTTCAAGAGTCTTCTCAGCTGAAAATTTTGAAAAAAGCCTTAACGCCACTTTTATCGCTTTGATACCGAAGAAGGTTGGGGCTGCGGATATTAAGGAGTTTCGGCCTATTAGCTTAGTAAGTGGGGAATATAATTACAAAATCTCAAAATGCATTTGTAAAGGGCAGACAATTTTAGGCGCGGTTCTTATTGCCAATGAATGTCTTGATAGTAGACTGAAAGTTGGCACTGCAGGAAATTTGCAAGCTAGACATGGAGAAGGCGTATGATCATGTTAACTAGGATTTCCTTCTTATCTTCTTGGGCGGTGTGGTTTAGGGGAGAGGTGGCGATCGTGGATCCGCTGGTGCATATCAATTGTGAAATTCTCGGTTTTGATAAACGGAAGCCCTGTTGGCTTTTTTCATAGCACACGAGGTTTACGACAAGGAGATCCGTTGTCTTCATTACTTTTTGTTATTGTGATGGAGGCGCTAAGTAGAATGACATCGGCAATGGTTTCGTGGCTGGCTTCTCGGTTGCTACCCCGGAGAGTGGAATTATTAATATTTCCCATTTGTTTTTTTGCAGATGATACACTTATGTTTTGTGAGGCAGATCTAAACTAGGTTCGAGCACTGAAGGCTCTTCTCCTTTGTTTTGAAGCGGCGCCCGGGTTGAAAGTGAATTTTGATAAATTAGAGATGGTGCCAATTGGAGAGGTTCAATACATAAGATGGCCGGCTAACACTCTGGGGTGTAAGATTGCCTCTCTCCTTATGACTTACCTTGGACTCCCATTAAGGGCTATCTCGAGAGCGTCTTTGTTATGGGACACAGTGATTGAGAAGGTAGAGCAGAGACTCGCAGGATGGAAGAGAATGTACCTGTCAAAAGGTGGTAGGATTACCTTGATGAAGAGTACATTATCTAATTTACCTACTTATTTCTTATCTCTTTTCCCTATCTTGGCAAGCGTGACGGTTCGAATTGAGAAATTTCAACGTGACTTCTTGTGGAGTGGTGTGAGGGAGGAGTTCAAATTCCACCTCGTCAAGTGGGAGAATGTGTGTTGCCCTATCTTCAATGGTGGATTGGGTATTAAAAATATGAGAATTTTTAATCGGGTGCTACTTGACAAATGGTTGTGGAGATACATAAGGAACTAGAAGCCCTAAGGAAGTTGGTGGTGGAGAGCAAATATGGAGGACTATGGGGAGGATGGTGCACTAAAGAAGTGGGGCTTATGGAGTGGGGTTGTAGAAACATATAAGAAGAGGATGGGAGGTATTCACTAGACAAACTAGATTTCTTGTGGGTATGGGTTCCATGATTCAATTCTGGAGTGATATCTGGTGTGGTAACAGTGCTCTATAGGATGTATTTCATTCACTTTTCCGGTTTGCAAGTGTCAAAGATGCTTCAGTGGCTGAAGTCATGGTGATAGCGGGGGAGCAAATCCAGTGGAATATCAATTTTAGTCGAGCGGCACAAGACTGAGAAATGAGTAGTTTTAAAGAATTTTTCAGCCTCTTATACTCTATAAAATAAAGCAACCAACAGGAAGACATGTTGTGGTGGACACAAGCAGGTAAAGGCTCTTTCTTGGTTTGCTCTTACTACAAGATCCTCACACAAGAGCCCAATATTCAGTTTCCATGGAGAAGGCTATGGAGACATAAGGCACCGCCCAAAGCATCCTTCTTCGTGTGGACAACTTCATTGGGTAAGATCCTCACAACCGACAATTTGAGGAAACGGAGGGTGATCATCGCAGATTGGTGTTGTATGTGTAGGAAAGGAGGTGAGTCGGTGGACCATCTTCTTTTACATTGTGAGACAGCTAGGGTGTTATGGAATGAAGTGTTTAGTAGAGTAGACTTGGCTTGGGTTATGCCCGAGATAGTGGTGGCAGTTTTGGCCAGTTGGACAAATCTAAGAGACATTCAACAGATTAAAGCTGTGCGGAAAATGGTCCCCATATGCGTCATGTGGTGTTTGTGGCAAGAGTGCAATGAACAAACTTTTGAAGACAAGGAGAGATCGCTAGAGGAACTAAAAGCTTTTTTTATTAAAACTCTTATGTATTTGGGCCACTGCTGTTGATTTTGATAGCATGGATCTACATGATTTTCTTGTCTCTATTGCGTCTACTTAGATAGGGCATACTTTTTGTATTTGTACTGGGCTATGCCTATTTGTTGATTAATAATACTTATTTACTTCTAAAAAAAAAGTATATAGCGAAGTCCAAGATGCTCCACATGTATGTTGTGCAGTAATAATGAACCGCAACACTTGCAATACTTGAAATTAGCTTGGTTTTTCTCATCCTTTCCTGGGTTCTTAAGTTTTTGTTAGTGGAGGACTCATTTCTGTGTTTCAATAAACTTTCTGCCGACTGCAGCCATTTATGCCCTCTTCCTTTCTGCAGAAATGATACATGATGATGTTTGGAGAGTCGGGGCCGGTGAGAATAGCAAAGAGGTAGAAGTCCAGAAAAACAGAAACCGCCGTGAGAAGGAAACTATTTACCAGACAGTCCTGGAGATCCCATCCAATCCCAAGGAACCATGGGACATTGAAATTGACTATGATGACACACTGACCCCAGAAATCCCAACCGAACAGCTGCCCGATGCTGACGGTTCAGAACCACAGGTTGCTTCTAATCAAGATGTAAACAATGCTGTTTCTTTGGAACCCACCTCGTCTCAAGTTGGTAATGCAAGTACAGCCGAACCAGATCTTGAGTTGCTTGCAGTTCTGCTGAAAAACCCTGAATTGGTATATGCGTTGACTTCTGGACAAGCTGGAAATTTATCAGATGAACAAACTGTGAAACTGCTCGATATGATCAAGGCTGGTGGGGCTGGTTTTAATATGTTAGGTGGAAAAGCGGAGGAGCAGGTCCAAGTTTCACTTCCATCCCCGACTCCCTCCAGCAATCCTGGAACGGTGTGTTACTTTGGGCCCATGCCTGCTACTTTTGCCTGATATCTCACGTATTTACTCCAAAGTTGCGAGGGTGGCTCCATTTGCCCTCCACTTTGCCATTCATTACCAAGGATAGTAAATAGTGCTACCTCTTTCTTGAAAGCCACTAATTTAAAATTGAAAAAAAAAAAAAAAAAAACCCATGCATTTGGTGATCATCTCCACAGCAGAAGGTTATTTCACGGTCTCTCTCGCTGGTGGGAGTTCATACACGTCCATATATATATATATATATATTAAATTTTTTAACAACCAAAAATGGCATTGCCACTCGGACGTGTGGCAACTTTAGAATACGAATCTGACGTCAGATTTCTCCTTCCATGGAAGATTCTTGTATCCCATGCATAGCTTTGAAACCAGTGCCTGACTAACAATTTGTAGAACTCTTGTTGGTAAAATACTATTTGGTAAATAATATTCTTTTTTGGTATAAAAAATAAAACGGTTATTATTGAAGAACTACTCTTGTTTTTGTGTTTTTTATTTCTTTCTTTGACCTCTTTTCTAATCTGCCTTTTCCCTGATAAATTTTACAGAGTGGATGGGGAGCAGAAGTTGCAAAGAATCCATTCTCGCAACAAACGTCAATGGCTAACAGAGCTGCCTACACTTCGCAAGGATTAGCTACCACCGGCTTGGTGTTCTCTCAAGCTACAACATCTAACCTTGTTCAACCACAGCAGCAGCCAGCAATAATGGCTACTTATTCATTGCCTCAAACGACTACTTCCATACCCGAAAACCCGCTGCCTTCTATTGTTCACCACAATCTACTTACCAATTCTCCAATATTGCAAACACCGGCCTCAGAAGTAGTCATAACCACAAAGAATTTGTCTGCCATGGGCGCTTCCTTGCATAACTTGTCTACTGCAGCTGTCACACCAAATGCACCCGCTTCCTTCCCATCAATTCCTTTAATGCGAGCTCCGGCGCAGCCCCAAACAGTATCTCAATCCCTGCATCCATCGCCCCTTTTGTCTGAGCCTCGGATACGTGCAGCTCAATACTCTAGACCACCAATCGGAAAACTAGACCCCATTTCTGACTCCGATTGGAGAGCAAGCCAGGGTCTGCCACCAAATTATCATTCTCAAGCTAATCAAAATAACTATAATGCAATGGTTGGAGGATCTAGGCAGCCTCCGTTGCAGCCAGGTCCTTCTTGGGAGAGAAATGAGTATGTTGTTGGAGAAGAATTTGAATCATGGAGCCCAGAGAATAGCCCTACTCGAACCACAGACTACATGTCGGGACGGAATTTTCCTGAACCAAGAACGGGGTGGAATTATAGGCCTGACCGGTCTAGACAACGGAATTTTTCTGGTTACCGGGACCATAATAGGTATGGAGACAGAAAGTGGCGTGACCGGAGGCACTGAATTTGTACTTAAATTTGGCTTGATCTTGCACTGCCCGACTGGCAATTTTCCTGATATAGAGGGATTTGTGAATAACGGAGTTTTTCGCATGGGAGTTGGGAGGCTTCAGGCTTACAATGGGTTTCGGTACGAGGACAATATTAGAATTCAGTTGACTTTATTGACGCCATTGCAGCAATCTCAGAGATGTTCATAACTTTTCATTCTTAATCGGATTAAAATGGTCTAAAAGCTTGCCAATTTTGTTTTTCTTCTGGACCGTCCTTCCTCACAAAAAGCAACTTAAAAGCCTGGCTGACCCATAAAAATGGAAATATGGGCTTCATCGACGAGTTGTCTCATATAAACAACCATACAGTTTCCCCAATGGCTACCTACCTCAAGGAAAACAGGATCGCATGATTTGTGTATTTATTTAGAGAATTACCAGATATATAAAAAGATTATATAAAAGTAATTTTACAAATTAATATGATTTTATAGGATCTGTTAAATCTATTTTACAAGAAAAGTAACTTGATAATCTAACATATCACACATCAAGTGACGTAGGTTTATTTTTGTGTAATTCATTTACAGTTAAAAGTATTTCCTATTTATTTAACTACCAAGTTTAATGGGCTCCGTTGGCCGAATTATATTACCCAGTTTTTGTGATTTGAAGGGCTTCAGCGACGAGTTGGCTCATCTAGAATTATTCCAACAAAGAAGCGTGAGGGCGAATTCCATTAGGACTCTCTAGCTAGGCTCTATTTGATTTGAAACACTTATTTTCTTCTGATTTATTTTTTGTAACATTTATTCTGCTAAGGTTGCTAAGGTGATTTAGTTAATGAAGATATTCTCATTACGCAAGGAGAAAAAGAAAGTGTAATGCTTTTTTACCCCGTACCATAATTGGAAACAACGGTATTGTAATATACTAATATAGCTTCTCGACTTACTTCGTTCATTTTAAATTAATATAAAGTGCTTCAGATTTATTTTTTATTTATTTATATATTTGGGTAAAATTACTATTTAGATTTATCAAAAAGAATGACAATATGTGACATGACTCGTGAATCCAATACGAACACAACATGACACGATAAGAAATTAACGGGTTTGAGTTTAATATAAATGGATTTGGGTCAAAACTGGTTGACCTGTTAAGACATGAGTAATAAACGGGCCAATAACGGATTAACCCACTTAATCTGAAATCAACCCAAAATAACTTGTTTAAATTTTATTTCAAAATTATAATTTTATTATTGTTGAGTTGTAATATTGGTATTTATTAATATGCTTATATTTTTATTGTTGAGATTGTAATTCTGGACCAATGCTCATATTTGTTATTATATGGTTTGTAATATTGATTTTATTATAGGTTAACATTTGAAAAATATTTATGTTTTTTTGTTAGTATGTAGTCTTATTTTTTTTTAATATATATAAAGACTACTAATAAATATAGATTTTAACTTTTTATGTGAAATTATGTTAATCGGGTCACATGGATTATACGTTTTAGTTCAACCCATTTACATGAAACAAGTTGAAATGAGTTATATCGTATTGAAGTATTTCTAATTAATTATTAAACGGATCAAAACAAGTTACACGATACAGCTCATTATTTAAATGGGTCAAATTATAACTTAAAAATTTTACACGTTTAATTTAACGGGTCAAATTCAAGTTAACCTATATAATTAAATGCACATGAGTTGATAGGATTCGACACGATTCACAAACACAAATTGCACTCCACTACGGTTTGTGGGATTTGCATTTATTCGATACTAGTACATTTGGTTTAAAAAATCTAGAATTAGTACATTTATAGCCACTCTCATGACGATAATGATAGATGACGTGGTCGATTGCCACGGACAAAGGGTATCGTGAAACTGTACCAACTGAAGTGGCATGCCATGTGCTATTAATTAAAAAAAAAAAAAAATTCAGGAATCCAATCGTCACCCTCCCTCGTAACCCTACCTCACAACCCTAAACCAAGTACCATCCCTCGATCCTCCATCTCCCTCCGTCCATTACTCACGGAGTCAAAACTTTTCTCCGAGTAGTGCAAATTCATCGACAATTTTCTAAAAATCCGCACAAACATTGACCTCTGGAAATTTTGTAATATGTTTTGGCTTTTGTGGAAGCATTTCGAAAGGAATTTGTTTATGTTTTTAGCCAGGTGGTAAAGTCACCTCAATCGTCACTTTTTAACATACCATTTTCTCTAGCTACATAGTAATTTATAATGAGTATTGCTACAGAATAGTCACCGTAGCTATGCACACATGGCACACACTACGTGACTGCTTCTGATCTATTTGTTTTGTTTTTTTTTTGTACAAAACGAACAGATGGCCTCACGACTTTTACTCCTCTCTTCCTTTCTCTCTTATCATCTCTTTCCAGCGTCTCTCTCATCAACTCTCTCTCTTTCGCCGGCTATTTCTCTCTCTCATAAGATCTTTCTCATCGGCTCTCTCTCTCCTCGACTCTCTCTCTCATCCCTCATGCTCTCTCTCTCATCTCCGCTCTCTCTTTCATCTCGGTCTCTCTCTCATCTCCGTTCTCTCTCTCATCACGGTAGTAATTTTGAATTTGAGAGATATGTGGTTTAGATGATGCCACATATGATGTGCAAAAATAGCTGTTGCCAACAGTGGCTGCTGTCAATATTTTTCCATTTACAATTAATATTTAAAGAAACGACATATTTCACAACATATATAATAAAATATTAATATTTTAATAAAATATTATATTTTTAAAATATTGTAAAAAATAACATGTATTTATATTTTTTAAAAGATAAAAACAAACATATTAAATAAAAGGTGAAAAGACGGATAGATTTTGTCAGGTTGAGTCATTTTTCCCACTCAATAGGGTGAAAGAAAAACCGGTGGTCTGGTATCGATTTATTTTTTTTGAAATTGTCCGGATTTTTCTCTTTCTAAGATCGAATCAAAGCGAACCGGTTTATATAAATATATATTTAATTTTTATGTTATATAAAATAATTTTTTATATTATATATAATTTATATAATTATATGTAAAATAATTTTATATTATATGTTAAATTGCTAACTAATATAACGTTAAATTTTAAAATCGGATTATTTACATATAATAATAATCTAATAACATAAATTTAATATAACATTTAATATAACATAAAATTAATCTTATAAATCTTAATATAACATTTGATATAATATTATCATTAAGAGTTTTTATTTTATAACATAAAATTAATATAATATAAAATTTTAATTTTAAACATTAACATTTGATTATATGTTATTAATATAAACTATATATATGAATAAAATAATTTTATATTATATGCTAGATTACTAATTAATATATCGTTAAATTTTAAAATCCAATTATTCATATATAATAATAATCTAATAACATAAAATTAATATAACATAAAATTAATCTTATAAATCTTAATATAACATTTGATATAACATTATCATTAAAAAAGTTTATTTTATAACATAAAATTAATATAATATAAAATTTGAATTTTAAACGTGAACATTTGATTATATGTTATTAATATAAACTATATATATATATATATATATATATGAATGATAAATACATTTTCTAGCACAATAAATTATAACATATATTATTTTTGATAAGTACATTGCTATACATTTGATCATATACACTGATATAAAAAGTGTATATAACCATCATATTATCACTAACATTTATGTAACCAAGCATATTATCACTAACATATATAAATAAGTTAGACACAAACATACTATCAATAACATACATAATCAAAAATCAAATACTATATGATACTATTATATATATATACACACACTAATACTATCAGGAACCTATTATATATAAATAACTATATAAATTACGATAGTATTAGTAGTTATACTAAAACTATATCCGATCCAGATCAAAACTGGTAAAATCGAAAGTATTGATTTAAGGGTGTAATCGGTGCAATCGGTTTAAGAGTGTAACCGATGCGATATCGGTTATTCAAATCACAAATTCAATGTATATTGATTCAATTATAAAATATATCTAAAACCGGAGTTAAAACTTACTTTTTCAAATTATAAATAATAATAATAAAATTAATATTATCATTTTATTTATCTTTAGTCGCATTTTGATCATCTCGTGTCAATTAACCAAAACCAAGCTCGGCATTGAGTTTGGTACCATTGTTACTATATAAGGAGCAAAATCTTTTTATATCTTTTCAATGTGGGATAAAAGAAAAACAAAAGAAAAACTTCGTCGACTTGCTCAACTGCGTCTCCTCCGGCTACTTCCCGTCTGCAACTAAAACCGACAGTTTCCTCCACCCAAGAACTCGCACACTAATGGGATTTAGATTCCACAATCTCCATCTCTTATACAGAAGCTGCATGTCAAAACTTTCGCACGTCAATAAGGATTTTCACCCTAACCCCATGATCCAAACCCTCAATTCCCATCTCCAAGACCCTTCACTAACTCTCTCTGACAGACCCATTTACAAAGTCTCCAGAAGGTGGCATATGGGCCATTCCGACCATGATCGTGGCCTTGATCAGCACCACCAGCATCACCTTTCTGGCAAGGAGGGCGATAATATTTTCAGGCTGGGTCTCACTGCTGACATTTTTTTGGCTAGCGGGAAGGCCCTGACGGGTTATCTTTCCGGTAGCACCGCAATTATCGCCGATGCGGCGCACTCAGTTTCCGACGTGGTAACAAAATTTTCCGTTTTTTCTTTTTTCTTTCTTAAACAATTACGTGCCCATGCTGTGTGTTCTGTTGAATTGTGCGCATTGTTATATTTCTTGCTTGCCCATGTTGTGTTTTTTGGTGAATTATTTCCCTTATCGTTGTTTTGGTTCACGATATCAGGTGGGATGTGTTGTTGAAACCCATACCGTGTAATGCAAAGTAGAAACTTAATACCTTTCATAAGTGGTGGTTATGATTGATAGTTTTATACCCTGGGAAATAGACTTATCCCGAATGATATTATATCTTCCTTTAAAAGTGATCACTATTTGTTTGCTCCTTTCTTTGTGCATGTCCATTATGGCGTTCTTATGTTGTCATCAATGTTATATTCCATCATGTTAATGACCAGTTCTGATGTTGCCATTATATTTAGAGCAATATTCCATCTTGTTAATGAGCAAGTTTATTTTTCATAACTAATGTGCCTCTTGTATTTCATGGATTTTTGGTTTCAAGAAAAATTGATGCATGAATATCTCTTTGTAACTTGGGTTCTATTTTGAGATAATGACATCTACTTTAGTAATTCTAGATATAGTCTTGAGGCGAGCAAGCCTTACGTACTCTCCTTTTAGAAAAAAATTGGGACCCATCATTAAAAAGTGGGTTTTTTCATGTAGGTCTCAGATTTATCCACTTTTTTTCAAAGGGAGTGCGTGAGGATTGCACACCCTAGGACTATATAAATCATTTCCCATTTCGAAATTGTTGATTCTCTTCTATGCTTCCTTTGTACCAGGGTAATGCATTTTGTGCTTTGTAATAAAATTTTCGATTACTTATAAAAAACTGCTTTGTTAATTTTTTGGTAACCATTTACATATCTTTCTATCTTGTAGGTTCTTAGTGGCATCGCGCTATGGTCATTTAAAGCTGCAAAGGCTCCTAAAGACAAAGAACACCCATATGGTCACTCTTGATTTGTACCTACGTGCTACTCCATTGATCTCAATTTACACATAATATAGACAAATTATTTTTTATTGCCGTGTGCTATTGGTTTCCATCCTAGTAGCAAAATGTGATCTAGACCTTTTCTTTTGTAGTAATGCTAGATATAGTCCTAGGGTGTGCAAGCCCCGCGCACCCCCTTTGATTTTTTTCATCCCACTTTTTTCAAAGGGAGTGCGCGGAGCTTGCACACCCTAGTACTGCAAATATTATTTCTCTTTCTTTGGCCATGCTTATGCAATTATACAATTGTTTTTTTCTTTCTTGTTTTTCTTTCAGGACATGGTAAATTTGAGACTCTAGGAGCCCTTGGAATCTCTTCTATGCTTTTGGTTACTGCGGGTGGTATTGCATGGCATGCTTTAGATCTTTTGCTAGTATGACTGCTTTACTCTCTTCTCCCTCTGATTTAGTTCTTTTGAGATTTAAACATAAATCTCAGCAGGAGTTAAAGAAACTTCTAAAAGTATCTAATTGTGGAATTTCAACGTTGGAAATAAAATTACAATATTATAATCCGCTTAGTATCTTTACTTACTTGGAAATTGCCAATTCACACATGCAGGGGGTGTTATCGTCACATCCTGAAATAGTTGATCAGCCATTAAGACATGAGCATGTGGATGGCCATCATCATAGGGGGCATCACCATGGAATTGACATGGATCACCCCATCCTAGCTTTGAATATGACCATTGTATCAATATGTGTTAAAGAAGGGTACAAAAGTTATTTATATCTATACATTGGGTCAACAATTTTATATTATTCTTTTTTTTATTTGATCTATTTTGTATTCATGCTGGTATTTCATCACTTATAATTATCTGAACGACTTTAGTTTTTGGTGGAAGTCTTACAAAACTATTTGGGCTGCTGTGATGAATATTATCTTGTGTTTGGCACTTTTTAAGGCCGTATTTTCTATTAAGCTACATGCCATTAATTTTTATTACCCTATATTTCTGCATCTTTGACGCTTGTTGGCCTTGTCCTTGCTGAGCTTCAACATCAACTGTATTACCTGATGTTGATGCAATTACTTTTCCTCGCCCTAGTAAATTATATCAACTAATGATCTTTTGTCCTTCCACCCGTTGATGCACATTTGTGCTTTGACAGATCATTTCTAATTTCATTTCTTGTCTTATAATGTTAAATATTAAATTAATTCCGATAAACTATTTATGTTTAAAGTTATTTTCTTGCATTCTATCTCAGCATAAAACATTCGTTTTTATTCCCACAGGCTTTATTGGATAACAAAACAAGCTGGGGAAAGACAAAGCAGTGGGCTGATGAAAGCAAATGCATGGCATCATCGTGCAGATGCTATTTCATCTGTAGTAGCTCTCATTGGTGTTGGTAAGGAGTGCTGCTTCTTCTGACGAATATTCAGTTTGGTTTGAGCAAAATATAAAATCTGATATTTTGGTGCTTATTATGTAGCTAGTCCGTTAATTTTGTTTATATTTTATAAGTCTTCAATAACTACATAAATAGTTTGGGCAATGTCTAATTGAGTGGAGTTGGGAGTATACTTGCTGCGAACCAATTACAATATTCAGTTTAAGACACTGCTTGTTAGTATGTGGCTTAATGGTCTAACCATTTCATAGAGTACACTTTGAATGGAGTATAGATATTATGTGACTGCAGATACCGGTAACTCTGAACCAGGTCTGGTGTTTGAGTTGCGGTAATGCTACACTAAAACGTAAAAGAAAGTTTTCACTCATCGATTAAGATGCACAATGTAATGTTTTTGTAAACACACATGGAGGGAATTCTTACTTCATTCATTGATGTACAACAATATATATACTACATACAATTGACAATTATACCCTCACAAGTTACACATTACATCCACGTCCTCTAACATGGTCTATTGTCAGAACTCGCTGAAGTGTTTGGTCGTATCAACTTAACCCTCCGTGTTCTTGAAATCTTGCTGGCCCTGTGTATGGACTGGCCAGAATCTGCTGTTTCTACATGGGAAAAATTTGTTTTTCAATGGTTAAAACTTGGGAGGGACTGAAAGTTGTGGAGACAAGGAATACCATACCTCATGATAGATAGTGGCATTTCTGATTAAACCTTCATCGGTGTAGGTTATATATCTTCAAAATTAATTCAGAGAGATTATGTCTAAAGTTCTTTTTCCATTGCTTAAGCAGTCAATGAAGGTAACCTTTTCATTGCACTTCCTGCGATTCAATATGTCATGTACTAGGTGATGCTATCCCAAAACATTTTGTTCAACTCCTCTTTTTGGGTTTGCTTCAAGGATTGGGTACTAATTGTTTCATCATTCTTTTCCATTTGTTATCAAAGATATATTTCAAAACGGATATTGTATCTTGCTTTCCAAAATCCATCTGTGTTTGATTATACTTTGGAGAGATGATTAGCGATGCATATTGACTATTTCATCTTACCTCGTCTTCAATACTGATTGTGGTTCCCAGTTGAGTGTTTGCATTGATGTTGTCTGTTTATTCAGCCTTTTCTTATACATCTGCTAGGAAACGTAGTGCTGTTCAATCGCGTGAAAGGTTTCTAACCTTTATCATTCATCTCAACCTTAGGAGGCTCTATTCTTGGAGTTAAGTTTTTAGATCCACTTGCTGGACTTATAGTCTCGGGCATGATCCTAAAAGCTGGACTTGAAAGTGGGTATCAGAGGTACATTGTCTGTTCTACTTTATACCTGTATAACTCACATCGTTTCTTGTTTGATTAGTTGTGCCTCACTGGGCGCTCTAGACGAGTTTCAAGGAACTGTAGTTGAACCTTGAAGAAGTTATACTGCCTCAGCTAATATAAGATTTTATTTATCAGCCAAAACATGCTTTAAGTCTTGAATATCTGCATTAGCATCTTTTCGTCAAAACTTTTGTATGGTTGCATTACTTTCCTGTATGTTTAGTCCTCCCTTGTACTAATATGAGGCCTTATTGATTGGATAAAGAAGCTTGTTCATTCTGGCTAAAAATCCCCGCACTTCAGTTATCTTGCAACTTATGGATTTCATTTGAGAGGTGTAATGGCTGGCAAACCATTTAACACACTGTTGACTTATTGCTTGTATCAGAGTTCGGTATACTGTCTTATCAAACCTCCAATGGCCTTTTAAAGTGTTGAAAGATGGTAGATTGTGTTTGAACTTAGTGTAAGAGATATTATTGTTTTAAGTT
Source organism: Juglans mandshurica (assembly GCA_022457165.1). Classification (NCBI taxonomy): domain Eukaryota; kingdom Viridiplantae; phylum Streptophyta; class Magnoliopsida; order Fagales; family Juglandaceae; genus Juglans; species Juglans mandshurica. Next base: position 24,651,843 of record CM039623.1, read on the forward strand.
AGCATGAACGTACCGGTTCAAAAAAAAAAAAAAAGGTTCAACATGAATGTGATGTGTTCTTTTGGTCCAATTTTAGTGTTTTGGAACTAGTGGATGCTGCGATCCCAGCAGAACAATTGGATCCTATTAAACAAACAATACTACAAACTGAGGGTGTCAAGGTAAGTTTCAAGTATTCTTTTTTTTTTTTCTTTTTTTTTCTCGCACGGAGTTATTTATACAGTTGCTGGAAAAGTTGTTGATACTTCTGCTTCATGTGGGTGCTATCAGTGTACATTTGTGGATTTATCTATGAAGAAAAATCATCCACTCTTCACCCAATTACTTTTTGTTACTTGACTAGTCGTAACACTCTTAATAATAGGAATTGCATAAATTCGTAGGCCGCCTTGGAATGAAATTGGGAATAATTTTTAGCAAAGGAAAACTTTGTAGATGTCACTTCAGAACCTTTTAAGCATGCATACACTCATAGATTGTAATTTTACAAGTAGTATGTATAAATATATGTATGAAGGTCCTGGAAATTAATCAAACTCCTTTGGCTGAGTAGCTGGCTACTAGTTTCATACAACAGTGCTAGAGATTTGTTGTCCAGCTTAAAGAAATTAATATTTGAAAAAATTACACTTTGCCCCTCAAACTGCCAAAATTGACATATTGCACCATCCAACTACCACTACCTGAAAAATAGCCCCCTCATCCAATTCTAACCATTGAGATCTTAACAGAGGGTGCTCATTGCAAGTTTTTGGTGTTTTGAGTTTGCAATGTGTCAGTTTTTGTAGTTTTAGGTGCAAAGTGTAAAACAAGGTGCACGATGTATTTTTGCTTCATATTTATTGAAGTTAAAATTGGAATAGCCATGGTGCTGTCAAAATTCTAGAACTCATACCATATCAGATGCAGCTGCCAGCGAGGAGTAATTGTTTTGACTATTGAACATACTTTTGCTATCAGTAAGAAGTGCTTGCTGATTGTTTTAGTTAGTATCATGCTTTTCTGAATGGCCTCTGAAGTTGTCTACAGGGATGCCATCGGATGAGGGGAAGGAGAGCTGGTTCATCTCTGTATCTTGATGTACATATTGAGGTTGGTTGTCCTGATTATTCAATCTTTCATGGTTTATAAACTTTAGGTTTCACCATGAAAATGCAGCTGTGTGATATTGATGAGCCTCTTAGGCCCTATTTTCACTTGCAGGTTGATCCTCTATGTAGTGTTAGTGCAGCTCATTACATTGGTGAAAAGGTTCGTCATCGAATTCACAAATCCCATCCTGAAGTAGCTGAAGTTTTCATACACATAGGTACACTACTCAGTTTGTACATTCTCCTAAACTCTTCCAGACAAATAACATAGAGGCTGGTGTCAGAGTTAGTGTATGTTCTTCAGTGGCAAAGAGATTTTGGAATGAACAGAGATGGATATTAATACGTTCCAGCCAGTCATTCTTATTAGAAAAAGTATTCTAGCCTGGTGGTCACCCAAGTTTTTCTTCCCCTCTTATGCCAAATGATTTTTTATTTTATTTTTATAAGTAAATAAATTATATTAATCAAAGAATAGGCAAAGCCTGGTACATGTATAGTTTGCCCTAGCTAAGTAGGAGCAATAGAGAAGGAAATCATGAAAATCTAGGCCATTAAAGTCAATAGCAATAGCCCAAGTACAAAGAGTTCTAATACAGAAAGCTTTCAAATCCTCCGTCGATCTCTCTTTGTCCTCGAACGTCCATTCATTGCGCTCCTGCCACAAACACCACATGATGCATATAGGGATCATCTTTCACACAGTTTTAATTTGTTGAATACCTCTCAAGTTTGTCCAGCTTGCCAAAACCGCCAGAACTGTCTTAGGTATAACCCAAGCCAAATCTACTCTACCAAGAACCTCATTCCATAACCCTCTAGCTGACTCACAATGTAGTAGGAGATGGTCCACAGATTCACCCCCCTTCCAACACATACAACACTAATCTGCGATGATCACCTCACGTTTCCTCAAATTATCGGTTGTAAGGATCTTACCCAAGGAAGCAGTCCACACGAAAAACGCCGCTTTGGGTGGCGCCTTATGTCTCCAAAGCTTTCTCCATGGGAACTGAGTATGAGGCTCTTGTGTGATGGACTTATAAAAAGAACGAACTGAGAAGGAACCTTTAGCTGCAGGTATCCACCATAGCCTATCATGTGCGTTGCTTGGGTTTATGGAATTCAGAAGGCTGTAAAAGGCTTCAAAACTGCTCATTTCCCAATTTTGTGCAGCCCTACTGAAATTGATGTTCCACTAAATTTGCTCCCCTGATCTCCCCATTACTTTTGCAATTGAAGCATCTTTATCACTTGCAACCTGGAATAATGATGGAAATGTATCGTTTAGTGCACTATTGCCACATCAATTATCATACTGGAATTTAATTCTAGTTCCTTCTCCTAGGTGAAATCTAGTGTGACGAGAAAAGACCTCCCACCCTCTTCTTATATGTTTCCACAACCCCACACCATACACTCCTCTCACTTCTTTTGTGCACCAACCCCCTCACAAACCCCCATATTTGCTCTCAATCACCATCTTCCAAAGAGCTTCGGATTCCTTATGGTATCTCCACAACCATTTTCCAAGTAACGCTCAATTGAAAGATCTCATATTTCTAATGCCCAAACCACCATTCAAAATAGGGCTACAAACCTGACGAGGTGAAATTTGAATTCCTCCCCCACTCCACCCTACAAGAAGTCTCTTTGAAGTTTCTCAAGACGAAGTGCCACACTTGCTGGAATAGGAAACAGGGACAAAAAATTGGTCGGTAGATTAGATAAAGTACTCTTGATCAGGGTAATCCTACCACCTTTTGATAGGTACAGGCTCTTCCATTCTGCTAGTCGACTTTCTCAATCACCGTGTCCCATAATGAAATTGCTCTTGAGGCGGCTCCCAATGGAAGACCAAGGTAAGTCATAGGTAGCGAGGCTAACACCCCAGAGTACTAGCCAACTGTCTGATACGCTGTACCCCTCCAATAGGCACCATCTCTGATTTGTCCAAGTAACTTTCAACCCAGATACTGCTTCAAAACAAAGGAGAAGGGCCTTCAGAGCTTGAACCTGGATATAATCTGCCTCACAGAAGAAAAGTGTGTCATCTGCAAATAACAAATGCGAAATGTTAATAAGTCCCCTCTCTGGGGATCCAATCAAGAAACCCGCCACAAAACCATTCGCAACCAAAGCTGAGGTCATTCTGCTCAACGCCTCCATCACGATAACAAAGAGTAATTGGGATAGTGGATCTCCTTGTCTTAAACCTCGTGTGCTCTTAAAGAAACCAGTTGGGCTTCCATTTATCAGTATTGGAAATTTCACCTTTGTTATGCACCACCGAATCCATGAACACCATTTCTCCCCAAAACCACATATCCCTAGAAGATCAAGAAGAAGGTCCCAATTAACATGGTCATACGCATTTTCCATGTCTAGCTTGCAAATAATCCCTGCAGTGCCAGCTTTTCTGTCTACTATCTTTGCATTCATTTGCGATAAGAACCGCATCTAGAATCTATCTATTCTTTACAAATGCATTTTGGGGTTTTGAAATTATCTTCCCCACAACCTCACTTAGGCGGTTCGCTAGCACCTTAGAGATTATCTTGTATTTATGCCAAATGATTAAAGTGGTCTATGACGATCAAACTGCTGCAAAAATTTCTGCCTTTCTTGTTATAGGCTCCATTCTTTTTGGAATAGAAGTACTTGTGTCTCTTCTCATATATATGCCTAGATGACTGTCTTGATCATCTTACCATGTTGGCTCTGCTGTAAATATTTTATAGCAACCAACCGATCAAAAAAAAAAATCTTATAGTAACCTGAAAAATGTGTCAAGATGAAAATTGGACAATTAAGAGCAACATCTAGTGTTCCGTTACTACCATGTGCAGTGACCAATAAGGATAGACTTTTTTTGTAAAAGTTGAAAAATGGTTACACTTTTTTATTGTTAGTCTTATTTCCTACCTATAAAAAAAATAAATTGTTATTCCTATTTCGTTCTTGTTGTCTGCCAACTATTGCTTGGTTATCCGGCTAACGGGAGCTTTTCATTTTCTTATTTTGTTTCGTTTTATTCTGATTCTGCCTTCTTATCATATATTTTCACCATGCCGTGTCTTTCTTGTTTGTCTTAATATCTTGTAGATCCTGCGATTTCACAAATCTCCCCCAGTGTAGCCGACCAGCAAGAAAGTACGAAGGGGGCCATGTACCAAAATAGAAATATTCCTGCTGTGGATAAAGATTTTGAAGCAGTTGTTTCTGATGTCATTTTGGCAAAGTTTCCTGAGGTGCGTTCCTTTTAAAGTCCATTTATGAGTTTATTGTCAGCTATGCTTTACTTTGAAATTATGTGATACAAAAAGTCAATGGAGACCTGCTCCACTCTCCATAGCTTTTGAGCACTGAAGTATGGCACGTGCTATTCTATAAAAATTTAAACCGGAACTGAAACCAAGGGGTGGTCTTTTAAGTTTTTATCTGTTTGTTGTTTTCTGTTAAAAAGAGCCAGCAACCAGGGGCGGAATCAGTAAGTTCAATTATGTGATACAAAAAGTCAATGGAGACCTGCTCCACTCTCCATAGCTTTTGAGCATTGAAGTATGGCACATGCTATTCTATAAAAATTTTGTTAAGTGGAATAAAGTTTGTTCTCAAATTTCCAATGGAGGCTTGGGCTTCGTAACTAGAGGACATTCAATACAGCTCTATTGGGGAAATGGTTATGGAGATACCAATTGGAGGGGGATTCGCTTTGGAATGAGGTTATTGATCATAGATATGGAAGTGTTTTTTTTTTTTTGGGTGTGGGCTTATGGAAATTTATTAGGAGGGCTTGGAAAAGTTTTCCCACTCATATTTGTTTTGTAGTTGGTGAGGGCTATAGAATCATATTTTGGCATGATGTTTGGTGTGGATATAGGGCTTTCCCAGCTCTCCATCGCATTTCTGTTAATCGGGATGCTTCTGTGTTGGATCTGTTGGCATTTTCCCATGGTTCTCACCAGTGGGCTGTTGGCATCACATGGTAATGTTCCTTTTCCATGGAAGAATATTTGGAAGTCTCATGTGCCTTCCAAAGTTGCTTTCTTCGTATGGACCGCCCGCCTCTCTTGGAAATATTTTGACCACAAACAATTTGAGGAAGTGGGGTCTCATTGTTATGGATTGGTGTTATTTGTGCAAGAAAAATGGGGAATAAGTGGATCATTTATTACTGCATTGTAAGGTGACAAGAGTGTTGTGGGATGAGATCTTTAGAAGAATTGGTGTGGCTTGGGTTATGCCTTTGAGAGTGGTGGATTTACTAGCTTGCTGGAAGGATATTCAAGGCTGTCCCCAAGTGGCTGCAGTTTGGAGGATGATTCCTTTGTGCATTATGTGGTGTATTTGGATGGAAATGAATGATCGGCGCTTTGAAGTTAGGGAGCACACAATGGAGGAACTTTGGAACTTTTTTGTGCACACCTGATTACTCTTTTTTTCAGCTATTATGCTTAACAGAACTAGTGTTCATGATTTCTGTTTTTAATTTCTGGTGTTCCTAGAATGTATTCAGGTGTTTTTTTGTGTACATGGGCTTTGCCTACTTCATTCGTATCAATAAAATTTTCATTTTATTTATAAAAAAAAAAAAAAAAAAGCTGGAATTGAATTACACACTTAACTTACAATGCCACAATGCCATGGAATTATTTGAGAGCCTTATCCACTTATAGGTTATACATTTAGTCATGCTGCTTTAGCCATTATTTGAGCTAGAGGCTCCGAGGCAGTTGGGCGTTGTGACAGTTGGGGTCATCATGATTATGTTCTGAGAGCTAAATTATGAATAATTCTATTTGAAGGTCTTTACATCACGCACTATCCACGTAGCATAATTTGATTTAGAAGATAAATTTTAAAATTTGGTTTTATTTTGGTTCACCCTATCAAGGGTGCTTTAAGCATAAAAACTTATTGCTAATTAGACTACCGGATGTGAAGCTACACCAAACGTTTTCTTAAATGGAGCATTTCTTCAGCCTTTTAATTATCTGAAAATGATATGTGAATGAGTTTCAGATCATGGTTGTTGAGCGCATTACGCGCCATTTGTTGCAAGGCAAGGTTTTACTCCAAATTGAGGTGTCTATGCCCCCAGAAATGTTGATAAGGTAAAAGCTAATAATCCAACCTTGGTGATTTTATTAATGTTTACCAAAAGTTACTCTCCAAAAGCTTTGGTCTTTTCTTTTTCCTGATCCCAGAGAGGCAATGGAGTTGGCAGTAGAAGCAGAAAAGGAGATTCAGAAGGCAGCCTCAAATATCATTCATGTCAGCATTCAGCTGCGCTTGGGGCATCCAATGCCACAGTTGAACCATGAATAACATACTGACCAAGAGAGAAAAGAATACAGAACGTACAGGTTATACATGTGTTGTTTCTAGTTAGGGAAGAGTAATAAATAGGATTGCTGAAGCACTGACATAATACCATGGACATCTATTGTCCACAAGGGGCCAGGGAAATTGCGCTTTAACACTCCAAAGTTTCATTGGAGCCGCCACCTCGTTTATCATGATTACATTGCTTAGGGAACCAGTTTTTTGTGTAATCTTCTAGTTTCATCCACATTCAGTTGAGATCCATGTCCTGTGCTGAGGGGACTCGGGTGAGATCCAGAGTTGTTCCCCTCCTAAGCCTTTTCGAATATTTTGTTACATATGATGCTGAAGTTTGTTGATCATATTGTGATGCATTTTATGTCTGATCACATAATGCTTGTGAATTCAGATCTTTGTCATTATAAACAAAACTGCATATTGAAGGTTCCTAGAAAATGCATCACGATATCATTGAAGGCATGCTTGCAGTTGCAGTTGGGTAATTTATGCACTTCTGTTCTGCAACTGGGCTACTGCAGGTTCCTAAAATAAATAAATAGTATTATAATTTATAACCATTAAATACTTTAATAAGAGATATTTTAATAATTTCAATAAAATTACCAAAAGTAAGATATACTCTGTCTTGGATAATCCTTTATTAACAAAACATCACATATAAATCTGGAAATCATGCAACAATTGATAAATGCTAGACTCTATCGCTAACTTTCAAAAATTCATGCACATTTTTTTTCTACCAACAAAAGCTCAAACGATTGAGCTATTTTGAAGAGTGTACTTGTGTGATTTACTGGAGAAAAACATAAAAAAGTCCAATTAGAAATAATGAACCGAATACAATAAAATAAAATAATAAGAGTACAAGAGAGGAAAAACAGAGAGCCATTGATCAGATAATTGTAGTCTGATTATGGTTTAGTCCACACAATGTATTTTCAGAATTGTGTATCCTAACGCCAATGGCTCCAAATCAGATTTAACACAAATCGAAGAAACCGAAAACCAAGAAAGCAAAAACGTTTGAATGACAGACCCAAAAAATGAAAAGAAGAATATGAAAAGAAGAGAGAGGGCTCAAAGGATCCATTGGTTTTTCATAATCATTAGGGAAATTTATTCCCTCAGAAAATAGGTAGTTTTCAGCATCACTGCCCCCGAACATCTTCCAACATACCCCCACAAATATTTGTGAGAATGAGACAGAGAGAGAGAGAGAATTTCTGAATTAGGGTTTGGTTTGAGACGTAGCTGCAAGCTTTGTGTGAGAACAGAGAAGGTTCCAGTTGCTGCGTATAAATAGCAGCAAGTTTCCGAATTAGGGTTAGGTTTGAGACGGTAGACGCTATTTGTGTAGTGGACTACGAAAATGCCACTGGGCTCGAGTGTGGGCCTCTTGGCTCCGTAAACCTTTCCTCAAATCCATATAAAAAAAAAAAAAAAAAAAAGCTAACATTAAAAGAAATAATACTTGCAGTTGTGAATGTGCAAGTGTCGTGTAGTTACTTTGAAAAAAGTGAATAAACATGAAACCCACATGAAAAAAAATTAATTTTTTAATAGTAGACCTCACTCTTTTTCAAAGCGACTGCACGTCATTTACGTATTCCACGACTGTATGTAGCATTACTCTAACATTAAATACAAGTTTTGGATGTGAAGTTTTGTCTACCGATAAGACCTCTAACAAAAAATAGGAGATTTATCATGAAAAAGTAGAATTTTTTTTAGTGAGTTTTATTTTTTTTAAATCAAATGTTTCATTCATAAAGAAGATCGGTACATATCAGCACAACAAACTAGATTACAACGAACCATCTAATAGAACTTGGGATTGGATGAAATCTGGATATTGATGCCACCATTGTATGGTGTCCTCTACAAAACAAGCATCTCTTGCAAGTAAATGAGCAGCTTCATTTCCTTGTTGACCAACACGGATCACCTTATGCTTTTCAAACCCAAGAAGGCTCTGAATTTCTGCAATCATTGATCCCTGTCTGGAAAAATTTGGTACATTCGAATGAATATCTTTAATTATAGTCAAGGAATCCCCTTCCAAAATCATATTAGATATACCCAACTGCAATATGAATATTTGTAATCTCCGCAGTGCTGCCAAAGATTCAATATCATCTCTCATATTTTCCTTGTTCCTTTCAACTCGAAGCCATGACAACCACAACTTTATGATATCTCATAATAACACCAACACTAGCTAGTTTTGAAGATCAGAATAAGGCACCATCAAAATTCAGTTTAAAACATACCTTAGCGGAGCTTTCCACGAGAGCAAGTACTCCTTACACACCACGAAATGCTGGTTCTTGACATAATTATAGCTCTCAACATACATTAGGCAACCATCAACAATCTCTTGCATAACACAATCAGAATTTTGAAATATCTGAAGTTTTCTATATTTCCAAATACTACATGCAATAGAAGGGAAATAGGAACTAAGTGCAAATCAAACTTCATCAATACACAAGCCAAATCATAAAACTGATCTACCATTCCCACCAAAGATCAAATCTGTAGACATCTAGCAGCCCATATTGGTCGAACAAATGAGCATCCACAAAAAGCATGAATACAATCTTCCATACCAACCTGACAATGTGCACACAATCTAGATTAAATAATCCCTTTTAACAATAAATTCTTTTTGTAGGAAGACTTTCTGTACATGCTCTCCTCCTAAAATTTGTAACCTTATTTGGCAGCTTCAAATTCCAAAATTGGAATAAAAACAGTCTGGTTTCCGCTGTATTTGAACTTTCAGCATTATCCCCATGTCGAAATAGCGCCAAAGCTGTATGATAACCTGACTTTACAGAATAATATTCACTCTTTATACCTTGCCACACAATGTGATCTTCAACCTCTCTTGAAAGTAAAGGAAGTGTATAAATTCTTTCAGACACAAAAGGAGGGATAATTGATTTCACCAAGTCATGGTCCCAAGAGCTGGAATTCTCGATCAGCAAGGTTTCAACTGTACTATCAGGACATACAAACTGATTAGGAGGTAAGAAATGAGGTTGCCAAGACAATGGAAGCCATCTATCTCGTATTAACTCTATTACCCTTCCCTATTTTCCAAATACACCCAGATAGCAAAACATTCTTGGCTGCAATACTTCTCCACACATATGAAGGCTTTCGACTCAAACTTGACTGTAAAAATCCCACATAAGGAAAACACTTGGATTTAAAAACCTTATACATTAGGGATTGAGTATCGTGTAATAACCGCCACCATTGTTTCGCAAGTAAAGCTAAATTATATAACTCCAAATGCTTAAAACCCATACCCCCTTGAAATTTTGATAGACACATACATTGCCAACTCGCCGAATGTAATTTACGTTCTGAATTCTGTTGACCCCATTGAAATCGTGCAAACATCCCTTCTGACTCCCTGGAGAAACTTTTAGGTAACAAAAAACAGTTCATGGAATATGTCGACAAAGCTTGAAAAACTTTAAATAAAAATCTCTCTCCCGGTTTGAGAAAGTAGTTGTTCCTTCCACTCTTATAATTTAGTCCACACCTTTTATTTTAAATCATGGAAAGTAGCAATCGTAAAACACCCAACAAAAGAAGGAAGTCCCAAATATCGAGTATGATGCTGAAAAAAAGACACATTCCAAATGGCCATAATATCATTAACCTCATCCATATCCACTTTTGGACTAATAATCAACTCTGTTTTTTCTAAATTAATCTATTGTCTGGATGCTAACTCATAATATCTAGTCATCTTCGTAAAGATTCATTTTCAGCTCGAGTAGCATGACAAAATAGCAAGCTATCATCCGCAAAAAATAAATGAGTTATTGCAAGAGCCCATGGGCACACTTCCACACCATTAATCAAATGTAGTTGTTCAGTATTTTGAAGAAGAGATCATAAACTCTCAGCACATAGTACAAATAAATATGGTAATAAAAGATCACATGTCTCAATCCTCTTGATGGAACAAGAGAAGAATGAAGCTTCCCATTAAGAAGAACTTTATATGACACTGAACTAAGACATGATAAAACCAAATTCACCCACCACTGATTGAAGCCAAGTTTCAGCATAACTTGTTCAAGGAAACACCATTTAACCCCATCATACGCCTTACTCATATCAAACTTCAAAGACATTAAGACTGTTCATCTGGGTTTCGACCCGGGTATACCCGGACCGGAACCCGGATTTCAAACCCAAGTAGGAACTCGGATCGGGTTAGCCCGGGTCAGGGAACCCAGATTTTTATTTTATTTTATTTTAAATTTAAAGCACGTAGACCCATTGAAGATCAATGTTCGAGAGCATAATTCTCGGCAGAGACAAAGCCTCACTCTTCTTCTTCAATGAGTTAAAGAGCCATTGAAGAGTGCCGCCATGGAAGCCATTGAACGTAGACCTACGTATGTCTATATAACAGAAGAGGAAGTACTGCATGCCATGCGTGCATTGATCAAGACTAGCTCCAAGTACGCCTCAAGGTACGCACTCGCACGCATGCATGCATGCAGTAGTCTGATCTTGATGCAGGCTACAACTACAAGGTTGAGGGCGAGTAGTATATACGTACTAGGTCAGCAGAAATTTTCAGTCGAAAATATTGGAGATCAGAAGAAGTACATGATGAATTGGATGGTGACGTCCTTACCCATTAATGATTGCCCTAAGATATTTTGCCATCAATTTATAAATATCAAGCGAGTTACACATATGATGATGATAAAAAAAAACCGGGTTCCGGGTTTAAAACTTGGTATCCAGACTGGGTGTACCCAGGTTTTGCACTTGGGTTCCGATTTTCTGGGTTTCGGACAGGGCCCAAAAAAACCCGGGCCAGATAAACAGTCCTAAAAGACATCACAACCCAACAACCCTTTCGCTTTTCATAAATAGCATGAACTGTCTCAAAAGCCACAAGCACAGTATCCGTGATAAGATGACTTGAAACAAAAGCACATGCACACTGATTAGGAGAGACCACTTGCAGTAAAATGAGTTTAAGCCTATTAGCTATAACCTTAGCAATAATCTTGTAAACAACATTGTAGAGACTAATAGGCCTAAACTTTGTAATTTTCTTAGGTTTCTTCTTCTTTGGAACAAGTACAACAAAAGTCTCATTTTGCTCTGTAGAAATACAACCATGATTCAAACAAGATAAAACTGGCCTGGTTACCAAGCTATCCGCAATGTGCCAGTACTTTTGAAAAAAGATAGGAGACATACCATTTCGCCCAGATGCCTTTAAATGTTGCATCTAAAATAAAGCATATTTGACCTCTTCCTCAGAGTATGGCTTTAATAAATCAACATTCATAGAGTTAGTTACTTTGGATTGAATGGCAAACAACGAAGCAAAATAATTTGTAACAACCGATTCCATTGCCCTCCCTTCTTGCCAACACCATCGTCATCTAATAACTTACTGACACAATTTTTAGTCTTCCTTTGTGATTCTTTCCTATGAAAAAACTTTGAATTTTGATCACCTGAAGACAACCACAAAACCCTATATCTTTATTTCCACATTAATTCCTCTCTTTCCAGTAACAAGTTGATATCATATCTAACAGAGTTAATAAGAGGCAAAGACAACGCTGCTTGAGAGCCACTTGATACTCTAGATAACTCCTTCCTTTTATATCTCAACTGTGATTTACTATTACCAAATTGAGCAGAATTCTAAACTATTAAATTATAACTACAAGAAGAAAGTGCACTGCGTAAAACCTCAATAGAATCAGCACTATCTCCTCCCCTCAAGGAATCCGATATAACCTCTTCACATCCCCTACTACCCACCCACTTTGCTTCAAAACAAAATGGTTTCCTCCATCTCCATTGAGGAGCAACAAAACCAATCATGTTTAATAAAATACAATGATGATCAGAGAGTGTAAGTAAGAAAATTATTAACCTTGACATTCGGAAACACAGACAACCAATCAGGATTTGCAAGGAATAGATCTAGACGTTCTTGAATATGTGCATTCCCCTATCTCATATTAGACTAGGTAAATAAAGGTCCTTAGAATCTAAACCTTTCAACCAACAAAAGTCAAGTGCGTCCCAAAATTCTGGCATTCTATCCATCCAATCTAACCCAACCTTCTCTTTTTCAGAATGGGAAATGATCTCATTAACATCCCCAAAACATAACCAAGGACCCTATACCCGAGTTGAAAGCAACTTCATTAATCTCCACACATCACGTCGTTTACTTGCCACAGGATATCCATAGACCACAGTAACGTGGAATCTCAAATCCTTATGCATATCATACACACAAGTATCAAAATGATTTTTTGAATAGAACAATATCTCTAAATCAGATTCCCTACGCCAAAATAAAACCAGACCCCCACTACGTCCCTCACAATCTACAACAAGACAACCAGAAAATCCCAAAGTAAACTTCAACCTCTCCATACGACCTGCCACGGTTTTGGTTTCCATGAGGAAATTAAACCACATGAGGATCTTCACTCCGGACTACGTCCCAAAGTGTACAAACACCCCGTGGGTTCCCAAACCCACGGGAGTTCCAGCTGAGTATTTGCATGGTTATCGGCGGGGTTGAACCTCAGCCTCCGCCGATAACACCTCAACGTCCACCAATTGGTCATCACAAGAGGATTTAACCCTATTCAAATCATGAAAATCAGACGACACAGTAGGGGAAAAAACCTCTGCAAGTCGTTTTGTGGGTAGTAAATTCGAAGACTCACTTGCCTTGCCTAAAGAAGACCCGGACCCTTCCTATGCCATTGTCCCTTCTGTGAAGATGAAGCCTTTCATCGTCCATGAGATGAAGTTCTCTTGCTGGTTACAGAAACAAGACTTAGCCCCTGGGAGACTTTTTCCTTAGCAATTGTCAACCCAGTAGACAAATTACTCGCCTTTCAGCCCAGCAGATCCACCCTCATTAGTTACCCACCCATCAGAGTAAATATCCTTCTTTTTCGGCCCATCAGAGAATAGCATGATATATGGCAAACCATGCTCAGAAAAGCTCACTTCTTTTTTCGCAATTTGCAACGATGTCGTCTGCTTCATCTTCAACCTCTGCACCAGAGAATCATCAACATTAACCACTGTCTCTTTCTTTCCCATTATTGGAACACTATTATGCAGAATAGAAGGATTTGAAACCAATGCCACCGTTTTCGAAAATAAAGAGTTATCCCCCTCCCAATGTTCAAGCCCTGGTGAAGGATCATAAAAAACCGTGTTATGCTTAAGGTTTCAAATAGCAGTATTCCCTCCATCTGGCCTTAACCAAGCACGAGCGCTCTCGTTGGATTAGTTAAAGTTAAAGTATATTTTTAATAAATGTAAAATAAATTTAACATTTAACTATTATATTCACATAAGTTTCTACATTAGAATAGCCATTTTTTCATTATATGACAATAAAATAATATAAGATGAATTTAACTTTGACTATTCATATCAAATCTCCACATTGAATTATCCATTTATTCATTATATAGTAATAAGTAATTAATAATTTTGAAAAATTTTTAATTTTTTTAATTATGAATTTATTTTATTTTATCATATTTTACTATTCATAATATTATATATTAATTAATAATTATATTCTAATTATATTTTTTCAATTGTCATTTAAAATGGAGAGAGAAATAATTGATATTAAAGGGAGAGAGAAATAAATAATATAAAAGGGATTTGACGAATGAATAGTGTGTTCCAAATTTGGAAATTAGTTTGGATATTACTGTAGCTTGCTAATTCAATGTGAGCAATTTTATGACCTAATAGCTAAATTCTCATTGGATTTAGCTTTTCGCTAATTCAATAAGAATGCTCTAAGGGAATCGTCTTTTTCAAACCAGTTCTTCTATATACAATCAGTAGATACAATCGGCGTGTAGTCATCCATGCCATGTCAGATTTAAAATGAATAATTCTTCTTCTCATTAGCTCTCTCTCTTATCAGTTCCAGCAGTTCGGTCTCTCCCTCTCCTCAACTCTCTCATCAGCTCGGTCTATCACATCAAGTGTCTGCACGTCAGCCACGTTTGCACGCCGTTTGCACCAGGCGCTTGCAACAAGCGTTTTTCTTTTCAAACACCTCTTGAGACTCTAGCCACAATTTATAGTCTCTATTTTCATGTTCGGACATTAGCATTGGTCTATGCATATGCAAAGTCATATTTGCATAATATGACCCTAAAATCCTCCACATTAGCTTATGCATATCCAAATATTTAACTACCTATGAACAGTGTTTATCCAAATTTGGATAACCACTATTCACCCTACAAATTATATTTTAATCATTATTTCTCTCTCCTCCCACTCTCTCTCTCATAATCATTTCATTTTCTCCATCCTTCAACAACACAACAAACCTTCACTTACACATTTATTTTATCATTATAATATATTATATATTTTTTTCATTTTATTATATTTTTAATATAATATATAAAAAAAATTATATTTTTTTATTATTACATTTGTATTATTAATGTCAAATGTATGTAGTGGATGCTAATTGCAAAATATATATGAAAAAATTGATTTTAACAAAAAATTAATAATAATAAAATAATAATATTTTATTATTATTTTGTCTCAAATATGCATAAGCTAATGTGAAAATTTTACTTGAATGGCAAAATTGATATGCAAAAGAGATAATTTTACATATGTATATACATAGATCAATACTAATACTCAGACCCATGAGAATAACAAAAATTAGGTTGGTGTTCATATTTCAAATGAACCCAGATAATTTCCTCCTCCGACAAACAAAGGCATTTAACGTGAGGAAGTGGTTTACTGATATCTAGTTGAACTCAAACCCTTGAGAAAGAAAGAACACCCAGGAGAATAATCAAATTATATCTTCTACCACTCCAATAGATTCACCAATTCGTTTGATTGTTATCCCATTCATCCCTTTCAAAGGTAAATCATATAAATGAACCCAGAATGAAGCATAAGACATGGTAATATTTTACGGTTGAATATTACCATCATATTCCTTCAAAAGAAGCAAGTTCTTATCAAATGATCACGAGCTATATCGAACAACCCTGTCTTTATCACTTTGCTCGGAGAATTGTGCCAAGAAAAAAATATCACCCAATTCAAAAAACTTAACTCCCTTACTCGGATTCCACGCACTACAAGAGATTTGATTCTTTGAGATAAAAAAATTTTATCTCAAAAAACTCCAATTTCGTCCCAAAATGATTTTGAAGATGAAAACTTTTCGTCTCCATTTTGTCTTTAAAAGACCGTCTCAAAAGATTTTTGGAGACAAAAAAAGAATTTCGTCTCCAAAAATGAAATTGGGCAGAAACGTTCGAACGGCTATTCTTTTTAAGACGATAATTTTTCATCTTAAAAATACGTTCGAATGGATAAATATAGGTTCGAACCGACATAGACCGTTCAAATCTAAAATATATTCATTCAAACAGATGACCATATTTGATCCCGTTCGAACGGTTGTAGTGTTCGAATGAATTTTATACGTTCGAACCAATACATTTATAAAATGACTTTCGTTCGAACATACATAATTTACGTTCGAACCGACTATTTATTTTTGAAACTCGTTCGTTCGAACGGGGTTTAGGAAATTAATGTTGTTCGAACAATTATTTTATTGTTCGAACAGATGTATGGACTGTATATCATGGTAGTCGTTCGAACTCTTTATTTTGTGTTCAAATAGGTGTGTTTTGGTTCGAATGGATTTAATAAAGGTAATTGACGTTCGAACGATATTAATCATACATTACAGAATTTAATTAAAAATAGAATACTAATATTACAAAAATTGTAATTCAAACATCACAATTGTTAAAATGTTTTGAAACATTATAATAGAAAGACAATTAAAGAAAAAATAAATTTTAAGAATGTGGTGGTGGCATAGAGTTAGGACATAATTGACTGCAACTGTTCAAGCACAACTTTTTGTACCTCAGTCCCCAGTCTCCTTTGCATGTTCTCTTCTAATTTCGCCTCAAGATCCGCTGCTTGATCTAATCGGGTCAGCAACTCTTTTTCCTTGAATCTCAATCATTCTATCTCAAGTGTTGCTTCCTTCAATTCCTTAGTCTTGTTGTCATTCGATCTGGCTCGAGAAGAGGATGATGATGTTGAGGATGGCTTCACACAACGTCCTAAGCCCCCTCAAATATCCAGAACGTGATCTAAGAACTTAAGAAAGGATCTGAGCATCATTGATAGATGATGCATCAGATGGAGCCGTAGCAATTTTTTAAAGAGATATCATCTTGTCCTACCAAAACAAAACCATTAAAATTAGTATAAGTAACAAAAATATTATATCACAATGGAATTAAAGAAATTTAAATTTACATAAATTGCCTCTGTTTCGAGACTGGTCAAAATACCATCACAATTTTTATGTGATTTAGCATACAATTAGGTCAGAATATAGTCAGCATGACTTTCTTTTTTTTGTAAAAGAAAAATCTATATTAGAACTTAAGTCAGAAAAGCGTAATATATGTTAATATTTAACGGGGACTAAAATAACTTACCATTTTGTTAGACAAACGATGAAAAGATCAAGAACCCGTATGATAGTGTATTATTAAACTTCATTTATTTGCTTTGTTCACAGTACTTCGTTGCTAAAAAAAAATTATGTCTATATGTTTAATACATCTATCATATACTATTAAAAAAAGATAGCAACGAAATTATCTGATAAGCAGGATTTTCAAACATATCACAAACCTTCTCCCATTTGTTTGGTGGCATTGCTTGGAATGGATTTTGGTTCGCCTCTATTGTAGTACTGAACTTCTTATAGTGTGCATGACATCGACCTTTGTACCTCCAGAATGCATTCGACATCAGTTCTTCAACCATTAATCGATCATCTCGTCGGCCAAAATTAAGCTCAAACTTATCCTTTTAAAAATTATAAAAAATTAGTATAAATATAAAGTAATTTTAAATTAACGTGTTATATACTTAGTTGCTTGGAATGTAGCTTATTACCAAGCAACGATTTTTGATGTGGTATTTCACATATTGGAGAATTTTAGACCAGGATGATGTAGCAATCGGTACATATGTGCGAGTAAGCGAACCAACATAAGAAGTAAACTATGCTGCCGAATCTCCAGAGCCACCGGTGTGATCATTTGGAATATCAACTTTAATTTTACTCACTTTTCTTACTTTCTCTATACAGACACCCCTCGTAGTGCCTTGACCTTGATGCTGGCTTACAACAACTATATATACAGTAATTAAAGAATATATTTGAATTAATTATTTTTATTTTATAGATATATATTACTTAAATCGAGCATAAAATGTGGTATTTAATCTGATATACTATATCTTGTTTTGGGTCTGTTGATGTTGACCCACTGTCGATGGCAGGTAAACCACACGGGGAGTCGATAATGGATGGAGATGGCGTACGTGTTGCTTTATGTTTGTGAGGCATATCTATTGAAAATTATAATAAATTATATGTCGAACAAACGTTACGGATATTTATAAGAATAATACTTACAAAAATATCATTCTAAAATTCATTCACTATTGGTTTTGCTGGACCAGTCGCCCTCATCCTCACTAGACACTTCAGGTGATTCATCTTCTTTTGACATTTCACCCTCAATTACTTCGAGCTGAACATGTTCTCTACGCAATGTGATCATGTCATAAATTTCGCAGTCAACCGGGACGTAAACAATCTTTGAAGTCGAGGAATCAACGGAAAATGTCTTAACACTTTTTGGGGTACATTATGCTTACCGGATGTTCATCTTGACTCATGATACACTGGATATGAATCAAATTCTGCATATTGCTCCAAGAAGAGAACACAATCATTTTTACAATCGTAGATGATATTATAATCAAATCCTAACCCTCGCTTCAATTGTTTCGTTTCATAAAAATTATAGGGTACTACGTTATCCTGAGGGAGAGCTTCTTTAAATAATTTTAGCAACATGTCGATTGCCTTGGCAGAAATACGACAAATAGACTTAATATGGAGCAACCTCACCGTGAAAGACAACTTGCTATGATGGATGCTCCCTTCATACAACTCTCGTTGTGCATCCTCCCACAGTCTTCCAAAGTTTCCATTTCTCTCAAATGATTGTGCAGATATTCCTTCTCCATCCCTCGTCCCAAATATTCATGCACCCAGATCGCCTAACATCTCAGTCATATTCTCTCTGTTATCATCACTGTCATCAGAAACATCCACATTAATGTTGTCAATGTCGATATCGTTACCCTCCTCCATTTGATTGGACTGACTGCTAAATCTAACTCCTTTAGGAAATGGTTCGCCATGTAAGACCCAAAATGAGTATTTAGGATCGATTCCATTTACAAATAAATGATTTTCCATTACCACCAAATTATAAGAACTAAGATTTTTGCACTTATTGACGGGCATCTTATAAATTATCGACTGTCAACACTCATACGAGCAAACTCTAAAAAACACTTTGCCCCTTGTGCATACTCCGTATAGTCTTGCCCAAGTCTATCTCCCAACAACATCCAACTATTCTCCATTGTATTTCAGTTACTCGTCGTCTGTCTATCAAAATAACCTAATTCATGGGATAAACATTTACAAGAGTCTTTTAGCGGATACTGCTTCTAGTATTGATAAGGTAGTTTGTCCTATCCCATTCGATAGACTATCATCTATATCGCATATATACTCAGTTTAAACTCTAATGTTAGTCAAAATTTCAACAACATTTCCCTATAATTCTCCAAGTATGTTTGTCACGATAAGTCGTCGACCCTATTCATGGGTCGAACAACTTACGAACGACATACCCGAATTGATTAAAACAAGAGTTTAAACTGAATATATCTACCATATAGATGATAGAACCCCAAACTGTCCACTTTGGACAATTCAAGAGTTGTACCCACCACAACTCTCGAACGAGTCTAAGATTTAATTACAAGCAAATAAAAATAACACTGAAATTCATATAGCTCCTAACAAGTAAACCAAATCACATTCCAAATCATATGTTTCTAATTTTTAGGTATTAATTATAATTTAAATTTACTTATTTTTTAATTATACCTTATAGCTTTTAACCTCATTATCTTTTAAGTATTAATTGTAATTTATGTATTAAATAAATCTTATGTTTCTTCTTTTAAAATATTAATTATAATTTAAATTTACTTATTTTTTAATTATACATTATAGCTTTTAACCTCATTATCTTTTAAGTATTAATTGTAATTTATGTATTAAATAAATCTTATGTTTCTTATTTTTAAAGTATTAATTATAATTTAAATTTACTTATTTTTTAATTATACCTTATAGCTTTTAAACTCATTATATTTTAAGTATTAATTATAATTTATGTATTAAATAAATCTTATGTTTCTTATTTTTAAAGTATTAATTATAATTTAAATTTACTTATTTTTTAATTATACATTATAGCTTTTAACCTCATTATCTTTTAAGTATTAATTGTCATTTATGTATTAAATAAATCTTATGTTTCTTATTTTTAAAGTATTAATTATAATTTAAATTTACTTATTTTTTAATTATATCTTATAGCTTTTAAACTCATTATATTTTAAGTATTAATTATAATTTATGTATTAAATAAATCTTATGTTTCTTATTTTTAAAGTATTAATTATAATTTAAATTTACTTATTTTTTAATTATACCTTATAGCTTTTAAACTCATTATCTTTTAAGTATTAATTGTAATTTATGTATTAAATAAATCTTATGTTTCTTATTTTTAATGTATTAATTATAATTTAAATTTACTTATTTTTTAATTATATCTTATAGCTTTTAAACTCATTATATTTTAAGTATTAATTATAATTTATGTATTAAATAAATCTTATGTTTCTTATTTTTAAAGTATTAATTATAATTTAAATTTACTTATTTTTTAATTATACCTTATAGCTTTTAAACTCATTATCTTTTAAGTATTAATTATAATTTATGTATTAAATAAATCTTATGTTTCTTATTTTTAAAGTATTAATTATAATTATAATTTACTTATTTTTTAATTATACCTTATAGCTTTTAACCTCATTATCTTTTAAGTATTAATTGTAATTTATGTATTAAATAAATCTTATGTTTCTTATCTTTAAAGTATTAATTATAATTTAAATTTACTTATTTTTTAATTATACCTTATAGCTTTTAACCTCATTATCTTTTAAGTATTCATTTTAATTTATGTATTAAATAAATCTTATGTTTCTTATTTTTAAAGAATTAATGATAATTTAAATTTACTTATTTTTTAATTATACCTTATAGCTTTTAAACTCATTATCTTTTAAGTATTAATTATAATTTATGTATTAAATAAATCTTATGTTTCTTATTTTTAAAGTATTAATTATAATTTAAATTTACTTATTTTTTAATTATACCTTATAGCTTTTAAACTCATTATCTTTTAAGTATTAATTGTAATTAATGTATATTAAATAAATCTTATGTTTCTTATTTTTAAAGTATTAATTATAATTTAAATTTACTTATAATCTTATTTTTTAAATCTTATATCTTATGTTATTTATTTTTTAATTATACATTATAGTTTTTAATAATTTATCATCTAAGTATTAAATTTGAGTTTAAGTATTACAATATATATATGAGTACACCCGTTCGAACAAGTCAATATCTGTTTGAACAGGATAACTAGTTTGAACGTGAAATCACTGTGTTCGAACGGTTGCAACCTAGATTCCAGAAACGAAACAAACACAAACACAATCTCAGAGAACACATTCATGGGATAAACACAAACTCATAAGATGCATATTTCACAAACAATGTACAAACACAAATACATTTTCATATTCCCACATTTATAAACAGAAATATTTCATATTTGTTCAAAAATACAAATATATTCTCACATCCAAACACTAATATATTTACATATTTCTTAAATCCAAACACAAATATATTCTTCAAACCTTAATCTTTGGTGCATAAACAGAATATATATGCCCTAATTTCAGTTTAAGAGAACATAAATTTAAATTTTTTAATAAAAAAATGACATTGAAATAGAATATCAAAATAAAAACACTTACCAAAACGAGGAGAAATCTTCAATAGATGTCCAGCACGAGCACCGTCTCTCTATCTCTCAAAGCTCATGGTCTCTCTCTTTCTCACGCTCTCTGTCTCTCAACTCTCAAATTTTCCAAATGTTCATCACGTTTGTGTTTCTGGACATCTTATTTCTTCATTTACCATTCAAACCGAATTCACTAACCGTTCAAACCCGAAAACAGGGAAGCGGGAAAATCTCCCGCATGGTCAATTCAACTCGCATCCGTTCAAATGTGAAATATAGTACATTTGAACTGATAATTGAAAGTATAATATGGCGCAAAGGGATCCCGCCACACCATATAAATGGCGCCAAGATATTATATGCGTTCGAACTCTCTAAATTTTCATTCGAACATGTACTTAAACCGTTCGAACTGTAATAATATGTTGTTCGAATGTAAAATATATATATCTAATTGTTTTATATATCTAATTTTATTACTATATATATAAAAATATAGCTATATAGAACACTTAATATTTATGTGTTCAATATATATAGGTATAAGTTAATAAGTATAATATAAGTTAAAGAATATATATACGTTTAGATATATAGTACAAGATATGTATATAGTAGTGTACAAGACTATATGCTTATATAGTAGACCCATATAAGTATTATAAGTATATTATATGAGTGTATTATATTTAAGTATACTACATAGTATTAGCATAAGTATATACTATATAAGTAGATATAGTTGTATATCTAACTATAATATAAGTGAACAAATATATATAAGTATAACTATATAACTATATTATATATAGAGTAGTATATAATAGTATATATTTAACATAAGTATGTAAGTATAAGTATATATAAGTATATTATATGATAGTTATAAATATATAAGTATACAACACTTTATAGTTTGTATTATAAGTTGTATAAGTATTATATATAAGTAGTATAAGTATATATAGTATATTATATAAAAAATATAATAATAACCAACGTAATCTTTTTACCGTTGGAACGGTATTAGTAAGCGTTCGAACCAATAAGATATTTTTGAAATTCGTTCGAACAAAATTAATAACCGTTCGAATGGAAAAAATAAATATAAGCCATTGTGTCTAGACCCAGCGCCGTTAGAATGCACCAAACCCACAATCGTTCCCTCTACCGCTCCAGTGCCACCTGTTGCCCAACGCCACCGTCGAAGCCACCGTCCACCACCACTCTCCAACCAGCAACAGATATGTCCATCCCCAATCTTTTTTATCGATTATTTTTGGGTAAAACATGTAAATGGGTTGAAAATGGGGTTTTGAAAAAAAAAAAAAAAAAACCCATTTCAATCCCGTAGTTTGCTGGAAATGGAGGACGCGATGACCATAGGGATGACCATATGGTCATCCCGGACTCTCATTGTTGTTGTGGGAGAAAAAAACAATGGTTTTAAATGGTAGATTTACGATTTTTCAATTGCTGAGTCTACTCAGCCATAGGCGATTTCGAACTAGAAATCGACGTTCGAATGTCCACTACAACGTTCGAATGGAACACAAAATGACAACTAGACAGTTCGAACGGCCATCTATGGGAGTTTGAACTCATTTTTATTAACGTTCGAATGCCCATAGATGGACGTTGGAATGTGTTGTTAAGCATTCAAAAGGACAATTTTTATTTTAATTTTTTGATAGATATAATTAGCATTCACTAATTATAATTATGATATTTTGTAATTATTGTCCTTAATTTTATATCATAAATTTAGCATCATTCAATGTCTTCTTGGGGAAAGAAGCAGGTTGCATCAGACAATCATCCAACGAAAAAGTTCGATAGATGACTATTTTGTTGGAGAGGCAGGTGAAGATAGACGTTTTTTGGGATCTTATGTGGGAGGGACATTCTCTCGCATCTATCTTTCTGGATCGTGGTTGGACATCGATCATCGATCAAAAGGACAAAGGGACAAACAAGATAATTTCCTACATCAATATTGTATCTGAGTTCTATAGAGAATTTGGTCGTGCCAGCCAGGAGGATGACACATATACTTTCTCCGTCAGAGGCGTCACAATACGCTTTTCAGTTGATGCTGTCGCTGATTTTATAGGTATCCCTCGACTACCCACTGCATATCCTAACGTGGTGCCTAGAGAGTCTACACCTGCAGGCGATAGAGAGACTGCAGAGGAAGAGGATAATGTGATGCCTGATGAGATCGATGGCCTCGCTGATTATGAGGTTCATTAGTTGGTTGTGGGTCCAGATGCTCATTCCTATGATGGGAGCAAGAGCATCAAACATGTGGACTTATCTAGTTTTTCCAATATCATGAACATTATAATAGCGAACAATATCGATCATCGACTGCACAAGACTAAGGTGAGCATGGACCGGACATGATTTATGTTACGAGTCGCTCGCAGGGTGCCTATCGACCTAGCGAGATATATATTCACTAGGATTCGATCAGAGGCCACCTATATTACGACAGGTAGAGTTTTATTTTAGGAAAAAGCTAGTTTGCCCACTTTACTTGACTACTCGGGAAATTTTTTTTTTTATTTTTTTAATTAATGATTAAGGAAGTGATTTTAAGTGTATTGGTGTATTTTTTATTTTTTAAAAATATTTAAATATATTAAAAAAATGTGAATAGAAAAATGAAAAAAAAAATTGCAAAAAGTAATTGTCTGTCAATTTGAGCGGGCTACTCTGGGCGGCATAGTAGCCCGACTCTTTATTTTATTTAGTGTACTTGGTTACTCCTTTTGATATATATAATACTTGTACTTATCAAAAATATTTTATGACAGATATATTGTCATTTGGAGTCATGCTCACACGATTGCTTTTAGCAAAAGGAGTTAGGCCAGTTGAGTTTGAGCGTCTTCAAGAGCCGATTGGACCGATCAACTCGACGACCTTGTCTCGTAGCATCGAACACTCCATATTTCGTATTCGTGCACCCACTACAGAGGCGGTTGACACTCAGGGAGGTGCACAAGGCGTATCTGGTGAGGCATCTACGCATGGTGCATCACAACGTGCTACTCGTGAGGAGATTGCAGATATCGTGCGTGCAGAGATGTGTGCACAGACATCAAAGATCATTGATGCAGTCCGAGTCGCCCTCGTAGAGACTGAGTCGAAGCTCATGTCTTGAGTGATTGATATTGAGGCACGCATTGCTGGAGTCGAGGCGCTGCTACACGATATGACCCAGTAGTGTATATATTTTATTAGAATTAAATATGCTTTTTTGTATTGACAATCATGACTATTTGTATTTTGTATAATTACTTTAAATATTCAAATAGTCATACATTATATTCCCGCCATACATTATATTTTTGGGATGCAATTAACGTAAAATGATACTATAAGTAATATTTATTTAACTTAAAAAAACTATGAAAATATTTTTCCATTAATTACATAAAATTAATTTATGAATTCGTAAATATTTTATGTTCCGTTCGAACAAGGTTTAAACAAAACACTGGCAATTTTAATTTAATTTCACACCAAATGTTCCGTTCGAACGAGCTTGCAACCTTCCCGCCACGATTTCCCATTGAATCTTTACCGTTCGAATAGATTTAAACTTTCTCCGCCAAAATAAATTACTTCTCCACCAATATTACCATTCGAACCAATTATATAGCATTCAAACGTACACTAATTCCATGTTTGAAAGTATTTTTTACCATTCGAGAGATTTTGATGTTTTGAGACGATCTAATTCGTCATAGAAAATGTGGTTCAAACAGATTTTAAGCCGTTCGAACGTTTTTACAAAGTCATCATTTTTTTAGACGAAATTTATGTCTCTAATAAATTTCATCCCTAAATTATTGCGTCCCTAAAACTTAAAATATTTCTTGTAGTAACACATTAGGTACGCATCATTATCTTAAATGCTTCCTTATTGAAGAATTTCCTTATGGAAAGCCTGAAAATAAGACAATGATCGGAATAATCCAACATAGAGTCCGAAACCTGGGTTGGTAATGGCACTAATTCAGCATTTTCATGAACTTCAGACAAAGACAACTTCCCCCATCGTTCAGAAAGGTGGTCGTCATCCATTATGAGATGGAAAATCAAACGAAACGCGCGAATTGTTTGATGAAAAAACTCCCAAGCAATGCAATGCATATAAATTAACGAAAAATACTGAGAGAATGCAGCAAACCAACAAAGCGGTTACAAAGGTATTCCCCACCTGAACATTAATCTAGGGCCGGCGTTTTCTATTTTTAAGTTAGTTTTATTTAAAGAAACAAGCTTGTGCAAATAATTTTCCCATAAAACAAGTTATTAGTATCTTCTTGCACATCTTCTTCTTTATGTTAATGTTCTTTGATCTTCTTTTTTAACTTCGAGCAAATTATATAAAGCATATTAGAAAATGACATCCTCAGAGTCCAATATTATTGCAATATCCTAGTGGCCGAAAATGTCCAAAAATTTAAGATCGAGCCAAGTCCATTTAAGGGTGAGTTTGGATCCCAAACTCATCTCAACTCATCTCAACTCATCATTACAACTTTTTCAAATCCCAACACAAAATATAATAAACAATTCAACTTTTTCAAATCTCAAAATAATAATAATATTAAAAAATAATATTCTAACAATATTTTATTATCACAACTCAACTCAACTCAACTCACTTCAACATCCAAACACACCCTTAGATTATCATTTACGAAACGCCTAGCTAGCCTATTAACTAATTGATTAGATTTAAGTGCCTCATGAAAAGTAAAAAGGAGCGGAAAGTCTTCAAAAAGAATCAAAATTAAAGGCTAGCTGCATGCTACGGTATTATGATTATCATGCATGGAGCACTTGAAAAAAAAAATAAAAGGTTCAAAACATGTTCACGTTTGCCCGTGCTGATCTAGCAAGTGACTAGTTTTTGTAAATCATTCATTCAACAGTACTGAATATCGTTTTACATGCCCGCTAGAACTCACCCTTTTGTTAGTTATAAGTTATTCCCCTAAGCACACTCAAGCTATCTAGGAACATTCAATTAAGTTGTAGCGATGGAATTCATGCATGTTTTCTTTTTTCTTTTTGAAGCCTGATCACAAAGAAGAGCATATTAATCAAGATACAAGAAAAAAGAGCCATCTAGTTGGATCGTACGTGCTGGAGAGCCACATAGAGTTCAAGAGTACTGAGGCTCATGTGTGACGATGGTTAAGTTGGGTATAGCCAAATCATAACCCATTACGTGCCCTTTTAGATTACTACGGCTCATGGCCAATCAAAATGTGAAAGAAACCCGCATGTTTTTCCTCTAATCAGGGCTCCACTCCTACATGAGAAACCTCCAAACATATATACCAAATGACAACTTTCAATCCCTGAATCCCCACGTGGTATTTATTGCTGGAAAGGTATCATAATTGGCAACCTTGGCTGGCTCGATCATTGCCTCCAATTCCAACCTTTGTTGTTGCTGCTGCTGCTGCTGCTGCTGCTGTTCTTGCCAACTCACAGGCCTTGACCCTCCAATCCCCAAGATTAGATCAAGTGTCATACTATTTTGTGCCGCACTTCCTCCAAAGCTTGACGGCACTGTCGTGTTCCTATCCGGAACCACCGTAGTTCTCCCATGTATCAAACTAGAACTACCACTTTCCTCTTGTTCCTTGTTCTTGATGAAGCCTTGATTTTGATCACCTCCCATGAGCATTTGGCTAAACACCATATTTTGTATTGTAGAGCCACCAATGGTATCAAAAATCTGTGAGATATCTTGATGAGGGCCTTTCTGCAAAAGCTGATTGGTGAATTCACCGCCATTTATCCCAGCCATGTTTGATTGATGATCAGGCTGTGGTCGGAAGTGATCATATGAGGAGTTAAGCTGCTGAACGTTACCTGTGTATGGTGGTCTAATCGAAGAAAGCTGATCAGGACCAGCCATGCTACTAACAAAGCTCTTTTGCATCATGGGAGAGTTTATAGTGTTGCTTGCAGTGGCACCCATTTGGGCTGCTTTCTGTAATAAAGCTGTTGCTGACATGTGAGCAGACCCGGATATTTGGCAACCATTTTTGCTGTCTTGTAGGTAATTCAAGCCAGAGGAGCAGTTGGAACTGAGCTGAAGGCTTGATGAAGAGGAGGTTCTTGGACCACCAAAGAGAGTACCGGAGCTGGTTGAGAACATGCCTCCTGTCATGTTCATAGGTTTGAAAGGCATTGGGACTGGTTCTTGAGGGAGGGAGTTAAGGGGGTTCTTGGGGTCTAAACTGTTGAATTCGGATGTTCCAATGGATGCATTGGTGGTCGTCTTCATGGGCATGGATGACATAAGCTCCTGCATTTGTGTCTGAAAGTTTGATCCAACATTATTCATCAGTCCCTGATTTACTTTGTTGTTTTCTTCCGCTAATGCATCACAAAAGGCCCTGTGGGTGATAAAACTATCTCTCCTGCACGCACATGAAGAAGTGAGCTGCATTAGGTTTTGGTTGCTAGTTTAAAAATCTTAATTCAAATAATTAAGTACAGTAGACTATAATATTTGTATGATCAGAAGAAAAAATTCAAAACTTGCAGCATAAAAAGAAGCACCAAAAAGGGTATCTAAAAGAGTACTCCATCAATTTGTCGGCCATTTCTAAATTATTTCCTTTAATTGGAAAGCTTGAAATACTGTGATAATTTAAACTAAGTGAAAACAGCCCATTTATATATTACCAATTGGGGCAGATTTTCTACAGGCTCTGCGAACTTAGAAATTAACCCACAAAAACTACTTAATTAATCAAAATTACATGCAGATGAAGTACTTATATATGTTTAGAACTCTATATAATATGCACTTGAGGAAATTAAATATTAAATGAGAACCTGGAAAAGATGGTTCCACAATCACATTTGTATTCCCTAGTACCACAGCTCTTTTGATGAGCCTTCCAATCCGATTGCACAGCATATTTCTTTGAGCACTTGTCACATTTCCATTTCTTTTCTCCATGTTTCCGGCTGTAGTGTTTTTTAATGCCTGTAAGGTCTCCTAGTGCACGAGCAGGTTTGTTGTGGACACATGTGGGCTCAGGGCATATGTAGACCCGTTTCCTGATCTCGGTGCTCGTTCTTTGCTTGAGCTTCCATGGAAGATTATGACCTCTTCGGTGCAACTGAAGGTTTTGGTCCCTCTGGAACCCTTTATTGCAAATCTCACATACAAACCTGTTTGTTGCCATTAGTGTTGTTGGTGATAGAGCAATAACTTCAGCATTTGGATCTATTAATCCATAAAAATTCCATAATTAGCATATATTATATATAGCCTTGTCGAATTGATCATCCACAAGGCCAGGAACGATCGATATAATTATAAGCTAGATTGCAAATTCTCTAAGTGAGAGCATGAAATACTAGAAATATTCACTTATAGATCAGAAGAAAAATGTCATCCATATATATTATGTAAATCGGAGTACTTTCATAAATATCATTCCATCTACAGTACTACTGATTCCATCATGACCCCATAGCACCCACAACAGTTAGAAGCAAAAAGAGAGAGATACAAAATGCAATCAAGCTAGCTAACAGTTGTCAACAATTATTGTAATCTGATCTCTAGGCAATAATTGAACTTTTATCATAATAATTATTCTTTCCACAAATATGGCTATCAGCTTTAATATTTTTCAAGAAGATAACCTCATGATTCATAAAAAATTTTCTTTGTAATTCTCTTGACCTAAATCATATACTTCTTAACGTGTATGCTCAAACATGACTGAAACATGTAAAATTCAGGGTAAAATCGCCTCTTATATATGTTCAAGAACATAATTAATGCATGCCAAGAGAATTTACGTGTTTTAATTTCAAAATTAACTTCAGCAAAACTTCTTTCGGGATCACAAAGTTCAATATTTAACCTAAGGAACCAGCTGCTAGCTCGATCGCTAGATGTTTTAACAGAAAAAACATGACTAAGACTCGTGGGTGGTTGAATTTGCCTGGAGTTCCTGGAAGATTCCTTTTCTTCTTAACTGGCTGTTGTTGTTGTTGTTGCTGTTGGGAGGTAGAGCTATTGCTGTTAGAGACACCGGAGGGCGGTCCTGAGCTTGAGCCATGGAAGTTTTGTTGAAGCTGATTTTCCTGATCCCCAGTATTTCCTGAAGAGAAACTCCCTTCATCACCTCCTGTAATATTTGACATGATTCGAAAGGGATCAGAAGATTGATACTTGTCTTCCTGTTCTTTCTTTTTATTTTTTTCTTCCTTTCCAAACACTCCTTTGTTTCTTTCTAATTCCTTTCTTGTTGCCGGCGCTTACTATAAGGAAGGGCTTGTTTTTTGGTTAACAAAAAATCAGGAGTTTTCTTTCATAAGAGGAAGACAAAAACCAGAGAATTCTCCTTCATTTCTGGTGAAGAAGTTGAAGTCATGAACTATTGCTGCCACAAGAGTAACATCGGAACCTGGTCTTCTTTGGCCTTATATAAGCATTATATATAGTATTCATAAGAGACAATCGCTTAGCAAATACCCCCAACTTCTTGGTTATTATAGATCATATATAATGATCTTGGCCATTCCATTGCACCTTTTCTTTATTCCTTTTCAATATATTTTTTTTTTCATTTTTTTAAATTTCTTTTTTATCTGCATCTATTATGCAGGAAGCTAGGTGTCATTATAAATCTGTTGATAAATATATATTATGTGATATCCATATAATATGGATAAGGGTAAGTAGTGTATGAGATCCCACATTATTTAGGAAGGAGAAGTTCTTGCTCTTTATAAGTTTTCAATGGGTCTTCAATTGTATCATTGACTAGTCCTTTTAATATAAGACATATGGTTTGGACCTTCTATTAGGGCGTTACATATTAGCAGAGCTTCAACTGGATTATCAGTAATGATGTACATGCCCTTTAGGTAAGATTCATGTATAAAGAATAGCTTAGGAAATCGAAAGGATAGAGGAATTAAATATGAAGCCAAAGTGAGCCTGTACACTTGATGTCTTGGCAATGAAGGAAGTATATAAAGTATATACTATCTTTAATTCATTAATAATGGCTAAACATTTATATATATATATATATATATAATACAATCAGGTGAAACACAGCAAGATTAAACCTAGCTTACTCAATTACTAATTAATTAACTAGGTCAAAAGCTAGCTAGGATAGCCTAAGAGTAACCAATGCCTTAACAGCTAGCTGCCGCGCGCCAGCCTTTTTAGTGAAATGATGCCACTGATCATGCTTTCACGGTAAAAGCTAGCATAGGATGCAACCACTTTTTAAGATATAATTAGTTTATAAAGAGTTGGCGCTCTAAAGAATAGAAAATAAATATATATATAATTATTGCCTTCGCTTTTTTCTTTTTGAGTAATTTCTTTTCTCTAATCATTGCAATTCAATATATAATGTCTGATTCATAATGATTATAATTTTCCATTTTTAGGTCTACTTTCGGAGTATATAATGTCTAATTTATGTAAACTTTGAGGCTTTTTACAGGAATTTAATTAGTCTTGGATATATATATATATATATATATATATATATATACACACATATATATATGTGTGTGTGTGTGTGTGAGAAGAACGTGTAATTCAAAGGAATTAAGGTAATTAATTTCTGCAATATTAGTCATTTTGGCATGCATCCAATCATAATTCAAGCCTTAATTTATTCATTTTATTTCTCAGTTTTATTTTTTATTTTTTAAATTAGTCGTTGTAATACTAGCTAGTTAGATCAATATATACCGGCATTTATTAAGCAATTAATATAAACTAATCAGTATGAAAATCATTTTTTTGCACAAATCAGACAATTAGCTGCATATTATATTCATATATATATCGAGCATTAGCATTGGTCTATGCATATGCATATGCAAAGTCATATTTGTATAATATGACTCTAAAATCCTCTACATTGGTTTATGCATATCCAAATATTTAGCTACCTATGAACAGTACTTATCCAAATTTGGATAACTACTATTCACTTTACAAATCATATTTTAATCATTATTTCTCTCTCCTCTCACTCTCTCTCACAATCCTTTCCTTTTCTCTATTCTTCAACAACACAACAAACCTTCACTTGCACATTCATTTTATTATTATAATATATTATATTTTTTTTTTTCATTTTATTATATTTTTAATATAATATATAAAAAAATTATATTTTTTATTATTGCATTTGTATTATTAATGTCAAATGTATATAGTAGATATGTGAAATTTTTGCTTGAATGGCAAAGTGGATATATATGCAAAAGAGGTGATTTTGCATATGTATATGCATAGACCAATACTAATGCTCTACATGCATGCATGAGTAGATCATCACACGGTTGTTATATATATATATCTGTTAATATAAACAGTGCCGAATCTTATTGTCTTATATATATGATCCATTGTAGGAACCAAACAAGTGAATATCGCTACATAAATCTTAAAACTAATTAAGCAAAGACATAGAAAGATGATGTTACCTTTGTTTTCTAGGTTTGCATGCAGTGATCAGCTAATTAAGCATATTTATAGTTGTATAATGCTATAGCCCCCGCTGGGAGTCTAGCATTGTTCTTTCAAGTATTTTTTTAAAAGTTATTTATTATATAGATTTTTTAACACTTTTACATATTTTAAAAAAATAAAATAAATTTAGAACATTATTAAAAAAACACTTCTTTAATCAGAAAGTAAAAAAAAAAAAAAATCATTAAAAACACTTTCTTAATCACAAAGTAAAATAAAAAATTATTTTTTTATTTACTTCATGATTAAGAAAGTATTTTTTAATAATATTATGAATTTTTTATTTTATTTTTTTAAATAGTTAAAATAATTAACAAAATCTATATAAAAAAAGAACTAAAAAAAAAAACACATAAAAAAACACACACTAATGCAAGCGGCAGCTCCCACCGGGAGCTAGGAGCGGGACGCTTAGCATTTTCCTTTATAGTTGTGAAGAAAGAATATTCCAACCAATTATATAATATATACTTAATATATGTGTGTATATTATGTATATAATATATCCAAGATGATACTAATAATTATTATAAGTGCATGGAATTTGACATCTTATATATGGAAAGTGATAACATTTATGCAATATTTATAAGTTGCTAATTACAATCCACTAGCTAGCCTAAAAGACAACCAGCAATTGAGGAAGTATTAATTACAATATTCTGTATCACACAATATATATATATATACCACAGCTTAGGATTGAACAACTTGACCTCCACTTTGAATTCTAAACTAATGATCAGTTCATATAATAAAAACAAAAGGGAATACCTTGTTGAGAGATTCATGATGCTCCTCATCACATGATCATCCGTTACCGCCTATTGCTCAATTTAAACATCATTTTTAAGGAAATTAAGTATATATATATATATATATATAGTGATCATATTATCGTGCATGATTCTTGGCGCAGCAACTAATATTTTATATATATATAGCAATGTTATTTTTCATCTTAATTTGTATCATTCTTAATCAAACTTGTTGATCATGTCGTGATTGAGGGTAACTTACCTCGACAATATATTGTGAAAACTAATTAAATATAAAGAAAAATAGATTTATGAGTACTATTAATTTTCCAAAAACCTAATAACATTCTTTTAACTACTTATTGTTTTAATGTTGCACTCTTTAGTTCAACGTGTATTAGCTAGAGAGAAACTGATGAGTACTTTGATCACGATTCACGGGTTATTATAATAAGTGCATGAGATCAATAAATAGTTAACTAGATCTCTAAATTAATGATGCATTTTTCATATTTTTGTTGTCACGGATCACATCCATATATAAGCAAATTAATTCATTGTATTTTGATAATATTATAATCCATTTCCCTAGTTTTTTTCCAGCTTTCAAGGAATATTTCATCATGAGTACTTTAATTAATTATTGCAGCTTCCTCAAACCTATATATATATATATATATATATATATAATGAAACAACAACCAGCCCGGCGATAAATCATGGGAACAACAACGTGACAGGAATTAGAATATATATGATCATCCATGCATGGGCTAATTATACGTTAATTTAAGTCTCAAGTCAAAAAAATTCTTGGGGCATTTTCATGTAGATGCCCCCTTGATCATGATGATCATCAACTGATCCATCACATTAATATATATAATTAATTAACGATCCTTATAATCACGCCAAAAAAAGGTTGCCTAGTAATTATCTATGAAGTTCGATGTATTTGAGGAAGGTAGCTAACATCAACACAACAACTTAAAGACAGAGAAATTGCAACATCATGTGCGCGCATTTGACCAAATTTCTTTTGTATATTATGATAAAACTGGATATTAAACGTTTGAAATGGCATTTGGATGCCGGTAAAACATAATTAATTCAGACCGATCCAGTTGCTAATTGACATAAGCAAAGTAACCGAATGGATACAACCAATGGAAAAGACAGCCATGGATTATATTCCATTCTGATAATATTTTTATAATTATATTATATTTCTTTGAAAAGATATGTGAGCGTACGGTAGGAAAAAAACAAAAGGATAGTCTCTTTTTTTTTTTTTTTTTCTTGATATAGAGATGTTTTGATAATGAAAAGAAATTGATAAGGAGAATATATTTTAGCATTTTACAGTCGTCCATCAAACATGCACCTCGTCAATTTGATGTAAAATGATGGTTTAAAAATTAATATTGATTTGATCAGCACATTTTTTTTTTATTTTTGGTAAAATCTTCTCTGTTTTGAGCAAATTAATAAGCAAAGTGCATGCGTACCATTAGGACCTCTCTTTAATTTATGTGCTAACAAATGATATTATGCCGTCTCAATTATACTGCTCATTTTGTCTTATTGACGTGGCACCGTGCCACCGTGCCACATAGTTTATTAAAATAAAATATAAATATAAAATGAGTAGAAGTAATCTAAGGATTCAGTCGTCCGTTTTTTGTGTTTTTAGGTATTATTTTGTTTTCAATATATTTTTTTTATTTTTATTTTTACGTGATATCACGTCAATAGGACAAAATAAATGGTATAACTGGAGCAGCATAGTAGCATTACTAAACAAATATTAACTGTTTATTTAATCATGAATATATTTTTAGTCTTGATAATAAGCGATATTTGCAATAATAACTCCATCAAATATGTTTTTCGTTTGGGCTTTTGTACGTAGTAATCTTTTGTAAATCAGAAAGACAACCTAATTTTTAGTACATAACTAAAAACAGTAGTTCTTGACTCTTTTGCTTTCTTGTCTTCTTTTAAAAGCAGAAAGGCTGCTTTTCATGCCCTTATTGGACCCTATCAAAAGAAAAGAAAAAAAAAATAGTGTAATTTTGTAAAATCCAGTTCATGGTAGGATTCTAACATATATAAATGGACCCCAATCTGATTCACCAAAAAAAAAAAAAAAAAAAAGGACCCCAATCCCCTAAAACAAATCTTTTCAAATCCCGAACCCTTTTAATTCAAAAACCAAAATAGTATTTTTCTTTTTAGATTGTTTTTTGTAATTGTCCAATATCAACCTGCCCCCATAGGGTCGAGGCCTGCAGTGCAATGGGTCAAGGTTGGGCATTTGCTTGAATAACGTAAAACGATTCAGGAATGACAAGTCCAATCAAGAGTCCATAGCAAATTGCAGCCCATCATGTAAGGAGGAAGGGTTAAAAGATCTGCTTGTGGATGTAGATTTCAGTGTTGGAATCACTAATCTCTACGCCTCATTTATTTATTTATTTATATATGCAAGTAATAGATTCTCACTACAAGCACAAAGAGCAATATCAAGGCATGGATGATCATCTATGACCATGAAAGAGTAGGTTTTGGCAAATTTCGTCGTCAAGTTCGTCAACTTTTCCAATGAGATCCAGGTAGTACCAAAAGGAAGCCTTGATTAGTTTATGTCGACGGCTCCTCCCACTGCTCTAGCAGAGGAGAGGGGGGGGGTAGGCATATACCTTGTAACTAAGAGTGGCAAGGAACTCCATTACGTGATAAGGCTCGCGTTTAAAACCACTAGCATTGATGCGGAATAAGAGGCACTGCTGGCATGACTCACCGTAGTAGAAAGACTAGGGGCGAGAGAAGTTGATATACATGCCGATTCTCAGGTAGTGGTAAACTAGGTGACGAGATAATATCTATCGAAGGGAGAAAAGCTCAAAATGTATCTGCAATAGGTGTGGGAACGGCATGATTGTTTTCATTACTTCAGCATCAGACAAATACCACAGGAGGACAACTAGCAAGCAGACAAATTAGCATGGTCTGCTTCAGGGATGGTTGACTCACTTCTGCCATGGGATCTGATGATTAAAGTGTTGGAAGCTCCTTCGTTGGACACGAGTATTAGATATAATTGGGTGGCCCATAATGGGCACGCAACATGATGATATAGCTAACCACTAGGGAACTTCCTAGCAAGAAGTGGTAAACGAGGGAAATGGAGTATAGGGTGGCTAGGTTCACCCTCGTGGAAGGAATACAATACAAGCAACGCTTCTCTAGGCCATTCTTGAGATGTGTTTCACTAGAAGAGGCATAGTATGTGATGCCAGAAATATACGAAGGAGTATGCGAAAACCATTCTGGTGAGAGAGCTTTGGCGGGAAAGGTCCTGAGAATGGGTTACTATTGGTCATATGCACTGAATGACGCAAATGAGTTTGTTAGGAAATGCATGAAGTGACAGTTACACGTGCTTGTACCTCACAACCCACCTGAAGAACTAATGTCAATCACCACGCCATAGCCCTTTGCACAATGGGGGATTGGTATTGTGGGAACAAAGCCACCAGGCAAGGGAGGCACCAAGTTTGATGTCATCACTATGGACTATTTCATAAAATGGGTAGAAGCAGAGGTGTGAGGCCCAAGACAATTGAACCCTGCCCAAGTGCCCCCACATACCCAAGCCCAACCCTCACATGCCCAAGACTCAAAACCACGTAGTGTTGGAAAAACCCTAAATTTCCTTCCTCTTCTCCATTTTTCCTGCTCTCTCTCTCTCTCTCTCTCTCTCTCTCTCTCTCTCTCTCTCTCTCTCTCTCTCTCTCTCTCCTTTGTTCTCTCTACCTTACTGCACTGCCACGTCACAATGGCCATCTCTGCTAGATTGTTCTTGTTGTTGTTGTCAGGTCTATCTCTAGTGCCGGTAAGCCCTATCTCCTCTCGTCCTTCGATCTCGCTCTCCCTCTCTCAGATCTCTTTTCTATCTCTATTGTGCTATCCTCACCGTTGCTCCTTGTCGTGCGGTTTTCCTTCATAACCCACACGGTCTCAATCCCTCTCCCTCCGATTTCTCTCCCTCTCTCACACTCTCTTCATTCAGTTTCATCACCATTGTAGCAGCCACCATCAATCAACCACAAACAACCCAAACTTTCCACCAAGAACCACCACAAGTGGACCATCTCATCCAAATCCATCTAGATCTATGGTATTTCCCCTCCATCCCGAGCTCCGCAACCATCCCTTAGATCCCATTCAATCTCGTTCTCACTTAGGCCCTCCTTGCCACCATCGTTTTGTCGTGTCACACCAATCTAGATAGAGCTCTTCTGGTTACTCGGGAGCGCGTAAAACTGAGAGACGTCCATTTGGTTGTCGCGGGGCAACAACGGGCTTGGGTAAGACGGTAACACTCTTGAGTCGGCTATGTGACCTCTTTGCTGGCGGAGGCTAGAGGATGCCTGGTCACCTGACTAGAGGAGATCATGTTGGGCATCGCTCGCTACGAAGTCACATGCATGGTCGTTACCCATAGTATGACGAAGTGAGCTAGAGTGTGCAGATGGTGCATATCCTATTTTTTAAAACAGATAATTTCAAAATAAAAATATGATCTTCAGTTGTGTGGTGTCTTGTATGAGAAATGGGTATACTCATATTTTCAAAAATCGCAAATGTTATGATTCTCTGATATTTTCTACTTTGCATGATTTAATATTTTTCCACCTGCTTGTATTTTGAGTGTTAGACTTTGTTTCACTTACTGAGACTTTACTAAATCTCATTATGGTGTCCTCACTTGCGTTTGATGCAAAGGATAATTATAAACTTGGAGGTTCGGCTTCGTCTGAGGAGTGAAGACTTGGGGAGCCCTTTTTCCCCTTTGTGTAGTGTTGATTAGATTTTTTAAATTTAAGTGGATGACTGAATTATTTTTATGTCGATGTTTGGAAGATTGGCGACTTAAGATTTTTGTTGGGTGATGTAATTTTAAATTCTGGTACTGTTAGTATTTCTTATTGCCCTTTTTAATTTATGTTGCAATTTAACTACACACTATTAGATTGCATGCTTGCACACACTTGCTTCCACATTGCTTTAGGGGTGTGCTACCTGAGCGGCCAACATCTCAGCGTTGCGACTTCTGCCAAAACACAAGTGGGGGTCGAGGGCGCCACAAGAGGCATCGACAACAATTATAGCCATCACCATCACCAAATTTCTTTCAAAGGTCGTCGTATGCAAGTTTGGTAAACCTTGGGCCATAATTTCATACAATAGGTGACAATTTAATTATGACCAATATCACAACTGGTGTGCAAAGCTGGGAATAAAAGTCAAGGCTCCTTGTCGGGGCTCCCTCAGGGCAACGGGCAAATTGAGGCAGCCAATAAGACCGTGTTCAACATAGTAAAGAAAAGATTGGAAAAACAAAAAGGGAGCATGGGCCGAAGAATTACCACGAGTCCTATGGGCGTACAAGAAAATCATAAAAATCCCGACTGGGGAAACTCCATTCACATTGACATATGGGAGTGAAGCAGTAATACCAGTGGAAACTGGCATACAAAATCACAGAGTCTGACACTACTGTGAGGAAGTGAATAACAGGGGACTAGAGGAGAATCTCAATTTGCTGGATGAAAGAAGAGATGAGGCAGAGGTTAGAGTCACAACTTACAAATTGAGGATCAAGCATTATTTCAATAAGTAAGTCAAGCCCAGGTCACTCTAGATTGGGGACTTAGTGCTAAGGGAAATAGGAACAACGACGCAAGGATAAGGGACCCTTGATGGGAGGGATCATATGTGGTCATAGCCAGTCATAGGTTGGGTTCATATCACCTCAGGGATATGAACAAAATAGAATTACCCCACCCTTGGAATGCCAAGTATTTAAAAAAATACTTTGCTTAAATTATTTCATATAACATAAGAATGCAATAAAGTGGCTTTCTTTCAAATGTTATCTTTCACGCAACATAGGCAGCCAAAGCCAAACCGCACGCATGATTAAGGTTAGCCTTTGTCCTGACGACGGTTGAACATCTCTTCTGCCACCTTGTAAGCCAGATGTTAGCAACATGTATGTGATCGAGGCCAACACTAGCATTAGTCAACAAATGGCTAATTGCACTTGTATAAGTGTGCTAGTCATCACCCAAATTTCAGTTGAACATTTCTCCTACCACCTCGTAAACCTAGTGTTAGTAACGTGCATGTGATTGGGGCTAACACCCGCACTAGGCTACAAAAGGCTAATTGCACTTATATAAGTGTGTTTTCCCTTGCCCCAACCACGGTTCAGCATCTCTCTCGCCACCTTGTAAGCTAAGTGTTAGCAATGCACATGCGATTGGGGTTACACTCACATTAGACAACAAATAACAAACTACAGTTGTATAAGTGTGTTAGTCATAACCCTAATTGCAGTCCAGCATGTAACGCCCCGATCCCAGAGGTCTAGAGAGTTAGCTCTTTAAACTTAATATCAATTCCAATACCACAACTATAAAATCCAGAAAACTCAATAAAATATTAATTCATTTGCTCAACCCAAATATCCATGTTCCTTCACCGAAACAACAAAGAAATTCTCAATAAATTAAATTAGAAACTCCCAAAAGACTCGAAAATATCCTTAACCCAACACATCAAAATATCCAAAAATATTCAATTTACTAACTATGACTCTCAAATAAGGACTTAACGGAGTTAACGGAAAAACAAGAAAAGTTAACGAAAAAACAACAACAGTTACTATTCACAGTTAGATAGCTACTTATTATAATAGAGTAGATAAATATTATATATATATATATATATATATATATATATATTTGAGTGTTATGAAGATCAACATACGTAGAGTTAGATACCTTTAAAAGCCAGAAATTGCCTGTTAGCATGATCTGTTTTTCCTATATGCATGGATGTCCAACATTGCATGACATGCTGCCTCTAGTCCCTGCCGGAATTGAATGTTCGGGACTCATTTTTTTAACGGACATGAGGAAATATGAGAGAATTAAAATTGACTTCGATCCAGCAGTAGTATATTGATTGGGAGTAGAAGGGACAGACATCGACATTAAGGCCGTGACAGCCTTTTGTCTTTGTTTAACCTAGCTAGTGCTTGATATTAAATGTTTATATCACCGGATCTACATGCATGTTCAAATCATGTGACTTTAAATGCCACTTGAACCTTAAAACATTGCAAATTTAATTCTTGAGAACGTGCATGCAAGAATGTTGTTTTGAATGTTCTTCAAACGTCGCAATTATTTTTTTAAGCCTTTTGAACTATGTGTTAGAAAGAGGTCCTATTAAACATCTTCAAACATTGCAGTGCTCAATATGAGATTCCCTGCTCATGTTTTTGAACAGAAAAATTATATAATTCTCAAACCGGTGTGTAGAGCACAAAGAGTAAAGTATTTACATGACATAATTTAATTTGAAAGATAAATTTTAAGACTTGAATCTTACAAATAAGATCTTACTATTTAAGTGATGTGGATGGTATACTCTACATATGATCAGCTTGATAATAGAATAACTATTTTGAACAGGATGCATGCATGTTGAATGCCTTTCATATGTAAGTTTATGCATTTCTCACTATATATATATGAGTTCATCATTTGGATGTCATTAATTTGTTAAATTGGAATCTTAATGGTTAGCTGTTCCATCTATGTAATTGTAAGTTCAAAATTCTATTTGTTTAAAAGTTAGTTATTCATAAACACTAATCATGCTTTGAGTATGCATATATGGAAAAGAAGCTAGGATTACTGCTAAGTATGTTAGTTTAATTAATATCCTAAGGAATAAAGCTTCTATATAAGTCCATTTACGTACGTACAGTTCTAAAGTTTATAAGAAATCAAATGACAAAACTCATTTAACATGATGATTTTAGACCCATCTTCTCCTACCTGAGTCGAATATAATATTTAATATGCTTAGCCGAATCTTCTTCGCGTAAAACCTACATTGTTTGAGTGGGGAAGATCACACGGTTTGGTAAAACCATGTGTGCTAGCTATATATAAAGCACATGTACATTAATAGGAGCAGTTGACAATTAATGAAGCCAGTTTTTTTTTTTTTTTTTATCTCATCTTTTTTTCGTATCCATAAAATTATGTAGTCTGAAATTAAAGAAGGAAGGTCTAACTCTTATTAATTGTTCAAAAATAATGTTCTTGACCCTGAGTACTTAAGATTAATTAGTCAGCCAATATTATATATATATATATACACAGTACACACACCTAATATTAATTGCTTATAAATAGCGCACTTTGGGGACCAGGGCTTGACTTTTTTAGAGCCTTTATCTTTGCTACATTTGTTGTATACGATGTATTTTGGTTTACTTTACAGTTGCTAATGTTAATGTAAGATAGACAACATATTTTTTTTATGCATGTATAGATAGTACATGTGTCTGTGTCTGTGTCTGTGTCTCCAAGCTGTACAATATCAGATAACACAATTGTATGTGGATGTACGTAGTACTTGAAACCATAACAGTACTACTTGAAAACAGTAGTACTGGCCCAGAGGTGGCAATATGTGACATGACCCGTTAACTCAACATGAACATGACACGATAAAAGCGGGTTTAGGTTTGGCCTTAATGAGTTCAGGTCAAAACGGATTGATCCATTAAGACACAATTGCTTAACATGCCACAACGGCTAAACCTGTTATGACCCATTATAACCCCTTATGACCTGTTAAGAAAGTTGAATTTACATTTATATCATATTTGGGATTGTAATATTAATATTTTACAATGTGTGTTTATCATATTTGGGATTGTAAATGTAATATTATTACAATGCATGTTTATCATATTTGTGTGATTGTGTGTTTATCATATTTGATACTATTGGGATTTTAATGTCATTATTTTTCTTGTTTGGATTGTAATTTTGAACTTATAGTTAGTTTTTTAATTTTTTATAGATATTGTTTATATTTTAATATTTATATAAAATTGATCAGGTTAAACAGATTGAAACGGATCTGTTCAACCCATTAACGTAAACGGGTTGAAACGAGTTGGGTTGTGTTGTGTCGTAATGTGTCAATCTATTTCGTATTCAGTAACGGGTTGTATCGTGTTAACCCGTTATCTGAATGGGTCGTGTTAAGGTTTGAGATTTTAACACGAAATCCTTAACAGGTCGTGTTCGGATTGACCCATTAAATATAATGTACATGTCTTGACATGACATGATAAAACGAACACAACCCGTTAACACGATTTGACAGTACCCCTCTAGTCAATACTGGGCATTAAGCAATAACAAAAAGGGTTTACTTCAAAAATTAGCATGCAAATTTACTTATCAGGGTTGAAAAACACTGATCGATCGAACAAAGTGAAACATGACGCATATTAAAGCTAGATTTTCAGTTCCTTATAATGATTAAGTACCCTTTTAGAACGGGACGAAAGCCCACTCTTCCAAAGCCGGCTAGATTCAAAAATCTAGAATAGACCGGCTAAGATGCCCACTAGAGCAAGAAAGAGGATGGAAAGGAATCCTAGTAAAAGTAGATAGCTAGGATCGAGGAACGTCAGTTTCTTTCAGGGACTTATATTTAAGTGCCCAGACACATTGGTTAATTGAAAATTCTTTATTACCCTACTTGTGTTAATAGAGAATCCAAAATTGAAGTCAACCCACCATGCAGATCATGGTAACTAATTTGGCAGTGTATGACTTATTAATCACCATTTATAACAGCTCGCAACCGATATTTCTTTTGAAAGGCCGGTTGAACTGCATGCATGCCGCTCTATGATGATGATAGTACGTACCCCTGCCCCAGGTGGAACTTCGATCGATCGTAGCTAGCTAGCTGATGGATGCATCATTGGAATTTGTAGTATCCAAGGACGAGGAAAGAAATTAATGTTTTGAGTATGGAAGAATCAATTAATTTAGGAGCTAGCCCCAGTACACATGAAACAAATCTATATATATATGGCTGAGATAGACGATCGAGAAATATATATATATATATATATATATATATATTGAGAGGCAAAACAACTCTAAAATTCCATTTTCAGATGAACAAATTAAATCTCTATATATGTATAAACCAGCTAGATACGTACTAGCTACTTTAAGTCATAGAGATCGAAATTAAAGCTTTAAAAGCGAGGTTATGATCAGATCCATGCGTGATCTGTACGTGTTTATAATTGTTTTTGGGCCTGCTGGCCTACTTTTCTTCATCCAGCTGCCTGATGAACGAACCCTCTACTTGTTTACTGAACATGCAGGACCACATATCATGTTCTCTAAACAGTGGTTTTCAGGCCAACAAGTACGGTAAGATGCAGAAGATTGGCTAATGCAACTTTCGGTGGCAAGCAATAATCTTGGAACATATATCAAGATGTGGTTTAATATATATACAATTGGAAATGGGATATATTCCATAATCATATAATATATATTTATATCTTTTTGAGGGAAGTTGGGAATATATATAAAGGTGTCGCTATAATTTGAAATTTCCTGGAATATTTTGAGTCACTATCTTTTCTGATTTTTTCTCACCGTTCAAAATTCAGTATTAATGCTTCTTATTTTTTACCTATAATTGTTGGATAGCTAGTTTGTTCTCTTATATATAGATATGTTTTGTTCTAATATATATATATATATATATATGAGCTGGATCGAATTAGAAGCAAGGAGTTGATTATTTGGAGTATATATTTATCTTTTATTATATATATATATATATAATATGCTAGCTAGCAATTGGGATTAGGGTTTGCAGATCATGGCTGGGGT
Source organism: Juglans mandshurica (assembly GCA_022457165.1). Lineage (NCBI taxonomy): Eukaryota > Viridiplantae > Streptophyta > Magnoliopsida > Fagales > Juglandaceae > Juglans > Juglans mandshurica. The sequence continues at coordinate 24,695,565 of CM039623.1, forward strand.
GAGGCAATATGATCTTCCGATCGATGTGATCAGTTCTTTTTATAATTAATTTATTATTACCATTTTATTTTTAAATATTCCACTTCCTCTTGATCGATCTGATCTACATGCACGTGGTAATTAATTACATAAATTGCCCAATTTAGCGTCTTAATTGTCAGTTTTATGTTCACCTCATCAAATTATTTTCCTTTTCAGGCATTTGATACTATTTAATTTGGAGAGTACGTACTGTTTGTCTGCGGCTATTTAATTGTTAATTATAAGCTAATGAGCTATATATGCTAGCTAGCAGCTCCTACATGATATGCTTTGGATTGATATCCTTCAAAGCGAGTTCACATGATATATAGATAGGGATAAATTGGGGTTTCAAATTTAAACCATGATCACATATAACTTTTGCAATATTCAACAAGTATAGTACGTACTTGTCAGTTACTGCGCAAGTGATGCCTCATATGGGACACTATCAATTAACCATATAAGCATATATAGGCATGATGTATATATGTTTATAGTCATAACATACATGATATATGATCGATCAAGATGTACTAAATTACTAATCTAGTTCATGTTTCTTGCTTTGATCGAGTGATAAAAGATCAAAACATGATATAAGCATTAGTAAAATAAACCAAAAATTAACGTTGACAATCATTCTGAAAATACTCTAAGATATTCTAATTAAGTATCGAATCGAATTTTTCTATTATTATGGAAGTGAATTATTCCTTACCCTCTCTTTTTATTCTTGTCCTTTCGCCTCGAATCTTTGATTTCTGAGGTCATGATATTAGGTATTGAAAAAATGAGCATCCAATAATTACAGTCCGGAGGGTACATTATAATTAGGAAAATGTTTTAAATAAGGAAAGTTAATTAAAGTATCAATCCTTTGAGCCGGCACTTGATAACCATACCAAGTAAGATGAGATCACAAAGTAGTCATATTCATAGTTTATAGATCAGAGTGGGGATGATTCAATTATCAAGCAAATCGTCATGATTAAGACCCATAAACAATTTTAAACCGGATAACAAAGTTTATCCCAAGTCACAATAGAAATAGAACATTAATCTAGCTAACTGCTGATTGCCACTTGTCCCGGCCTCGCAACCTCTTTGTAACGCTCGAAATCACGCACGCTTGATCTAGTCTGATTGGTCAATATTGGTCATGTGGCATTTTATATATATATATATATATATATATATATAGACAAGTCCAGATTTCTATGTCCCGACCATGACATTACAAAGATTAACAAGAAGTTAGGATGATTTGCTGTTGTATGGAGTGACATGATCTATCAAGTTAGCCTGTAATAGTAATCTAAAACACTAGCTAGGGTTTTTAATTTATAATTAATCAGTTCTTTTTAGGTCTTACTTTGGTTGTATCTAGACTGTAACCCTAACACGTGCATATATGTCATCCACAAATTCAAATTAAGGGAATTGTTTAAGCAAACTTATTTCAAACTTATTGGGAACATTGAGGAGATTAAGGGCCAACATGGAGGAGGGTGGGGGGGACCAGTAGTACTTGGTCTCTAGTAATCGATAAGCTTGAGTCTTTTTTCTTAATTAATGATCCAACTTTGGAAGTAGATCTATTGCTCCCACAAACAAACCCCATAGGCATACCTAACTTTAAAAAAAGAGGTACTAAAATTATATGAACTAGATTCCTCGATCGATCCTTTCTAGTTATTTTAATTTCGAACAAAACCAATCGAATTTTCCCCTTTTTAAAATAGCGATAAACATTGATTTACAGTCGTTCGTGATCATATATAATACATTTTCAATGGGTTTTAAGTACTTGGTATTATAATTAAGGATATAATTTACTAATTTTCTTGCTACCTTTTGATATCCAATTAAATTAGTCTAAGTCTAATTAATGAATGCGTATACCTATATATATATATATATGTATATGTATATGTAATTAGTAAGTAACCAATATTAGTTATTCTTCATAATTTAATCATGATATTATATGTTTTTCACTTTTATTTTGGCGAATGCATGTATCGTACGAAATTGTATGGCTCTGTTTTGTTGGGGTTTTTGAAAAGTACTGCGCGCTTTAATTAATCAATTTTAATATGATCAGAAGCTAAAGTACTACTTAATATAAATCATCTTCTTTAGTTTTTAATTAGCAGTTTAATTTTGAGAATCACAGCAAAAAATAATTAATATCGTTAATTATCTAACCAAATTATGAGCTCCGTCGTGTTAATTAATTAAAGATGCTGCAGTCCTAAAGCACTAGCTAGCCCTTCATAAATTAATAAACTTCAGTGTGGCTTTGGAACAAGTAGGTAAGGTTTGAAAAGAGATCAGACAGTAAAGGATATTGCGGGTAAGCTCAAATTAATATATAATAGGGTATATATATACTTGGAGCTCTCAATATATATAATAAGAAGAAAAACATTTACTTATAATTAGTTTATGTAAAAAAAAAACCTAAACCGCAATATTATTGTATAGAGAAAGTGCCTTTTTTATCATGTGGCGGAACCTTTACCATCTAGATGATGATGATGCTGCACATACAGATAGACATGCACATATATATATGCTTCTATTGTTCTATATAGCAGCCAGAAGAATTGAGGAAATTAATTAGCAACGTGTCTGTGTTTGACAGGATCAAGGTGGTCTCTTCTTTTATAGAGATGGTTGATAGCACGGGCGGCAATAATTCAGACAGGGAAGGGTTTAAGTACCATTTTGCTGGTACTGCTAGTGTTTCCTTGGGTACTGATGATCAAGATGCGGCCATGAAAGAGCAAGATCGGTTGCTTCCCATAGCTAATGTTGGGCGGATCATGAAGAAGATTCTTCCTCCTAACGCTAAAATCTCCAAAGAAGCCAAAGAAACCATGCAAGAGTGTGTTTCCGAGTTCATAAGCTTTGTTACTGGAGAAGCTTCGGACAAGTGTCACAAGGAGAAACGCAAGACTGTGAATGGGGACGATATTTGTTGGGCTATGGCAACTCTAGGATTTGATGACTATGCCGAGCCTTTGAAAAGGTATTTGCAAAGGTTTAGGGAATTGGAAGGGGAGAGATCAGCTCAACAAAGTAAGCCAAGCAGCAATGAAGATCAAAAGAACAAAACAACAAACTATGGAGCAGCCGAAACAACAAGGAAACCTACTGTTCCGACCACTCCCTTGAAGTTCAATGTGATTGATAGAAATAATAGTCCTCTGTCCAGGCGATTTTGAAAAATTATGAAGCACGGTAATGATATCTAGTCTTATATTTATTAACATTTTGAAGCTCCTGATGATGTTCATGTGCAGACAGACATGATCATGATCCTATAGTACTAGGTGGGTGGGAAGTTGGGGTTGGGAGATGGTTGGTTTTGCTACCTAGCTTGTTTGGGCACTAAATCATGAATTATTTTGTGTTTGATCATCGTTTTAGCTAAAGGATATTGTAAAATAAAGCTAATCTTTGCATCTTTTTCTTGAATTATGAGTTTTATTGCCGGAAATTACAACAAAATATTATCAAAATTAGTACTAATTTTACTTGGTAATATTATTGTTAGTACTGGTAATATATATATATATAGTCAATATATAGTTTAGGGTTTTAATTCTTATAGATCAGTACTTGCTAGCTAGCTAGAATTTGTGAGAATTTTCCAATATATATGAATTTTCCCCTGGCCAGTCTAAGTACTAGTACTTCAATTAGAAGCTTTCCCATGAATGGATTATTAATAACGCGCTATGAACTTAATTTGTTCATGATCACCTCATGGGCAGTACTTAATTTGCAGCAGTTTAGATTGATCCACGATTAATATAAGTAGACAAATTTGATGAATTTGATTAATTAAGATATATACTTTGGAATATGTTCGTGATTGGTGAAGGCAAGATTATAGTATTGGCCTTTTTGTTTGTGATATATATCGTCATCAGTGACGCTCGTTAATTTCAAATTTGAGGTTTATATATGTATGCGCGCCATCATGTTCTTTGTTGCATCCTTCCGAAATATATATATATATATATATATATATATATAGATCTAAACATGATTTCGATATTATATATATATGAGCCATACTGAATCCTTTTTTTTTCCTCCTATTTTTTGGGTGATGATCATGATCATCATGTGGCCGTATATATATTTACGATACTGTTTAATATATATGAATGGCCTAAGCTAGTATAGAAATTTTGAGCAGTACTGCTTGGTCTGATACAGTACTTAACCTCATGTTGATCAATGAATGAGCTGCAAGTTCTCAGATTTAAACTAGAATTACTAAGGAAGTGCCCTAATATATATATACATATAAATACTTCTCCGTCATTACTTCAACCAAGATTATATATATACTACGTACTCATGTGTAGTCATCATATAATCCTAATTCGAGGTTTAGCTCGGCCGAAGGATATACTTGCCCAAATCTAGGGTTTTCTTTGAACAACGCAAATCCAAGGGACCACAGTCCACAGTTTTAGTCGCTCTACCACCTTCTTCTATATATGGTTTGTCGTTAATATAAACCCCATCCTGTCTCGGCCGTGCTGACATTTTTGTATAGTCAAATGAGTTTGGATCATATTCCCACAAGTTAGGATGATGTCGAAAATATGGAAGGTCATCATTTGGAAGTTTTGTGCAGAGATTCTTGCTATATATGTGGGGGCTAAAATTAGCTAGCTAGAGAGAGAGAAGAGGCTTAATTGGGAATTGAAAAACAAATGAGGATTGATCTAGGGTTTCTCACATATTAGCCTCTATCTACATTATATATACAACACTCATCATCATGTCAGCTTGTTGTTTTGATCTTCAAAATCATAAAAAAGGACAGAATGATAGGAAGTTTTATACAGGAAATTTTAGTGGGTTAAAACCCAGAACATGAGGAAATTGAACAAATTGATCAACTTTATTTCCGTACGTAGTACTTAAGGGTTTTGCTATGCATCAACCACTATTCATCCTCACACTTAACAACTTTTTCTTTCTTTTTTTTCATAGTATGTGAGGTGTGTGTAACGAATAATGGTTGATGAAAAGAATTATTTCTATAATATATAATATTTGAATTCTTCGTATGATCTGTTACATTAATAGCACTAGGGCTACATATATTGTTGATCATACTTAATTAAATTGCTTAGTAATAGACATATATATATATATATATATATAAAAGTACTACTAGCTAGTGATATTTAATAAAAGTTAATGAATAATTAACGTAAACGCACGCACTTGATGCCGGCCATTAGCCAATTACCGGTTTAAAGTGATGAGAGATGAGCACATGTGGCTCATAAGTTCTCCATGTGACATCTAGCAGGTCCATCGCAGCTAGTGACACAAAAGTACTACACGTACAACTACTACACTTCCTGAGGACACGTGCGAACATGCTGGATCCAGATTCCATGAGATCGATCAGTCGAGTTGGTGCATTTTGCACACAGCCAATTCGAATTACATTTTGGCTGGCACCCTATACATACATACATATATATATATATGATATATATTATGTTGTGTGTCAAATTATATGCTAATTCAAGAGTACGTTGCATTCCACACAGTAGTTCCATGTTGCATATATATACCAGCTGGCTTCGGATCACGTTGGTGCATGTTCACATGAAAACTTATATCTGGTACTGTTATGATGATGTACTACTGCAATGAAGGTTCGGCACCAATATCTGCATCGATTGGCCGGTAATGGCTTCAGGTAATTATATTGCAATTTCCTGAACTAGGGACACTGAATGGAACATATTTAGCCACTACAACAAAAATTAGTTTTTGTGACGGTTTGAAAATTGTGACAGTGCCCAAACCGTTATAAAAAAGTATTTTCTGTGACAGTTTGTGGAAACCATCATTGATGGCAGCTGAGAAATTCCATTACTTTCGAACGTATACATATTCACGTTAGAATGTTCCCTAGACATTCGAACGTGGAATCTAACCCAATTAGAGCACTTGTAGTTAACTAGAAAAAATTAAAATTTGGGCACAAAGTAGCCCGCTCAATATGCCCGCTATGCCAGATTCAAGCATTTTATTTTTTTTCAATTTTTTAATTCACGTACATTTTATTATTATTTTTAAAAAATTAAAAAAAAATAATACACAAAGAGTCACTTACTTAACTATTAAGTAAAAAATAAAATAAAAATAAAATATATACATGAGGTGGGAAAAATGAGTGGGCAAATTAGTAGCATTTTCCAAATTAAAATCTAGCTAAACTTCGGCTAGTTAGTTCAAAATACATCAAGTATCAAACTAGCTAAATCAACAATGATCTTATTGTTGGTTATTTAGGCGGGCCAAATATGGCTAGTGATCAATCCGACTTGCTATTTATTTTTTATCATTATTTATTACAAATATTTTTAGCATGGTATTTCTTTCCTCTTTGTTCTCTCTCTTTTTTTTATTATTTTTTTTTCTATTATTCTACATGTATTAAAAGACGACGACTTAATAAGTTTGGCCCTTTTTATTAAAGACCCAAAACAGGGAATCTAAGGTTGTGATTTTTAGCTTTGATTTTTTGTGTCTTCTTTTTATCCTTTAGTGACCAAAACCATTTAATTGGACAGCAAAATCTACTTCATAGTTTAATTATGTATATATGTGAATTATTTGGAGTACTCCACGATCCCATCCCAAATGAAAATCTAAACTCTTTTTTTTTTTTCACTTGATTGCACAAAATCTATAATGCCCATTTCATAAAACTTTTTTTTTTTTTTTGTACTTGTAAGTTGTTGTGTGTATGTTAATTTCTCAATTACTGTGAGAATTAAAAAAATAAAAATAAAAAACAAAAATAATTTTTAATGAAAGAGAGATCGCGATCAGTTAATTAGAGAGTTTGTTATTTGGTATTTATGAAAAGTAGCTAGCTATAATGAGAAGTGAATTCTCTAAGTACTAAAGTTTGGCCAAAATATATATATATATATAGCCACTTGATCGCTAGCTAGTACTAATTAATGCTATTAATTTGACAAATATTTGTGATCTAGAGAATCTTGTACGTGATCAAAGCCAAAATAGCAATAGTAATTAGAACCGGCGGCCCCTATTATATATCCAGTACTACTAGTACTAGAAATTGACCCAAATATTATTCATGTCATTCGTCCTGCAACGTAAAAAACCAAGGCTATCCTCCTTAAATCTAAATGGTCAATGATCTAGCTGTAGATAATTATGCTACATTAATAAATCAGAAGATGCTGATGATCAGTTCCAATATTAATTTAAAATGAACCATAAGAAGTGATGATCTAGCTAGCTCGATAGGATCGAGCTTTCAGGCATACTTGAACTCGTCCTTTGTACTTGAGTTTTGCTACACAACCTCCACCACACTCCACACTCCACATTTTTTTAAATTTTTTATTTTTTATTTTTTATTTTTTTTTTGAGTTTATTCTTTTTAAATTATTTCAAATTTTCTATTCATTATTCATATAATAAATATTTGATAAAAGAAAAGAATAATAAAAATTTTAAAAAAATATAGAGTATAGAGTGTTAGGAAGTTGAAAAGATTTATTGATATATATATATATATATATATATATATATATATATGAAGAAAGTATGCGGTTAATATAGAATCGAAAGAGATTTTCGCATAAATTAACCACCTCATGAGCGCTGGTTCATATATCGGTGATCCATGGTTCATACATGAGCATTAATAGTATTGGATTGATCATCCTATTCTTCAGATTTTAACTAATATGTAGCTTTTTCACTTTTAGCTAATCATTAAAAACTTGAAATCTACATTGGATTAGTCATCACACTCTCTATAATAATAAAATTTTATTATTTTTTATTATTTATATTTTTTTAATTAACTTTTATTTTATTTTCATAATCTTCAATAACCTCCAACAATCATATTCATTTTTCATTTTCACAATCCAACAATCTATAATATATTAATCTCATATGTATGTAGATGGTAAAATCTCATATGAATAAAAATTTTATATCTATAATATAATAATCTTAAAAAATACTTTTAGACTTGCTATAGTTCTTTTCATATTTGAAAAGAATAATAAATTTACTATAGCTTATATTTTGGATGAAAACAATTTAACTAATTCAATGTGGAACAAATATAGATGATATTTGCTAAATTTGAAGATGAAAATGTATTTGGCTAATCCAATGCCAATGCAGACACGAAAATCAGATAAGCTCCAACATCATTGGTCTCACTCAACAACCAAATCTTTACAGCTCACAACCAAATCAAGTTCAAACTGCAAATCCTATTTTGTTGGACTTATCTCATCTTATCTTACCTTATTCATTTTTAAATTGTAATCTTGTATTTGAATTACTATCTCTCGGTAATGTTTGAATTCTTGTACTTATCATCAACTATACTCAAGTGTAGTTACTCTATATATATATGAAACTCACTCACAGGCATGTGATATATATGCTTTTGACTGCTTTAATTGTCTGATTTTCTAAATCTTTTATGGTATCAAAGCCATTAAGCTCCCTGCTTATTTTCTTTATTTTCCTATAATTCATTGCCATGTTTGTCACCTCTGTTTCTACTCCCCATATGCCCAATATCTCCCATCTCATTCCATTAAGCTTGATGGAAATAACTAATTATATATGGTTGTCTTAGTTTCTTCTTATTTTGAGGAATCATGATCTTCTCGGTATTGTCGATGGGTTTGAGGTTTGTCCTCAACTTATTAGTGATTATGTAGGCAAAGGTTTTTTGAATCCCGCCTTTTTCGCTTGGCATTGTAAAGATCAATATCTCCTAAGTTGGCTTAATGCCACACTGACTCAAGGTGTCCCCTCAACTGTTTATGGTAATTAGAGATAATGAGGGTGAGCTACTTGCAACTTTGTGTTCAAACATAAAGTATGTACTGAAACCTGTGTTGAGTATTGTGGAGCCTATCTCAGTCTGCTCGAGCGGAGCATTCAAGCCGCTCAAGCGAAGACGTTACAAAGAGTTCACTTGTGAGTCGCTCGAGCGGATGTAATACAGAGAGTTCGTTCGTTACTTGCTCGACACGTTGCTCGAGCAGAGTTCAAACAGAGAGTTCGCTCGTGAGCCGCTCGATAGATCGCTCGAGCAGACGTCCAGCAGAATGTTTGCTCGACGCGTGCTCGACATGCCGCTCGAGCGAATATTGCAGATTTTGAGAGATTAAGGTTTTCCACCATATAAACCTATATATATATATATATATATGTATTTTTGATATTGCGGTCGTACATTTGAGCATAGTAATCGCACCAAACACTGTACTTTGTGATTCCTCAAATAAAATAAAATCTTCTACAATTCCGTAGACGTAGGCAAGTTGCCGAACCACGTAAAATTTGTGTCATGTGATTGATTGCTTATTTTCTAGTTTATTTTCATTATTTTCATCATTTTTTCACAACAATTGGTGTTAGAGCCAGGTTCGGGTCTGAGGAAAAACGAAGGCTGGTGAGAAAGTGAAGGTATCTGGAATTGAGAAGTTTGATGGCACAGATTTTAGATACTGGAGGATGCAAATAGATGACTACCTCTATAGGAAAAAATTTCATCTTCCACTATTGGGGAAGAAGCCGGACAGCATGGAAGATGCTGATTGGAGCCCATTAGATCAACAAGTTATGGGGGTTATTCGGCTAACACTGTCATGATTCGTTGCACACAACGTCATTAAAGAGAAGACTACTGCATATCTCATGACGGCTTTGTCAGGTATGTATGAAAATCCGTCTGTGAATAATAAGGTATACTTGATGAAGAAGTTATTTAATTTGAAGATGGCAGAAGGACGTCTGTTGCACAGCATTTGAATGAGTTCAATATTATCACAAATCAATTATCTTCTGTTGAAATTGAATCTGATGATAAGATATGTACATTGATACTATTGGCTTCACTGCCAAATAATTGGGAAGCTATGAGAATGGATGTCAGTAATTTTGCTAAAAAAAATGAAATTGAAATACGATGATTTTCGTGGTTTGATTTTGGCTGAAGATGTGTGCAGGAGGGATTTAGGTGAGACCTCGGGTTCAAGTTCAGTACTAAATATTGATGCTCGGGGGAGATCACAAGATGAGAACTCAAACAGAGGCAGATCAAAATCAAAGAAGTGGGGAAATAGCAAGTCAAAGCCTGGACAGCAGGCAACTTGCTGGAACTGTGGCAAGACTGGTCACATAAAGAAGAACTGTAAAAATCTGAAGAAGACGGAGAATGATAGTGCTAACGTGGTAATTGAAGAAGTACGAGATGCACTACTACTTGCAGTTCATAGTCTAGTTGATGACTAGATAATGGATTCAGGGACTCCCTTTCACACATCTTCCTATCGAGAGATAATGCATAACTATGTTGCTGGTGACTTTGGAAAAGTATACCTGGCTGATGGAGAGGCACTGAACGTAGTAGGAATGGGAGACCTTGACATTGCACTCCCTAACAAGAACAAGTAGACCTTGCAAAAGGTCAAACACATTCCTGAGTTAAAGAAAAACCTCATTTCTGTAGGACAGCTTGATGGTTGTGGTCATTCAGTAGTGTTCTCATATAGCACTTGGAAGGTTACAAGAGGGGCAATGGTACTAGTTCGGGATAAGAAAACTGGTTGTGGCACTGTAGGCTTGGCCATATGAGTCAGAAGGGCATGAAAGAACTACTGTCTAAAGGCAAGCTACCAGAACTGAAGTCAGTTGATCTCAGCATGTGTGAGAGTTGTATACTGTGGAAGCAAAAAAATGTCAGTTTCTTGAAGAGTGGCATAGCGCTAAAATCAAGAAAGGTAGAGCTTGTCCACACAGATTTGTGAAGACCTTCTTCAATGTCGTCTCTTGGAGGTTCTCGGTATAATGTTACATTCATTGACAACCATAGCAGGAATGTATGGATTTATTTTTTGAAACTTAAATCTGACGTATTTGATGTGTTCAAAAAGTAGAAAGTTTTAGTTGAGACAGAGACAAACTTAAAGCTTAAAGCTGAAATGCTTGAAGTCTGACAATGGTTGTGAATACATTGATTGAGGGTTCAATGAGTATTGTGCAGCTCACGGTATCAGAATGGAGAAGACCATTTCTGAGACACCACAGGAAAACGGTGTTGCTGAGCGTATGAACAAAACCATTAATGAGCATGCTAGAAGTATGAGGTTGCATGCTGGATTACCACCTACATTCTGAGCAAACGCAATCAGCATTGCTTTCTACCTGATAAATAGAGGGCCATCAGTTCTATTAGAATGGACTACCTGAGGAGGTTTGGAGTGGAAAAGAGGTCAAAACTTTTGGTTGTCTTTCTTATGTTCATGTTGATTCTGATGCTCGTAACAAACTTGAGGCAAAGTCAAAGAAATGTTATTTTATTGGCTATGGAGACGAGGCTTTTGGCTATCGTTTCTAGGATGAGCAGGGTCGAAAGATCATAAGAAGCAGGAATGTGATATTCAATGAGAAAGTTATGTACAATGACAAGTCCAGTACAGTTGCTGATTCAGTTCCTCAAGAGCCCAAGTTTGTGAGTCTGGAGGACCTACCAGAGGTCACAGTGCAGTGCAGGGACGTGAGTGAAGGAGAGAGTGGGTCTAGTGCACCCATTCTTGTTATTCTGAAGTCAAATCCAGAGTCGTTCACACCTGCAGTGCAGGTCACAGATCTATTAGGACTATTAGACCCTCACATCATTTATCACCCACTTTGAATTATATTCTGTTGACAGTTGTTGACAGATGGTGGGAAGCCGCAGAGTTATGAGGAAACCTTGCAAGATGAAAATTCAAGCAAGTGAGAGTTAGCCATGAAAGATGAGATGGATTCCTTGTTAGGGAATCAGACATGGGAGTTGACAGAACTTCCATCAGGGAAGAAAGCATTGCACAACAAGTGGGTGTACTAGGCGAAAACCGAGCATGATGGCAGTAAAAGGTACAAGGTCAAACTTTTTGTAAAAGGCTTTCAGCAGAAAATGGGTATTGACCACTCTAAGATATTTTCTCATGTGGTGAAGATCACAACTATCAGGTTAGTACTGGCAATGGTTGCTACTAAAAATTTGTATCTTGAGCAGCTAGATGTGAAAACAACTTTCCTTCATGGAGACCTCGAAGAAGACATCTATATGCATCAACCTGAGGGGTTTGTAGTACAGGGAAAAGAGAGTTCAGTTTGTAAACTGAAGAAGAGCTTGTATGGCCTGAAGCAAACTCCTAGATAGTGGTACAAGAACTTTGACAGTTTCATGTGCAGTTTAGGGTACATTAGATGTCAGGCAAACCATTGTTGCTATGTCAAGCACTTTGACAATTCTTATATTATTTTACTATTGTATGCGAATGATATACTCATTGCAGGGTCCAACATTGATGAGATCAATAATCTGAAGAAGCAGATGTCAAAACACTTTGCAATGAAAGATTTGGGAGTTGCAAAACAAATCATTGGCATGAGAATTGTCAGAGATAGAGTCAAGGGCACGTTGAGACTCTCACAGGCTGAGTATGTGAAAAATGTACTTAGCAGGTTCCACATAAACAAGGCCAAACCAGTTTGCACACCCTTGGGTAGTCACTTCAGACTCAGCAAGGATCAGTCACCCAAGTCAGAAAAGGAACACGACTACATGAGTGAGGTTCCTTATGCCTCAGCTATTGGTTCATTTATATATGTTATGGTTTGCACAAGATCAGATATTGCACATGCAGTGGGAATTGTGAGTAGATACATAAGTAACCCAGGAAAATAACATTGGGAGGCTGTGTGAAGTGGATTCTAAGGTACCTAAAAGGCTCCTCAGAATTGTGCTTATGCTTCTCGAGAGAGAGCTTAAAGGTGCAGGACTATGTTGATGCTGATTTGGCTGGAGACACTGATAGCAGAAAGAGTACCACAGGTTTTGTATACACTATGGATGGTACTACCGTGTCTTGGTGTTCTAATTTGCATAAAACAGACTTTGTCTACTACAGAAGCTAGGTATGTTGCTGTCTCAGAAGCTTTAAAGGAGATGATTTGGTTACAAGGCTTCTTGGAGGTGTTGGGTAAGAAGAATCAGAAGGGCACTCTCTACAGCAATAGACAAAGTGTCATATTCCTTGCAAAGAATCCGGCATTTCATTCCAGGACTAAGCACATTCAGATCAGATATCATTTCATTCGATCATTACTTGATGATGGCCAATTGATGCTTGAGAGAATTTGTGGAAGCAAGAAGCCTACTAATATGTTGACAAAGGGTGTTACACTTGAGAAACTGAAGTTGTGCGCAACTTCAGTTGGTCTTCTAGCATGAAGACAGGGGCAATGAGTTGCAGAGGTGGAGGATATCATGTTCTTTGAGGTAGAGGGTGATGTTGTGGTTGTACCAGTCTCCAAGTGGGAGAATTGTTGAGTATTGTGGAGCCTGGCTCAGTCCGCTCGAGCGAAGCATTCAGGCTGCTAGAGTAGAGATGTTACAGAGAGTTCACTTGTGAGCCGCTCGACAGATGGCTCGAGTGGATGTGATACAGAGAGTTCGCTTGTTACTCGCTCGACAGGTCGCTCGAGCGGAGTTCAGACATAGAGTTCGCTCGTGAGCCGCTCGACAGATGACTCGAGCAGACGGCAAACAGAATGTTCGCTCGACACGCCGCTCGAGCAAATATTGCAGATTTTGAGAGATTAGAGTTTTTCGTCGTGTAAACCTATATATATATATGTATTTTTGATACTGTGGTCGTACATTTGAGCACAATAATTGCCCCAAACACTGTACTTTGTAATTCCTCAAGTAAAATAAAATCTTCTGCAGTTCCGTGGACATAGGCAAGTTGCTGAACCACATAAAATTTGTGTCGTGTGATTGATTGCTTATTTTCTAGTTTACTTTCATTATTTTCATCTTTTTCCACAACAACCTGTAGACTGTAGTTGCAGAGGCGATGGCTTTGAGAAGAGCTATGGACTTTTGTATTGAATTGGAATTGTCAGAAGTTATACTAGAGGGAGACTCTCAGACTGTAGTTAACGATTCTAATAGCTTGGAAGATATAGAGACAAGGTATGGTAACGTGATTATTCATGCTAGAAGTATGCTCAGGGAAAGACCAAGTTGGAGTGTCTGCTTTACACATAGGGAGTCAAATAATGTAGCACACAAGTTGGTAAAACTAGCTCTTTTATGTTTGGAAGAGAAAGTTTGGATAGAGGATGGCCCAGTAGAAATTTTGAATTTAGTTCAAAATGACAAACGTTGTAATGGCTGATTGTTTTGCATTTGATGAATAAAATTCTACTTACTTCAAAAAAAATAGAATGACAAAAATAATAAATTATATGTTGATTAGGTGAAGATGTGTGATGTAAGATTTTTTTATAGTATTTCTCAAATATAATAATGCGAATACAAATAATTAGTCACATATAAAAGGATAGCTCGGCCACTCCAAGTCCAGCCCACTTCCATTTGGATTAACCAGATTCTAAATATTATTACTATGAACTATGACCCATATGTATGCTTGGGCACTTTCAATATTTCAACTGGCCTTTCAGTGCCTTTTCTCTAGTCCGGTTCCTTTCTATTTCGTTCCTGTCTGGTTCAGCCAACAATCATGCTTGTAGGGTGAGTACCAACATAGACAGAGTCGGATTCTCCTAAATCCGACTCCGAATTTGTCGGGGTTCAAATCTAAAATCCAACTCCGACTTGTGTAGGCTCCGATCTGATTCCAACTCCAACTTGTCGAAGCGGAGTTGAATTTGGACTTTTTTTTAGCTTCATATTTAGCCCTTTTTAAAAAAATGAAATTTTTGTGGACTTTCAATTTTTTAGTTTTTCAAAAATTAAAATCGAGGCTCGTTTGTTTTCGGAGATGAGTTGAGATTAAAGTTAAAAAGTTGAATAAAGTATTGTTAGAATATATTTTTTAATATTATTTTTGTTTTGAGATTTAAAAAAGTTGAATTGTTTATTTTATTTTGTATTGGAAGTTGGGAAAGTTGTAATGATTAGATGAGATGAGATGTTTTCTGAAAACAAACGAGATCATTCACTGTTGATTTACTTCTATACTAATATCTAACTTATTTTTATACTAGACTTATATTATAGTGTCTAATTATGTTATCATACTATAATATTACATATTATTTCTAGTGTCTAATTACATGTTATTATACTATAGTATTATGTGTTATTAACTTATTATATTTGACTTATTTCTATACTGGTATCTAACTTATTTATATACTAGACTTATAGGGTTAATTACACTTTGCCCCTCGAACTTTCACTCAATTCATAATGTGCCTCCGAAACTATTAATTGCATCAAAGTGGATTCTCGAACTTTCAAAACTTCTCAATCCCTCCCTTCCATCTACTAGCAGCGTTAAATCTAACGAAAATTCACTGCACATGCTGTTCATATGCATAACATTCACTGTAAAGATGTAATTTTCATCTAATTTATTATCATTGACCATATAAAATATAAATTAATATATGTTATCAATTAATAATAAATCATAAATCATTAAATAATTTTTTTATTAATTTATATATGGTTAATGAATATCAAATAATATCATTGTGCCCATAGATTATTCATACTTGCCTGCAACTTAGGTATAAAATAATTTTATATATGGTTGATTATTAATGATTTATTTTTAATTGATAGCATATATTATTTTATATTTTATATGGTCAATGATAATAAATTAGATGAAAATCACATATTTGCAGTGAATTTTCGTTAGATTTAACGTTGTTGGTAGACGGAATGGGAGGATTAGGAAATTTTGAAAGTTCGAGGGTCCGCTTTGATGCAATTAATAGTTTCGGAGGCACATTGTGAATTGAGTAAAAGTTCGAGAGAGCAAAGTGTAATTAACCCAGACTTATATTATAGTATCTAATTACATGTTATTATACTATACTAGTACATGTTATTATATTATATTAGTGTCTAGCTTATTTATAACTTATTTCTATACTAGATTTATTTCTAGTGTTTAATTACATGTTATTAAATTTTAATAAATTAGTATTATGTGCTATTAACTTATTATACTAGACTTATTAATTATCTAGTATTTAATTTATTTTTATACAAGACTTATACTATAGTGTCTAATTACATGTTATTATACATTAGTGTTACATGTTATTATACTAATGTCTAACTTATTTCTAACTTAATTATATACTAGACTTTCTAGTGTCTAATTACATGTTATTATGCTTTAGTAAATTAGTATAATATGTTATTAACTTATTATACTAGACTTATTTCAATATTAGTGTCTAACTTATTTCTATACTTGATTATGTATGGTAGTAATACTATGATGTTTACATATATATATATATATATACTAAACTATTATTTGTTTACTTATATTATAAATATATTATTTTATAATAATTAACTCATACTAATATATTATTGAATTTAATTATATAAATTTTAGTTATATAGCTATATAAATATACTAATATATATGATAACATATGTACAATATCAGAGTTGGAGTCGGAGTCGGAGTCGGTTCAGCGACACCTTCGACTCTAGTTGAGAGATTTAAAAAAAAAAAAAAAAAAACTACTTGACAAAACAGAGTCAGATTCGAAACAGAATCGAGTTTTCGAATTTTTGGCAGTCCTACGTGCTTGTGCGTTTTCAATGTTTCAGTCGGCAACTATGGGAAGGTTTTTCTTTAGCTGCTTCCTTTCCAGTTCTTGCCCGGTTCACTTGTTCGCATGACCATTTCATTGATTATTCTCTCGGTTCAGTGAGTTCCACTGTTAGTTCAATTGTTTGCTTAATTCCCGGTTCATAATATTTTTTTAAGGGACAATGCTAGGGATCCACCGGAAGCTCCCGCTCTCCTGTTATTTTTTTAGTATTTTTTTTTTTTTTAGACGTGTTACGTCCCCGCTCCCTGCTACCGTTAAGCAAAAAAAAAAAAAAAAAATCTTTTGTTTTTTTTTACATGTATTTTTTAACACTTTTAAATATTTTTTTAAAAAATATAAAAAATCATAATATTATTAAAAAATACTTCCTTAATCACTAAGTAAAAAAAAATTAAAAAATCAAGCGGTAGAAATGAGTGGTAAGAGTAGCATTTTTCTTTTTTTTTTTAGTGATTTAGAAAGTATTGTTTAATAATATTGTAAATTTTCTTCTTTTTTTTTAAATATTTAAAAGTGTTAAAACAATATGTGAAAAAAACTTAATTTTTTTTTTTCATATTTTTTTAACACTTTTAAATATTTAAAAAAAAATAAAACTCACAATATTATTAAACAACACTTTCTTAATCACTAACTAAATAAATAAAAAAATTAGAGCGAGAGCTCAGCAGGATACCTATCATTTTCATTTTTTTAAGTATTAATTCAGTTGTTTACTTTTAGAATCAAGTCATGATTGTTCTAGTAATTTATTTCAGCGTATTCAAATCATTTCCAGCCCAATTACGGGGCTATATATATATGCGAGGACAAAGGCTATGCTAAAATAAATATTAATTAGGTTCGAAATTATATGTCATCTCATTAATTAAATTCACCTCTTTTTATAAGGTCAAATTTTTTAAATGATTTCATTAAAAGTACCCATATATTTTTACTATTTTTTAAATCGTTTTATATAGCGATAAGGTATACTTTTACTATCTTCTATTTATATTATTAATATAGAATATTATCTCTTTTCTTCAAGATTTTATGCATTAATATATATATATATATAAGACAATTTACAAGACTGGCCTTCCCTTCACCATAACCCAGGCTCTAATTCTCTCTAGCTGCAAGTGGGGCATCCGACAAACATTAATCCAGCCCCCACGACCTGAATCCAATCTGTACTAATGTCCAATAGATATAGAACAAGTTCTAAACTAAAGCTCATAAGTCATGCCTACTTTTAGCATACGCTTGCGAGGAATATCATAAACATTTTCAGTCTGTCTCAGATTTTTCTTCAAGAAATTGTATCCATAATTGATCAGAAATCTCTTCCCTAGACCCGCTTCTTTCCCCGCAACCACTTCATTCTCACCAATCAAGTGAACAATCCCTGCATGCCATGCTTTCTCCACTCCCTCGATCTCTTTCTCCAGTACCTCCTCTTGCAGCCTCTCTTCTTCATCATGCTCATGGTTTTCTCTCTCTCCGTCCTCCGCCAAAACACCATCCAACTCACTCTCACGGCCATCATTTTCGACTGCATTATTAATATTGCTTGATGCATTTTGGGAGAACCAAAAATCATCTATGATGAACTCCTTCAATCTTTCCACCAACATCTTCTCGAAAGGCTCTTGCTGATCGTTACGCATGTCTGTGTATCCGTATCTCACAACACATCGAAACACGTTCTGGTCATTCGGCTTCACTCGACGAAAGAGGAAACGCTCTTCGATTGGAACCTTGCCGATGGGCAGCGACTTGAGGGAGACGAAAACGAGGACAGAGTGCAGTGCAGGCACGTTCGCAACATAGTGTTTGAAAATAGGTGGAATACCCTGAACAAGCTCCGAGTAGAACAAGGCCAACCCTGGCATTCGGCAAAACTTTGCATCTGCAACAATCTCCTCGAACTTCTGTGAAGAAACTTTGTGATCAAGCTCGTAAAAGTACTTTCTTCTGTACACGTCGTTCCAAATATACATAATGCTCATCAGGACTAAGGCAAAGGCTAGGGGAAGATATCCTCCTTGGTCAAACTTGTAGAGGACTGAGCTTAGATACAGAAGCTCCACAGAACCAATAACAACAACATAGGATAATATAAGGATTAAGTGGGATTTCCATATCATGAGCATGATTAGTACTACGAATGCTGATGTGAGGGTCATCACAAATACCACTGCAATACCTGCATGTATGCAAGAATTTAAAGAAATAAATATACATTGCTAAAAAAAAAAAATAGACTAATAATTGAAGACTCCATGAAAGGCTATCTATGCAAGTGAGGGTAGTGCATGTTTTCGTACCGTAGGCGTGGCCAATCTTTTCGGTGCTCCGGAAACCCAAAGTGACACCAACACAAGCCAACATGAGAAGGTAATTGACTTCTGGTATGTAAACTTGTCCTTCATATTTAGCCGATGTATGCACGACTTTCACCCGAGGGAAACACCCAAGTGATAGGGATTGTTGAACAATGGAGAAAGTCCCTGAAATCATAGCTTGACTAGCTACTATTGATGCCAATATGGCCACCACAAACATTGGCCAATACAAAGGGTCTGCATCCCAAGTAGCCAAGGACCACAATCAGCTAATTTATCATATATAGCTAGAGCATGTTAAAGAAAAAATATGTTTATATATGTAGATGAAGAAACATCAAGGCATGCAGAACAACAACTCCTTCCTCCTAACCTGGTATGGACTTGTAGAAGGTATTCTTAACAAGATCGTTGTGCTTGCGAAGGAAGGCAGCCTGTCCAGAGTAAGCCAAAATGAGAGCTGGGTAGGTCACTGAGCACATACTTATTTGTATGGACCGAACTGTGAAGTGGCCAACATCAGCAAATAGTGCTTCAGTTCCTGCATTTTTGAGGTTATATAGGCTTTCATTATCAATTTTTCATGGTAATTCAGACAATTATCGAGAACGAAATGGGTAGCAAATCCTGACCTGTTATGGCAAGAACAGCTCCACCAAGAGAAACCCAAGCTTCCTTTTTGTTTCTTCGGAAATATTGTACAATGTAATATGGGTTTATGGCTTTGATAACAGTTGGGTCAAATTTGATGAAGTTGAAAAGGCCAATACCCCCAATGAATGCGAACCAAATACAGATTATTGGCGCAAAACTATAGCCCACTTTGTCTGTTCCGAGTCTTTGAATCATGAACAGGAAGATCAAGATAGCTACTGATATCCAAACAATCATATCTGTTTTGGGAGGAAAAAAAAAAACTTGTTACTTGAAAGCAAGAAAGTATTTATTCAGCTTGTGCACCTAGCTAGCTAGTTATCCATTTGTAAATGAACAGATTACAAAAGAATGATCTGCCGGTAATTTAAAGGTTGAAGAAAATGCGATTTGCTAATTAAATATGGGATACCTTCTGTCATTTCAGATGTCGCTTCCTTGATTCCTCCCACAGCCGATAGAACTGTCAATTGGAATTTGTAAGTCAAAATTCAGACAAAATTATGAGCGAATAAGAGACGGATCGAACACTTCTACGTTGTCTTATGCTCGCTTTTTCACATAACTTTTTTGTGTAGTAGAAGAAATCAACAAACCTGAGATGCAAGGAGTGAGAACACCATCACCAATCACCATGGCAGTACCAAGCATTGTGGCAAAGAGCAGGAAGAACTTGGCAAAATGGCTGCCCTCCAGGCTAGCCTTGACCCTTGATGCTATCCTCTGGCGACCACATGGTAAATCAAGCCGGAAATTGGAAACCTCCTGATCCTCAGCTTGCTGACTTGGAATCAAACCCACCTTAGCATAACGGCATATGAGAGAGTACAGGGCAAAAGTTCCTCCTAATTAAACAAATTTAATCACACATTAATTTTGATCAGAACTGAAACGACTCAATTCTGCCAAATATCTCTGTTTCTGAACCTTATCAGGCATGCAGATAACGTTTCCTTTTTTCAACTGAAAATCGGTAGCTCGACTAACTTCGCATACCGTACTATGGCCATGCAGCAAACTATATGAAAAGAAAAGGAGAATAAAAGGCTAATTAAAGGAGTCGCAAAATCTTATGTACCTTCGCCATTGTCATTGGCCTGCAGGACGATGAAAACGTACTTAACGACGGGGATTAAGGTGAGAGTATAGAAGATCAAAGAAAGAACACCCAATATGTCGTCGTTGTGCTTGATTCCATTTGTGAAAGTGCTCGCATACACATACAGCGGCGAGGTTCCTATGTCTCCGTACACAATTCCGATGCTCTGGAATGCTAGATGTAAGATCACTGACCACCCCACAGCCTAATATTTTCAAAAAGAAAGAAATAAGTGATCACTGTCTGAATGATACAATTAGAACTAACACGAGTGAAAAAGTCTAAAATAGTCGCTTTAGATGACGATGAAGACGATAGTAATTACTAGAAGAAAATATTATATTCATTGAACATGCAGTTGGAACTATATATGCACTGGAAATTTCTTCAAATTAACCTTGGAGCCATGGCCGTGACGACCTGGGACTTTGGAGGATTCAAGGTCCAAGGAATCATATCTTCGTAAAGTTTTCTTCCTAGTGAGTTCTTTGGGAAATTCCTCTATACTTGGTTCGGGATTTCCTGGTAGTGCTACTTCACCAGACATTTCTGTAAACCCAGAAACTCTGTTAAAGAAACACAGAAGAACCAAGTACTTAATTGGTACGTAAGTGCTACTTCCGGATAGCAGAGGAACTGAGGATGGAGGTCAGGTTTATATAGTAAAAGACACAGCCGGCAGGTTTGAATGATCAGAGGGGCTACACTCTGCAGACACCCATTTTTTTCAAATGCGTGTGAATCGTTATCACCCCACGGGATGTCCCTGGAGTTGATCAAATTGTAGTTTTACTGGTTTACTTTGATGGGGATGGTCATGGGATTCAGGACCCCCACCACAAATTAAACATTTTTTTAACGTCTATACAGAAGTAGCTATCTGGGTACGTACTGCTCTACGTCAAGAGCGAGTTAGGTGCAGCATCCCAGGAAGTCTCCTCCCGCTTTTCAGTGCACAGAAAGCAGGCTGGTGGCTGCTCCTAACCATTTGTTAGAGCATTGGCAATGGACTAGCCAAATGCCAATGCAAGTACCATTGCCAATGCTCTTAGGGGACAAAAAAAAAGTATAGTCCATGCATAATTCTTGAACACTCTTTTTTAAAATAAATATAATTTATTATTAAAAAATTAATTTTTTTCATATAAATATTATATATACCCATTTTTTTTCAAATAAAGTATATAAGGTTTACACACATTAAGATTGTAAATATCATTTTAAAAATAGTACAACAACACGATAGATAATTTCTTTAAGAGGAAGAAAATTCGCCAACTTTCTTTACTCATTTTTTAGAAGTAATATAATTATAAAGAGATTTTATAAAAACAAATTCAAAAACTGATGGGACTTCATTTGTTTCATTAGATTTACAATTTACGATTTTACAATTTACATGATGCTACGATTAAAAATTTAAAAAAAAAAAATCTCATATAATATATACATATGAACAATCCCCAATTCCCATTTGAAACCAAATGATATTGGGGAATTGAATTTAATTTCGATAGAAACTACTAAGCTTAAAAATAATAATTGCAAGGAGGCATGCAAGCATGATGAGTTACACTAATTTTTTTTTTCTTTTTCCGTATTAATTAACTTCAACATGATATGATGCATATATTATATGCACGAGGAAATTAATTAACCCGGAATATATAAGCTGAATGATATTCAAATTGGATATTTCTTCTTGTGCAACTTGGAAATTAAGAAACTAGCTTGCGCGCAGTTTCTTCCACCGTGACCTTCACGTACAAGCTGGGCGTCAAAAATATATATAAATATCTAGAAAAAATCTATTCATCATCATCTCTATATATTACACATTATATTTTTATTTTTCTTGTCAAATGTGTAGTATATGAATGATGAGTTAAATAATTCAATAAGTTTAAGAAAAATAAAAATAAATAAAAAATTTTAAAAAAAAAATGAAGTATGAATAGCAAATCATACATGTTATTCCCGGCCGATTTCTTGGTTTTAATTTACATATCATGTACGTATACATGAGCTGCCATTTTTTGACCAGCCTGCATTATTGACACTCATTTTCTGGGCCAGAAAAGGACATCAATCTTCATATCCAATTCAAATGTGTCGAGATTAGATTGGGTTTCTCAAAATTCTTGTTTTCGTCTTTGATTTTGGTATTTCTAGCTAGCTCCTATCACATCAATAGATGTATTTTAAATAAAGTTTAAATAATAAATATATAAAATTACTTAAAATATTGATCTATCCTATCATATATCAAAGATGATTGAATATAAAAATATATATATATATATATATATATATAATTAAATAAAATTTTCTTAATAATGAGTTATGAGAAAAGGTATCGTTCTGATCATCATCAATCGCATTCTTAAATATGTTTGTTGTTAATTATTACAGAGAATGGGTGTTTATAAAATGTTATACACTAAACTCTAATTAAACTTTCATTTTAATAGGCTGTGACACATTTATCATTATTGGATAATCCTATATTATATAAAGAATAATTAATATATGATCATTTAATGGTCATAAATATGTCACATCTTACATAATAGAATGAAAACGAAATGAGAGTGTAATGTATAAAATTTTTCATTTGTATAAATATGGTATTTATAAATATATTCGTATAAATCTTTCTATCTACATGATCGAATTAGCATTAATAACGCTCGAGTTATGGAGAGATCATACTGTCACAACCCTAGCTTAATTTGCTACTAGTTATACTTTTTATAAGCTTTGAGAATATATAGAGAAATTTTATATGGAAGTCTTGTACCACACATTTTCACTTAATCAATATGTGATATGTCATTTTTACCCTTATATCTTAATGTTAAATATGTATGTGTTTAAATAGAAGTATAAAAATAATAAATTACGTATTGATTAGATGAATGTGTGTGGTGTAAAATATGCAGTGAATATATATATATAAACATGACTATTTTTAGTTACTTTTAATTATCCAAATTACTAATTCGAAAACATAAATATCGATATTGGTCATTGAATTCTGACCATATAATATCGGTATTGAATGGATATTATTTAAAAGATTTTGAAATTCTCTCTTCTTATCGGTTCAAGTTAGCCAGATAGCCGCTATATACCGATTGTTGATTGATATTCATGTAGAGTAGAATACTTCAT
Source organism: Juglans mandshurica (assembly GCA_022457165.1). Lineage (NCBI taxonomy): Eukaryota > Viridiplantae > Streptophyta > Magnoliopsida > Fagales > Juglandaceae > Juglans > Juglans mandshurica. Next base: position 24,719,589 of record CM039623.1, read on the forward strand.
GTAAATTAGAGTTATTTTACGCAGCAGTCCTACACCACATATTTGTTGACAAAATAATAATAAAAAGATCAAATATAAGATCAAATATGTGATAAAAAAGTGCTGAATAGAATTTTTTTAGAAAAAATTAAAGTGGCTTCCAAGTACATGATCTTCATCACAAGGTATGTATTACATACATATATATATATATATATATATATATACATACATACATATATATGTATAGCCCCACTATTTGACCAGCTGTATTAATATTATTGACATTTTTCCGGGCTATAAATAAACGATCGCCAGCAAACAAATTCAAATCAACATGCTATGAATATGCGGCCGTGATTTCTAAACGTCTGATATGTAAATTGTCCTTTCTTTTGCCTGCGGACCGGGGGGTCGTGGTCCGTGGAGGGGGCTGATCATTTTATACTCTCTTTTCTCTTTCCCGGAAAATGGGATTCAAAAGGGAAAATATCCTTCCCTCCATATGGAAGTAGAGCCCTCCATGCTATCAGGTAAATCTAAAGTGAAATCTGAAATAGTTTGTAGAAATTCTAAATAAATAAGTTTCATATAAATCCTTATAAAATAAAATAAATTATATTTAAAAAAAAGCATAAAAAAATTATTTTTTATTAGTATAATTCATTTTTTTACAAATGGCTCGTATTTGAAGTTTGTACTTAGCATTACTCAAATCTAAAATATTATTATTTAAGCCATCACAGTAACCATATACAGGCAGACTGCTTGTAAGAAAATTGTAATAATTATGCAATAATTAAATGAAAAAATTAAAAATTTAAAGTTCAAAAATATTTTATATTTTAGTGATGTTTAAAAATGAAATTTTTGAAAATTTTTGAAAATATTTTAGAACAATTATATTTCCGAATGAGTCCTAAATTATAATCTGTGTCATAAAATCTAAGGATGAAATGTATGAAAGCAAAAGTTCAAAGAATTTTTAGTAACACAATGAAAATGCAAGATTGATAGTGTCAAAATTTTCTAATTTATTATGTCAAAAGCCAAACAAGAAAACGAGAGTTTTAGGAAATTCTAAGCACTAGTCCACATTGCACACGTGGATATATAGAGACGCCTAACCTAAATTTTAAGAAATTAATTTTTTCATGTGAGTCTTATATTTTATTTATTTTTTTAAAGCGATTACGCGATTGTTGCACAATTCACAATTGCGAATATCTTTTCTCTTGATTAATACATTGGTAAAGATCTGAAGTATTATTCTATTATATTATATTATATATATATATATATATAAATAAATAAAAGGTTTGTCAGGGACAATTTAAAAAGTAAATACATTCTTGAATTAATTAGAATTGATTCAAATTGATTTGAAATCGATTTGAATTGATTTGAATAATGGATCATTTAATAAATGAGATGAGATGAAAGTTTTGTGAATAATAATAAAATAGTTTTTGAATAATAGTGAGATAGTTTGAGTTAAATATGTTTTAGATTTTGAAAATAAGAGAGAAAAAATTGAATAAAAAATATTATAAACTTAAGATATTGCTCTTTTATAATATTACTTTTATTTAGAAGTTTGAAAAAGTTAAATTTTTTTTTATTTTTTGTTTGAAAGTTTGAGAAAATTATAATGATTAGTTTGAAAAAGCTGTAATAATTATTTTAAAAATTTTGTATTTGAATTATGGACAATGGTAGAGCCACCGCTTGGGGCTCTCGCTGGGAGCTCTTGCTGGCACTAGCATGTGTTTTTTTATGTGTCTTTTTTTAAGTTATTTTTACATAGATTTTTTAATACTTTTAAATATTTTAAAAAAATAAAATAAATTTAGAACATCATTAAAAAACATTTCTTTAATCAGAAAGTTAAAAAACAAATTATTAAAAAATTATTTCTTAATCACGAAATAAAATAAAAAATCATTGTTAGAAAATATTTTTTAATGATGTTGTGAGTTTTTTTATTTTTTAAAATATTTAAAATTGTTAAAAACATCTATATATATACATAAAATAAAATATAAAAAACTAAAACTAAAAAAAACACATGCTAGATGTGGCTCTAGCATTATTCTTGAATTATATTTAGAAATGAGACGAGATGAGATGAGAATTTTAAGATGAGATACATTTTCAAACAAGCCCTAAGCCTAAATCAATGGATTGAAGTGGTGCGGTAAATAATTCTAATAGTTTACTAAAATTGGTTTGATTTCTAACCAATTCAATTATAATAAGGTAAATTGGCTTGAATCAAACCGATTTAATATGAATTATGCATAGGCTAAAATCAATCATATTCTAGATCGATCAATTGTTATAAGAATCATATTAATTGAATATGGACCATATTGATCGACTTCTTTAATAGGATTAACACGTTTATGGGTTATTTGCAACAGTTTTGGAGTATGTATAAACAAAAACCGACTTAAGTCCAATTTTAGTGAAACTCATCATATAAAACACATCATGACATCCATCCAGCCGTCCAATTTCAACGGAATTAATTAGACTCAAGTTGGATTCCAATTAGAGGGTAAAGAAGTCGAGTTTGTGTCGGTAGTGCATGGTTGGTTAAATTATGTTTATTACTTCTTATTCAAGCATAAGTAGAGCTCAAGTTTATCATCTAATTACATTTTCTATCTACAAATAGCTCATTTATTATTCTAATTAGTCTAAATTTATTCACAAAATATTTATATAGTTCATTTTTATAAAGATTTAAATAAGTGAAAATATTATTCTATAAATAAATTTTATTTTAATGAAATGAAAGAGGATAATATTCCCACAAACAGATAAATAAGTTATTTGTATTTTATGTAAACTTAAAACTTTTCTTAATTAAGGTTATAAGAAATATTTGAATAAAAAATTTTCATAGATAATTTTTATTCATAAGTCAGTGTCTAGAACATATTATATACTGCTGATGTGGTAAGATTCGATTTGTAAAAAAAAATATAGATTTGAATTTTATAAATCAAATGGAGTCACATCAATGATACAGATGATATATTTTACACACCGACTTGTAAATATAATGATTCAATTATAAAACATTATCATTTGGTTGAAATTACAAGGAAAATATGATGATTCAAAATTGTGGAACAATTTTAATGGAAAACGTGGAGTAATTCAAGTCTAATAAAAGTAATTGAGAAACAGTGAGGTTGGAAAGAGAGAGAGTCGTGTGATGCAAGAAATAGGGGAATAGAAGTCAAACACGTCCAAATCTGTTGAATACCGGAAGTTGAAGAAGGATTCGCACATTATGGAGTTGGCAGCGTTTCAAAATAGAAAAGCTTGCGTTTGGATGTTGAGTTAATCTGAATTTTTTATAAATAATAATGAGTTGAGTAGATAGAATGAGTTATGTGAGGTCTATCTAAAATAAATTTAGATGTTAAGATGAATTTAGTATTATTTATGAAATTTTGAAAAAAAATTGTGAATTTCTCATGTATAAAGATGCGTTGAGTTAAAAAAAATTATGAGTCCCACGTGTAAAAAGGCCTTGAGTTGAGATAAATTTAGAGTTAAATATTTAAATGTTAAATTCAATTTAAAATTAGAATGAACTGAGTTGATCTCAATTGAATATTGCAACTAAACTGGCCTTATAGGTTTTTTTGGGAGCAGACTTTGTTGGCATAGGTTTCTTTGTTTTATTAGTCGAGGAGTCTTTTCACTAGTAGTCTAGTAGCATGTTTCACACTTCTTGCATATTTTCCTCGTTAGATTATGTTCTATGAATAAAGTTTTTTTTTTTTTTTTTTAAAGTCAGGAGATTGCATTCAAGTTGAAATTGTAGCAGGTAGCCGTTTAGTTACCATAGTTAGATCATTAGTATTGGAATCATTAAATTTATCTTCAAATTTTGATGAAAAGTACATATTTTTCATATATCTAAAACTTTCTTATTCATAACTCCACATTGAATTAGCTATTGAATTCATCAAAATAATAATATAATATTATTTTTTTAATAATAATATATTTTTTTTTATATTTTATAATTACACTAATCATATGTTAATTAATAATTTAATTTAATTCTTACATTATTATTACAAGATAGTTAGAGATTAAACGTGAATAAGAATAATCATTGGAAATTAAAAGTGAATAAAAAATAAATTTGATGAGTGAACAGTAGCTCTTCAAATTTGAATAAACTTATAAATTTACTGTAGCTCAAAGTTTCACATTTATCTCTTTGACTAATTCAATGCAACTCTCTTTTGATGAAATTCATCATATTTTACATTTGACTAGGTTTTTTATGAAACCAATGACAATGCTCTTACTACTTCAGGTGGATCTTTTTCACTTGAAAATCTAAGACGTGAAGCCATAGAATTAAGGGTATGTTTTCATAAATACAATTTGAAGCAGCCCATTGCGCAATATAATGCACGCATCGATTATGATTTCGATATATTTTTCAAATGTTCCAACTATCAAAAGATTGTAGAAGTATTTTTGTATCCCTAATTATAGGCTCAATTATTCAATTAGTAGATTTCTCTTGAGAATCTCCACCAATTGTTATTTCCTTAATCAGTTGAGCTTTAGCTTCTTCAATGCCTGAATATAGTGTAGTGGCTTCTCCTTGATTAGCACTCTGAGATTTGATAAAACTAGTTTTTACAAAAACCAGAGTCATCTGCTATCTTGCAAACTGCTGCTGTAGTGCTTCCTGTGTTCCTCAATGCTATATCAAATGTTAGAAAATAATGGCATTTTGGTATTGCCTTCCTGTTCACAGGGATGTTCAGCTGTTTATTGCCCCAAGCATTACAATGTTCTTTAAAATTCTTTAATGTCCCAGTCACAAACTTGTCCAGTGTGGGATTAAAGAACTCATGCACAATTTTATTTCTTAAAAACCAGATGTAGGATGTAGGATGGAATAGCACTCGCAACAGATCTTATCAAGGAAGTTCTACCCACTTGAGAAATGAGTTTTGCTTTCCACCCAGCAAGTTTTTTAGTTATTTTTTTCTGAATCAGTGAATCTCATCAAAGCAGGTCACTCTTGAGGTGGTGAAAGCAATAGGAATTCCTAGATATTTAATTCTGGAATTGGCAGATTTAATCTATTCTGTCTGTAATGCTAATTCTAGAACATCTTAAATGCTGTCAAATATCTAATGAAACGCGAGGAAAAGAACCAATAGATATACTGCAAACACTGGAAGCGTAGGAAGTTTTAGGTTCGCACTACATACCTTAAATCCATAACACATCATTGCTCAAGATTGCCACTAACCTACTATACAAAATCTGCACCTTGAGGGGCAAAATTGGTGCATAAACACTGTAAATATGAAGGAAAAATATTCTCAGAATTGGCCATTCGTAAGTTACCCCATAATATTTTCCCTGCACCAGCTGATTATTAGTGGCTGCATATACAAAACATTCCAGTCCACACCAAAATACTCGTATCATGGTTGCAATTGTTATGTTGCATTTCTGAGCACCCTGTTAAATATTGTATTTTGTACCAATTCTTTAGCAGACGGCCGCCGCACTGGATCTGGGTCTACCATTGCCTGACAGAATTGGCAAAAACAACAGAAAATCAACCATGTTGTTGCAAACTCCTTGTAACTAAAAACCAGCTTCGAAATTTATCTTAAAAAATGAATGGCAAGTTTCTTCTAGAACAGGCATTTGTCTGTTGGATGATAAAGAAAGTATGCAACACCAACTTAAGCATACTAATATTACAGTCAAACTATGACCTGTAGTTGCTTATATCATCTATAGCAGAATAGAGATGCAGATCAACGATATTCAACCTATTAATCTTCTAATTACAATTTTACTTGCACTTGTTATCCTAAGTTGCTTTCCACACCCTCCCAAGACGAGTGAGAACATTATTTCCTTGGTTATAAAGAACTCAAGCAGAACTAGGGACAAAAGAACATTTTGCACCTTGAGTAAGTTCTGAAATTGCAATGAATGACCAGGAAGGAGTGGCAATTTTCCCTCTTTAAGATTCAGAAACTGAGATCGTGATTCTGGAAAAGGTGACCCTCTAATAAGCTCATAAATAGCAGCTCCCAAGGAGAAGATGTCAACCTTGTCAAGATAATCATATTTTTCGTTCAATATTTCTTGAGGCATATAGCGTGCATCACCCTCTTCAATTGGCAGGCTCTTATCGGTGAGAGTTGCACATCCAAAATCACCAAGCTTATAAACACCATTCTTTACATAAATATTATCAGGTTTGACATCTAGGTGAGCAATTCCTCTTTCATGTATAAACTGCAATGCCTTTGCCACCTGTGCAAATCAGGCATCAAAAATGACATAATAATGGTACAGGAAAATTCATATTTAAGATGTTCAGATCGATTGAAGAGTAGAGAGCACCAAGTTCAGAAAAATTAAAATAAAAGATTGCATTTCATCTTTGCTTTTAGCATTGAATAATGTATTCATATGAAGAACAAATCTGAACACCAAATTACAAACAGGATAACCCTCAAAATCTAGAATTCTTCACAAAGATGAAATATTTCACTTAACATTACAATATTTCAAATCTGTCTATCAGTGATTGAAATGCACTGCACACAAGAAATAAGTAGCTTATAGGTAAAATATCACCATCCAAAACAGATGGATATTTTAAAGAAAAGTATAGAAGAGTTTACTTAGGAGCATTCAATTGTATCTACTGCTATATCTTTTTTAGAGGAAAAGATATACCAGTAGACATATCTTCTGAGTCATATTCTTCAAAAAGCATTCTAGATTAGTGGTCTTATTCATGTTCCTTTTGCAAAAGAAAATAAATTTAATCAACACTGTTCTATGTGGTCAGTCTAGTTATGACTTCAGGTACTGCATGTGCAACATGTTATATAGCTATAATATATTTTCAACTGTGAGGTTGGCGTACAAAATGGTACGGAAAGAAGATAACCTGATGTAAGGCTAGCAACACTTCTTGCTCAGTTAATAATTGAGAAGATTTAGTCATAGATAAGCTGTGATCACAGAGCTCCATCTGAATGTAGAGTTGCTCATTTTCAAACCAAGAAGAATAGTATCCAACTATATTTTCATGAGACCCTACAAAGCCAAGATGGTGAAACTAATTAGTAACATATTAAGAAATCCAAAAAAGTGATGCAAAATATATACTTACCTACAGCCGCCAAAGCTTGAACTTCCATTAAAGCTTTCCTCCTGCAACGTGCAACATTATTGCATAAGCACATCACTCGACCAAAAGATAGAAGCATGTAAATGCATATAGTAGCCACCTTTCTGTGTCTTGATGCAACTGGCGTGTGCTATGCTTCACAGCATACAAGCAGCCGTCAATTCTCCTCAGGACTTTGAAAACCCGACTAAAGTTCCCTGCACCAATTTGCTGGAAATGGGAAGCAAATAAATAAATAAATAACAAGTTACATAATGACCATAGACTTGACAATTAATAATTATAATGATTTTGCAGAGTTATAATTCTTGCAACATGTAAAGGTACCTCAATCTCATGAAAATCAGTGTGATACCGTGAAAGTCCATCTCCACCAGTAAGTGCAGGGAAGAAACCTGCAGATTTCAATGTTATGCTATTAAAACTTCAAGATAAAGAATCTTTGCTAGCCTTTTGCCAGCTCAATACCCGCCTCCAAAAAAGGGGGAAATTGATGGAAAAGCTTTCAAATACATTTAGAATAAGCTTCTAAAACAAGCACTGTACCTGCACATTTTGATCTTCGATTGCCAAAAGGATCCAAATCCATTTCCGAAGCACCCATCAAATATGGATTTTTAATGCAAGGAGGGGGCATAACCCGACAGCGTAATGCAACCGCAGATTGAGAAACATAACTATGAATGTTCTTTGCTCCAGACACTGATGCTTTATCTAACTTTACTTCATTTGTTTCTATATCGAAAGTATCATTTGCAAGTTCTACCACTTGTTGATGACCAGACAAGCTAGGACTCAGAGGATTTAACAAGATACAATCTGCCAAAAGCATAGATGTCCAGTTACAAAGATGCACCATACTTGTCCAAAAGAGAGGAAATTTAAGAAGAAAAGGGAGGCACTACTTTGTAGCCACTAAAAAATTCCTATCGGCAAAATAATGGAAATTCATGGAGTGGTAATCATTTCTTGTAAACATATTCATTACACGTTAGGAAGTACCAAAATACCTTGATGTTCAATTTCCTCAAACCAGGATTTAAATGGTGTTAAGACCCTAGTCTGGATGGCTTAATTGAACTCGTTAAACATGTTCATCGAAATGCATTCCGATAATGATATTCATTCAATACATCAGGGGGTATGCTAACATCTATTTCAGATAAGTTTCTCTCCAATTTCATGGTCTCTATAAAAATCCAAGTTCTTGAAAGTTTTATAATTTAAATCGAAGTCAAGTTCACATTTCCAATGCACACTACCATTTGCCACAATAAACCGTCACCCTACCCTGATATTCTGCTCACTGAACATCTTAAGTAATGTACGATGGTACCATTATACAACTTGCCTCACACTACTCATACTAAATAACTTGCGTAAACATTCCAATTTGTGGACAATTTCAGTTCTAAATGCCTCAAAAATTCCTACATGAACATCTTAATGTCGTGGATGCAGCCATCTCAAGCTCCATAACTATAGCAAACAAATCACATGCTTGTAGAAAACACCCATGTTTAGTCTAACAACACCATTCAGTCGATGTAACTCAAAAAATTCCCGTGATTCTATCAGTATATGCAAGTCAATTTTAGTTTAATATATCGTCTAAGAACAATAAACCAGCAAAAAAGAATCACCATATGCTGCAACAACTGATCTTACCTGGCCGACGCCTCTTACTTTTCACTGTATTCAGCTTGTCCGGGGACATTGGGCAAGGAACGTTTTCCTGTGGATAAAAAAGTGAAAAGCATTCAATTTAGAGTTTAGACACCGATTCTTTAGCAGAAACTAAGCAACAAATCCCTTATTTACGTCACCTTGTTGCAATCGAAACCGTTCAGTACATTTTGATTATCCGGGGTGATATAGTCCGGAGTGCTGCATTCCGGGATAAGCCAAACCATAAAAAACATAAGAAAACTGTTTGTAACATTTAAATATGTAATAAAAAAATCATCAGATAACCAACAAAGAACAAAAATACCTAAAATCACATAGTTCAATCCGATTCGCTTCACTCCAACACAAGATTAATAAAAAAAACACGCAACAGTTTTTTCCTCTCGCTCTCCGACGATAACACGAAACGACCTCCAAATTGCAAATTAAAGCCCTAAAAAATATAAAAGTTTTGATTCGCTATTAAGAAAAATTGATATACCAGAAGAAATCTTGGCTGAGAATGAAATCTCGGTCGTCTGCATCGGCATCGGCATCGGCACCGGCACCTGACAAGGACGGAAGATTCACATCGGCGGCATCTTGTCCTAGAAGATTGTGGAAGAAAGAGGGGTTGGATAAGGAGGAAGAGGCGGAAGAAGAGGATTGGTGGTGGAGCTGAAAGGGAACCAGAGAGGCCTGGCCTAGCTGAACCTGATGCAACTGCCTCGCCAGAGTGCCCTTCATTTCTCTCCTCTTTAGGGCTTTCGTCTTCATCAACCTCTCTCTCTCTCTCTCTCTCTGTGGTCTGCTCTAAATACTTAAGAATTGAAACATGTCGCTTCGATTTTTGGAAAATGCTTTTTTGGGAAAAATATGGAGGGGGAAGCATATAATTCAAATTGCGCGGGAAGGAGTCTGGATTCCGTGCAACCGGGACTACGTGGAAAGAGACTTGACCTTTGGATTTGTTTTACTGCACCTTTGAATGAAATACTTCGAATTAATCCAACGGTTATTTTTGGTCCTGCACATTTTGACAACAAATGATGGCTGGACGTGCGACTCCGTGCTGTGGAAGCTTTTCTCGATTCGGTGGGAATAAAGTTAGTGCGCTTTAATAAATAAATAAATAAATTATATGAGTGATCGGTTTATTTGTCTTTTTATTTTTTCTTCTTTACTATTGGTAATGGTGACCAGCTTGTGTGGTCGAAACTCGAAACCATGTTGGATAGTGCTACAACCTCCGCAGGGGCTCTCGCTGGGCTTTAGTAGAAATTGTATGTGTTTTTTTTTAAGTTATTTTTTATATAATTTTTTTTTATTTTTTAATATTTTTTTGAAAATAAAATAAATTTAAAATATCATTAAAAACACTTTCTTAATCAAGAAGTAAAAAAAAATTATTTAAAAATACTTCCTTAATCACGAAGTAAAATAAAAAATCATAAAAAAATATTTTATCGTGATTAAGCAAGTATTATTTAATAATATTATAAATTTTTTTATTTTTTAAAAATATTTAAAATCATTAAAAACATCTATATAAAAAAAATTAAAAAATACACATCATAAAATACACTGGAGCTCCAGCAGGAGCTCCCAGCGAGAGCCCCCAACGGGAGCTCCAGCACTTTCCAACCATGTTTACGCCTTGTTTCGATACGAATGTCTTAAGGCTATGTTTGGCAACAGTCAAGAGTAACTCAAGTACTCTCAAACACTCTCACTATTATTTTTTATTTTATTATTACTTTTCACTTATTTTTTCTACTATTTATTATCTTTCATCTACTTGTTACTATTATTCGTTATTTTATTATTACTTTTTCATTACTTTTTTACTATTATTTACAAGCATTCTCAATATTTTTTAGATATTTTCACTACTCAAACCCAGCCAAATATGTAATAGTAATGAAATAGTTCATGAATAGTATTGAAATATTTGAGTTAGGATAATGCTAGAGCCATTGGGGTTCAGCTGAGTTCTTTTATGTGTTTTTTTTTTATGTTCTTTTTTTTATATAAATTTTTTTAACACTTTTAAATATTTAAAAAAAAATCACAACATCATTAAAAACACTTCCTTCATCATGAAATAAAAAAAAAATAGTCTTCCCATTGGAGCTAATAAAAAAATATTAATCATTAAAAAACATTTTATGATTAAGGAAGTGTTTTTTAATAATATTGTAATTTTTTTATTTTTTTAAATATTTAAAAGTGTTAAAAAGATCTATACCAAAAAAGAACAAAAAAAAAACAAATAAAGGGCCCAACGGTGGCTCAAGCATTATCCTTTGAGTTAATAAATTTATTGAATTTTAAAAAATGAAAGGAAAAAATAAAATATTATAAAGTTAAAGAAAAATAATATCTGTAATTTTAGAATTTGTAAGACCTCACACACTCCATTTAAGAAAAGTTGATAAATTTGGGATTACACATAAAAAAAAAAAAAAAAAATTATTTTTTTAATAGTAAACTGTACATTTTTTTCAAAGGGAATGTGTGTAGCACACACTCTTTAAGATTGTATCTAGCATTACTCTTATATTTTGTTTAGAAATTAGTAAAAGTTGTAATTATTAAGTAATGATTAGATGAAAAAGTTGAATATTTGAAATAAAAATATATTTTGAGTTCGAGTGATATTTGGGAATTAAATATCTGAAAATGTCTAAAAATACCTATGTTCCCAAATTAGCCCTTAATTAGAACATTAAAATTTAATGTGTTGTATTTCAAATATTAACAAATAATTTTATATTTAAATGGTTTGTATAAAAGTTATTTAAAGTTTAAACTGTACCGATATAATTAGAATTGATAAATTCAAGATCAAGGGAATAGAACATTAGACGAAGAAAATGATTGACCTACAAATTTTTTATAATTTTATATTTAATGGATAGTAGTTTTATTAAATTAAAATTAATTATTAATGAAGTAACATATTTGTTTTAATTGATTATAAAATGAGTTGTACTTATAAGTATACGATTACTCATTAAACAAGCCGCACCAAGACTCCACAAGGCCATTCCACCTACAACATGCCCCAATTACGTTGTGTTTTCATTAGAATTAGTCTACATACAATCTTTAAATGGGGGTTGCTCATGCAAATCCATACAATTATGTTTAAAAAAAATTATAATTATAATAATAACCATTTTAAAATGATATTTTTTCTCTTTTTACCCTCATTCATCTATAGGACTGCACACACAGTCTCCAACTCAGGACTGCAAATAGAATTTCTCATTTTCCGTAATAATTCATAATCATATTTATGTAACTAATATTTACAACTTGAGTTATTTTAAAGCAAACTTTATACGTGCCCATTTGAAACAATTTTCTTGATGTTATACTTTTGTACATTGATTGGAAGAATCTAACTCTATATGTATATGTAAAATCACATCTTAGAGATTGATTTTACATATCAAGAAAAACTCACACATTATATTATGTATTTTTTAGTCAAATAATAATAAAAATTTAAAATTATTATTTATTTTTCCTAATTTTTTTTTATATTTTGCAATTAGTACTACTGCAAATTCTATCACTTAAAACCCACTAGAATTTTTTTCCTAAAATTCTATTAGTTGGTGGAGAGAGAAAGAGAAGGGGGAGAAGAGAGGAAAAAGTAATAAAATAAGATTTGGAGAGTGAACAGTATATCTTTAAATTTATAGAAACACTGTTCACAGCTATACAAATTTTTGGATATACATAATCCAATGCAACCCAATTTAAGGTCATATTATGCAAATATGTAGATACATAATCCAAGTACTCTAAGGGCCCCAGTTTGAATATTTAAAATATTCCATTATATATGTTAATAATAATTAAATGGTTTGAATTAAGATATTTTATTGAGTTTTTGAAAATTAAAGATAAATTTGAATAAAAATAGTATAAAGTTAAAAAGATTTTGAATTTTATTTTTGAATATTATCTTTGAATAGAAATATGAAAATGTAGTATTATTTTTTGTATTTTGTTTGGGAGCTTGAAAAAGTTGAAATGATTAGGTAATGATTAAATGAAAAAATTTAAAATTTAAAATTTGAAAGTGTTTGAGTTTTAGTGATATTTAGGAATAAGATGAGATGGGTTATCATACGAGGCCTGAGGCTCATAGTGTGTTTTTGAAATTTTGTAAATATGTACATACAGCTTGTGGGCCTATGATCAAATCTTTAAATTATACGTTGGACACAATTTGCTGTGAGAATTTTCAACAGAAAATATGTTTAACTTCAATCTCAGTTCTTACAAATCGTAGCGAAAGTATGACATCAATGTTTCTCGAGTAGTGTTAGATATAGTCATGGGTTGTACAAGCGCCGCACACTCCTTTTAAAAAAGAATTGAGTCCACCATTAAAAAATTATTATTTTTCATGTGGATTTCTTATTTATTCACTTTTTTCAAAAAGAATATATAGTATTTGCGCACTCTATAACTACAAATATCATTTATCATGTTCCCCTAAGTAAGTTTGGGTGGAAATTTCATGCTTCTTCAAACTCATCCATAACAAAGTAATGATTTATTTGATTAGTGTTTTGAAGATAGCTAGAATTAGGTAGGGGTGGGCAGTGGGGCATCGCCCCCACCACTACTGCCCACTCCGCATCCACCACCCCAACCCCGCCTACAGGGAAAATGCTCACCTGGGGTGATAGGCGGTCTGGGCCTAGGCCCACCTTGGGTTGAGCTTAAGCCCAACCCAGCCCAGCCCAGTTTTATATATATATGTACACATATCAATTCATTACCAAATTCCTCTCTCTCTCTCTCTCTCTCTCTCTCTCTCTCTCTCTCTCTCTCTCTCTCTCTCTCTCTCTCTCTCTCTCTCGATCTTCTCAAAGCCTCTCTCCCTCATCATCCTCTCCATTTCATCCTCCTCCTCCTCTTCTTCTTCTTCTTCTTCTTCTTCTTCTTCTTCTTCTTATTCTTCTCTCTCTCTCTCACACATTTGTTGTTAATTACTTTACAAAGGACTTGTCTACTGGTTTAAGATTTTTTTTTTAATATGGATTTTTTTAATATATTTTATTTGTGACAGCCGTGGTGGGCAATGAATGGAGGGGCAGACGGCATCCTATTCTTCTCATCCTCCTCCACCTCCCCCTGGTATCGGGACTTGGGGCCCTGCCCTCGGTGTGTTGGGGCAAATTCTGGGGGAGCAACCCTACCCTCCACCTATGTGGGGGCGGGGTGCTGGAAGGGGCCACCCTCACAACACCCCTAGAATTAGGGATGTGCATTTCTTCTATAACTCTGATTCCGGCTAACCACCCTCTCGGATTCTAACTCTGACAGAGTCAAAAAGTCAGAATTCAGAGATTTATTAAAAAAATTAGTCAGAGTCGGATTTGATATCGGCTTTAACTCTAACAATTTTTTTTTTCAAGAAAGTTGTTTGCTTTGATAGGTCAAAACTAGGCTTTTCCTTTCTTTCTTCCCAATGTCTATTAGACCATTTTTCAAAATAGTCCAAATTATCTTCTCCCGAAATTATCTTCCTAATGTTTCCTTAGGGCTTGGCACTGGCTGTGGAGAAAAAGAACCGAGAAGTCAAAATTGCATGAATTGATAAGGTGAAAAACACCTCCATTTAGGAGAAAAAAAACAGTGTGACAAATCCTTACCTATTGTTTATGTGGTTGTCCGAGAAGCAAGGTGCGGCGTGGCGCAACGAGAGTAATGTGGCCACGATTGCTCTCCCTCTTGGAATGTTGGTCGCAGCTCTTGTTGCTCTGGTTCGAGACTCAACATTTTTTATTCTTGTGTTTTTGGTTGGAAAATATCGGCTTAGTGGCGAAGGTTTTTATTTTGATGTGAGAACCTCCAACCCCTTGTGCTGGTCGATGGTGGCAGAATGAGAGTATTGATTAATCACAGAGGAGAGAGAAAGTGACAGTAAAGGGATTTGGGTCTTACCATCGACGTTCTCTAGGTGTCATGGTGGTGGTTCTGACAAGATGAGACTCAGTTTGGTTGGGTGTGACTCTAGTTTTGGTGTATGACGAGGGTTGAGAGTGAATATTGTGTAAAATATTTGAGAGGGAATTGCTAAGATTTTTGGGATGAAAGTGGAAGGTTTAGAAAGTGGTCGACAATGACTCTAAGGAAGCCCAACTCCACCTCCAAGGCTCTAATCGAAGTCGAAATTGAAACTCAACTTGAGATCCGACTTTGGTCAGAGTCAAAGGTCGGAGTTGGACTTTTCGACTCTGTCGGAGTCGGAGCGTAGCACTAACTAGAATTATCATATTCCAAGAAACATTTAAATCTCGTTTGGATACAGAAACAATTTCATCTTATCTCATCTCATCATTATAACTTTTTCAAATTTCCACACAAAATATAATAAACAATTCAATTTTTTCAAATCTCAAAACAATAATAATATTAAAAAATAATATTCTAACAATATTTTATTTAACTTTCATTTTTTATCTAAAACCATCTCATATAATCTCACTATCTAAATAGGGACTTGTTGGTTTTACAATTGGTGACAATTTATTGAGACTTTATGGAGGGGCAGATATCTCCCCAACTTGGATTGTGCCTAATTCACCTTACAGAGTTCCACGAACGCAATACCATGAGCCCAACAAATGAGAAATAAGGAGATTTATAATACAACCATGTGGAGATATCACCAATAAATCCAAACCCTATTAACTACGGGTTAATGATGTAAACGTAAAGGGGTTCTCGGACCTCCCTAAAAAGGATAATTATTGGAGATACTCGTCCAAAGTGATATTTCCTTCCAAGATTGTTGCATATCCAAGGCCTGATATTCAACATATTGGAATAATCGGAGATGATCATGCAATTGTACGATCTCTATTGGTTAAGTAAGCGCCTATATAAATGGTAATGATAGATGATTTGAGGTAACTTTCATGACCCTAGAGATTTTATATATTTCCATTCTAAATACTGACTTGGTATCAGAGGTGTTCTTAACACACTGAGCCCCTATCCTCCTTTTGATACAGGCTGGTTGAGAATGTCGGTGGTAATGTGAAACACATCCTTAACACTTTGATTTATGATGTGCAATTAAATACATATGCAATTTTTATCGATATCAATCTGATGCATAGAAAGGAGGAAATATGGCATAAGTGGAATATCAAAACTTTTTGAAGATAGCAAAAGTCTCATGATACTTGGTACACAAAACTTATGTTGGGTACATAAATTATTTGGTACCTTATAATTTTTGTCCCTTGGTTTAGGATACAACAAATTTTTAAGTGTTAATGATGGTATTGGTCTGAAAGTAAGAAAACAACATATCTATCACTTGCTAGTAAAGAGTTGTGGTCTTATCTTGTAATTTGGGATGATTCACTCATCAAATCCGATTATCAAGAATTTCAACCAATAGTTATAATATTGTTCTTAGATAATTAAAATTGAAAAAATTTGCTTAAGTTTTAGGATCATTGTTAAGGACGTGTTTCATACCCTGTCGTGCTCCATTGGTCACATGAGGCAGGGAAGCTTGATGGGCCCGGATTACCAATAAGCGATTATGATGCCTAAGTTAGTTTGAGTTTCAAGATAAAAAATGGGAGTCAAGCTCTTGGGGAGAAGAAAAAAATGATTCGTTGATTGGTACTTGCAAATGGCTTTCATACCTATCTCAGTGGAATCCTGCATTCTTGATGTCTAGCGTGTCCCCCTAGTGATGGATTAGGTGTCATCACATTTAATGCAGCGGCTTCTATCAAGGCGTCTCACCCCTTCGTCGGGGCTTCGCCTGGGAGTGGCGTCGAATAGCATTTAATGCAGTGTTCCCTATCGAAAGGGTTCTTGACCCACCGAAACCCTTGTGTTTGGGGGTAGTGTCATGTCATATTTAATGTGACATTCCCTGTCAGAGATAAGGCCTTGATCCGTATCTAATCATTAGATGTGGGGTAGTCAGGGATGCGCTTGAACAGGGACTGCCTTGTCCTTTTCCCTCCTAGTCTAGGCCTTCTTCTTGCCCTTTGGGGACCCTCTTGATACCAAGCCTTTCTTTTGGTAATCGGGCTGGGCCAAGCTAACCAAGGGACGATTGTATCCTTCGAATCATGATATTAAGGGCATATTTGGACATTTGGATATCCAAACATTAAATTCAATACAACTTTCTAACTTTTAAATAAAATATAAAAAATAATACAATTTTTTCTAATTTCAAAACAAAAATTAAATTCAAGATTTTGTTTAACTTTATAATACATTTATTCAATTTTTTTCTCTCATTTATCAAAATCCAATAAAATATTTATTCACAAACTATTCTAAACGATCCCTAAATAGTTGTACTATAGTAGTTAATATTCATGCGTGTCACTCGGTTGACTCGGATTCGATCCGCGGCATGATGTTTTGTCTGTTTCACAATTTTTTGGCTGGGCCGGACCGAAGTGTATGCCGTATGAGCTTTTAAACATGGGCTGGGTCTTCAACGGAGCATCGTTCTGCTTTCTTTAGATCAGAAAGTTGAAAATGACATCAATTTCTCGTTGTCGTAGCTTTGGCTGCATGTGTGAAGTTTGAACTCCCGAGATCCCCTATTCTCTCTCTCTCTCTCTCTCTCTCACATGGCCACCCTCTCTACCTTCCCATCCCCGCCCTGGCCCAACCCTAACCCTAATCCAAACCCTAATTTTGTCACTCAAGAGGAACAGTCTATTCCCCTCGACTCTCAGAACGATTCGGCCATCTCTTTCCGATCAATTGATTACCAATCTATTGGATCCCATGGCGACGAACCCGACGACCATGACCACGATCAGAACGCTAACCCTAACATCTACAAGGCGTTTCCGGCGCCATATGATCCGCCAACGCATGAACCCCATGGCCATGGCCGTAACGAGCACCCTAATCCTAACATCCCCAAGCCGCATGATCCGCCGACCCTGCTCCACCTGTCGTTCAACCAGGACCAGGGGTGCTTCGCTGTGGGTACTGACTGCGGGTTCCGGATTTTCAACTGCGATCCGTTTCGGGAGATCTTCCGCCGGGACTTCGACGACGGGGGGATCTCCGGAGTAGAGATGCTCTTTCGGTGCAACATCCTGGCTCTCGTCGGCGGGGGACCCCACCCTCAGTACCCACCCAGCAAGGTCATGATTTGGGATGACCACCAGGGCCGCTGCATCGGCGAGCTCTCTTTTCGCTCCGACGTCCGCTCCGTACGGCTGCGCCGCGACAGGATCGTCGTCGTACTGGAGCAGAAGGTCTACGTGTACAACTTTACCGACTTGAAGTTGCTCCACCAAATTGAGACCATCTCGAACCCTAAGGGCCTCTGCTCGGTATCCCAACTGGCGGCGTCGCTGGTCCTGGTCTGCCCCGGGTTGCAGAAAGGACAGGTTCGGGTCGAGCACTATGCTTCGAAGAGAACCAAGTTTATCATGGCGCACGACTCGAGGATTGCCTGCTTCGCGCTCACGCCGGACGGGCAGTTGCTCGCTACGGCGAGCTCCAAGGGGACTCTGGTCCGGGTTTTCAATAGCATCGACGGAACACTTCTTCAAGAGGTATTTGATTGTTTATTACAAATCCGAAAGATTGAATATATATTTAATGAACCTCTAATTGATGTGAAATTTGGAGTTTATGTGCAATTCATGACTTAAGACTTATTCGGTGACTGGAAATTCCCATAGGCACTTCCTGTGAATGGAGTGATTGGCTTACTTCAATGTTTAGAATGAACGTATGTTATGCTGTGTAAAACGCCGTCGAGTTTAGGGTTACTTGCAAGGGGCACGGTTGAAGGCTAGTGACTAGGGAGGAACCATAGACTTCGATTGAAGTTCCCCATAGGCAGTAATGGAACAATGACCAATTACTTCACATGTTGAATCTCTTGTTGTGTTAAATTGTCGATTTGAAATAATGGGTATCGTCGATTTCATACCTTCTTTCATTTGAGACTTGCACTAAAGAATGTGATATACTGATTACCGAGATTCTGTTCGTGTCGGATCTTGCAAGTAAATTCAAATTTGTTGCCGATAATTTTTTACTTCAGATTCATAAAGCTTCAAAATAAATGCAGCTGTAGAAGAAACATTATCCTCTACGGTGAATTAGGACAATTTTCCTTGATTATGATAGTTACAAACATCTGATGAGCGGCACTGATATGATTGAGTGGCAAGGCAAGAGAGGATGTAGTTAGGTAAATGATATTTTTGAGAAGAGGATGCTTGTGTTGAAGTTGTACCGAGGGAATTAATTCATTTTTAAAAATCCAATCACAATAATTACTTACAGATGTTTTTTATCAAATAAAGCAAAATACTGATTAGTGGTGCATTTGTTTTTTCCGCTTCAGAAGAATTGTGGTTGTGGATTTCCTAACTTAAGCTTACTGGTATTTAAGCCTAAGTGACATTTCTTAGTATCAAATCATTTGATTTTCTAGATTCCTGGATTACTTGTGGATTGGTAGTTTTGGACACCTCTTTGCTTAATTCGGTCCTTAGGTTATCTTAATCAACTGCCTTAACTACATCCATTAAGGAATAATGTGGAATGTTACGGATCCAAAAAAAAAACAAAGTAATAATGTGGTATGTTGGGTTGTCACCTTTGCCATGTTTATTTTTGTTCCACCTTGAAGGCCGAGGAAGTTGTCTGGTAAAAGTCTAAATACATAATTTCCATTGCAATCTCTTTCATATTGGTTCTGATATGTCATTATGCAGTTCAAAACGTTTTAGATACATTGTGAAATTAACTGGACATTGCATGTAGGTTAGGAGGGGTGCAGATAGAGCAGAGATCTACAGCTTAGCATTCTCTTCAACAGCCCAGTGGTTGGCAGTCTCAAGTGACAAGGGAACCGTCCACATTTTTAACCTTAAGGTTAATCCTGGATCACCTGGGATTGAGAAGTCACGATATGCATCTGATTCTAATCTTGCTGTTACACAATCAAGTTCATCTCTCTCTTTCATTAAGGGTATACTACCTCTTTTTTTATTTCTTTAATTTTATATAACTTTTTTACCTATAAAACAAAAATATATATTTTGTTGTCTACAAGTGAAGTTTTGTTTCAGAATGTCCATGCTGATATTAAAAAAATAAATAAATTGTGCTGGGTGTTTGAGGGAACTAACATATTCAACAAAGGGGAGCTAAATAATGGATAATGTAATTCATGAATGACATGGTCAATCAAATAGAATGCAATGTAAAAGAACTGAGAATGCTCCTATTTTCATGATGTGGCCAGATATGCTCTTTTGTATACTGAGGGGATAGAATGAAGGTGCTTTGTTTTACAAGGGAATTTGTGGTATACTAGAATTGTTGAGTATGTCACCTCTTTTCAATCTGTTGTGATATTTTTCTTCCAGATTTTTTATAATGATGACTACCAAATTCAATTGAGGTCAATGGGCGGGTCAAAAAGAAAAATTGAGGTCAATGGGTCTTATGCTAGGCATATCTGAAATAAATGAAGTTAGTCTCGTGGAACTTGAGACTTTTATTAATAGAGGCCGAAATTAACTTGATGTTATAAGGAGTTCTACACACTCTTTAGATGAGACTTCTACTTTTTCTTTCCCCATCCAATTGCTCTGAAGGCCAGATATCTTGTTACTTCTTTTTAAAGAGACAATGTATTTGTCCTATAATATTGTAATATCACACATTACTTATAAAAAAAAAAATATTGTACTATCACACATGAAAGTTAACTACATTGGTACTGTTGGGGCCTTTTTTTAAAAGCTTATTTTACATTGTTGCCTGTAATTATTGCTTGTTCGGAGAAATCGATACACTGGCAGGTGAACTGGTTAGCTGACCTGCCACATGTGAAAGAGCTTAGGCAATTGCAAATGTATAATCTTCTTGTTTGCTACCAATGAAGTATGTTTGTCTCCTTTTTTAGGTTCTGGGTCTAAATAACCTTTGCACTTGCAGGAGTGTTGCCAAAGTATTTTAGCTCAGAGTGGTCGGTTGCACAGTTCCGCTTGCCTGAGGGTTCTCATTACATTGTTGCTTTTGATCACCAAAAAAATACAGTGGTAATTCTTGGCATGGATGGAAGGTAAGACTAATGTATATAAGGCACGACTCCTTGTTCAATTTAGGAAAGCCATTTATAATGCTTGTGTCCACTAATAGCCTTTGTACAGAACTATTATTATTCCCCCCTCCCTCCCTAATTTGCCATGTATGATGTTACTGCTTATTTGCGCCCGCGCGCACACAGGGAAGCGGACTACCATATAGGGGGGGTCTTGATTATTACACCATTTAATCGTGCAATTTTCATAGCCATTCATCCCTTATAATGTACTATATTAAAGAAGTTCACCATTAGGTACTGTGGAGGTCTTCACATAATGCTACATCACAATAGACAATGTATTTTGTACACGGGCGATGCCTATTTCATTCGTATGAATAAAATCTTTATTACTTATAAAAAAAAAAATAGACAATGTATTTTAAGAAAATACTTCATCTTTTACTTATATATATATATATATATATATATATATTTCTAATTAACAGAATACTCCATCTTGTACATATTTATATTTATAATTAACAGAATACTCCATCTTATAAGCTGCTGCTCATTAGATAGCTGGAATTAGGTGTAAATTCATATTTCTTTGAAATTGTGTTGACGATTTTTGGCAAAAATGAGCTGTTCAATAATATCAACATCCAGTTTAATATGCTATTAACTTTTTATATGCAGCTTCTATCGCTGTCAATTTGACCCGGCCATTGGAGGAGAGATGACGCAACTGGAATATCACAACTTTCTGAAGCCAGAAGAAGCTTTCTGATGCCACGTGTACTTATTATCTCGTTGCTACATGTAATATTCTTTTGTTAACTTTGGTTCTTTTCTTTCCTTGATATAGGATTATGGGCAATCACGTTGTAAATATATGAGTAGTATCAATTATGCTACTGGCCTTCCAAAAAAAAAACAAGTGAAAAATGAATGTAATTAACCTTCTGTATCTGTTCATCACAAAATGTAAGATGCAAGTTCTGGACGCGTATGCATCAGATTCTTCAATCTCAGTTGTCTGTGATGCTTGAGCATTGAGATGTATTCAAGGTATTTCTTTCTTTGTCATGTGCAGGTTCTTCTTCATAACACCTGGCTCTTAAGTTGAGAAAGTGGGCAAGACCTATTGGAGTGGAGTGGACTTCAGAGTTCAATCAACTCTGTCTCGCCATCTATGTGTTATAGCATTCTCAATGACTCATGTATAATACAAAAAATGTAAGTTATTTAAAGAATTGTTCATAAAATGAGTTCCAGCCGATTATGCAAAAGAACATGTAAAATATAAATTGATACAGTAATTCAGTACTGTTCATCCTTCAAACAAATTTTTTATTATTTATATTTTATTTACTCCCTCATTTACTTTTACTTTTACATTTCAATACAAATTATTTTTCTTGTTAATCACTTAAAACACCTATTTTTTTAAAATATCTTGGAAATATTATTTATCCAATTTTTTCATATTTTAATTTTAATTTTAATTTTAATTTTGCTTATATATTTTAATTTTGTGTGTATATAACTGAATTATATTACATTGTAAATAATAATATATTGCAAATAAAAAAATATATGGATATTACAAATTTATTGGTAGAAAGGAAATGCTTAAAAAGAATAAAAAAAATTATTTAAATGATATGAAGAAAAAATAGATAAGATGATGTATGATATATTGTAAAAATCAGTATGTAAAATAGAAAAAGTAAAATTTAGTGATATATTTTAAATGATAAGATAAAAGAACCATTGTGAATGTTCTTATGTAGGAAATCCGCTTGAGATTCCAGACACGTCTATCTCATAACATTTAATTTTAAAATTTAAACAAAAATATGAATAGATATTAATAAAAATATTATCGTTAGATTCAAATGAATTCACTAATTTCGGATAGAAAAATAATATTTACAGTTATAGAGTGCGTAAGTATATAGCGTTTTTTATAAAAATAAAAAAAATATTTTTTAAATGGTTCTTAATGCCATATTTACAATAAAATAAAATAAAAATGTTATAAAAAAGTTTTACATTACACACATCCATCTATCTAACATGTAATTTTTCATTTTTATCATTCTATTTAAACACATACACATTAAGTGTTAAGATGGAAAGAAAAAGATGATAAATCACATATTGATTAGATAAAAGTGTATGGTGTAAACTTTTATGTATAATTTCTTAAATAAGAATGCAATGAATAACACCTTAAAACAGATCGCTTTCGAGACTCGTACAATGTAGGGAAGTTTACTTTTCCTCCACAAAAAAATCCGTGTGACCCTGCGAACATTGCGAGTTCAGTCTCAGAACCAAATTAAAAGACGAACCAGGTCACTTGGGATCTGGGGTGCTTGGGATTGTCTGCTGCCATATGTCAACAACTTGTACTACGATAATCACTACTCTTATTTTTTTAATCAATCATGCACGTAAAAATAGGGGGAAAATACCAGAAATGTCGAAGCAATGTGGTTGAAAATGTGGTTGAAGTAATCTGCTGCCACGTACCATGCAATAGAGCATTATAGAGTCGAAGTGAGGCTCAGTCTAACTCCATAATATACATACCGGGATCAACTCTCTCCTGATCATAGCCCCCTGTTCCTTGGTATATATATATCTCTTCTCTCTTCTTATTTCTCGATCACAAAACACCATCCACAATCATGGCGGCCATCAAAGTACATGGAACCCCTTTCTCAACAGCTTCGGCTCGAGTTCTGGCTACCCTTTATGAGAAAGAGGTTGAATTTGAGTTTGTTCCGGTAGACATGAAAGCTGGGGAACATAAGAAGGAGTCCTTCCTGTCCATCAATGTAAGGAAAATGAAGCTATTAATGTTACTCGATCAACGGTTTGAATGAATTGTTATCTCTTCTATAATTCTGCTGAATCTAATTTATTGTTGTGGATGCAGCCGTTTGGTCAGGTTCCAGGCTTTGAACATGGAGATCTAAAACTCTTTGGTAAAGTTCATGATATGCAACCGGTAGAGATTACCTAATACTTTTAGTGCATGAATGCAATTAGTGACTGTCACGATTGGACCTTTTTTTACTGCAGAATCAAGGGCTATTACAAAGTACGTTGCCAACGAGTATGCTGAGAAGGGGACCGACTTGGTATTCGGAGACTCTAAGAAGAAAGCAATCATAGGATTGTGGATGGAGGTGGAGGCCCACCAATTTGACCCGGTAACTTCGAAGCTTACCTGGGAGCTGGCAGTCAAGCCAGTGTATGGCATGGCTACAGATAAAGCAGTTGTGGAGGAGAACGAAGCTAAGCTGGCTAAGGTCCTTGATGTTTATGAGAGTCGACTGGCTAAGTCGAAGTACCTGGGATGTGAAAGCTTCACCTTGGTAGATCTGCACCACCTGCCCAATATACATTACTTGATGGGCACTGAGATTAAGAAGCTCTTTGATTCCCGCCCCCATGTCAGTGCGTGGATAGCCGATATCACAGCGAGACCAGCTTGGTCGAAGGTCCTTGCCATGCAAAAGCAACAGTAAGGAGTAAACTGTTCTTGTGGTGCTCTAGGGTGTCATTTGAACTCAATAAGTATGTGTTTCAGTCTCCCTTGTTCAGTGTTAGGACTTGTGTTATTGGGTCGTTCTACTTCTCTGTATGAGTTGTTGCTGGTGTTTTCCATTCAGTTTTAATAATTTTATAATTAAGTGAGCCTTTGCTAAGGGATCCATCATTCGAGTTCGTAAGGGTACCCTAGCCTCGTTTGCACACCCATCTTCACACCACCCCCCATTACAGCATCCCATCTTTGCCCCCTCTCCACCCATTGGAACTAAATCCATTCGGCCTATGGAGCCTGGAGGGAGATTCATCTCCTGACGTCGACCGGTAAACCACACAGCAAATACATTGAACTAGACCCCCTCCTAGCCCACCACAACTTTCAGACTCACTCTTAGTGGGGGAATTTAGTTCTCACACACCTTTAAACAAACATATGGTGAGAACACTATCATTTTTATTCTCTCCATTCCCTCGACGCCTTTGGTAGAAACTTGTACATTTTAAGTTCACCAACTGAACAGACAGACAGACAGAGTTGTCAATCTAAGCCATGGAATTTCGGTATTTGTCAAAGGAAAATGCTTTAGCCACGTCTGGAGGACTCGGACAATATTTGTCCGTTTCAAAGGTGAGATAAAGAAGATGGAGTACCATATTTTCGATGGGATTCGAATCAAAATCAAACCAATCTGGAATAAATGAATAAATTGCCCTCCAAAATCAAACTATCTCATCTTATATAATCATTATAATTTTTTTAAACTCTTATATAAAATATAATAAATAATTTAATTTTTAAAAATTTAAAAATAAAAATAATATTATAACAATATTTTATCTAATTTAAATTGCATAACCAAATAAGACTAAAATAGCCTCTACCTCCTACGTCTCCGATGTTTCTCTGCGATGAGGGACTTACTTATGTGGAGTCAGCTATAATAATATTATTATAAGAGAAATTATTTGTACAAGTTCCAAATAGATAAGTTCCATACAAATTCTTGTAAAAAAGTAGATCTCACCTTAAAAAAGTGTAAAAAAAATTATTTTTTATTAGTGAAACCTATTATTTTACAAAATGCTTGTATGAAACTTGTCTATTTGAAAGTTATATATAACATTACTCTTATTATAATCACCTTCACAATTTATTTAATTATTTTAATATCCTACTGATTACTAATGTTTGCAAATAAACTCCTCCAAGATGTGTCTATTGCTAATAGGGTGCTTTAATTAATTGTCATAACGCCCGAATACATCCAATCCCCAATTAATCGTGTGCTAACCTTCGGTGCGTAATTTCTTTACATAAAATTTGTGTGTAAACTTAAAATAATAATAAAAACAATATTTTAATTCATCATTTTTAATTCAACTAATATGAAACATTTTAAACAATTTAATAAATAAATCATTTAAATAAAAACTCACATAAAATATGAAATATTAAACTAATATGATCGTGGATAAAAAAAAAGCCATAGAGATGATAAAATAGCCCCGTTATGGCATGAGCGAGAAAATGAGTGATTGTGCATGACAAATATCTCCGTATAATAGATATAGTTTTAAAAAAAAAAAATCTTTTTATTAGTCATTATTTATTATTTCACATTTATATTTTATAAAAAATATCTCCATATCTTATAAAAAATACTCCACATCTTATATAATTTAAATTATAGATATGAATCGTGAGAGTAAATAGTAATTACTGTATAATAAATCTCTTTTTTAAAATATGCAAACGTACTATTTTTCTAATCGTTTAATATTATTGACAAAAATTAAACAATAATAAAGTTGAAGATATAAAAAAAAAAAATATATTCTAGTCTTTTAAAGCGGAGTAAATAAAGTTGAAGCCATACACTTGGAAGTCATTCGGACACCAGATGCGGCGGCAAAACGTTTTCCGGGTAAAAACCCTCTATGAAACTATCTGTTCGCTCTCTCACGTTGCTCGATTTCACCGAATAAAACCATCCTTTGTTAACTTTCTGATTCCTTTTTTTTTTTTTTTTTTCCAGGACAATCCAGACTCTGACCAGAGCATTTCCGGTGCTCCTCACTATTTCATGCTTACATTTTACTGTATTTATATTACTCTCTCCAATTTATGCTGCGTGATGTTTTATAGGACGGCATTTTTATTATAATTTTGCAGAAGATGAAGATCTCGATGCTGATTTTCCTGAAAATTGTGAATATCGGCAGTCGGATATAAAGGTCGGTATGCTACTCTTTTTTTTTTTTTTTTTTTGTAGTCTACGGTGTGCTACTTACTAATGCTTTTATCCACCTATCAATATATATATATATATACACACATATGCACATATGCACATGCGTATGCTTGTTTGGACGTCGTTTCAAATTTGAATGGAAAGTTTCGGTTTGAAAATTAACTGACTTCTGGGCATTTTATGATTGTTCAATGTAACAGCGTTTCGGCTCACCGATCAATTTTACACTGGATAAATGTTGTCCTTACACGCTCGATGTGAATTCCTTTTAATGCCCTATGATCAAATTGTAACTATAATTTTATACTTTGGTAGGAAGAATTGCAACTTCCATTACGGCTGGAGATACTGAAAGGTATAAATTTTTTTCTTTTATTTGTTTGAAAAAGCTCATTCATGAGTGTTGGCACATTTTCAATTCTTTTTCTGGCGTTTTTTTATTAATTGTCAAGTAGACCTTTGAAACCAGTCTCTAATGCAGGTGCCCATCGTGCCCTTGAATTGGATGGTGGAAGGAAAACTAGCCATTTATCTGACAAGGCACGAGTCATTAGAAATTTGTGTTATCGTTAATCTTTATACCCAATTGCTATATAAAAATAGTTGTATGGTGTTATTGGTTTAATCAGAAGGAAACAAATGTCTCTCAAGAAGATGATGTTGAAATGCCTCAGTTCCATAATGAGGAAAATATCTCTGATGATGAGGTACAATATAAGAGGATTTAGGTCTAGCTTTTTGCTTGTTGTTGTGTTTCCATTCACCTGTTGCACCTACTTATTTTATGTTTAGACCACGGATATGTGGTCTCTCATCTCTTTTTTTATTGTTGCAAGACAGTAATGTTCTTTTGTAATCTGTTTGGATAGGAAAACATCGTGCCTTTAAAAATTTCTGCTACCTCTGGCACTAAAAAGTGGCATGAAGATGATAACCACAGCTTTGGAAGTGGGAAGCAAGATGAGGCACATACATGGTCCAATATAAGCAAAGAAGCTGATGCACTAATATGGTTGAATAAGAAAACTCCAGGTTCATCATCCCATTATGCCTACCCCGTTGCAAACAAACCCCAAAAAGGTGACTTTTCTCTCTTTTATGATTGCTTCTCACTGATGTCTATCATATACCTGTCTATGTATTTAGTACTTATCTTCAGATAGAGTTTTCTGGTACATATCAAACTATGGGAGAAGTAAAAAGGTCATTCCCATGGAACATCTTTCTGTTAACCTTACATATGCCGGTTGTTAATCAAATCTATGTTTGTCTTTTATAAGGTGCTTTTCAACCTTCATTATATTTTAAATTCATACTCCATACATGTTACTTAATTTTGGATAAATGATCATTCTGTGGATTCATCGCATGTATTGTCCACTTTATTAAGAGTAGGAACCTGTCTTAAAAGTGTTGCTCATTAAAATAAAATAGTGATCAGAAATACAACAGAAAGGAAATGTGAAATATGCTCTTTGTTTAATTACTTTTCACAGGGAATAATGGGAATTAGGGTCATATATGCTCCATAGTATAGACCTTGTTGAATGGATGAGTACATCAATGTTTGAAAATCAGTAATATCCTGATGCTAATCATGTACATGTCTTAGACTTGTTGTAGATTGTGTACATAAGGCAACTGTGGATTTGTTAGTGGTGTGATCAACTTTCTATCAGACCTGATGTGTGATGCAGCTCTGCATGGAATTTGTGGATGATTTTAAATTATGTTTATGATGAGAACCTGGTTCTATATGGTCAATTTGAGAATCAACTGTTGCAGGCATGAGATGCAAGGCTAAGCGAAAATTCTCATTCCGGTTCCAGTCACGTGAGGGAGGACTCTCTTGTCCCTCTATCTCTAATGATGAAAAATATGTGTCACTCAAGGATCATGAAGCATCCGAAAGATTGGAAACAATTGAGCCTAGATCTGAAGAACATTCAATTGCTGGGGTTCTTGAAGATTATCAAAGAGAGAACGAAATTCAGTCAGAGGTTGTGTGCGCTGAAGTAGGAGGAGCTCTTGGGCATGGAGGCATTGAGCAATCAATGGCTGATCTCTTAGATGGCCTTCAGGATAGGGCTGTTGTGCTGAAAGGAGTTTCGGCAAAGGTCAGTTCTTTGAGCCAGAACTTTTTGTTCTTTTTCTCATCTGGCTATTTATTCCCAGTTCAACTGGTATCTGCAGCAATCAAGCAAGGGTATTTTTTTTTATTTTTTTATTTATTTTTAATAAGTTAGCAGTATAGTAATACGAGAGGTAAAGAGGTACAGATTGTTACAAAGAGAAATCTCTCTTCACTGGGAGATATAACTGTTGACAGTGAGGACTCCCCTGAATCCATGGATAGTGGATCATCTAGTGAGGACAAGGTACTTGTCTTCTCTACTCGCAGTCCTCCCCTTCACACCCTTCCTTCCTTTCTTGTTAATACTATATACAATATGTATCATTGGTTATATGCTAAAGCAGGCTAGAGATAAAAAACTTGAGGTTAATATCCCAGATATGAAAGGGCAAACTATGACAGACCGGTTTCAAGCAGCTTTAGGTGCTACTTTTTTAAATGAGGAAGGGGCCCTTGTTGCAGTGCCTAAACCATCAGGGTAAATAATAGGCAAAAATTTGGTATAACATATCTCACCATATATATTACATGGTGTAGATGGTTGTAGGAGTGAACTGAGTGTGTGCCAAATTCTTCAGAATTGGCTTGTTTGGGAAGTTGCAGCAGCTCATGCAGAGTGAAAAAGAAAGAGATATGATTTTCTTGAAGAAGTTGCAGACTGGATTTAGTACAAATGGTAGGGCTTGTGACTGTAATTTTTTTTTCCTGAAAAGCATGTTTACTCATGAAAACCATGAGTCCAGTCATTAACAAATAAGAACTTTGTTCTTCTGTATTTCCTGTTGCTTAACATTTGTTATTCGTCGATACCTCCTCAGATGAAGCAAACTGCATTGTTGTTAAGATCCTTGCAAGATGCTTGGATGCAAAGATGACGGTTTGCCAATGCTCTTTTGTCAAGAACATGGAGGTACTTTTTCTTTTTGCAAAACCTTGCTCATGCAACCCCTACTTGTGGCTACCACTTCAGTCCAAGAGGGTAGTAATTGAAAGAGTCTTTCCTTATTTTTTAATGACAATAATATTCCCAAATTATAAATTTTTATTTTCAACGCAATGCTACAACCTTAGTTATTTACAGATCACTTTAAATCTGGATTTTTACGTTTTGGTGAATAGAACTATTCTTGATGACATGGAAGTGATACTTCATTTTTGCAAAATCAACATTCTCGACCATCCTTGCTAGGTTTACATTCTTTAAAACAATGATATGAAGAAGGTTACTCAGTGCTGGCCATAGATGTGAATTAGGAATAAGATTCTTCTTTCAAATGCCTGTTAAGTGATAGCTGATGGTGCATGCCTGTTTTGCTGAGCCACATGCAGTCAGGGAGCCCTCGAACAATGGTAAATGGAGGAAGGAAAACAACAATTATTTTTCATCCTAGGGTTAGCGGTGATGTTGACCTTGAAGTTGGGAACTTGATTCGCATTCACCCCCCATGGTATGAATTGTAAAATTCAACATTTCCACTGCTTTATCCATCCAAGTTTTAATTAGAAGACAATGGATGCTCATATAATTGATTTAAAAGGAAGTCTCTTTCCAGCTGCACTATTATAGTCTGTTGAAAAAGCTGCTATTGTACGGTTTAGTTCAAGGGGATTATTAACGTTTTCTTCATCTGTTTTATTTAAAGTTATATGAATGAAGTTCAACAATAAACTTATTTTGTCAGGAGGGAGGTTCAAGTGGGAAATGATGAGAGTATTGTTCTCTCCACATATTTCTCCCAAGTTCTAATTTGACCGTGTAAAGTATGCCAGAACTAGATGTATGATAAGGATGAAGTGCCATATTCAGTTGCATCTGGAGTCTGTGTGTTCAGCCACCAAACTCTGTTTCCGTTGGCATAGGCAAGAGACATGGTTGCACAAAGTATCCCATCTATGATCCTTTTTTATTTTCTGCTCTTTTTTTCTCTTTTTCCCCCTCATCTGATGCCTTGGAACCAGTGCAAGTTGTTAACACTAACGACCATTCTTTGTGCAGAAGGAAGATGAGAGATTCTGTGCACATACACACATACTCAGATGGTTTGGATCTTGATCATTTGACAAGATGATGGACGGAAAGTACGTAAAATTTTTAGCTTTCAATTTCAATTTTATTCGTGGCTGGAACAGTACAGATGAGTAGATTTGATATGAATATTTGAAGTAGCTACTTTCACGAGGAAGTATCTATAAGCTGTGAACTTTGATGGATGCATTCCCACACAATTAGCTATTTACTTAAGTCTGTTTCTTTAATTCTGTTGCAGCTAAATGATTTCACTAGAAGTCACTCTCTTTATGGCCCGTGTGTTAGTTAACTAAAGTAATACGCTCAAGTTGGACTGTCGTCATGGAATTCAATTTTGTACTAAAAGAGATGGTTGATAATGATGCCTACCAGCCAACATTTTCTTGTGCTATAGAATGGGGGGCAGTAATTTAGCGATCAAATTAGAATTGGTGTTTGGGTTTATTTGGATGAGCTGAAGTTTCACAGTCAAGCAAGCTATAAAATGTGCAGGAAAATAATGTAGAAAGCAGAAAAATATGACACGGGCCACGGCTTTGAGTTCCATAGGCTGTCCTTTATTGAGTTTGGACATTCTAATTCCATCTCATCTTAATATTTAAATATTATAAATACAAATATTTATAAATTTTTAATTTTTTATCTAATCATTATCTAATTATTACAATTTTTTAAAACTAGTAATTTTTCAACCAAAACACAAAAAATAATTCAACTTTTTCAAATTTTAAAATAAAATTATATGAAAAAAATTATATTATAACAATATTATAACTTTATAATATTTATATTCAACTTTTTCTTTCTCATTTTCCAAAATCCCATAAAACATTTTAACTCAAATAATTTTCAACTCATCTCATCTCAACTTAAATGTCTCACAACTATTTACAAAATATCTCAACTCATCTCAATTTTCAACTCACTATCCAAATCAGGTCTAAATTACAGTCTCATCCTTGTAACTACTATAAATTTACTAGAGTTTTGTTTAACTTTATAATCTGAATAATTCTATTTAGCATCTCACATACTACACTTCTTTTAATTTTTTTATTTTTCCTATAACAAGTATGTGGTATATGGATTATAAGTAGAACAATTCAATTAGTTTAGTAGGAATAAAATTAAAAAAGAATTAAAATATATATGATATATGATGTGAGATGATGAATAGCATAACTTTTCTGATCTAAAGAAAGGGGTCGCACTTCAACCTCTTCAATGATGCTATACTAAAGACCCAGCCCATGTTTAAAGGCCCATATGGCATGGTACTTTGGGTCCAGCCTGAAAAGTAGTGATAAAGAAAAAACGCTCGGTCAGGATTGAATCCGGGTCACTAGTGTGACAGGCAGAAATATTAACAACTAGGGGTGTAATTGGTTCGATTTTGGAGAAATTTTAGAACCGAACAGGTATATACCAGTTTTGGAAATTTAAGAATCAATACGAACTGATTCATCACCAAAACCGAAACTTTCAATTTTTCTAATTTAGGTTCGGTCTGGTCTGGTTTCTGGTTTAACATTTACACGTGTGACACTATATATGTTTAATATTATAAATTTTTTAATACTCAACCTAATTGTGAGAGTTTAGTATTTATTATTAACATTTACTAATTCGTTAATGTTCATTTATAATAGTATAATGTAAGTAGTGTCTAATTTATTAGTAAGATTAATAAACTTGAATAATAATATTAAAATAGTATAATTAGTGTCTAATTATTCTAGTATATTAATTTTATGTTGTAAAATTAAAAAACTTGAATAATAAGATTAGAATTTCATGTTATATTAATTTGAAATGTAGCACATAATATATATAAAAATTATATATAGTATAAAAAATTAAAAATATATATGTACCGGTCCGATTTGGTTTAAACCGGTTTTCAAAATATAAAAATCGGTACCACACCGACTTAGGACTAGTTTTTGTTTTTAAGAACCGATATTGCACCGGATCGATTACAAACCAGACCAAACCCACCGGTCCAATTTTTTCTTACACCCCTACTAACAACTATACTATAACGATTTAGGTTGCGTTTGAATACTG
Source organism: Juglans mandshurica (assembly GCA_022457165.1). Taxonomy (NCBI): domain Eukaryota; kingdom Viridiplantae; phylum Streptophyta; class Magnoliopsida; order Fagales; family Juglandaceae; genus Juglans; species Juglans mandshurica. The sequence continues at coordinate 24,752,598 of CM039623.1, forward strand.
AAGTGATCTCAAATATTCTGTGAATAGTAATAAAAAATAATAATAAAATATTGAATATTAAGTGAATAATAATAAAAAGTAGTAAAAATTAGTTAAAAATTAATGATAAAATAATGAATAGTGGTGGAGTGTTCTGAACACTCCACTATCCAACTATACTATAACAACTTAGGTTGTGTTTAGGCTTCGTTTAGTTACACAGATAAGATGAGATGAAAAACTTGTGAATAATAGTGAAATTTGGAAATACTAACCACAATAATGCAACTATTTAATATCTGTATATTGTAAAACTTAAGTAAATTTTAATTTTCTAAGATCAGTATTGGAAACATATATAATAAACAAAATACAAATATTATAACTATTGGTCCGAATTCTTGATAATTACATCTAACGAGTGAATCATCCCAAATTACAAGACAGGACCACAACTGCGATTCAAAACATTGTATTATTCTTCAGACATTCCCACTTGCAATGAAAAACTCTACCAGCAAGATAGAAATATGATGTTTTCATAACTTTTGGGAATGTCGTAATAATATAGCCGTATCCTAAACCTAGGGACAAAAAAGAAGGTAACAGATTATTTATGTACCCAAAATCTCTTTTATGTACTAATTAAGTATCATGAGGCAGCTTCTTCTGGATTCAGAAAGTTGTGATATTCCAGCTCTGTCATCTCTCCTCCATTCTCTGAGTCAAATTGACATCGATAGAAGCTGCATGCATATAATATAATTACACATCACAAATTCAAGTTTCAAGAAATTTCCACCAAGTGTAAACCAGTACATGATGATGTCTCTGGGAATGAAAAGAAACATGATTCCAAAGCTAAAATTCTAGCTAGCTATCTTCCAAAAGACTAATCAAAGAAGGTGTTTTAGAGTAATATCAATCAACCTAGCTAATTCCAGCTATATTATATTTTGCAGCTTATAAGGAATCAAAGAGTTTAATGCAAAGGCGACATGTATTGCTTTATGCTATAACGTTGCAAGTCATATAATTAAGGTCTTGTTTAGATTTGGAAAGCATCTCAACTCATCTGATCTCATCCAATTATTACAACTTTTCCAAATTCTCAAATAAAATATAATAAACAATTTAACTTTTTCAAATTTTAAAATAAATATAATATTAAAAAATAATATTCTAACAATATTTTATTCAACTTTCATCTCATCTCATCTCAACTTACTACCCAAACATTTCCCAAGTGATTTACCAATTACTAAGCGACCACCACACAATCCAGTTAAGAGAAAATGAGTTATTCGTTTTGAAGGCCACCTTAAATGGTAGTCTGTGTCCTATAATATAAATAGCTTTTCCAAATTGAATGTCAACTCGGTGTTTTATTTATATTACCCTTACCTTCCATCCATGCCAACAACTACAATTGTATTCTTTTGGTGACCAAAACCAGCGATGCATTGAATACGCTCGGGCAAATGAAACTGGGCAAACGACCGCTGTGAGGCAAAATACTTGGGCAACAGTCCTGCACGTGCAAAGCTTAATTTAGAAGCAGAGCCCCAAAAAATACAAAAGACAAACATACTTCGTTGATCAGTAGCAAAAGAAAAATATTCACACATACGGCCCTCATCTAAACCCTCTTTCAAAGGTTTCAGGTCAGCTATCAATCCATTTCTCCACAAGAAGCATTAATTAGAGGAAAATAAATAAAGCAAAAACTTGTTTTAACAGATGTATGGCCTTAAGAACAATTGGAATGGAAGATATAACAAGATAATAAACGCCATGGGTCTTTTCCAACTGACTTGAGTCATTTCAGATACACCAAGTAAAATCTCATTGATCACCTCAATTAAGTTATAGTACTTCGGTGGTCATTATCATCAACCATCAAAACAGAAGTTTTCTCAGTACTTTTACATGGCATTTAAAACTATCTATTTTTTCTTCATGCCCATGTTTGTCATTCACGAAGTACAATCTATATAGACCTTTTTAAGGGCTTCACTTCGTTGAAAAACAACACTAAAGTATTTATTTATACGTATCAAAGCGGACATTCATTCCCGGACACAACCTAGCTTGTAATAATGAAATGTTAATGTTAAATATACCAACAGCACAAGTATATCAAGGAGGGAAGAAAGTTTTTGCCTTTAATGAAAGAGAGAGGCGAGCTTAATTTTGTAACAGCAACATCCGCATCAGATGCATTTTGTGGTTCGTCATTTCCTTGCAATCCCGGATTGACCTTAAGATTGAAAACATGCACAGTTCCCTTGTCACTTGTAACTGCTAACCACTGGGCAGTTGAAGAAAATGCCAAACTGTAGATATCTGCTGGATCTGTGCCCCTCCTTACCTACATTCAATATCCAATTAATTTCCTAAGCTAAGCACTTTGAACACATAAGTACAGCACCAATACGAAAAATTGCAATAGATAAATTTAAACTGTTAAGGGAGGTAAGCAAACCTCCACAAGCAAAATGTCAGAATCCATATGTTACAGTGTTTACTGTAAGTGCCAACTGCCAAGTATACATCATCCCAAAGCAAATAATACACAAATTTAATCTTTCAAATTAGTTCAAATGAACCTAACAAAGATGAGTAATGCATGATTTGTAGCTAGTATTACTCAATAAACGCAAAGGCGATTTTCGAAATGGAAAGCAACATGGAACATTATTAACTTCAAATGCGAACTTCAAAGTATTTAAGCGCTCTCCTCTGTAGCCTTCAATAGTGCCACTAACAGCTAAACCTAAACTCATACGAACGCATATCGTATTTCATATCAAATACTTCCAGTTTTAAGAATTGTAATAAGCGGATAATTACTCTGATCACAGAAAGTGTCTATCGAAGAATCTCCTTTCACAGAGCATGTATAAAGTCATGAATCTCACAATTATCGCTACCAAACCAAACTCTAACTCATAAGCATCGAAATTCTTAATGCATGAAGACCTCGAAACTCTAACTCATAAGCACATACCTCTTGAAGTAGTGTTGCATCGAGGGTACTGAAAATCCGGACCAGAGTCCCCTTACAGCTCGCCGTCGCGAGAAACAGCCCATCCTGGCTGAGCTCCAAGCACGCTATTTTGGAGTCGTGCGCCATGATGAACTTAGTCCTCTTGGCCGCGTAGTGCTCGACTCTAACCTGGCCCTTGCTCAACCCGATGCAGGCAAGGACTAACGACCCGTCCAACTGTGAGACCGCGCAGAGGCCCTCGGGGTTTGCGATGGTCTCCAATTGGTGGATCAACCTTAAGTGCGTGAGATTATACACGTAGATCTTATGCTCCAAAACGACGACGATACGGTCGTAGCGGAGGCGGATGGAGCGGACTTCGGTGCGGAAAGAGATCTCAGAGGCCCAGTAGGACTGTCGCTCGTCCCAGAAAATGACCTTGTCGAGAGGGAACTTGGAGTGGGGTCCACCGCCTACAAGGGCCAGGATGCTTCTTTGGAAGTCCATCTGGACGGCGGCGAAGCCGCCGTCGTTGAATTCACGGCTGAAGAGCTCGCGGAAAGGGTCGCAGCTGAAGACTCTGAACCCGCGGCTCGTACCAGCCGCGAAGGACCTATGGTCCATGAAGAACGACAGGTGAACCAGCGTCTGCGGATCGGACGACCGCGAAATAGAAAATGGCTTCCGGATGTCAGGGTTAGGGTTAGGGTCGGGGCTGCGGGGTTCCAATGGCTGGCGATGCATGGAGGAATTGGAGTCGGAGAAGCGGGGAGAAGAATTAACGATGTAAAGGGGCCAGGGAGAGGGAGAGGAGGCAGAGCTGGTAGGCATGGTAGAGGAGAAGAATGATGATAACTCTGGAGGGAAGTAAGTATATATGGAGGGTAAAGAAGAACGGGGATGATATTCATCGAAAGTGTTTTGGAAACGAACAAAAACTCGAATTGCTCTGGGAAATCTACTCCTGATCGGACTCTTAACCGCATACGTACCCGAAGCAAATTTGTCTCGGCGGGAATGCAACAGCAATTTGACTTTCTTTTTCTTTAATCTATTTTTTAAAATATATCCTCTTAATATTTTTATATTATATTTTAAGGAATATCCTCTCTTTATTTTTTTTATTTTTTGAAAAAAAAATTAAATGTATTTGTATTGGGAGTTGCAAAAGTTGGTAAATAGAATTAATAGTTGTTTTAGATGTGGTTTGGATATTGAGTTAAGATCAGATGAATTTAAATAAAATAAATAAAATATTGTTAAAATATTATTTTTTAATATTATTATTTTTTAGATTTGAAAAAAAGTTAAATTGTTTATTATATTTTATGTTGAAATTTGAGAAAGTCAATAATAAGATGAGATGAAACATTTTCACTATCTAAACGGTTAGTTAATAAAAATCTTGAGATTTATGTTTTTGTACAAGTTGTTTAAATTTTTGCATTTTTTTCTTTATGAAAACTTGGCAACGTTCGGATAAAAATTTTGTGAGAGATAAAGAAAATCCTTTTTATGTATAAAAGATATTTAGATTGGAAGTAAAAGAAAAAAAAAACAAAAAAAATCTATAATTAGGGATGTCAAATCGTGTTAACGGGATGTGTTCATGTCGTGTCAATGTATGTATATTATATTATATTATATAGGTCAACCTGAACACGACCCATTAAGTTTATCGTATCAAAATATCAAATTCTAACATAATCCATTAACATAACGGGTTGACACGACACGACCCGTTTTGAATACTACGAAATAGGTTAACATGACCCGATCTGTTTATGTAAATGGGTTAAACAAACTTAAAATTAATCCGTTTGACCTGATTAAGTTTAGCATAATTTTATATAAATGTTAAAATCACAATATCTATAAAAAAAAATATAAAACTAACTCCAAAATTATAATCCAAAGTTAAAACAATAAAAATATCAAAATTAAAATTCTAACAATTTTACTTTTAGGTATAAGGGTATAATTGTAACGTTAACTTTCTTAACATGTCAACCTGTTTTGACCTGAGCCCGTTAAGATTAAACTCAAACTCGCTATTATCGTGTCGTGTTCGTGTTGGATTAACGAGTCGTGTCACATATTGCCACTCCTATTATTCTATATTATATTTTGAAAAACCAATATTCTTTTGAATTAAACCCAAAAGGAGCTTTTGGATAAAGTATTTGGATGTCTAACCAAACACTTCACATATATGTGTACTCATCTTTAACTCAAAATATTTATTTGATGTCTTGTCCAATAAGTAAAGGAGGGAATACAAAACCTCACTGCATCCCTCAAATGCATCTTGATGCAATCTATTTGCTTTCCAAAAAAAAAAAAACCAAAATAATTATAAAACAAAAATTACAATAACTGAAATGTTTTCCGTCTCTACCATGAAAATAACAACTTGATTCAGATTAATGCACAGCAAATAAATCAAAACAAAGCCTCAACGCATCCTTCAAATGCATCATGAAACAGTCGTTTCTTCTCCATTGACAAGAAAAGTGGTTGTTCTAATTGTTGATGGGTAGCGGGAAAACAAATCTCTTCCACCAAAAATGGTGTTTGAGGAATAAGATAGAATGAAAAATTAAAATAATTTGTGTATAATATTCAAATGAATTGAGTTAAAATGTTGTTAGAATTTTATTTTATTTTTAGAATAAAATATTATTGAAATCTTATTGTTAGAATTTTATTTTTTAATATTAATTTTGTCTTGAAATTTGAAGAAGTTATATGATTTTTCATGTTTTTTTTTTTTTTATTTTGTTTGAAAGTTTAAAAAATTTGTAATGATTAAGTAATAATTAAATAAATAAATTAAAAATTATTTATATTTTAATGATGTTTGGAAATAAATTTTTGTTAGAATGCACAGCGGAAAAGTACCTCAAGCTCAGCTTAAAGAATTGCTCCACAAGTTTTTTCAGATTGATAAACTTCAAGCGTTTCTTCTTAGTGGCGAAAGTGTACTATGTAGTATGAAACTAGAGTAACACTTAACAAATCCACAGCCTAAGTATTTTATCAAGAGAGAACAAAAAGAGAGAGAGTCTTTTTCTATTTTTCAGATGGTGCCAAAAATACAATTGAGGAGGACTATATATAGTCCTCCTCTGCACGGCTGGCCTTAAAGGCCAGCCTTCAATTGTGTCATGGAACGGCTGTAATGCATGGCTTTAAGCCATGCGTTACATGCGTTACAAGCAGGAGGGGGTCAGCCCCACGTGGGCACCCCTCCATCTAATATCTCCCACTCGCATACAGTGGGCATAACCCCAGGTCAGCATCTCTCTAATGTTCTCAATCTTGTTCATACAAATAAATAGGCCGTGCGACCACCAAGCACATCTGTAGAAAGGAGGGAGTACATACACCAAATCTCTCCCAGAGAAGACCAGCATAGTAACATCCCTAATGTGTCTGGTCATATCCTAGACTTATTCGATCGCATCAAGATCAAGCATTTTCGAACCCTCTTGAGTTTAAAAAACTCAGAACAATACTTGATTACCTCCAAATATTTGAATGTGTTCACAACCTTTAGCCGCTACCGAGATGTAGCGTCATTTGTATAACGTCAGCAAACACTATCAAAGATACGATATTGAATAGTCTTCCCTTTACACTCATATCACTCAATTTTGGTCGAACTGCTTTCCCAACAATGCCTCTTTAGACCGTATCAATCATGGCCATAGACAGCATGCCAAAGCAGCAAACATCACAACCTCCATCTCGTGACATAGTTAAAAGTAAAGGACATTTTTTAAGAAATGAGACTCACACAGTGAGAAAGAGGGAAACATTTTACTCACTTACTCATATGATCGTATAAGCACATATAGTATGAAACACATGTTACGGTGGATTTCTCTTTCTCAAAGAGCATATGTCTATATCAACACCGTACAGATCTCAGTCTAGCCACTCCTTAAGCGTCTAACCCGAATTCCTCAATTTGCACGTCTCCAAGGCGTCAAAGAGGAACTCGCATCTGGCTTACTACAGGCTACATGGATGGTGGGGTAACCCATGCATAGTCCTATCAATGGACCTCATCTTAGCTCCCACTAAGGCGACATAACTTTGTGTCAACCAACTTATCCCTTTGGACAAGTACCTAGGGACACAATGTCTCATCTCTACTCGCTACTTAAGCGCTAGAGGCGATCGCTCGTGTGAGTGAGCCGATCTAAGCCTGTTGACATATCTTTTGTGTGTGTATTAAAAACAATACGATAAGGACAGAACTGAATCATATTGTATTAATATCCTAAAGGAAATGTTACATCTTTATGTCATTTGAAACACAAATTACATTTATAGTCTACGCAGTCCTAGATTCCTAACATGAGCCTCAAAGACATCTCTTGCTATAGGCTTCGTTAAGGGATCAGCAACCATGCGACTCGTAGAAAGATGTTTCAGAACCACTTCCTTTTGCGCTATCATGTCTCTGATGTAGTGATATCTGATATCTATGTGTTTGGTTCTTCCATGATACTTTGAGTCCTTAGCATATGCGAGAGCTGCCATGCTATCGCAAAATATTATCACCGGATCTGATGTATCCGTGCCAATATCTAAATGCTTGAGGAACCTCCGTAACCAAACAACTTATTGAACTGCTGCAGAACATGCTATGTATTCTGCCTCCTTGGTGGATAATGCTATACAGGGTTGTTTCTTGCTACTCCATGTAATGGCGCCTTGGTTGAGCAGAAAGACATACCCAGTGGTTGATTTGCGCTCATCTAGGTCGCTGCCCCAATCGCCATCATTGTAACCTCTTAGCTGCAAATCTGAACCCTGATAGCACAACACATAGTCCGCAGTTCCCTTGAGATATCGCATAATCCTTTTGACCGCTTTCCAGTGAGCTAGTCCGGGGTTTGATTGGAATCTACTCATTAAGCCAACTGCATAGCATATGTCAGGCCGAGTACACATCATTGCGTACGTCAGACTACCCACAGCATTAGCATAAGGGACACGAGCCATCTTTTCTTTTTCTTTTTGAGTCTTAGGACACATCATTTTAGACAAGTTCTCGCTCCTTGCAACAAGGGTGTCAATGGGTTTACATCCATTCATTAGGAAGCGCTCGAGGACTTTCTTTATGTAAGTCTGTTGAGACAAACACAAAAGTCTCTTTGAGCGATCTCTGTAGATCTTAACTCCCAGAATGTATTCTGCCTCAACCATATCCTTCATCTCAAAATTGAAGGATAACCACTCTTTTGTGGCGACTATCAACCCTTTATTATTTCTAGCTAGTAGTATGTCGTCAACATATAATGACAACATAATGAAACTCTTCTTAGACCTTTTGACATAAACACAATGATCCTCTGTAATCATCGTAAACCCATTCGAGAGGATGGCTCGATGGAATCTGAGGTACCATTGTCTAGATGATTGCTTTAGGCCATATATAGATCGTTTGAGCTTGCACACTTTGCGCTCTTGACCTTTGACCACAAAACCAGTTGGTTGATCCATATAGATCTCCTCATCTAGTTCTCCATTGAGAAATATTGTCTTAACGTCCATCTGGTAGAGTTCCAAATCCATGTTTGCTACTATAGCTAGAATCAGGCGAATTGAGGCAAACCTTACCACTGGTGAAAAAGTCTCCTCATAGTCTATACCTTCCTGTTGGGTATATCCTTTTGCCACTAAGCGAGCTTTGTACTTATCTATTGATCCATCTGACTTGCGTTTGACCTTAAGAACCCATTTGTTCCAAATAGTCTTACGCCCTATTGGTAGATCAACCAGATCCCAGACCTGGTTAGTCTTCATAGACTCAATCTCATTATTAAGAGCTTTCATCCACTCATCTTTAGTAGAAGATGAGAGAGTCTCATAAATTGTTCTAGGCTCGTCATCATCATGCAGAGCTACCATAAAAGCTTCCCCTTCAATCTCAAAACGACGACGGGGAATACTTTCACGTGTGCTTCTACGCGGCTGAGGTTGTTGTGATTGATTGACAAGTGATGCGCTCTCACTCGGATTCAAATAATTTGTAGGAGCTTGAAGAATTTCTTCCTCATTCTCAACTAAATTCCTTGGAGCACTTTCCTCTTGTTCCACAATCTCATGAAGTTCTAAACTCCTATCAACCTCACCTCTACTTGGAAACTCATCTTTAATGAAATCCACATCTCGTGACTCAATCTTAGTCACACTTCCATCAGATTGTTCACCTATTAATACATACCCTTTAGAGTATTCTGAGTACCTTATAAAGATATACTTCTTCCCTCTAGGGCCTAACTTCCCATACTTATGAGAAAGGTTGTGAACAAAACCCGTTGAACCCTATGGCTGCAAGTTACTCAAATTGGGTTTCTCGCTGGTCCATAGTTCATATGGGATGGAAGTTACTGATTTGGAGGGCACTCAGTTAAGAATGTAGGCAGCAGTCAAAAGTGCATCCCCCAAAAAGAAATTGGTAGGTTTGCTTGCGCCATCATTGACCTAACCATCTCAAGCAGTGTTCGATTTCTCATTTCTGCCACGCCATTTTGCTGCGGCGTACTCGACATCGTCAACTGTCTTTTGATTCATTTTTCATCACAGAGCCTTTTAAATTGCTCAGAGAGATATTCTCGTTCTCGGTAAGTTCTTAGAGCTTTTAAACTCTTGTCTAACTAATTCTCAACCATTCTTAGATATCGTCTAAAGCATTCCAATGCTTCAGACTTATGGGAGATTAAGTAAACATGACCGTAACGTGAAAAATCATCTATAAATGTGATGAAGTAGACACCTCAGTGTTTTGCCCTCACACTCATTAGACCACAGATGTCTGAGTGGACTAATTGCAGTGGAAAAGATGCCCTTGTGGCTTTTCCAAATGGTTTTCTCTTAACTTTTCCCATTAGACAATGTTCACATGTGGGCAAGATGACCTTAGCGAGATTGCCTATTAGGCCTTCTCTAGCTAACCTAATCATTCTATCTTGCCCTATATGGCCAAGCCTAGCATGCCATTTATATGAATCCAAATTATCAGATGTAGAAAGAAAAGCAATAGACTCATTTATATTTGAATACTCCAAATTCAAAATCATAAAACCGTCTTGAAGAAAAGCATTGCTATAAAACATATGGCCCAAATGAAAAGAAGCATAATTGTTTTCAAATACAATTTGAAAACCAAGTCTTAATAAAGTGACTACAGAAAGTAAGTTTCGTCGGATCTCGAGAGCGTATAGCACATTGTGAAGGAAAAGAGTGCGGCCACCCTGCAAGTCTAGCTTGTAGGTACCAAGTCCCAGTACCTCCACGCTAGCTCCATTCCCCACCTTGATATCACGACTCCCAGCTGGAATCCGACGATACTCAACAAATTCGACTCTGTCTCGCGCTATGTGTTCGGTCGCTCCTGAATCAACAGTCCACACAGGATAGGAGTGAGCAACCATCACATGGCTAGTTACAAAAACAATGCGAGAAAAGTCAGAGTGTACCTTCTTCGGCTCAGTGCAGTCACGAGCGAAGTGGCCATTCTTTCCACAGTTGAAGCACTCTAATTTCGACTTGTTCTTCCCGCGCTTGCCCCTCTTGCTGCGCTGAGAAGTTCCTGACACCTTCTTAATTTGTCTAGCAGTTACCCCATTCTTGGACTTCTTGCGCTTAGGCCTTGATGCCTTACGCGAACCAGAATCAGCCACATAGGCCGTGTGATTGGGCTTGGCAGCCTCTAGGCGCTCAACCTCCAATTCCAAGTGACGCGAGACATCATCAAAGTCTTTGATATTCTCGTTATGCGTCAGGTTCTGGCTCATATTCTCCCAAGAATTCGGCAGTGATAAGATCACTGCCTGGACTTGCTGTTCATCAGTTAGGTTGTTTCCTGCCGACTTAAGTTCGCGGATCATGGTTGACATAGCTCTAAGATGCTGCTTCATCGTGTGATCAGAGCGCATCTTATAGGAGTCAAACCTCATGGTTAACCCACGCAACCTAGTGGCTGAAGTTCCACCAAACTTCAACTTTAAAGCCTCCCACATGCTTTGGGTAGTGTCATAGATCTCAAACTCACACATTAGATCATTGTGCATGCTGCTTAACATTATTATGCGCGCGCACCGACTTTTCTTAGCCCATTGAGTATAGGCTAGTTGATCTATTTTGTGTTGTTCCGAGGTCCCCTCCCCGGGCTCAGCAAGGGAGTGATATAAGGCATCCAAGACCTCTTGCTCATCTAAAACATATTGGATCTTGCGATGCCAAATGTCGTAGTTCTTCCCATCCAATTTCTCCCATTTGTTTAAATCGGCAACTATACTCTTGGATGCCAGTTCACTACAATACGCAAAGAAGGGATATTATACACACACCTAAGAAATCTGCCGCGTCCATCCAAGTTAGAAAAAAAAATAATTTAGACATGTCGCAAGATCGAAAAATCGCTAGGCTTCAGAATCATCTCTTGCGCCACAATATCTAATTATTAAATTTCTAACCTAATTCCCGCGCAAATTCAAAAAAAATATGGGAGATTTAATCATAAATCTCAACCATACTCCCACTATCTTAAGTAGTCATTTAGTCCTAGTCACATGTAAAGACATAACCTACTAAAATCGCAGTAACCTTTTGGGCCAGTCTACAATGACAGCTACTCCAACCATAGTAACCTGTTGGGCCAGTCTACAAAGATGGTTCATATAAGACCATTACATTCTATTTTTCTTGTTCCATCAGTGCATTTACAGTTCTTACTGGGGTTACTGTAATTTTTTTTTCAGTCTATCATTTACACTGACAATTTTAACTAAGACTATTTAGTGGGAATTTTTATATTTTATCAATAAAGACTAATGTATAAACATTCAAGCCTAACATTCATAGATGATAAAATAATCACATATCCACATGTTCAATTCACATATACATGTAATCACATTTAATATAATAAATTAAATAAAAAATCACATGTAATATAACATAATGGAATAAAAAAAATAGCATGAATATAACTATATATTCACATGTGATCACATTTAATCTAAAACATTAAATAATAAATCACATGTAATATAACAATATATTGTAGCATATATTAAGTCATGCAAATTTCATCCCCTCCTTTTATTTTCTGTTTAAAAAAAATTGGGCTTGAACAAAGTTGGGCTTTAAAAAAAATGCCCAGTTTTTTTTTAAAAGAACACTGAAGGGTCGAATGGCCCCAAAAAAAACATTGGGCCAAGCCCAGCCCGAGACCCAAAAAAAAGAAAAAAGAGAGAGTGGGCCGGGCCATGAGGCCCAAGCCCATGGAAGTCAAATGACCTAATGGTCATCTTCTTCCTCCATTCTGCTACTGTTCATGTGAACAGTAGCCGTTCGAAGCAGCACGCCTCGGAGCCTCCCACGCAGCACCGCGGTGGTGCACGCTGCACCACGGTGGTGCGCGCAACACCTCTGTGGTGCAGCAGAGCATCTCGCGGTGGTGCGCGCAGCACCACTGCGTTGGTGCGCGCAACACCTCTGTGCGTTACGTGCGTTACAAGTAACGCATGGCTTAAAGCCATGCGTTACAAGCAGGAGGGGGTCAACCCCACGTGGGCGCCCCTCCATCTAATAATTTTGATAAATTTTGGGTTGAGATAGATTGTTTGTGATCCCAAACAACCTAATTAATATCTTAATTGGATCCATTAAGTTGCTGACAAAGTACTTTAAGGAGATGTTTGGATTCAAAACTCATTTCAATTCATCTTATCATTACAATTTTCTTAAATTCTTACACAAAATATAATAAACAATTCAACTTTTTCAAATTTCAAAATAATTTTTTTAAATTTTCACACTAAATATAATAAATAATTCAACTTTTATTATACTATTTACAAACCATTTCAATCAATTTCAACTCATCTCTGAATCCAAACCTCTCCGCTTCTGAAATCAAAACTTCTCTTTATTTTCCCGTCAAATCCATACCCTTTTTGTTTTGTTTTTTTTTTTGCAACATGCTAAAAATAGTTGCCCCAAGCTTTGGTCCGCTCTAACAATATTGACTTTAGAATCAAGTTCCAACAACATTGGCTAATTATTAGAGCATCGCAAAGAAAATGTATATATATATATATATAGTGATATCAACTTTGCTCATATCACAAAACAACATTTTATAATTTCAAATCTACATAATAATTACTCAACAAAATCATAAAAGTGAATTACTCAACAATATCATAAAAGTTTCACTTTTAAAGGACAGTGGAGCTTCTCTGGAGACATGAAAAGAAATCTAGTGGGCTCTTGGGTGTTTTGAGGTACGCGAGAAGATAGATGGTGGCTGTCACAAATCCATCAGAAAAGTGTTACAATAATAGAAAAATCTTATAAAGTAAATTTAGTAATTGATATATATTCATATAATATATTAGATATTCATATAATATATGAGATTTAATTTATTACAAAAATGATTTCAGAATCTAACGCACCACGTCATATTTTGTCCGTTTATAAATTTATTTTTGTAAGATTTTTTTAAGGTGAGTTTTGGATATACAAAATATTTCATTATTATAATTTTTTTAAATTTTTATATAAAAATATAATAAATAATTTAATTTTTTTAAAATTTTAAAATAAAAATAATATTAAATAATAATATTTAATAAAATTTTATTTAACTTTCAAAATATTTCAACTTGATTCGCACCGTGCATCCAACCCGAAAGGCCGTAGCTTTGGGTCTTCGCTTCTATGTGCGAACTGCCGACACGCCCCCTGAATCGTCCAAATTTCCATCGAGATCCCTCCCTCTCTCTCTCTCTCTCTCTCTCTCTCTCATGGCAACCATCTCTACCTTCTCGTCCCCGCCCTGGCCCGATTCCAACCCTAACTCTAATCCTAACCCTAATTTTGTCTCTCAAGAGGAACAGTCGATTCCTCTCGACTCCCAGAACGACTCGACCATCTCTTTCCGATCAATTGAATACCAATCTATTGGATCCCACGGCCTTGGCCACGAACGCGACGACGACCACGACAGCGATCAGAACCCTAACCCTAACATCTACAAGCCGTTTCCGGCGCCATATGACCCGCCAACGCTTGAACCCCACGGCCACGGCCGTAACGAGAACCCTAATCCTAACATCCCCAAGCCGCTTGATCCGCCGACTCTGCTCCACCTGTCGTTCAACCAGGACCAGGGGTGCTTCGCTGTGGGTACTGACTACGGGTTTCGGATTTTTAACTGCGACCCGTTCCGCGAGATCTTCCGCCGCGACTTCGACGACGGGGGGATCTCCGGTGTAGAGATGCTCTTTCGGTGCAACATCCTGGCCCTCGTCGGCGGGGGACCCCACCCTCAGTACCCACCAAGCAAGGTCATGATTTGGGATGACCACCAGGGTCGTTGCATCGGCGAGCTATCTTTTCGCTCCGACGTCCGCTCCGTACGACTACGCCGCGACAGGATCGTCGTCGTACTGGAGCAGAAGGTCTACGTGTACAACTTTGCCGACTTGAAGCTGCTTCACCAAATTGAGACCATCTCGAACCCTAAGGGCCTATGCGCGGTATCCCAACTGGCGGCGTCGCTGGTCCTGGTCTGCCCCGGGTTGCAGAAAGGGCAGGTTCGGGTCGAGCACTATGCTTCGAAGAGAACTAAGTTTATCATGGCGCACGACTCGAGGATTGCCTGCTTCGCACTCACGCCGGACGGGCAGTTGCTCGCTACGGCGAGTTCCAAAGGGACTCTGGTCCGGGTTTTCAATAGCATCGATGGAACACTTCTTCAAGAGGTATTTGGTTATTAATTACAAATCCGAAAGACTGGCTCGATTCTATATTTAATGAACCTTTAATTGAGCCACGACGATGTGAAATTTGGAGCTTTTGTGCAATTCATAACTTCATACATATTCGGTGATTGAAAATTCCTATAGGCACTTCCTGTAAATGGAGTGATTGGCTCACTGCAATGCTTAGAATGGAAGTATGTTATGCAATGTAAAACATCGTCGAGTTTAGGGTTACTTGCAAGGGGCACGGTTGAGGGCGAGTGACTAGCGAGAAACCATAGACTTCGATTGAAGTTCCCCATAGGCAGTAATGGATCAATGACCGATTACTTCACATTTTGAATGTCACTTTGTCTTAAATTGTCCATTTGAAATAATGGGTATTGCTGACTTCATATCTTCTTTCATTTTATACTTACACTAAAGAATGTGATAGACTGATTACTGATATTCTGTTCTTGTCAGATCTTGCAAGTAAAGTCAAATTTGTTGTTGATGCCTTTAGGTTTAAGATTCATAAGGCTTCAAAATAAATGAGCTGTAGAAGTAACATGATCCTATATGTTGTATTAGAACAATTTTCCTTGATTATGGTAATTATAAACATCAGATGAGCGGCTCCAATATGACTGAGTGGCAATGCAAGAGAAGATACAATTAGGTAAATTCTATTTTTGAGAAGTTAGAAGATGCTTGTGTTGAAGGTGTATCAAGAGGGAATTAATTAATTTTTAAAATTGTAATCATAATAATTACTTACAGATGTTTTTGGTGAAATCAATCAAAATACTGATGAATGGTGCCTTCTTCTATTCCGCTGCAAAATAAGGCTAAGGAAGACTCAGGGGTTTTAAAAGGGAAGACACATGTTATGGGCCATGGGCCTACCAATGCCCAGAATGAGGCCCATCAGAAATTAAAGAAGGGAAAAGGATGGGCTGTGTGGTGACAGAGGGCTGGGCCATCTCGGCCCAATAGTCAAAATGTAACCCTGGCTGGTGGTGGATCAGCTAGGCCCAACACACAGATGGGGTTGGGCCGTCTCAGCCCAGGGCCCATAGTGGCAGTAAGCCGAATGGGGAAGCCCAACCCACATCATCTGTCGAGAGCCCTAGCCCATGCCTTCCACCCGAGTTGCACAGTCTCGGGTTTGTGCTGGACAGTCAACCGATGGCGAATGGTCAGCCGACGATAGCACAGATGACGCCGACGGTGGTAGAGGAGGCCGCCGATGAGGTGTTGCCGGTGTTCTTTGCGAATCAGGCTCTGGTGGGGTTCGATATGCGTTTTTCTCATCCTAAGGAGGTGCAGAACTCGCCGACGAAGGGTGGTGGGATGTTCTTGGCTCCGTCGGACTTGTCTGTGAAACATTTTGAGAATTTTGAGGTGGTTGAGGAAGAGGACTCAATGATTTGATGCACTCTGTGGAGGATGAAATGTTCATCCTTGAGGCTTGCGGGTTGGAGGAGATTTCGGTGGGGAGAGGTTTTTAGAACTTGAATAACAATATGGGGGATCCTGTCCCATTGAATTTCTATTTCCCTGATCAAGCCTCAGATTGGGTAATACATAAAGCAAAATAAATTCAACATGTGGTGGGGATTGAATGTGATGGGTATGAGGAACAGTTCATAGCTTTATTAATTGCTATGGAAGCTGAACATCGCCAAAAAAAGAAGGGGGACTCAAAGAAAAGTCAGGAACTAAAAAGATTGATGTGGTTGATGAATTCGGAGGGTAGCTCTAGTAGGAATAGGGCAAAAGGGAAGGGGCTGACTTTTTCCCAATGAAACCAAAGATTGTTTCTTGGAATGTCCGGGGTCTAAACGAAGTAGAAAAGCGCCTTCGGATTCGGTATTTAATTCGTGAGTGGAAAGCGGACATTGTTTGCTTACAAGAGACGAAGCTGAAGATGATCAGTAGGAAGACTGTGCGGAGTTAATGGAGCAGTATTTATGTTGATTGGGTTTACTTGGCCTCTTCAGGGGCATCGGGAGGAATTGTGGTGATGTGGGATAGAAGGGTGGTGGAGAAAGTAGATGAATACATAAGGAGATATATGATAGCATGTTCTTTTAAATGTGTATCAGATGGTTTTTTGTGGGCATTTGCAGGTGTGTATGGACCGAATCAAGATGTAGATAGAAGATTTCTGTGGGATGAGCTTGTAAGGGTAAATAGCTAGTGGGAGCTTCTGTGGTGTATTGGGGGGACTTCAATGTGGTTCTTTTCCAAAGTGAATGTTTTGGAAACAGAAGATTGACACCAGCAAGTTTGGAGTTCTCAGAATATATTTTTGACTTGAATTTGATTGACCTTCCACTTGCAGAGGGTTTAGCCACATGGTCGAATAATCAGACGTGGATTGTTTCTTAATTTCACTTGAATTGGAAAGTCATTTCCCGGACATCTGGCAAACGCATTTGGTACGCATAGCCTCGGATCATTGGCCTATTATGCTTGATTGTGGAGGTATTTATAGCGGTAGAAGGTATTTCAAGTTTGAGAATATGTGGTTGAAGTCTAAAGGCTTTGTGGAAAGGGTCAAACATTGGTGGATTTCGTATCATTTTGAGGGTACCCCAAGTTTCATTTTTGCAAATAAACTGAAAGCATTAAAAAGAGACTTAAAGGAATGGAATCAATAGTCTTTCGGCAATGTAGAGGAAAACAAAATTACTAAGTGGAGGGAAATACATGATTTAGAAAGAATACAAGAAGGGAGACCACTTATTGAGGAGGAGCAAGTACATAAATATTTGTTGGTTGCAGATCTTGAGAGGATAATCCTACAAGAAGAAATGTTATGGCGCCAGAAATCAAGAGCTCTTTGGTTAAAGGAAGGGGACCGAAGTACGAAATTTTTCCATAAAATTGCAAACTCTCATAGAAGAAATAATACCATTGAGGTGCTGAAAATTGAAGGGGTTGAGTGCAG
This sequence comes from Juglans mandshurica, assembly GCA_022457165.1. Lineage (NCBI taxonomy): Eukaryota > Viridiplantae > Streptophyta > Magnoliopsida > Fagales > Juglandaceae > Juglans > Juglans mandshurica. Next base: position 24,770,299 of record CM039623.1, read on the forward strand.
AGAAGAAGAGGTAATACAAAATCACGTGGTCGATTTCTTTGGAAAGCTCCTCACTGAGCAGGTGGGGTGGAGGCCTACTCTGAATGGATTGGTTTTTGACACTATTGAGCCGGGGGATGTTGCTAGTATGGAAAGGGCTTTCGAAGAGGAAGATGTTTATGATGTAGTAAGGAAAATGGCAAAAGATAAGGCTCCCGGCCCTGATGGTTTCTCTATGGGTTTTTTTCAAGATTGTTGGGAGGTGATTAAAGAAGACATTCTGAAGGTGTTTCAGGAGCTTTTCTCGTTTGGAAAATTTGAGAAAAGCATCAATACCACTTTTCTTGCTTTAATTCCAAAAAAAGTAGGGGCCCATTGAGATTACAAATTTTTGACCTATTAGCCTAGTGAATGGTACATACAAGATTATTGCAAAAGTGCTTGCTAATCGTTTAAGCGGGGTCTTGGGGAAGATTGTTACTAAGCCTCAAAATGCCTTTGTGAATGGTAGACAAATTCTTGATGCGGCCCTAATTGCTAATGAATGTTTGGACAGTAGATTGAAGGCTGGCAGCATAGGGCTTATGTGTAAGTTAGATATGGAAAAGGCGTATGATCATGTTAATTGAGATTTTCTTCTACATCTTTTGGGTAGGTGCGGTTTTGGAGAAAGGTGGAGGTCTTGGATCAGCTGGTGTATCTCCATGGTAAGATTCTCTGTGTTAATCAACGGCAGCCCAAAGGGTTTCTTTTCGAGTTCTCGTGGCTTGAGACAAGGAGATCCGTTATCTCCTTTACTTTTTGTTATTGTTATGGAGGCACTAAGCGAGATGATCTTGGCTTTAGTGACTAATGGTCTTATTAGTGGTTTCCAGATTGGTTCGCCTAGTAGGGGTATCACTACTATTTCACATTTATTGTTTGCAGATGATACGCTTATTATGTGTGAAGCAGATCAAGATCAGTTGAAGGCTGTGAAGGCATTGTTGCTTTGTTTTGAAGCAATGTCTGGTTTAAAAGTGAATTATGATAAATCCGAGTTGGTGCCTATTGGAGAAGTTCAGAATATAAGGGAGTTGGCTGGCACACTGGGTTGTAAGATAGGGTCTCTCCCTATGAGTTATTTGGGATTACCACTGGGTATAGCCTCGAGGGCACGCTCTATCTGGGATACGGTGATTGAAAAAGTAGAGAGGAGACTGGCAGGTTGGAAGAGGATGTATTTGTCAAAAGGGGGCTGGATTACGCTAATGAAAAGTACATTTTCTAATCTACCCATGTACTTCTTGTCCTTATTCCCTATACTGGCAAGTGTGGCGGGTCGACTTGAGAAGTTACAAAGAGATTTTCTATTGGGGGGGGGGGCTTAGGAGAAGAGTTTAAATTCCATCTAGTCAAGTGGGAGATGGTGTGCCGTCCTATCTCTAATGGTGATTTGGGTATCAGAAATTTGAGATTGTTCAATCGTGCATTATTGGGCAAATGGTTGTGGCGATATATCAAGGAACCAGAAGCTTTATGGAAGACTGTGATCGAGAACAAATATGGTGATTTAGGGGAGGGATGGTGTACGAGAGAAGTTAGAGCGGCCTCTGGAATGGGGCTATGGAAACACATTAGAAGAAGGTGGGAGGTATTCCATCATCACACTAGGCTGCAATTGGGTACAGGTTTCAAGATCAGATTTTGGAAGGATGTATGGTGTATTGATAGTGCTCTACAAGATTTGTTGCCTACACTATTTTTGATTGCAAATGCTCAAGATGCCATGGTGGCGGAGGTTATGGAAGTCGCAGGAAGGAACATTCATTGGAATATCAACTTCAACCGGGCGGCACAGGATTGGGAGATGGAGAGTTTTGTAGATTTTTATAGTCTCTTGTATTTTTGTCGTCCAAATGTCCAGCATGATGATGATCTGTGGTGGAGTCCAACTAGGAAGGGAGTGTTCTCTATTCGTTCATTTTACAAGGTACTTACACAAGTTCCTGAGATACAATTTCCGTGGAAAAAGCTTTGGCGCAATAAGGCTCCTCCCAAAGCTTCTTTCTTTGTGTGGACAGCTTCTTTAGGTAAGATTCTCACTACGGATAATCTGAGAAAGAGAAGGATTATTATTGCAGACTGGTGTTGCATGTGTAAAAAAGGGGGTGAGTCGGTGAATCATTTACTCTTACATTGCGAGGTAGCCAGGACTTATGGGATGAGGTGTTTAACAAATTGGACATAGCGTGGGTTATGCCGAAAACCGTGTTTGGATGTTTTGGCTTGTTGGACCTCAATTCAAGGTACGCAACAGATCAAAGCGGTTTGGAAGATGATCCCTACCTGTATTATGTGGTGCTTGTGGCAGGAGCGCAATGAGAGGATTTTTGAAGACAAAGAGAGATCTGGGGTGGAGCTGAAAATGTTAGTTTTTAGGACTCTTTGTACTTGGGCCATTGGTGTGAACTTTAATGGCATGGATTTTCATGACTTCTTAGTTTCTAATGCTCCTACATAAATAGGCCATATTCTGACTTTGTAACTGACAGTTGAATGGATGAATAATACTTATTTTACTTATAAAAAAAAAAAAAATAGTGGTTGTCAATTTTCTAACTTAGCTTACTGGGTACTTAACCCTAAGTGACATTTCTTAGTATCAAATCATGTGGTTTTCTAAATTTCTGGACTACTTGTGGCATGGTAGTTTTGGACTCCTCTTTACTTAATTTGGTCCTTAGTTGATCTCAATCAACTGCCTAAGCTACACCCATTATGGTATAATGTGCTATGTTGCCGATCCAAAAAAAAAAAAAAAAAAAAAAAAGGAATAATGTGTTATGTTGGGTTGTCACCTTTGCCATGTTTATTTTTGTTCTACCTTGATGTCCGAGGAGGTTGCTTATCTCCGGTAAAAGTCTAAATACATAATTTCCATCTCAATCTGTTTCATATTCATTATGATATGTCATTAGGCTGTTCAAAACGTTTTAGATACAGTGTGAAATTATCTTGACATTGCATGTAGGTTAGGAGGGGTGCAGATAGAGCAGAGATCTACAGCTTAGCATTCTCTTCAACTGCCCAGTGGTTAGCAGTCTCAAGTGACAAGGGAACCGTCCACATTTTTAACCTTAAGGTTAATCCTGGATCGCCAGGGATTGAGAAGTCACGATATGCATCTGATTCTAATCTTGCTGTTACACAATCAAGCTCATCTCTCTCGTTCATTAAGGGTATACCACCTTTTTTTTTTCATTAGTTTTATTGTACTTTTTCTTACCTATAATATATATATATATATATATATATATATTGTTGTCTACAAGTGATGTTTTGTTTGGGAATGTTCATGCTGATATTTAAAAAAAATTGTGTTGGGTGTTTGGAGGAACTAGCGAATTCAACAAAGGGGAACTAAAAAGTGGATATTGTATTTCGTGAATGACATGGGCAATAAAATAGAATGCAATGTAAAAGATCCGGGAATTCTCTTCTTTTCATGATGCATCCAAATATGCTCTTTTGTATACTAGGGGGCTAGAATGAAGGTGCTTTGTTTTACAAGGGGATTTGTGGTGTACAAGAATTGTCGAAGTATTTCACCCTTTTTTAAAATCTTTTGTGATATTTTTCTTTCAGATGCTTTATGATGATGACTATTAAACTGAATAGAGGTCAATGGGTTTCATGCTAGGCATACTGAAATAACTGAAGTTAGTCTCTGGGAACTTGTGAAATTTATTCATAGAGGCTGAAACCCAACTTGATGTTATAAAGCATGTTACACACTCTTTAGATGAGACTTCTACTTTTGCTTTCCCCTTCCAATTGCTCGAAAGGCTAGATATCTTGTTACTTCTGCTAAAGAGCCGATGTATTTGCCCTATAATATTGTAATATCACCCTTGAAAGTTCACTACATTTGTGTTGTTGGGGCCTTTTTTCAGCTCATTATACTTCGTTTCCTGTAATTATTGCTTGCTGCGGAGAAATTGATAGACTGGCAGGTTGGCAGCTTAGCCGACCTGCCACATTTGAAAGGAGCTTAGGCAGTGCTGAAAAGTATAATCTTCTTGTTAGTAATGAAGCATGTTTGTCTCCTTTTTAGGCTCTGGGTCTAAATTACCTTTAGCGCTTGCAGGAGTGTTGCCAAAGTACTTTAGCTCAGAGTGGTCGGTTGCACAGTTCCGCTTGCCTGAGGGTTCTCATTGCATTGTTGCTTTTGGTCACCAAAAAAATACAGTGGTAATTCTTGGCATGGATGGAAGGTAAGACTGATGTATATAAAGCACGACTCCCTATTCAATTTAGGAAAGCCGTTTATAATCCTTGTGTGCACTAATAGCCATGTACAGAACTACATTATTCCCCCCTCCTTCCCTAATTCACCACGTTTGATGTAACTGCTTATGTGCCCACATGCACACAGGAAACGGACTATCATATAGGGGGGTCTTAAAAGAAGAAACAATTTTTTTTTTTTTTGAAATATATTCCTCAGGGTTAGCTTGATTACTACATCCTTTAACCCAGCAATTTTCACAGCCATCAATTCATCCCTTGTAATGTACTATATCAAACAAGTTCGCTGTTAGGTACTGTGGAGGTCTTTACATAATACTAAATCACAATAGACACTATATTTGTAAGAAAATACTCCCATCTTTTACGTGTATATGTGTGTATATATATATATATGTATTTATAATTAACAGAATACTCCATCTTATGAGCTGCTCCTCGGTAGATGGCTGGAATTAGGTGTGAATTCATATTTCTTTGAAATCGTCTTGATGATTCTTTTAAAGATAACTAAATTGAGCTTTTCTCAACATCCAGTTTTTAACTTGCTATTAAATATTTATATGCAGCTTCTATCGCTGTCAATTTGACCCAGCAATTGGAGGAGAGATGACGCAAGTGGAATATCACAACTTTCTAAAGCCAGAAGAAACTTTCTGATGGCCATGCGCGCATATTATTTCGTTGCTACATATAATATTCTTTTTTTAACTTTGGTTATTTTTCTTTCCTTGACATAGGATATGAGAAATGACGTTGTAAATATGTGTAAATTATGCTTCTGGACTGGCCTTCCAAAAAAACAAGTGAAAAATGAATGTTGTAACTTTCTGATCTGTTCATCACATACATTTAGATTCTTCAATATCAGTTGTGTCTGTGATGTGTATAAGTGCTTGGATATACCAAACCAATTAGCTTTTGAGTGTGAGATGCATTCAATGTATTTCTTTCCGTGACATGTGCAAGCAATAGCATTCCCTACGTTTGATTTCGGTGGCAGTGTCTTGGACGGATATCTTTGTGGTCATTCGACTGACTGCAATAGTGTTTTGGAAATCAACCATCTTTTGCCGTATTACTTGATATGGCATGCCTTGTTAATTGTGATGTTTAATGTCAGAGACAGAAAGCAGCTTCGTGACAGAAATATAGGTATTTGAGTATCCCCTTTATAACATTATAGAATGAATATCTGAGCGACATTTAATATTTTATAAAAAAATATCATAGGGTCTACTTTACAAAAAATTTATGTGCAATTTTGTGTACTTTTTTATACATTTCATTAATGTGATTGACTGTGTCAATTTTTTTAATATAAAATAACTGTTTTGACTAATCACATCAGTAGAGTGTGTAAATAATATGCAAAAATGTATATATAAGAGAATGCAAAAATGTATATTAAGAGAACTCTTTAATTTAGCCCTAAAAATTAGGATATTTGGATAATATGAATTCCGTAGAAACCTCCCGTTTACCAATTGTAGCGTCACTTTATTGAGCTCTATAAAGAGAGTATGACGACATCCTAAATTTAGTGCTCCCTTTGCCCTTTACATTTAACGAGGAATGTGGACCGACGACAGCATTTGATTATTCCTTATATTCAACTAAACTTTTTCGAATATACATACCATTCTCTTTCACGCGTGTTGTACTCGTCTTTCACATATACATACCATCTTTCTCGCTAACAAGTCTTTTGGAACCAAGAATTTTGTCCCAAAAAAATGTGGTGTCGTACTCTTATTGCTGATGTTGTAATGGCATTTCTACTATGGATCTTTAAATTTGATTTATTTATTTTATTAACAAGATTCCTATAAGAAGAAGCAAAATTAGTAGACGATATGAGATTAAAAAAAAGTGAATGGAATTGATATAATGAAACAATGCATTACCTGGTCTATCAACTCCTTAGTATTGTGATGAAAATTGTGTTCCGTACGATAGGATTATTAATTCTTAAATGATGTTTTTATTTCTATCCTATCATTTAGTGAAGTAACAATGAAACACCCACATTTCTTCAAGAAAATTTGCCATTCATTCTCTACAAGACTGGAAGCCAATATAGACTTATTATCAGCCGTCTTGTAAGCTTGTAAGACTGATGATAATAAGTCTATACAAGTTTCCTGTCTTGTAGAGATTGAATGGAGAATCTTCTTGAAGATGATGGGTCTTTCATTGTTACTACATTTGTCGAGGTTCGAGAGACTCTGTAGTGAAGTAACAATGGAAACACCTCATTTTTTCAAGATAATTATCTGTTCGAACGTCTACAAGACAGGAAGCCGGTATAGACTTATTATTAGATGTCTTGTAAACTTGTAAGACAGACAATAATAAGTTTATACAAGATTCCAGTCTTGCAGAGAATGAACGGAGAATTATCTTGAAAAATGTGGCGCTTTCATTGTTACTTCACTTATCGAGGTCCAAGAGAGTGTAGTGAAGTAACAATGAAAGTCGGCACATTTCTTCAAGATTATCCTCCGCTTCAACCTATGCAAGACATGAAGCCGGTATAAAATTATTATTAGCCGTCTTGTAACCTTGTAAGATGGATAATAATAAGTTTATATAAGCTTCCAGTCTTGTAGAGATCAAACAGAGAATGATCTTGAAAAATGTGGGGCTTTTGTTGTTACTTCACTTGTTAAGGTCGGAGAGAATGTGCAGTGCAGTAACAATGAAAGCCCCACATTTTTTCAAGATGATTCTCCGTTCATTCTCTACAAGACTGGAAGCCTGTATGAACTTATTATCAGCTGTCTTGTAAACTTGTAAGACATATGATAATAAGTTTATACAAACTTTTCGTCTTGTAGAGAATGAACGAAGAATCATCTTAAAAAAATGGGGTTTCATTATTATTGTACTGCACAATCACTTTGACCTCTAGACGTGAAGGAAAATTTTGGCATATATATAATTGTTGGAAAATGCTAAGCGTCCCGCTCCTAGCTCTCGCTGAGAGCTACCGTTTGCATTGATGTGTATTTTTTTATGTGTTTTTTTATATAGATTTTTTTTAATAATTTTAAATATTAAAAAAAAAATAAAAAAACTTATAATATTATTAAAAAAATATTTTTTTAATCACTATACTTCATGATTAAGAAAATATTTTTTAATGATTTATTTTTACTTTATGATTAAGGAAGTATTTTTTTAATAATATTCTAAGTTTATTTTATTTTTTTTAAATATTTAATAATATTTAAATTTTTTTTATAAAAAATAATTTAAAAAAAATACATGCTAGAGTCAAGGGTAGCTTCTAGCGGGAGGCACCAACAGTGGCTCTAGCAGTACCTATAATTGTTTAGGTTGATTCTTTGTGAATCGGGAGGAAAGAGAAATGTCATTTAAGAGTTATAAATAAAATCACATGGAACTAATTTTTTTTTAATCTAACATCATTAAGCGTGCAGAGTGATGAATCTAACTGTCTTGTTAGATCGTTCCCTAGACATCGCCGTTGTTGATTTGAGACAATTTATGAGTGTTGAAAAAGACAAAAACTCCATGACTCAAAACAAGATTAGGTGCAAGTTCAAATCTTCTAACTGCGAGGTGTAGAATCAGAATCACGCGTTGCCCTTTTATTTTTCATGTTTCTTTTGGCCCGCTTCTTTTGTCTTTTACCCATATAACACTTGTATTTTATGGTTTTTATTTTATTTTATTTTTATTTTTATCATCGACTAATATTTGTATTATTTTTATTTTATTCTGAGTATAATTTTAATCACTCGTTTTCTATTTGCTTGAGTAATTAAAATTAGTGTGTTAATGTTATCAACTAATTATAACTAGTAATCTAATTATAGGGCCCGTTTGGATTGAGAAGTGATCTCAACTCATCTCATCATTATAATTTTTTTAAATTTCTACACAAAATATAATAAACAATTCAATTTTTTCAAATCTCAAAACAATAATAATATTAAAAAATAATATTCTAATAATATTTTATTCAACTCATCTAAAATCATCTCATCTCATCTCTCAATCCAAACGGGGCCATAATGATTAAAATGATATTTAATAGTATCTAGTTTTTTTTTTTTTTTTTTTTTTTTTTTTTTTTACCATGGACTAACAATTGTATCCTTTTGATTTTATTCTATTTATAGTTTTTATAACTAGTTGTTACTTCCTTGACTAAGTATAACTAGTATTTATTTGATTATGTAATTATAACTAGCTAGTATTCTAAATTATTATAAAATTAGGGGGATAATGTTTATTTTTTTAATCATGGAGTAACACTTATATTATTTTGACAATGGTCTAATTATAATTTTATAACATTTATATTTCCTTGACTAATCATAACTAGTATTCTAATTATAATCATCAAAATATTAATTTTTAATTTTTCTTTATCATGCCATCCACGCTTATATTTTCTTAATTTTATTCTAATTGTGCGAGATATAACTAGTATTTTAATTACTTGACTAATTATAGTTAATGTTCTCTTTTTAACTTTAATATTATGTGGAAACATAAATACTACAAATTTTGTTCTTTACACACTTAATTTTTCTAACAAAATATAATAAATCTCAAGTGACATATACACAAAATCATTAGATACCATAAAGCCCAAAATGGTTGCTAATTCCAACATCTATTATTTAATCCCAACATGCATTAAATCCGAACATGCAATATTAAATACAACGTAATAAATCCATAACTTATAGTGTATATCAACAACCTCCATTAATTCTCAACATATATTAAATCCTAAGTAATCAATCCACAACATGCATTTTCTCCACAAGATGCATTAAATCCCAACCTCGTATAATCCTAAGTAATCAATCCAATACATTTATTAAATCCACAACATGCATTACATCTCAACATCCACTTTTTTTTTTTTGAAATAAACCTCATTGTATTCATATTCAACTTGTAACAAACTTTGTATACATTTTGTCTATACTCAACTGATTTGTAATGGCCTTAGGGCTCTCCTCTACCCAGTACATATCATTATCCCCATATAAAGCCAGTTTAGCTAATTGATGGGCAATCTCATTTCCTTCCCTATAGATAAAAGCAACCTCCCACCTTGAATAGAAATTCAGTTTCTACTGCAAATTCTCTACCAAGTGACCGTAGCTAGAATCATCATTCTCACCACTGCTTACTGCATCAATGACACTCTTTGCATCACCTTCAAAGATAACCTCACCTAAACCCAGTTCTTCACAAAGAACCATAGCCTCCCACAAAGCAGTACATTCAGTCCCAAAGGTCCCATAGCTCGACTCTCTTGTAAGACATGCTGCAGCATAAACCTCCCCTCTGCAATCCCTAATAATCACCCCAAGACCCAACTTTTTAGTAGACTCTTTTATTGCTGCATCAAAATTTACTTTCAGCAGCTGGCCTTCTGGTTTCTTCCATCCCCTGCCTCTACTAATACCAGCATTATCATCAGCCTGAAAAGCATCTTCCCCCCTACTTTCTCGAGCCAGTTTTATATCCTCATAGCCTGATAAAGACATTTGTACAATGCTAGCCGGATTCAAGAATTTTTTTATCAAAAACCACCCTATTCCTTCTATATCATATGTTCCTCAAAATAATAACCATTTTCTCTACATTTTCTGCTGTTAGTTTACTATGCACATCCTCCCACAATTGGTAGAAACTCTTCACCCCTACACTCCACTTTTGTACAGGACTACCTTGCTCAGCCCAAACATCAGTAGCAGCTGGGCATTCCCATATGGCATGCATGACAGATTCCTATTCTCTCAAACATATTGGGCACATTGCATTATTCACTATCTTTCTCTGGTATAAGTTTTGCTTTGTAGGCAAAATATTGTTTGCCAGTTTCCACAAGAAGTGCTTTACAGATCCTGGAACTCCCAGCTTCCAAATATGTTTCCATATGACTTCCCCTCTACCAGCCTCTGAGGTCTCCCCATCTCTTTGCCTCCTCTCTTGCTGCTGAACATAGTAAGCACTCCTAACAGTATATTTTCCATCCTTAGTTAGATCCCAAATTAGTCTATCTTCTGCACCCATAGGACTAATTGGCAAGGATAGTATTAAATCAGCTTCCTCCTCCTCCTCAAAAACTTGCCTCACCAAATCCACCTTCCACCCAACCCCAACTTCATTTATCAACTCCCTCACACGAGCATCAACATTTAGCCCATTCATTGGAGTTTGCACACACCCAGTCACAGTCTTTGGCAACCATCTTTGACCCCATATACTGATAGATTCACCATTACCAACCCTCCACCTCGTTCCTCTCCTAATCACCCCCAAGGCAGACCACACACTACTCCAAATGAAAGAGGGGGATTTACCCAATGAGGCTTCAAGAAGGGATGTGTCTCTGAAGTATTTCTCTTTGAAGATCCTTGCCACTAGAGAAGAAGGGTCTTTTAAAATCCTCCATCCTTGCTTGGCTAGCATTGCCAAATTGAAGTCTTCAAGTTTTCGAAAACCCAATCCACCATAACTTTTTCCCTGTCCCAGCCTACTCCATTTCCACTAGTGAATTCCATAATCTTTTTTGTACTGCGCCCACCAAAACTTTGCAAAGAGTTGCTCAATTTCTCCACACAACCTCTGAGGCAGTTTGAAAACACTCATTGTGTATGTAGGGATAGCTTGTAAAACAGCCTTAATAAGGATCTCCTTCCCAGCTTTTGAAAGAAACACATTTTTTCAATTTTGTATCTTATTCCACACCCTCTCTTTTAGACCCTTCAAAGCATTATATTTTGATCTATCTACAATGGCTGGCAAACCAAGGTACTTTTCATATCTATCACAAATACAAGACCCAGCTTCCCTGTAAATCTCACCTCTAACACTCTCCATTGTGTTCTTACTGAAGAAAATTGAGGTCTTATGTTTATTTAATTTCTGTCCCGAGGCATTTTCATAACACTCAAGGATAACATACATACTCCTCCACTCTCCAATTGTTGCTTTGCCAAAGATCGCACAATCATCAGCAAAGAGCAGATGATTGACTCTTAAATCACCCCTTACTGCAACTACACCCCTTATCACACCTTCCCTTTCAGCTTGCATGAACAAATGGCTTAATCCTTATGCACAAATCAGGAACAAATAAGGGGATAAGGGATCTCCCTGCCTTAATCCCCTCGAGGGTATGAACTTTTTTCCAGGTTTTCCATTGACCATAACTGAAAAACTGACTGTTTGGACACAAATCATGAGCAGCCTCGTAATCTTCTCTCCAAAACCCAATCTAATCAACATAGCTTTCAAGAATGGCCATTCCACTCTGTCATATGCCTTCGACATATATATTTTTACAGCCATGTTCCCAGTTTTTCCTGTATTACTAGACTGCATTGAGTGAAGTAACTCGAAAGCAACCATGATATTATCAGTTATGAGCCTATCAGCAATGAATGCACTCTGAGATTGTGAAATGACTTCAGGCAGTACCTTCTTAACTCGATTTGCAAGGACCTTTGAAATCAGCTTATACAAAACGTTGCATAAGCTGATTGGTCTATACTCCATCACCTCCTTGGGCATCTTCACCTTTGGTATTAATGCAATAAGCGTATGATTTAAGTCTGGCACCATATTTCCCCCATTAAGAAACTCTAGCACTGCATCACCAACATCCCTTCCAATAGTGCCCCAATGCCTTTGATAAAACCTAGCCCCAAACCCATCATATCCAGGAGATTTCCAAGGTGACATTTGTTTTAAAGCCTCTTCCACTTCTTCCCTTCTAAAAGTTCCTTCAAGTCCCATCCTCATCTCAGTAGAAATCTTAGGCTCAATATCAGAGATGCACCCTTCAATATCAGTTTCAGTAGGATTGTTGAATCTATACACTTCTTCAAAATATTCCCCAAATGCCCCTTCAATGTCTTCTTGCTTCCTTAGAGTGCACCCTTGCATATTAGTAATTTCAAAAATTGTATTCTTTTTCTTCCTTTGGCTTGCACTCATATGAAAAAATTTTGTATTACGATCCCCTTGCTGCAACCAATGAGCCTTTGCTCTTTGCTTCCACCAACTGTTCTCCTGCTCCAACAGTTCCTCTAAATCTCTACTCATCTGCCTTATTTTACCAACTAGATTAGGGCCCTCCTCTTCTTTAAGCTCTTTGAGTTTTCCAGAAAGAGACTTAATCTCTCTCCCTCTCCTTGAATCCTTCCCTACAGACCACCTTCTCAGAGCCTGCCTACACAGGTTGAGGCCCCTTTGAACATTTAATAGCTTGCTTCTCCCCTCCTCATTCCTTCCCCAAGCCTCCTTTACAGCTTCACTGCACTCTCTTTCCTTATCCCAGCAGATTTCATATCAAAAAAGTCTTTTATTTCTATCATTACTAGTACTTTCTCTGGAGCAAGACAACAAAATTGGTAGATGATCAGAACACTATGCTATTACAGATTCCACCTCAACCTTATTAAAAGTCTTTCTCCATACTTGGTTAGCAACAGCACGATCAAGCCTTTCTTTTACAAAAGAACCATCAGCATGACCATTGCTCCAAGTAAATTTATTAGCCCTCCACCCAAGGTCACTCAACCCTCCTATGGATAGAGCATTTCTAAACTCCTCCATCTGGCTCTCTCTCCTTTCATTTCCCCCCCACTTTTCACTTTGAAAGACTAGCTCATTAAAGTCCCCAAGGACACACCATCCCACTCTAGAAGGAGGCTTTAACATTTGTAGAAGTTCCCACGATCCCTTTCTTTTAGAAGCTTCTGGATGCCCATAGAAACCAGTCAAGAGCCACTTATGATGTTCCCCTTTGCACTTCACCCAGAGGTTAATGTGCCATTGAGAAAATTTCCACAGCTCAACCCCCTCCACATCCTTCCATAGCATTAGCAAACCACCACTCAAACCTCTCGGTTCGACCACCATACACCCCTCAAAACCCAATTTCTTTTGAATCATTTCAACTTTCTTTGAACTCAATTTTGTTTCCATAATAAAAACAAAATTTGGCAGCTTTTCCTTTACAATCATGCAAAGGACTTGAACTGTCCAAGGGTTGCCAAGCCCTCGGCAGTTCCAGCTCAGAGCCTTCATATTTCCTGGCAGGGCTGCCCAGCAGCACCTGCCAATAATATTGGAGAGTTAATCTCATTTAATGCTTGCCTTTGTTTTTTAAAACCTCCACCTTCTCCTTCCACCTCCATCCACCTTTTTCCCTTCTCTGGATACCTCTCATCATTTTCTATTTTTCCCATCTCTCTTGCTCTCCTCTTCCAAGACTTTTTATCTTTCATCTTTTTTAATTCACCACATACCATTTTGGTTGGTCCCAAAGGAAACTCAGGTACCTCCCTCACTAACCTCCCATTCCCCATAACTTCTGGTATTTCAGTCTCTCCCTTCCTAGGCAAATCATACCTAACTCCCTCAGCTTCATTTTGCACCTTGACCATTGTTTGTTCCTTCATCCACCTCCCTTTAGCCCCACCTGTCCCAACACTCCTCACCCCCACCTCACTTGACTCTGACTCCTCTACATCAGAGCCTTTAGAATTTTGTTCTCCTTCAGCATCTGCATGAGCTGCACTTGTCTCACCCTTTTTTGATCCACCAAAATAAGCTGCCCTTACACCAAATCTCTCCTCTCTCCCTCCCTTCTGATTCCTTCTTTTTTGTCCCCCTTCAGCCCTCAGCCAAGATCCAAATTGATCCTGTGCAGCCTTCCCAAAACCAGCCTCCTCATCCTTCTCCTTCGAGCATCCCTTTTCCCCATGAATCAACCAGCCACACTTAAAACAAAGTCTGGGCAGTTTCTCATATTTAAGATCAACCCAAACCTTATGGCCATTCACCATAATCCATCTACCTCTAACAACAGCTCTTTTCAAAGGAATCTCCACCCGAACTCTTAAGTATTCCCCCCATCCAATACCATCATCGGGAACATCAACCTCCATCAACCCACCTAATGATTTGTCAATCACACTCCCCTTCTCTTTAGTCATGCAAATCATTGGTAGATTATGGGTCTGGATCCAGAATAGTTCACTCTCAAACTTCCACTCATTTGGTTAAGTAAAAGCTTCAAACGAATTAAGTGCAAAAAGATGGTTGTCAAACAACCATGGTCTACCATCTAAAACCCTCAGCTTATCAGCCACTGAAGAGAACGAGATAACAAATTTATTGTCACCTACCTCCCGAAATTCCGCTGGTTTGCTGATTCGCCAAATTTTCCTCATCATAGCTGACAACGTTTCTCTTCCAATCATCCTTTCCATAAAGATTTTCCCAACAATGCTCCGTTCCCCACACTCCCAGACCTCCTCCTCGTTATCCTCTCCAACATCAACAATCCGCCTCTCCTCCTCCGAGAGTTTCAGCTTCTCCCACTGATCTTCCATACTCTTCATACCACTCCCATCAGGTTCCTCCATGGAAACCAGACTCGTATCTTCCTCACAGTTAGTTATAACTGTTTTTTCACCACCTCAGTTTTCTAGAGAGAAAACGGAGAGGAGACTCAATTACGGGATGCATCTCAACATCCATTAAACACTATACATAATTAACTATGTATTACAAATAATTAAAATATTTAGATGTCCATAACACTTATCTCAAAATGCAAGTTGTGAAAGATTTCAACTAACTCAATAAAGCTACAAAACCAAATATATCAAAACAGTGGAATCAAACTTAATAAAACTATATAACGTATTCTAAATAACACTTGAAAAGGTTCGAACATGCTTGCTGCCACCCGTTTGAACATGACCTGTTCGAATACTAACCTGATAATTCGAACGGGCGTTCGAACACTCACCAACCATTCAAATAATACACAATGCATGAAATAATCTCACTCTCATGAAAATCTCTATCTGTCTGGTAACTAAACTCTCTCTCTCTCTCAATGTATCCATCTCTGTCCCTAACAAATCTCACTCTCACTCTTATAAAATCAAATAAAGTAAACCCAACAACAACAACAAAATAGTTTACAAGCATATAAATCACATCAATGAAAACAATAAACCAACAATAAACATACGCAGGAAGTTAAAATGGAAAGCGTTACCTCCCACTCTCTGTTGCATGACAGTACTTTTGGAGGACAAAAAAAGTGAAAACACTACATCTTCCTCTCTCTCTATCTTGCAATCTCTCTCTCTCTCTCTAAGAGAAGTTTCTCTCTCCCTTTCTCCCTCTTCTTAATTCTCTCTCTCGGTCACTCTCTATCTCCCCGTTCTTGACGACTCTCTCTCTCTCTCTCTCTCTCTCTCTCTCTCTCTCTCAAAAGAAAGAGAACGACAATGGACTCTAAGACAAGGATGAAAGCTTCATATATATGACTTATACGTTCGAACGCTAACTTTTCCATTTGAACATGAAAAGTTTATTTTAGCCGCCATTTTAAGCTCACTTTATTTCAGGGCCATACCTTTCAAACTAATTTTTTTTGGTTCGAACTAATTATTCCACGTGTTGTTACATTCGAATAAGTAGGTTAGACTCCTATATCCGTTCTAACTTAAAGTATGCATAGTCTGAACCAAGCCATATTGTTTGAACACCAAAAATTTCTTTTATCCTGCTTGTTCTGTGAGCGCTTTAGCTCAAGACACAACTGTTCGAAAGGAAATGATTTACGTTCGAACATAATTTCTATTTATGATTTGACATTCGAACAAATAGCTTCGAATCAATTTAGATGTTCAAACATTATGGTCTATCCGTTCGAACTATATAAAGGGTATATTCCTTTGAACATTCCATTAAGGCAGGTAATCTTCCCGCCCATGCAACGTGACCCAGATTGAGGATGTCTTGTTAGTTCGAATGGACAATAGTACCGTTTGAATATCTATTTGAACTATCGTCTGAAGTTGAACGGACTACCGCATGATGATATGTAAATTATTAGATTTGTAATATATAGACGTATCCGATATCAGATATCAAATAGTATGTTATAAGTGATATGTTATAATAGTATGTTATATATATACACCTATATAGTATATACTGAATGATATATTATATACCTATATATGACATACTAGATTAATATTAGATATAGTATTAGACATATAGTCAATGGATGATATTATATAATGTATAGACTAGTACATAGAATATATAGATTATAATGGTTTATAGTAAATATCTTAGATAGATTATATAGTATATAGATTAATATAGATATATAGTATATATTTACTATAAACTATATATTTACTACATATAATGTAGTCTCTATATTCATAATTTATAGTATGTACTAGTACATAATATATTTTAGTAACTAAAATTATATATAAAGCTTGTAGTATATACTATATGTATACTATATAGATGATAATAGTTATATAGTACATATTATTCTATATATACTAGATATATGGTATAGTAAATAGATTATAGTATATATATGTGTATATATATATATATATGTTTATATATATTGTATGCTATAATATATTATACTATATACGCGAGAGGTACTAGTATTATATTAAATAAATGATATGCATATAGTATAGTGTATAGAGTAGTATAAAGGTACTAGAATCATTGTTTGGTATCATGCCATGTATTCTGATTTGGTATTTATGGAATAGAAGATGAAAAAAGAGAATGGAAGAGAAGGAAGAGTCGGTGATGTCTGTTTGGGAAAAAATAAAATACTAGGTTGGTTGGGCAGGTTTGAAGATTAAGGGAGGGGTTGTTTGAATAGTCAAGATGAAGTGATCCTAACATCTCTTCATTTGCCGATTAACCAGGTTGGTCGCAAGTTTCCAAAGCTAGTCCGTTGGTTTCCTCCTGATGCGTGTAAAATTCTGTAACTTCAAGAATGAGAAACAAAGAACTCGAAATGTAAAAGAAAGATTGAAAACAAATTCAATGTGAATCTGTCATTAACTAGAATTGAATGAATATTTCATTTACATCATTTCTATTTATAGACACGTATGCTAACAAACTTGACTGTACAGAAGATATTTACTTGGCACTCTAACTAGTTTATCTCATTTTCATTTGGACTTAATTTCACTGTCATTTGGAAATGTCTGTTGATCTTTTCTGTTTAGCTTCTCTTGACTTCAACTCCAAAGCTTCAATTTGAGTTTGTATATTCTAACACCCCCCTCAAGATGAGAATGTATATTGATCATTGCCATCTTGCGGATCAGATGATGGAAGCCGAAGGAACCAAGTGGTTTAGTTAGAATGTCTGCCAGCTGATGTTTGGATGGAATGTGAATGATCTTGATCAAACCTTCTTGCAATTTTTCTCGGACCAAATGGCAGTCTAGTTGGATGTGCTTTGTTCTTTCATGTTGGACAGGGTTTGATGCAATATCAGAAGCTGGTTTGCTGTCTGTATAAAGCAAAATAGCCTGTGGATGAGGGATTTTTAAGTCAGCTAGCAAGTAGATCAACCATTGTAGTTCACATGTGGTAGAGGCTAGAGCTCTGTATTTAGACTCAGCTGAGGATCGACTAACTGTTGGCTGTTTCTTTGATTTTCATGATATAAGAGAGTCACCAAGAAACACTGTGAAGCCAGTAATGCTCTTTCTGGTGTCAATACAACCACCCCAATCACTATCTGAGTAGGCTTTTAGAAGAAGAGGGGAATGTGCAGACAAAAAAATACCTTGGCCTGGTGTTGCTTTGATATACTTGAGGACCCTTTCAGCAGCTTGAAGATGATTACTACTAGGATTAGCCATGAACTGGCTTAGTGCTTGTACTGAGTAGGATAGGTCAGGACTAGTTATAGTGAGGTACAATAATCTGCCCACTAATCTTCTGTATTGTGCAGGATCTGTCAAAGGAGGAGATGAGTCATTTGCACTTAGCTTTAGTGTAGACTCCATAGGAAATGCCACAGGTTTACAACCTGAAAAACCACTATCTTGCAAGATATCTAAGGGATATTTTCGTTGGCATAAAGTTATGCCTTTGGTTGATCGAGCTACTTCTATCCCCAAAATATACTTTAGTTCTCCCAAGTCTTTGATAGTGAAAGAGTCATGTAAGAACCTTTTGACAGTGACTATATCATCAAGATTATTAGAAGCAAGAATCACATCATCAACATAAATCAAGAGTGCTATAAAACTGTCTGAATTATGCTTGATGAATAGAGAGGAATCAAACTTCCCTTGAATAAAACCAAATTGAAGTAGAGAATATGACAATTTGGAAAACCATTGTCTTGAGGCCTGCTTTAGACCATATAGGCTCTTTTTGAGTTTGCAAACTCTCGGATCAGTTGGTGAAGAATACCCAGGTGGTAATTGCATATACACATCTTCATTTAAATCTCTATGAAGAAAAGCATTGTTTATATCAAGTTGATGTAAATGCCAATTCTTAATGGCAGCTATGGATAACAATGTTCTTATTGTTGTCATTTTAGCTACAGGTGAGAATGTGTCAAAATAATCAAGACCTTCTTGTTGGGTGTAGCCTTTTGCTACTAATCTAGCCTTGTATCTATCAATTGTGCCATCAGCTTTGAATTTAACACGATATACCCACTTACATCCAATTGCAATCTTATTTGGAGGTAATATTTCAAGTTCCTATGTTTTATTTAATTCAAGAGCTTTGATCTCATTTAACATGGCTGCTTGCCAATGTGGATAAGAATTGACTTGTTTGAATGTCTTAGGCTCAAAAGTAGATGATAAAGCAGAAGTAAAAGCTGCATGTCTAGGTGACAATTTATGTGTTGAAAGGAAATGAGCAAGAGGGTATGGCTTACAAGAAGAAGGAATGTAGCAGCTGAAAGATTTTTGAGATGTTGAAGTAGATTGAGCCATATTACCACAATGAAAATGCTGCAAATATGAAGGAGGATTTCTTGTTCTTTCAGATATTCGAAGGCTTACAATTTTAGGATTAATCTGTGAAGTAACAGGTGTTGGAATGGCAGAAGAAGGATTTTGTGAAGCTATAGATTCTGGAACTTCAGAAAATTGATTCTGTGAAGTAGTAGGTTCTGGAATTGCAGAATGTGGATTTGGTGGAGTAATGGGTACTATGAAGTCATGCATTGAAGGAAAATCAGGAAAGACAAAAGGTGTGTGAGTAGAGTTTGGAATAGAAGGAAAAACATTCTCATGAAATATGACATTTCTGGAAACAAAGATTTTAAGAGTAAGGAGATCAAGCACTTTATATCCCTTGATATTTGGTGGGTAACCAAGAAACAAGCATTTTGAGGCTCTTTGATGAAATTTACTTCGACTGGAATGGATTGTGCTGGCAAAATACAAACAACCAAAAGCTTTAAGATAGTTATATGCAGGAGATTTATGAAAAAGGAGAGCATATGGTGTGTTATTATCTAGCACATATGAGGGGGTTCAATCTATGAGATGTGTTGCTGTCAATACACACTCAGTCTAGTATGTTAAAGGCAATTTAGATTGAAAAAGGAGGGCTCTAGCAACATTTAGCAAATGCTGATGCTTTCTTTCAACTCTACCATTTTGCTCAGGAGTTTCTACATAAGATAACTGATGTATTATACCATTTTCTTGATAAAAAGAAGGCATATTGAATTCTTGGCCATTATCTGTTCTAAATGTTTGTATTTGAGTATCAAACTGAGTTTGAGCATATGCAATGAAGTTGGCTAGTAAAACACGAGTTTCTGATTTTGCTTTCATAAGAAAAAGCCAAGTAAAACGTGTATGATCATCCACAATGGTAAGAAAGAATTTATAGCCAGAATGAGAGATAGTGGAGAATTGACCCCAAATGTCACAATGTACTAATTGAAAAGTTTTATTGGAATTGCTTTGTGAAACAGGAAATGACAGTTTCTTTTGTTTTGCTAGAGGACAGATCTCACAAACATGTTTGTGAGATATTTTTACAGAAGAATCAATAGAACTAATGAGTTTTAGTTTGGCAGAAGATAAATGTCCCAACCAAAAATGCCACATGTTAGAACTAATGGTAGATGTGTTAGCCAAGAAAGAACTGTTTGAATAAGGAATTTCCTTCTGTGTAGCAACAAAAAAATTGATGAGGTAGTATAGACCATTTCTGACTTCAGCAAGCCCAATCATCCTCCATTTGCTGAGGTCCTACAACACACATTTAGATTGAAAGAAAAACAAGGCAACATAATTTTCTTTAGTCAACCTGGAAGCATAAATAAGATTGACATGAAAAGAGGGAACATAAAGAGCATTGTGTAAAATTAAATCAGGGGAGACTTTAATAGTACCAGTAAAACTGATGGGAACTGAATGACCATTTGGTAAATGGACTGAAGAGGGTTTGTTTGGGATTTTTATGGATGTGAACAGATGAGGAGAACAGATCATGTGATCTGTTGCTCCAGTATCTAATATCCAAGGAGATATGTGATTTGAGGAGGCATTAGCTAAACAAAGGATGGGGTTATTACCTGATGTAGAGGCAGTGTTAACTGCAGGATTAGGATTGATAGAAGAAGTGGATAGGCTATTTGCAAGAGTGATCAATTCTGAATTTGCTCTTGAGAAAAAAACATAGTTGGGTTGTTTAAGTTTTGCTCTATAGAAGATGCAATGTTTGCATTGGGCAATCGTGTAGAATTAATTCTCTTTCCTCGAGGCCCTTTCCATCCTGGTGGATAGCCTATAAGCTAGAAACACTTATCCACAAGATGTCCAGAGAATCCACAATGGGAACATATGACATCTGATTTGGCTTTGACTTTGCTAAACTTAATAGCATTGGAATAAGTTTGTGTAGATGGTTGTGCAGCAACCATAGCATGAGAATCAAGAGGGATATGCACTACATTAGTTAAGGAACGTTGGCTCTCTTCTTGTATCAGTAAAGAGAAAACTTTGCCCATTGATGGTAATGGAGAAAGAAGCAATAGTTGGCTTCGAATTGCTGAAAAAGAATCATGCAGACCAATCAAGAATTTCATGATATAGTCAGCTTGGTGTTGATCAGCAAGGTTCTTCAATACTGCACAGGTACATTTTTCCAAAAATCCACAATTACAAGTTGGAAGGGGACGATAACTAATATATTCATCCCATAGTGCTTTGAAAGCACTAAAATACTCAGTGACTGAATTTGAGCCCTGAGAAATAGAACTTAAGGATTTTTCTAAGGCAAATACTCTTGGACCATCACTACGCAGGTATCGAATCTTTAATTCATTCCAGATGTCAACAGCACTGTTGAAATAAAGAAGACTACCTCGAATCTCCTTTGCAATGGAATTCATTAACCAATAAAACACAAGATTGTTGGCTCGCAACCAAGCAGTATTAAGCCGAGAATTAGTAGAACTAGGCTGAGGCAACTCCCATCGATGAAGGCAACTTTGTTCTTGACTGTGAGAGCAATTGTGATGGACCGACTCCAAGCCACATAGTTGTCACCAAAAAAAATTTCAGATACAAGAACAGCTCCAGGATTATCAGATGGATGCAAGTAGTAGTAACTTGAGGAATCATCAGATGGATTCTCCAAAGGAGGATAAGAATTTCGAGAAGAATTATTAGAGGATTCTGCCATAGAAGCAGAAGAAAGAAAACAAGAATTTTGTAAAAAAAATCAAGAAGGCAGTGGAATGTTTATGGACGATGATACCATGTAAAATTCTGTAACTTCAAGAATGAGAAACAGAGAACTCAAAATGTAAAAGAAAGATTGAAAACAAATTCAATGTGAATCTGTCATTAACTAGAATTGAATGAATATTTCATTTACATCATTTCTATTTATAGACACGTATGCTAACTAACTTGACTGTACAGAAGATATTTACTTGGCAGTCTAACTAGTTTATCTCATTTTCATATGGACTTAATTTCACTGTCATTTGGAAATGTCTGTTGATCTTTTCTGTTTAGCTTCTCTTAACTTCAACTCCAAAGCTTCAATTTGATTTTGTATATTCCAACAATGTAGGTAGAGTTAAACTCAATATAGATTGAAGCTCTATAGGGAATCCAGGAATGATGGATGCTGGTGGTGTCATTCGTAATTCCGAAGGTAAGTTATAGGCAGCTTTTGCAATTAATCTTGGAGAAGATCATATGAATAATAAAGCGAAACTTTTGGGGACGTTATTCCATGGCTTACGTATTGTTAAATCGTTTGAATTTATTTGCGTTGATATAGAAATGAATTCTATGTTGGTTATAAATTGGTTGTTGGATAAGAGGTGTACGGTATGGTATTTGGAAGATTATTGGAAGGAAATTGAATTGTTGTTGGCGGATATGGATTTCAAGGTTCATCACATATTCCGTGAAGGAAATTTCTCGACAGATTTTCTTGCAAAATTAGGGCGGAAGGGTGCTCGGCTACTTGAATTAATTTTGTGGACATGCCAAGGTTTCTAAGGTGATGCTTGAAGCTGGAGAAATTAGGCTTGACGCAGATTTGTTTATATTGTTTGGTTGTACTTAACTTTTGAGTTTTTTTTTTTTTTTATGTGGTGTATGTTTGGATTTTTTTAAGCTGGATTGATTTTTTCTTTTCTATGGTATTCCTCCGTCATAAAATAAGGTTGTCAATAAAATTTCGGAGGTTCCGTCCTCCTTCTACTAAAAGAAAAAAAATATAGAATTCTTAATGAATATTATATGGTACTATAAGATAAACTAATTAACTATTTTTAACCATACACCTAATCCCCGAAGTTATTATATATATATATATATATATATATATATATATATATATATATGGCTTAATGATTTTCTCTCTCTTGAGGCCAAATTAATGTTCTTTATCCACCGTCTCCTTTCAGAAAGTAATAATATTTTTTTTTCCTTTTGCATCTTATAATATATATAGTTGTTAAATCTGTACTCAAATATATTAAATTTTCAAGAAGGGTGTGGTTGTTTCTTAAGAGGGAGAAGAAATCTTCACTAACTAGATTTGATCACTTTTGGGATAACGAGGTGAATGCGAATGCTCTTTTAAGTATTATCAAAAAGTACTGCAGTTTGATCTTATTGAAGAGCATTTTAAATTTGGTGCACCAAAGACTGTGCGTGGCCTGTGATAAAGTTTGACTGGATCATAAATATTTTGTCTAGGGTTACAGTTTTCTATGAACGTGTATTGGCACCACAGACCATGCTAAAATCACGTAACTGTGACATCACACTATTGCTTGGCTTCTTTTGAAGAGCGGTGCTATTCTACTGTCAGGAGGTTCTCATTCATTATGTCGTCTAGTGTAATTTTTTTTTTGTTTTTTGTTTTATTTTAAACATATTTTAAACATGTTTAAATATTTTTAAAAAATTAAAAAAATTTAAATAAATTAATAATCACTTCCTTAATTATTAAGAAAAATATAAATATATGAACGGTCAAAATAAAGAGATAAATTGAAGAGAAATAATAGCATTATTCTTCTTTTAAATATTACGTACCGCCCTAATCAATGTCATTTTTATTTTTGCTCCTTTCCTGGAAAGGTGAAATAAGGTCCATCATCTCATGATCGTATCTGAAAATTTTCTGATTCAATATCGTATAACATACATATGTTTACAGTAGTTGGTAGTACGTACTCACTGACATTTGTTTTTTTCAAATATCATCTATATATGTAGATTTCGAGCCACGAAGTTGCATCAAAGCGTTGGGCCTTGCATTCAACCGGCCATGTGAAGGGTCGAAATTGAATAAAATGCAGGACAGCAGTACATGTCCTAATTTTGCAGAAAAAAACTCTAGTTTTTCAGGTAATTGCCAGTGAGAAAAATACTTATTCATTGGTAGGACCAAAACACACAGGCAGAGAGAGAGATGGTCAGAGACTGATTTTAGGAATGGTAGTGTGAAATTTTGAAGGGACCGGGTCAATAGGCTAATAAAAGATTGTAAATAGACCTGCAGGTTTAGTTTTCCCATGTAATGAATCAAGTAAATAGGGTAAAACCTAATGCCATCTCGACTTGCACCGTCTATACATTACATTGTCATTTGACAAATTGTCCTCAACAGAGGGTACTTGACCATCATCAATACTGATCTCTCTCCTAAATTCTATATCGTTATATAAGATAATCTCACAAAATATCGTGACTTATTCTAATTCATTAGATTATAAAATTATTTTTATTATAAAATTGATCTGATAGATCACATGAAGTCACGACAGTTTGTAAAAATTATTTTTATATAATTCTTTTGTAACTGTAGTACTCATCTTAAATTAATATTAATGACCAATAAAATATTTAATTGGCATTATATCTTGCATCGATCATTGCATTTTTAAAATTGTGAAATTCTGGCCAAGCAAAGGCAGGAAGGATCTTTGTCATGAAAACCAATATTAATAAAGTATTCTCACATATATTCGCTACTACTGTAAGCTGGCTATGCCACAACATTAACGTATTAATATAATCCATTCTCTACTCAATCAGGTCCGCATGTTGATCACATGCAATCAACCTGACATGAATGTGGGTGATTGTAATGACATGGTCACATGCCCCTTCTGCTCTTACAACGTCTCTCAAAACCCTAATCTACAAATTAAATTCTACTACAAGCTAGAATATAGTGTGAAGACTTGACTGTGAAAGTAGTAGTACTTTGACTGTATTTATAGTAAAAGCTAGTAGATAATTTTCAGTCCACTTACTGCATGCTGCTATATATATATATATAAAGACCCTCCTCTAGTACTCTATATATACGTTTCAGGGCACATCCATCTTAAAGCTAGGATTAGCATCTGTATCTCTTTGTGCCGTCAAAGAGAAAACATAAAAATGGGTCTCAAGCTTTATGGACTTCCCATGTCCACAAACACCACTCGCGTGTTGGCCTGCCTTCACGAGAAGGGTGTAGATTTTGAGCTTGTTCCTGTTGACCTTTTCGGCGGTGAAAACAGGCAGCCTTCTTTTCTGGCAAAGAATGTATGTATATATAGCAGTTACATGCGTGCATGTTTTATGTTCTTTAATTTGTTTTGATGTAGTTGTTTTTTGTTTTGTTTTTTCTAATTAAAATGGCAGCCCCTTGGCCGGATTCCAGTGCTAGAAGATGGTGATCTCACTCTTTTCGGTAAGTTTTCGCTTCTCAAATGTTCTTTTCTCTAGTTTGTGATTGAGTACTGTATGTTTTGTCGATTGTAATGATCATGATTGGACTAACCTGAATATACCAGACTTGATTAGCAATCACTTTGTGTATTTTCCTCAAAATAACAAATGATGCCACTTTAGGATCAGATGATTAAAATTTAAAAAAAAAAAAAAAAACTTCTGATCATCAATATCATAATTTCTCTTTCACCTAAGATTGACTGCTATATATATTTCAGAATCTAGGGCAATTACAGCATATGTAGCTGAGAAATTCAAGGAAACGGGCACAGATCTCCTTAGGCTCCAAAACCCCAAAGAAGCTGCATTAGTGAAGGTGTGGTTAGAGGTAGAATCTCATCACTTCGACCCTGCAATCACTCCCATTATGTTCGAACACTTCGTGGCGCCAATACTTGGGAAGACTCCCGACCAGGCAGCCATTGACGCCAGTTTGGAGAAGTTGGGAAAAGTTTTCGATGTTTACGAGTCTAAGCTAAGTTGCACCAAATACCTGGCTGGAGATTTCTTCAGCCTAGCTGATCTGCATCACCACGCTTGTACTCATTATTTCATGAAGACTCCATGGGCTTCGTTCGTCAACGATCGTCCTAATGTCAAGGCATGGTGGGAGGGCATTTCTTCTCGACCTGCTTTCATGAAAGTGGCCGAGGGTATGACTTTTGTGGACAAGAAGTAGTGAGAAATATTTAGGTTTGATCTGTTTCCAAGATATTAATGCTGGAAGAACTTGAAAAAAAAAAAAAAAAATTGTCGTGGTTGTTATAATTGATCTCCATGAACTAGAAATAAATGATTTTTGTTCTCTCTCGACAATATCATGCTTTTCTTTAAATTATATATATCTTATTTGAATTAAGTTTAAAGTGCTATGATCAAAGATTTACGAGGATGATCACTGGAAAGAGACAGCTTGCAAATCAAAGGAATTAAGATGATGAATTGTTTAAGAAGTATTAGGCTACAATTATAGACGAATCGATCCTATGCATGCCTACTGAAACGTATGGGAACAGCCAACACTCTTGAAAATTACTCCTCATGGAACAGATGAGGCCCATTACATCTGACTTAGAACAGTTGGAAGCTGGGTACATTGTTTTTTTGCACCATATCTTCCTTTTATGCTCTTCCTCCAAGATCAGTAGTCGTTTACAGTACAGACGGCCTCACCACCAACGATAGATAAGAAAGGGAAAAAAGTTCTCTATAGGCATGCTAGTCCTCGGATTGGCTTTTGAAAACGTTAAAAAGGAGAAGATAAGTGCTTTAGCTACAATTTATTTATTTATTTATTTTTATATAAAAGTAAACTTACAAAATGTGGTGGCTTAATGTGGTAAATTATCATATTGTAAAGTCATGTTTATTATAAAATAAATCTAATAGATCATATGAAATTATGTCAGTTTATGAGTTTACTTTTATGACTGTAACACTTGTTATCAAAGGAGAATTTTTTAATAAGATTGAGAAAGAAACATTAATTAGATATTGGTGAACCAATCTCAACCAATACAGAAATACTTCGTCTACGTAGGAATCCTTATCGATGTGTCAACCGGTTTTCTTTTATGTTGAATTTTTAAGGGTTTTTCATTTTATTATTATTTATATATCCTAGACTGACATTAATGTTATTACGAAGTTAAAATGTAATTTACCTTTTGTAAAAAATGTGTAAATGTAGCAATTATCTTTATTGAAATCTCGTCCCACATATGCTTTTAGGGCAAAAATCCCATTTCTAACTTTCTTTTTCCACAAAATATGGAAGATCTCGCAAGTCATAATTAGTTTTTAAAAATTATATTCTCAAGTCGGCGTGTAGAATACACTTAATAAAATACTTACATGACATAATTTGATTTAAAAGATAAATTTTAAAATCTGATAAATCTAGCTAGATGGTTTATTTTATACACTGACTTAAAAATAAAATAACTTTTTTCTAAATGTTTCTTCCTGTAACAAAACACTGAATGGAGTGCAGAATTATAGACTTTTTCTATCTTTGAGATCATTGTGATATCTAGGTCACATCGAAAAGAACAAATTAAACAGTAACACTGAGTGCTCTCAATCATGAAATCAGTCAATGATATTATACAATTGCAAAAATAGAGGCTCAGCCCACAGTATGCTAATCTAGGTCGATCAAGTCGGGCCCATTATCCCTCATGGATCAGGTTAGGCCCATTCTTCTGGCTCAGGATAGGGAACGGCTTGTTACCAACTTCTTATTTAAATGTTTGTCCCTTAACCAACCTCATCTAAGTCGTTCCTTCATCGATCAGTAGAATATCGGTTGATAGTTCTGGAAGGTGAGTCAACATTATATAAAATCGAGCCAATAACCCGCATAATGCTCTAAATAGTTTATTATATATAATCACTTTCACAATTATTAAAAAAAAATATATCAAATATATATAAAATAGAACATGAATATATAAAAGAGTTCACTTTACCAATAAATATTTCATAGTCAATTTATAATATTAAAAATGTAATATATATATATATATATTTATATATATGATTGTTCAATTTAAAACAATGTAAAATAGATTATATTAGTATGATACAGAGAAAACATATGCTCCACCCTTCAAATTTCACAACACTTTTTAGTTTTTAAATTAAAGTTGGAAGGAAGTCCCTATAAAAAAAAAAAAAAAAAACCTATGCAACTGGAAATTTAAAAATCTAACTTCTAGAAACGAAACTCTGAATAAATCAGAAGAACCCAAAATCGATTTGAAAGGAAAATCATTAAAAATAAGAAGGAAATAGAGGAAGCATTTACCTAATCGTGGCTGAAACCGGAGTCCATGACTGCGTGAAAATGGTATTGTGTTAATCACCTTGTACTTAATTGAATGGGAGCGACGTTGTCTCTCTTAGACACTTACTTGTCACTTTTAGTTCCACGAATGAAAATGTAATATGTTCAAAGGATATTTGTCGTTTACGGTTTCTTCTTCTTCTTTGTTTACAAATGAAAATATGATGTAAGATAGTAGGAAGGGTTACCTAATGCATTTAGATAGACTTGTAGATATTGACTCAAGAATCGCTTCATTGCCACATGACGCCCGTTAGGGAGTGTTCCTCTGTAAAGAACACCTCTAAATCACTTCCCAAGGCTTCTGATTTGCCAAAACGCTGCATGACTTTGAAAACTTCAACAACCGTGTACCAACGAGGCTTTTTCGGTGATGTAGGCTTCTACTCTTGTCAACCAGAAGAATCAATGACTCAGTGCGCTCCTTGCGCATACTATTGCAATAGAAAGAGATCAAAGCCAAAGTACAAAGTCCAAGAACAACAACAAAGATCATGAAGCTGCTCGGCGGGGCTCTGTAACCATTGTCGGTATATTTGGAGACTTGGCGAGGCACATTTCTATGGCAAATTCTTTCGGAAGGCTTCCGCAGCAAAGCTTGGGTCGTAGATGAGAAGTTCCAAGACAAAACGCTATGAATTTTTGTTGACTTTCCTGCGGAGGCCGAGAACCCGACGAACATGTATTCTTGAAGGAAAGGTGAGAGATCTAGCGAAAAAGATAAAATTGGTTCCTAGTGTCCATCCGATCCGAGATGGACATCGATCCTTCTACGTCGATTCGAGATGGCTTAGAGTGTTTTCCACACAACCGTCTCTCTTTGTTCTGCTTCCCTCTATTTTATTTCTCTTTAGTCTTCATCCACGGGATCTGGAAGGTGGGACGAACATGGAAGGTAGAGAATATTGGTGTTGTTTCACATGGGCAACCAACCATGGATGAAGAATAATTGAATGCCCCTATTTTAGCACCATAAAAACAGAGCACCACAGTAACTAAGCACGACGAACCGTAGCTCCTCACGGCGGCTCCCTCAGCCATAGATGATGCCAAACCCAAGCTGTGCCCAACCACCCTCACCCAACACCAAACTCGTGCACGTGAAATTTTCGAGCATGGCAACGCCGTGAAGAACTCGCTCTCTCTCTCTCTCTCTCTCTCATTTTCATGTCTTGTTGCTTCAGATAGCCGCCTTTGCTCACCCTCGCCGTAGAAATGGCAGAAGAAGTCGTCGATGAAGTCGTCAGAGAGATGGACGGAGAAGGAGACTTTGCTGGTGGCGTTGACGTCATTGGCTTCAGCGAAGGAGCAGGTTTGAACAAAGACAAAGTTGAGAATGTGTTTGGTCTATGTTCTTACTGTTTGATTGATCACAAAGATCACTGCATCATTCAGATTTTTTTATTCTTATTTTTGGTTCTCTAATTCTTGTTATACGAAGAACATGTTTGAACAAAGACCAAGTTGAGAGTTGAACTCTCTGGACTCACAGCTTGGAGAACATGTTTGAACAAAGACCAAGTTGAGAGTTGAACCCTCTGGACTCACTGCATGGCTTTTCATCTCTCTTGTCTCTCTTTTCACCGATTGACATTTCAGATCACCTTTTCTTTTCACTCGGTGCAGGTCTCTCTTTGCACCCTTTCATTTCTGAATTTTATAGTATGAATGCCAAGTTAGCAATTGAAAACTTGGCATTTATATAATTAAATAGATGGCAGACCGGAAAGTGTACGACAACCTCAACTCACTGGACACATTGAAGGTTCTGGCATGCCTCATTGAGCACCGACCTGATTTTGAGTTTGTTCCTGTCGATCTTGATGCTGGAGAGCATGAGAAGAAACATTTTCTTTTTGTGAGTGTAAGTTATTGCCACCTTCTCCATAGGTTTTTTTTTATTTTTTTCAATCTTCTGTTCCCATTAATTGATTAACACGTTAATTGGAATCTGCAAAGAGTAAAAGAATCTGCCATGGCATCATTTAGAAAGTTATTCATTCTTTTTTTTGTTTATATATGCAGCCATTTGGTCAAGTTCCAGTATAGGAAGACGATGGCATCAAACAATTCGATAAGCAAGAAATATATGTTATCCAGATGAAATTTGTGAACTTTTACCATACATCTCAATCTGGTTAATTAATGAAATGAAACTGAATATTGAGTGCAGAATCAAGAGCAATAATAAGAGGCATGGACCATGAATATGCCATAAAAGGAGAAGAGCTAATTTTCTGGGATCCCAAGAAGCAGGCCATAATAGCTGATTGGATTGACTTCGTGGATCACTGGTTTGAGCTTCCGACTTCGGAACTGATCTTTGAGATGGTGATCAAGCCAAAGAAAGGATTGGCCATAATGAATCTTCATATTATTGTGTTTATGCCCCCACCAGAACTTGGCCATAATGGAGGCTATCTCCTTACACAACTATTTTTGGCTGCTTGAAAACATTCATACGATAATTTGGAATGGCCTGAATGACTGCTATCAACAAAAATTCTTTACCTAAGGAAGATAAAAATTGATTCTTCTAATTATTTATCTTTTGCCACATTTTATCTTTAATACCCCTAAAGGTATTATATCGAGATCTCCTTGACAAGTCCAAGTATTTCTCACAATTATTTTGTACTCTTGCCCCTAACTCCTTTACTATCATATTTTTCACAGTAATTTTAACATTTAGATGACTGATATGCCTGCAGTACTATCACAATTATTTATAGTACTATCATCAGCAGTTTAAATAACTGATATGCCTGCAACCAATCTGCTAACTATAGGTAGCTAATTTGAATGCCAGTTTGACAGTTAGATCATTCAAACAGAGGTTTGGCTTGCGTAAACCTACGCCTATATGTTTCTCAATATCTATAGTTAGATGGGTATGATGTAGGCAACAATTTTGTGTATAAAAATTCACTTCTAAATGAGGGATTTTGACATCATTATTAGTTCATCTATTAAAGTAGGGATGAAGTGAATAACTTGTGTGTCAAGACCTATTTCCAAAAGAGGAATTTTGATGACACAGTTAGTTCATTTACAGAATTTAAACTTGGAGAGAATAATTTGCATGCCATAGTTTACTCTCGAAGGAGAATTCTGGCGATACAACTAGTTCATTCATAGAATTTAAAACTGGAGGGAACACTTTGTATGTCAAAGTTTACTCCCAAAGGAAAATTCTGATTATACAATTAGTTCATCTACATAATTTAAAATTGGGAGAAAACTTTGTATGTCAAAGTTCACTTCAAATGAAGAATTATGATGATTTAACTAGTTCATTCACAAAATTTAAAATTAGAGGGAATATTTTGTATGTCAAACTTTACTCCCAAGTGAAAATTATGATGATACAACTATTTCATCCACATAATTTAAAATTGAAGGAACACTTTGTATGTCAGCGTTTACTCCCAAATGAGAATTCTGGTGATACAGATAGTTCATCCATAGAATTTAAAATTGAAAGGAACATTTTGTGTGTCGGGGTTCAACTCCCAAAGAAGGGAACTCAATGACACTATTAGTTCATACATAATGATTTAAATTATGTTATTGTTTATGAGTATCGAGCTGAAGGTATTATTGTGATCAAAATGTTTTTCTTGCATTAAGTATATGAATATCATTACAAGGTTTCCTGTACAGATGACTATAGTTTTAGAGAAATATAAGTATGTCAGTTTTACACTAAGGCCTGGTTTGGGAATGACTCTAGTTCTATTGGTTTACCCATTTTAATTCTAACATCAATTATTAAGAATAGTGGTAAAGGTTATAAATGTATGATATTTAAGAAGATATAATTAACTACTACATATGTAACATATCAGACCTTGAACTTTATGAATGAAAATGGTGAGATCTTATTCTTTTTGTATAGAATGGTTTATTTAAGAGGTGTTATTATTTCAAAGGTAAGTTTCGAATAAGATCTTATCTATGTTGATACATTTTTTGGAATTAAGCTTGAGTGCAAATGTTCATATTTATTTTGTCTATATAAGTTTCAAATCAAACTCTATAAATGTTTATACTTACTTTTGGTGGTTGAACTCAAGCACAAATGTTCATGTTTTAACTCATTTCAAAATGACATTTTTGTTGGTTCCATTTTTTCCTTCCAATAAAATTTATTCATTATGCATTCATAATGCTTTTGTTAAAAGTTTTCTATACTTATAGGCATGTATTGGAACCATACGAAATATGATTTATGAAAAATTTTTATAATTTATGGCATAGAAGTTTGAAGCATGATTAAAGAAAAATTTTATTTGCGGCATAAAATTTTGGAGAATAACTCTAAATAAAAGTTGTAAAGATTAGTAAATAAAAGATTTTTTGCATTTAGATTTTCTAATCTCAATATGTGTGTTGATTTGTAAAAAAAGGAAAGCAAAGAAAAAAATATTAAGAAAAAATGAGACAAGGAATATGGAGTTTCTTGAGATAAGGCATATAGATACATGTAGACCTTTTCTATATAATATTTGATAGATAGAAGTATTTTATTACTATCATAGATGATTTTTAAGGTATGGATATATCTATCTGCTACAGGACAAGTCTCAAGGCATTGGTAATTCTTGAGAGACTTCTCATGGTGAGGAAATGCAGCTAGTAGAAATGTGAAAATCATCGAATTAGATTTAAATAGTAAATGCTATGAAAGGAATTATGATTCAAGTCATAACCCTTATCTGTTTTATGAACTTATTGAAAAATGTAGTAAAACTAAATAATAATGGTGTAGAACTTATGTTGTGTTTTTAGTAAGGTAGTCTTAATGACTTATTCTTTGAGTTGTATATTGATTTAAGGCATATATATATATATATATATATATATATATATATGTATGGATAGCCAAGCTAAAGTAAGATTTTATAATCTAAATGAAAGAAAGTTTAGCCCTATACAATTATTAGGTAAATTATCATTATTGAGTACTCAATGAGATTTAAATGATATAGATTGCATTGTTTTTAATTATGATCTTAGTATTGAGGAAATTAAAATGTCAAATTCCTTAAGGTTGGCAAATCAGTAGGAGTATAAAAACTAGAGATGAGATTGTTGCATTCGTGCATCTTCAAAAATGCTTGTAGTCTTTTTTTTTTTACCATCTCAATTAAAATATGAAACAACAAGCAAATGATAATCCACCTCATAAAAGAAACACTGCTGAAGAATTGGCTATAGATACATCAGAACAGGTAACCTCATGTGATATTCTTGATTTGTTATTTGGTTAGGCTACGTGGTGTGTTTTTGAAACTTGAATTTGACGTAGAAACAAATAAAGGTTCATATATGTTTTCACAAGTTATAGAAAGAAATGATTCTATAAAAGATAAATGTATAAAAGAGTGGTTGAAATCCATAAATCAATCTAAAGTTTGTAATTTCGTCTAATTGTTTGAAAGTATAAAAAATTGAATGTAAATAGGTATTGGAGACAAAACCCTAACTTTAAATGTAATGTTGAACAATATAAAGTCAGAATTGTAATCAAAGATTGTACTCAGAAATGAGCATTGATCAGAAAGAGAGATTTTCTAATAAACCACGATATAAAGTCAGACTTGTAATCAATAATTGTTCTCAGAAATGAGCATTGATTATAAAGAGAGATGGTCTAATAAACTTGAAAAGACTCATTCACGATCATTGTGACATTAGTAGCTTATTATGATCTAGAGTTGTATTAAATGGATGTGAAAACTATTGTAGAGCAAAAGTTTCGATTATGAGATCTATGAGAAATAATAAAAAAAACTACATAGAAAATATAAGTTTTGAAAATTGTATTTGAAAATTGATAATAACAGCACTACCTTTAGAATAAAGAAAAATATTTATTGTTGATGTATATACCCATAAGTCTGGGATTACTTTTGTATTTATGGTCGGGTATGTATATGACATTTTGGAAGTATAAATCATGGTTTATAGCATGATATAAAAGTTATATCTCTAAACAACTTTAAAAATGAAATTTATGAATGAGACATCCTTTATAATTGGGATTGAAGTTTAATACCAAGACGAAGACCGCTAAGATTGTCTTAGTAAAGTTGCATAGCGTTTTGAAAGATTTTTCATGAAGAATTGTTGGTCAATAGATACTAATAAAATGTGACATACTCAGTATTTTACAATATCCTCGAATTGATTAGGTTGTTAAAGAAATTCTATATATGATGGTTATAAGGAATTTGATGGTTGCACAAACTTGTATAGGGCCGAACATCAGTTTTACAGTTGGCATCCTTGGTTGTTGTCAAAGTAATCCAACCATGTTTGACCTAGAAGCCGTAAAAGGAGTTCAAAGTTATTTGCAAGAAATTAAAGACTATATTCTTGCCTTTAGAAGAACTGATACTATTAAGGTAACTAGATATGCAGACTATTTTTGTGTGATTGCTCTGATGATGGAAAATATAGTTATGGTTATGTATTTTCCTATCTAGTAGAGTTATTTTATGGAAAAGAATTAAGCAAATCTTTTACTACTTCATGTGCAATTGAAATTGAGTTTGTGGCATGCTTTGAGGCTACAGTATATAATATATGACTGAGAAAATTTATCTTATGACTCGATATTGTCAACTCTATAGCCAAACCTCTAAAAATGTATTACAAGAATTCCTCAGAGTATTTTTCTTTGAATGATGGATATTTAATAAAATTTTAAATATCTATGTGTTAAGGAGAATGTACAGAAAATATCAATACTCTGTTAATGATAATACTTTAAAGAGATCATTGATATGCTGAGTATTTTGTTACTGGACGTTGAGAGATATTTATTATGGTTATTTATGTTGTCTCGTCTTTTCACTTTATGTGTACATTGAATGGTGTGGACGAATGATGACAAGATAATATCTGAAATGGACATGAATTGGAACCCAATGCATTGCAGTATTAGCCTTAATTGTCATAATTAAAGATCGTGTTAAATTAAGTTACTAGTGTTATGGTACATAGAATAAATTTTGTTGGTTATATAAAAGAGGATCGTCATGACTCACATTAGTAGCTGATTTAACATTGATATGAAAAAACTCATAATGTATTTTGACCTAGGAATATTTTTTGAAAATAAACGTGTGCAGTATGATTAATATCCTGTAATGAACCCATGAACATAAAAAGTTATTTTATGGGCGTACGACAAAGTGGGAGAATGTAAAACTTTTGTTAAAACTCTATGCCCCAAAAACCCATATCATAATGAGTTTAGATTAATTCAAATATTATCACATAATTATGCCACTAGCCATCGAGAGACTGACGCCAGACATAATTTAAATTAATTCTGACGGCTAGTCCCAATAGATAATCGAAACAGAGAAGATAAGAGATTCGCCCAAAACACAAAGAAAACTCTGAATAATATTGATTAATAATAAAATTTGAAATTATTTTATGAAGTTCACAAGCCGGACTTAGATAGCTGCAGAATTTGAAATTATGATATTTTTCCAAAATGAAAAAACCTAAATTATTGTATGATAAACAAATACATAAATAAACAAGAATCCTACTAAAAACTTGGCCAAAATCGAAATCAGAATCACTTCCAAAACTTGAAACTAAATATTTACTAATATTGAAAAAATGAGCATAAATATATGATCTGAGGGAAAATGACTAATATTGCCCTTAGTCCAAGGAGTATATTAAGATTTTCCTTCCATATTTGTACATACTCATCTTTTTAAGGTAGTACTTCAACGCAATCAACGTAGAATCTGGACCTAGACACTCGGGGGTAAAGTTGTTAGAGTGATCATTATTTCACCTACAATATAATTGTGCCTCTAACCATGTACGTTTTCTACTTGTTATTATTTAATATCGTGGATCATAGAAAATTGAAGATCCCAATATTATTGTTTCATGTTAAAATATT
Organism: Juglans mandshurica; assembly: GCA_022457165.1. Lineage (NCBI taxonomy): Eukaryota > Viridiplantae > Streptophyta > Magnoliopsida > Fagales > Juglandaceae > Juglans > Juglans mandshurica. The sequence continues at coordinate 24,806,477 of CM039623.1, forward strand.
TAACATGTCATGTAATTGTTAAAACTGTATGTGCTACACACTCATATCCTTATGGGTTTATACTAGTTCAAATATATCTCTTAATTAATGAGTTATAGTGGGACACAATTACCTCTAGATTTCATGTTGGCCAAACGTTTATTTAAACACTGAGAGGGTTAAAGGTTCTTACCTACAATACAATTGTGGCTCTAGTAATTAGGAGACACTCGGATATAAAGTTGTTAGGGTGATCATTCTCTCATAGTCATGTCAGATTATCTATCAAATTGTAATGGAGGGAGGTACGTTTTCTAACCGTTATTATTTAAATTCAAGACCTGATATCATATTAAATTTTACTTGATCTAAGGGGTTGTTTGGGAAACTTATATCATCTCATCTCAAAATCAAAATTTTCTTCCTAAATATCATTCAAACGCAAATACTTTTTAATTTCAAATTTTCAAATTTTTTTATCTAATCATTACTTAATCATTACAACTTTCTAAACATCCAAACAAAATATAAAAAATAATATTACTTTTTTAAATTTCAAAACAAAAATAATATTAAAACAATTATATTATGACAATATTTTAACTTTATAATATTGTTTATTCACTTTTTTTTTCTCTCTTTCTCAAAATCTAATAAAACATCTTACTTAAATAATTTTACTATTATTTACAAAACTCTTATCTTATCTCATTTCATTTCATATTAAATGTTGAAATTGATAACAAAACTAGCGTCAGTTTGGCTATCCCATTGGTCAAAATTTGCCTAATATCACATGTTTTGACTTTCACTTATTCAATTCAAAACTTAATGTCACATTGCATTAAAATAATAAAATATTTTAAAATTAATATAATAATAAAATATTATTATTTATACATTATAATTATTATTTTTGTTTAATTTCTTTTCATCGTGTTTTGTAGAACTGGTTATGTTTTATTTTTTAATTAATTAATTAAAACATATTTTTTAATTATCATATTTTATAATAGATACTTTTCTTATGGTTTTATATGTAATAACATATCGACTATTTCGTTCATTCTAACTAAATTATTTTTTACTTATATTTTCAATGAAACTTTTTCTGAATCTAATGGTAATATCTATAATTCTAAGATTGCACTAGTTTAAAATTCTATCTAGATGTCCCTCGTTTGTTTTTAGATATGAGATAAAATGAATTGAGATTAAAGTTAAAAAGTTGAATAAAATATTGTTAAAATATATTTTTTAATATTATTTTTGTTTTGAGATTCGAAAAAGTTGAATTGTTTATTTTATTTTATGTAGGAATTTAGAAATGTTGTAATGATGATATGAGAGATTTTTAAAGTTTTGGACTTTAGTCTTGAAAGCAAACTAGGCTGTCAACCTTTCTTGGATCCAACCGGATATCTACATTTTTCATATTACTATATTTCTTTGCCAACTTTTCTTCAATTCATCAATCTTAAAAATATGAATAAAATATCAGGTTAATTACACTTTGTCTTATCAAATTTTCATTCAATTCACAATGTACCTCCAAAACTACTAATTGCATTAAAGTGGACACTTGAACTTTCAAAACTTCTCAATCCTCATTCCATCTACCAGCCGTGTTAAATCTAACGAAAATTCACTGCACGTGCTGCTCATGTGCATAACATTCACTGTAAAAATATAATTTTCATCTAATTTATTATCACTGACCATATAAAATATAAAATAATATATGCTATCAATTAATAATAAATCATAAATTATTAAATAATTTTTTTAATAATTTATATATGGTTAATGAATATCAAATAATTTCATTGTGTACATAGATTATTCATACTTGCTTGCAACATAGGTATAAAATAATTTTATATACGGTTAATGATTAATGATTTATTATTAATTAATAACATATATTATTTTATATTTTATATGGTCGATGATAATAAATTAGATGAAAATTACATCTTTATATTGAATTTTCGTTAGATTTAACGCTGCTGGTAGACGGAATAGGAGGATTGAGAAGTTTTGAAAGTTCGAGTGTCCACTTTGATGTTGCTAGGTCAAATAATTATAAGAAAAGAAAATAAACTGAGGAAAATTGTTTTGTTGCACTGATAGATTGGGGTCAAATAAGAATAAGATGATAAGATGACATTGCTACAGACGAGATCAAACTTGTTGAACCATTTCAAGTTATTTTTAGTTAAAAGTAGGATGGGTTTATTTTAACTAATCCACTGCACTAACAGACACAAGACCACCCAACTTGGTGTGGACTTTTGACTCCTAATTTGTCATGGATCTAGAGGAGTGGTCGAAGACTTCTCTTTCAACAGCTCCAAAATACGTACTGAACCACATTATATATATCTTTTTTTCAGTCGAATTTATAATACTCTGGAAAAGTCTAAATCCGAAAGAAATATATATTTTAAGAAAAATAATATTTACAATCTTAAGAATGGTAATTCCGCACGCTCTCTTTAAAAAAAAAAAAATTTAAAATTTACATAAAAAAATTATTTTTTAATAATAATATTTTTTTTTTAAAAAAAAAAGTCAAATTTGTACAACTTAAAATTGTGTCTAAAAATAGACATATTTTATTGGAATATCCTGCTTCTGAGTCATTTCCGACTTTTATTATAGCCATGACTTTGTCAACAACACTTCACTGTCATCTTAGTAAAATACTTATTAAAAATAAAATACCCCTCTCGTATTTCCCTATTTTCTTCCTTTCAACACACATCTTTTATTTATTTTTTCCTTTTTTCATAGCAAGTATGTGATCATGTATCGATAATGAATAGAACAACTTAATAATTTTAATAGAAATAAAAAATAAAATAAAAATATATATAGTGTGTAGTGTGGGATGTTGAGTAGCATAACACATTCCTTTATACATTTATCTCTATTTGCCTTTTTATTTATTTATTTATAATAAAATATAGAGAAAATCTATATAAGCTTTCCTTCGTGTTATTAAAAATGGTTAGTTGAAATTAAAAAAGAGAAAATAGAAAAGGAGTTTTATTTAGTTATTTGAGATATAAGGGTTAATGAAGCATTTAATAGGGTTGGGTCATTCCTTGAAAATCGGAAAAATTTATCAAAATTAGATTATATCATATAAATGATGTGTAGTGTTGAGAGTTTATAATAGATGTTTTCAAGAAATAATATAACATGTAGATGTTTATTTTTTCCTCCAAATATCCCCTTTCATTTCTCTCAATTCCTTTTACATTTTCTTCCAATAGGGCTTTAAGATTATTGGTCCAAACAAAAAAGTGACTCGATAGTCTTATTGGTCGGTCTCGTGTATGATTTTTTTGGATCGGACTGGACCGAGACCGACTGGATGTATATATATATATATATTTAAATATTATTTTATATAGTAGATGTATAAGTTAATTATATAATTTTCATCTAAAGAATCACCATTGACCATATATATAATGAAATTATTTAATATTAATTAATCATATATAAAATGTTAAAGAGATCACTTAATTTTAATTTTATTAATTTAATTAATTTTTTGTTTTAAATTTTCTATCCAAAAGAGAGGAAAAAAATGTTCAAGGACCAAATTGGACCGAATCTATCGATATCTAACGGTCTGGTCCGGCAAAAATGATGTATCGAGATTTTCGATCCGTGACTCCTAAGACTGGATCAGACCAGACCGATTACACCCCTAATCACAAGTACACTTTAACCTAGTGTTGACTTAAAAAAAATTAACTTGTTTAATTTTCTGTGGAAAGTATCTTGCTTTAAAGATTCTGTGTAATAGGGAGCCCTCAGTTTGTAAAATTTTCCATCCTTGCTTAGCCATAAGTGCCATATTGAAAACATGTAAATCCTTAAAACCCATCCCTCCTCTAAACTTAGATTGATATATTCTATTCCATCCTATCCAATGTAGTTTTTTCTCATTGTTTTTTTGTCCCCACGAGAACCTTGCCATCATCCTCTCCAAATCCTTACAAAAGCTAGCTAGTAGCTTGAAGCAACTCATGGCATATATTGGGATGGATAAGGCAACAGCTTTGATCAACACCTCTCTTCCCCCCTGAGATAATAACTGTTCTTTCTAGCTTTGTAATTTATTCCAGACCCTACTCTTAATCTCAGCAAAGGCCCTTGATTTTAACTTACCAACCATGTTAGGCAAGCCTAGGTACTTTTCATATTGCTGAAAAGAGCTAACACCCCATAAACTCATAAGCTCTCTTTGTTTTTCCTCTCTCACATTCCTTGAAAAAACCATAGTAGTTTTTTGTCTATTAATTTTCTGACAAGAGGCAAACTCATACTTGTCAAGAATATATTGAATATTCCTTGTTGTACTAACATCGGCCTTACCGAAAATGATGCTATCATCTGCAAAAAGAAGGTGGTTAATCTCCGGAGCTCCCTTACACACACGCAACGCTCTGACAGTTTTTGTCCCTCTCAACAGTTTTTAACAAACTAGTTAAGCCCTCTGTGCATAAAAGGAAGAGGTAAGGGGACAGTGGGTCCCCTTGCCTTATCCCTCTACTTGGAAAAATAGGACCTAATGGCAAACCATTCACCAAAACTGAGAAAGAAACAGTACTAATTCACTGCATGATTAACTTCACAAAGCTATGAGCAAAGCCAAGCTTCAACATGATAATTTCTAGGAAACCCCATTTCACCCTATGGTAAGCCTTGCTCATGTCCAACTTCAAGGACATATATCTTGTTTTTCCTTTCCTTTTATTCCTCAAGTAGTTCACAAGCTCATAAGCCACTAGCACATTATCAGTTATCAACCTTCCAGGCACAAAGGCTCCTTGTGACTCAGAAATAACAGAGGCCATTACCCTTTTTAGCCTATTTGCAATAACCTTAGAAACCAACTTGTAGATTACATTACAAAGGCTAATAGGGCGAAAATCAGCTCACAAGATTTCTTCTTAGGAATCAAACTAATAAGGGTATGATTAAGATTAGGAGGCAACACGCCTGAATTTAAAGACTGGACCACAGCTGAGGTCATTGAGTTGCCCACGACATGCCAATACTTTTGGTAGAAAATTGGTAACATCCCATCTAGTTCGGGTGCCTTTGTTGGATGCATTTGTTATAGAGCCTCATTAACTTCAACAATAGTATAAATATTAGTAAGATCCCTATTGATCTCATCATTAACCTTCTACTCGATATTCTCGAGAATATTCAGATGTCCACTCTCCGGAATCATTAACCTGAAGAAGAAGAAAGTAGATGTGGAAGATAGGTGTTGTTTCTGCAAGGCAGTCCTTGAGGATGTTCATCATGTCTTAGTGTATTGTCCATCTTTCAAAGGTTTATGGAAGAATTATGTACCTGTTATGCAGCAATTACCTCTAGATTGGATTTCTTGGCTGTTATAAATTTTATTCTGGATAGAGGAACAAAGTCAGAGTTCACACTGTTTTTTCTTATAACCTGGGGCTTGTGGTTTAGACGCAATCAGATGCCGATGGAACAACTCTTGCTTTACCTCGAGCAGGTTATTAACCACTCCCTGTCTATGCATAAAAATTTTACTGACTTAAGAAGTTCATCAACTCAGAATGCCATAAGAGCATGCAGTTGGAAGCCTCCTCCAAGAGGTTTTCTAAAATTGAATGTGGATGGAGCTGTGTTTTCATATGTGAGAAAGGCTGGTGTGGGGGTGGTACTTCGCGATGACAAAGGTAAACTAGTGATGGCTGAAAGCAAGATTGAAAATGAGGTAGAAAATCCATCTACCATTGAACTGTTGGCCTTATTAAGAGGTTTGCAATTGATTGTCCACTTGAGGTTTTCAAAACTTCTTGTTGAGAGTGATTGTATGTTGTTGGTTCAAGAACTTAATAATGAACAAGATTCCTTGTTAGCAGATGGTAATCTTATTATGGAAGCTAAAAGCTTGCTTAAACATTTTCAAGAGGTTGAAGTCCAACATGTGCATCGAATGGGGAATGAGGTAGCTCATAGATTAGCACGTTATATTTGGAATGTTGATAATATTTCTTTGTGGTGGGAGCATGTTCCTACTTTTATTGATCATTCTCTTTGGATTGATCAAAACAATATGTTACGAGGTTTTATGAATAAATGAATGTTTGTTTATCAGAAAAAAAACTTGTTTAATTTTATAATTTTTGAAATTATTTATCCAATGGCCGATAATCAATATAGCCATTTATATTGTTTCACACAAGTTTCTTTTTGGGATTTGGTCACTCGGTGGTTATTTTGGATTTTATCCAAATGTATCGAATTTGTTATAAACCATAGAGATAATTTTGTTTTGGAGTTTAAATAAAATAAATTACAGTTTTATCTTTCCCAATTGTCTAATACTATTTCGAAATAACAAAGATAATAAAAAGCTTGATTTCATATTCTTCAAATTTCAGATAAATTGAGACATTCGAACTTTACCAAATGTTGTCTTTTAACCTTTTTTTTCTTGTTTGTAGTGGCTAAAAAGTCAAAAGTGGAAAGGGATATTTTTGTCTTATAACTAAGTTTCTTTTTGAATTTTTTATTTTCTAACAAATATATTATTAAAGAGAAATTATATTTACAAGTTGATATATAAAACTCACATAATAAAATATTTGTATAGCATAAGTTAATTTAAATATGCATTTTAAAATTTAAATTTTATAAATCAAAACGTATTATTTAAACGACATACATATTGTTGTGTGAAAAAATTATGACAATAAAGTAAAACAAACACGGGAAAAACAAGCAATCACACACGATAGTATTTACGTGGTTCGGCAAATTGCCTACGTCCATGGGAGCTACAGAGGATTTTTATTTCTTGAGAAATCACAATACAATGTATGGGACGGCTAATGTTCACTCTAATCAGATTACAAGTCAAAACAAGAAACCCTTTTATATGTTATGCGGCTGAAACCCGAAACAAAGCAGAATTAGCGATGTTCGCTCGAGCGGCATGTCGAGCCCGCATCGAGCGAACCTATTTCCCGCAATTGCTCGAGCCATGTGTCGAGCAGCTCTTCAAGCGAAGCTCTCTGAATTCCCTTCGCTCGAGCTATGTGTCGAGCGGTGTCGAGCGAAACTCTTTGACTTTCCTTTGCTCGAGTGGTCTGTCGAGTTATCTTTGAGCGAACCTCTCTGACTTGTATTTGCTCGAGCGGCTAGACGTTCCGCTCGAGCGGTGTGAACCAGACTCCATACACTCAACAATTCTCCCACTTGGAGACTGGTGCACCCACAGTGTCACCCTCTGCCTCAAACATGATATCCTCCACTTCTGCAACTCACTGCTCCTGTCTTCATGCTAGAAAACTGACTGAAGTTGCACACAACTTCAGTTTCTCAAGTGTAACACCCTTTGTCAACATATCAGCAGGGCTCTTACTTCCACAAATTTTCTCAAGTAGCAACTGTCTATCATCTAACAATGATCATATAAAGTGATACCTGATTTGAATGTGCTTAGTCCTGGAATGAAACGCTGGGTTCTTGACAAGGAATATGACACTCTGACTGTCACTGTAAAGAGTGCCCTTCTGATTCTTTTTACCCAATTCCTCCAAGAAGCCCTGGATCCACACCATCTCCTTTGTAGCTTCTGAAACTACAATATATGCTCAGCTTCTGTAGTAGACAAATAAGCTGTTTTTTGTAAATTGGAACCCCATGAAACTGCAGTACCACCCAGAGTGTAAACAAACCCTGTGGTACTTTTTCTACTATCAGTATCTCTAACTAAATCAGCATCAACATAGCCCTGCACCTCTAAGCCCTCTCCTGAAAAACACAAGCACATTTCTTAGGAACCTTTTAGGTACCTTAAAATCCACTTCACTGCTTCCCAATGTTGTTTTCTAGGGTTACTCATGTATCTACTCACAACTCCCACTGCATGGGCAATATTTGGTCTAGTGCAAACCATAGCATACATAAGTGAACTAATAGGTGAGGCATAAGGAACCTTACTCATATGGTCTTGTTCCTCTTCTGACTTTGGTGCCTGATCCTTGCTGAGTCTGAAGTGACTACCCAAGGGTATGCCAACTGACTTGGCCTTGTCCATATTGAACCAGGCTAGTACCTTTTTCACATACTCAGCCTGTGAGAGTCTCAATGTGCCTCTAACTCTGTCTTTGATAATTCTCATGCCAAGGATTTGGTTTGCAGCTCCCAAATCCTTTATTGCAAAGTGCTCTGACATCTGTTTTTTCAGATTATTGATCTCATCAATACTAGCCCCTGCAATAAGCATGTCATCCACATATAGCAACAAGATAATGTAAGAATTGTTAAACTGCCTGACATAACAGCAGTGATCTGCCTGACATCTGATATATCCTGCACTGCACATGAAACTGTCAAATTTCTTGTACTACTGTCTAGGAGCTTGTTTCAGGCCAATTAAGCTCTTCTTCAGTCTGCAAACGAACCTTCATTTCCCTGTACCACAAACCCTTCAGGTTGGTGCATGTAGATGTCTTCTTCGAGATCTCTATAAAGAAAAACTGTCTTCACATCTAACTACTCAAGAAATAGATTTTCAGTAGCAACCATAGCCAAAACTAGCCTAATGGTTGTGATCTTTACCACAGGTGAAAAGCACTCCGAGTAATCAATACCCTGTTTCTGCTGAAAGCCTTTTACAACAAGTCTGGCCTTATACCTCTTACTGCCATCATGCTCAGTTTTCACCCGGTACACTCACTTGTTATGTAATGCCTTATTCCCTGATAGAAGTTCTGTCAACTCCCATGTCTGATTCCCTAGCAAGGAATCCATCTCATCTTTCATGGCCAACTCCCACTTGCTAGAATTTTCATCTAGCAAGGTTTCTGGTAACTCTGCGGTTTTCCACCATCTATCAATAGAATATAATTCAAAGCAGGTGAGAAACGCTGTAGAGGACGAATAGTCCTAACTGACCTATGAACTATAGCTGTAGGGGTGGACGGCTCTGGATCTGACTGCGGAATAATATGAATGGGTGTACTGAACCCACTCTCCCCGTCACTCATTTCTCTACACTGCACTAGACCTCTAGCAGGTCATCCAAACTCACAGACTTAGACTCCTGAGGAGTTGCTTCAGCAACTGTACTAGACTTGTCCTTGTACACAATCTTCTCATTGAAGATCACATTCCTTCTTCTTATAATCTTCCGACCCTGATCATCCTAGAAACGATAGCCAAATGCCTCGTCTCCATAGCCAATGAAATAACATTTCCTTGACTTAGCCTCAAGCTTATTACGAGCATCAGAATCAATAAGAACATAAGAAAAACAACCAAAAATTTTAAAATGAGAAAATTTGACCTCTTTCCCTCTCCAAGCCTCCTCAGGCAATCCACAATCCAACGGAATTGATGGCCCTCTGTTTATCAAGTATACTACAGTGCTAACTGCATCTGCCCAGAAAGTAAGTGGTAACCCAACGTGCAGTCTCACGCTTTTAGCATGCTCATTTATGGTTCTATTCATGCGTTCATCAACTCCATTTTGCTGTGGTGTCCTAGGAATGGTCTTCTCCAATCTGATACCCTGAGTTGCACAATACTCCTTGAACCCACCATCAATATACTCACCACCATTATCAGACCTCAAGTATTTCAACTTCAAGTCTGTTTCTGTCTCAACCATGGCTTTCCAAATTTTGAACATATTAAATACATCATATTTATGTTTAAAAAAAAAGACTCATACCTTCCTGCTGTGGTCATCAATGAATGTAACATAGTAACAAAAACCTCCAAGGGATGCCACTGGGGAAGGTCCCCACACATCAGTGTGCACAAGATCTTGTTTTCCTGACTTCAGTGTTCTGCCACACTTCAAGAAACTGACCTTCTTCTGTTTCTCCATAATACAACTCTCACACATACTGAGATCAACTGACTTCAGTTCTGGTAACTTGCATCTAGACAGAAGTTCTTTCATACCCTTCTGACTCATATGGCGAAGCTTGCAATGCCACAAATCTGTTGTGCTCTCTGCAACGGTAGTGTCAATAGTGTTATTCAAACCAGTAGTCATATAAAGTGTACCAGTTTTCTTACCCCGAGTCAGTACCAATGCCCCTTTGGTGACCTTCCATGTGCTATTTGAGAACACCACTGAATGACCACATTCATCAAGTTGTCCAACAGAAATGAGGTTCTTCTTCAACTCAGGAAAGTGTCTGACCTTTTGCAAGGTCCATTTGTTCTTGTTAGGGAGTGCAATATCAATGTCTCCCATCTCTATTACATTCAAAGCCTCTCCATCAGCCAACTACACCTTCCCAAAATCACTTGCAACATAGTTCTGCATTATCTCCCGATGGGAAGATGTATGGAAGGAAGCCCCTGAATCAAATATCCAATCATCAACTGGACTGTGAACTGCAAGCAATAGTGCATCCTGTAATTTTTCAGTTACCACATTAGCATTATCATTCTTGGTCTTCTTGGGATTTCTGCATTCTTTTTTATGTGACCAGCTTTGCCACAATTCCAACAAGTTGCCTGCTGGCCAGACCTTGACTTACTCTTACCCCTATTCTTTGATTTTGATCTGTCTCTGTTTGAGTTTCTGTCTTGTGTTCTCCCCCGAGAGTCAACATTCAGTGCTGAACTCGAACCTGAGGCCTCGCCTGAATCTCTCTTGCACACCTCCTCAGCCAAAATCAAATCACGGATATCATTATATTTCAACTTTGACTTACCGGCATAATTACTAACAGCCATTCTCATGGTTTTCCAACTATTTGGCAATTATGCCAATAGTATCAGTGCATGTATCTCATCATCAAATTCAATTATAACAGACGACAATTGATTTGTGATAGTATTAAAATCATTCAGATGTTGTGCAACAGACGTACCATCTGCCATCTTCAAATTAAATAACTTTTTCATCAGATGTACTTTGTTATTTGCTGACGTCTTTTCATACATACCTGACAAAGCCGCTATGAGATCTGCAGTCGTCTTCTCCTTGATGACGTTGTGTGCAACGGATCTCTACAGGATTAGACGAATAACCCTAGAACCTGTCGATCCAACAGGATCCAATCAGCAACTGACATGCTGTCCGGCTTCTTCCCCAACAATGAAAGATGAAGTTTCTTCCCATAGAGGTAATCCTCTATCTGCATCCTCCAATACCCATAATCCGTGCCATCAAACCTCTCAATCCCCGATACCTTCACTTCTTCTCCAGCCATCCTTTTTTCTTAGGCCGAACCTTGGCTCTGATATCAATTGTTGTGTGAAAAAACGATGACGATAAAGTAAAACAAATACGGGAAAAACAAGTAATCACACACGACACAGTATTTACGTGGTTCGACAAATTGCCTACGTCCACGGGAGCTGCAGAGGATTTTTATTTTTTGAGGAATCATAATACAATGTATGGGATGACTACTGTTCACTCTCATCAAATCACAAGTCAAAACAAAAAATCATTTTATATGTTATGCGGCGGAAACCCTAAACAAAGCAAAATTAGCGATGTTCGCTCGAGCGGCGTGTTGAGCCTGCATCGAGAGAACCTGTTTTCCACAATTGCTCGAGTCATGTGTTGAGCGGCTTTTCAAGCGAAGCTCTTTGACTTCTCTTCGCTCGAGTTGTATGTAGAGCGGTATCGAGCGAAACTCTCTGATTTGCCTTTGCTCGAGCAGTCTGTCGAGCTGTCTTTGAGCGAAACTCTCTGACTTGTATTCGCTCGAGCGGCTAGACGCTCCGCTTGAGCAGTGTGAACCAGACTCCATATACTCAACACATATTCCATTCTATTTTCAGTGATGTAAATATTCTATTCTATTAACCAATTTGATAATAAAATAATTTTTATTAAAATATTATAAATTATAAGGAACCTTATCACACTCGTACCGGACCCTAAATAAAAATATACATAAATTGTTTTAGTTTGTCGGCCATGCAACTCCACAAAAATGATAAAACACCAACTTTTCTACAATTTTTACATAATTATATAATAAAATAATTATGGCAAAAATAGTTTACTAGTTTTCATTGAATGCTCCATTCCGGTGTACGTACCACATCATAAATTACTTTACTGTCCAAGTGGAATGCCCTTACATTACAATGATCACATTATTCCAAGGGGCACATGAACTTGAATTAAGTAATATAAGAAAGCACCAACCAAAAAAAGAAAAAAATAAAATAAAAAACAGGAATATTAGAGAGGAGCATCTAGTTCATGAAAGAGCATATTCCGATAGATACCCAAAACCTCTCTCCCAGGCGACAAAATCCTCTCAGTCGTTCTCCACAATTCCAGTCCGTTTATTGGGAGTAAGGATGTAAATTTAAACTGAAAAATCGGACCAGACCGGTTGGACCGATTTTGAACCGGTCCAGTCCAAGACCGTTCTTGTAATCGTAAAACCGGCAGGATCCAATCCGGTCCCGGTTTCATGGTTTCCAAGACCAGACAGGACCGAACCAGCTCGATTGGGAAAAAAAATAAAAAAAGTAATATTTTATATATATAAATTTTATGCAAAATTAATATTATACAAAATATTTTTTATATATAAGTTTGATATATAATATATCATTATATATGAAATAATTTCATATTATAATTTATAAATTATAACATAAAATGTTAATTTTAAATATGAACATTTGTAATTTGTTTGATCATATGTTATTAATATAATTATATATAAGATAATTTTATTATAATTTATAAAATAAAATTTTAATCTTAAATATGAAAATTTAATTTATCATATGCTTTAAACATAAAATATATATTTAAATTATTAATAACATTTTATTTATAGCTATACTAATATATAACTAATTATACTGATATAATATTATATATAGCTAAATAATCACTATACTAAATAATCATATATAAAATAATGATATATTAATTAGTTAACACTAATTACTAATACTAAGTTACTATACTAATACTATCACTATAATACTATCAATAATATAGTTATAATAAATTAAACTCACTAGAACATTTAACAAATACTAATATAACAATTAACAAACTCACTATAGCTAAAGTTATACTTATAGTCTAATATAGACTATAGTTATACTTATACTAATCTAGTTATACTAAATCACTATAACTAATACTAATATATAACTATACTAATAGTCTAATATTAATACTATTATATAGTCTAATATATTATATAACTATACTAATATATAATTAATACTAATAGTCTAATATAGACTATAGTTATACTTATACTAATATAACGAGAGGCAAGGTACTTTGCCCTTTTGGCTTGTCGTTGCAATTAATGTACTTGAGATTCATTTATATCAATTTATTTGGTGTCCATTGAACAATTATAAAAAAAGTCAGTTTTGGTTGATCCTCTTTTTTTTTTTTTGTGTATTTTTTGTGAACCGGCATCAATATGTGTATAAGTGCATATTGTAAAAACTTTAATGAGCTCCTAATTTAGGGTTTATTTTGTTGTTACAGTTTTTTTTTATCAGATTTTATATTTTTATAGCTTTTTATGGCAGCAGATTTTTTACATGGGAGCAGTTTTTTTATGGCAGATTTTTTTTTTTTTTAATTTTTAATTTTTTATTTTTTTTTATGGTAGATGATTAAAACCGGATCGGAACCGGTAAAACCGGAAGTATCAGTTTAGGGCGTAACCGGTGCGTAATCGATTTCTAAAAATGCAAAACCGGTACATACCGGTTCGGTCCTAAATTTTGTCTAAAGCCGGACCGGACCGGACTGGTTACACCCCTAACTGGGAGGAGGGGGTGGAGCTTCGGCTCCACCTACCTCTTCCACTAGCCAGTCGTAGCAGCTTTCTCCCATTTCCTATTTTGTCAAATTTTTCCGTTTTCCATTTTAGGTTTTTCTCCACAGCGTCGAAACAAGCTGATCTCTTGCCTTCCGATGTTCTCCGACCAACACGCGCCGCCTTTTCTGCATCTCCAGTCACCAATCTTCAAGTTCGCATAAGGATTCTGCTCTTTTGCTTGGTGCGTTCGTCACACGCGCGACTTATGCCGTGCGCAACAACCACGTGCCACTGCGTCCCAGAGTTGCTCCTGATGACACGCGCGGCCTCCCCGACATCAGAGGGTTTGGATCCTCTGGATCTAACCCTCTGTTTCACTCTTACGGCGACGCTTGACCTGCACGTGCCGTTACAGCCTGTGTTGGTCCTTCGCTGGCTACTCGATTTTGTTTCGGGTTGCTACCCTATGTTCTTACTTTTCCAAACCGAGGATCAAGTGGAAATGGGCGTGATAGTCTCTTCCAGCTAGTCCAAACCAACAAGATGCAACACACCTCCCTTTACTGTGGCTTTTAGTCGCAATAATATAGTCTGTTATATCAGATTATACAAAAATCATTTCAAGCAGCATCCTATAGTGGGACATGGGTGGGATTGTGGGAGCCAATTAATTGGCTCCAAATCCTTCTTTTTTCTTTTTTATATGATGTATTTGTTGGTTTTGGAATGATTGTAGGGGACTTTAACCCTACTGAAACTTATATCTTGTAATCATTTAGTTTATCTATAAAATGCTAAACTTGTCTAGAAAAAAAGAAAAAAAGAAAAAAAGCGCATATTCCAATACAACTTTTGCCCACAATTTTCTTCGTTGATGCACATGTCAATATATGAATTCCTTTGTCGTTCCTAAAGTTATGCATCACCAACATCCATCTTATTCTTACTATTGAAACAGACAGTAACATCCTCTTATTATTATTATTTTTTATTTCCAGTAAATATATCGATTAAATTAAGCTTTCGCCTAGCTATTTTTCATCTTAGATCTTATAATTTCCAATTCAAAAATTTAATGTGTAATTACTTTTACATATTCTATTAATGTGAATGACTATATCACTTTTTTTTAATATAAAATAACCGTTTTGACCAATCACATTAGCATAATGTGTAAAGAATATCTAAAATTACTGTATATATAGTATAACTCTTCTCAATTACGTTGTATTTTAAGTGGCTTTTCTTATAAAATACTTAAATATCACTCAGTTAAAATATATCACGTTACTAAGTATGATTGAGGAGGATAAAGATTATGATGAATAAGAACATTACTTTTTTTTTCTTTTATTCTTTAAATTATATAAAATATCCAAATTATAAAAGGCCTGGTCAAACATGGATGGCTTGACAATATCAAATTCATTTAAAAAAAGTGGCTGCTTTTTAGGAATAAATGGTTTGATAAGTTTTATGAACTCGAAGGATATAAATTATTTGGTGTTTTATCAATTTTTTTTTATTTTTGATTTATCAAATTTTTAAATATAAAAAAATTTCATAAAACTAAATTTAAAAAACAATGTGTAATATTTTAAATTATAAAATTATTTTTATTATAAAATAAATTTAACGTGTCTTCAAGAATACATCAAATTATAAATTTATTTTTATTAAACATCCTTTACAGTTGTAGTGGCCCAGAGCCCTCTCTATCTCAAGAGTTTTGCTATATACAATTAAGTTTGCGTACTAATCTGCGTATTAATATTCTTGTTTTCATATTCTAAATTTAAATTAGTACTGTTTTCAATAAAGTTTAATTTCTGACCAATCATATTGAATGGATATACGTATTAATGTGCAGAATCGCTTACAACTAAATTTTTCCAAATCTCAATTCATGCACTGTGATGGTTACTTTTTCATGGTACACCATAGATTTAAATACAGAAAAGACATCTTTAGGGTCATCCATGCGTAGTCGGTCGGCAGTTTCCTTTTCCTCCGTTTTCTAAAAGAAAAACTGAACCAGACCTCTAGATGTCCATTCTTTATTTCTTTTGTCAACTTGTACATAAAATAATCACTTCATGCAAGTAAAAATAGGGGGAAAATGCCAGAAATACCAAAACATAGTGTTTGAAAATGGGGGTTGAAATAATCTGCTGCCACGTACCTTGAAATTAGAGCATTCTAGAGGAGAGTGTAACTCCATATATAATATACATACAGAGATCAACTCTCTCTTCATAGCTCTGTTCCTTCTTATTTCTCGATCATAAATCACCATCCACAATTATGGCGGCCATCAAAGTACATGGAACCCCTTTCTCAACAGCTGCGGCTCGAGTTCTGGCTACCCTTTATGAGAAAGAGGTTGAATTTGAGTTCGTTCCTGTAGACGTGAGAGCTGGTGAACATAAAAAGGAGTCCTTCTTGTCCATCAATGTAAGGAAAAAGAAGCCATTGATGTACCGCAACGGTTTAATTAGTACTTTTATAATTCTGCTGAATCTAATTTATTATTGTGGAAGCAGCCGTTTGGTCAAGTTCCAGGCTTTGAACATGGAGATCTAACGCTCTTTGGTAAAGTTCATAACTTCATATGTAACCGGCAGAGATTACCTAATACTTTTAGTGCATGAATGCAATTAGTGTGATTGTCACGATTGGACCCTTTTGTACTGCAGAATCAAGGGCAATTACAAAGTACGTTGCCAACGAGTTTGCTGAGAAGGGGACCGACCTGGTATTCGGAGACTCTAAGAAGAAAGCAATCATAGGGGTGTGGATGGAGGTGGAGGCCCACCAATTTGACCCGGTAGCTTCGAAGCTTACCTGGGAGCTGGCAGCCAAGCCAGCGTTTGGCATCGCTACAGATAAGGCAGTTGTGGAGGAGAACGAAGCTAAGCTGGCTAAGGTCCTTGATGTCTATGAGAGTCGACTGGCTGAGTCAAAGTACCTGGGATGTGAAAGCTTCACCTTGGTGGATCTGCACCACCTGCCCAATATACATTACTTGATGGGCACTGAGATTAAGAAGCTCTTTGATTCCCGCCCCCATGTCAGTGCGTGGATAGCCGATATCACAGCGAGGCCAGCTTGGTCGAAGGTCACTGCCATGCAAAAGCGACAGTAAGGAGTAAACTGTTGTCGTGGTGCTCTAGGGGGTCATTTGAACGCAATAATTATGTGTTTTTTTCTTCATTTTTTGTTCCTAGTGTTTCAATCTCCCCCCTGTTCGGTGTCTGGACCTGTGCTATTGGGTTGTTTCCTCTGAGTTGTTACTGGTGTTTTGCCTTCAATCTTTAAGTTGAAGGGCTTCAAGTTTATGCAGTATTCCGTTATTTTTCAAGGGTTATTCTTGCACGGCTAACTGTTAAGATTAAAAAGAAAAACTACTCAAATATTTCCTCTCTTCAAGTGAGATTCTCGTCTCTCATGTATCCCTCTAGCGGCCTAGCCTCGTGTGCATACCCATCTTTCTCCACCTTTATTACAGCATCCCATCTTTGCCCTCCACCCAATGGAAACTTAATCCATTCGGCCTGCGGAGGAAGATTCATCCCCTGACATCGACCAGTTAACATTACACACTGAATTGCATGGCTTGACAATCCATTAATCCAGCTTGAACCTGACCCCCTCCCAGCCCAACACAGCTTCCAGCCTCACTTTTAGTGGGGAAATTTATTTCTCACACACCTTTAAACAAACATATGGTGAGAACAACCATCCTTTTCATTCTCTCCATCCCATCGACGCCTTTGATAGAAACTAAATTCATTTTCAACTTCACCAACTGAAATGACAGACAGACAGAGTTTTCAATCTCAGCCCATGGAATTCCAATATTTGTTACAAAATCTCCACTTCTGGAGGACTCGCAATCCGTGTACGCTTAATTGGGAGGTAAGATAAAGAAGATCGATTGCCAAATCATACCAATCTCGTAAATCTTCCTACTAACTCTTGATGGTTAAATTCAGGTGCTAATGTTCATATTTCTGTGAGACGTAATTTGCATTCCCTATTTGTCTGCCACTTGGTTTCTATTGTCTTCAGTCACGTTATCTAGTTTCCTTTTCTGTTAGACGGTTATGTTGTAAGGATTTGAGATAGAGGTATAAATAAGGCAGAGTGGGGAAGAAGGAGAGGAATTGTTCTGGAAATCTGTTGAAACCTTGTATTTTTCATATGAAAATTATATATTTATAGTGAATTTTCGTTAAATTTAACGCTGCTAGTAAACAAAATTAGAGAATTAAGAAGTTTTGAAAGTTCGATGTTGCTAGGTCAAATAATTATAAGAAAGGAAAATAAACTGAGGAAAATTGTTTTGTTGCACTGATAGATTGAGCACAAATAAGAATAAGATGATAAGATGACATAGCTACAGACGAGATCAAACTTGTTGAACCATTTCAAGTTATTTTTACCAAATGTTGTCTTTTAACCTTTTTTTCTTGTTTGTAGTGGCTAAAAAGTCAAAAGTGGAAAGGATATTTTTGTCTTATAACTGAGTTTCTTTTTGAATTTTTTATTTTCTAATAAATAGATTATTAAAGAGAAATTATATTTACAAGTTGATATATAAAACTCAAATAATAAAATATTTGTATAGCATAAGTTAATTTAAATATGCATTTTAAAATTTAAATTTTATAAATCAAAACGTATTATTTAAACGACATACATATTGTTGTGTGAAAAAATGATGACAATAAAGTAAAACAAACACAGGAAAAACAAGCAATCACACACGATAGTATTTACGTGGTTCGGCAAATTACCTACGTCCATGGGAGCTACAGAGGATTTTTATTTCTTGAGAAATCACAATATAATATATGAGACGACTACTGTTCACTCTAATCAGATCACAAGTCAAAACAAAAACTAGAGATGAGATTGGGGTCAAATAAGAATAAGATGATAAGATGACATTGCTACAGACGAGATCAAACTTGTTGAACCATTTCAAGTTATTCAAGTTAAAAGTAGGATGGGTTTATTTTAACTAATCCACTGCACTAACAGACACAAGACCACCCAACTTGGTGTGGACTTTTGACTCCTAATTTGTCGTGGATCTAGAGGAGTGGTCAAAGACTTCTCTTTCACCACCTCCAAAATACGTACTGAACCACATTGCATTCTAGTCAAGTATAAAGATTCCACCCAACAACTCTTTCCAATGCAATGGGTCTCCTTTCACTAATATTAACATATAGAAAGACGTTTATTTAGATGTGTTAAAGTTTCTTTAATTGGAAGACATATAATAGGAGAGTGATAAATATATAAAGTAGATCTTTTAATATTTATAATTAATTAAGTAAATTATTTGAGGAAGCATTTAATGTTTAATAAATATTGTGGAATCACTTTATATATAATTTTTTTTTCAGTCGAATTTATAAAACTTCGGAAAAGTCTAAATCCGAAAGAAATATATATTTTAAGAGAAATAATATTTGTAATCTTACGAATTGTAATTCCGCACACTCTCTTTAAAAAAAATTAAAATTCACATAAAAAAATTATTTTTTAATAATAGATTTTTTTTAAAAAAAAATACGTCAAATTTGTACAAGTGTCTAAAAATAGACATATTTTATTGGAATATCCTGCTTCTGAGTCCTTTCCGACTTTTAGTATAGCCATGACTTTGTCAACAACACTTCACTGTCATCTTAGTAAAATACTTATTAAAAATAAAATACCCCTCTCGTATTTCCCTATTTTCTTCCTTTCACCACACATCTTTTATTTATTTTTTCTTTTTTTCATAGCAAATATGTGATCATGTATGGATAATGAATAGAACAACTTAATTATTTTAATAGAAATAAAAATATATATAGTATGTAGTGTGGAATGCTTAGTAGAATAATACATTCTTTTATACATTTATCTCTATCTGCCTTTTTATTTATTTATTTATAATAAAATATTGAGAAAATCTATATAAGCTTTCCGTTGTGTTATTAAAAATGGTTAGTTGAAATTAAAAAAGAGAAAATAGAAAAGGAGTTTTATTTAGTTATTTGAGACACAAGGGTTAATGAAGCGTTTAATAGGGTTGGGTCATTTCTTGAAAATCGGAAAATTTGATCAAAATTAGATTATATCATATAAATGATATGTAGTTGAGAGTTTATAATAGATGTTTTCAAGAAATAATATAACATGTAGATGTTTATTTTTTCCTCCAAATATCCCCTTTCATTTCTCTCAATTCCTTTTACATTTTCTTCCAATAGGGCTTTAAGATTATTGATCCAAACGAAAAAGTGACCCGATAATCTTATTGGTTGGTCTCGGTGTATGATTTTTTTAGATCGGACTGGACCGAGACCGACTGGATGTATATATATATTTAAATATTATATATATAATATTATTTTATATAGTAGATGTATAAGTTAATTATCTAATTTTCATCCAAAGAATCACCATTGACCATATATATAATGAAGTTATTTAATATTCATTAATCATATATAAAATGTTAAAGAGATCACTTAACTTTAATTTTATTAATTTAATTAATTTTTTGTATTAAATTTTCTGTCCAAAAGAGAGGAAAAAAATGTTGAAGGACCAAATTGGACCGAATCTACCGATATCTAACGGTTTGGTCCGACAAAAATAATGTATCGAGATTTTCGGTCCGTGACTCCTAAGACTAGTTCAGACCAAACTAATTACACCCCTAATCAGAAGTACACTTCAACCTCCGTATATTTCCTTTTTTTTATTTTACTTTTATAACATTTCAATTTTCATCTATACTGCATGCAACATGCATAGCAAAAAATTAATGAATTGGCAGAAAACAATTCAAGTGTTGACTTAAAAAAAAATTAACTTGTTTAATTTTATGTGGAAAGTATCTTGCTTTAAAGATTTTGTGTAATAGGGAGCCCTCAGTTTGTAAAATTTTCCATCATTGCTTAGCCAAAAGTGCCATATTAAAAAGCTGTAAATCCTTAAAGCCCATCCCTCCTCTAAACTTAGATTGACATATTCTATTCCACCCCATCCAATGTAGTTTTTTCTCATTGTTTTTTTGTCCCCACCAGAACCTTGCCTTCATCCTCTCCAAATCCTTACAAAAGCTAGCTAGTAGCTTGAAGCAACTCATGGCATATGTGGGGATGGATAAGGCAACAACTTTGATCGACACCTCTCTTCCCCCCTGAGATAATAACTGTTCTTTCCAGCTTTGTAATTTATTCCGGACCCTACTCTTAATCTCAGCAAAGGCCCTTGATTTTGACTTACCAACCATGTTAGGCAAGCCTAGGCACTTTTCATACTGCTGAAAAGAGCTGACACCCCACAAACTCATAAGCTCTCTTTGTTTATCCTCTCTCACATTCCTTGAGAAAACCATAGTACTTTTTTGTTTATTAATTTTCTGACCAGAGGCAAACTCATACTTGTCAAGAATAGATTGAATATTCCTTGTTGTACTAACATCGACCTTACAGAAAATCATGCTATCATCTGCAAAAAGAAGGTGGTTAATCTCCGGAGCTCCCCTACACACACGCAACGCTCTGACAGTGTTGTCCCTTTCAGTAGTTTTTAACAAAGTAGTTAAGCCCTCTATGCATAAAAGGAAGAGGTAAGGGGATAGTGGGTCCCCTTGCCTTATCCCTCTAATTGGAAAAATAGGACCTAATGGCAAACCATTCACCAAAACTGAGAAAGAAACAGTACTAATACACTGCATGATTAACTTCACAAAGCTATGAGCAAAGCCAAGCTTCAACATGATAATTTCTAGGAAAGCCCATTCCACCCTATCGTACGCCTTGCTCATGTCCAACTTCAAGGACATATACATTGTTTTTCCTTTCCTTTTATTCCTCAAGTAGTTCACAAGCTTATAAGCCACTAGCACATTATCAGTTATCAACCTTCCAGGCACAAAGGCTCCTTGTGACTCAGAAATAACAGAGGCCATTACCCTTTTTAGCCTATTTGCAATAATCTTAGAAACCAATTTGTAGATTACATTACAAAGTTTAATAGGGCGAAAATCAGCTCACAACATTTCTTCTTAGGAATCAAACTAATAAGGGTATGATTAAGATCAGGAGGCAACACACTTGAATTTAAAGACTGGAGCATAGCTGAGATCACTGAGTTGCCCACGACATGCCAATACTTTTGGTAGAAAATTGGTAACATCCCATCTGGTTCGGGTGCCTTTGTTGGATGCATTTGTTGTAGAGCCTCATTAACTTCATCAGCAGTATAAATCTTAGTAAGATCCCTATTCATCTCATCATTAACCTTCTACTCGATATTCTCTAGAATATTCAGATGTCCCCTCTCCAAAATCATTAATCTGAAGACAAAGAAAGTAGATGTGGAAGATAGGTGTTGTTTCTGCAAGGCAGCCCCTGAGGATGTTCATCATGCCTTAGTGTATTGTCCATCTTTCAAAGGTTTATGGAAGAATTATGTACCTGTTATGCAGCAATTACCTCTAGATTTGGATTTCTTGGCTGTTATAAATTTTATTCTTGATAGAGGAACAAAGTCAGAGTTCACACTGTTTTTTCTTATAACTTGGGGATTGTGGTTTAGACGCAATAAGATGCAGATGGAACAACTCTTGCTTCAGCTCGAGCAGGTTATTAACCACTCCAAAATTTTACTGACTTAAGAAGTTCATCAACTCAGAATGCCAAAAGAGCATGCATTTGGAATCCTCCTCCAAGAGGTTTTCTAAAATTGAATGTGGATGGAGCTGTGTTTTCATATGTGAGAAAGGCTGGTGTGGGGGTGGTACTTCGCGATGACAAAGGTAAACTAGTGATGGCTGAAAGCAAGATTGAAAATGAGGTAGAAAATCCATCTACCATTGAACTGTTGGCCTTATTAAGAGGTTTGCAATTGATTGTCCACTTGGGGTTTTCAAAACTTCTTGTTGAGAGTGACTGTATGTTGTTGGTTCAAGAACTTAATAATGAACAAGATTCCTTGTCAGCAGATGGTAATCTTATTATGGAAAGCAAAGAGCTTGCTTAAACATTTTCAAAAGGTTGAAGTCCAACATGTACATCTAATGGGGAATGAGGTAGCTCATAGATTAGCACGTTATGCTTGGAATGTTGATAATATTTCTTTATGGTGGGAGCATGTTCCTACTTTTATTGATCATTCTCTTTGGATTGATCAAAACAATATGTTCTGAGGTTTTATGAATAAATGAATGTTTGTTTATCAGAGAAAAAAAAAAAAAAAAAAAAACTTGTTTAATTTTCTAATTTTTAAAATTATTTATCCAATGGCCGATAATCAATATAGCCATTTATATTGTTTCACACAAGTTTCTTTTTGGGATTTGGTCACTCGGTGGTTATTTAAGATTTTATCCAAATGTATCGAATTTGTTATAAACGATAGATAATACTATTTGGAAATAACAAAGATAATAAAAAGATTGATTTCATATTCTTCAAATTTTAGATAAATTGAGACATTCGAACTTTACCAAATGTTGTCTTTTAACATTTTTTTTCTTGTTTGTAGTGGCTAAAAAGTCAAAAGTGGAAAGGGATATTTTTGTCTTATAACTGAGTTTCTTTTTAAATTTTTTCTTTTCGAATAAATATATTATTAAAGAGAAATTATATTTACAAGTTGATTTATAAAACTCACATAATAAAATATTTGTATAGCATGATTTAATTTAAATATGCATTTTAAAATTTAAAATTTATAAATCAAAACGTATTATTTAAACGACATACATATTGTTGTGTGAAAAAACGATGACAATAAAGTAAAACAAGCACGGAAAAAATAAGCAATCACACACGACACAGTATTTCCGTTGTTCGGCGAATTGCCTACGTCTACGGGAGCTGTAGATGATTTTTATTTATTGAGGAATCACAATACAATGTATGGGACGGCTACTATTCACTCTATTCAGATCACAAGTCAAAACAAAAAACCCTTTTATATGTTATGCGGCGGAAACCCTAAACAAAACAGAATTAGCGATGTTTGCTTGAGCGGCGAGTCGAGCCTGCATCGAGTGAACCTGTTTTCCGCAATTGCTCAAGCCATGTGTCGAGCGGCTCTTCAAGCGAAGCTCTCTTACTTCCCTCCGCTCGAGCTGTGTGTCGAGCAGTGTCGAGCGAAACTCTCTGATTTGCCTTTGTTCGAGCGGTCTATCGAGCTGTCTTTGAGTGAAGCTCTCTGACTTTTATTTGCTCGAGCGGCTAGACGTTCCACTCGAGCAGTGTGAACCAGACTCCATATACTCAACAATTCTCTCACTTGGAGACTGGTGCACCCACAGTGTCACCCTCTGCCTCAAACATGATATCCTCCACCTCTGCAACTCACTACTCCTGTCTTCATGCTAGAAAGCCAACTGAAGTTGCGCACAACTTCAGTTTCTCAAGTGTAACACCATTTGTCAACATATCAGTAGGGTTCTTACTTCCAAAGATTTTCTCAAGTAGCAACTGTCCATCATCTAACAATGATCATATAAAGTGATACCTGATCTGAATGTGCTTAGTCCTGGAATAAAACGCTGGGTTCTTGGCAAGGAATATGGCACTCTGACTGTCACTGTAGAGAGTGCCATTCTGATTCTTTTTACCCAATTCCTCCAAAAAGCCCTGTATCCACACCATATCCTTTGCAGCTTCTGAAACTACAATATACTCAGCTTCTATAGTAGACAAAGAAACTATCTTTTGTAAATTGGAACCTTATGAAACTACAGTACCACCCAAAGTGTAAACAAACCCTGTGGTACTTTTTCTACTATCAGTATCTCCAGCTAAATCAGCATAAACATAGCCCTGCACCTCTAAACCCTCTCCTGAAAAACACAAGCACGTTTCTGAGGAACCTTTTAGGTATCTCAAAATCCATTTCACTGCTTTCCAATGTTGTTTTCTAGGGTTACTCATGTATCTACTCACAACTCCTACTGCATGGGCAATATCTGGTCTAGTGTAAACCATAGCATACATAAGTGAACCAATAGCTGTGGCATAAGGAACCTTACTCATATAGTCTTGTTCCTCTTCTGACTTTGGTGCCTGATTCTTGCTGAGTCTGAAGTGACTACCCAATGGTGTGCCAACTGACTTGGCCTCGTCCATATTGAATTGTGCTAGTACATTTTTCACATACTCAGCCTGTAAGAGTCTCAACGTGCCTCTGATTCTGTCTATGATAATTCTCATGCCAAGGATTTGCTTTGCAACTCCCAAATCCTTCATTGCAAAGTGCTCTGACATCTGTTTTTTCGTATTATTGATCTCATCAATACTAGCCCCTGCAATAAACATGTCATTCACATATAGCAACAAGATAATGTAAGAATTGTCAAACTGCCTAACATAGCAGTAGTAATCTGCCTGACATCTGATATATCCTGCACTGCACATGAAATTGTCAAATTTCTTGTACCACTGTCTAGGAGCTTGCTTCAAGCCATATAAGCTCTTCTTCAGTCTGCAAACTGAACCTTCATTTCCCTGTACCACAAACCCCTCAGGTTGGTGCATGTAGATGTCTTCTTCAAGATCTCCATGAAGAAAAGTTGTCTTCACATCTAACTGCTCAAGAAATAGATCTTCAGTAGCAACCATAGCCAAAACTAGCCTGATGGTTGTGATCTTTACCACAGGTGAAAAGATATCTGAGTAATTAATACCCTGTTTCTGCTGAAAGTCTTTTACAACAAGTTTGACCTTGTACCTCTTACTGCCATCATGCTCAGTTTTCA
This sequence comes from Juglans mandshurica, assembly GCA_022457165.1. NCBI lineage: Eukaryota > Viridiplantae > Streptophyta > Magnoliopsida > Fagales > Juglandaceae > Juglans > Juglans mandshurica. The sequence goes on from CM039623.1 coordinate 24,832,049, forward strand.
CCCGGTACACCCACTTGTTATGTAATGCATTCTTCCCTGATAGAAGTTCTGTCAACTCTCATGTTTGATTCCCTAGCAAGGAATCCATCTCATCTTTCATGGCCAACTCCCACTTGCTAGAATTTTCATCTTGAAAGGTTTCTTGGTAACTCTGCGATTCTCCACCATCTGTCAATAGAATATAATTCAAAACAGGTGAGAAACGCTGTGGAGGACGAATAGTCCTAACTAACTTGCGAACTACAGCTGTAGGAGTGGACGGCTCTGGAACTGATTGCGGAATAATAGGAATGGGTGTACTGGACCCACTATCCTCGTCACTCATTCCTCTACACTGCACTGTGACCTCTGGCAGATCATCCAAACTCACAAACTCAGACTCCTGAGGAGCTGCTTCAGCAACTGTACTAGACTTGTGCTTGTACACAATCTTCTTATTGAAGATCACATTTCTGCTTCTTATAATCTTCCGACCCTGATCATCCCAGAAACGATAGCCAAATGCCTCGTCTCCATAAGCAATGAAATAACATTTCCTTGACTTAGCCTCAAACTTACTACTAGCATCAGAATTAATAAGAACATAAGAAAGATAGTCAAAAATTTTAAAATCAGAAAATTTGACCTCTTTCTAGCTCCAAGCCTCCTCAGGCAATCTACAATCCAACGGAACTGATGGCCCTCTATTTATCAAGTATACTGCAGTGCTAACTGCATCTGCCTAGAAAGTAGGTTCTAACCCAGCGTGCAGCCTCATGCTTCTAGCACGCTCATTTATGGTTCTGTTCATGCGTTCATCAACTCCATTTTGCTGTGGTGTCCTAGGAATGATCTTCTTCATTCTGATACCCTGAGTTGCATAATACTCCTTGAACCCATCATCAATATACTCACCACCATTATCAAACCTCAAGCATTTCAACTTCAAATCTGTCTCTGTCTCAACCATGGCTTTCCAAATTTTGAATATATTAAATACATCAGATTTATGTTTCAAAAAATAGACCCATACCTTCCTGCTCTGGTCATCAATGAATGTAACATAATAATGAGAATCTCCAAGGGATGCCATGGGGGAAGGTCCCCACACATCAGTGTGCACAAGATCTAGTTTCCCTAACTTCAATGTTCTGCCACTCTTCAAGAAACCGACATTCTTCTGTTTTCCCATAATGTAACTCTCACACATACTGAGATCAACTGACTTCAGTTCTAGTAGGTTGCCTCTAGACAGAAGTTCTTTCATATCCTTCTGACTCATATATGGCCAAGCCTGCAATGCTACTAATATGCTGTGCTCTCTGTAACGGTAGTGGCAATAGTGTTATTTAAACCAGTAGTCATATAAAGTGTACCAGTTTTCTTACCCCGAGCCAGTACCAATACCCCTTTGGTGACCTTCAAGGTACTATTTGAGAACACCACTAAATGACCACAATCATCAAGTTGTCCAGCAGAAATGAGGTTCTTCTTCAACTCAGGAATGTGTCTGACCTTCTGCAAGGTCCATTTGTTCTTGTTAGGGAGTGCAATATCAATGTCTCACATCCCTACTACATTCAAAGCCTCTCCATCAGCCAAATACACCTTTCCAAAATCACCTGCAACATAGTTCTGCATTATCTCCCGATGGGAAGATGTATGGAAGGAAGCCCATGAATCAAGTATCCAGTCATCAACTGGACTGGGAACTGCAAGTAATAATGCATCTTGTAATTCTTCAGTTATCACATTAGCACTATTATTCTCAGTCTTGTTGGGGTTTCTACAATTCTTCTTTTTGTGACCAGCTTTGCCACAATTCCAGTAAGTTGCCTGCTGACTAGGCCTTGACTTGCTCTTACCCCTATTCTTTGATTTTGATCTGCCTCTGTTTGAGTTCCTGTCTTGTGCTCTCCCCCGAGAGTCAACATTCAGTGCTGAACTCGAACTGAGGTCTCGCCTGAATCTCTCATGCGCACCTCCTCAGCCAAAATCAAATCACGGATATCATCGTATTTCAACTTTGACTTATCGGCATAATTACTAACAGCCATTCTCATGGCTTCCCAACTATTTGGCAGTGATGCCAATAGTATCAGTGCACGTATCTCATCATCAAATTTAATTTTAACAGACGACAATTGATTTGTGATAGTATTAAAATCATTCAGATGTTGTGCAACAGACGTACCATCTGCCATCTTCAAATTAAATAACTTTTTCATCAGATGTACCTTGTTATTTGCTGACGACTTTTCACACATACCTGACAAAACCGTTATGAGATCTGAAGTCGTCTTCTCCTTGATGACGTTGTGTGCAATGGATCTCGACAGGGTTAGACGAATAACCCCAGAACCTGTCGATCCAACAGGGTCCAATAAGCAATTGACATGCTGTCCGGCTTCTTCCCCAACAATGGAAGATGAAGTTTCTTCCCATAGAGGTAATTCTCTATCTGCATCCTCCAATACCCATAATCCGTGCCATCAAACCTTTCGATCCCCGATACCTTCACTTCTTCTCCAGCTATCATTTTTTCTCAGACCCGAACCTTAACTCTGATACCAATTGTTGTGTGAAAAAACGATGACAATAAAGTAAAACAAGCACGGAAAAAACAAGCAATCACACACGACACAATATTTCCGTGGTTCGGCAAACTGCCTAAATCCACGGTAGCTGCAGAGGATTTTTATTTCTTGAGGAATCACAATACAATGTATGGGACGGCTACTATTCACTCTAATCAGATCACAAGTCAAAACAAAAAACCCTTTTATATGTTATGCGGCGGAAACCCTAAACAAAACAGAATTAGCGATGTTCGCTTGAGTGGCGAGTCGAGCCCGCATCGAGCGAACCTGTTTCCCACAATTGCTCGAGCCATGTGTTGAGCGACTCTTCAAGCGAAACTCTTTGACTTCCCTCCGCTCGAGCTGTGTGTCGAGCGGTGTCGAGCAAAACTTTCTGACTTGTCTTTGCTCGAGTGGTCTGTCGAGCTGTCTTTGAGTGAAGCTCTATGACTTGTATTCACTCGAATAGCTAGACGCTCCGCTCGAGCGGTGTGAACCAGACTCCATATACTCAACATATATTCCATTCTATTTGAAGTGACGTAAATATTCTATTCTATTAACCAATTGATAATAAAATATTTTTTATTAAAATATTATAAATTATAAGGAACCTTATCACACTAGTACCGGACCCTAAATAAAAATATACATAAATTGTTTTAGTTTGTCGGCCATGCAACTCCACAAAAATGATAAAAAACCAACTTTTCTACAATTTTTACACAATTATTTAATAAAATAATTATGGTAAAAATAGTTTACTAGTTTTCATTCAATGCTCCATTCCGGTGTACGTACCATATCATAAATTACTTTACCGTCCAAGTGGAATGCCCTTACATTACAATGATCACATTATTCCAAATGGCACATGAACTTGAATTAAGTAATATAAGAAAGCACCAACCAAAAAAAAGAAAAAAATAAAATAAAAAACAGGAATATTAGAGAGGAGCATCTAGTTCATGAAAGAACATATTCCGATAGATACCCAAAACCTCTCTCTCGCAAGCGATAAAATCCTCTCAGTCGTTCTCTGCAAATTCCAGTCCGTTTATTGGGAGTAGAGTATAAATTTAAACCAAAAAATCAGATCGGACCGATTGGACTAATTTTGAACCGGTTCTTGTAATCATAAAACCGACAGGATCCAGTCCGGTCCCGATTCCTTAGTTTCCAAGACCGCACTGGACCGGACTAGCCCGGTTGGGAAAAAAAATAAAAAAGGTAATATTTTATATATATAAATTTTATGCAAAATTAATATTATACAAAATATTTTTTATATATAAGTTTGATATATAATATATTATTATATATGAAATAATTTCATATTATAATTTATAAATTATAACATAAAATGTTAATTTTAAATATAAACATTTGTAATTTGTTTGATCATATATTATAAATATAATTATATATAAGATAATTTTATTATAATTTATAAAATAAAATTTTAATCTTAAATATGAAAATTTAATTTATCATATGCTTTAAACATAAAATATATATTTAAATTATTAATAACATTTTATTTATAGCTATACTAATATATAACTAATTATACTGATATATTATATATAGCTAAATAATCACTATACTAAATAATCACATATAAAATAATGATATAGTAATTAGGTAACACTAATTACTAATACTAAGTTACTATACTAATACTATCACTATAATACTATCAATAATATAGTTATAATAAATTAAACTCACTATAACAATTAACAAATACTAATATAACAATTAACAAACTCACTATAGTTATACTTATAGTCTAATATAGACTATAGTTATATTATATAGCTATACTAATAATATAATATTAATACTATTATATAGTCTAACTAATACTAATAATCTAATATATACTATAGTTATACTTATACTAATCTAGTTATACTAAATCACTATAATTAATACTAATATATAACTATACTAATAGTCTAATATTAATACTATTATATAGTCTAATATATTATATAGCTATACTAATATATAACTAATACTAATAGTCTAATATAGACTATAGTTGTACTTATACTAATATAACGAGAGGCAAGGTACTTTGCCCTTTTGGCTTGTCGTTGCAACTAATGTACTTGAGATTCATTTATATCAATTTATTTGGTGTCCATTGAACACTTATAAAAAAAAGTCAGTTTTGGTTGATCCTTCTTTTTTTGTTTTTGTGTATTTTTTGTGAACTGGCATCAATATGTGTATAACTGCATATTGTAAAAACTTTAATGAGCTTCTGATTTAGGGTTTATTTTGTTGTTACAGTTTTTTTTTATCAGATTTTATATTTTTATAGCAGTTTTTTTGTTATAGCAGATTTTTTTATAGTACATTTTTTATGGCAGCAGATTTTTTACATAGGAGCAGTTTTTTTATGGCAGATTTTTTTTTATGGTAGATGATTAAAACCGGACCGGAACCAGTAAAATTGGAAGTAGTTTAGGGGATAACCAGTGCGTAATCGGTTTCTGAAAATACAAAACCGGTACATACCGATTCGGTCCTAAATTTTGTCTAAAGTCGGACTGGACCGGACCGGTTACACCCCTAACTGGGAGGAGGGGGGTGGAGCTTCGGCTCCACCCATCTCTTCCACTAGCCAGTCATAACAGCTTTCTCCCATTTCCTGTTTGGTCAAATTTTTTCGTTTTCAGTTTTAGGTTTTTCTCCACAGCGTCGAAACAAGTTGATCTCCTGCCTTTCAGTGTTCTCCGACCAACACGCGCCGCCTTTTCTGCATCTCCAGTCACTGATCTTCAAGTTCGCGTAAGGATTTCGCTCTTTTGCTCGGCGCGTTCGTCGCACGCGAGACTTATGCTGTGCGCAACAACCACGCGCTATCGCGTCCTGGAGTTGCTCCTGATGACACGCGCGGCCTCCCCGGCATCAGAGGGTTTGGATCCTCCGAATCTGACCTTTCGATTCACTCTTACGGCAGCGCTTGACCTGCACGCGCCGTCATAGCCTGTGTTGGTCCTCCGCTGGCGACTCGATTTTGTTTCGGGCTGCTACCCTATATTCTCACTTTCCCAAACCGAGGATCAAGTGGAAATGAGCGTGATAGTCTCTTCCAACTAGTCCAAACCAACAAGATGCAACACACCTCCCTTTATTGTGACTTTTAGTCACAGTAATATAGTCTATTATATTAGATTATACAAAAACCGTTTCAAGCAGTATCTCTAGTGGGACATGGGTGGGATTGTGGGAGCCAATTAATTGTCTCTAAATCCTTCTTTTTTCATTTTTATCTGATGTATCTGTTGGTTTTGGAATGATTATAGGAGACTTTCACCCTACTGAAACTTATATCCTGTAATCCTTTAGTTTATCTATAAAATGCTAAACTTGCCTAAAAAAAAAAGGAAAAAAAGCGCATATTCCAATACAACTTTTGCCCACAATTTTCTTCGTTGATGCACATGTCAATATATGAATTCCTTTGTCGTTCCTAAAGTTCTGCATCACCAACATCCATCTTATTCTTACTATTGAAACAGACAGTAACATCCTCTTATTATTATTATTTTTTATTTCCAGTAAATATATCGATTAAATTAAGCTTTCGCCTAGCTATTTTTCATCTTAGATCTTATAATTTCCAATTCAAAAATTCAATGTGTAATTACTTTTACATATTCTATTAATGTGAATGACTGTATCACTTTTTTTTAATATAAAATAACCGTTTTGACCAATCACATTAGCATAATGTGTAAAGAATATCTAAAATTACTGTATATATAGCACAACTCTTCTCAATTACGTTGTATTTTAAGTGGCTTTTCTTATAAAATACTTAAAATATCACTCAGTTAAAATATATCACGTTACTAAGTATGATTGAGGATAAAGATTATGATGAATAAGAACATTACTTTTTTTTTTTTCTTTTATCTTATGGACAAGACCTCCAATAAAGTTAATAATTTGCGCCCAAGCCCTAGTTTCATAGGGAGTGAGAGCAAAGTGAAAATGAATGAGATTTTCTAAGTCTTTTTTTAAAAAACAAAAAATTAAATATTGTCTATAATTCAAAGAGCGATAGATATTATAAAGATTTTACTTTATTAAGTGTTGGGGTCTATATTACCCATAAATCCAATATGTCTTAACATTTAATATATAGTCAAGATTATATATTGTGTCTATCATTCTTTAAAGAGTAATGCTACTCATCATCTCAACTTTCATCATCTTATGATTTGGTATTATGTGATTGAAAATTATTTATTATATTTTATTTTGTGAATCTATTATATAATACCACATCATGAAATGATGAGAAGATGATGAGAGTTGGGACTATGAATAGATTTTTTATTCTTTAAAGAGCAATGCTAGATACCGTCCCCATTTGGGGATTGCAATACAAGCTTAGACAATTTTATCTTTAAATTTTGTTAAAATTACAAAACTATCCCTCTTGAAATGATATTTTTTCTCATTTAATAAGGGACCTGCACATGCAGTCCCCAACTTGGAGACTGTAAATAGAATTTCTCTTATTTTTTAAATTATATAAAATATCGAAATTATAAAAGGCCTGGTCAAACATGGATGGCTTGACGATATCAAATTCATTTAAAAAAAGTGGCTGCTTTTTTAGGAATAAATGGTTTGATAAGTTTTATGAACTCGAAGGATATAAATTATTTGGTGTTTTATCAAATTTTTAAATATAAAAAAATTTCATAAAACTAAATTTAAAAAACAATGTGTAATATTTTAAATTATAAAATTATTATTATTATAAAATAAATTTAACGTGTGAATACATTAAATTATAAATTTATTTTTATTAAACATCCTTTACAGCTGTAGCGGCCCAGAGCCCTCTCTATCTCAATTCATGCACTGTGATGGTTACTTTTTCATGGTGCGCATAAAAAAGACATACGAAAACACCATAGATTTAAATACAGAAAAGACATGTTTAGGGTCATCCATGCGTAGTCGGTCGGCAGTTTCCTTTTCCTCCGTTTTCTAAAAGAAAAACTGAACCAGACCACTAGATGTCCATTCTTAATTTCTTTTAGTTGAGGCACTTGGGATTGTCGACTGCCTTTTGTCAACTTGTACATAAAATAATCACTTCATGCAAGTAAAAATAGGGGGAAAATGCCAGAAATACCAAAACATAGTGTTTGAAAATGGGGGTTGAAATAATCTGCTGCCACGTACCTTGAAATTAGAGCATTCTAGAGGAGAGTGTAACTCCATATATAATATACATACAGGGATCATCTCTCTTCATAGCTCTGTTCTTCTTATTTCTCGATCATAAATCACCATCCACAATTATGGCGGCCATCAAAGTACATGGAACCCCTTTCTCAACAGCTTCGGCTCGAGTTCTGGCTACCCTTTATGAGAAAGAGGTTGAATTTGAGTTCGTTCCTGTAGACATGAGAGCTGGTGAACATAAAAAGGAGTCCTTCTTGTCCATCAATGTAAGCAAAAAGAAGCCATTGATGTACCGCAACGGTTTAATTAGTACTTTTATAATTCTGCTGAATCTAATTTATTATTGTGGATGCAGCCGTTTGGTCAAGTTCCAGGCTTTGAACATGGAGATCTAACGCTCTTTGGTAAAGTTCATAACTTCATATGTAACCGGCAGAGATTACCTAATACTTTTAGTGCATGAATGCAATTAGTGTGATTGTCACGATTGGACCCTTTTGTACTGCAGAATCAAGGGCAATTACAAAGTACGTTGCCAACGAGTTTGCTGAGAAGGGGACCGACCTGGTATTCGGGGACTCTAAGAAGAAAGCAATCATAGGGGTGTGGATGGAGGTGGAGGCCCACCAATTTGACCCGGTAGCTACGAAGCTTACCTGGGAGCTGGCAGTCAAGCCAGCGTTTGGCATGGCTACAGATAAGGCAGTTGTGGAGGAGAACGAAGCTAAGCTGGCTAAGGTCCTTGATGTCTATGAGAGTGGACTGGCTGAGTCAAAGTACCTGGGATGTGAAAGCTTCACCTTGGTGGATCTGCACCACCAGCCCAATATACATTACTTGATGGGCACTGAGATTAAGACGCTCTTTGATTCCCGCCCCCATGTCAGTGCGTGGATAGCCGATATCACAGCGAGGCCAGCTTGGTCGAAGGTCACTGCCATGCAAAAGCGACAGTAAGGAGTAAACTGTTGTCGTGGTGCTCTAGGGGGTCATTTGAACGCAATAATTATGTGTTTTTTTCTTCATTTTTTGTTCCTAGTGTTTCAATCCGCCCCCTGTTCGCTGTCTGGACCTGTGCTATTGGGTTGTTTCCTCTGAGTTGTTACTGGTGTTTTGCCTTCAATCTTTAAGTTGAAGGGCTTCAAGTTTATGCAGTATTCCGTTGTTTTTCAATGGTTATTCTTGCACGGCTAACTGTTAAGATTAAAAAGAAAAACTACTCAAATATTTCCTCTCTTCAAGTGAGATTCTCGTCTCTCATGTATCCCTCTAGCGGCCTAGCCTCGTGTGCATACCCATCTTTCTCCACCTTTATTACAGCATCCCATCTTTGCCCTCCACCCAATGGAAACTTAATCCATTCGGCCTGCGGAGGGAGATTCATCCCCTGACATCGACCAGTTAACATTACACACTGAATTGCATGGCTTGACAATCCATTAATCCAGCTTGAACCTGACCCCCTCCCAGCCCAACACAGCTTCCAGCCTCACTTTTAGTGGGGAAATTTATTTCTCACACACCTTTAAACAAACATATGGTGAGAACAACCATCCTTTTCATTCTCTCCATCCCATCGACGCCTTTGATAGAAAACTAAATTCATTTTCAACTTCACCAACTGAAATGACAGACAGACAGAGTTTTCAATCTCAGCCCATGGAATTCCAATATTTGTTACAAAATCTCCACTTCTGGAGGACTCGCAATCCGTGTACGCTTAATTGGGAGGTAAGATAAAGAAGATCGATTACCAAATCATACCAATCTCGTAAATCTTCCTACTAACTCTTGATGGTTAAATTCAGGTGCTAATGTTCATATTTCTGTGAGACGTAATTTGCATTCCCTATTTGTCTGCCACTTGGTTTCTATTGTCTTCAGTCACGTTATCTAGTTTCCTTTTCTGTTAGACGGTTATGTTGTAAGGATTTGAGATAGAGGTATAAATAAGGCAGAGTGGGGAAGAAAGAGAGGAATTATTCTGGAAATCTGTTGAACCCTTGTAGTTTTCATCTGGAGGAATTGGGTGGTCTCGAACTCGATCGCCTATCCGTATATGAATTTCAATTTACTCTATTAGTACTTCTTGGTCTTTGATTATTATCATCTTTCTCATTTCTCTATTCCCTATTATACCAGTAATTTCCAGCGTGAGGAGAGTGAGGCCAAGGATTTTTAAAAGAATGGATACTTTTTACCAATCTTGGGATGTATGTGGATTTTGTTAAAGGAAAGCAAACTAAACGTATCAAAAAAGGTGCGAGTTTCTAGAAATAATACATACAAATATATATGGACCATTCTCCACCAAATGTTATATGGACCATTCTCCACCAAAACATTTGGTGGAGAAAAGTATTTTATCATATTTATAGATAATTTTTTATGGTATAGATATATCTATCTGCTACATGAGAAATTTCAAGATATTTCAGTGCTTGAGGTATTCTGATGCCGGACTAGAATAGAAGATTATTCTGATGGCAAGTTAAACAACAGAAGCTAGAGATTGAAATAGAGAAAAAATTATAGATAGAGAGAAACTTTGAGATTAAGGTTTTAATATAAAATAAATCAATCATCTTTTCTGAAACCCACAAACCAGTCTTAAATAGCTAACAAAAAATGACAAAATTGTAATTAAGGCCAAAGAATAGAATACAAAATAAGATAACTATAACTAAAATCTAGCTTAAGAATCCGGAATAAAAGCGTTACTAGTCCAGAGACTTGCGGTACCCACAAAATAGGGCACGGGGGTCAAGAGACCACGCAACCCTCGCGTAAACGAGGAACAAACCAAACAATCTGTCAATCACGGAATTATGGGAAACAAAAATGCTGCTTGCAACCGCTTTGGGGAACCGGTTGCGGAACCTGGTCCTACGTGGCGATAAACGGCATCGTTTAGAGTTAAAATGGGAATTCGTTTCCCCCACTTAATTTGTTTCACATTCGATTTCCCCTCTCGTCCCCAATCTGACCTATTTCCTCCACTCCCGCTCGATTTCCACTCTCGTCCCCAATCCCATCATTTTCCTCCGCACTGGTTCGGTGAGCGTCGAAACGAGTATGGAGCCACCAGTTCCACGAACCACTTCGTCTTCTCCACCACAGCCACGAAGCCGGTTCTTCTCCACCATATCGGCAATCCGAAGCCTACAGAGCAGGTAGGCACTTCTACTCCTCTTCTCCTTGAACCCAAGACCCACAAACCCTGCAACCACAAGCTCTTACCACATCACCGAACCAGCACCAACTTATTTGAACCCACGATGAACAACGAGTTCAAACACTAGAAGACGAAATGTGAACCCCTAACCCGTAACCCTAACCCATCGTTTACCCTAATCCTAACCCTAACCCGTAACCGTAACATGAACCCCTAACCCGTAGCCCGTACCCTAACCCTAACCCTAACCCGTAACCCTAACCCTAACCCCTAACCCCTAACCCCTAACCCGTACCCATCGTTTACCCTAACCCTAACCCTAACCCGTAGCCTGTACCCTAACCCGTACCCGTACCCGTAACATGAACCCTAACCCGTAGCATGTACCCTAACCTCAAATAATTTGGCAAAGTCATCAATCGGGGCGATTTTCAAAATGATACTGGTTAGTTCTCTGATTGTTATTTTTTATTTTCTATTTTTGAGGTTCGATTAAGAACTTCACTTTGAATCCCTACGAATAATCATAAGAAAAATTAGTAGTGGACTGAATTTATATTTGATGAGCAATGGATTCTGAGGGATAAATATCATATTTTATTAGTTAGAAAATATTAAATGGATCGAGATAAATATTACTATGTGCTCGAGACTTCCATGTGGTTTCATTTGTATTTGTATATTAATTTTTGCGTTACTTTAGTGTTCACTCTGTTGCAAGTATTAATCTCATGGTACTTGAGAGGCAAGTAATATTAGGAAGATGATAGAAAATATAATAATTTGTTTGGAATGATGCTTTCTAATTTATCATTATTAACTGTAACATGAGTCCTGATGAAATGCCTTATGAGTTAAATGGTATGATTTTGCAGTTTTCTTTTTCATTTTTTTTAAATAGATATCATTGTATGCACCATTGAAATTCTTTGAATTGTCTTTGAGAATGTGAATACATGCATTCATACATATATGTGTGTGTGCGTGTGTGTACTGGTGTAAGCTTCTATTTCCTAATTGATTTATGATCCTAACAGAAGTTGAGATCTGAAATTTAAGATTGATTTCCATATTCAGAACAAGAACTTGCTGCTGGAAAAGGGCGTCAACAAGCATTGCAAGAGCAGCTCTTGAAAGAGGTGAATGATTTTTAGGAGCAATTTAAAAAACCAATACAATCACACAGTGAACTTGAGGTATCCCTGTTCTCTTTTACTAGCCTAATTTCATGCGATGAATTGATTCATCTAGTTGGTTTCATGTGATTTTATATTATTGTCTCAAGGAATAAAAGTTCTAGCTTAATACCTTGGGTTGGGTATAGGAAGGTGTGAATGCCAAATGGGTTTCTGCATTCTTTATCGTGTCCAATGATGTGCAAGAGCAGACCCAATAGGTATATATATTCAAGAAGAGGTAGTAGTCATATATATACTTAGTTTTTTTAAAATATATATATATCTGCAACTCTGTTTATTCACAAATGTTAAATACATTATTGTTGGGGAAATTTGTTGCATGAGTTAACACAATTTATAAAATAGTATTTTTGTTTTAATATCTATGATATTGATACAATGGGTGATCGCATCATCCATGATAATTGATGTCTTATCTAACAACTTATAAATAGTACTAGAATTTGGGCATTTCACTCAAACTCTTCATCAGCATCTACCAATATTATTCTCTTTCTTTTTCTTTTGTTTTTTGATTCCATTAGGCTCAAACCCTCTTCAACTTTTTAATATCTTTACCTAGCTATCGTGTGACTTACTTCATGAATCTATTATGGTTTTAATAAAACATCTTAATAACTTTATAGCTGTCGTGTACTGTATGGGTTTATCGAAATTGAATATCTAAAATTGAAAAATGTTTGTGTTTGAATGATATTTGGATATTGAGATGAGATAAAATGGGATGAGATGGTTTGAACGGTTTATGAAACTAAACCAGTCTTTAGAGGTTTTTAGTCTAGATTTGCTTTGGTTTTTTTGGGGATTATAAATTTGACTAGAGGTTTTTTAGTCTAATTCACCACGGGGGGCTCATGTTCACATCAAATATATTACCAACTATCTCAGGTCTGTCAATGTCTAAATTATCAACAACAGTGATTTTTACATTCAACTAAAGTTAGAGTACTCCTAGTACTATGCATGCACTTGGTTTCAGCTAAGCATATTTAAAGCATGAAAATAACTTGGAAAACCAGGTCTGTCAATGTCTAAGTTATCAACAAGAGTGATTTTTACATTCAACTAAAGTTAAGAGTACTCCTAGTATTATGCATGCACTTGGTTTCAGCTAAGCATATATAAAGCATGAAAATAACTTGGAAAACCATTCATGGCTTTACTTATCAATTTTAAGTGTGCATTGACTAATACAAGGGATCCACGGCTTGATTCTTCAGAATCACACATGGCATCATCTCAATCATCAGCTTCATTTAATGATAATGTCATAGAATCACCAACTTGTTGGTGTGGTTTAAAAACACCACTAAAGACGTCCTACACTAAGAAAAATCCTGGAAGAAGATTCTTTGCCTGCCCAAAGTATAATACGGTAAATCAACTTTAAATTTGTTAGATTTGCATATTGATTTGCTGATTGATGGTGTATAGGGATCCATGTTAACTTGGATTTTTGTACTGTGTACAGGGAGATGCGATGTGTGATTTCTTTGTATGGGCGGATATATTTCAATTGCTAGAAAAGAACATTTTATTAAGAGAGAATAAGGTTTCGAAGACATGGGATGATGTATTAAAGCGCGAGCATGCCGTTCGCAAAAGAGAAGATAAAGTCAGAGAGATGGCAAAGAATCTAAGAAAGGAAAAGCGAAAGTTATTGTGTTTGTATTGGGTTGTCACTTTTGTAATAGTGTTTGCTTGGTTCGGATAAATTTCATGTAAAACTCCTTTTGTTGGATTAGATCATTAATTAATGTAGATGTTCATTTTAGATGGTTTATATAACTAGGTATTTCGGTTTGTTTTTGTTTTGCTTATTTTGTGAACTTGTAAGAGTGCTTTTTTTTTAAACTTGTGTAAAAATGGGATGTTGCTTAAATATACTAAATTGCATCCATCTTGTACTGCTTATATCAGATGGGCAAGCTGTCATGAAATTTTGTATTGGAACACATGCTGCCGAAATTTTCCCTTGCGGCTATATTCAGATTTTACTCAATTTTCCTGATACAATGATAGCTTTTCACACATCCTGGGCATATTGATTTACGTGTTTCTTTCTCGCTTACTATTAGCTGGCAAAAATCAAAGCCATGTACAAGCTCAATTCCCATGTAACGTGGAGTAATTTCCATTTCATTCGTCCCATTACAAATCAAACCCAAAAGTAAAACTAACTGCATTAATACATCAGTTCTAAGATTGCATAAGTGACTATACATTTTAAGATAGATCATATACATAGCCATTACAATGAAAGGTAAACAACTGCTTGGTAGGCTTCGGAATACAAGCCATGACTCCCAAAACTCCTTGGATATATAAACAAGGGCAGTACATTTGGAGCAAATTCATTATGACTATACATGGATTGGCTTCAGGTGACGGCTTCTCGTCTTCATGCTTACTAATCTGTCAACACAATCAATAAAAACTACCTCAAATACCGAATTGTCTTACTTAAAAGTATTCAATTTAAAACGTAAAATAAATAAATGATTAAAACATGGATTGGCTTCAGGTGCGCATGCCTTCACACGATGAACTGCACATTCAAATCTCAACCATTAAAACATGGATTGTCTTGCAACTATGAAGACTTTGATCCAGAACACAAGGGCACTAGAATAACCTCCATAGAAAATATGGCCTCTTTATATATGTATGATCAATTTTGTCCTGTCTATTAAAGTGGATGGATGAAAGCTTCCCAGATAAAGGAATACACACACAAAGAAATAAAATCTGAATATATATATGACCAATTCATTGTTAATGGACGCCCCCTGCAAGAAATAAATAGAATAGCAAAACCCAACACTCATCTTCGACGGATTGAACTGATTGCTAGAAAGGATGCTTTCATAATGTTGAGGCATCTAAAACTAAAAAAACCATTTAAGCTGCAATGTATTACTTCATATTCATTTGGTGCTACCGGTAGATGTTAACAAGGAAATATTAAGTAGGACAGGAGAATTAATTGCAGCATCTTTTGATTATTCTCAGTTAACCATTATACATTGCAACTTCAAAACTGACTCATACCATAATTATCTATGAAATTTATGCATAAAGGATCAGAATCTTTTTTTCCATTGGTGTAATAATGTATTAATATCGATAGGCGTAGCAGTACATATTGGGTGTAAAACATCTAGCCCATAATTAAACCACGTGGATGAGTTGGAAGAGTTATCTGATACATACCAACGATGATCTCCTCATTGTCCTGGTTGTGATCCATCAAACCCAACTTGCATCTGTAAAAAATATTAACTCACATTAATGTACTGTCGTCTAATATCATTAAAATACCATTATAGTTTCGATCCACTTACGCTTTCTTGGCTTTGAAGTACTGTTTCTCGGTCTTCAATTCCACTAATGTCAACAGTTGGTATGCTTTCTGGAATAGCCTGATGATAAATACTTGTAAAAAATAGATATTCAACTCATAACTCAAATAAAAATATATAGTCCATTATATTACCCTCGCGTGTCCAACATTGGAAAAGTCCAAATTGGAAGGGCCAAATAGCCTCCTGCAAGTGTCCCCAACTGGTGTCTCTTCCCCATCGCGCTAATAAAATAGTTATTTCTTTGTCAGATCACATTTATATGAAAATTTAAATAAACAACATTGTGACATTACAAGGAATCACCTGTTTGCGTTTTCCCTTTTCCGTAACTTTCTTCATCTTCTCCTTAACTTTCCGCATGTCTCTCTCCATCCTGGATGCTCTCCTCAGAGATGGAGGTCTACCTTTTCCTCGGACAACACGTGGACTGAGTACTTTTGTTGAACTACCAACTGTAGTTGTGTCCTTTATCGTGCCATCAACATTTAAAGACATATTGGGATTCGATGGAGGTTCTTGATCCGCTTCATATAGGTCAATCATTGCAATTAACTTAGATGTTGCATCCTCAGTATGTTTTCTTGAACTGGCCGCACAAGTAATCATCTTATAACAGATATTCAACAAACTTGAATATCTATTACTATCTTCCCGTTGATCCCCTGCGTCGTAGCTGCTGTGGATTAACATGTATCTTCTTTTGATGTCTTTTCTCCATCGATCCAAAATGTACCTATCTGGTATTGTCTTAATCCCGTTACATTTGAAGACGGCGAACATGTGCCGGCACACTATCCCCCTCATTTCAAATAAACCACAAGAACACTTGGTATCTGCATCCACCTCACAAAAATTCACTGAATGTGTAACCGGCTTAGTGAAATCTTCGAGACGAACTTCATCCTCTACCAGATAGGTCTTATCATGAACATCCGACTTAAGTAAAATTGGGTCCAAATCGATAATACCAGTAAGTTGGTGCTGAACTTCCCTGAATTTAGCATTTGTGTACAAATCTTGGTATCTCTTTTCAATTTGAGATCTAGAGATGCAGGGAATTGTGACATTAAATGACTGGAAGTCTGCGGCATTTTCGTTCTCAATCTTCTTTTTCAAGGCATTATCATATTGATCGACAAACTCTTTCAAGTTTGTCTTAGCATGAACATAACCATCAAAGAAGGCATTCATGCTCTCGCTACGCTGCGTTGTACTCATTCCAGCCCAAAAAACATTCTTCAAGAATGCCGGTACCCAATGCTCACGCTCAGTGTATAAACTCTGCAACCAGACATTCTCATGCAAGTTGTACGTGCTAATCAACTGATCCCAACATTTTTCAAACTCATCTGGCGTTTGGGTATCATATACACATGTCATCAATGCAGTTTTCATTCCAGTCTTGTAAGAAGCATAACAGCCAAGCTTTTCAGGGACTTTCTTCAAGATATGCCACATGCAAAATCTATGTCGGCTTTTTGGGAAAACTATTGCGATTGCATTTTTCATGGCTCTGTCCTGGTCAGTGATAATAGCCTTCGGTGCTATACCATCCATACACTGCAACCATGTTGAGAATAACCACACGAAGGTCTCAGTATCCTCAGATGAAATCAAGCCAGCTCCCAACAAAATTGACTGCCCATGGTGGTTTACACCAACAAATGGAGCAAAGGGCATCCCATATCGGTTCGTCAAGTATGTGGTGTCGAAAGTTACGACATCTCCGAAATATTGGTAGGCTGCTCTACTACGGGGGTCTGCCCAGAATACATTTTTTAACCTCCCCTCATCATCCAAGTCCATTAGTGCAAAGAATCCCGGATTTTTAAACTGCATCCGTAAAAAGTAGTCTCGAAGCGCTCCAGCACCACCTGCCCCCAATCGTAGATGCCGTGCCTTGTCGATGTAGTTACGACAATCCTTTTCCAAAAACGGGAGGTTCTCAAAACCTCCCGCGCCAACAACAAGAGACCCGAAACTCTTATTCATTCGGATGCCGGCCAAATCATTCGTGTCTAGGACCCTTTTAACAGATTCACTCACTTCTCTATTACATCGAAAGAAGCGAGATTTCTTTGGACTGAGGCCGTGGTTGTGGATATTGTGAACTGTAGTCAGCCGAAACTTTCCATCAGCAACTTTTAAGGCATTAATTTTTGCCTTACATTCCGTCTTTCCTGTCGGCCGTGGGTTGGATACATTTAATATCCTATTCCGGGCCTTCCCTCCACGGGCACAAGCAAGGGTGACATATCTAACAGTTTGATCCTCTCCCCTCTCACTCCTTTTTGTCATCACCCCAAACCCGCGTTTCTTACCATATTCCTTATAATAAGTCATTAAATCTTCTACAGAATTAAACATCATCCCCGAAACTGGATCATCATCACCATCCATTTGCACTTTCTCTGATGTTCCTGCACTACCACACTCGATTTCTTCTGCACTTGCTCTATTAGGATGAATTTCTTCAACATCAGAAGATGTAGCTGGCGATTCAGTTTGCCCAATTGAGGGTCTATTATCCTCCGTACCCAAAAATCTGCTTGTAACGGAGGTATTGCTGAGAGACAACTGGCCTTCCATGCCATGTTGAAATGTGTAATTAGCATTCTGGAAAAAAGGAAATAAAAAGTGCAATTAAACTCTTAAAAACAACAAACCAACTACAATTAATATCCCAAGTACAATTAAACTCTTAAAAACAACAAACCAACTACAATTAATATCCCAAGTAAACTAACTTATTAAAATTAAACGGCAAACATGACATCACCACCTGTATATTGTTTGGATATTGGTTGACAACGGAAAATGGGAGAAAACCCGGTGACCATGCAGGCACTGGTCCATAGTAACCGTGCATTGGGATGTTTGGAGAAGTTGATGGTATCTCCTGAAATTCGATAGGATAAATTATTGATAATGTTGAGAAAATAAATATCAACTAATCTTGAATCACATTTTATTGATATATTGCAAATAAAATAACATACCGCGGATGGAGGATTTGAGCTAGATGGTCTTAAGGCAGATGGCTGTTCTTTTTCTTTTTCCATGCTAAGAGGGACACAAATGCATATTGTCAATAGCAATATTGTTTAACTCCAACCACATTAAAATGTATGAACTGGTACAATAGATCTCATTTCAAATAAAATGTTTAATATTTATTTGAGCATGTGGCGATGCAAAGTTTAATATCTATATACTTTACTAGATTGATAATGTTGACATTTTTATGCTCTTCTGAAGTTCTTTTCAGAATGGATTTTTCTTTTTCTTTTCCTTCTTTTATTTTGTTTTTGAAAATTGCTTATTATAAGAGTATCATATTTACTATCCTATTCTTTGAAATTGAAAATAATTTTATCAAATACAATGATAAGTATTTTTCCTACCAAGACATATCCACGGTCATGATGATCCGTAATCATTTGAAATCAGACCTCCCAATGAAGATGGAAGCTGAAAGTTAGAACACATGCTCAAGTATTAAATGAACTCTCAATAGCTTTAACCCTTATAGTGTACGTGGATGATATGCGATTTATGGAGTAATTTTTTTTTCTTTTCAGAATCTCTTCTTTATGTACTGGTCTAGACCCTTTTTTTTTACAAGAGTGATATTTGCTTATCAAAAAAGATAACAGAGAAAGGTAGGATTGCAGATGGAGAATGAAATGCCATTTTGAGCTTTTTAAATAATTGGGAGAGGGTAGAGGGAATTAAACTACTCTTACCTTTCAAGCATATCACAATAATAGCTGTAAAAAAGTGATAATTAAAGCTACATATTATTGACTATAACGAAACTGAGTACTAATGACAGTTATTGCTTGCTTTCACTTCTTATGTAATTTAACTCATACAAATGGGCTGCTGTGGAAATCCATAAGGGTTCTGGACACAATGATACTGGGAAGGCAGCTGAAAGTTGGAAGACCAAATCAATAAACTGAATGGAAAAAATAAAAATAATTGCAATTCAGGAGAACCTTTCTCAAGCCTCTAGCAAGATGAAAATTTTCCTTAGTTAAATGTAGCTTTTTACGAGTTGGGTTAACTCCAATCCCATTTCAGTAACCAATTCCCAGCTTGTTGTGATCCCCCTAATCCATCCGGACCATGCCTCTGGAGGGTATGCATACAGAGCCCCACTAAATGGTTATATCTTTATGTTTGATGATATCGGCACCAGTTAATCGTCAAATAAAATAAGTTAAAAACTACGGAGTTTGTATATAGGTGACTGATTTTTTTTTTTTTTTTTTGTGGTTTTGTGGGACATGGTTTCTTGATATTAAGATAGGACAGGACTATGAAGTTCATTTGACGAGCTTTGTTGAGGAAGTGATTACTATATTGCTTAAAAAAGAAAGCAATTACTATGTTGTTTGGTATTTGGGCAGCGTTGTAATTTAGTATAGGGAGAAAAAGGAGGGATAGGGGGATGGCAGGAGAATTAGAGTGAAGATTTCATTAAATCACTTGGTTCTACCTTTGAATTCACCTTTCAATTCAAATTAGTAAGCAGCTGTTCATATAAAGCCTAAAGATTTGGGTGTTATTGATATTGATTTCTGGTTTCCTATGTTATCTGACAAACATTATCAAGTTTATCTTATGTTATCCACACAGTTAAAATAATATTTGACAAAGTTAATATTTGGATACATTAGTTAATTATTTTTGCATACATTGTTTTTTTTTTTTTTAGGAATCCCCAATTTACATTCCGTCCATGCTTCTCTTGTGTTGACCCCATCTGCTTGGCCATGCACAAGTGTTATGTGGTGGCCCTTGTGAAATTGCCTTTGAATGAAATTTGTTTGTCAAGAGTTGTTAGTACATTTTTATCAGTTATAGAAACAGGAGATGGTAACTGTCAGGTTAGTTTTTTTTTTCCCTCATTACCTTTCTGTTGAAGTACTTAATTCTTGCAAATGTGAATGATAGTTTCCATGTTGTGGACAGTAAACAAAAAAAATAAAAAAACAGCAATAAAGTGATCTAATTTATCAAATGCCTATGCAGATTTTCTTTTTGGGTAATCAGTTTTTATCGGACACTTTATAGTGCATGTTTTATGTCAGTTGTTGATCATATCTTTTATTCTCTTTCCGAGTCCATAACCTAAAAAAAACTATATATTGAAAAAGGATATCAGCCTTATTTTTATGAAAATGCATAGTTAGGGTTCAGACTTCTTCAATTTCAAAGTGGGAAAGGGGTCCCAAGTAATTTGGGACTAGTATATATGGAAGCGCATTGAATAGTTAATAAGCATCCGATGAGGGTGCCAAACCTTTATTTGAGTTTTCTTCTGGGATTGAGGGTAATCCTGCTATTTAAATGTTTCATTTGAGCATATTATCAGTTCACAAAAAGGAATCACAGAGGAAAAAAAAAAACACCTTGAGAATGTGTGAAGAATAACAGAAAATCAAATCTAACACAGAGACAAATTCTTCTATATATTTCGTTGAGAATGTGTGAAGAACAACAGAAAATCAAATTTAACACAAAGACAAATTCTCCTATATATTTCGTTCAGAATGTGTGAAGAACAACAGAAAATCAAATGAGAAATTCTTACTTTGTCGTTATACAGTGGAAGAAGGCAGACGGTGAAATCAAGAGCAGAACCACCAAGCCGGCTCAGATCCTTGGGCCATGTGACGGACGGCAACCGCAACAACCAGTTCTTTAGTCCACGGCACCGACAAGGACAGAGGAATCAACTTCCGAGTGTCTGGCTTCAGCGATGACCAACGCGCTTCGAGCTTCTTTTCTTCCGTTTCCCTCCCTTTCAGCCATTTCATTCGTTTCCCCCCTTTTTTTTTTTTTTTTTTTTTTTTTTTTTTTTTTTTTAACAAAAATACCGGCTGACGTGGCAGTGCCACGTCATCCGGTTCCGCGCCGGTTTCGCACCGGCGGTTGCAAGCAGCAGAATTGTAAGGGAAAAGGCCTCATAACATCAAAGCGAAGAGCGACACGATGAAAAGCCAAAACCGGCTAAGTGTTCACTATAAGTACAATATAGAAATGTTCACAATGTTTACATAATGAAAACCAGCTATCACACAAAAGTGTCCACAAAGCTCAAGAAACAAGAAAGCTAAGAGCTAGGGCTGCTAGAAGGTGGTGGTGGGTGAGAATCATCAAAAGCATTGGGCATGGTGTCCCAGCCAAATGCGTCGACAAATCGACACGAGGTCACATCAAGCTTAAACATATCCAAGTCTAGGCACCTTAAGTCAGTGCCCAAGGCCCATCTTTCGAAAAAGATGGCAACTTGAGAACATACTTTTTCGTGGATTCTCTGTTATTGTATAAATTAATAATTTCAAATTAAAAAAAATAATTCAAACTTGCAAATTAATAATATTAAATTGAAAATGAAAAAAACTTGATCTAAATATGTCAAAAGTAAGAAACAAGACATCCATCTGTTTGTAGAACTTCTACATGTAATAATCCAAGTGCTTCAAAGAGTAACTAATCATTTTTAGGATCTTATGAAAGAAATGATAATAATTATTTTTAAATTAAAATAAATGAATTTTCTGTCAAGTGTATAGAAGCTAAAAAGTATAAGAAGTAGCCATTGTTTATGGCACATTTAGTAACATTTAGGTAGATGATATAAGGTTGTGTGCAGTGTTAAAACCAAAATTAATATATCTAGGCAAAATTAAAAATAAAAATCAACATATCTACTAGACTACTATCACAATCTAAAAATCCATGAGTAAGTTATAAAGAAGAATAAGGCTACGTTTGGATGCTGATGTGATTTTAGATTATCTGAATTGATCTGTGAATAGTAATATTTTGTAAGTCTTACTGAAATGTATATTAATGTATGAAATAAATTGAGATATGTTCAACGGTTGATGGAAAGTTTAAAAAACCAAACTGTCACACCGTTTAGGCGGGCGCTTGGGACCATGACCTTAAGAGCATATACATGTAATATTCCTGGTGGTTTAGTTCTGGAATCTCCTTCCAACTATTTTCAGATCAAGTAGTGACAGCTTTCTGCTTCTCATCTACACAAAATACACCACGAAAAAACCCCACCCCAAAAAAAAAATCAAAGTCATTGGTAATATCAGCTGCCACGAAGCTTGCAAATAAAGCATTCAAGTCTTCAAGAAAAGTCTCGAGTCTGGGACGACTTCAGAAGTATATATAAAGTCTACTTCCATAGCCATTGTTCCTTGCGTTATCTCTTCTTTGTTCTTGATCACGTTTCACAGCCCGGCCACAATCATGGCAGCCATCAGAGTCCATGGAACGCCTTACTCCAGTGCTGTGGGGCGAGTTCTCACTACCCTGTATGAGAAAGAGCTTGAATTTGAGCTTGTTGAGATAGACATGAAAGCTGGTGAACATAAAAAGGAGCCCTTCCTGTCTATCAACGTAAGAAAAGGAAACCATGCATCCATGTTTGTTTACCTCAACAGGATGAATCAATAACTAGTACTCTTGCAGCTCTGTTTTGAATCTTACATTTCCTTGTTGATGCAGCCATTTGGTCAGATTCCAGGGTTTGAAGATGGAGATCTAAAGCTCTTTGGTAAACTTTATATGCAATTAGCAGAAATTACTTGGTAGGGTGAATGAATAAAATTAGAGTGATTATGATTGTTGGACCTTTTTTGTACTGCAGAATCGAGAGCAATCACTAAATACATTGCTCAGGAGTATGCTGACAAGGGGACCCAGTTCAAATGCGGAGACTCTAAGACAGCAGCAATCGTAGGGGTGTGGTTGGAGGTGGAGGCCCACCAATTCGATCCGGTTGCTTCGAAGCTTACCTGGGAGCTGGCAGTAAAGCCTCGGTATGGCTTGGCTACAGACACAGCAATCGTGGAGGAGAACGAAGCAAAGCTGGCTAAGGTTCTTGATGTCTACGAGAGTCGACTGGCTCAGTCGAAGTACTTGGGATGTGGCTACTTCACCTTGGCGGATCTGCACCACCTGCCCAGTATACACTACTTGCTGGGCACTCAAGCTAAAAAGCTCTTTGATTCCCGTCCCCACGTCAGTGCATGGGTAGATGCTATCACAGCAAGGCCAGCTTGGTCGAAGGTCCTTGCCCTGCAGAAGCAGCAAGAATAAAGCAGCTGTTTGTCCTCAATAAGCACGTGTATCGACCTGATGCATTCTGTCTTTATGGTGTTAATGTCTCCTACGTTCAGTATGAGGACTTGTGTTTTTAGGTTGCTTTCATAAGTAGTTAAGGGAGTTTCGTCTTCAATCATCATTACCATGTTTATGAAGTATATTTTAAATAATTACTCTTCGCATATTACCATTTCGTATGCTACTTGGATGAGTAAAATTCAAACAAGAAGATTGTGCAATCCCAACTGTATAATCCATCCCTATTCTCTATGAGCTTGAAAATTCAATCTAAAAATTGCAGTTTTACATCAACTTTAAAACACATATGCTTTCGCCAACAAAAACTGATGAGAGCTCAACAATCAGAAAGTAGCATCCTTGAAGGAGATACATCCATCACCTTTCTTCAGACAGCTATTGCAGAGATTCAGCCAGGCCAGTTAAGGCAATCAAAACTGATTCAATGATTAATGCTGCGACCAAATATTGGAGCTAAAACAGAGCGTTTAGAAACAAATGTGTCCCATGATTTGCTCAATCATAAGTAGGTCCAATCAAACTATAGAGCAGAGGATCCTCCATTGAAACAAACGGGATGATTGATTCTATATTCCAGGCAGGTTACTTATTGTGCTAAGAATTCAAAAACATCCTCCAGGGGTTCAGGTCCAACAGAACTACAGCCCAAGTCCTTCTTAAGTCCTCTGTCTTTCATCATAATCCTCACTTTCTCGACGTCGCTCCATCTTCCCATCTCTGCATACAGATTAGATAGCACAACGTAGAAAGCACTATTCTCTGGCTCCAGTTCCAGGAGCTTCCAAGCTGCAAACTCACCGAATTCCAAATTCCCCTGAGCTCTAGAACCAGCTAGTAGGGATCCCCACATAGCTTTGGTGGCCTTAAAAGGCATAACTTTTATGAAATTGAAAGCGTCTTCGAGACGTCCAGCACGTGCATACAGGTCAATTATACAGGCATAATGTCTGATATTGGGTAAAAACCCAAACCTCCCATCAATCAGGGAATTAAAGATCCGTTGACCAGTATCTACAAACCCCGAGTGACTACAAGCACATAGCACCCCGACCAGAGTCACTTCATCGGCCTTGAATCCTTCCTGTTCCATTCGATTGAACCACCAAATAGCCTCCTCCCCACTCTTAGCTAGAGCTAGTCCTTTAATAAGTGCATTCCACGTAAGTACATTCTTTTCCTTCATTCTTCTGAAAACACCCAAACTCTCTTCAATTCTCCCACATTTTCCATACATATCAATCAAAGCAGTCCCCAAAATCACATCCAACTCCCATGCCCTCTTCTTTATAAAATCATGAATCCAAACACCCATTTCAAGGGCACCAAAATTTGAACACGCTGCCAAGGCATTAACCATAGTAACCTGATTCGGTACCACACCTGCATATTGCATTTCTTCAAAAGCAATCAAAGCATCATCATACTTCCCAGCATTCTTATATCCCGTAATCAAAACAGTCCACGACACAACATCTCTCTGAGGCATTTCATCGAACACGCGTTGACATAATCCCAAACGTCCACATGATGCATATAAATCCAACAATGCATTTTCAACATAAATATCATTAACATGACCCAGTTTTATAATATGGGTATGTATGCATTCGCCCAGCTTAAGTTCACGGAAGTCAGACAAGGACTTAAGGAGGAAAGGGAAGGTATAGTTATTAGGAAGGGTAGTGTTTTTGTGCATGTGGCTGTATATGGAGAGAGGGGTATGTGGTATGTGGGAGTGAGAAAAGGCTCTAATAAGTGTGTTGCAAATGAAAACATGGGGTCTGGATAGTTGGGTGAAGAGGGTGAGGGCGGAGTCCAATAGGCCTAAGCATTGGGAGGCAGTGATGAAGTGGTGGGCAATGGTGGTGTTTGAGTGGAGGTTTTGGACGATGAGTTGGGCATGAATTTGGTGGATGTGCGTGGGATATGTGCAATTGCTTAGGAGATGGAGAATTCTGTCTGTTATGGGCGTAAAAGACTTTACTGGGTTGGAAAACATCGAAGGAGGTGACTTCAAAAGGGTGCAATAAGTTCCCCTCTCTCGCACTTGATCGGGTAAATATATAACACAGACAGAGAGATTAGTGGTGATCCCTTTCTCCGCAACCAAACAGTGAAAAAATGATAGAGGAAAAGATGCGCATCCGGGGAATCGAACCCCGGTCAGTACCGTGGGAGGGTACTATGATACCACTACACTAGATGCGCAATTTACACAATTCTGGCTTGATATGCTTATAGAAATTATTAAACTACTACTAACGGCAACAATCCAAAACCCCCACTCACAGCTGAGAGAGGGAATGAGAATAGTAGGACCGACCGGTGGAATCTCATTGGGGAAGAGCACCGTCTCCGATCTCTTCAAGTACCATGGCATCCCTGTTGTTGACGCCGACCTCGTCACTTGAGTATGTTTCTTGTTCTCCCTTACTAAATTGCCATTAGATCTGAAACCTACATGATACGTTATAAGCCACTGAATTCATTATGAGAAAGAACTCGACTACCTTTTGACCGCTACAAAACAACGAACAACAGTAATAACTATGATTTTCACCACGACAAGGACTTGAACTTTGAAGGATTGGCATTTTCAGGGTTTAGATTTTAAGTAAATGGTTTAAACTTTACCGGCCGAATGAGGATTTATGACACGGATGTAAAGTTAAGAGTTTTGTAAGATCTTGAGAGCAGCTCAATGCTCATATCACATGAGATTTGTAAAAAAAAAGTAATACTAACATTATTTGAGAATAATATTTAGGATATAAATTATTGGATTTTACAACAATATTTAAAGTTCCCATAGACTCGGAGGATTTATTTCGAATTTAAAGCTCTGAAGCATATGTTGATTTATGTTTAATGGATCAGAATGCAATGTTCATTTGCAGAAGTTTGGAAGTATATGCACATCAAACTAGTATCCGTATCTAATTGGATGCGAATCTGATGGAGAAGCTCTGGATAGATTAAGACATTTCTTAAGACCTTTTAGCATTTGGTATCAAACTACAAATCATCATGATATGTATTTGAAATATATTAATTAGTTAAAGTCTTGACATGTATTGTTGAATGTTTAGGAGTCCACGTATCATCACATCCATATCATATTATACTTGTATTCCTGTCCATATTGGTGCTCACTACTGCAGACCCAAAAAGAAACAGAACGCATGCAATTTTACAATTGAAACAACTTAAGAGAAAAATAAAACAGAGAAGAAAACAATGTGCTGTGGAATTTCTTCTGCAGGCTCATGTTTCTGTGGAATCTCTTAACTGATTGCTCTTCTTTCCCAGGACTTTGCAACCTTCTTACCAAAAACAAACCTCGCAACAGTTCCCGTTAGTTGGTTCAAAATTTTCCTGTTTTCGCTCTGTCTTTCTGGTCAATGTTAGTTTGTTCAAACTTTTCCTGTCTTCTCTTCATGGAAAATGTTAGTTTCTTCCATAGTTGGAGCAGCCCATTAGACATGCTCTTGGACATGCAAAATTGTCTTCCCTCTATCTCTTCATGCTCTTAGACATGCAAAATGGTCACTTTAGCAGCCCATTATATTTTTACTATGCCTATGCTAAATACAATTTTGCACGTCTCATTTTCTCCTTTCTTTTTATTTTGTCCCATAAGTGACTCATTTCATCATGTCAATGAGAACTTATCTTTCACCAAGATCCTGGGTTATGTATTTATCTTATTCCTACCAGTTGTGCTTGTGATTCTAGTTTTGTTTTTTTTTTTTCATTTTTATGAGCTTTGTAGAATTTTTCACTTTCCTGTTTTAACACCTTAAGCTGCCAGCAAGTCTCATATTTGGTGGATTTTGTTTCTAGGATGTGTTAAAAAAAGGTGCTGGTGGCTGGAAAAAGGTTGCAGCATTTGGAGATGACATTTTACAAGCTGATGGAGAAGTTGACAGGCCTAGATTGGGACAAATTGTGTTCACCGTTCCAGCAAAGTGTCAACTTCTTAATCGGTACGGATATTTGTATGCGTTTCAAAGTTTAATGAAACAAAGTTCTTCATTTCTTTTCAATGCAGAATCTTGAATGGAACTTATGATGTGTTTATGGAGTGACAATGTTTCAAGAACCCTTTGTTTTTGGGTAGACAATGACGAGAATTCACCAATTTCTATTTGATATCAAATGGGAGGATAGGGTCATTATATTAAGAAAAAGAAATTTCTGATAAATAATTGTAGCAATTGGCCACAAAGGCCAAATGAATTGCAGGATTCATATTTGGTTGGAAACTTATTGTGCGGACATTTGAAATAAATGGAGAGATAAACTACTTTCATCAACTGATTTATTTTATAATAGAAAGTAAAGGATCTTGACGACTATTTGAAGTTCAGATGAACTACACGAAGGAGCCATTATGGTCTTATTAAGAGCGCAAAGGGATGCAACCTAAGTCAATATTAGGGAGAGGAAAAAGAAAAATGAGTGAAAAGGAAACAAGACACAAGCAACTGCTCGGTACTTCTGTAGCTTGCAAACAAACTGACAAGAGTTCTCTATCCACGGCCATAGTCAACATTCTACTCAAAGCCTCCACAATAGTGGATCTCCATGCCTAAGGCCTTGAGAGCTGCAAAAGAAATCAACCATTGATAAGAGTACAAAACTGCACTGAGGAAGTGCAATTTGCAATCCACCCACACCACTTTGCACCAAAGCCATATCTCCATAGTAGATCGGGGCCAATCTAGTCAAGACAGTCAAGGACAGCATTATGGTTTTATGATAGATCATGGATTTGTGTTATCAAGTGTTATAAATAAATAGAACAAATTAATTGAATTTCCATAAATAGAGTTCTTATAAAGAAATATTCATTTACTGCAGTCATTCTTGCTTTCAGCCTTGTTCCAAGTTGAATCATCACTAACATGATTAGATTGCTTGCCTGTGGGATGACATTTGGTCCTCCAAATGAAGATTAAAGAAATTTTGTCTTGTGAAACTATTTATCTTGCTTAATCTAAAAGCAGGCAGAATTTAATTTCTTCAGTGAGTCTATCATCTCGGGTCAATTTCAATTAGTGTAGACTTGCTTTAAACTACATTTTGAATAATTTCTGAATTATTGTCTCCTTATATATCCTCTGGTATCTTCTACGAGATTGTGAAGCTATGGATGAAAGGGTTTAAGGTTATTGTCCTTTATGTGCCTTTATTGTTCGAGGCTAAGATGGACAAGTGGACAAAGCCCATTATAGTTGTATAGGTTGATTCTGAGACACAGCTAAGATGCCTCAGAACAAGTTAGGAGGATAGTCAAAACAGGATAAATGCTCGGATGTCTGACGAAGGCAGACATAGTGATTGATAACACAGGATCACTAGAGGACTTGAATGGACAGTTTAGGAAGGTATTATTTGAGGTATCAAATCCCTTGTCGTGGACTGAGTTTGGGCTTTCTAGACAGGGAGCCTTGTTAGGCCTTGTTTCTGTTATTATTGCTGTTCTTCTATGCCGAAAGATCTCCATTGGTAATGGTTTGGACTCGTCATAACTACCCAAACTTCTTGTACTTATAGTGAGTATTCTTGGGAAGGAAGATTATCAAGAGATCAATTCTTCCATTTGTGTCTTACACTTAGCAATGGAGAGTGACTGATTTTGTGAATATTTGTTGCAATAATTCTCTACCAAATTTTCAAAGCCTTTTGATATATTCTCATTGTAAAAACTTCCAAGGTAGCTAAAACAGCCTTTTTTTTTTGTGTGTGTGTGTGTGTGTGTGTGATGTTAAGAAATGCCAATTTGAAGTTGGACACAGCAGTGTTCTGTTCAATGGAGCTAACAAAATCTAAGTTCTTAAGGGTGGAGGAGAATGCAGAAGCTCAAAGTGAAGGATCCTAAGGAATCCATAACTGTGTATTTTATTTGTGCTTTGTTTATCCTCGAGTTAATGAAAGCAATAAATGGGGCTATCACCTTCAGGGACCATGCAGATTTACATGTTTAATTGTAGCAAGTAGAGAACCATATTTTCTAGTTGCAAAACATCTCTGGCACCAATCATACTATTGGTTTTGAGCACTATGCTGTGTCAATAATGTCCTTAATCGTTCATCGTTTTGCTTCACTGGGTAGTCAATTCTGGTATCAACTTATTTTATGACATGTTGTTCACCGTTTTTATCAGTGACCATTGCTCTCGTTGGGCATAATCTGAGCGACTGCAATTGCACTTCCATGAATATAGGAACTTTCTAATCTTCATTTGCTTCAAAATTTAATCCCTTACATATTGTTGCTGCTGTAACTGGCTAAAAGCAATTGTATTTAACCATCTGATCTGTACCTTTTTCTTGACCATTTAGAAGTCTGAGACGTGGTTCAGTCCTGGATAAGCAAAGTCCATTTCAAGAGGTTGTGTACCGCATTAAGATCATTGTTGCTGTCAAAAACAAGTCAGATTGGAGGTACGTATCTAATAACCTAAAGCAGGTACTATTACGAGTGCCTGGTGTTGTCACAAGTCACTCTTTAATTTAAAAAGCCAGGCCAAAACATTGGCTTATGACAGTGGGAGATAAGTGATTGGCTATGTCGTAGTTTAGCCTGCAGTATCCATGGATTTTTTATACACGTATCAAATGTTATCTCTTAGCTTGATCTTAGCCAGGAGGTAGATACAGGTACAGAACACTATCTGCAATAAATATTAAATCCTTCCACTAAAAGTGCCAACTTTGTTTCTGATTATCTTCTTGTCCTCTTCCCCTTGGCTAACTTTGCCCATGCACTAAAGTACTCGTATATAAAGATTTTGCCTTTCTGTTTTCATAAAGCACAATTGGCATGCCTAACCACTTAGCTTCTTGCTGTTTCATTGAAATGCTGATTGTCCTGCATTAGACTACAGTTGGAAAGTATACCTAACCGAATTTGCTTCAAGAAGATGTCATGGCCTGATATTAAAAAAAAAAAAAGTTTTGATGGAATGTTTGCTTGCCAATAGATAGCTGCAATTGTACTTACAAGTTAGATTTGAAATATATGGATGACTTTTACCTAGTTGATGAGAGTTGGATTTATCAAGTCTTGAGCAAAAAACTGCATGTATTATGAATTGTTTAGTTTTAGATGTTTGTCAACTAGAAATTGAATATGTTCATGGGTCGACCCATGAACGCAATTGAAAAATCTGGACACCAAAGCATAAAAGGATGTGTTATAATTTATAAATGCTGAAGTGGGCAGTATGTGTATATATATATATGTTATGATGCCAGGATAACTGGTTTGATTCTTTAATATATCCTGCAAACTTGTGCTGGTATACAGAGCGTAGAAGCTTCAGTATGTAGCAGGGGTCGAATTAGTTGCATCTTCAATTCTATTGAGGTTGGTCATTAAATCGTGTCCATGAATTCCCAACCCCACCATACAACTCAAGAACAACTAACTTGCCAACCAGCATCTGCACAATAAGAACAAAAGAAAAAGAAAGGAATATAGTACTGCACTAAGTATATACTATTTGAGTGTGCCAAAGGTAGATTACTTGTAGAGATGCTTGGTCTATACAATTATCTTACAAAAAGAAAAGTTATATACAAATTGACATGTCTTGAAATTGTACGTGAGATTATAAAATATTTTTTATTGTAAAATAGATTTAACGTATTAGATTAAATCACATCATTATGTAACTTCGCTTTTTATAAACAAAAAGCTCTGTTTAAAGCTGTTTCTCCATCAACTGCACTTTTGTAGCACTAGCGTATTCATGTTTGCTATAAAAGCGATGGGTTCATTTCCATTAATTAATACCATGAAATTTTCCGGGTGCAGCATTTGGACGTGAAGAGAAATCGGACGGGAAGTGGTGGATCCCTATACGCCGACACCACCGTTCATAGCTATACTTTACTCAACAATGGCTCCATACCCAAGATCTTTGAAAATCGGGTATGATGAGTATCCTCATCGGAAACTCTGTCATGTATACCAATCTGGCTTTCTTTACAGGTTTATAGCAGCTTTCCAAAATTTCCATCCACGGATCACTAATATCTGTTGACTGTTGGTTGCATCATATATTAGAAGAAAAGTTGTTAGCATGATAAATCAAAGTAGTTAGTATTTCATTAAAAATTCTTCTTATTAATCACTATTTATTATCTCACATTTTATAAAAAATACATTTATATTCGAAAAGACTTTTTTTATTTTTCAAGACTAGAAACAAAATATATTAATCAACATCCTTCAGTCTCTCATATCGTACAATACATTATATTTTGATAGCAGCGAGAGAATTTTTGAAGCATTATGTCACATGAACGGTGTATGTGTAAAAGTTCTAAAATAGTACTTTTCAATTAATAATAATTAAAAATACAATGAATATCATAAAATTTATTTTCGAATATTACAGACTATTCCACTTATATAATGCTCACAATTCAAGATCAGCAAGTTCATCGCATCTTTGTATAAAATCTCTATATTTTATTTTCATAAAGCATCCATATATATATATATATATAGTCGCATATATAGGACTGTTCTCATGTTATATGAATGGCTCCTAGTAAATGATCATGAATTTAATTATAAAAAAAAAAAAAAAAAAGTAAATGAGTCATGAATTTATTGTTCTTCTAAATCTGAAATGCTAGGAAGCTGAGGAAAGGTTAAGGAAAGAATATGAGGCTGAGGGGAGAAGTTTGACCCCTAAAGAATCGCCTGAAACTTCTTACTCAAATGTTATTACTCCAGGAACTCAATTCATGGCGGGGCTCATATACAATCTAGATTGAACCGCAACCCAGGCTGGCGATATACAAAGGAAAAAAAAAAAATCAAAACATTCAAACCGAAGAAGAAAGAAAAAAAAAAGGTACTGGATTGTAGACCTGGATTTCAGATTTAAAACTCAGTATCTGGACTAAGTGTATCCAAGTTTTGGCCCGGATTTGTTTGGAACCCAAAATTAGAATCCGATGTTTCAAATTTTGGACTAAACCGGAAAAAAACTCGATCAAGATGAATAATTTACGTGTATATATATATATATATATATATATATATATATATATATATATATTTAGATCAAACACGTCTTAAGAAGCAGATAACATAATTTGCAGATTGTACCACATAATAATAATTTTGATTTTTTCTATAAAAAAAAAAAAAAAAAATTGATTTTAGTAATTTGGATGAACCTCGGATTTACTTGATTAGGTTTGCACCTAGCTAGCTAGGAATCGGAAGGCCTTCTAGGTTTATACATCAAAGTATAGAGAAATGACGGTGGGTCCGGTATTAACTAGTGCTAGCTTAAACGTACACGTCCGATCTTAAGGAAAATGAAATGGAGCCCACATTAATTTCCATCTTTTTACATGACTAAGGAAAACAAACAAAAAAATAATAATTTGATGCATTTCTGAATATTTAATAAAACAAAAAACAAAAACAAAAATAAAAATAAAAATGCACCCGTCGGTGCAAATACCGTCGCTCTACCTAGCATTGTTTCATTCGATGTTGACGTGATGTGGCGTCCACACCAAATTCTCTCCCTCTCTCTCTGTCTTTCCTTCACCTATTTTACGGTATTTTCACTCCCCAACTGACACCGCTAGTTCTCCTATAAACCTTGGCTTCCTGATCAGACACACTCGAGAAGCTACCCACTAGATCTCTCTCTCTCTCTCTCTCTCTCGCGTCTAGATCTCATTGTGATGGCAACCAAACCACCTGAAGAGGCCTCAGAAACCTTGAAATACCAGGTATTCTCAATCTTTGATCCATGTCAACTCGAAAGTTTCTCTCTGATCTCTCTCTTTCTCTGTTGGCTAGTTTCTGACTCCCCATCCCCGAAATCTTGCAGACATGGGTCTTGAAAGTCTCAATCCACTGCGAAGGCTGCAAGAAGAAAGTCAAGAAAGTTCTTCAAAGCATTGAAGGTTTTTGCCCAACTCTAGCACTAATACGTATGATGTGTTTGTATCCAAGCGTGCGTGCGTTTGTAGGGTTAGAAATCTATCAACTTTTGGTGTGAGTTTCTTTGCTTCTTATTTTCTTCAATGTTTTCAGGTGTTTATACGACCACTGTGGATTCTCAGCAGCATAAGGTTACAGTGACCGGTAACGTGGACGCAGATACACTAATCAAGAAGCTTCTGAAATCAGGAAAACACGCCGAGCTTATTCCTGAGAAGAAAGAGAAGTCTGGAAAATCAAAGAATAACGAAAAGCAGAAGGGTGAGAAAAATAATACTGAAGAAGATGACAATGATAATAAAGACTCTGAATTAGAAGGTGGTGATCAGGTAGATGAAGACGACGGTGAAATTGAGGAGGAAGCTGGAGGTAACGGTGTAGGAGGAGGAGCCAAGAAGAAGAAGAAGAAGAAGAAGAAGAAAGGGCAAAGCGGCAATCCGGCCACCAACGACGCCAGTCAGAATTCCGGCAATGCACAGGCAGGCAGTAATAATTCTCCGGCAGCTCTCCATGACAAGCCGGCACCATCCGTAGCGGCGATGAATCTCAGCCCCCCTCGTCAACATCATGTGTATCCATATCCACCATCTATGTATCATCATCCTCCACCACCACTCTACGGAATGAGTTACAATACGGCGTCCCCTAGCGCCAGCACTGCTACTGCATATTATGCCCCAGCTCCCATGCATGCCAACAGTAATACGTACTTCCACCGGGAGATCTACCCGCCGCTACTACCACTTTCCCATCCGATCGACACGTATGCTGACGACGACGACCAGAGCCAATGCTCACTCATGTGATGATCAACTCGTGATCAGGGCCAAAATGTGGGCTATATATCTCTGATCATGAGAATTTAATGACATAAACTTTACTGAGCGATGGTCGGAAAGGATAAAAATTTGTAAAGATGGATTAAGATCATATGAGAGATTAGGGAGTAAACTAGCGAAAAAAATAAGAGGGGGGGCCAGGGTTGTTTAGGGGCACTTAGAGGGTGTGTTTAGTGGGTACGTTGTCTTTACTTAGCTTTGTTAACTGCTTTTGGGCCGGCCGGGGGGTTTTCCTTAAGCTTAAGCCAATAGTTTCGAACTTTTGGTTTTATGTAGGACTTAAAAAAATATCTACTTTCCCTCTCACGATGATCTTATGTGTAAAGCAGAATTGTTTATGGAGATGTCTTTCTTTTCTCTCAGTGAAATGAAATGACGATCGAATGGCATGAGGAAGACTAATTACGAGAAATTCCATAATCAACAAGATATATATTCTGCACATTTCTCTTATTGCATTAAACATCTTTGTTGATGTTTAGTCTTTTGCTTTCAATAAGAGAAATGGTATCATACCTGCCTTTACTCTTCATTGAAAAGAAGTTTGTGGTGGTTGTGTTTAGCCTTTTTCTGAACTACTGGCCGGGCATCAGGCCAATACGCACAGGCGAGAAATGCCCTTTTCAGTGGCTGCCTTATTAATTTATTTGTTGTTTAATTTGGCCATGTCTTGTTACCAAAACTTAAATATCGTTTGGTACCACAAATATCCGAGTATGAAAGTAATATCGTTTGGTAC
Source organism: Juglans mandshurica (assembly GCA_022457165.1). Taxonomy (NCBI): domain Eukaryota; kingdom Viridiplantae; phylum Streptophyta; class Magnoliopsida; order Fagales; family Juglandaceae; genus Juglans; species Juglans mandshurica. Next base: position 24,867,313 of record CM039623.1, read on the forward strand.
CACAAATGATTTAGAGCGAGCTAGCATGCTCCAAGCGTACGTTTCTTTGGTCAAACAATACTAAAAGCTATATTATATGCATGAATGACCAAGTGTGTTAAGTACTACTTGAGTCTTGCCACTAGTGTAGCTAGCTCCAAATTTGAGAGAGAGAGAGATCAGTAGAATCCTGAAATATCAATCATCTTTATAGAACAAACGGATATAGCTAGCTAGCTATGTTCGAGTCGGTTCGACCCCTCGACCTCACCTTTTCTCCAGATTAGAATATTCACGATGGATTATACCTCTTTTCTTACCATATGGAAAAGAGCGTTTTGTATGCTTTATTCTGTTCCAAATTCTTCATCCAAAATGGAAACCCTATTCCTAACTCCCTAGCTAGCTAGGACCATATCTCACCAACTTGCAGAGCCAAGAGCATCGTCTTTTTTTCAAAATCTGGAAAGCTCGATTGGTTTTGATGCAAGGACTGGTCAAAGATTGATTGTTACACATGTGCAGCATGGTTACTGCAATCATTCATCAGCATATATGCATGGTTACTGCAATCATTGAGCAGCATATGAAGGATTAGCATGAATCGATTCACTTATCTTACTTAATAATAAACTCCAACATAATAATTAAAAGATGTCCTCACGTACGTACCCTTTAGATGCAAAGGTTGAATGATGTGATTTCTTGGGTCCCTCTTTGATGGGGTTTGCATTTATAGAATCTAGAAAACACCTGCCTTTTTTTCCCATACCGAAGTATCCAGGCTTTACTTTTAAACTAGTTCCAGTAGTCTTGTTCCAAAGAAAAATTATATTTGTAAATTTGTATAATGGGTATTCTTATTCGAGAAGTTGTACAATTATATGGAAATTTTATAAAAATAAAATTATAAATTGATTTGATTTTATATGATACGTTAGATTTACTTTATAATAAAAATAATTTTACAATCTAATATAGTATATCAAACTACATCAGTTTGTAGATTTACTTATATGGAATATCTTTGTAACTAAGGTATTTCTCTTTTTATTCCCTTGATGATACAATATGACATAATTTAAAAAAAAAAATTAACTTATTTTTATAAATAAAATTTAATTATATATATCATAAAGAATATGTCTTTAATACCGACTTATAAATAGAAGTATTTTAAGCAAATTAAAATACGTACCCAAGGCAATGCCCTTGATCATCATTCTCTAATCTACATGCATGCTAGCTTTCAGAACCCGGGCTGATCCCTAGTTCAGCACTGGTTTTGCACCCACTGAATGCAACTTGAAGTTGTGCTAGAAATATTCAGAATTAATTACAGAAAATTAAGTCCAGCTCGATCTGGATGGATCATCAGATGCATGCAGGCCAGTCTCCTAATATTGCTGATATATAGAGACAAACACAAAGGATCGATCATGCATGACTCGCAAAAAAAACTGTAGATATTTTGAGATTCATTTTGTCGATGTTCGTCATGAAGTGAAATGAATCGGGACGCCATGTGTTGTACTATCCATTACAATGAAAAGATTGATCAAAAAGAGAATCTTACTCCAAAAGCAAAATGCATCTCATAATATGTTAAGTCTGGGCTTCCATAGGCTTGTTTCCTTTCATTGCCTTGACTGTCGCGCGTCGAAATTAAATTTATATGCGGGTAAAATAATAGTAAAGCTTAGCAAAATTGATGATTTGCCTTGCCTGCTCTAAAAAAATGAATGATCGAAGAGATCACAGCTTTTTCTTCAATATTTTATAATTTCATATTTTATCCTATAATTTTATCATTATAAAAGTACTATAGTCATAAAGAGATCCCGTAAAAATAAACATACAAATTAACATAGTTTCATATGATACGTTAGATTTATTTTATTATAAGAATAACTTAATTTATAATTTAATATACCACGTCAAATCATGTCATTTTGTGACTTTTATTTTTTATGAAATCGAAATCTTTGTGGTTAAAGCATTCATTAATTATCGAAATCTTTTGTTAAAACCATGATCAGCTTAATTCGTCCAATGAATGTGAAGTATAAAATCTTAATTTTTCCCCTGACATGATGCATCAATTAACATGCATGAGTGATCAAATAATTTTAACCAATGCTTTAGAAAAGATCAACAATATCATAACTTATATATATACTATATTAATAATTAATGATTGTTGTTGTTGCATGGGTACGTGAAAGCATAAGATAAAGATAATGATAGATCAGCAACATTAATTTAACATATATAGAGCGAGGAAGCAAAAAATATAAAATCTTACTACCTATATATATATATATATGTTTGGCAGATGATGATCAATATTAATATTGGCACCCAATCATCTGTCACCTAGCTAACTGATCTTTCCGTTTCTCTTCATTTTTTGGCAAGCTTTCAGGCTAAGGTAGGTAGCTAGCTAGCTAGGACATGCTTCAACGATCAATGGTGGTGGTGGGGGACCCTTAATTGGTTCTTTATCACAGATGGCCACAGGCAGGCTATCTATCTACTACTTCTGCACCACTTGAATACAATCAGCCACCACCCATAAAGTACCCTGACTAACATAATTTGTTAGCAGTATATATATATATATTTATATATGACAAATACTACAAAAAAAAGTTTTATACTTTCGTACTACTTCTTCTTAATTAATAGGTGATTTATTATTTTTATTTTTTTATTTAAATATATACATATTTAAGTATTAAAATAGAAGAATAAAAATGATAAATCGGGTGAAGATGTATTGTATATATATATATAAAAAATATTGTTAGATCTGTCACTGGATTTTTGCCGAGGAGATATTATTTGAGAGTTTCCAATCAAATGCAACCAAACTGGTGTTGAAAGTTGTTTGGAATGACACTTTGGGAAAAGGAACAAAGCAAGAACATAATAGTACTGAAATATATTCACCAGCTTGTACCCTATCTGTCATAAAATTATTCCAAAGTAGAGGCTCTTTTGGGTCTTTCCTCTTTCCTCTATTTTATTTTATTTTATTTTTTATTTTTTTTTAATGAAAAGATTGGCTTCCAATGGACCACGATCGGTGGAAATGCATAAAATAGTAGGTACTCCTGTGAGTGCCTCGAGATGAGAGTGTACACTTGCATCTCCATTGGTTAAGCATGTGAGATAAAATGAAATGTAAAATCTGTAAATAATAATGATATCATTTGTAAACAGTAGTGAAATAATTTAAATTGAGATTTTTATGAAATTTTTAGAAATGAGAGAAAAAATTAAATAAAAAAATCATAAAGTTAAAAGAAGATTATAATATAATTTTTTTAATATTATTTTTATTTTAAAATTTGAAAAAATTGAATTATTTTTTATATTTTGTTTAGAAGTTTGAGGAAGTTGTAATGATTAATTAGTTAATGATTAGATGATAATTAAAGCTAAAAATTTCAAATTTTGAAATTGAAAAATATTTGTATTTAAATGGTGTTTGAATATTGAGATAAGATGAGATGAGATGGTTTGAAAGGTTTGTGAAACCAAACCAGACTAGTCAGATTTGAGGAAATACGACATGATTAAGAAGAAATTGGTTGAATTCCATTAAAGGGAATTCCTATGGTATTGATCTATATATCATATCCCAACATGCCAGCCACTATCTCCAGCACAAGTCCTATCACTTCTGCAACTCACTGAAGGGAATTCCTAAGGTATTCATGCCAAAAGACACACTGAAGTTGAGCCCGACTTTAGTCTCTCATGTACATCGCCCTCAACCAGCACATCTATTAGATGACTCACATCTCCCATTGCATTGGAAATATCCGATCTTGAATTGACCCTGGCAAACATTATAGAATTTGTTGTTGATGTTCCCTTCTCTGATTTGGGCGACTGATCCCACCTCTTGTTGCTAACATGTTCTGTCTTCAGTTGACGTGCCAATCTCTTGTGCAGTCTCTACTTCCTCCCTAGAAGTCCAATTAGATTCCTCTCAAGTAACTCTCACTTGCTCGATCATCTTGCAAGATTTTATCTATGTATCGTGGTTCACCACCTTCAGTCAGCAGGATATAATTCAAGGTGGGTGACCACTGTGAAGATCTAGGCGTCCTAGTAGCTCTGCAAGCATCATTGTAGGTGTAGACAGCCATATAACACTAGATGCTAGTCCCAGTCTCTCACACTTCTGCTTCGCACTGTGGTCTCAGGACCAAGCCTAACTCCCTTTCGCTTCCCCATCTGATTCGAGTGACCAAGCCTGCTCTGCTGCAACCCTGTATTTTCCTACACATCACTGGACCTTGATGTCAAATACAAAATATTAGTTCTATTACCACACGCCAAGATCAACGCACCCTTCGTGACCTTTCACGCTTCTCTAGAAAACACCATTGTATGATTGATATCATCAAGTTGTCTCATTATTTTCTTTAGATCTGGAATATGTCTGACTTAATGGAAAATCCACACTCATCTTTGGGAGTGCAATGAGCACATCGTTCATTCTCACTACATCTAGTGTCTCTCCATCAGCCATGTATATCTTTCCAAAATCACTAACAACATAGTTCTACATAATTTCTTGATGTGAGAAGCCATGAAACGAAGCCCATGTATCTAACACCCAATCGTCAACCGAACTATGCACTGCAAGAAATAGAGCTTCCTATATTTCTTCAGCCATTGTGTTCACAACATTATCCTCAATACTTTTTTTATTCTGGCAATCCTTTTAGATGTGGCCCAACTTGCCACTATTCCAGCAAGTGATTTGCCGCCCAGATCTCAACTTGCTCCTGCCGATGTTCCTAGAACTTGACCTATCATGTCTCCTGCCCCAATTGTCAATGTTTAGGGACAAATCGATACCAGAAAACTCCCTAGAGTCTTTCCTGCATACCTCCTCAACTAAAATCATATCATGTATGTCATCGTAATTCAATTTCATCTTGCCAACTGAATTATTTGCCACCATTCTCATGGCCTCCGAACTATTTGACAATGATGCCAACAAAATCAACACTATAATCTCATCATCAAATTCAATTTCTACAAACGACAATTGACTTGTGATTGTATTAAATTCATTCAAATGTTAGGTCACAGACATACCTTTTGACATTTTCAGATTGAACAACTTCTTCATCAAATGCACCTTGTTATTTCCTGACGACTTTTCATACATACTTGGCAAAGTCGCTTTGAGATTCATCATGGTTCTCCCCTTAATAGCATTGTGCACCACTGATCTAGATAGGGTGAGCCGAATAACCTCGAGAACCTGTCGATCCAACAGATTTCAATCAACATCATCCATGATTTCCGACTTCTTTCCCAACAGAGGAAGGTGAAGTCTCTTTCCATAGAGATAATCCTCGATCTGTATTCTCCAATAGTCAAAATATGTGTCATCGAACTTCTCGATTCCAACCTTCATGTTTTCTCTTACCATCGTTCAACCCTGAACTCTAGAACCTTGGAGCTCTAATCCAGTTGTTGGGAAAAAAACATCACACCCACAAACTATGATAACGAGACAAACAATGAAATAAATGCAGAAACACAAGAATCAAGCACACACACACGACACATAATTTAACGTGATTCGGCAACTTGCCTACGTCTACAGAACTGCAGTGGATTTTATTTCAGAGGAGATTGCAATCACACATAGTAAGTTACAAGAGATTTCCTCTACTCACAAATTTCAACTCTCTCTCTCTCTAGGGCTTTTTCTCACTCTTTTGTGATCAACATATCGTTCAGTCTCTCTTTCACAATTTGATGGTATCAAACAAATAATATATTGACACAGGAGTGTTTGAGGATCAGCCCAATGAATCCAATAAGCCACTAAGCCCAATGTCTCCAAAGATCGACCAACTCATTACCCAGCCCATTGCCCAATACGTTATTTGAAACGTCATTATGGGAAGATTCTGGATGATGTAGCCAGCAAAATATATCTCATTGGAAAGCCTCATGTCTCTAGTTTCCAACGCATCAAACGGTGTGCAATTTGAAGTTTTCTAGAGGAAGTTATAAGGATTTTACTGAAGGGTGTGTAAGGCTGGTGGGATGTTGCGAATTTTCAGATTTTTCTTGTCTTTTGAAATTCTTTAGGTAATAATCTTTTAAAATTCTCATGTCTTTTGAAATTACCCATGCTTTGAGGGTTGTTCCAAGTTTTCCTATATAAACCCCTTTATGCTAATGAAAATTACAGACTTGAGTTGATTACAAAATTGAGCTTTTAGCTTATGAAGAAGAGCTTTTTCTTATAACTCTTATCTTTCGGTGGATTCCGATAGGTGGTGAGTTCTTGCTCTGTATCCCTTATGAGTTTCTTTTGGATGGTGATTTCTGTATCCCTTTGGTGTTCTTATTTGGGTGGTGAGCTTATCTTCCTTTGGGTGGTGATATCTATATTCCATTAGATCCTCTTATCTTTTATCTTTTATTTCCTATCATAAGCCCCGTATCACACACACACACACACACATATATATATAGTGCACAATGCCAGAAACCCTAAGGTGGCAAAATAAGATCATTCACTTAAAGGGAGTGTTGAGCGCGCCTTGAGTGAATAGCCTATCCAACATTGGCCCGAGCCAACTATCGAGCGAACACTAGACTAGTTGTGCTTCACTCAAGCCTACTGTTGTGCGTGCCTCGAACGAACAATCTGTTTGAGTTTCGCTTGAGTCAACTATCGAGCGCACCTCGAGCGAACTCTTTGTCTAAACTTTGCTTGAGTGCCTTGTCGAGCGAGAGTCAAACGAACTCTTGGCTTGATGTCTTCTCAGCTGAAAACCAAACTATAGGGATGTAACCGGTCTAGTTCAGTCCGGTTTTGGAGAGATTTTAGAACCGAATCTGTATATACTGATTTTGGAAATTTAAAAACCGATATGGACCAATTCATTACTAAAACTAGAACTTTTAGTTTTTCCAGTTTCGATCTGGTCCGGTTCGGTTTTCTGGTTTTCCATTTACACGTGTGACACTATATATGTTTAATATTATAATTTTTTAATACTAAACTTAATTTTGAGAATTTAGTATTTATTATTAACAATTACTAATTCTTTAATATTCAATTTTAGTATTATAATATTAGTAGTGTCTAACTTATTAGTGAGATTAATAAACTTGAATAATAAGATTAGAATTTCATGTTATATTAATTAGAAATGTAGCATATAATATATATAAAAATAATATAAAAATTATATATAATATAAAAAATTAAAAATATATATGTACCTGTTCGGTTTGGTTTAAACCGATTTTCATATTTATGAAAACCGATACCATACTGATTTTGGACCCTTTTTTATTTTAAAAAATTAGTACCGCATCAGAGTGGTTACAAACCGGACCAAACCCACCAGCTCAGTTAGGTCTCGTCCAATTCAACCAGATTTCTGATTTTTTCTTACACCCCAACCAGACTCCATAACCCAATAGTGACAGCTTATATCAACATATATTGAGTTGATAGAGATAATAGGTGTTGAAGTGATAGAGATATTGGTAGTTCCGATTTTCTAAGAGGCTTGGGCCTATTGAACTAATTGCAGAACTCATAGCCTGATCATTGGGCTGGTTAAAATCGTGAGAGTATTCTTTATAGAGACAATGCTAGTGTGCACCCCAAATTTGCATACCAATATAAATGGGTTTTTTCTTTTTCTTTTAAGTATTTTTTAATCATCTTTAATCATTAAAAAAAAATAAAAAAAAGACAAATTCATGCGTTACTAATAGTCACTTTCTTAATCATTAAGAAAAAAATTAAAATATATTAACGGACATATTTGAGAGTCATACTATCATTTTCCTTCTCTACACTGTGCTAGACATGGACCCACCTTTTTTAACCCAATGAGGCGTCCATAAAGTCAAATTTCTTGTTTTTAACTTCAAAACCAAGGTCTGTTTGTTGCTTGGAACAAGTTAAGATTGTCTCAAACTATGACTTAAAAAAGGGTATTAAATTGAATATTAATTCTATGTAGATGAATTTTGTTAAAAAACGTTTTAAAATGCAGATAAAAATAGATCCCAAGTATGGTTATACAGTGCCAAAATAAATAAATAAATTCGTGATTGCTTTCAAAAGCCCAATAATGCCAGAATTTAGTGAGCCAGGCCCAATGATTTTTAGCCCATAACTGTGCACAATGGATTGATCCATGTGTGCAAATTGACTTCTTTTAGTTCTTTTAGCTTTGATTAATGGAAGGTCCACGAGCAATTTAGTTATGTTATATATTATATTTCTGTGGTACTATTGTTCACTAATCCTTGAATTTCTTTAAAAAAAAAAATAATTATACATCCATGATATTTTTAAAATTTTATTTCAAATAAAGGACGTTTATATAAATTTGAAATTAAAATCATGTGGAAAACTCAAAATTTGATGAAGTGACGTCATCACATTAATTGGTAGACGGACGACGAAGAATAAAATATGAGTAATACTAAGTACAAGTTTCAAATAGATAAGCCTTATATATACAAATATTTTGTAAAAAAGTAAGTCCCACTAATAAAGAATAGTTTTTTTACATTTTTTGACGTGTAGTCTACTTTTTTACAAGAGCTTACATGAGATTTGTCTATTTAAAACTTATACCATATTATTTCTCATGAAATAGTTATGTCCATATCGATATTCGAATATAACATATAAGAGCATTAGCATTCGATTCATCATTTTCTTCTTCAAAATTTGATAAAAAGTATATATTTTTCATAAACTCAAAACATCCATATCCATAACTTCACATTGGATTAGCTATTGAATTTAGCAAAATAATAATATAATATTATTTTTTTTCATATTTTACAATTACACTAATTATATGTTAATTAATAATTTAATTTGATACTTAAATTATTGTTTCCCAACTTAAATATATTGTGTATCAAAATTGAGAAACAATAGTTTAAGTAAATAAAATAATAGTTATAAAGTATGAATAGTGAGCCTTCAAATTTAAAGATGAATTTGAATGCACTGTAGCTTAAAGTTTCAGATTTTAGTTTTTGGTGAATCCAATGCAGTAATTTTAAACATGAATTCATCAAATTTTAAAGATTGAACTCATTTGATGAGTCCAATGCCAATGCTCTAATATATTTTGGATCGAGAAACTACAGGAAATGATAAATTATTTACAAAGATCTAATTAGATTATGAGAAGCAGTACAGTGGTATCCTTTGTTGGATTGATCCTATTTACATATATAGCTGAGCAGTCTTATCAGCAACAATTACAAACAAGAATAAGTGGGATTTTTTAATTTTTTTTTACAAAATGATAAAAAAATATTTTTTTAATGATATTGTGAATTTTTTATTTTTTTAAGGATGTTGATGATGATTAAAAAATACATTAAAAAAATTACACTATTCGGAATATTTTTTTGGGTTACGTAGCAGTACTCAACAAGAATATCATGCCCAGCATCTCGATCTATACAGTTGATTAAAGGTGATGGACGTGCCATATTAATATGTGTATGCCAGCCATCGACATTTGTCAAGTTGTGACATATGGAATCTATTTAAGTGTCCTTAAAGTAAAGTCGAATATGAATTAATGAAAGTGGGCATCCTATGATAAGAAAATTATAAGCACGTGACAAATAATCTGTACCCATTTGCAGTCCTTTCAGAATTATGGAGCACTATTTGCATCAACTTCTAGAATTAATTTTTATTCGAGTTTTGTTGGAATTTTTGAGCTATCAATTTTATATTGAATAATACTTAGATAATTGTGTAAATACTGCATACTTAATTATAAAAAATAAAATCTATTATTAAAAAAATAATTTTTTCATGTATATTTTATAATTATTCATTTTCTTTAAAAAAAGTGAGCAACGTTTACGCACTCTATAACTACAAGTATAATTTATCTTCTACTTTATAAGAAGGAAAACACTACTCCCACCTAGTAATGTCTCCGGTTTGTTTTACTTAATAATTAAGAAAGTAATTTTTAATAAATTTATATTTTTTTTTAAATATTTAAAATGTTTAAAAAATATTTAAAAGAAAAGTAAAAAATAAAAACTTTTTTTACTGTTCGGTGCGGTGAGTATCTGGGGGTAGCATCACTCTTTTAAGAATGGTGAAATTTTATATTTTTAAAATTATTTATAATTTTAAAAATAATGACTGATTTAATGATTGATGATCGGTATCACATTAACAGTACGATATATATATATATATTTTCCATGATGCTTATGAATAAAGCAATCTAGAACGCATGAACTATTCATTTATCAAATTTCGATTATAAATCTTTAAAATTAAAGAAAATAAACTTATGTTATTTTCTTACAATATATTTTAAATAAAAGAATAAACAGATTATTAAAAAGAAGATCGGATCGAGAAACTGACAAATGGAAAATTATTAAAAAGACATGAGGAATCATTCGTACACAAGTTGGTTCACTCCATCAACTATTCAGCTTCGTTGTCATCCACAAAAATCTGGAATCAACCCAATCTTAAAGAACATGTGGGTCCCAACACTCATAGCATCTTGCCATGCCATCAGACCCATACCATCCCAAGATGCTCCTTTCAATTCTTCTATATATAGATAGCCTCACAACGTCTCTCCTCTTCAATTCTATTATATATCTTAGCTTAAAACACAATCACCATTGTTAAAGAGGCCGAGTATGAAACCTTCAGTACAGATCTCCGGCGATGGTTCTCTGGCTGAAGAACCAAAGAGAACTACTGTCGGAGAAAAGCTCAGGCAGGCTAGAGAGGTGGCTGTAACAGCCATAGCCAACAAGTCCAGGGCTAATTGGGAGGGACGTAGTCTTCCAATTTCCAAAGAAATTGAGAGACGAAAGTGGAGCTACAGAGCTGAAGATCCAATAAGAACTCTGATGTTCTTGGGAGCATGGAGTCACACTTAAAAAAACAAATTATTTTGAATCGCAGCTTGCATGAATTCGAGTACTAGTTTTGACTTGGAAGATCGAATAAAAAGATTTATGAGAAAAATCTCTACATTATGTATGATATATGGAGGTTAGTACTGCAGGGCAGCGGCTCATGTAAAAAGAAATTAATTAATGCACATAATGTATTAATTGAATTCAATATATATAGTTGTATCAACCAGAAATCAAGAGCTAGCTTGCTATGTATAAAATGGGACAAAAAAAAAAAAAAAAAAATGAAATGTTGTCTTTTCTTTAATTAGTTGAAGGAAAACCTATATCTAATTAATATGCTTTCATGATGTGTATCATTTGGTTAGATCGAGTTTCATTTACAAATACAAGAATATATATATATATATATATATATATATATATATATGTATATATATATATATAAAGCTGTCGAGATTTTCAGTACATGTATGAAAAACTGCAATTATTTATCCTTGTGGATCATTTTTAATTTGTGTTTAGATTGTATTATTTTCAGTTCCATTCATAAAAAATTGACCGGATCAATTTTTTTTATCAGTTATCGTAAATTATATATATATATATATATATATATATATATATTCGGTTCTAATAAAAACTGAGTCTATTATTAAATTGGAATTATAGGTTCCAAAACGAATTAGTGAAGAAATGACAATTATAAGAAGAACATAGATCACTCTTCCAAATAAAAAATAGTATCACTTCTCGAACAGGGGAAAAATAGATGCGAGTTACTGGGCCTAATTCCGCTGCATTATTTGCTTTAACCAAACAACTGTAAAACGAGTCATGCATGTTTTGAGCATTACCATTAACTTTATCAAAATAATCTTTAAAATTACACTAATTTCACATTGAATTAGTCAAAATTATTTTAATAATAATATTTTTAATTTTTTTTTCATGTTTTGCAATTACACTAACTATATATTAATTAATAATAATATTTCTTCATTCACATATTTCAAAACTGAACACAAAAATATAAGTTAAAAGGCGTTCGAGAGAAGTGAAAATCGTGAAAAATAAAAATTAAAAAACAAAGTAATTGGGATAATTTTTATAATAAAATATTACTTTTAAAGATGAATAGTATATCTTCAAATTTGAAGATATACTTAAAATTACTGTAACTCATAGTTCTACCTTTTACTTTTGATTTTTAGTTCAACCTTTTACTTTTTCAAAAAATCAATGTAGATAATTTTATCTATAATTTTTCAAATTTTAAAGATGAGAAATGATACTTACAGTCGTGAGTGTGTAAGCGCAGTACAATCGTTTTGAAAAAAATAAATAAATATAAAATCCACGTGAAAAGAAATTAATTTTTTAAAAACAATAGCTCTTGAAGAAGTGAATATCAATGCTCTAATCAGATATCCATATTCAGGCCCAATGACTTGCAATTCTACTGATTTAAGGATAATGCTGCTAAACGAGTCATGATTAAAATCATCTCTAATGTTCCAACTTTTGATCGAGTGCATATAATATTTAATTAATTAAAGGTCACATCCTAAAATAAAATATCGATGAATTTTATGTTTTCTTTCTTGACACATTAATAATGTATGCTTGCTTGTATGAATTTTATGAATTGGAAATGTTTTTAAGTAACTATATATAATATTTTAACCACGTACGATGAATAAAATTAATGTCATAAAGGATGAGTAGGGTGAGGATTACATGAGCTGAATTAATCCTGATCATTGAAAAGGGATTTAGATTTAGAATTTTAAAGTGAATTTTGGCTTATGCTATGATAGTATGAGTAGTGCGTGCATGCATGCCCTTAAGACTCCAATTAGGTGGACTGGAAAAATCATGGAAAGCCCAAGTACTCAAAGCTGAAAGATTATGAATAATACTATATATCATATTCTCATTCTATTTTGATTATATTAAGAGACATGTAGTACTTTTATCACTATTAAAAAAAAAATCAAATGCATGAGCGGTCAAAATGATAGGGGAAATTAAGGAGGCATAGTAGCATTATTTATTTCAAAACCCAGATTCTTTCAGGTATTGGCCCCAGTTATAATCCAAGTTCATCTGAGATGCATTACATGTTGGGCTCTATGTATTGTCAGGTATCGTACTCTGGTGAATAGTCTTATTCTAAGAGCATTCTCATCCGATTTCTTAAGGCCTCATTTATTTTCACAAATCCTCTCAACTCCTCTCTATTTAATCATTACAACTTTTTCAAATTTTTATACAAAATAAAATAAACAATTCAACTTTTTCAAATCTCAAAATAAAAAATAATATTAAAAAAATATATTCTAAAAATATTTTATTCAATTTTTAATTTTAATATCAAATCAGTTCAACTCATCTCATCTACGAAAACAAACGAGACAAATCATATTTTTTCTTAAATTATAGGATTTTTCCAAATACATACTCTATCCAGTTCCCCATTTTAAGGAAAATGTTTAGGATATGAACAGTAATTTCCTATATTTGGGAGCTACTGTTCATCCCATAAATCACTTTCTATATATATTTTATTGGGAGTAATTACAGATGTAGAAATAAAATAGTAGAAATAATAATAAAGAAAGAATAGAAAAATATTATTTTAATAGAATAGAGAAATGATAGGGAATGAGATGTAGAATTTTTTTAAAGATGAGTATAATTTAGGAGAAAATTATAGGAAATGTGATTTCTAGCTGAAATTTAGAGAAAATTATAGGGAATCGGATGAGAATGTTCTAAAAGACAAAATTAGAAAGAGTTACTTGAGGTGATCTAGCATGTTTAGATGCTTATGATATCTTCAAAGTATCTCAAAATTTTGTGAATAATAATAAAATAGTTTGAGTGAAGATGCATGTCTTATTAGGTAAGGAGGAAGAAAAAATTGAATAAAAATATTTTTAAGAATAGGTATTGTATTGGAGTTTGTGAAAGTTAATAGATAAAATTAAAAAATTGTTTGAATATAATTTTTTAATATAATTTTCGTTTTAAGATTTGTAAAAGTTGTATTAATTTTTTGTGTTTTATTTTAAAGTTTGTAAATGTCATATTGGTTTTTGTTTTTGAATAATGATTAGGTAATGATTAAATAAAAATGTTAAAAATTTAAATATGAAAAGTGATATATTTGACTGATGTTTAGGAATGAAGTAATGAGAAATTTTGAAAATTTTGATAATTCTGGAAATTCTATAAAGTGAGATAAGATACAGAATTCACTATTCCATATTGTATCCACTACAAGAAAATTGATTATTTGTGACTAGTTATTTTCAGCGAAATTACAATTTTTAGTTAAAATGAGTATGTTTTTGTCGGAAATAGTCATTTTCATCACAAAAGAAATGTCACAAATACCTATTTTTTTTTATAATGATTTATGATGAGATACGATGAGTAATTATTATATACACTTGTAATATTGACATATGGTACGTACTCTCGTCCTATTATAAAAGGCATTGTCATTAATAAATAGTGTTTATATTAATAATCTTAATAGCATAGTATCCTAAGATCTTAGGATGAGAATACAACATTATGTTTGCTTCAATTAAGCTGCGACCTATCCTACGACACTTGCCCTTTTCACTATTCCACTAGGCCTCATTTAGTTATACAGTTCAGATGAGATAAAATGTTTTGTTGAAAATTGAACAAAATATTGTTATAATATTATTTTTGTTTTGAGACTTAAAAAAGTTGAATTGTTTATTATATTTTGTGTGAGAGTTTGGAAAAGTTGTAATGATTATATGATATGAGATAGTTTAGTTTTGTGTAACCAAACCAGCTTGTAAGATTCAAAGCTACATCCTAGCTATGTTGAGGAGGAGGGCTTTTAGGCTACGCTTAAATGTTAAGAGTATCACAAATAATCTGAGTTTATTTGTGAATAGTAGTGAGTTAAGATGTTTAAATAAGTTTTGTGTAAGAGTGTGGATCTCATCGAGATGTATAAAGTAAGTTGAGGTATATTTAATTTCAATAGAAATTACATTTAGATAGAGAGAGAAGCTCCAACTTCTCTCTAACAACTTCTTACTTTCGAAAATAGCCTAGGGGCGCTGTGGAGGAGGAGCCAATGCTCCCACCCCCCTCACCCCCTCCCCGTTTGCTTTTCTTTGGTCTTGTTTCATTTTTGTGTTTTATTAGATCAATTAAAAGCGGAACACATTCCGGTTTCCCCAGTCCAAACTCTTTCTTTCCGATCTCTATTTCTTTTCATTTTTAGATATGTTTTCTCCCTCAACACCATCTGTCTCTTTCTTTTCTGTGTATCCTCTCATGGTGCTGTCGCTAGGGCTAAGGAGCCGCAAGGACCAGAAAACCTGCATGAGATGGTACCAGGATGGTGCTTGTGCAATGGTGTCGTGCATTGTTATACGCTAGTCCAGGTGCGGTGCGAAGGTCCTATGTTGTGCGATGGTACGATTTGTGCTGTGTGTGGTGTGAGGTCGTGGTGTGTTTGTGCGTTGTGGTGCGATTTGTGCCGTGGTGTGAGGATGCCGTGCGCTCAGGCTCATGCGCTGGGTGGTTGTTTTTGTCCGATGGGTGCTCGTGTGGCATCTGTTTTCGTGCGCTGGGTGGGCGAAGCCAGGGCTAGGTGAGAGGGACGGTGGAGGAAGGAAGTCCAGATGGAGGCTGCCGAAGCTCGCGCTGAGGATGGGCGGCGGAAGAAGATCGGGCTAAAGAGGAAGCGTTTCGGGCGATAGAGGAAGAAGAAAATAAAAGAGAAGAAAGAAAATAGAAAAAAGAGGAAAAAGAAATTTGAAGAAGGGTGGCGGCCATAAGTTAGAGATGAAACCCTAGGGCTGCCCTTTTTTAGGCTCGGTTTTATGTTTTTTTTTTTTATTTGTGTAGGGTATCTATGCTCTTTGCAGGGTTTTAATTGGTATTTGTATTTTATTTTTTATTTTTTAATAAAAGAAATAGGCTATTAAACTTATGTCCATAACTGGATGGTTGGATACCCCTCCCCTTATGGAGGATGGGGTTGGTTGGGATACCTCTCCTCCTTTGGAGGATGGAGGCGGTTGGGATACCCTTTCCTCCTTTAGAGGTAGGGATGTGTTTTATCTCTGTTTATACAGATAGTGATACTCTCTTATGAGAGTTTCTAGACGTTTAGACAATGTCCATCGCAAAATAATTTGTGTGTAGGGAGACATACAACAGATGTGTAGTTTGGCTTGTATTCAGGGTTTTCTCTATATTGGCTAGTCACAGATGTAACTCCTTCATGGATGAAATGAAGTCTATTTCCTATATAAAATATATATCTTGACACACTTGAGAATTGAGATCACTTCAGATGGGCAAACTTGTGTGCGTTTAGATGCTGAATATATTCTAACGTATGAAAATATCTCAAATCACCTTAGCATCCAAACGTAACCTAGAGTTATCTCACCTCATATATGCCTGTCAGCCTCCTTGCTAAACATTCACTGCTTTGAAATTAGAGCCATTTTGATTGGCCCTCTTTAACGTCTCAACCCTTACTATCTAAAAGCATTTTCTTCGGATTAACCTGCTATATGGGTAGGAAAATGATACTTGATCTCTATAATGTTATCGCTTTGATATTTTAATTTTATTTTTGGTTTAATGGTTAAGGAAGTAACTATTAGTAAAATTGTATTTTTTTTAATAAATAAAGATGTTAAAATTTTTTTAACAAAACTAAAAAAAAAAATTCTCAAATACACTAAGATGCAAGCCCACGTAGGGCTGAGCATCGACTGGATCGGAGTCGGAATGGCCAATCTCCGACTCCGAGATGCACTACCTCCGCTCGGACTCCGTCTTGTCGGAGCGGAGTCGGATTTTGTGCTCTTTTTTTTTTTTTCTTTTTCTTTTCTAACTTCATATTTGGCCCACCTTGTTTTTTTTTAAAAAAAAAAACTTTGTGTGGGCTTCCAAATTTTATTTTTTTCAAAAATTACAATCTAAACTAAATGATTCACTTTTGGTTTTAACAAAAAATATAACTAACTAAAATCAAGTAACATAGTAACATGCTGTCAAAAATTAAAAATAAGAAAAATAAATCCAACATTTTCTAAGTGCAAACCAAATTAAATGTTCCCAACAAGGCAACAACAACAAATTACAAACTTCCAAATGCACCAAAATAAATTAAATTACAAACTTTAAATGCCCAACAAATGTTCCCAACAACAATAAAGTAAATGTTACAAATTTTCAAATGTTCAAACTTTCAAGTTGTGCCTGGAAAAAAATATGAAAACATTAGTAACAAAAACAACACCAACTTTAATTTTAATCGCGAAGCCAAAACTAATTTGAATTGTTGCATCACTAAATAACTTGGTCCAAAATCTGGAAATATGGTCTTATTGTCTGTAGAAAATATATTTTATCTTGGTCCAAAATTCATAAGCATCTTTCCCTAATTTTCTCAATGTTTTTTTGGGCAGTTACTGAGCAGAGCCTTCTATGAAATAACATTTGGGTTTGTTGATTCCTTATTGTGTTACAAAGTGTTGGCGTTTGATTTTCAGGCCAATCCCAACAGAGACAATAACTTCCGTCACTAAAATGGCAACACAAACATTATTTAAATATATATATGTGTGTGTGTGTGTGTGTGTGCGCGCTCGCGCGCGCGCATGTGTGGTAAAAAAGCGTTTCGTACAGCTGCAAAGGGAGTAACATATCAAGTGTCTCTGCACACAAGCATGCCCATCCCAACATAAATGGCTCTAGTCCAAACTTCAGGTTCCAAAATTATGTCTCTTTTTGCATCAATGCAAAGAGGCATTACAATTCTTTTGTACCTGCTAGTAGATGAAATATGTCCAATTGAGTACTGCTGTTATTTCCAGTGAGTGAGTGTCTTTGAAAATGAGTCACGGAAAAGGGGTTGCCTTACATGTACTGATGTACATGAAGGATGAATTGAGGTTTTCTACAAATTGTTGTCATAGATAATAATTTTTTTTCGAGATAGACACATCAATTTTATTATAATCAATGTTGTTAATGCAGTGAGGATCATATAATTTATCTACTTCTTTTCTAGTTGTGAAATCTACTGGGATAAAAAACTGAGCATCATTTCCGCAGAGACTAAGCATGCATCATCTTATAAGAAGCTTCCTCTAAATTTTTTGTTTAAGGGTCGTCTAATTTTTTGTTTAGACATGGAAGATTAATGACCAAAAACCATAAGAATCTTCGAGCACTTTCGAATGAAAACAAGATCTTTTTTGTTGGCATAGATTACACAAAGAAACACTAAGATGTTAAAGATAAATTACAGACTCCCTAAAATAATAACACTAATAATATAAATTAAAGATAGATTCATATATAAAAGAAATTAAAAGATTGTTGGATTTTAACTCAAACCTCAATTTGTCAAATTGTCAATCATCTTCACGAAGTAAGTTGGCCATAAAAGTGATTAATTTTACATTAAGATGTTAAACTATAGGAGGTTAGTATCACAAAATGTCAAAATCAACATATATAACAACTTAAAAAAATCTCTAAATACATTACCTAAGTCTAACTTATAGATTTCCGCATCATCAATAACATTCGAATAATTTTGACTCAAGCATGTAGGAGTGGACTTAATCCAATTTTGCATGCACACAAGAGCCTCTACAGTTCTAGGAGCCAAAGAACTCCTAAATGGATCCAGGACACGGCCTCCTATGCTAAATGCCGACTCAAATGCAACTGTGGTGATCGGAATGGCCAAGATATCTCTTGCCATTAGAGCAAGAACCGAATATTTGGTAGAGTTGACTTCCACCATACCAAAATTTCAAAATTCTCCGTAGGAATCTCAACATCCTCAAACAAATATCGCTCTAGCTCCAACTTACAATCTATCAAGGATGCTGATTTCCGCTCTTTATGGTAGGTTATCAAAAACTCCAAGGGACCATTACTTGTACAGGTACTACTACTACTCCCCAATGTCCCATTGATGCACTACCTTCACCACTCCGAGTTGACTTAGATCCAGTTACACACCCATCACCAAACTCTACATATTGTTCATACAAATATTCCATATCCCTCTTGAGGAGTGCAACAAATTCCTCACCCCTCTTATTGCCCAATGTTTTGTTGAACCAATATGCTGGAGCAACCAATTTGTACCGTGGATCAAGAATGACAACAATAAACAACAACTAATTTATTTTTTCAAGATCACCCCAATATTTATTATACTTTGTCTTCCTTCTCAAAGCCATTGAACTCAAGCGTCGATTATTATTGTCACAAAAAGTATTCAAGTTTTTATGAATATTAATAAGCTCTTGGACATACAAATTTGATGTGACATATAGTGTACCATAAATATGCAATGTGACATTATAAAATACATGAAAGAAACTTCGAAACGTTTCTTATGGTCTCCCAATCATCAGCCCCAGGAGCTCCTATACTCTTTTTCCTATGCCCATCCTCAGACAAATAAACTCGTGGGTAGGGATCCTCATGAAGCAAAATCTAGAAGGCTTTTTTATACTTTTCAACCACGACCAACATAAGAAAAGTCGAGTTTCATCTAGTAGACACATCAAAACACAAGAAACTAGAATATGGAACTTTTGACTTGTCAACACAAGACTTGAAAGTGGCAAGTCTTTGGAGAGAAGACTTCACGTACTTCATCAAATTTCGGACTCTTATGATTGAGTCATCAACATCTTTCAAACCTTCACTCACAACAAGATTTAAGATGTGTGCCGTACACCTCATGGGAATAAACTCGTGAGCTACAACACAATCATCACTTTCTATTTCTCTTATTCTCAACCAATCAATAGCAGAGAGGTAGCATTGTCCACCGTAATTGTGAGGATTTTGTCAATGCCTCAATCAAGCATATACTCCTACAACTCTTTTCCAGTCGTTGTCCCCTTGTGGTCGCTAATCCGAACAAATGAAATAATCCGCTTATGAAACTTCCAATTACAATCAATAAAGTGAGCGGTCACACACATGTAATTAATATTTGGATAGAAATCGAAGTGTTGGTGGTCAGGCACACTCTTTGTTTGGTGGTCAAAAATATTTACTTCAAGCTATCATTCTCTCTTAATAATAGCCTTATACAGTCACGCATTATAGTAAATTGAGAAGGAATAGGAAGCCTAGGATCAAGGGATTTAGTGTATTTCTGAAACCCTTGGCTCTCAACAAAAGGGTAACTCATCCACTATCGCCATCCTAGCAAGGGCAGCCCGGATTTGTTTCTCATTGTACTTGGCCATCCCTAAGCTCTTTTCCCTTTCCCCTCCTTCAGTTTTGCTTCAGGGACCAAGAATGTTTGACTCTTGTCCAACTTACTCTTACAGTTTTTGGGGCAAAGTTGGATGTGTGTTTTCATGGCCGAAGTGCCTTGCCTTTTGGGATGACATTTTCATTGCCTCCCACAATGGTTACAAGTAGCTATAGGCTCTTTGGGATCACAATTGGGCACTCTTGTGAAGTGGACCCATACCTCAGACCTATTCTTAGGAATTCTACTACCAGCTGGAGGGCGAGGGTTAGCTCAGAAGGCACTAGGAGTGCCTATTGAAGAATCTATTGGTCCGCTAGACTCTTTGACTATGAGACGAGGAGTATCAATTTGCTGTTCTGGAATGCCAGAACAAGATGCAGCTATGGACGTAGGAGTGTTTGTGCCTTTTATATCCATGATTTAAGAACTAGAACACAACAAACAAAAATATAAACTCAACTTGTTGTCTACATGATGTGTGTCTCCCACGTGTGGGAAAGCCCCAAGTTTCCACATAAAGATAGAATCAAAACTGCAAAAATATGAAAGAGTACATTTGCAACGTAGTTCACAAACCTAGCATATCACATGATCCCACTTTTCAAGTCATTAATCCATCCAAATCCAAAAACATATCCAGGGAAACAAGAAAAACGAGTATTTGAAATTAAAGGTTACACATTACCAAAAATACATAATGGAATGAATAAAGAATTCTCATATATTAATAATCAAACTTCCTTGAGATAATCTTCTATAACTGACTAGATACAATTATCACAAAATCATGTGGAAGTAATATTGTTAACCCCGGTTGACATTATGTCAATAACTAGTCAAAAACCAAAACAGCGAAAAATCTTAATAAGTTTTAACCTCACTTTCTCTTGGTGAGTAACAGGGGGATAATTTGTATTTCAGTTTTCAAAATAGTGTTAATTAAAGCACATAATGCCTGCGAAAAATCTTAATAAGATATCGAGCAAAAATCTTTTTTGATAAGATATTGAGAAAGAAACAAATCCTTAATAAATATCTCCTTCTGTGTTTGAAGCCATAATTTTGAAGGAAATGTTAAAAGAGCACAAGCTAATCTAAACAAGATTAGAAGGGAAAAATGAGTGAGGCTTACCATGTCGATTCATGCTTGCAGGGGTGGACCGGTGGGGATTGTCGACGAGTTGTTGACGACTGCGTGAGAGATGAGAGGGCTATGTGAGAGGGGATAGCTACAAGAGGGAGTGACGACTGTGAGACTTGAGAGGCTAAGGGGCAAGGGGTTTGGGTCCTGGGAAAAGAAATGATTCATGAAGATTGAAAACGAAATTGGAACGGGGGTTTAGTATTAGTATATAGTAATACTATTGGTATAGTACTATTACTATATGTTAGTGATAATATAGTATTATCACTAAGACTATAGTGATATTAATACTATATATATAGTTATAGTGATTAGTATAACTATATTAGTATAATTATACTAATAGTGATATTAGTATTACTAATAGTAATACTAATAGTTATATTAGTTATACTAATAGTTTATATTAGTTGTTATATTAGTTATACTAATAGTTATATTAGTATTAGTATTAGTATTAGTTATACTAATAGTGATATTAGAATTAGTTTAACTATATTAGTATTAGTTATAGTGATTTAGTATAACTATATTAGTATAAGTTATAGTGATTTAGTATAACTATATAATATATTAGTATAAGTTATAGTGATTTAGTATAAGTTATAACTATAGTCTATATTAGTATTGGTATTAGTTATAATGATTAGCATAACTATATATTAGTATTTGTTATAGTGATTTTAATTTAGTATAACATTATAATAGTATTAGTATAAAAATTAGTATAACTATGTCACTGATAGTATTAGTATACTAATACTACTAGTATTAGTATACTAATACTACTAGTATTAGTATTACTATATCACTATAGTTAATAGTATGATATAGTGATATATATGGTATTAGTATAACTACTAACTATAGTGATTTATATAGTAATTTCTATATAGACTTAAAGTGGATTACTAGTAGTATTAATATTAGGCCATAAATATAATTAATATGTTGAGAATTTATCAAAAGGAACGTGTTGAGAATTTATTAGGCCAAAAAATGTAATTAATATAAGATATTGTTATATAAGATTTATATGATTAAAACTTTAGTTATTATACATTAGTATTATACATTATTATAAATTTATATATTAGTGTTTATCCATTAGTATTACATGTTATTATGCATTTTAGTGTTTATATTATATTATATATATACATTAGTATTACATGTCAGGGCCGGCTCAAGGGGTAGGCAACTAAGTCCACCGCCTAAGGCCCCACCTTGAGAAGGCCCCCAAAAGGGGAAAAAAATAATTATTGTGATCCTAAAAAATAAATTATAGAAAAATATTGGTTAGAATAAAGGATGAATTTTTTTTTGCCTAAAATAAAATCAATCTTAAATGGTAAAATTTTGTAAAAAATAAAATAAAATCAGTAAATATAGAAGTTTTACTAAAAAAAATCTTATTCAAAATATACAAAAATTTCAGACAATAGAAAAATTGGAATAGAAATAGCAAACTAATGATATATTACTCTTGAATATTTTATAAAATATGATGTTTATTTTGATATTGATGGCCTTATTTGTTTTCATAATCAAGTATTAAAAAAATATATATATACAAATAACGGATAATACTTTATTTACAGAAAAATTAGATTTTCTTTCAAATTGTTATAGTATTTGTAGATATTACTAATCAAATCAATATCATGTAATTAATGGTCGCCTTAGTCCACAAAATACATTGAGCCATCCCTGTTACATGTTATTATATTTATACAATTTAGTGTTACATGGTAGTAATATTGTAAATTTGTAATAGTATAATATTTACATATAGTCATATACTAAACTATTATTAGTCAATTTAGTCTATATATATTATAGTATAAATATATTATTTAACTAGTATATTATTAAGTTTAACTAACTATATAAGATATAGTTGTATAAAATTTAACTGATTAATATATAAAAAACACATATTTTTATAAAATATGTATAAAATCAGAGGCGAAGTCGGAGGATAAAGTCAGAAGCGGAATCGGATTCGGAGTCGGAGTCGAATCGGAATGGAGCCGAAGTCGGTTCGACTCCAACAAATCGAAATTGGAGCGGAGCCGGAATGTACTCGGCCTTGAAGTGAAATTTTCGCTCAGCCCTACGCCCAGCGCCCACGATACATGCTGGCGGCTCCTAGAATTATCCATATGGGTAATATATATCTCACTTCCAGCAAAGCACCGCCAGCTAGCTTCCTCGAACCAGAGCATATTCCAAAAAATTCTAAACATATAGTTTTCATTTTCAAATTATTAATTATGTGGCTTCCAAATTATTAAAACTGAAATATTATAACTTCAAAACTATACAAAAAATTCATCACATGCACACTTTAATTTAATTTGTTATCTTTGAACATCAAGAGATTGTATCACATCGCCGTTTTTTATTAATATTGACAAGAAAATGACACACTTGATACAATTAATTTTTATAATTTTATACAATTATGTTTTAAATTATGAGTATTTTTATAAAATAACTTATAAAAGTAATATTATTTTATAAAAATATCCCCACTTTAAAACATAGTACTTGTATAAAAACTGAAAACTAGTATCGGACGAATGTGTAATTTATCACATTTTTATAATTACAAATTATAAGAAAACTGCTTATTCATGACCAGTAGTTATTTTCAGCGAAAATGATTATTTCTTGTCAAAATGATTCTGTTTTTATTGCAAATAGTCGTTATCATCGCAAATGTTTATTTTTATTGTAGAATTAATTAATTAATTAAAGTAAAATATACCAATTTTGATAATATAGAGTCTATAATAGAGAATACTTTTCCGGCCATCTTTCAATTTGTTCTCCAAACACCAACCAGACTCACCAAGAAAACTATATATGAAAATCCCAATAAAGGAATCACAAAAGTATTTTTTATAATTCAATAGAAACTCAGTCTTTAAATTCTTTATGACGAGGCTAAGATCATCGATGTGTTGAAGATTGGAGGCCAGCTTTTTAATTCTTTATTCAACTTGTTTCAAACGGCTTAATTATTTCAGTGGAAAATTAATATATAGCTAAAATGGAAGAAAAACGACTGCTCGTAGATGTTACCTTGTTTCTTAATTTATTAATTGTCTCATTAATCAATTAAAGGCGAGCTGTCATCTTCTCATTCATTATAATTAAGAAAAAGAAAAATACTGATTGATTCATTCTTCTTGCAATTAATTAATTATCGTTTTCGTCGTAAATATCAAATTACAGACAAACGTTTTCCACGTAATTACTCATTTTCTCACTATCAATTTCTCTACATCTTTCAAATCAAACGTAAAACAATTAAATGAATATGTAAGACATTTAGCTATATACTAGGTCAAAGTAATGTGCAAAGCACGTTTGCTTAATTAGATTAAATAATTGTTTTACAAAAATAATATATTTTTTTACAAAATTTGTAAAAATAGTTGATAACATAGATAGCTTATAAGACATTACTTCAACTTTTATACAAGTAATATAATTAATAGAATATTACAAAGAAACTTTAACAAACAAATTAACTACTACAATCAGTATTTTAACATGATGATTGAGTTTGCATTATCAAGATGATGGTATTTAATGGCGTGTTTTGGACCAAATGAGATTTATTTCTCATTTTTCCTATATGTTTTGGCTTTGTATTATAAGTTGAAAGAAAACGATCGAGGCATGCATGATCTGATCCCTTTTCCATTGGCCGTATAACTAATTAACTTGGATCTCAAGTCTTGAAAATTAAAAACTATCAAGAATGTCAAGTACTTGAGTCTCAATAATGTCAAGAAGTCATCAAAAGATACAAATTACAAGTAGTGTGTCCTGATCATCAGTTAATTGTTTAAAAAGTTTGAAAGGAAATCAATTTTTTGGTATCTTGTCAATATGGATATTAATTGGCAAATAAATTTGTGCGGAGATAAAATCAGCAATTACTTTGTGGACCTCAATGCATGAATCCATAAGTACAGAAAATGTACATTTTTTTTAGACTTTTCTAAAATCACAAATTAATAAATTAAGGGGTTGAAAAATATATAGAGGAATTAATGTAAATAAACTAAAACTTGCTTATATGTATTAATTAAGTATATATGAAAAGTGTATGGGGTTTGGGTTTTGTAATAAGTACTACTTCTAGAAAAGAGATAAAAAAATAAATATACAAGTCAATTCAACCCATTTATATCAAACTATTTAAACGAGTTAAAGAGGGTTGAAATGGGTTAAATGAGTCATCTCTAGGTTAACTCAATAAAATTATTAAATGGATTAAGCGGGTCGTGTCGTGTCATCCGTTAACTAAAATAGATTGGATTCAGATTTTAAAGTCTGACCCGTTTAATTAAATGATCGGGTTTGGATTGATCCATAAAGTCTAAAATTTTTTGATTTGACATGACACAAATACAACCCACAAATATGAAATATTGTTACATCTATATATATATTGTAAATCAAATCTTACCATATAAACAATATATGAAGATGTATTTTTCTCGCCGATTGACAAGTATAACTGTCGATACATTAATATCATTTGAATTTTTCTATACAATCTTAATGACAAGGCTTTGGTAATTATATAGTACATTACTTCACCCAAATGGGTGGAACCATTACCTCCACGTAGTCAGTTGACTTTAAACTCTATATTGGCAATTCGACATATATTCTTTCTACTCTAGCTAGTACCTAATCTCGACGAAACAATTTGGTTTATTTAGTTTATACAACCACTTTTATAACAAGAGAATATTATCCGTTACCAGGCACTAATGTCGTCCATGTATAATATCGATCGCTCCATCTTTTTCTTTTGATTTTTGTTTAATTTCTGAAAGAGTAAAGTATTAGATAAAGTCTTAGGCCGTGTAAGTTTTGCATATTTTATTTTAAAAAAATATGAAATTCGTCATTAAAAAAATGATTTTCATATAGTTTTTGAATTTACATAATTTTCCCAGAGAATGTTTGCACATTCAAAAATTATAAAAATCATTTCTCTTATTAAAAATTGGAAAATGGATAATACTATTTAGCCATATAATTTTATTCCCTCATTTTGACTGTATATTTTATTTTATTTTTTTATTAATTAAGAAAGTGATTATTAATAAATTCATATATATATATATATATTTTTAAAATATTTAAAGATCATTTAAAAAATATTTAAAAGAAAAAATAATATAATTTCGATGACAATTTTGAAAACGTAAATTCATGGAGCTTACTAGAGCACTTTGGACAAATTCCACATGACACGTAAGCGTCAGACTCACATGTCGAATATAGAGCAGGTGTAGCACGAGGCGGTTGAGCAAAAAAGGTTTTATTTTTTTCATTCAATTTTTTATATTTTTATATTTTATTTTTAAAAAATTATACCTAAATTTGGTAGATTTAACTTAAACCATTAGAACAAGAACCGAATATTTGGTAGAGTTGACTTCAACTATACCAAAATTTCAAGATTCCTCGTAGGAATCTCAATATCCTCAAACAAATATCGCTCTAACTCCAACTTACAATCTATCAAGGATGCTAATTTCTGCTATTTATGGTAGGTTATCAAAAACTCCAAGGGATCATCACTTGTACAGGTACTACTACTATTCTCCAATGTCCCATTGATGCACTACATTCACCACTCCGAGTTGACTTAGATCCAGTTACACGCCCACCACCAAACTCTACATATTGTTCATACAAATATTTCATATCTCTCTTGAGGAGTGCAACAAATTCCTCACCCCTCTCATCGTCTAATGTTTTGTTGAACCAATATGCTTGAGCAACCAATTTGTACCCTTGATTTATTTTTTCAAGATCACCCCAATATTTATTATACTTTGTCTTCATTCTCAAAGCCATTGAACTCAAGCGTCGATTACTATTGTCACAAAAAACACTCAAGTTTTTATGAATATTAATAAGCTCTTAGACATACAAATTTGATGTAACATATAGTGTACTAGAAATACGCAAGGTGACATTATAAAATACATGAAGAAACTTCGAAACGTTTCTTATGGTCTCCCATCATCAGCCCCAGGAGCTCCTATACCCTTTTTCCTATGCCCATCCTCAGACAAATAAACTCGTGAGTAGGGATCCTCATCAAGCAAAATTTGGAAGGCTTTTTTATACTTCTCAACCACGTCCAACATAAGAATAGTCGAGTTTCATCTAGTAAACACATCAAAATACAAGAAACTAGAGTATGAAACTTTTGACTTATCAACACAAGACTTGAAAGTGGCAAGTCTTTAGAAAGAAGACTTCACATACTTCATCAAATTTCAGACCCTTATAATTGAGTCATCAACATCTTTCAAACCTTCACTCACAACAAGATTTAAGATGTGTGCTGTACACCTCATGCGAATAAACTCGTGAGCTACAACACTATCCTCACTTTTTATTTCCCTAATTCTCAACCAATCAATAGCGGAGAGGTAGCATTGTCCACCGTAATTGGGAGGATTTTGTCAATGCCCCAATCAAGCATACACTCCTACAACTCTCTTCCAATCGTTGTCCCCTTGTGGTCGCTAATCCGAACAAATGAAATGATCCGCTTATGCAACTTCCAATTACTATCAATAAAGTGAGCGGTCACACACATGTAATTAATATTTGGATAGAAGTCCAAGTGTTGGTAGTCAGGCACACTCTTTGTTTGGTGGTCAAAAAAATTTACTTCAAGTTATCATTCTCTCTTAAGAATAGCCTTATACAGTCACGCATTATGGTAAATCGAGAAGGAGTAGGAAGCCTAGGATCAAGGGATTTAGTGTATTTCTGAAACTCTTAGCCCTCAACAATATGGGTAACTCATCCACTGTCACCATCTTAGCAAGGGCAGCCCAGATTTCTTTCTCATTGTACTTGGCCATCCCTAAGCTCTTCTCCCCTTCCCCTCCTTCAGTTCTTGCTTCCGGGACCAAGAATGTTTAACTCTTGTCCAACTTACTTTTACAGTTTTTGGGGCAAAGTTGGATGTGTGCTTTCATGGCTGAATTGCCTTGCCTTTTGAAATGGCATTTCTATTGCCTCCCACAATGGTTACAAGTAGTTATAGGCTCTTTGGGATCACAATTGGGCACTCTTGTGAAATGGACCCATACCTCAGACCTATTCTTAGGAATTCTACTACCAATTGGAGGGCGAGGGTTAGCACAGAAGGCACTAGGAGTGCCTATCGAAGAATTCTATTGGTCCGCTAGACAATTTCACTATGAGACGGGGAGTATCAATAGGCTATTCTAGAATGTCAGAACCAGATGTAGCTATGGATGTAGGAGTGCTTGCGCTTTTTATATCCATGATTTAAGAACTAGAAAACAACAAACAAACAAAAGTATAAACTCAACTTGTTGTCTACATGATGTGTCTCCCACGTGTGGAAAGCCCCAAGTTTCCACAAAAAGATAGAATCAAAACTGCAAAAATATGTAAGAGTACATTTGCAACACAGTTCACAAATCTAGCATCTCACATGAACCCACTTTTCAAGTCATTAACCCATCCAAATCCAAAAACATATCTAGGGAAACAAGAAAAACGAGTATTTGAAATTAAGGGTTACACATTACCAAAAATACATAATGGAATGAATAAAAAATTCTCATATATTAATTATTAAACTTCCTTGAGATAATCTTCTATAACTGACAAGATACAATTATCAGAAAATCATGTGGAAGTAATATTGTTAACCTCGGTTGAAATTATGTCAATTACTAGTCAAAAACCAAAACATGATGCCTGCGAAAAATCTTAATAAGTGTTAACCTCGCTTTCTATTGGTGAGTTACAAGGGGATAATTTGTATTTCAGTTTTCAAAATAGTGTGTTAATTAAAGCACATAATGCCTGCTAAAAATCTTAATAAGATATCGAGTAAAAATCTTTTTTTGTAAGATATTGAGATAGAATCTTACCTTAATAAATATCTCCTTCAGTGTTTGAAGCCATAATTTTGAAGGAAATGTTAAAAGAGCACAAGCTAATCTAAACAAGATCAGAAGGGAAAAGAGAGTGAGGCTTACCATGTCGATTAATGCTTGCGGGGGTGGACCGGTGGGGACTGTCGTAGAGTTGTTGATGACTGCGTGAGAGGGGAGGGCTACGAGAGGGAGTGATGACTGTGAGACTTGAGAGGCCAAGGAGCAAGGGGTTTGGGTCCTGGGAGAAGAAATGATTCATGAAGATTGAAAACAAAATTGGAAGGGGGGTTTAGTGTTAGTATATAGTAATACTATTGGTGTAGTACTATTACTATATGTTAGTGATAATATAGTATTATCACTAATACTATAGTGATATTAATGCTATATATATAGTTATAGTGATTAGTAGTGATATTAGAATTAGTTTAACTATATTAGTATTAGTTATAGTGATTTAGTATAAATATATTTGTATAAGTTATAACTATAGTCTATATTAGTAGAGTAATTCTACTTACAACCGTGAAGTGTGCAACCGCAACGTAATCGCTTTGAAAAAGAGTGGGATCCACTATTAATAAAATAAATTTTTTTCATGTGGATCCCATGTTTTATTCATTTTTTTTAAAGCGATTACACGACGGTTGCACAATTTACGGTTGCAAATATCTTTTCTCATATTAGTATTAGTATTAGTATAAATATTAGTATTAATTATAATGATTAGCATAACTATATAATAGTATTAGTATAAATATTAGTATAACTATATCACTGATAGTTTTAGTATACTAATACTACTAGTATTAGCATTACTATATCACTATAGTTAATAGTATGATATAGTGATATATATAGTATTAGTATAACTAATAACTATAGTGATTTATATAGTAATTTATATATAGACTTAAAGTGGATTACTAGTAATATTAATATTAAGCCGTAAATGTAATTAATATATTGAGAATTTATCAAAAGGAATGTGTTGATAATTTATTAGGCCAAAAAATGTAATTAATATAAGATATTGTTATATAAAATTTATATGATCAATACTTTAGTTATTATACATTAGTATTATATGTTATTATAAATTTATAGATTAGTATTTATCCATTAGTATTACATGCTATTATACATTAGTATTACATGTTATTATGCATTTTAGAGTTTGTAGTATATTATATATATACATTAGTATTACATGTTATTATATTTATACATTAGTAAGTTAGTGTTACATGGTAGTAATATTGTAAATTTGTAATAGTATGATATTTACATATAGTCATATACTAAACTATTATTAGTCAATTTAGTTTATATATATTATAGTATAAATATATTATTTAACTAGCATATTTTTGAGTTTAACTAACTATATAAGATATAGTTGTATAAAATTTAAATGATTAATATATAGAAAAATACATATTTTTATAAAATATATATTAAATCAGAGGCAGAGTCGGACTCGAAAGCGGAGTCGGAGGGCAAAGTCAGAATCGGAAGTGGAGTTGGAGTCGGATCGGAGCGGAGCCGGAGTCGGTTTGACTCCGACAAGTCGAAATTGGAGCGGAGCCAGAGTGTAGTCGTCCTCAAAGTCAGATTTTTGCTCAGCCATACACCCACGATACATTCTGGCGGCTCCTAGCATTGTCCATATGGGTAGTATATATCTCACTTCCAGCAAAGCACCGCCAGCTAGCCTCCTCGAACCAGAGCATATTCCAAAAAATTCTAAACATATGGTTTTCATTTTCAAATTATTAATTATGTGGCTTCCAAATTATTAAAACTGAAATATTATAACTTCAATACTGTACAAAAAATTCATCACATGCACACTTTAATATAATTTGTTATCTTTGAACATCAAGAGATTGTATCACATCGCCGTTTTTTTTATTAATATTGACAAGAAAATGACACACTTGATACAATTAATTTTTATAATTTTATACAATCATGTTTTAAATTATGAATATTTTTATAAAATAACTTATAAAAGTAATATTATTTTATAAAAATATCCTCACTTTAAAACATAGTATTTGTATAAAAATTGAAAACTAGTATCAGACGAATGTGCAATTTGTCACATTTTTATAATTATAAATTATAAGAAAACTGTATATTTATGACCAGTTATTTTTAGTGAAAATAATTATTTTCTACTAAAATGAGCCTATTTTTGTTGTAAATAGTTGTTATCATCGCAAATGCTTATTTTTCTTATATAATTAATTAATTAATTAAAGTGAAATATACCAATTCTGATAATATAGAATTAACCAGACTCAGTACCAAGAAAACTATACATGAAAATCCCAATAAAGGAATCACAAAAGTATTTTTTATAATTCAATAGAAACTCAGTCATCAAGTTTAAATTCTTTATGACGAGGCTAAGATCATCGATGTGTTGAAGATTGGAGGCCAGCTTTTTAATTCTTTATTCAACTTGTTTCAAACGGCTTAATTATTTCAGTGGATATTTAATATATAGCTAAAATGGAAGAAAAACGACTGCTCGATCGTAGATGATACCTTGTTTCTTAATTTATTAATTGTCTCATTAATAAATTAAAGGCGAGCTGTCATTTTCTCATTCATTATAATTAAGAAAAAGAAAAATACTGATTGATTCATTCTTGTTGCAATTAATTAATTATCGTTTTCGTCGTAAATATCGAATTACAGACAAATTAACGTTTTCCACGTAATTACTCATTTTCTCACTATCAATTTCTGTACATCTTTCAAATTATCAATTTCTGTACAATACTACCAATAAGATAATTTATGTTAAACTTTTTTAACAAATCAAATAGTGCCAAGGAGGTGATATATAATGTATATAGAAGGCGTGTCCACACCGAAAACTACTCAAATAAATCAATACGTTAGAATTTTATGTTTGGGGCTTGTGTCATGGTTAGATAAGCCTGTCGTGGGGAAAAATCCTTTAAAAAAAAGGTCCAAATACCGTAATTTATTGTTCTTATAATGGCATGAATTAATATACTAGAATTACTATAGTCATAAAGAAATAGATTCCATAATAGTAAATTTATAAATTGACGTAATTTAATATGGTATATTAGATTATAAATTATTTTTATTATAAAATAATTTAACGTATCATATAAAACCATAATATAATTTCTGTTAAACGCTTGTCTAAACATGCAATTAACTAACAAATATATTTTCAATATATAGACTTCCCAAATCCCTCCAAGCAGTCTTCGCTCATTAAATATTATAAGAGGCTATGTGCATATTTGAAATTGCGGTGGGTAACATAACTTTTAGCTAGTTTTAGGGCTTTTAGTTATGAGTTTAAGTAATAAGCTTTACTATTAAAATTTATATACTATTTGGTAACTATATATATATTTAAAGTAATCTCAAACATATTGCATTTGTTTGGAAACAATATAAAAAGAGAAATGATATTTACAGTTTTAATATGTGTAAGCTCTGTGCACTCTTTTAAAAAAAATGAATAAATCTGTGACTTGCATGAAAAAATCATTCTTTAATGATGGACCACATTTTTTTTTTCAAAAGGAGTGTACAAAGAGTTGCAAACCTTAGAACTGTATTTAATATTACTCATATAGAAAAATATTTTTTGAGGTAAAAATAACATAAAAGGTCATTTGAGGTAGTGTCGTGTCTATGATATATAAGATCAATGGGCAAAGCTATAATTATCTAAAAGTTGTTTGAATATTTTTGTCTTTTTTAAAATTGAAACTATGTTTCACATTATTCGAAAAGGCCTATAATGTTTCTCCTTAAACATACTTTTTAGTTTTTTTTTTGGATTAAAAAGTATTTTAATATATAACAACCAAACAATCTAATTTTATCATTAAAAAGCTTTTGATCAGATTATTTAAATATTTTTTACTAGTACCCCTAATGCAACTCCAAACAGGCCATGCATCCATGATGAAGCTCATGGCTCGCCTTAATTGGCTTTTTTCATCTATATATAGATTATATAGTTGAGATGATCCGGCCCCAATTTTCAGTTTTGTATATTTGAGACCCGAATTTCATACTACAGAAAAATCGAGACCCCTTTTCTGTTCAATTATTTTCGTTTGTTTTGTTTTGTTGTTTTTAGTTATTTTTTAGTTTCTATGTATTTTTTTTTTCAGGTTTCTGTTTGTCTTTTTGTTTAAAATTGTTTTTATTAATCTGCGCACTGTCACATGACAAAAGTATAATTATACTCGTAGCACTTTTTCTATCTTTTGTAAACAAATGCATGAAAATATTTTTTCTCATCAGTCACTATTTATTATCATACATGACTCTACACTTTATGAGAAAAAAAGAAAAAAAAAATCACGTGTAGAGATGAATAAAGGCAAATTTATAGTAAAATCCTAAAATTTAATTCTGGGGCTAAGTCCCAGAGTACTTCAGCATTTTCCATCAATAAGTTGAAAGAAAACGATCGAGGCATGCATGATCTCCCTTTTCCAATATTGGCCGTATAAATAATTAACTTGGATCTCAAGTCTTGAAAATTAAAAACAATTAAAAACTATCTAGTACTTGAGTCTCAATAATCATGTCAAGAAGTCATCAAAAGATACAAATTACAAGTAGTGTGTCCTGATCATCAATTAATTGTTTAAAAAGTTCGAAAGGAAATCAATTTTATAGTATCTTGTCAATATGGATATTAATTGGCAAATAAATTTGTGCGGAGATAAAATCAGCAATTATTTTGTGGACCTCAATGCATGAATCCATAAGTGAAAATGTACATTTTTTTAGACTTTTCTAAAGTCACAAATTAATAAATTAAGGGGTTGAAAAATAGAGGAATGTAATTTATTACTAAAATTTGCTTATGTGTATTAATTAAGTATGAAAAGCAAGTGGGGTTTTGGTTTTGTAACAAGTACTACTTCAATAAAAGAGAAAAATAAATAAATATACAAGTCAGTTCAACCCATTTATATCAAACGGGTTAAATAAGTTGAAATGAATTAAATGAGTCATCTTTAGGTTAACTCAATAAAAATTACTAAATGGGTTAAGCAGGTCGTGTCGTGTCATCCATTAATTAAAATAGGTTAGATTCATATTTTAAAGTCTGACCTGTTTAATTAAACGGGTCGGGTTTGGATTGATCCATATAGTCTAATATTTATGATTTGACATGACACGAATACAGCCTACAAATATGAAATATTGTTACCTCTATATATTGTAAATCAAATCTTACTATATAAACAAAACATGAAGATGTATTTTTCTCTCCGATTGACAAGTATAACTGTCGATACATTAATATCATTTGAATTTTTCTATACAATCTTAATGACCAGGCTTTGGTAATTATATAGTACATTACTTCACCCAAATGGGTGGAACCATTACCTCCACGTAATCAGTTGACTTTAAACTCTTTATTGGCAATTCGACGTATATTCTTTCTACTCTAGCTAGGACCTTAATCTCGACGAAACAGTTGGTTTATAAGGCCGGCGTCCTTTGTTTTTATAGATGAGATGAATTAAAATTAAAATTAAAAATTTAAATAAAATATTGTTAGAATATATTTTTTAATATTATTTTTATTTTTAGATTTAAAAAAATTAAATTATTTATTTTATTTTGTATTGAAAGTTGAAAAAATTGTAATGATTAGTCCTAGTTTATACAGCCACTTTTATAACAAGAGAATATTATCCGTTACCAGGCACTAATGTCGTCCATGTATAATATCGATCGCTCCATCTTTTTCTTTTGATTTTTGTTTAATTTCTGAAAGAGTAAAGTATTAGATAAAGTCTTAGGCCGTGTAAGTTTTGCATATTTTATTTTAAAAAAATATGAAATTCGTCATTAAAAAAATGATTTTCATATAGTTTTTGAATTTACATAATTTTCCCAGAGAATGTTTGCACATTCAAAAATTATAAAAATCATTTCTCTTATTAAAAATTGGAAAATGGATAATACTATTTAGCCATATAATTTTATTCCCTTATTTTGACTGTTCGTATATTTTATTTTATTTTTTTATTAATTAAGAAAGTGATTATTAATAAATTCATATATATATATTTTAAATATTTAAAGATAATTTAAAAAATATTTAAAAGAAAAAATAATATAATTTCGATGACAATTTTGAAAACGTAAATTCATGGAGCTTACTAGAGCACTTTGGACAAATTCCACATGACACGTAAGCTTCAGACTCACATGTCGAATATAGAGCAGGTGTAGCACGAGACGGTCGAGCAAAAAAGGTTTTATTTTTATTTTTATTTTTTTTATTCAATTTTTTATATTTTTATATTTTACTTTTAAAAAATTCACAATATCATTAATTTTTTTTAATTATTAAATAAATAAATAAAATTGTCGTAACTGACCCAACTGTCGGTAGATTAGCATTTTCGGAAGTCTATATAAGCCCGTATCTTGCCCAACATGTACGTACCCAACTCATTATCAAGATATCTATAAACAATGGCCAGACATACTACTGCTTTCTTCACTGCTCTTATCTTTCTGGTTTCAGTTCTGAAACTCAGCCTCGTGGTCATGGCCAGTACTGCTGGTGATCCCAATTGTCGACCAATCGTCGCCGATGATACTGACCGGATTCAATTTGCTCTTAATCTGGAGTTCCTCGAAGCAGAGTATTTCCTGAATGGTGCAATTGGTAGGGGACTTGACAGCATCGCTCCATCTCTGGCTAGGGGTGGTCCTCCTCCGATCGGTGCTAGGAAGGCCAATCTCGGCCCTTTAGTCGCTAGAATAATCGAGGAGTTCGGTTATCAAGAAGTTGGTCATCTCAGGTACTATTTATACTGATACCAAACGATACTTCTTAAGTTTTAAAAGTATTCTCAGATTTATTGTGGTTTGATGCCTTAATTTGCCTTTTTCCGATTTGCTGGAAACTTAAACCCTTTATTAACAGTGCATGAAGGGGTATCCATTTCTTCCATCATGTAATTGTCGGTTTTTCCATGCATTCATGAAATTATTGCTGTTGTTAGTTGATTAGAATGTCTCTTAATTTAACAGATCGATGATGACTTTTCAGGGCTATAATTACTAGTAGAATAGGAGGGATTCCAAGGCCGCTGCTGAACCTCAGCGCTCAGAATTTTGCAAAAGTATTTGACGATGCAGTCGGTTTCAAATTGATCCCTCCATTTGACCCATACGCTGACACAACCCGCTATCTCTTAGCATCGTATGTGATCCCCTATGTAGGATTAGTGGGTTATGTTGGCACCATTCCAAGTCTTGTCAGAGAAACTTCTCGAAGTGTAAGAGTCTTATTTATCACTATCCGAGATCTCTAAAACATGCATGAATCCATTAAATTCTAAGTATATATGTCTTTTTGGTACGCAGTTGGTTGCTTCGCTTCTGGGCGTGGAGGCAGGACAGGATGCGGTCATAAGAACACTACTGTACGAGAGAGCCAACCAAACTGTGCGGCCATACAACCTTACGGTGGCCGAATTCACAAACCGTATCTCAGGGCTTAGGAACAAGCTGGCCGCGTGTGGCATCAAAGACGAAGGCATCCAGGTTCCTCTATTTCTTGGAGCAGAGAATCGTACGAACAGTAACATCCTGTCTGCTGATCCTAATTCTCTTTCATATGCTCGGACGCCACCGGAGATATTAAGGATAGTGTACGGAAGTGGCAGTGAGCATATACCTGGTGGGTTTTTCCCTAATGGTGGAGGTGGGGACATTGCAAAGAGGTATCTTCGCAAAGCTTAATTCCTATAGTACTGGCCGGGTTGGGAATGCTTATTAATGGGTAGTTTTATTGCATGGTATGAAACCAGCTGAAATTTACAATAAAGAATCAATATACAAATTGATGGTTAAAAGGAATAAATCGTTAAATTAATGTTTGTAGTTTCTACAATATTGTAATAATTAATTACGAGCCATCAAGAAATCCCAATATATTAATTATATTTTGCTGAGTAAATTAATTAGCACTCCTTATTATTTATATATATATATATATTTATATTTATGTCAATTATATTAATGTTGCTGCCGTTGCGTACGTACGTATATACATATTGGAAATGATTAAAGAAAAAGTTGCCCACCAAACGGTCGTTAATTAAAATGATCAAATTTTTAAAACCATTTGTTGGAAGTTTTATGTTATTATATATTAATTTGAGTAATAATATACGTATCGATTTGTGTATAAAATTAATGCACTGGCCGGCCAGAATCGTTGAAAGTAGCTAGCTAGGGACAATGTTAATTTGGATCTTACGTGTATGCATGGGACCAAGTTGGAGACTTAAAATTAGTGACATTTTTCTAGGAAATTAGCCAAACCGTACTTGTGTATGCATGGGACCAATGTTAATAAGAGTTCACTTTTTTGTTCATATTTCTTTGAAAATCGATCGATCTCATAATAGATTAAAGAGTATGGGTCGACTTATAACATTCAAAGTTGTCTAAAATACATAATTAAATAGTAATAATAAATAATCTCTAATTCAAAAGTTATATTTTATGATCTATCTCCGATCAAATCTTACCTAAAAAATCAGATTAATGAATATTTTAAGGAATCTCAGATTTCAAATTCAGTCTTTGTCACAAAGTATATATGACTTGAGTGTAAGTAAAACAGATGAAGTTGATGATTAGCTGGCCTGGGGAGATCACGTTGGTTTTTCACGGAAAACAACATGTCGATCGTGAGATAAACCACTGATTAGTGGCAATATCTAAGAGCCTGTAAGCTTTGATATCAAAAAGGTATTTAAGGAATATACATTTGCAAGCTCTATGGTCAAATTTGGTTTGAGACCTGTGTATTATGTAAAAGAAAAGCACAAACAACCAAATGTTCTCAAATGGACATAAGAAGGAGAAGGCTGAAATAATTAACGTCACGAAAGGAGACTTCAAGACAGGAGCTGGTAGGGCTATTAATGATATGAGTATTTTTAGGACAACATCACCTCAAAATTTGAGAGGCATATGAGACTGAAATAGTAGGGCTCGAGCTATATTCATAATGTGTTGATGTCTTCTTTCCATAACAGAATTTTGTTGTGGAGTTTCAAAACAACTATATAATATGTTGATAAATGACCCTTTTAGAATTTTAAAATGGGGTCGAAGAAACTTCACACTACAAGAAATTATATTTTTTCCAGCGATTTTAAAATCGTCGCAACAAAAAATTGCCACAAATATACCTTATTTGCAGTGATTTCCAAGTCGCTGCTAAATTGCAACGTGAATTTGGGAAATGAATTTAGTCTTTATTTTTTGCGATGATTTTTTATATTTTGCGGCGATTTTTGTCCCCGCAAAAAACTTTTTTAAACTTTATTTTTGTCGATTAGAAAAATCGCCGTAATATATACCATTTGCGGCAAATATTGTCGCTGTTAAAGTATATTAAGTCACGTAATGCTTATTCATGGCGAATGAAAAGCGCCGAAAAGATAATAAAATTTAAAATCCGCACGTTCCATTTTCCTCTCATTTGTTTCCCTCCAGCCGCTTCCCCCCTCCCCCTATCTCTCTCCCCAATCCCTCTTCTCCCTCAAGCCTCCGCCATGCACAACTCGTCGCCAATGACCCCACCACACCACTGCCACCTCACCTCGACAGCCACCCCCTCCTCCCCCAGTCCCCATTCTGATCTCTTTCTGGCCTCACCTCTCTCTCTCTTTCGGATTTCTCTATATCGCCGCCGCTAGCAGCGTCGTTCGCCACCACCCACATCTCGACGACGTTGCTAGTCCAACAGCCCGAGGTGTGATGCCTCGACTCCCACATACGGAAACATGAGAATCGTGACATTGGGATGATGACAACATGAGTCATGCATCCCAACGATAAGTGCTCAAGTGTATGTAACATGCAAAAAGTGCACAACAAAAGTCGCAGCAGTTATATTAAAAGCTAGCCAATTGAGTACCAAAATTTTAAATATAAACTTACCAAAATAAAAATAGTAGACAAAGAGTTATACAGTTATCCCAAAATATAATACAAAGGGCAAAACACATAACAAGTGGGAAAATAAATCTCGATACACGAGAGCAATCCCAGGTCATTCCTCCAGTGTAGCCAAAGCCTAAGGCTCGTCGTCCTCATCTGCATCAAAATCTGCAATACCATAAAATAGAATCGCAGGTAAGTAATAATCCAAACAACCCATGAGATAAAAATGCATTAATACAGCCAACAAACATGTGTACATGATGAGACACAAATGTGACCCCAAAATCTCATTTTTCTCGAAAATGATTATTTTCCAACGCATGCCAAAAATCTCATTTGACCCAAAACATGCAATGAATAAAATCTGTCATTTTCCCAGAAAATGACCTAACATAATCATTTATCGGACACTGTAGGCGGGAATGACAGGCGGGACTCTACCACCATTCCTGCTTACCACCATCCCTACTGCATGCACTGTAGGCGAGAATCACAGGCGGGACTATACCACCATCCCTGCTTACAACCATTCCTACCGCGTGCACCGTAGGCGGGAATCACAGGTGGGACTATACCACCATCCCTGCTTACCACCATCCCTACAGTTCCTTTTCACACAAGAGGTACCTATCAGAGCACTGTAGGCGGGATCACAGGCAGGATTCTACACCATCCCTATCGCATGCACCGTAGGCGGGAATCACAGGCGGGATTATACTACCATCCCTACTTACCACCATCCCTACCGCGTGTACCGTAGGCGGGATCACAGACGGGACTATACCACCATCCCTACTTACCACCACCCCTACAGTCTCTTTTCCTTTATTTCAAGCCGATCAATCCAATCATTTCAAACATACTTAAAATCATCTATCACATGAAAACCCAGTTTTTCAAATATACACATGAACATGTTGCAATTATGCTAAAATCCAGTTTTCATTTATAAACATGAACATGCGTGCAAGTATGCAATGTACATGACACGACACAAATATCCAAAAACCAACAATTCCCCGCATAACCTAATCACACAACAACTACTTCCTCCAATCCAACCAATCCCCTTACTCCTCGGACTCAGTCTGACACAACCGACGAGTGCACAATAAATATGAGTTAGTGTAAAAATACATTTAAATCTCAAAATTTCTTTAAAAAAATACTTACAGCACTATAATATACTTTTCGAAAGATCACGAAGATACTAGAAGTGGCAGCACAACAATGAAATAGTGTATTTGGACTAGGGTCTCAAAAACCCAACTTTTGAATTGGGAAAAATAAAGACTTAAGATTACTAGGAAAGAGCTTAGGAGTGTTGGTGAAGCTAATGATGGTGGTCGTTGGCCGTGGGTGGCGGCTTGGGCGGCAGTTGGAAGCTAAAACACCCAAATCAAAAAATGAGTTAGAGGAACTTCAAAGGTGGCGGATTGGGGCTGAGCTTGGGTGTGTTAGGTAGCTGGGAGGTTGCCGGTGATGTGGTGAAAAGATGGAGGCCAATGGCAGCGCGACGGCGGTGCTGGAGCACAAAACGGCTCATGATCGCCGGTTGGTGGGAAAGAGAATGGGAGGGGCAGTGACAGACACGGACAGCGTACGATGGTGCTATGGCAGACGAAACAAACGGACCGGAGAGAGGGAGGAGAACGTTGCGCGAGGGAAGAAGAAAAAGCTGGGGAAAAATAAGAGAAGAAGGAAAAGAAAAAGAGGAAAAAAGAAAAAGTGAGGGAAAAAAATGAGGTCTAGTCCCCACAACTTGGGTCACAAAATTGATCCAACGAAAATAATTTCAAAATAACGAGTTAAATAAAATAATTTAAACGTAGTGACTAAATAAAAATAAAATAATTAAATCCAACAATAAAATAATTTAAAATAAAGAGCAATTTTAATAATGAACAATGATTAATAACAATAAAACACATTGAATTAACAATTAAAAATCTTAAAATAATACCACATAAATCATCTAAAATTTAAAACAAGAAAGCCTATAATCTTAATAAATGCAATAATTACTTAGTCAAAATACACGTAAATACGTGGTATCACACGAGGCCCTCCCTCTCTCCCTTGCTCTGTTAG
The DNA here is from genome assembly GCA_022457165.1 of Juglans mandshurica. Classification (NCBI taxonomy): domain Eukaryota; kingdom Viridiplantae; phylum Streptophyta; class Magnoliopsida; order Fagales; family Juglandaceae; genus Juglans; species Juglans mandshurica. The sequence continues at coordinate 24,908,792 of CM039623.1, forward strand.
CAACCCATGGCCTCGAAGCGGTTTACTACTCTGCCACTCCCTTATGAGTTTCGCTTCTTCTTGTAGTATGTCAAGGTCGCTCAGGTATGGAAGAATTTAAGAAATTGCATGTTCTTTACATGTATTTGTCTCAAATTTTTAAAGCATATTGTCAGAAAAACAATGGTGATTGGGAAAAAAAGAAAACAATTTTATGGGTGTGCTTGTATTCGTGGTTTCAATTTCTTGGAAAGGATGTGAAAGTTAGGACCTCTTGAAAAAGTAACGAAATTTTAATTCCTGTCTTGTGGATTGAATAAATCTAGGTCATTTATACCAATTGTTGTGAAATACTATGCAAAGTACACACACACCAACGATGACAAATAAAGTAAGAACAACACAATCAAGAACACGACACAGTATTTACGTGGTTCAGCAAATTGCCTATGTCCACGGGAGCTGCAGAGGATTTTTATTTCTTGAGGAATCACAATACAATAGTGTAGGACGACTACTGTTCACTCAGCTATAGTACAAGACAAAACTAAAAACACTATAAATATGTTGTACAGCGGAAACCCTAATTCAGCAATTGTTGTGAAATACTATGAAAAGTACACACACACCAACGATGACAAATAAAGTAAGAACAACACAATCAAGAACACGACACAGTATTTACGTGGTTCAGCAAATTGCCTACGTCCACGGGAGCTGCAGAGGATTTTTATTTCTTGAGGAATCACAATACAATAGTGTAGGACGGCTACTGTTCACTCAGCTACAGTACAAGACAAAACAAAACACTATTTATAGGGTGTACGGCGGAAACCCTAATTCAGCAGAATTAGCGATGTTCGCTCGAGCGGCGTGTCGAGCCCGCGTCGAGCGAACTTGTTTCCCGCAATTGCTCGAGCCGTGAGTCGAGCGGCTCCTCAAGCGAAGCTCTCTGACTTCCCTCCGCTCGAGCCGTGAGTCGAGCGGTCATCGAGCGAACCTCTCTGTCCCGCAATTGCTCGAGCAATCTGTCGAGCTTCCTTCGAGCGAAGCTCTCTGTCTTGTATTCGCTCGAGCGGCTAGACGCTTCGCTCGAGCGGCGTGAACCAGACTCCAAATACTCAACAATTCTCCCACTTGGAGACTGGTACACCCACATTGTCGCCCTCTGCCTCAAACATGATATCCTCCACCTCTGCAACTCACAGCTCCCGTCTTCAAGCTAGAAAACGCCCTGAAGTCAACCTCGACTTCAGTCTTCCATATACATCGCCCTTAGGGCAACTCACAACTCCCACTGCACTAGGAGTATCCGGTCTCAAACCGATCTTGGCAACCTTAGCCAACTTTCCCAGGCTTTCATGAGGAACGGCAAAGCTGACTCCCTTTGGCTTCCTCACATGTTTCGCGCGATCAAGCCTGCCTTTCTGCACTCTTGTATTTCCCTGCACATCACTGGATCTTGATGTCAAATACAAAGAATTAGATCTCTTACCATGCGCTAAGACCAGCGCACCCTTAGTGATCTTCCAAGCCCCTCCAGAGAACGTTACTGCAAAACCGCTATCATCAAGCTGTCCCACAGAGATCATGTTTTTCTTCAGATTTGGAACATGTCTGACTTGCTGTAAAGTCCACACGCTCCTATTTGGAAGTGTGATGTGCACATCACCCACTCCCACTACATCCAATGCCTCTCCATCAGCCGTATACATCTTCCCAAAATCACCAGCAACATAATTCTGCATGATTTCTCGATGTGAAGTGCTATGGAACGAAGACCCTGAATCCAACACCCAATCATCAATCGGACTGTGCACTGCAAGAAGTAAAGCATCATGAATTTCTTCTGCCACTACACTCACAGCATCATCATCAGAACTTTCTTGATTCCTGCAGTTTCTCTTGATGTGGCCCGACTTGCCACAACTCCAGCATGTGATCTGCTGCCCAGATCTCATCTTACTATTTCCCCTGCTCTTGGAGATTGATCTTCCATGTCCTCTACCCCTATTGTCAACAATCAGGGCAGATCCTGAACCCGAAGACTCACCCATGTCTCTTCTACGTACCTCTTCAGCAAGCACCATGTCACGTATGTCATCGTAGTTCAGTTTTGCCTTGCCGGCTGAACTACTCACAGCCATCCTCATGGCCTCCCAACTATTTGGCAACGATGCCAATAGAATCAACGCTCTGATCTCATCATCAAACTCAATCTCTACAGAAGATAGTTGATTTGTGATCGTATTGAATTCATACAAGTGTTGGGCTACAGACATACCTTCAGACATCTTCAGATTGAACAATTTCTTCATCAAGTGCACCTTATTGTTCGCAGAAGGCTTTTCATACATACATGATAAAGTCGCCATGAGATCTACCGTGGTTCTCTCCTTACTGACATTGTGTGCCACTGTTCTTGACAAAGTCAGCCGAACAAGACCTAGAACCTGTCGATCTAACAGGGTCCACTCAGCATCAGCCATGCTCTCCGGCTTCTTTCCCAACAGTGGATGGTGGAGCCTATTCCCATAAAGATAATCCTCAATCTGCATCTTCCAGTACCCAAAATCAGTGCCGTCAAACTTCTCGATCCCGGGTGCGTTCACTTTATCTCCAGCCATCATTCTCTTTCAGATCCAACCTTGGCTCTTGATACCAATTGTTGTGAAATACTATGCAAAGTACACACACACCAACGATGACAAATAAAGTAAGAACAACACAATCAAGAACACGACACAGTATTTACGTGGTTCAGCAAATTGCCTACGTCCACGGGTGCTGCAGAGGATTTTTATTTCTTGAGGAATCACAATACAATAGTGTAGGACGGCTACTGTTCACTCAGCTACAGTACAAGACAAAACAAAACACTATTTATAGGTTGTACGGCGGAAACCCTAATTCAGCAGAATTAACGATGTTCGCTCGAGCGGCGTGTCGAGCCCGTGTCGAGCGAACTTGTTTCCCGCAATTGCTCGAGCCGTGAGTCGAGCGGCTCCTCAAGCGAAGCTCTCTGACTTCCCTCCGCTCGAGCCGTGAGTCGAGCGGTCATCGAGCGAACCTCTCTGTCCCGCAATTGCTCGAGCGATCTGTCGAGCTTCCTTCGAGCGAAGCTCTCTGTCTTGTATTCGCTCGAGCGGCTAGACGCTTCGCTCGAGCGGCGTGAACCAGACTCCAAATACTCAACAATTTATAACAAACGCACAATTTATTGAAAAGATTGAGTGGAGAAAAAATACTTAAAAATGATTGCATGATACTCTAGTACTACAGAAGTGCATGCCCCAACATAAGTCTTATATATTTGTAGTCATGGATGAATGCTAGTACCATTTTGTTAATTTGAAAATATTTTCTGCCGTTACACATTGTTCAATTTAAAGTTGCATGCTTAGTCTGTAAAAAGTGTAACATGAGTTGGTGGTTTATGCAACGCAGCCGCTTAAGGATTATTCTGGATGTCGTGCTTTTCAGAGAGATGATTAGGTACTTTTCTTTGAATCTTTTGCTTTGGCAATATTCCCTTTCTTTTCCCTTTGTATTCTAATTTGTAATCAATGCTTTATCTATTTTGTTCACCTTTCTGTTATTTTTGGACGAGTAAGGTAATCTTATTCCAAATGAAGAAAATAAACAATGCGGAAAGACAGCAATTAACAACAGAAATACAGCATAACTTAAGGTACTACAAGAGAAGAGTGGTCCTTCAAAGGGAACAAACAAAACGAGTACAGCAATTTGCACAGCCGGAACATCTAGTGCAGCAACCAGTATTCAAAAGAGCTTGAATAAATACAACCATTCCCACCACCAACGTACACAGCAGGCTTACATTTCCACCACAACAGCTAGGCCTAACATAACCTTTTCCACCACGAACAGCACAGGGCTGCACTAAAAACTAGCCATAAGTTTGCCATCAAAGAAGAGAGTCATCCACTACAGGGGACAGAGAACCCAGCTAGCCACAACCACACCAAGTTTTGAAAGCAATGCCCAGCACTTCAAAACGAGCCACCAACCAGCATACAATAGAAGCAAATCCACACAACCATAAGTAAGAGCAGTCCAATAAGAAGGCAAAGGAGCATCCCACCTAGATCAGAACTACCAGAACTAATAAAGAACAACTTACTTTTCCAGAACAAAAGGCTCAAAGATAAAAGACTATTAGTGCCAACAAAGAGTGAAGGGGTAGTTTAATTGGCTGAATTGATCCCTTTATATATTTTAAAAAATATAAGATCATTAGTGCCATGCAAAGACTGATTCTCAAACAAGAGGTCAGAGATTTAAGTAATCTTGATCAGGTCAGAGATTTAAGCTAGAAACATTATACTGATGCAACCTCAGTATATATATATATATTTTTTTCCAGTCTTGAAAAGGTTGGGTATTTGGTATGATTACTTGGTTTGTCCTTCATAGAGGTTGACATTACTGGTTAACTTCTAATGGCATAATATTCCATTGTCTTATAATCTAATCAAGCTCTCTATAGTTCTACTTGACTTCATTTCAAAGAAAAATGACTTTTGACTTGCATATACTCGGTTTCAATGGCCTTTGTTTTTGGTTTCAATGGCGCCATTGCAAGAAGCATTTTTTTTTTTTTTATATAATAATGACATTTTTAAAGTTGATATTAGGATAAAGTTTTGTTTTACAACTCTAATCATTTGGTCTGGTACTGCACTAAGGATTCTAGTGTGTTCCTATCAGAGATACACACAACACATAGATACATGATTAAGATAAAGGTGCACACAATACATGATGCATCTCATGTGAGGAGACAATATATATAGATAAGTGAAAGAATAATTCCAAAATAATTTGAAAATTAATTACTTTTTTCTTTTCCCGTCAACTGCTGATCTGTTAACGTGTTTCTCATGCATGTGTTCCAAATGGGTTGATTTTGAGAACATAGAGAGCGATGTTAAAACTTAAATTAACAAGTTATCTAGTTAAGGTTTTGATGAATTACATGGATATGGTTGTATGCATGTTTGCATTCATATTCTAATAATATAACCTTAGATGTAAAAGAAATTTATGTCCAGATACTATGGCGCATGGTTTTAAACATGTTGGGGTAGTTGGTGGCTGTCGTGTTAAATGTAGGCTTATTGAATATTGATATTTAGTTCTACTCTTTTTAATATTGAGAAAATCTTCTGTTTTAAATATTGAGTTTGAATCATGTTTTTGACTATGTTTAACCCTTTATGACTGTGTCAAACTAGTGGAGATGAGAATATATTTTTTTAGCACTTTTCTTCAAGATTAATAGCCTAAGTAAGTAACCAAGGATTTTATTCAAACTAGTAGGTTCGATTAGAATTTTTTGGTTTGCCGAGAGCTATTCTGGCTGTTTATGCTATGCTTTCACAAAAAAATGATGTTTCTTCTAAGGTTTTCTTCAACTCTTGTATGCTTATTTTATGTAGTTGAGATTGTGGTTAAATGAGGGATGTTTAAGAGCATGAATATACTAAAGCTGCTAGTTGTCCATGGTAGTGCAGAAAATTCTGCTATGCACTTTGTTTTGGGGCTTCAACCAGTCCATTTCATCCCCATTTTTTATTTGCATATTTTGTTCAACCAAAGTTATTTGTTTGTATGAAAAACTATTGAAAACAAGGGACAAAAACCAGCCATCTTGTGAGCTTTAGCTCTTCATTTAATTTGGTTCCAACAAGTTACTAAAAAGCTGTCAAATGCCATTTTATGGTGAAAATTCTGGATTTTTGATACTTCCTCGTTCTCTTCCATTTCTAAGTAAATTTCTATCATTTGTACATTCTTAACCCACGATCTTCATATATCTTTCATGTAGAAAACTCAATGGCCTTTATTGGACAACAATCATGCTATTAGACATGTTCATGAATTCCTTTAGAATGCTTGAAATGAGGAGTTTTAAATTTTTGTTTTAGTGCTAAGTATGGAGAGAAGTTAAATGGGTTGACGTTGTGCTTTGTAGTTGATTTTCCCTAAGTGAAGAGGAGGTAAGGAAAGTGCTTTGTAGTTGATTTTCCCTAGTTAGTTTATGTAGTTAAGATTGTGATTAAAACCATTACTCCTATAATTTTTTCCTTAATTTTTTTTTTAATTTTGTTTGTGTTATATTCTGGTATTGAGTTTAGTTCTGCTTGGAGATTGGGTTTTGTGTCTATATCTGTGTGGTCGCTAGTTTATTTATGGGTTGTTGATATCATGCATTTTTCAAATATTTCTTTGGTGCGTGCTAATGATATTTCTTATCTTTGAGCGATTCAAGTTTATTTGATGACCATTTGATCGGATGCCGATATGTTTGCAATTGGTATGTAAATATACTAAAGTTTTTCATTTTCTTTCCTATTTCTTTCTTTCTTGTTGATGAGAATTGGAGAAGAAGTGATGAAGCTGATTGTGATTTAGTTTCTAGCTTGAGGGCTGCTGCAGGTTTGATATGGTTTGTCTTTCTTCTTCTTGTTTTTAGGAAAAGGCATTGATAATTATTCTAAGAGGAAACTAGGTTTTATTGATTTTTTGTCTGTGAATAGTATAGTTTCTTCTATCAAGTATTGGTGAATGGGGAATAAGTGAAGCATTCTTCATATGCTTGAACTCCCTTTAGTTGCAACAAGTAAAGGTAACTATGGAAAGGTGAGAATCTAATGACTGCTCAGCTAGTGATGTTGACCATTTACCCCTGCCTTCCTAAGTTATATGATCTATTGTGAGGTGTCCTCTTTTTTGTTTTTACTCATTTTTTTAAAAGATGACTTCTCATGAGCTATGCAACCAGGGGTATGCTATTATTCATAGGAAAAAGTGTCTTAGAATTGGATGAGTTATATATGCCTATAGAGGAAAAACTGCATGTGTTTAGCTCATTATGGATCTGCTGGTAATATTGTTGTGAAGCTCATTGTTGGATTCTTCAAATATACAAGAGAGCTCTTGCATGAGATTCAGCTAGGAATTCCTCCAAGACGCCACCAGCTCAAGTTCTCTCATTTTCCCTTTCTGGGTTTTGGCTTGGACAGACCATCCTCTAGCCTTCTCCCTCATGGTACCACTTCCTTCCATTTTTCTTTATTTTTATTACAAGGAATGGAATCAATTACTTGTTGAATGTGAATGAGTATTAAATGAGGTGGTGTAGTAAGTATGTATTGCACGTTGGGGACAGATTGTGTTTAGTTTTATGGCTTATGGATTGATGTTTTATGAGATAATGAAGCATACTAGTTGGACAAATTATCTCTTGTTTGGAAACTATTTCCATGCAATGTATATATGTGATGTTCAGTGATTAAAGTTAGTTTGAAGTTAATAAGTTATGTTTGTTCAATGGAAGGTCTTGAATGAATATGTATTGTATAGTATTTTTGGGCTAGCTTTTGTGTTGGAATGAAGGAAGGGCTTTTTACATTGAATTTGAATTAAACTATGTAGTTTGGATTGATGTTTTAAATTTAAAATGGGCGTTTGGATGGAATGATGAAGTTCTTGGATCTTTGTAATGAACTATAAAGTGAAGCATGAAGGCTCACTTGAAGGCTTACTTTGAAAATTAGATATTAAATGGAGTTGTATTGAGAAGATGCAAGGGATGTGTAGAGCTATGATTGGATGTGGCTCTGAAGAAGTTAAGAGTATGTAGTGAATGGAGCATGAAGTTCGTTTAGAAAAAATGGTGAGTTCTAAGTAAGTATTATGGTTGTGGCTGGATTCAATAAATGGGTATGGAATAAGTGGGTATGCAGTAAGCTCACTCGGAGGCTTGCTTTTGTGACATTTTATTCGATTTTCATTCTCAAGTTTGGTTTATTTGGATATTTTGGTTTTAGTTTCTTTATTCTTAAGCATATACTATAGTCCTTTCATTTGAGTTAAGGAGATCATACTATGGTCATATTAGGAGTAGGGATCTTTTTTGAGAATGTCAAAAGAGCTATAAACTAATCTGTACAGATTGGTTTATAGTAAGGTAAAATTTTGTTGGTGGTAATTTTTTTTTTTTTTGAAAACCCTTTTCCGGTGAGTTTTACTCACCGGAAATCATTTTTTCGTAAATTAAAATTATTTACGGCGACACATTATCATCGCAAAATCTCAATTCCAGCGACAATAACTCGCCGGGAATATATTTTGCCGACGATAAGTTAAAATCGTCAGAAATACTTATTTTTGCGGCGATTTTAATAGTATTGGCGACGATAAGTAAGCACCAGAAAAACTTTACCAGCAATTTAATTAGACCGTTGGAATAGATTTGCTCATTTGTGGCGATTTATTTAATATTTGCGACGACCAAAATTCACCGCAAAAATGTTTTCCCAACGATTTAATGGGCAAACTAAATGGGCATTTGGGGTGTTTGAGTTGATATTTGCGGCGCAAAAAAAATGCCGGTAAAGATAACCTTTTAGCGGCGATTTTTGGCTTCCATTGAGGCAGATTAGAAGTGGAGGAATAATACCGAAGAACATGCAACAATACGAAAACCACTGGGAAAAGGTGGGGGCGGCGGTTTATAGGACTTTTTCCAGCGAAAAAAATCGCTAGGAAAAGTCATTTCCCTTGTAGTGTCAATATCATAATCAGTACGAATTTTCTTGATTTTAGTATGAAATTGTCTTAATCATTCAAAAGAAATTTTGTACGAGAGATGCAACTTCTGACTTCTTGTTAATGAGATAAATCCAAGTTGCACGTGTACAATCATCAACAATAATTAAGAAAAATCTATAACCTTCAATAGTGGGGATGGAGAATGATCCCCAAACGTCACAATGTATTAGGTCAAAAGGAAATTCAGAAAAGTGAGTATTATTTGGGGAATGGGAGCTTTCCTTGTTTGACTAGTGGACAAACTGTACATGGGAAATCAAATACAATCAAACTAGGAATGAATTTATTCAGAAAATGCATCATTGAAACATAAGGATGTCCTAATCTATTGTGCAAAAATTCAAACAGAGAACATTTGGAAGATGCAGAACTAACAGATGGTTGCAAAGTTTTATTAGAACTAGAGGATGTGATAGAAGAAACTCAAAATGTTTTTGGTAAATAACACAAAGAAGAGCCTGATTCTTGCAATATGTAGAGGCCTCCTCTTTGTCTACCCACTCCAATTAACTTCCAGTGGATCACAACCTGAATAAAGCACACATGAGATTCACTATACAGAAGACAATTTGCAAATAATGGAAATTTAGTTAGCTTGCTAATGGAAATTAGCTTGAAGGTAAAAGAAGGAACATATAAAACATCTTGAAGAATCAGATGTTCAGAAACTCGAACTGTACCAATGTGGCGCCCCCAATCCCACTTATAAAAATACACGGGGATCGAGACACCAGAATGGTGACAACACGGTCACACATCCCAACGAAGTGCCAGTGTGTGTACATGCAACAGTGTACAAATAAAAATGCAGCGGATAATTAAGTCTACTAAGTACCAGAATTTAAAATATAATTTAAATATCAGTAGAGGTTTAAAAGCAGTTATACAGTCATCTAAAATAAAGTTAACACATGTCCTGAAAATACAAAAGGGTAAATTAAAATAACAATAACCAGTGATCCCAGATCACTCCTCGGGCGGAGCCGTCGCCTCAGGCTCGCTCTCCTCCTCCTCATCTGCATCAAAATCTGCGTTACCACAGAATGGTACCGCAGGTAAGTATAACCCAAATAATCCTCAGGAATAAAAATGCATTTAATGTAACCAACATGCATGCATATGATGAAATATGAATTTTTCCTCAAAACATCATTTTTCCCGAAAATGACATTTTCCAACACATACCAAAATCTCATTGGCCCAAATATCCGTAAAACATTTTCCCAGAAAATGATTTACACAAAAAATCCAACGCATACTATTTTCCCAGAAAATAGCCAATTAATCCGTTATTACCCTATGCACCATGGCCTCCCCTAGGGACCATCCGCACGTCCTGGCTTCGTAGCGATGCTCGGTTCCGCGCCCAGCGCGTACGTAGCCAAGTTCCCACTACACAACGAGCGATGCCCAGTTCCGCGCCCAACGCGTACGTAGCCAAGCATCCTCTAGTCCCCGCCAGCAGAAGGACCACGGAGTCGGCATGAATCTCTGGTCCGATCCCATTGTCGCCTGACGACAATCCAGGGGACGTTACTCAGTTATTCCGCTCCCGAGTAACCAAAGGAGCTCCACCGAGATAATGCCCCATCTCGGCTTGGGGTCGTGATACACACACACCCAAAATATTCTCACATAAAATCATAACTTTCCAAATCACACATGAGCATGAATGCAATACACGAAAACCCAGTTTTCTTTACAAACATGACTATGCATGAAATAATGAGATGTACATGTACGAACACTAATCCATAACCATCAATAACCAAACCAATCAAATCCAATCAAACAACTCCAATCACCAATCTATCCGACTCCCAAACTCCTCGGACTCAGTCCGGCAAAACCAATCAACAGTTCAAGTACAGTGAAATGCGTTAATGCAAAAATACATTAAATTCACAAGAATTCTTTGGAGAAATACTTACAGTGCAATATAACAATTTCTGGAGGATCACGAAGCTGAAAATGGCGACGTCTAAGCAACACCACAGTGTAAAATACACTGTGGTCGTGGGTCACAAATACCAACTTTTCAACAGAGACAAACTAAGACCCGAAATTGATAGGGTAGGGCCTAGAGAGGTCGGTGAAGCCAATGATGGTGGTGGTTTGCCGTGGGTGGCGGCGCAAGGGGTGTTTTTAGGCCTAAAATGCACAAATCGGAAATGGGCTTGGTGGGACTTCACCGGTGACGGATCGGAGATGGGGTTGGGTCCATTGGGTTGCCAAGAGGTCGGGGATGAAGTGGTAGGAAGATGGTGGCCGGAGGTGGTGCGACGGCGGCGTTGGAGCGAAAGTGACGCTGCGGCTTGAAGGGCTGCGTGGAGGCTACCGGCGACGAGGTAGGGGCTGGGATTGGTGGGGGTTGATGACCGGCGAGAGGGGAAGCTGTGGTGGTGGGCGGTGCCGGTCACAGGAGGCTCACGGCGGCGGGCTGGGTGGAGGCCGAAATCGCACGGGGAGAGAGAGAGGCTGGGTCGCGCGGGGAAGAAAGGAGAAATAAGGAGGAAAAAAAAAGAAAGAAAGAAAAGAAAAGGAGAGGAAAGAAAAAATAGGGAAAAAGAAATGAGGTCCAATCCTCATAATTTGGGTCACCAAAATGATCTAACGGAAACGATTTTAAAACCACAAGTTAAATAAAATAATTTAAACGTAATGGTAAAGTCAAATTGAAATAATTAAATCCCACAGTAATTAATTTAAATATTAAAAGCAATTTAAATGCATAACAATAAATAAATATTAAGAAAGCACATAAAAATAATTTTCACCAAATTAAAATCATAGAAATAAACTCACTAAAAATCCAACCAATTTTAAAATAAGAGGATAAATTTTTGAATAAATAAAAATAATCCTTCAGTAAAAATATACTAAAATACGGGGTGTTACAACCAACATTTGTAATGTAGATAGAATGACCATTAGGGAGTTTGATAGTTGTATTAACAATAGAAGTGATAGAAGAAAAAAAAGGTAGTGCAAGGAACCGTGTGATCTGATGCTCCCGTGTCAAGGATCTAGGAAGAATAGTCAGAAATAGAGAAATCAATTTGAGCAGAAGAAAAAATGGAATAAATATGGTTGAAAGAATCACGAGAAGATATAGCAGAAATTGAAGAGAAAGTGGAGGCTATGACATTAACAGAATGGATGGATTCAGAAGATGTGTGTGAATGAAGCATATCAAGAGCTACTAATACGAAGTCTTAGTTAAGGAAAATGGAGATGCAATTGAGGAAGAGTTATCACTAAGAACAATTTGATTTGCCATGGACTGCTACCTTGGTTTGGACTTTTATCTTGGAGGAAAACCGAAAAGCTTATAGCACTTCCCGATTACATGGCCAAATAGTCCACAATCCTTACAAATCGACCGTCCTTTTTTGGACTAGGGCTTTGTAGAACGTGGATTGTCAAACTTAGCATCAAAACTTCAAAAGCATGTGCTTATGTAGAAGATGAAGAGTCAACTGAAATTTCTTATTGTTGTTCTTCTTGCAATACAAGTGAAAAAACTTTGTACACATTTGCAGTCCTTTCAGAATTATGGAGCACCATTTGCATCAACTTCTAGAATTAATTTTTATTCGGGTTTTGTTGGAATATTTGAGCTATCAATTTTATATTGAATAATACTTAGATAATTATGTAAATATTGTGTACTCATTTTAAAAAAAATAAAATTTATTATTAAAAAAATAATGTTTTCATATAAATTTCATAATTATTCATTTTTTTTATAAAATAAGACTGAGCAACGTTTATATACTTTATGATTACAAATATAATTTATCTTCTACTTTATACGAAAGAAAACACTACTCCCACCGAGTAATGTCACTGATTTTGTATATTAGTTTTTTTTATTTAATAATTAAGGAAGTATTTTTTAATAAATTTGTTATTTTTTTTAAATATTTAAAGTGTTTGAAAATGTTTGAAAGAAAAACAAAAACTAAAAACTTTTTTTATATTTTTTAAATTATTAAAAATAATGACTGATTTAATGATTGATGAACGGTATCACATTAACACTACGATATATATATATATATATATATATATATGAATATTTAACAATTTATAGGTTAGAATTCGTGTGATCAAGATTTGAATTTATATTCGGGCAATGGGTTGTATCCAAATAATACTTCCACCATCTTTTATACATGGTTTAAGAATTAAAAATGACTTATATATATATATATATATATATATATATATATATTCCATGATGCTTATGAATAAAGCAATCTAGAACGCATGAACTATTCATTTATCAAATTTCGATTATAAATCTTTAAAATTAAAGAAAATAAACTTATGTTATTTTCTTAAAATATATTTTAAATAAAAGAATAAACAGATTATTAAAAAGAAGATCGGATCGAAAAACTGACAAATGGAAAATTATTAAAAAGACATGAGGAATCATTCGTACACAAGTTGGTTCACTCCATCAACTATTCAGCTTCGTTGTCATCCACAAAAATCTGGAATCAACCCAATCTTAAAGAACATGTGGGTCCCAACACTCATAGCATCTTACCATGTCATCAGACCCATACCATCCCAAGATGATACTTTCTATTCTTCTATATATAGATAGCCTCGTAACATGCACATTGGTTTAGCTAAATAAAAACATTAGTTATAATTTATATAATTGATGTAAAAAATATTTCACATTAAATTAGTCAAATTTAAAATAATTTAAACTTCTGTTATAGTGGTTAGTAAAAAATGGAGAACTATAATTGATTCACCAAATATTAAAATATTAATTTTTCACTTCAACTACAATTGTTTTGTATGTGTAGATTTTTTATTGACATTGAAATATGTATGGTGCTAGATATTTTGTTAGTGATTAAGAAATTTAGATAGAATTTTTAAATAAGTTCAATCTCAATTTTTGGTTATTAACATTAAATGACCATTGAAAATATGATTATTTTAATATTAATTTAATTAGAATATAATTATTATTAATATTAAATTGATAGAATTATAAAATGTGATACAAATAAATTAAATAAAAAAAATTAATTTAATAATATTTTATTATTATATAGAGAGTGAATGACTAATCCAATATGGGTATTGAATTTAAATGAAATAGACAAATATAAAAAAGTGTGATATTGATTAAATTTTAAAGATTCATTTGGCCAAACAAATAAAAATGCTCTCACAACGTCTCTCCTCTTCAATTCTATTATATATCTTAGCTTAAAACACAATCACCACTGTTAAAGAGGCCAAGTATGAAACCTTCAGTACAGATCTCCGGCGATGGTTCTCTGGCTGAAGAACCAAAGAGAACACTACTGTCGGAGAAAAGCTCAGGCAGGCTAGTGAGGTGGCTGTAACATCCATAGCCAAGTCCAGGGCTAATTGGGAGGGACGTAGTCTTCCAATTTCCAAAGAAATTGAGAGACGAAAGTGGAGTTACAGAGATGAAGATCCAATAAGAACTCTGATGTTCTTGCGAGCATGGAGTCATGCTTAAAACAAATTATCTTTAATCGCAGCTTGAATTCGAGTACTAGTATTGACTTGGAAGATCAAATAACAAGATTTATGAGAAAAATCTCTTCATTATGTATGATACATGGAGGTTAGTACTGCAGGCCAGCGGCTCATGTAAAAAGTGTTGGGGTATATGTGGAGACTGGTTTTGGAACTGAAAAAGTGTTTGCTGAAAGTTGGCTCGACAGTTGGCTCGAGCCAAGTTGGCTCGACTTTGCTCGACATACCGCTCGAGCCAACTTCGCTCGACATACCGCTTGAGTGAAAGGTCAGAGAGGTTCACTCGAGTCTCGCTCGACACTCAGCTCGAGCGAGAAACAAACCCTAGTGTTCGCTCGACAGCTCACTCGAGCGAAGTACGCAGTTTTTGCCAAATTAGGATTTCCAGCATCACTCACTATATATAAGTCATATTAGACTTGTGTTGGACAGCTAGAAGCATATTTTGAGAGAGAACAACTGTCTTGTGAGTGCAAATTGTGTGAGAGAGCAAAAAGCCCTAGAGAGTGTGAGTTAAGATAGAGTAATTGTAATCTCCTCAGGTTAATAAGATTTCTGCAGCTCTTCTGGACGTAGGCAATTTGCCGAACCACGTAAATACTGTGTCGTGTTCTTGATTGTGTTGCTTTTACTTTATTTGTCATCGTTGGTGTGTGTACTTTGCATAGTATTTCACAATAACTGGTATCATAGAGCCAAGGTTGGATCTGAAAGAGAATGATGGCTGAGATAAAGTGAACGCACCCGGGATCGAGAAGTTTGACGGCACTGATTTTGGATAGTGGAAGATGCAGATTGAGGATTATCTCTATGGGAAGAGGCTCCACCTTCCACTATTGGGAAAGAAGCCGGAGAGTATGGCTGATGCTGAGTGGACCCTGTTAGATCGACAGGTTCTAGGTCTTGTTCGGCTGACTTTGTCAAGAACAGTGGCACACAATGTCAGTAAGGAGAGAACCACGATGGATCTCATGGCGACTTTGTCAGGTATGTATGAAAAGCCGTCTGCCAATAAGGTGCACTTGATGAAGAAATTGTTCAATCTAAAGATGTCTGAAGGTTTGTCTGTAGCCCAACACTTGAATGAATTCAATACGATCACAAATCAACTATTCTCTGTAGAGATTGAGTTTGATGATGAGATCAGAGCATTGATTCTGTTGGCATCGTTGCCAAACAGTTGGGAGGCCATGAGGATGGTTGTGAGTAGTTCAGCCGGTAAGGCAAAACTGAATTACGATGACATACGCGACATGGTGCTTGTTGAAGAAGTATGTAGGAGAGATATGGGTGAGTCTCCGGGTTCAGGATCTGCCCTGATTGTTGACAATAGGGGCAGAGGACATAGAAGATCAAGCTCCAAGAGCAGGGGAAATAACAAGATGAGATCTGGGCAGCAGATCACATGCTGGAGTTGTGGCAAGCCGGGCCACATCAAGAGAAATTGCAGGAATCAAGAAAGTTCTGAGGATGATGCTGTGAATGTAGTGGCAGAAGAAATTCATGATGCCTTACTTCTTGCAGTGCACAGTCTGATTGATGATTGGGTGTTGGATTCAGGGTCTTCGTTCCATAGCACTTCACATCGAGAAATTATGCAGAATTATGTTGCTGGTGATTTTGGAAAGATGTATACGACTGATGGAGAGGCACTGGATGTAGTAGAAGTGGGTGATGTGCACATCACACTTCCAAACAGGAGCTTGTGGACTTTACAGCAAGTCAGACATGTTTCAAATTTGAAGAAAAACCTGATCTCTGTAGGACAGCTTGATGACAGCGATTTTGCAGTAGCGTTCTCTAGAGGGGCTTGGAAGATCACTAAGGGTGCGCTGGTCTTAGCGCATGGTAAGAGATCTAATTCTTTGTATTTGACATCAAGATCTAGTGATGTGCAGAGAAATACAAAAGTGCAAAAAGGCAAGCTTGATCGATCGAAACATGTGAGGAAGCCAAAGGGAGTCAGCTTTGCCTTTCCTCATGAAAGTCTAGGAAAGTTGGCTAAAGTTACCAAGATCGGTTCGAGACCAGATACTCCTAGTGCAGTGGGAGTTGTGAGTTGCCCTAAGGGCGATGTATGTGGAAGACTGAAGTCGAGCTTGACTTCAGGGCGTTTTCTAGCTTCAAGACGGGAGCTGTGAGCTGCAGAGATGATAGGGCTTGGCTGGAAACATTGGCTAGCATGTGGAGACCCAGTCTCCAAGTGGGAGATTGTTGAGGTATATGTGGAGACTGGTTTTGGAGCTGAAAAAGTGTTTGCTGAAAGTTGGCTCGACAGTTGGCTCGAGCCAAGTTTGCTCGACTTTGCTTGACATACCGCTCGAGCGAAAGTCAAGTCCGAGCGTTCGCTCGACATACCGCTCGACCTAAAAGCAAGTCAGAAAGGTTCGCTCGAGTCTCGCTCGACACTCCGCTCGAGCGAGAAACAAACCTTAGTGTTCGCTCGACAGTTCGCTCGAGCGAAGTACGCAGTTTTTGCCAAATTAGGGTTTCCAGCGCCACTCACTATATATAAGTCATATTAGACTTATGTTGGTCGGCTAGAAGCATATTTTGAGAGAGAACAATTGTCTTGTGAGTGCAAATTGTGTGAGAGAGCAAAAAATCCTAGAGAGTGTGAGTGGAGATAGAGTGGAGATAGAGTGATTGTAATCTCCTCTGATTAATAAGATTTCTGCAGCTCCTGTGGACGTAGGCAATTTGCCGAACCACGTAAATACTGTGTCGTGTTCTTGATTGTGTTGCTTTTACTTTATTTGTCATCGTTGGTGTGTGTACTTTGCATAGTATTTCACAACAAAAAGAAATTAATTAATGCACATAATGTATTAATTGAATTCAATATGTATAGTTGTATCAGCCAGAAATCAAGAGCTAGCTAGCTATGTATAGAATGGGACCAAAAAAAAAAAAAAAAATTAATAAGTTGAAGGAAAACCTATATCTCACGTGCTTTCATGTGTAAAGTGCTTGATGTTTTGGTTAGATCGAATTTCATTTACAAATACAAGAATATATATATAAAGCTGTCTAGAATTTCAGTACATGTTTGAAAAACTGCAATTATTCGACCTTGTGGATCATTTTTAATTTGTGTAGAAGAAGAGAATTTAATGATAAGATTTAGGAGGATAATATAGCTCAATCTAATTAGAAACTACTAATTTAAATAGTAATAAGTTTAAACAAACTATAGGTTCAAGCAAGTTTAGAAAGTAAATGATTATGTTTCGAATTTATTTTACAATTTGTTTTTGAAACGATTAAATATTACATTTTTTTTTGGTTATTGAAAGTAAAATTTGGGGGTTATATATTCAGAGGTGGTGTGTTCTCCTCATTTACAGTATTTATGGAGAGAACATTGAAGTATTTGTGGCTCTGTTTTTGAAGTTGATCTAAATCTGCACCCAATTGTATGATCCATTTTTTGCTTGATCATAATTTTGCAAAATTGAGCCAATTATTAAATGGGAATTATAAGTTCAAAAACGAATTAGTGAAGAAATGACAATTAGAAGAACATAGATCACTCTTTGAAATAAAAATAGTATCACTTCTCGAACAGGGAAAAATAGATATTACCCGTTACTGGGCCAAAGTCTGCTGCATTATTTGCTTTAACCAAACAACTGTAAAACCAGTTGTAACCAACTATATACCCGGATAAACATTTCCCAATTACTGTTGCAATTCTACTAATCAAGGATACCTTGGATGCTGCTAAACGGGTGATTAAAGTCATCTCTAATGTTCCAACTTTTGAACGAGTGCATATAATATATAATTAATTAAAGCTGGTCACATCCTAAAATAAAATATCGATGAATTTTATCTTTTCTTTCTTGACACGTTAATAATGTATGCTAGCTTGTATGAATTTTATGAATTGGAAATGTTTCTAAGTGTAAGTAACTATATATATATATATATATATATATATATATAATATTTTAACCACGTACAATGAATAAAATTAATGTCATAAAGGATGAGTAGGGTGAGAATTACATGAGCTGAATTAATCCTGATCATTGAAAAGGGAATTAGATAAGTTGAGATGAGATGAGATGAGTATAAGAGTGAATATTGGCTTATGCTATGATAGTACGAGTAGTGCATGCATGCCCTTAAGATTCCAATTAGGTGGACTGGAAAAATCATGGAAAGCCCAAGTATTCAAAACTGAAAGATTATGAATAATACTATATATTATATTTTCATTCTATTTTGATTATATTAAGAGATATATAGTATTTTTATCATCATTAAATTATAAAGAAGTATGTAATAAATAATTATTTAATAATAATAAATATATCACATTATAGATAAAAATAAGATGATAATATGATACAGAATTTTCCATCCGGATAACATCCCAAGACAAAACTAATTCTAAACGCGGACAACATTTCATCCCGAACCGCACTTTCCAATCCGGCCTTGACGTCCTACGAGGTACACAGATTTCAAAGACCCAGATTCTTTCAATCCGGGATGCATTACACGGGTGAATAGTCTTACTCTAAAAGACACAAAATTAGAAAGAGTTGATCTAGCATGTTTTGATGCTTATGATATCTTCAAAGTATCTCAAAATTTTGAAAATAATAAAATAAAAAATAATTTGAATGAAAATGTCTTATTGGGTCAAAAGAAAAAAAAAATCGAATAGAAATATTTTTAATTAAGAATAGGTATTGTATTGTAGTTTGTGAAAGTTAATAGATAAAATTAAAAAGTTGTTTGAATATTATTTTTATTTTGAGTTTGTAAAAGTTGTATTAATTTTTTATGTTTTATTTTGAAGTTTATAAAAATCATATTAATTTTTTTGTTTCAATAATGATTAGATAATGATTAAATAAAAATGTTAAAAATTTGAAAATGAAAAGTGATGTATTTGAGTGATATTTAGAAATGAAGTAATGAGAAATTTTGGAAATTTTAATAATTTTAGAAATTCTATAAAGTGAGATAAGATACAGAATACGCTATTCTATATTGTATATAGAGAAATGATAATTGCAGTCGTGAGTGCTCAAGCGCTGCGCAATCATTTTGGAAAAAGTGAATATATACGAGATCCACATGAAAAAAATTAATTTTTAATAGTAGATCTTATTTTTTTTCAAAGTGACTGTATGGCATTTGCACACTCTACTACTGCATGAAGCTAGCATTACTCTTGTATCTATGAGGAGATACGATAAAGAGTAATTATTATATACACTGGAAATATTTTTTTTTTAAGCAAGATTATATACACTTGTAATATTGACATATGGTACGTACTCTCATCCTATTATAAAAGGCATTGTCATTAATAAATAGTGCATGTTTATATAATAATCTTAATAGCGTAGCACCCTAAGATCTTAGGATGAGAATACAACATTATGTGTGCTTCACTGCTTCAAGCTGCGTCCTATCCTACGACAGTACTTGCCCAAGCTGCGTCCTACATTAATAGTGTTAACAAAACTATCTAGAAGCATCCTCTTCGGATTAGCCTGCTATATGGATAGGGAAATGATACTTGATCTCTTCAATATTACCGTTCAAAATTATCGTTCGGATATTTTCATTTTATTTTTTATTTAATAATTAAGAAAATAACTAATAGCGAAGTTTTGAATTTTTTTTTTAATAATTAAAGATGTTAAAAAATGTTTTAAAAAAAAAATCTCAAATACAGCGGCACGCCCAGTACGATACATGCTGGCGGCCCCTAGCATTGTCCATATGGGTTTATATATCTCACTTCCAGCAAAGCACCGCCTTCCTCGAACTAGAGCATATTCCAAAAATATTCTAATTAGACACATGGTTTTCATTTCCAATTTATTAAAACTGAAATATTATAACTTCAAAACTATACAAAAATTTAATCACATGCATGCACACTTTAATTTAATTTGTTATCTTTGAACATCAAGATTGTATGATTGTCGCATCGCCGTTTTTTATTAATATTGACAAGAAAATGACACCCATGATCATACAATTAATTAATTTTTACAATTTGTATACAATTATATTTTAAATTATGAGTATTTTTATAAAATAACTTATAAAATTAATATTATTTTATAAAAATATCCTCACTTTAAAACATAGTTGTATAAAAATTGAAAACTAGTATCGAACAAATCATGTGCAATTTATCACATTTTTATAATTATAAAGTGAAATATACCAATTTTGATAATATATATAGAGATCAATATATACTTTTCCGACCATCTTTCAATTTGTTCTCCAAACACCAACCAGACTCACCAAGAAAATTAACTATATATGAAAATCCCAATAAAGGAATCTTAAAAGTATTTTTTATAATTCAATAGAAACTCAGTCACCAAGTTTAATTAATTCTTGTAATTTGGACGATCTAATTAATTGCAGGAAATCCATATGATCCGGACACGATCATGATGATGAGGCTAAGATTATCGATGTGTTGAAGATTGGAGATTATGATCAGAGAGAAGTAATTAAGAATAAAAAGATCTAGAGAGAATAATTTTTTGGAGGCCAGTTTTTTATAAATTCTTTATTCAACTTGTTTCAAACGGCTTAATTAATTATTTCAGTGGATATTTAATAGCTAAAACGACTGCTCGTAGATCATGATACCATGCATGCTTGTTTCTTAATTTATTAATTGTCTCATTATTAATCAATTAATTAAAGGCGAGCTGTCATTTTCTCATATTTTTTTTTATTTAAGAAGAGCCGGTAGCTACTCACATAACAGGCTCGTCCTAAGTTTATTTATAAATCCTCACATATGGTAGAAAAATACCGTGGTTACAAGCAAGACACCAGAATTATTCAACCACCCCAAACAATGAACCAAATAATACCATAACAACTAAACATGCCTATAAAACATCCCAATCCTACCTAACGACATAAACATAATGAAACTAAACAGGCCTAAGAACCCAAAAGAACTAGATACGGATGTTAGGAAGTCCTACCTTGTCTAATCGAATCATGCCTTTTACGTACTGAGGTAGAGAAGCGAAATAATTAAATCTCATATTCAGGCCTTGCTCGCCTAAACGAGCCAAGGTATCTGCCGTAAAATTGCCTTCTCTAAACTGATGGCCAATAATAAATTATATTCCTTGTAAACTAGTTAGCAGCTCTTCCCAAAAATCCCATAAATACCATACTGAACATCTTTGACATTTTAGCCAATTAACCACCAAACTGGAATCGCATTCTAACTCTACATGTGTATAACCCAACTCCTTACAAACACCCATAACCACAATTAAGGCACGAAGTTCCGCTTCATTATTGGTACCATGACCAAAATGTGACGAGAAAGCCGACATAAAATTCCCATTCGAGTTCCTTATGAGTCCCCGTCCACCACAATTTCCTGGATTACCACGGCAACTACCATCTACATTCAACTTTACCAACCCATTTATTGGCTTCCTCCAAGTAATAAGACTCGGTCTCCTCCTTGGCTTGTTGATAAAATGCACCTCAAGAACCCTTAGAATTGCTTGGTTAGAATCTGAAATTTCCCAGCTCTGCACCCAAAGAGAAGATGCATTCCTAAGCCATACCCTAATAGCAAACCACACCTCCCTTGCTGACTCCTTCAACTCCTCCATTCTTGCTTTACACCTCCTAATCCATAATCTCCAAGTGATGATAGACGGCAGCAGTCCAAGCAGTGTGCCTCTATGGGAGGTTTTTTTGGCATACCCAAACCACGCCTAGACCGTACCCCACCAAGAATGACCCTCCAAACGACTTACTCCCAGAGCTACTTATGCCATGTCCCATACTTGATAGGCGATACTACCCAGTCTCAACGCATGATCAATTGACTCTACCTCACCCATCACACAACAGTCACACCTTGACGCCATGGTTATAGCTAAAGCTTGAATTCAAACATCAACTGGCAATGCACCAAATCTACTTTTCCACATACACATCGAGATTTTCTTTGGCAATAGTCTATGCCAAACCCAATCCAACTCCAGCCGTTCAATGCCCCTGATACGAATTAACTCCCATGCACTACTTGTAGGAAAACAACCATCATCCGTAGGTCTCCATATTAAGACGTCGGACCCATCTCTCCTAGCCATAATTTACCGCATAATCATGCTGGCTTGTTCTATACCCACCAACTCCACTAACTTATCTCCATCCCACACGCCGTTGACCCATACATCCTTGATTTTAATCCCCTCATTTAGAACCTCATACCTGTTACATAGAGGACCTTCAACCAACCATTTATCAAACCAGAATGAAGAAATGCCATTCCTTACTTTCACTACCACAATGTCCACCACTTTCGGAACAACACAAACAATGGACTTCCAAAACTGGGATGCCGTGGGCCGTGCCTCAGCTAGCCTTACGTGACCGTTTCTTAAATATTTCGCACGGAAAAACCTTGACCAAATGGAATCACCGGATAGTAGATGCCATACAAATTTCATATGTAACGATTTATGTACCTCTAAAAATTTTCTTAAACCCAAACCACCTTCCTTGATCGGCTGACATACATGATCCCAAGCACACCATTTCTTTTTTGGTTTACTATTCAATTCTCCCCAAAGAAATGTCGATAAGTGAATTTAATTTTTTTAGCACCACCACTGGCACTTGAAGAACTGCCAATAGATGAGTAGCCATACAAGAGAGAACATGCCTGATTAATACTAGCCGAGCACCTTGAGAGAGTAGTCTCATCTTCCAACCTGCCATCTTATTTTTTATTTTCCGAACTAGAGGTTCTAAATCTCTCGAAGTTAATCGACTAGACACAAGTGGAACACCTAAATATGTCACAGGGAAATTCCCCTCAACAAAACCAGTTAGCCTCAACAAATTCCGCCGTCTAGCCGTTGTAATATGTTTTGAGAAGAAAAAAGCTGACTTTTCTTTATTTATAAGCTGCCCCGACCACTTCGAATATTTTTCCAACGTTTGAACCAAACGTTGCATTGATCGCCTTTCCCCATTTGCAAAAATCAATAAATCATCTGCATACAGAAGGTGTGACACCAATGGTGCACCTACCGGATGAGAAAAACAACGTATTCAACCACTCTCAAACTCCTTCTGTAAAAGTCGAGAAAGAACCTCTTCCATTATTATAAATAAATACGGCGAGAGGGGATCCCCTTGCCTTAAACCCCGGACCGGTTGGAAGAAACCCTTATAAGTCTCATTCATCATTATAGAAAACCAGGGTGACCTCACACAGTTCATCACCAGCCTACATACTAAAGAGAAAAAACCAAAGCTAGCTAGAACACTCTCCAAAAATGACCAATCCACATGGTCATAAGCCTTGACCATATCGATATTTAGCATCACATTCCCACCTTGCACTTTCTTATTCAAAGAGTGCACCATTTCTTGAGTCAACGTGATATTCTCAAAAATACTCCTACCTGGAACAAAGGCCCCTTGTTCACAAGAAATCAATCGGGGAAGGAAAGTAGTCATCATTTTAACCAAGATCTTTGAAAAGCTTTTATAAACCACCGAGCATAAGCTGATTGGTCTAAATTTATCAAAACTTTTCAGATCTTCTACCTTGGGAATGAACACAATATAAGAAGCAGTATAAAAACGAGGTAAAGGGTTACCCGAGAAGAATTCACACGCAGCCTCTACAACATCTTCTTTAACAAAATCCCAGCAATGAACATAAAAGGCAGAGCCAAAACCGTGTCTGGCCCAGGTGTACCCTCTTTCGGAATTGTTGCCACAGCTGCTACCACTTCCTCACATGTTGGAGCCCGAACAAGATCCAAATTCTCCTCATAAGAAGTCATTGCTGCAATTAAAGAGGATAACTGCCCCTTCTCCACCATATACAACATAGAGAGGAATTCCTAGAAATGCTTGGTCGCCCCCTCGTGTATTAGCTCTGGTGTCCCCAAGGTAGTACCATCCTCTAGAACCATTTGGGAAATAAATTTTTTCCTCTTATGGTTCACACTAGCATGGAAAAACTTAGTATTTCGATCACCCTCCTTCAACCACCTTTTCTTGGCAAATTGTGAGATTTCTCCTCTATTTTCCCAAATATCCAACTCTGCTTTGGTAATAAGATAATCATTTTCTATTTCTGCATCATAACCATTTTGTAGTTGACACTCTAACATTTCTAATCTTTCCTCTAGCACTTTGATAGTCTAACCCACATGCCCAAAAGTATTTTGATTCCACGTCCTCAGCGCAATCTTCACTTTCCATAGTTTTTCAGACAGCTTATTAAGCACAACAGATAACACTGGTTCACGCCAAATCGCCTCAACAAAAGGTTTGAAATCAGCATGATTACACCACATATTCTGAAATCTAAAAGGACGAGGATCATAACTTACCTCAAACCGCTTAAACCGAATCAGCATAGGAGTATGGTTCGAACGATTCCTCTTCAAATATTCAAAAAAGGCTGACGAGTAAGATCTTAAGATCTCCCAAATGAAGAGTTTATTAGTGTTCGATCCAAATGAGCCTAGCTTCTTGTTCGCCCATCATGACCATTACACCAAGACAAACACCTCTCTTCCACTGCGAGATCAAATAACCCACAGTCATCCAAACACTCATTAAAATCAGCCATGGAGCTTAATGGCCTCGGATTCCCACCAACTCGCTCCCTATCATCGCGAATGATGTTAAAATCCCCCACTAGCATCCAGGGCCCCTCTATACAAACCTCATTTAAGCTATCCCATAACTCCCTTCTTTCAATTGATTACATTTAGCATAGACAAATGTAACAAGGAAATTCTCCACACCATTCTTACCCTCCTAGTGATCATTTGGTTAGACATACACAAGACTTCAAATCCATACGACACACTCCAAAAAACCCATACTTTACCTCCCAATTCCGCATTGGTGCAATATTTCGATAAGCCCAGCAACCCGGTCATCCTCTCCATTTTACTAACATCCGAAAAGGGCTCTGAGATCGCTACCAAAGCCACATTAAATTTCTTCACCAGCCGACACAAATGATTTTTTGACGTACCTAACCCACGTACGTTCCACACCAACATATTATCCATCACAAATTTAATTTAGAAGGACGGGATAACACCCTTTGAGATTGACGCAACACCTATTTCTTGCCACTGACTCGCGATGATTCTTGTATCTCCGTATCGGACTCATAACATTTTTCTTTCATAATCGATGGTGGCCTACACTCAATCTCTCCATCAGACATACTTTCAATCCCACCTCCATCCTGAGGCGATGGAACATTAGCACTACATTCTAACTCCATCAACTTTGAAACCAGATCCGTATGCCCCTGCTCTATGGCATTTCCCCCCAACATCTCTCCCAACATACCCCATTCTACCACTTGCTCACTAACCTTAGTCTGTAGCACGGTCCCCTCAGCATCATGCAGGTCACGCTAACCCATTGGAATCCTTGCTACCGCCAGTTGCTCACGCTCACCCTCCTCTGCCACCACTCCTCCGCATACCAGATTCCCATCCTCATCAGGCTGAACCTCTATTGTCAAGACCGTCGAATGAAGTGCTTTCAACTATTGATCACCATCTATATTAATCTTGTCGTCCTCTAATTCAACTATGGGCAATTCTTTGGTTTCTTGCTTATCTTTATAAGCCACAATAAGACCCACGGAACTCTGAGGATCCTCATTCACACTCAAATTATCAGAAGGCACATCATCCTATTTGACAACTCCTTACTCGCCTGTCGTTGAGCCTTGGCCCTTTCACCACCTGAAGACTTCCTGTAACCATCTAATCTGCAGACTGCATCCGTATGGCCTTGTCGACAACACTTAGAACAATAGAAACCCATCTTTTCGTACTTCACCAGCTGCCAAATTGTTTTATTCACAGTACCACGATCGGGAAACCTTGCACCGGTTCCTCCTTCAGATCCACCTCCACACAAATGCGAGCACCCGTTGCTCTCGTCTGGTTCAAAGTTGCATGATCAGAACCCAAATAACGACAAAATCTTGTGGCTAAAATCTGTAAACAATCTTGTCGATATAGGTGCATGGGAAGCCCATGCCAGAACAGCCACTGCGGCGCTAGAGAAGATTCAATGTGAAGATCAAATTCTTTCGTCCATTTGAATAGCCGAAACACACATCCTTCCATCAACCTGCCCTCTCGCGCCCATGCATGCACAAAATCCCGCTCCGACTGCAACCGAAGAAGCACATGATGCCCATCCATGAAACTAATCATAGGGCTCTCCACTAACCCCCACGATTTAATAATATGGTGCCTAATCTTATCTATCGGAGGACCAAACGTACAAACTTTAACACAAAGGCAAAACGGAAGTCCTCGACTGCTTTAGACATCTCCACATCCGTAAAAATGAACCTAGGCTCCCCATTGATATCAACAGGGTACCTCATCGGCATCTTGAAGGAAGACACATCCTGCCTCACCATAGCTTGACATAAGTGGGCTTGACCGGAACACCACCATCCGAAGCCCCCATGGAAGTCGAAGACCCCACAAGAGGCGGGGCCACCGCCATGGCCACAACCAAGGTCCAGAAACCCAAGACTCAAGACAGGACTTTTGGGCGTTTCTTGTTTTCTTCACAGTTCTTGGACGCAATTCTTGGAGAGAACTTACGTCGTCACGTGATGCAATTCTTGGACGCAAAACAGCTAATATTATGCTACATGGGGAAAAGAATTTGGTATGTACATACGGTTGATCCACCAGTTACGACTCATGATTCAGCCACTTGCGCTCGTAACGAAAAAGAATTTCTCATGATTAATTATAATTAAGAAAAAGAAAAATACTGATTGATTCATTCTTGTTGCAAATTAATTAATTATCATTTTCGTCGTAATAAATTATATATCTCATTACATAGACAAAAGTTTTCCATGTAATTACTCATTTTCTCACTATCAATTTCTTTACATGATCTTTCAAATCAAACGTTAAAACAATTAAATGAATATTTCCATTGAACGTCGACGTTCAATGCAGAAAACGTCACTAATGCGCTCTTGCCATGCAATCTCTTGGGTAGTTTTGTTATATAATTTTCTTCTCATCTCTCGTTATATAAAATAGCAAGAATCTAATGCATATAATTAAATTTGGTAGTCGTCTCTTTTCCAGAAGTACTTATTCCAAAACCAAAACCCCATGCACTTTTCATATATACTTAATTAATACATATAAGCAAGTTTTAGTAATAAATTACATTAATTCCTCTATATATTTTTCAACCCCTTAATTTATTAATTTGTGATTTTAGAAAAGTCTAAAAAAAATGTACATTTTCTACACATATGGATTCATGCATTGAGGTCCACAAAATAATTGCTGATTTTATCTCCGCACAAATTTATTTGCCAATTAATATCCATATTGACAAGATACCAAAAAATTGATTTCCTTTCAAACTTTTTAAACAATTAACTGATGATCAGGACACACTACTTGTAATTTGTATCTTTTGATGACTTCTTGACATGATTATTGAGACTCAAGTACTAGATAGTTTTTAATTGTTTTTAATTTTTAAGACTTGAGATCCAAGTTAATTATTTATACGGCCAATGGAAAAGGGATCAGATCATGCATGCCTCGATCGTTTTCTTTCAACTTATTGATGGAAAATGCTGAAGTAATATATAATATCACTACTTGAGCACTGGCATCGGTTTCTTCAAAATGGAGGAATCTTCAAAATTTGAATGGTTTGTGGTTAAAAATGCTGCATTGGATTCGGTATATAATCAAAACTCCAACTTTGAGCTACAGTGTATTTACTTTCATCTCCATATTTGAAGACACTCTATTCATAATCTATTCCCATTATTTTAATACAAAATCACTTCCTTCACTGTTCATGGTCTATTCCCATTATTTTATTACAAAATCACCATAGATGGATTTCAAATTAATGCCACCACAATTTAAGTATTAATCAAGATTAATTAGGTTGAGAAAAAAAATTAGTTGGGAAATAATGATTTAAGTATCAAATTAAATTATTAATTAACATATGGTTAGTCTAATTAATTGTAAAATATGAAAAAAATAAATTAAAAATATTATTATGACTAATCCAATGTGGGGTTATGGTTAGGGTGGTTTTTTATTTATGTAAAACATGTACTTTTCATCAAATTTTAGAGATGGCTTTGATGAAACCAATGCCAATGCTCTAAGAGGACTTAGCCCCATAATTTAATTTTAACTCTTGCTTTAGACCGAGGAATTAAATCATATACAAAATAAAGAAACTTGGGAGTCACAACAAAATCCCAAGCTAAAAATCTTGCAAAATCCTAATTAATTAGGTGTAATATTGTCAGTCAGTCATGTGTTTACAAAAGATAGAAAAACTACAAGTATTACTATACTTTGGTCATGTGACAGTGCGCAAATTAGACAAGTATAATCTATAATATTATTGTCACGTGTAAAAAAACAATTTTAAACTAAAAGACATGAAACAAAAACTTGAAGAAAAAAATACATAGAAACTAAAAAATAACTAAAATCAACAAAACAAAACAAATGAAAAATAATTGAACAGAAAATTAACAGGAAAGGGGTCTCAGTTTTACTATATATAGTATGAAAGTCGGGTCTCAATTATACAAAACTGAAAATTGGGGATCATCTCACACTACAACAGAAATTAGCTTTTGTGAAGGTTTGGAAATTGTGACAGTATCCAAACCGTCACAAAAAAGTATTTTCTGTGAAGGTTTGTGGAAACTGCCGTTGAAGGCAGCTGAGAAATTGCATTACGTTCAAACGTGTACATATTCATGTAAGAACGTTCCCTAGACATTCGAACGTGGAGCCTATTTACGAGCGAATGTGGAAGTTTTTGGCGCCAACATTCGAACGTTAGTGATTCACGTTCGAACGTTAATTGATTTAATATTAAAGTTGGATATTTCAAATTAAAAAATATTGAGAATTGAAGTGCAGTAATTTAATGTTAAAGTTGGATAAGTTAACATTAAAAAATGTTGAGAATTGAAATTCAATAACAGTAGATATATTAAATAATATTGCTCATTACATATGATAAAAACAATTATAAAATATGATAAAATTTTGTAAATGTCACGATAAAAGTGAAAAATACTCAGTACCAGTTGTTTACATATTTATTAAAATCATTAGTCAATGCGGTGACCTTTGTATTTAGGATATCTATTCGATGGAGAACATCGGTGACAAATTCTCCAACACTCTATTCTACTAACGCGATCTTTCGGTCGATGTGTGCAATAATATTTGAGACCATCGCATAAACCAAACAGGCCGCGCATCTCCCATAGATGTACCCGTCGGCGGACTAGTACTCCCAATATGGGGAGCAACACTGGGCCCAGACTCGGTCGGAAGAATAAGATCTGGTACAGGGCCAGGTTGGCGTCGAGCATGCCCCCTCCCCTATCAAATGCTCCGATGGTGTGTGGTCATGTCGATGAGACTTATCTACTCTGTCATCCACTCCTCCACTTGGGGTTGCACCCTTCGGTCCAGTAACAGTTTGGTAATGAGGACTCCAAGATATGTGAGGTTGTCCATAGAGACGACGCTCGCCTCATAATGGATCCTTTAAAAAATACGAATTGGCAAATCAATGGGCTCCCCACGTGCCTCTCGTATAAGGAACTGTACGCGAGTCCGGCTAAATATGGCCTTATGTGGCACAAGATTCACATTTGTTCCAACAATGAGATGCAACATACAGAAAAAAAGGAGGAGTTGTATCTGGCTAAATGAGTTCTTCCTATCGATCCACTCTCGGTCACTCTCATTGAGGATGTCAAAATCCTCATCTCGGCTGCCATCCTCCTCATCAGTATCCTTAGCCTCCGAACGTCAGTGGATGAGTGAGAAAGACATCCAAATGTTTCAGTTTTAATGCTCGAATGTAAAATACTTAATTCCCGTGACATGCAAATGTTTGTTACTTAATGCTCGGGACATTGTGAACGTTATGTTGGTACGTTCGAACGTCTCTAGAATAATTTTTTTATAATTTATACTAAATAATATATTATTTATAATATAATATAACAAAAGTTGTTCTATATTATATAACCTAATAATATTATTATTGATAATATAGTTGCTATATCAATATAGTTGCTATATAGTGTGAATATGTGATTATCAATCAAGAATATTATTACTATACTATATGTAATATACTTAATATACTATACTTATACACTCTATACTAGTATATATTATAATATACTATATGTATACACTATGTACACTATACTTATACACTATTTACTAGTATATATGTTATACTAGTACATAGTGTACTAGTATAGTATATATACTATATATACTAGTCTAGTGTTGTTAATATATTAATAAAGTGTAATTAATAATTAGTGTTATATGCTAACATATTATAAACTAATAATATATGCTATACTAATAACACTATGTATTAGTATAAATGTTATACTAGTACATAGTGCACTAGTATAGTATATATAGTATATATATTAGTTTAGTGTTGTTAATATATTAACAAAGTGTAATTAACAACTAATTACACTTTACTAACATATTATAAGCTAATAATATATGTTATACTTATAACACTATGTACTAGTATATATATGTTATACTAGTACATAGTGCACTAGTATAATATTTGGACAATATATACTATTCTAGTATTGTTAATATATTAATAAAGTGAAATTAACAATTAGAATTATGTACTAACATATTATAAGCTAATAATATATAAATATATAAATCATTATTGTTATATTAACCATTATTATTTAAAAAATATATAAATATGTGAATCACATTCAAACAATACAAATATAGAGGCCTACCAAGAAGATGGAGATGGTATTAATTTATTTGTAGAGATAACGTTCCACCCATATATCTCGACCCATCCGTATTAAATGATCATTCAGTTCATAAAATAAGTAAATAGAGGCCTACCGGGAAGATGGAGAGGGTATTAATTTATTTGTAGAGATAACATCCCACCCGTATAACTCGACCCATCCGTATTAAATGACTATTCAGTTCATAAAGTAAGTGAAGAAGAAGAAGAAGAAGAAGAAGAGTCTGAAGAAGAAAAAGAGTCTGAAGAGGAAGTCGATGAAGAAGACGAAGAAGAAGATGACGACGACGAAGATGTTATTGAAGTCAATTATGAAACAAGCATGAAAAATACAACTGGAGATGAAGAATAAAAGTATTAAATATTTTATTTACATTGTGTAACACCTCGTATTTCAATGTATTTTTACTGAAGGATTATTTTTATTTATTCAAAAAACTTTATCCTCTTATTTTAAAATTGGTTGGATTTTTAGTGAGTTTATTTCTATGATTTTCATTTTGGTGAAAATTATTTTATGTGCTTTCTTAATATTTATTTATTGTTATGCATTTAAATTGCTTTTAATATTTAATTAATTAATGTGAGATTTAATTATTTCAATTTCACTTTATCATTATGTTTAAATTATTTTATTTAACTTGAGGTTTAGAAATCGTTTCAGTTGGATCATTTTTGTGACTCAAGTTATGAGGATTGTACGTCATTTCTTTTCCTTCTATTTTTCTTTCCTCCTTTTTTTTTTTTTTTTCTCTTTCTTTTCCTTTCTTCCTTATTTCTCCTTCGGCCCTCTCTCCCGCGTGTGAAGCCCAGTCCCTTCCCTCTCTCTCCGTCCGTTCTTCGTCTCCACCCAGAGCCGCATTGCGTCGGCGGTGGTCGACACCGCCCAGCCCGTTAGCTTCCCCAGCCACCGGCGACCTTACCCCACCAACCTCAACTCCATTCGTACTGCCGTTAACTACCACGAGCCCATTGAAGCCGCGGCACTCTTTTCGTCGATGTCGCACCACCATTGGCCATCATCTTCTCACCACATCATCATCGACCTCTTGGCAACCCATTGGACACAACCCCACCTCTGATCCGTCACCGGTTAAGCACATTCATCAACATTTCCGATTTGGGTATTTTGGTCTTCTACCGCCTATTGCGCCGCCACCTATGGCCAACCTTCACCACCACTAGCTTTACCGACCTCCCTAAACCCCACCCTATCAATCTTGGGTTTTCGTTTGTCTCCGTTTGAAAGTGAGTATTTGTGACCCACAGCTACAGTGTATTTTGCACTATTGCGTTGCTCAGACGTCACTTCTTGCAGCTTCGTGATCCATCGGAAATTGCTATATAGCGCTGTAAGTATTTCTCCAAAGAACTTTTCGTGATTTAAATGTATTTATGCACTAACTCATTTCACTGTATTTAGTTGAACATGCCGGACTGAGTCCGAGGAGTTCGGGGGTCGGATGGATTGGTGATTGGAGTTGTTTGGTTGGATTTGATTGGATTGGTAATTGTTGGTTAGGATATTGTGTTCATGTACATTGCATTTGGCACGCATGATCATGTTTGTAAAGGAAAACTGGGTTTTCGTGTATTGCATTCATGTTCATGTGTTATGAAAACTGGGTTTTCATGTGAGGATGGATTTTGGGTGCGTGTGTATCACGACCCCAAGCCGAGATGGGGCATTATCTCAGTGAAGCTCCTCTGGTTACTCGAGAGCGGAATATACTGAGTAACGTCCCCTGGATTGTCGCCGGGCGACAATAGGATCGGACGAGAGAGTCGTGCTGATTCCGTGGTCCTTCTGCTGGCAGGGGACCAGAGGATGTCTGGTCACATACGCGCTTGGCGCAGAACTGGACATCGCTCGTTGCGTAGTGGGTGCTTGGCAACGAATGCGTTGGGCGTGGAACTGAGCATCGCTACGAAGCCAGGACGTGCAGATGGTCCCTAGGGGAGGCCATGATGCATATGGTAATAATGGATTAATGAACTATTTTCTGGGAAAATAGTGTGTGCTGGATTTTTGTGTAAATCATTTTCTGGAAAAATGTTTTACGGATATTTGGGCCAAATGGGATTTTGGCGTGTGTTGGAAAATAATCATTTTCGGGAAAAATGATGTTTTGAGGAAAAAATACATATTTCATCATATGCATGCATGTTGGTTGTATTGATGCATTTTCATTACATGGTTATTTGGGTTATACTTACATGCGGTACCGTTTTATGGTAATGCAGAGTTTGATGCAGATGAAGATGAGGGTGAGCCTGAGGTGTCGGCTCTGCCCGAGGAGTGATTTGAGATCACTCATTTGTATTTTAGGACATGTGTTAAACTTTATTTTGGGATGACTGTATAACTGCTTTTTAAACCTCTATTGATATTTAAATTGTATTTTAAATTCTGGTACTTAGTAGACTTAATTATCCGCTGCATTTTTATTGTACATTATTGCATGTACACACACTTGGCACTTTCGTTGGGATGCGTGACCGTGTTGTCATCATCCTGGCATCTCGACTCCTGTGTTTCCTTACATGGGGTCGGGGGCACCACAGGTGGTGTCAGAGCAGTTCGGCTCTGGGTAAAACCACATGTCCTTTAGGATAGTACTAGAAATTATTTTATTATTTTTAAAATAATTTTTAAGTGTGGTAAGTTAAGTTATTTATTTTATATTATGAGTTTATTGTTATTGTTATTTTATGTTATTTGATGTTATTTAATTCTATTTTATCTTATTGTATTTTTTGTGTTGCTTTTGGTTGAGTTTGGTTTTGTCTGGATTTAAGCGGGGTTAGAGATTGCTCTATGACAGGAATATGGTGAGACCAAGAAGGCAAGCTAATGTGCCTGAGGATGAGTTACCCAAGGGTGATGGAAATTATGCCATGGCGAGGGTGTTGAATAGAATGACGGAGTTCCTCCAACAGAATTTCCGACCGCCGCAAGGAGATCCAAATAGAGAGGTCCAAGTTGGGTGCACCTATGAGCGCTTCCTAACGCATAGGACTCCTGCCTTTTCTGGGGAGGAGGATCCAATGCGAGCTAGGAGGTGGATTCAAGATCTGGAAAGAACATTTGAAGTCTGTGGGTGCACTGAGGCCCAAATGGTATTATATGGAAGCTATATGCTGCAAGGTGAAGCAGCAAACTTGTGGGAGACCAAGCGGCCACTTCTAGAAATGGAGTTGGGATCCTTGGCTGCTGTGTCTTGGCAGCGGTTTAAGAAAGAATTTGATGATCGATACTTCCCTGTTTCGGTGAGACGGCAAAAGGCTCGAGAGTTCAATAATTTGGTTCAAGGAGACATGACTGTCGAGCAATATGCAAGGAAATTTATGGAGCTTGGACGGTTCGCTCCTCACCTTATTACTACTGAAGAGTTGCGAGTTGAGCGTTTCCTGGAGGGTCTGCACCCTGAAATATGCAGACAAGTGGCTTGTCTTCAGATTATGGAATTTCAGAAGTTGGTGGACTTGGCCAGTATTGCAGAGCGAGAGAATAGCTTTGCAGTGGGCTCCCCTCCAGGTCAGAAGAGGCGGAGTTATGTTGGTGAATGAAGTAGTTCTGGATCGCCATAGAAGTTTGTTCAGAGGACTGGGGCCCATTCACAGACAACCTCCAGTGTTCGTGCAGGAGGCCGGACTCCAGTGTGCCCTAGATGCAGTAGAGCCCATGAGGGCGACTGCGGTCAAAGGGGAATTCAGTGTTATAGATGTGGCCAGCCAGGTCACTTTGCTCGGGAGTGTCCCAGTCAAGTTCAAGGAGGTCAAGGAGGACGAGGAGGTCGACGAGGTGGAAGAGGCAGCCAGAGACAGAGCCCGGGTCTATGCAGTGACTCCTGGTGATGTGGATTATGAGGCTCCAGAGACCCACGACGCTGGGGTGATTACTAGTAGAGTTCGTCTATATGATTTTTATGCATGTACTTTGTTTGATTCTGGGGCGTCCCAATCTTTTGTGTCTGCCACGTTTGCATGGATGTGCAATCTAGTCACATAACCTCTACCACAATCCTTAGTTGTGGCTCTTCCCAATGGCGAGATTGTATGTTGCTCCAAGGTTGCTTTGGGTTGTCCTTTGGATTTTGGTGGGAGGACACTGGACGCAGATTTGATTGTATTCAAGTTGCTTGGTTTTAATATAATTTTAGGTATGGATTGGTTGTATCCTTATTCTGCAAATATTGATTGTAGAAGTCGAGTAATTGGTTTTCAACTCTCGGATAGAGATTATTTAGAATTCGTGGGAAGCAAGTTAAAGGCAAGACCATCAATTATATCAGTGATTCAAGCTAAGAGAGATATAGCTTGTGGAGCAAATGCTTTTTTGGTTCAAGTCGTGTCTACACCATCTGAGAAGAAATCTTTAGCGGATATTCCAGTGGTGGAAGAACTTCCTGATGTGTTCGTGGATGAGTTACCTGGATTGCCTCCCGTTCGCGTCCTGGGGCGGCTCCTGTGCATAAGGCTCCTTACCGCATGGCACCGGCTGAGTTAAAAGAGTTGAAGACTCAATTGCAAGAATTGGTTGATAAAGGATTTATTCAGCCTAGTACTTCGCCGTGGGGAGCACCCGTATTGTTTGTCAAGTAGAAAGATGGTACTCTCAGAATGTGTATAGACTATCGGGAGCTTAACAAGGTGACTATCAAGAACAAGTACCCTCTTCCTAGAATTGATGATTTGTTTGACCAGCTTCAGGGAGCAGCTATCTTTTCGAAGATTGACTTGAGATCAGGGTACTATCAGCTGAGGATAAGAGATAAAGATGTGCCCAAGACTGCTTTCAGAACGAGGTATGGGCATTATGAATTTAAAGTGAGGTCTTTTGGGTTAGCGAATGCTCCTGCCGCTTTTATGGATTTAATGAATCGGGTGTTTCGACCATTTTTGGATTCTTTTGTGGTGGTGTTTCTCGACGACATTCTGATTTATTCTCGAGATTTGGAAGAGCATGCTTGTCACCTTCGTCTGGCACTTGGGAAATTAAGAGAGCATATGTTGTATGCTAAGCTAAGTAAGTGTGAATTCTGGTTAGAAGAAGTTAAGTTTCTTGGGCATGTGATTTCTCTAGAAGGGGTGGCTGTAGATCCTAGTAAAGTGGAAGCTGTTTTGTCATGGCCTCGCCCTTCAACAGTTCGTGAGATACGAAATTTCTTGGGACTTGCTGGTTATTATCGAAGATTTGTGGAAGGTTTTTCTCGACTATCAAGACCTTTCACTGCCTTGACAAGGAAGAATGTTAAGTTTGTATGGTCTGACAAATGTGATAAGTTTTCAAGAGTTGAAGAGAAGATCGACAACGACACCTGTTTTGGCACTTCCAGAGCCACACAAGCCATTTGTGATTTTTAGTGATGCATCCAAATTCGGGTTGGGATGCATTCTTATGCAAGAGGGACGGGTTGTAGCTTATGCATCTCATCAGCTGAAAATTCATGAAAGGAATTATCCCACACATGATTTGGAGTTGGCGGCAATAGTTTTTGCTCTTAAGATTTGGCGGCATTATCTGTATGGCGAAGCCTGTGAAGTTTATACTGACCACAAGAGCTTGAAACATCTATTTACTCAGAAGAATCTCAATATGAGGCAGAGATGGTGGTTAGAGCTGATTAGCGACTATCAATGTGAGATCAAGTATCATCCAGGAAAGGCAAATCTAGTCGCTGATGCTTTGAGTAGAAAGTCTCAACAAGTGGACGAAGCAGAGTCATCACATTTGGACTCTTTCCTTTGTGGAATGAGAAGGCTTCTTATCGAGAGTTCGCAGCAAGATGAATTATTATCTTCAGTTTTGGATGTCCGAGTTGTGGATTTTGAAGAATTAAAGACTCTTCAAAGAAAGGATCCTAAGTTGTTAGCTATCAGGAAAAGAGTCAGGAAGTCTAGAGGACCCTTGCATTACAGCTTGGATAAGGATGGTATTCTTCGGTTTCGGGATCGTAGAGTGATTCCTTGAGATTCT
This sequence comes from Juglans mandshurica, assembly GCA_022457165.1. NCBI lineage: Eukaryota > Viridiplantae > Streptophyta > Magnoliopsida > Fagales > Juglandaceae > Juglans > Juglans mandshurica. The sequence goes on from CM039623.1 coordinate 24,945,843, forward strand.
GAATTTAAAGAGCAGATTTTGGCAGAAGCTCATGCGGCTCCTTATTCAGTTCATCCAGGAAGCACAAAGATGTATAGAGATTTAAAGAGAAATTTTTGGTAAGAATGAATGAAGTTGGACATTGCTTTGTTTATCGAGAAATGTGACACGTGCCGTCAAGTGAAGGCTAAACATCAGAGACCCCTGCTGGTAGACTTCAACCTCTCCCTATTCCTGAGTGAAAGTGGAATGATATTTCTATGGATTTTGTTGTGGGTTTGCCGAGGACTCCTAGTGGGAATAACTCAATTTGGGTGATTGTGGATCGGTTGACCAAGAGTGCCCATTTCTTGCTTGTTAATAATACTGACTCTTTTGGTAAGTTGACTCGGATATATGTCAAGGAGATAGTGTGTTTGCATGGTGTACCCAAGAGTATCGTGTCAGATCGGGACCCGCGATTCACGTCCCATTTTTGGAAGAGTCTGCAGGCAGCCTTAGGCACTAAGTTGAAGTTTAGTACTGCTTATCACCCCCAAACAGACGGTCAATCAGAGCGTACTATTCAGACTCTGGAGGATATGTTGTGGTCTTGTGTCATGAAATTTCAAGGAAGTTGGGAGAATCATCTGCCGCTTATTGAGTTCTATTATAATAACAGTTTTCATTCCTCCATTCAGATGGCCCCGTATGAAGCTTTGTATGAAAGGAAGTGTAGATCGCCCTTGTGTTGGGATGAAGTCAGCGAGAGCAAATTGTTTGGGCCTGAGATAATTCAAGAAATGAAGGATCAAGTTCAGCTTATAAAGAAAATGACTGAAGCACAAAGTCGCCAGAAGAGTTATGCAGATACAAGAAGAAGAGACTTATCCTTTGAAGAAGGTGATTGGGTTTATCTTAAAGCCTCTCCTATGAAAGGCGTTAAGCGCTTTGGTAAGAAAGGAAAGCTTAGTCCAAGATATGTTGGCCCTTTTCAGATCGTAGAGAAGGTTGGGCTTGTTGCTTATAGAGTTGCCTTGCCGGATTATTTTAGGGATGTTCATGATGTGTTTCATGTGTCTTCGTTGAAGAAGAGTTTTGGACAGCAAGAGCCACGTTTTGTTGACCCTGAACGCATTCAACTGCAGCCTAACCTTATTTATGAAGTTGCCCCGACACAGATTGTGGATTGGAAGGAGCAAAGATTAAGGTCCAAGACAATACCTTTGGTGAAGGTGTCATGGGGTGATCCGTTGGCTCAAGATTTCTCATGGGAAAGAGAAGCCGATATGAGGGAGCAATATCCATACTTGTTCGATTAATCTGGACAGTATGTTCTAAGTCTGCTCTTAGTTGAATCTTAATCCTGTCTTAGTTTAATGTTTGACCTTGCTAATTTCAAGGACGAAATTTTATTTAAGGGGGGAGAATGTAACACCCCGTATTTTAGTGTATTTTTACTGAAGAATTATTTTTATTTATTCAAAAAAATTTATCCTTTTATTTTAAAATTGGTTGGATTTTTAGTGAGTTTATTTCTATGATTTTAATTTGGTGAAAATTATTTTATGTGCTTTCTTAATATTTATTTATTGTTATGCATTTAAATTACTTTTAATATTTAATTAATTACTGTGCGATTTAATTATTTCAATTTCACTTTACCATTACGTTTAAATTATTTTATTTAACTTGAGGTTTTGAAATCGTTTCCGTTGAATCATTTTTGTGACTCAAGTTATGAGGATTGGACCTCATTTCTTTTCCTTTTATTTTTCTTTCCTCCTTTTATTTTCTCTTTCTTTTCTTTTTTTCCTTATTTCTCCTTCGGCCCTCTCTCCCTCGCGCGAAGCCCAGCCCCCTCCCTCTCTCTCCATCCATTCTTCGTCTCCACCCAGAGCCGTCGTGCACCGGCGGTGGTCAACACCGCCCAGCCCGTTAGCTTCCCCAGCCGCCGGCGACCTTACCCCACCAACCTCAGCTCCATTCGTGCCGCCGTTAACCACCACGAGCCCATTGAAGCCGCGGCACTCTTTCCGCCACTGCGCTGCCGTCGCACCACCATTGGCCACCATCTTCTGACCACATCATCCTCGACCTCTTGGCAACCTATTGGACCCAACCCCACCTCCGATCTGTCACTGATGAAGCACATTCATCAACATTTTCGATTTGGATATTTTGGCCTTCTACCGCCTATTGCGCCGCCACCCACGGCTAACCTTCACCACCACTAGCTTCACCGACCTCCCTAGACCTCATCTTATCAATCTTGGGTCTTCGTTTGTCTCCATTTGAAAGTGGGTATTTGTGACCCACGACCATAGTGTATTTTGCACTGGTGCGTTGCTCAGACGTCACTTCTTGCAGCTTCGTGATCCATCAGAAATTGCTATATAGCGCTGTAAGTATTTCTCCAAAGAACTTTTGTCATTTAAATATATTTATGCACTAACTCATTTCACTGTATTTGGTTGAACATGCTGAACTGAGTCCGAGGAGTTCGGGGGTCGGATGGATTGGTGATTGGAGTTGTTTGGTTGGATTTGATTGGATTGGTAATTGTTGGTTTGGATATTGTGTTCATGTACATTGCATTTGGCACGCATGATCATGTTTGTAAAGGAAAACTGGGTTTTCGTGTATTGCATTCATGTTCATGTGTTATAAAAACTGGGTTTTCATGTGAGGATGGATTTTGGGTGCGTGTGTATCACAACCCCAAGCCGAGATGGGGCATTATCTCGGTGGAGCTCCGCTGGTTACTCGGGAGCGGAATATACTGAGTAACATCCCCTGGATTGTCGCCGAGCGACAATGGGATCGGACGAGAGAGTCGTGCCGACTTTGTGGTCCTTCTGCTGGCAGGGGACCAAAGGATGTCTGGCCACGTACGCGCTGGGCGTGGAACTGGGCATTGCTCGTTGCGTAGTGGGTGCTTGGCCACAAACGCGCTGGGCGCGGAACTGAAGATCGCTACGAAGCCAGGACGTGCGGATGGTCCCTAGGGGAGGCCATGGTGCATATGGTAATAATTGATTAATGAACTATTTTCTGGGAAAATAGTGTGTGCTGGATTTTTGTGTAAATCATTTTCTGGGAAAATGTTTTACGGATATTTGGGCCAAATGGGATTTTGGCGTGTGTTGGAAAATAATCATTTTCGGGAAAAATGATGTTTTGAGGAAAAAATGCATATTTCATCAGATGCATGCCTGTTGGTTGCATTAATGCATTTTCATTACATGGTTATTTGGGTTATACTTACCTGCGGTACCGTTTTATGGTAACGCAAATTTTGATGCAGATGAAGATGAGGGTGAGCCTGAGGAGTCGGCTCCGCCCGAGGAGTGATTTGAGATCACTCATTTGTATTTTGGGACATGTGTTAAACTTTATTTTGGGATGACTGTATAACTGCTTTTTAAACCTTTATTAATATTTAAATTGTATTTTAAATTCTGGTACTTAGTAGACTTAATTATCCGCTGCATTTTTATTGTACACTATTGCATGTACACACACTTGGCACTTTCGTTGGGATGCGTGACCGTGTTGTCATCATCTTGGCGTCTCGATTCCTGTGTTTCCTTACATGGGGGTCGGGGGCACCACACATTGGTGACAGTACAATACATTTTTTTTATAAATTATTCTATACTAAATTTTTTTAAAAATATCAATCATTTTCATGGATTCTATGAAAACGATAACGAAGAAATGTGCCTCCTCCCCAAAGTCCCGAACCCGTTCACGACTCCCCAACTGAGGACCCCGCTCCTTAAGAAGTTAATACACAGGAGACAGACAACCAGACGACACCTACCTGTAAGGAAATTTTTTTGATAATTAATTATATTTCAACACTTTGGGGACTATATTTAATAATTTTGAAAATATTAGCTGATACTTGTGACGTCGCGGACGTGGCTTAACACATAGCCTTGCTCTGGAAAGAAATAAAAGGCACAAAAAAATTGAGGTCAACATTCCTGATAACTTCATTGGAGGAGTGGCCTAGTCGAAGCTTATTTCCCATTTTATGTGTCATCATGGAGAGTTGTTCCAAATGAGATGAAGGATCACATTCAGAGTCGTGTACTAGTGAGTTTATATATGAGTATAAATTTTTTTAGAGATGTTTTAATTTCATATTTTTTATGCCATTTATTTCTTAGGATGAATTCGACCTCAATTTTGGCTATAGCGAGGATGAGCGAACTATGAACGAATTATTCACTACATTATTTCGGCGTCACAAGGGATGATATCATGATCACTTCAAGAAATTTGATACGTCGGAAGAGGTTGTTTAGTCCCCTTTTCAAAACATAAAGTTAGACTATTGAAAGAAGTGTTATGATCTTTTTGCATGTCCAGATTATCAGGTATTCTAGATTTATTCCCTATAAGTTATTTACATCTATATTGGTTTCATATATTATATTTAACATTGTTAATTTCTCCTGCAGCACTTACGTTCTATCAATGTACAGAATAGAACAGCTTTGACAATCCACCATCGCGTTGGCTCAAGGTCATTCCAACGTCTTGCTGATAAAATGGTAATTAATAACTTATTAATTCTCACTCATTTTTATCATATTCTGTTATTTAAGTACTAACATTATTTTTTTAAAATTACTAATGTAGCTTTGTTACAAACGTGATGATTCTAAAAATTTCTCCCTCATTCATGTTTATGCTGTTACTCACACTGATGAGTACAGTGCGTAGGTTGGTCCTGTCGCTAAAGATAATTATGTAAGTGATGTTATTTTCTGTGAATAAATTATGCAACATGTGAATTCATATTATGTTTGATTCCTCATTTCTTTTAATATATTATTTATTGTGTGTTTTTGTTGTAATTGTAGGAAAAAATGATTGAGATCCAATCAGCCTCTGAGAAATCCTCTCCTAGTGACATAGACATATTCATGCAAGTGATCAGGAACAAATCTGGTTTGGTAAGAGGTTTGAGACGTTCTTTCAAGCGTGTTCATCCTCCAAGACCTTGACTTCGAAAGTTAACAATCTTACTAAAGATTTAGATGCAACACGCAAAGAAAAAGAGCAGATGAAGTCAATATAGCAGGAGTTGGAGTCTTTCTTATCGCGACAGTCCAATTTAGAGACGCGTTTGCAGGAGCAACAAAGGGACCGCGATGAGAGAATACACATTGAAATCCAAAAGCAAATACAGAGGGCGATGATAATTCAGATGGAACGTGTTATGTCACTTTAGCAGGATCGTAGTGGGCGAGGAAAGAAGAAGAAATGATCAATATATCATTATCATTATCATTATTAGAAACTTTTATTATCTATTTTTGCAACTCTATAACACATTATTAGTTGTTATATTTATAGTGTAATATGAAACAATTTGTATGCTTTTTAATTTTATGAAATTACTATTTCTGATCATAACGTTTGCATGTAAAGAACAAACGTTCGAACATGGCTTCACGTTTGAACGTAAGACACTATGTTCTCACGTTTCAACGCACAAACAATCTAAACATTCGAATAATTAGAATAGATACATGCGAAACACAAACAAACATCCGAATGCTACATTCAAACGTTTCTGAGTTAATGTTCGAACGTTATTATGTTTGAACGTAAATATCATTCGTGCAAAGCAAAAACAACGAACGTCGAATGTTAATCAGTCAGGTTAACATTCGAATGTGAGTTTATACATCTGAACATTACTTTATGTGATGGATTTTAACTATCACAAAAAAATCATCATGTTCGAATGTTACATTTCACAAAAGACTTCCAACCGTCACAAAAAAAGATGAACTGTAAACCATCACAAAAAAAAAAAAAAGTTCTGTGACACCTTTTAGGTGACGGTTGTGGTGACAGTCTCAAACAGTTACAAAAAAGTTTTTGTTACAGTTTGCTTATTTTTTGTGATGGTTTCATCCATCACAAAAGCCAAAATCTGTTGTAGTGTCAATTATATCTATAGTTGAAAATAGCCAAGGCGAGCCATGAGCTTCATCATGGATGCATGGCTTGCTTGGAGTTGCATTAGGGGTAGTAAAAAATGTTTAAATAATCTCAAAAGCATTTTAATGATAAAATTAGGTTGTTTGGTTGTTATATATTAAAATACTTTTTAATCTAAAAAAAGCTAAAAAGTTTGTTTAAGGAAAAACATCATGGTCTTTCTCGAATAATGCGAGACGTAGTTCCAATTTTGAAGACAACAAAAATATCTATACAACTTTTAGATAATTATATCTTTGCCATTTGATCTTATATATCACATGCACGATACTACCACAAATGACCTTTTATGTAATTTTTACTTCAAAAGATTCTTTTTTATATGAGTAATATTAGATACAGTCCTAAGGTATGCAATTCTCTGCGCATTCCTTTTGAAAAAAAGTGTGGTTCACTATTAAAAAATAATTTTTTCGTGCAGGTCCCAGATTTACTGATTTTTTCAAAAGAGGGCGCGGAGCTTATATACCCTAGAACTGCAAATATCATTTCTCTTTTTTATGTTGTTTACAAACAAATGTAACGTGTTTGAAATTACTTTACATATATATATATATATATATAGTTACCAAATAATAAATAATTTTTAATAGTAAAGCTTATTACTTAAACTCCACAAATAAAAACCCTAAAACTAAAAGCTATATTACCCACTGCAATCCCAAACATGCACATAGCCTCTTATCATATTTAATGAGAGAAGATTTGGAGGGATTCGAGAATTCTATATATTGAAAATATATTTGTTAGTTAATTGTAGTATGTTGCATATTTAGACAAGCGTTTTACATCAATTATACTATAGTTTTATATGATACGTTAGATTTATTTTACAATAAAAATATTTTATAATAAAAATTATTACAGTAAGTTTTATTTCCGACAAATGAAAAACCGCCGCAATAACCGTTGTTTCTTGTAGTATACCTTTTACGACAATTTAATATCGTAGTAAAAAATATAATACCAATCTTTCACTTTTTTGGGTGATTTTGAAAGTTAAAAAATCACTGCAAATGACCACTTTCGCAATTGCAGCGATTAACGAACCGTCGTAACAAGTTTTTTAATATGCCGACGAATTGTTTTTGTCGCAAAAAATGAAAATTGCTGCAAAAGACCAATTTAGTATTTGCGGCGAATATGTCCGTCGCAAAAAATGAAAAAAATCTCCACAAAAGACCAGTTTCAAAATTTTAGGTAAAAAGATCGAGAGGATGGAAAAATCGCCGCAATTTAAGGCTTTTGACGGCGATTTTATTTCCAACAGACATAAACTCGTCACAAAAAGCCTTTTTTTTATGTACACATCAAATTACGTCAATTTATAAATTTACTGTTGTGGGATCTACTATCTCTTTATGACTATAGTAATTCTAGTATATTAATTGCCATTATAAGAACAATAAATTACGGTATTTGGACCCTTTTTTTAAAAGGATTTTCACCACGACAGGCTTATCTAACCATGACACAAGCCTCTGACATAAAAACCTAACGTATTGATTTATTTGAGTAGTTTTTGGTGTGGACACCTTCTATATATATCACCTCCTTGGCACTATTTGATTTGTTATATATATAAGTTTAAAATTAAATTATATTATTAGTAGTGCCGATATATGATACGATCCATAAACTTAATACGAACACAATACAAAATAAGTGGGTTTGGATTTGATATATATAAACGTGTTTGGGTTAAAACAGGTTGACTCAATAAAATACGATTAATAAACAGGTCAATTGCTGGTCAATTCACGAAATGACCCACAATAACCTTATTACACGAATAAATTATATTTTTAAATTTTATAGACGTTTAATCTTAAATGTCTTTTTTTTGTTATTGGGAACATGATCTGATATTAATGTATTTGGCTACATGATTATATCTCAAACTATTAATTTTTGTTTGTTAATATGTAATTTTATCTCTTATGATAATATTAATATTATTGGTTTGGATATTGATAATAAAAATATTTTATCTCATGAATCTAGTTGTAACTGTAAATTATTTATATAGTCAACTCAACTCATTTATATCAAACGAGTTAAACGAAATATTTAAGAGGGTTGAAATGGATTAAATGAGTTGATCTTTAGGTTAATTTAATAAAAATTATTAAATGAGTTAAACAGATCATGTTGTGTATCTGTTAACTAAAATAGGTTGGATTGATTTTAAATTCTCAGCCGGCCCTTTAATTATTTCTACTCTAAGCTAGCTAGCTAGTACCTTAATCTCGACGTACGAAACAGTTGGGTTTATTTAACAACCACTCTTATAGTTGGTACAACCACTCTTACAACAAGCTGATAATATTATCAGTTACCAGGCATTAATGTCGTCCATATATATTGATCGATCCATCTTTTTCTTTCGTTTTTGTTTAATTTCTGAAAGACCAACGCTATTAGATATAGTCTAAGATATATAAGTCTCGCATATTTTATCTTAAAAAATATGAAATTTGTTATTAAAAAAATAATTTTTTATATAATTTCTAAATTTATCTATTTTTCTCAGAGAGTGTAAAAGTTCCGCATCCAAAAATTATAAAAATCATTTCTCTTATTAAAAATAGGAAAATAGATAATACTATTTAGTCCCATAATTTTGTCTCTTCATTTTGACTCTTGAGCGTTGATATATTTTATTTTATATTTTTACTGATTAAAAATTGATTATTAATGAATTCATATATTTTTAAATATTTAAAGATAGTTTAAAACATATTTAAAAGAACAAATAATATAATTTCGATTAGAATTTTGAAAAGGTAAATTCATGGAGCTTACTAGAGCACTTTGGACAAATTCCACATGACACGTAAGCGTCAGACTCGCATGTCGAACGCATATTGATGTCTAAATAAGCCCGTATCTTGTCTATCGTGCATGTGCGTACCCAACTCATTCTTCTTATAGCTGCCTTATTAAGATATCGATAAACAATGGCCAGACGTACTACTGCTTTCTTCACTGCTCTTATCTTTCTGGTTTCAGTACTGAAACCCAGCCTGGTGGTCACGGCCAGTACTGCTGGTATTCCCGATTGTCGACCAATCGTCGCCGGTGATACTGACCGGATTCAGTTTGCTCTCAATCTTGAGTTCCTCGAAGCAGAGTTTTTCTTGAATGGTGCAATTGGTAGTGGACTTGACAGCATCGCTCCATCTCTGGCTAAGGGTGGTCCTCCTCCGATCGGTGCTAGGAAGGCCAAACTCGACCCTTTAGTCGCTAGAATAATCGAGGAGTTCGGTTATCAAGAAGTTGGTCATCTCAGGTACTACTTATCAATAAGAAAGTACTGATACCACATGATACTTGTTATGTTTTAAAAGTATTCTCAGATTTATTGTGGTTTGATGCCTTAATTTGCCTTTTTCCGATTTGCTGGAAACTTGAACCCTTTATTAGCAGTGCATGAAGGGGTATCCATTTCTTTCATCATGTAATTGTCGGTTTTTTCATGCATTCATGAAATTATTGCTGTTGTTCGTTGATTAGAATGTCACTTAATTTAACAGATTGATGATGATTTTTCAGGGCTATAATTACTAGAATAGGAGGGATTCCAAGGCCGCAGCTGGACCTCAGCGTTCAGAATTTTGCAAAAGTATTTGACGATGCAGTCGGTTTCAAATTGATCCCTCCATTTGACCCTTACGCTGACACAAACCGCTATCTCTTAGCATCGTATGTGATCCCCTATGTAGGATTAGTGGGTTATGTTGGCACCATTCCAAATCTTGGCAAAGCAACTTCTCGAAGTGTAAAAGTCTTATTTATCACTATCCGAGATCTCTGCAACATGCATGAATCCATTAAATTCTAAGTATACATGTCTTTTTGGTACGCAGTTGGTTGCTTCGCTTCTGGGCGTGGAGGCAGGACAGGATGCGGTCATAAGAACACTAGTGTACGAGAGAGCCAACCAAACAGTGCGGCCATACAACCTTACGGTGGCCGAATTCACAAACCGTATCTCAGGGCTTAGGAACAAGCTGGCCGCGTGTGGCATCAAAGACGAAGGCACCCTGGTTCCTCTATTTCTTGGAGCAGAGAAGAGTACGAACAGTAACATCCTGTCTGCTGATCCTAATTCTCTTTCATATGCTCGGACGCCACCGGAGATATTAAGGATAGTGTACGGAAGTGGCAGCGAGCATAAACCTGGTGGGTTTTTCCCTAATGGTGGAGGTGGGGACATTGCAAAGAGGTATCTTCGCAAAGCTTAATTAGGAGCTTAAGTCCTATAGTCCTGGCCGGGTTGGGATGCTTATTAATCGGTAGTTTTATTGCATGGTATGAAACCAGCTGAAATTTACAATAAAGAATCAATATATAAATTGATGGTTAAAAGGAATAAATCGTTAAATTAATGTTTGTAGTTTCTACAGTATTGTAATAATTAATTACGAGCCATCAAGAAATCCCAATATATTATATTCTGCTGAGTAAATTAATTAGCACTCCCTATTATATATATATATATATATATATATATATATATATATATATATATATATATTTATATTTATGTCAATCATATTAATGTTGCTGCCGTTGCGTACGTACGTATATACATATTGGAAATGGTGAAAGAAAAAGTTGCCCACCAAACGGTCGTTAATTAAAATGATCAAATTTTTAAAACCATTTGTTGGAAGTTTTATTATTATATATTAATTTGAGTAATAATACGTATCGATTTGTGTATAAAATTAATGCAACGGCCAGAATCGTTGAAAGTAGCTAGCTAGGGACGATGTTAATTAATTAGGATCTTACTTGTGTATATATGCATGGGACCAAGTTGGAGACTTAAAATTAGTGACATTTTTCTAGGAAATTAGCCAAACCTTAGATCAATAAGATCTAGTTCACTTTTTTGTTCATATTTCCTTGAAAATCGATCTCATAATGGATTAAAGAGTATGGGTTTCATAACATTTAATGTTGTCCAAAATACATAATTAATTTGTAACAATAAATAATATCAAATTCAAAAGTTATATATGACTTGAGTGTAAGTACAAATGAAGTTGATGATCAGCTGGCCGGGGGAGATCACGTTGGTTTTCACGGAAAACAACATGTCGATCGTGAGATAAACCACATATTAGTGGCAATATCTAAGAGCTTGTAACCCTTGATACCAAAAAGGTATCTAAGGAATATACATTTGCAAGCTCTAGGGTCTAATTTGGTTTGAGACCTGTGTAATTTAAAAGCAAAACACAAAAAACCAAAGATTCTCAAATGGTCATAAGAAGGAGAAGGTTGAAATGACGTCATGAAAGGAGACTTGTGTTTCAAGACAAGAGCTGGTAGCCTATTAATGATGTGAGTGGCTATTAGCACAGCATCACCCCAAAATTTGAGTGGCATATGAGACTGAAATAGTAGGGCTCGAGCTATATTCATAATGTGTTGATATCTTCTTTCTACAACAGAATTTTGTTGTGGAGTTTCAACACAACTGTGTTGATGAATGACCCCTTTAGAATTTTGAAATGGGGTCAAAGAAACTTCAGTATCATAATCAGTATGAATTATCTTGATTTTAGTATGAAATTGTGTCTTAATCATTCAAAATAAATTTTGTACTAGTGATGCAACTTCTGACTATCTTGCACGTATACAATCATCAACAAAAATTAAGAAAAATCTGTAACCTTCAATAGTGGGATGGAGAATGGTCCCCAAACATCACAATGTATAAGGTCAAAAGGAAATTCAGAAAAAAAAAAAAGAGTATTATTTGGGAATGAGAGCTTTCCTTGTTTGGCTAGTGGACAAACTGTACATGGGATATCAGATACAATCAAACTTGGAACGAATTTATTCAGAAAATGCATCATTGAAACATAAGGATGTCCTAATCTATTGTGCCAAAATTCAAACAGAGAACATTTGGAAGATGCAGAACAAATTGATGGTTGCAAAGTTTTATTGGAACTAGATCAGGATGTAATAGGAGAAACACAAAATGTTTTTGGTAAATAAGATTAGGGCCTGAATAAAGCACACATAAGATTCACTATAGAGAAGACAATTTGCAAATAATGGAAATTTAGTTAGCTTGCTAATGGAAATTAGCTTGAAGGTAAAACAAGGAACATATAAAACATCTTGAACAATCAGATGTTCAGTAACTCTAACTGTACCAACTTGTGTAATATAGATAGAATGACCATTAGGGAGTTTGACAACTGTATTAACAATAGAAGTGATAGAAGAAAAAAAGGTAGTGCAAGGAACTGTGTGATCTAATGCTCCCGTGTCAAGGATCCAGGAAGAACAGTCAGAAATAGAGAATTCAATTTGAGCAGAAGAAAAAATAGAATAAGTATGGTTGAATGAATCATGAGAAGATATATCAGAAATTGGAGAGAAAGTGGAGGCTATGACATTAACAGAATGGGTGGATTTAGAAGATGTGTGTGAATGAAGCATATCAAGAACCACTGATATAGAGTCTCAGCTAAGGAAAATGGAGACGGAATTGAGGAAGAGTTGTCACTAAGAACAACTTGATTTGTCATGGACCGCTACCTAGGTTTGGACTTTTATCTTGGAGGCAAACCATGAAGCTTATAGCACTTCTCGATTACATGGTTAGTGAGTCCACAATGCTTACAAATCGACCGTTCTTTCTTGAACAAGGGCTTTGTAGAACTTGGATTGTCATACTTGCATCAAAAGCATGTGCTTCTATAGAAGATGAAGAGTCAATTGAAATTTCTCATTGTTGCTCTTCTTGCAATACAAGTAAAAAAACTTTGTAATTGATAAAACAAGATTCATTTAGGCCTACTAGAAATTGGAGAATATGCTCTTGTTCAGAGTATGGACTGCTCCACAAGAACAAGTTGGAATTGGCTTATAATTGATCAACTCATCCCAAAGAGCTTCCAGGTGAGTAAAACAGGCACTCACATTGAATTGACCTTGAGAAAGAGTAGAAATGGGCTTCTGTAATTGAAAAGTGTGTGGACTATTTTTCTGAGAGAAACTTTCTTTGAGTATATCCAAATCTCACAAGTAGAGTGTAACCCGTATTTTAGTGTATTTTTACTAAAGGATTATTTTTATTTATTCAAAAATTTATCCTCTTATTTTAAAATTGGTTGGATTTTTAGTGAGTTTATTTCTATGATTTTAATTTAGTGAAAATTATTTTTATGTGTTTTCTTAATATTTATTTATTGTTATACATTTAAATTGCTTTTAATATTTAAATTAATTACTGTGGAATTTAATTATTTCAATTTGACTTTACCATTACGTTTAAATTATTTTATTTAACTTGTGGTTTTAAAATCGTTTCCGTTGGATCATTTTTGTGACCCAAGTTATGAGGATTGGACCTCATTTCTTTTCCCCATTTTTCTTTTTCTCTTTTTCTTTTCCACTTTCTTTTCTTTCTTCTCCTTTTCTTTTTCTTCCTCTGCTTTCCCCCTCCCCGCGTGACCCAGCTCCCTCTCTCTCTCTCTCTCTCTCTCTCTCTCTCTCTCTCTCTCTCCCGTGCGTCCGTCACCTTCACCCAGACCGCCGCCGTGCGCGACACCGCCTGGCCAACTAGCTTCCCCACCGGCCGGTGACCTCACCCCCCAAATCCCAGCCCCTACCTCGCCACCGGTAGCCCGCACACACCCCACAAAGCCGCAACATTCTTTGCGCCGTTGCGCCGCCGTCGCACCACCTCCGGCCACCATCTTCCTACCACTTCATCCCCGACCTCTTGGCAACCCATTGGACCCAACCCCACCTCCGATCCGCCACCAGTGAAGCTCCACCATCTACATTTCCGATTTGGGTATTTTGGTCTTCTACCGCCCATTCCGCCGCCACCCACGGCCAACCTTCACCACCATTGGCTTCACCGACCTCTCTAGGCCCTACCCTACCATTTTTGGGTCTTCGTTTGTCTCCGTTGAAAAGTTGGTATTTGTGACCCACAGCCACAATGTATTTTACAATATGGTGTTGCTCAGACGTCGCCTTTTTCAACTTCGTGATCCTTCGAAAATTGCTATATTGCACTGTAAGTATTTCTCCAAAGAATTCTTGTGAATTTAATGTATTTTTGCACTAATGCATTTCACTGTATTTAATCTATTGTTTGGTTTTGCCGGACTGAGTCCGAGGAGTTCGGGAGTCAGATGGATTGGTGATTGGAGTTGTTTGGTTGGAGTTGATTGGTTTGGTTATTGATGATTGTGGATTAGTGTTGGTACATGTACATCTCATTATTTCATGCATGATCATGTTTGTAAAGAAAACTAGGTTTTCCTGTATTTCATTCATGCTCATGTGTGATTTAGAAAGTTATGATTTTATGTGAGAATATTTTTGGGTGCGTGTGTATCATGACCCCAAGCTGAGATGGGGCATTATCTCGGTGGAGCTCATCTGGTTACTCGGGAGCGGAATAAACTGAGTAACGTCCCCTGGATTGTCGCCGGGCGACAATGGGATCGGACGAGAGATTCGTGCCGACTCCGTGGTCCTTCTGCTGGCGGGGACTAGAGGATGTCTGGCCATGTACGCGCTGGGCGCGGAACTGGGCATCGCTTGTTGTGTAGTGGGTGCTCGGCCATGAACGCCCTGGGTGCGGAACTGGGCATCGCTACGAAGCCAGGACTTGCGGATGGTCCCTAGGGGAGGCCATGGTGCATAGGGTAATAATGGATTAATTGGCTATTTTCTGGGAAAGTAGTGTGAGTTGGATTTTGTGTAAATCATTTTCTGGGAAAATGTTTTACGGATATTTGGGCCAATGGGATTTTGGCATGTGTTGGAAAATTATCATTTTCGGGGAAAATGATGTTTTGAGGAAAATGCATATTTCATCATATGCATGCATGTTGGTTGCATTTAATGCATTTCTTTCCTGAGGATTATTTGGGTTTTACTTACACCTGCGGTACCATTCTGTGGTAACGCTGATTTTGATGCAGATGAGGAGGAGGAGGAGGAGGGCGAGCCTGAGGAGACGGCTCCGCCCGAGGAGTGATCTGGGATCACTGGCTTGTTATTTTATTTTACTTAATTGTATTTCGGGACATGTGTTAAATTTTATTTTGGGATGACTATATAACTGCTTTTAAACCTCTACTGATAGTTAGTTGTTTTTAAATTCTGGTACTTAGTAGACTTAATTATCCGCTGCGTTTTTACTGTACACTATTGTATGTACACACACTGGCATTTCGTTGGGATGTGTGACCGTGTTGTCACCATCATGGTGTCTCGATCCCCTTGTATTTATATAAGGGGGATTGGGGGCGCCTCATAGAGGTTATGTAAAGAACACTAGCAGAGATTTCACTCGAAACAGAGTTGAGAATCCAAAAAATCACCATATTGTTGCAATGCATTCAAGAAGAAAGAAGAGGATCAGTAGGATTTACTAGTTTGAGGATCGTACCGTCGACTAATCCTAGCTTGTTCTTAGCAGACACTGCCATGGTCATGGATCTTGCCCAGGTGTGGTAGTTGTCTCCATGTAGCTAGGGGATGTGTGACAAGAACAACTCCAGGATTGTCATTTGGATACAGAAAAAAATACAAGTAGCATCATTGGAGGACTGGATTGAGTAGGTGTAACCGGCACCATGGAAGAGTAGGTGCGGACTTGGAAAATCTTGATTAAGTGCGGACTTGAAAAAATCTGATACCATAACATAGATAAAGAAGATTAGAAACTTCTTGTATTGAAATGAAAGAACTGTACAAGATATATATATCACTAAACAAACTAACATACAATTAGTTACAATTTAATTAACAAACTAATAAGTATTACATCTGAGATAAGAACATAGTAAAAGAATAAAAGATATACAAATGTCACGTGCATGTTGTGATACTAAATCATGTAGCTTTAAATGTTGGATTACATGGGAAAGCACGAGCAATTCCTTAATTCCGTTTAAATTCAATCGCTAGCTGTAGTTACGAGTAGACGTGGATTTTGAACAAGCCATTGTTTGGAATTTGGGAGATATATTTTGACATTTGTGAACATTTTGAAGAGTTATATATTATCATGCTAGCTTATAGTTAGATATATGTTTTATGTTTGGTAAAGAAAACGTCTTTGACTATCAAAGGGATACTCGATCCAACTGAATGATATATTATCTTCTAATGCAATATTTTCAATTTCTTTTAATACATTACGTATATTTTATATGCATAGAGGCATCACTACAAGAAACAATGTCTTTCCCGACGCTTAAATTCGTCGCAAATAAACAAATCAAGCATGAGCAAAAAAGGGAACGAGCTTACAAATAAAGCTTTTAGAGTATTTTTATGGCGCCCTTAAACTCCAATTGGGATTTGACGGAGCTTGAAGCGTTAGGACATGCAACATCAGGTCACATACCCTCATTCATGATAGTTAAGGATGCAATGCACCTAACATGTATTTAACAATATGCAATATTCGCGGCGAATAATAAATTTTTTTAATAATAGACAATGTACCAAAATGTTATATTCCAAAACATAATCATAATGTCATAATATTCACATTTCAAAAGTTATCCAACAAGTCTGTATCAAAATAAGTAATGGAGACAACACTTCCTAAGTACAAACATGAAATAAAACTACTGCACTAAACACCAAGCCACTCATGCGACTCGACTATAAGCACCAAAATGGAATCCAAGAGTTAGAGCACCAACTCCATATGCTCCTCAAGCGTCCTCTGATGTCTACTCAACCTCGTCTAGCTGGTTGAGTCCTGATTCCTAATCTCCTAATACATCGTCTACCATTCCGGGAGAATGGTAATTGAGACTACCAAGTGAGATTTACATATCTCAGCAAGTACAGTTCCTAAACTACCAAAAGTATAATAGGCATGTATAATAGTAATATGACATGTATGCATCTTGAGATGGACTTGAACATGCGTGTCATGACTTAAAAATAACATGGCTATACATGAACATAGCATGACTTGACATGTACGTGACATGACTTAATATGAACATGGCATGACTACCTGAACATGACACCTTGTTGACATATAAATGTTTGTTTAAGTGAATTGCGGATACTCCATGAATCCCCAATGGTCGTGTGCTCCTACTGATACCGCATCACATCACAGACATCTGCGCTAGCTATGAGTACATCAGTACATCATGATAACTGAACTTATAAATGTGTGTAATTTGGCACAATCGTCGTTGGTTGTCTAACTTTACTTTGGAAATCAGTTACTTAGGTCTCATTCGAAACTTATTGATTGTACTTCGTCAACTTAGGAGATTCCACATCCAATATAATCTTTCTATAGTAAACGGAGAAGTTCCACTAGGATAACTCCCCATCCTAGCACTTGGGATCGCGATAAAATAAAAAGACTCTTGCATGACTTAGATATATTTCATGACATACTCAATACTTATAACATACTGGCATTTATGGCATGTAGCAGAATAACATGTAACAGATAACATGACATTCATGGCATGTGACATATAATCATATACAATAATTGTGACATGGCATAGCATATTATAAATAATTATAGTAAGTATAATAAACGTGAATATAAAGTTCTTACCACCACACATACATAAAATACTAAGAGTAGGTTAGAAGCTAACTTACAGAAATGTAGCATAATGTAAGCGAAGCGTAATAGTGTAAGTTGAAATGAGAAACATTCTAGGGTTAGAATATCTCGCTTAATCTTCCTAATTATAAAACTTACTAACTTCAGGGCAGATTAACAAAATTACCCCTCAACTTATGGCAAACTACAAATTTGCCTTTAAAAATAAGGATTTTGCGAACAAACTTCAAAACTTGCCAAATTTTACATTTCTCATGTAATTTTCATCCTAAATCCAAAAATGAAATCAGAATTTTCTCAAACTAACCCCAACTATAAGAAACTCTCTTGGTCAATTCATGTATAGGCTTAAATTCAAGCTTTTGTTGCTACTTTGTCATTTAACACTCTAACATGCTTAGACCGAAAATGATAGCTCTCAAAATCAATACCTTAGTTCTAAACTCATGTTAAAACACTAAATCACACATTCCATAAAAACTTTGAACTCAATACATCAAGGAAAAAACCAAAACATCAAGATTATGTTAAAATGAACCAACTCTTGATGTTCTTGTTCTAACACCTTCATATCAACTCCAAGGACTCCAAAAGTCCATAAATAACTTTCCTAACATGTTCATCATTCAAACCTAAGTACTAGCATGCTTGACTAATCAATCACAAAACACAACATAGAACACTCGGTTTGCATGATAACTTAGAAATTGAGCATGCATGCTTTTGGACTTAAAACAACGTGACTAGATTCTTGATTTTCATGCAAGAAATCTAGCATGTCATAGAAAACATTTCATCCAAACAAATTATCAAACCCGAGAGCCTCTAGATTGAGTTTAAAACAAACTCTTTCTTGTCCATCATCATTCCAACAAAGATCTAAACCATAACGCCTCAAAAACTCATTCTAAATCCATATATGAAAACCTCTAGAACAACATTATAAAGATCAAGGCTATAGAATCAAGATCCTATAGGTAAAATCACTACTAAACCAAACAAAGCTTCTTTTGAACCAATTAGTTTCTACCTCTTCAAAAATCATGCAAAAACCATTTTGTAAAAATACTAACATGCTTTGAATCAAATCATAACTTGCATAAAATCATGTTAACACTTCATCAAATCAAGATCTAACCAAAATTTCATCAAAATCTCACAAAACATCAAAATTTCATCACAAACACCAAAACCTGTCAATACCGAACCTTTTCACAATCAACGCCCATTTTCATCAATCAAATCTGTAAGAAAAATTCGCCAACACATACCCAAGTAAACTAGACTCAATGCTAGATAAAACTAAAAAGATTAGAACCCAAGGAATACTCACAAAGGGGTTGGAATGAAGCAAGTAGAAATTGCCCAATTTTTCTTCTCCTCTAGCTCTCGGTTTCTCTCTTGGAAGGAAGGGAAACTGTGCACAAGTGTGGGAGGAAAGTGAAGAGGGTGTGGGGGTGTATAGGGGCTGACCTTGGGTGGGTGAGGTGTGGCTTGTTTGACTTTTCATCAAGGTACTAGTTGGAGTTTGTCAAGAGGTGGCATGAGAATTATGGTATGAACTTGTAAGGAGGAGAAAACTTGGGCAAAATGGTAGTTTCTGTTGGACTAAAATGAGGCCAACCGAATGGTGTTCATTTGGGGTATAGTTAGGGTTTCGGTTAGGGCATGGTTCAAATGTAATTTCTCTTGGTTAAATGTAATTACCAAGATGTAAGAGAGTGAATAAGGGTGTAAGAGTGTATAATTTTATGGTTGGTTGTATGTAGAAGTGACTTAACCAAGTGAGAAAATACTTGGTCACAACCGGCCATGTTTAGGGTTTGGAAACCATTTAGGGTTTCGGTTACCCTAAAGGGTTGTGGGGTTTCAGCTAGCTTGCAAGGATTAGGGGTTTCATTAGGTTTGAAACCCTCTTTTGGTTGACCAAATAGTTTTTAGTTAGATGAAATAGTGATTGGTGTAAGTGAGCATGATAACAAGCTAGATTATCACTCCATCTCTTAAACATTTTGTCCTCATTTTGACAAATGTCATAGGATTTCAAATTGTATGGCTAGGATTGTGCCATATGTCAAACTAAAAAGTTTTCTAGTGAATCTAAGTAAGTTTGGATATCCTACATGGCGATTTAACAACTATTTGAAACAAATGCCACGTAGTGCTCTCCCGAAGGGTTAATATTCATCCAAAAAACTTACAACTTTTTATTGCACCATAAATTCTTAAATATTCATACGAGTCTAATGGTTCAATTAGTTTCGTAAAATTCTATTCCTATGTGCCTTAATTAAATACAAAGACAATTCCGTCACCCAAGTGGATTGGGATATAACTATGCTAATAGACTAAAACCTATATTTCAAACAGAATGTTTTCTCATGAAACATCAATTTGCATTTTTCACTTGTGACTAATTTGATTGAAAGTTTAAAATTTTAAAGATAATTGATTGCCATTTTCACATGTGCATATTATGTTGGAAATTTAAAAAATGATTGATGTTTTTTTTTTTACATATGCAAAAGATAGATAAAAATGATGAAAATGATTGATGCACCTTATTCCACATGAAAGTGAAAGTGAAGAAAATGAGAAAAATGATGACAAAGACAAAGAAGTTGCAATGTTAATAAGGAGGTTTCAAAGATTCTTAAAGAAAGATAAAACTTTTTCAATGAAACCCCTTAAAAGGTTTTACAAGAAAAATACAGGTAAAAAATACTTGTGACAAGTGCAATAAGCTTGGACATATCAAGGCAGAATGTCCTCTACTAAAAAAATATCGAAACAAGGGAAAGAAAGTAATGAAACCTACCAGAGATAAAATCAAGTTTCAAAATGAAATTAGTTATAATATGTCAAGTATCAGAAGTGATAGGGGGAAAGAGTATGCTAATAAAGATATTGAAACCTTTTGTGATAAAAATGATTTTGCGCATAATTTATCTGCTCGTCAGACTCCCCAACAAAATGGGGTAGTAGAGAGGAACAACAGGTCCCTTTAAGAGATGGCAAGAACAATACTCAATGAGAACAAATTTCCTAGTTACTTTTGGGTCGAAGTGGTAAGTACAACATGTTCAATTTTAAATAGAGTTATGTTAAGCTCTAAAGTAGATAAAACCACCTATGAGCCTCGGAATGGGAGAACACCTAATATTGGTTACTTTTGTGTGTTTGGATGCAAACTTTTCATTTTGAATGACAGAAATAATTTAGGCAAATTTGATGCAAAATCTTATGAATGTATCTTTTTTGGATATTCTACTAATAGTAAAGCTTATGGAGTCTTCAATAAAAAAAACTTTGACTGAACAAGAATCTATGCATGTAGTATGTGATGAATATAGCCCCAGTTTTCGAAGAAATTTGTTGATGAAGAAACAGAACTTATAAATAACATGGAGAACCTCAAACTTAATAAAGAGAACACAACAAAGGATTTCCAACATGAAGGCATCAAGAAAGATAATCAAAACTTAATGTAAAGCGCAACCAAACTGTGGAAACTTGTGAAAGATCATCTAATGGCACAGATTCTAGGAGAACCTTCACGAGGTGTAAGTACTCATTCATCTCTTAGAAATACTTGCAATCATGCAGCTTTTTTTTTTATCTTAAATTGAACCCAAAAATATTCATAAAACACTTGTTGATGAATCTTGAATTCTAGCTATTCAAGAAGAGGTAAATCAATTTGAGAGAAAGATTTTTGGAAACTTGTTCCTAAACAAAAAAATATTATCATTGGAACAAAATGGGTTTTTAGAAACAACAAAGATGAGTCTGGGGTCATCACTAGAAATAAGGCCCGGCTAGTTGCCCAAGATTTCAATCAAGAAGAAGGAATTGATTATGAAAGACACCAGTCGCAAGATTAGAAACTATTCAAATACTACTTGCATATGTTTGTTATAAAGATTTCAAAAATTTTCAAATTGATGTTAAAAGTGCTGTCTTAAATGGTTTTATAAATGAGAAAGTATATGCTAAGCAACCTCCAAGTTTTCAACATCATATTTGTCCAAATCATGTTTTTAAGTCCACAAAAGTACTATATGGACTCAAACAAGATCCTAAAGCTTGGTATGAGAGATTTAATCGTTTCTTGATTGAAAAAGGGTTTTCAAGAGTAAAAACCGACACAACCTTTTTTTATTAAACATGAAAATGGTGATATTCTTTTTATTCAAATTTATGTCGAAGATTTAAATATTTAGTGCTACTAATGAAACGATGTGCCAAGTCTTTGATATGACCATGCAGGAAGAATTTGAGATGAGCATGATGGGAGAACTTAACTTCTTTCTCAGATAGTAAATCAAGCAAGCAAAAAGTAGAACATTCATTAATCATTCAAAGTATATCAATGAATTAGTCAAAAAGTTTGGAATGGAAGATGAAAACGGTAAGCCAGTCAACTCAAAGGTATATCGAGGTATGATTATTAGCCTATTATATTTGACAGCAAGTAGATCGAATATTATGTTCAATGTATGCGTATGTGCACAATTTCAATCATCTCCAAAAGAATCTCATTTGATTGTTGTTAAAAGTACTCTCAAATATCTTTTCAATACAATTGATCTAGGCTTATGGTATCTTTAGCACACTTCTTTTGATCTAATCACCTAATCAAATGTAGATCATGCTAGTTGCAAGGTTGATAAAAAAAAAAGTACTCATGGAACATGTCATTTCTTAGGTTATGTACTTATTTCATATTTTAGTAAAAAGTAAGATTTTGTTGCATTATCTATCATTGGGGCAAAATATGTTACTGTAGGTAGTTATTATGCTCAAGTTCTATACATGAAGCAACAACTTGAGGACTTATGTATAATCACATTCCAACTGAATTTGATAATACCAAAGCTATAAAGCTTTCAAAGAACCCGATACGACATTCTAGGACTTACCATATTAAAATTAGATATCATTTTCTACAAGATCGTGTTCAAAAGGGTGACATTGTACTAGATTTCACAAGCACATACAACTAATTGGCATATATCTTTATAAAATATTTGCCAGAAGATAGATTATACATAATTGAAAGAGAATTAGGAAGGATGCATGCTATGGATATTTGTTAAACTTTTTTATTACCTCAAAATTACTTACAAAAATTTGAGCTTTTTAGCCTCATTTTTTAAACACTCTTGCTCTTCACATATCAACGTGTTATCATTATCTAAAGGATTAGGCAATTAAAAAAAAGAGTCCAGCAAGGACTTCAACTCCTTATTTTCTAGTTTTAAGCCTCATATCTTTATGTTAGACTACTGAACAAGTTGTTGGAGTAGAGAAACATTCTCATTAAGCTTTTCAACTTCACTTGTTCTATATTGCAATCGCTGAGAAAATGTGAAAATGGATGATGAATGCCGAATACCAAGAGTCACCAGTTCACAAATGGTTTCATCATCTGACTTATTAGCCAAATATCTTTCCTGCTGCACCTAAGCACGGATGGTAGATGCTAAGAAAACTAGTGAATGAAGTCTATAATACCACATATAATGATGAAAAGGATTGTTGGAAGAAGATTGTTGACTTATTGTTAGAAGAGAAAAGATTCAAAGTAAAAATGCAAATTCATCGTATTTTTATTTTTTTTGTAAAAAGAGGACGGTACCCCAAGTTTATTGATAATCCTCACTTATGGCGGAGGAAAACCGTAGTTACAACCGGACATCTGGGGGCTATAAATAATCATAACTGTTCAAACCCAGGCATAAAAAAAAAAAAAAAAAAAAAAAAAAAAAAAAAAAAAACTAAATTATCATAAGTCCACATATCAAAATAAACTAAAGAAAAACGATACAAGCCTATCAAAGGAAACACACCACCTGCAAAAACAAAGTTAGCACCTGCAAAAAAGAAAAACACAAAACAAAACAAGAAATAAAATAAACCAGGAAGAAACGAGCAAAAAATCAGCATCGAAGCGAAGGAACATCTAGCATGTCCAATCTTATGATTCCTCTCAGCATCCTCGGCACGTCCCCAAGTATAATTTGCAAGCCAATCTGCAACTTTGTTCCCCTCTCGAAAGACATGCCGCACTGAGCAAACCATAGAATCCATGAGGGCAAGAATTTCCTCCCAATAGTCTTCCAAATACCAAACCCCACATTTTCTTCTCTTCCACCACGAAACCACCACTTAAGAATCAAGCTCAATTTCCACAAAACTAATCCCCAAACTTTTACAAACTTTAAGCTTGAGCCAAATTGCCTTGATCATCTCTGATAATACCACCCACCCCTGACGGCCCAGGATTGCCCAAGCTGCTACCATCTGTGTTTAACTTGAACCAATCTTGAGTTGGTTTTTTCCATGCCACCAGCTAAGGGTTACGCCTGGATGGAACTATAGGCGAAATGTTCAAAGAATGTAAAATCTGAGTGTCATACTTGTAACATTTGAAAATCTTACGAATGTCGTGAGACTCATGACGACCCTCCATGCGAGCAACACATTTACGACTCCAAAGACGCGTAGAAAGAAAAGAAGGGAAAAGCCCCACAATATTTCACACTTGGGTAGAAGAAGATGCACGTCTAAACCATGCATCCACCGTCTCTTTCCAAGTGCCACCGATAGGTAGACCAAAGATAGCTCCACAATATCTCCACACCCTTTTAGCAAAAATCCCTTGGAACAACACATGGTTTTGATCTTCATAGTTACCCTCATCACTACAATCGCACTTAGAAACAATCGGGACACCAATACGACGAATACGATCATCAACACTACGCGCACTAAGTGCAAATTGATCGTATATATGTGAAGAAGAAGCTTCAATGGGAATTGGACAAGCTGAAGACTGCCTTTTAAATATAAACATGAGCACAAGACAAAACATCATATCTCTTCATATCTTACTTGGTCAACATTACAAGATATGCTAGAATCATTTCGTCCAAAGTTATTTTACTAGGCCAGCGAGATTAAATACAGCTTATCTCCTCATTTTTTATGGATATTCTCAAAAAGTTATTTTTTCTCCTAAATGTTGAACCTCTTTTGTTATCTGCCCTAGATGGCCTTGAATTTGAGCTCCCTTGCTTTCCAGCTCCTCTACTTGTGGTTAAAAGTCATGAGCATTCTAGTTCGTCAACTTTTTCAACGCTTATTTTCCTATTCTTATAAGCAAGCATTCGACGCAATTCAAAAATCTGATTGTTAAACAGATCAAACTCACTCACTCTCTCTAGTAATCTTCGAGGCATGGTTGTAACAGAGGTAGCATATTAAGTACTAAGAGTTCTTGATTTTGCAATTATCTCATAATCAATCTTACAAGTCAAACGTCTTTATGCTCCTATCATGGCATTAATAGCCTTAGTGGAGAAAATGGGTGGTTGAAGCGTGAAGAGTTCTTGATTCAAATATGGAACATTATTGGAAGAAAACTACTTGGTCATAAAAATTGTTTTGGACAAACAAAAATTAGGTCAAGTAAAATATGTGAACTTTTCTCTTGATAAGGATGATTCTTTTAAACAAAAATTCTGAGTTTTCAAATCTTTACAAAATCTCATTTTTCAAAAATATCAAGTGAATTTGAAGCTCTTTCTACACTAAGTCGATAGAGCTAACCCCATAGCTCTGCAACACTTATCTAAGCCCAAGTTGTGGCGCCCCCGACCCCCATGTACAGGAACACGGGAATCGTGACGCCAGGATGATGACAACACGGTCACGCATCCCAACGAAAGTGCTAAGTACGTGTACATGCAACAGTATACAAAAAAAACGCAGTGGATTAGTCAACTAAGTACTAGAATTTAAATACAATCTAAACATCAGAAGAGGTTTAAAAAGCAGTTATACAGCCATCCAAAAATAAAATACAATACAGTAAAAATAAGATAATAAGTAAGTGATCCCAGATCACTCCTCGGGCAGAGCCGTCTCCTCAGGCTTGCCCGAAGCCTCATCTGCATCGAAATCTACGTTACCATAAAATGGTACCGCAGGTAAGTATAAACCAAACAACCCTTACAAATAAAACTGCATTAATGCGACCAACATGCATGTATATGATGAAATATGCATTATTCTCAAAACATCATTTTTCCTGAAAATGAACATTTTCCAATACATGCCAAAATCCCATTTGGCCCAAAATATCCGTAAAACATTTTCCCAGAAAATGGTTTACATAAAATCCAACACACTATTTTTCCAGAAAATAGTCCATTATTACCCTATGCACCATGATCTCCCCTAGGGACCATCCGCACGTCCTGGCTTCATAGCAATGCTCAGTTCCGCGCCCAGCGCGTTCGTGGCCAAGCATCCACTACGCAACAAGCGATGCCCAGTTCCGCGCCTAGCGCGTACGTGGCCAGACATCCTCTAGTCTCTGCCAGCAGAAGGACCACAGAGTCGGCACGAGACCATCTCGTCCGATCCCATTGTCGCCCGGTGACAATCCAGGGGACGTCACTCAGTATATTACCCTCCCGAGTGACCAGAATAGCTCTACCGAGATAATGCCCCATCTCGGCTTGGGGTCGTGATACACACACACCCAATAAATCATTTCACATGAAAACTCAGTTTTGCAATAAACACATGAACATGAATGCAATACACGAAAACCTAGTTTTCCTTTACAAACATTATCATGCATGAAATCATGAAATGTACATGTACCAACACTAATCAACAACTATCAATAACCAACCCAAACAAATCCAACCAAACAACTCCATTTACCAATCCATCCGATCCCCGTTCTCCTCGGACTCAGTTCGGCAAAACCAATCAACAGTCCAAATACAATGTAATGTGTTAGTGCAAAAATACATTAAATTCACAAGAATTTTTTGGAAAATACTTACAGCGCTATATAGCAATTTCTGAAGGATCACAGAGATGCAAGAAGCAGCAACGCAACAACAAAACAGTGCCAAATGCACTGTGGCCGTGGGTCTCAAAAATTCACTTTTGAACGGGTGCGAACAAAAACCCGAGATTGATAGGGTAGGGCCTAGGGAGGTCGATGAAGCTAGTGGTGGTGGTGGTTGGCCGTGGGTGGCGGCGCAAATGGTGGTTGAAGTGCAAAAATACCCAAAACGGAAATGGAGTTGGATGTGCTTCACCGGTGACGGATCGGAGTTGGGTTGGGTCCAATGGGTTGCTAGGAGGTCGAGGATGATGTGGTGAAAAAATGGTGGCCGGAGGTGGCGCGACGGCGGCGCTAGAGCAAATGGTGGCCGCGGCTTTAAGCCGTGTGTGGGAGAGAATGTCGACGAGTTAGGGGCTGAGGTTGGTGGGGTGAGGTCGCCGGTGGCTGGGGTGGACGGTGGGCCGGGCGGTGTCGCGCACTGTGGCGCGAGGCGGCGGCGCTGGGGGAGAAGAGAACGACGCACGGGAGAGAGGGAGCGGGGTGCGTCACGCGGGAAGCCAGGGAAGAAGAAAGAAAAGAAGAAAAAGAAAAGAAAATAAGAAAGAAAAAGAGAGGAAAGAGAAAATAAAGGGAAAGAAATTAGGTTCAATCCTCACATCTTGGGTCACAAAAATGATCCAATGGAAACGATTTTAAAACAGCAAGTAAAATAAAATAATTCAAATGCAGTGATTATATTGAAAATAAATAATTAAACCCAACAATAAGTTAATTTAATTTGAGAAGAAATTTAAACGCATAACAATAATTAATTTAGATAAAGCACTTCAAAAAAATAATTTTCGTAAACTAAAAATCATAAAAAATAACCCAGCTAAAAATCCAACAATTTAAAACAAGAGAATAAAATTTTGAATTAATAAAAATAATTCCTTCATTAAAAATACACTAAAATACGAGGTGTTACACAAGCAGTTCCGATTATTTAGCTTTCTATATTTTCAACAAAGACTCATTTCCTTGATGCACTAGTTATTGTGATCCTTTTTAATGATACCAAAAGGGGGAGAAGTTTCAACTAAAACATTAGCATTATTAATGTTTTTGATATCTGGATATTTGCTTATACTTGATTTGATTTAATTTTTCTTGATTTATTAAGCATGATATATACATACTTGGAGTTAAGTTTATTCATATCTATTGCTTGAGAAACTAACGCACATTCTCATGGAGAGCTTAAGCATCATTATTGATATTATAGTTTTACTAAGTGTTTGTCATAATAAGAAAATTGGGAGATTGTTGAACACAAGGTTTCAAGTATCATAAAATTCTATATCTACTTATTAATTTTGATGATAACAAACGAGTTTAAGTATAACAAAGTCTCAAGTTGTCCACACCCATCATCCATCATCCACACCCATTATTGAGATCAATCATAATAATATTCTTTCTAACTACTACAACAAACATTTTCTAAGTTCTCATTCTGATAACAAAACAAACCCAACATTTTTTAAGTGCCAGCCAAATTAAATAATCCCAACAACAACAAATGCCAATGCCCAACAAATGAACCAAATTAAATTAAATGTTCCAAGTGTCATTCCCACTTCCAAGTTGTGCCTAAGAAAAATATGAAAAGATTTTACTAAGGAAAATATTTTTTGACCTACATGATATATCAGTACAGGAAAACCATAAATATGAGTCCCATTTTGGGTGGCCAAGAAATTAAAACCTCTATCTATATATAATGCCATCAAATTCTTTATGGCCTCGCACTTGAATTGACATTCTCAAGCAATAAGTCCCAAAACAATATAATTTATTATATATGCCATCAATAAGCTACTGCTGCGATAAGTTCTAAATCACAATTGACAATTTGACATCATATACAAGCTACTGTAGGAAATTTATAATTTATAATGCTAATTAAGCAAGTACTAACGAATAAATACTTAATTATCATGTCATATTAATAATATGTGTAATATAGCTAAATGTCTTCTCTGAAATACAGGATCACATACAATTGGCCAAGCAAGATGTGAAACTTTTTGTGATAGGATTCACAACAATACAAGTGACATCGATGCTAATTTTGCCAGAACTAGCTAGAAAGCGCAAGTGCTCAGTTGATAAAGATAGTAGTGATAATTTAGCACCACTTGATTTGGTGACACCCAATTCTTTTGATAATAACTACTTCAAGAATCTCATTAAGAAGAAGGGTCTTATTGAATTAGATCAAGTACTATTTAGTGGAGGATCCACGGACAACATTGTTTGGGAATATTGCAAGAGGCATTCAACTTTCAAAGCTGATTTTGCTGCTACCATGGTGAGGATGGGAGAAATCGATCCCATCATCCCTAAACTCTTCTTCGCTTCCCCTCCTTCACTTCTTACTTCCAGGACTAAGAATTGTTGACCCTTATCCAATTTACTCTTACGGTTTTTTTGACAAAGTTGGATGTGTGCTCTCATGGCTGAAGTGCCTTGCCTTTTGGGATGGCATTTCCATTGTCTCCTACAATGGCATTTCCATTGCCTTTCGGGAGACCCATGTGATTTCATCACTGGAGCCATTTAAAAAAACCCCACCAAACAAACCTCAACTTGAATGTATAATAAAATAAGTATTACCATGCTGCATGCATAGCAAAAAAATAGCATTCATAATGTCTACAATTATTAACATTAGTTACATTAGGCAGAAGATATCACAACCATTGACCAACACAGATTCACCAAATCCGACATGTTATATAATCGAAAGTTGTAACATGTTCTAACACAACCATATTCCTCTACAACCTAATCCAATAAATCAAGTCATAAGTTCTAACATGTTACATAATCGAAGGTCTGAAGTGGGAACAATATTTCTGTGAAAGCACATCACCAATAGATCATTTTATCGACCAATTATAAAAACTCACTCTGATTTCATTGAAGTTCAGAGAGGGACAAAGAGAGGCGACGGGGACAAAATCAAGGACTAGGAGACCCTTGCAGCTTCGTACATTCTCAAAACCCTGTAACATTTTCAGAGAAAACAAAAATTAAAACATCAAAACAAAAGAGTGAGAGTGAGAGAGAGAGAGAGAGAGAGAGAGAGAGAGAGAGAGAGAGAGAGAACGGGAGAGATAGGTGATGGGAAAAGAGAGATGTTGGGGACGGGAGAAGAGATCATAGTCAGGGTGAACGATGACCACGGGCTAGGGCTAGGTTTGAGGCTAAGATCGTGGGGCTAGGGTAGTTTTCGTGAAAAGGTGAAGTCAAGTACTGAAGACATAAGTGAATAGTTTGGCAGGGGGGGAGAGGAAGTAAACCAAAATGACTTAAAACATTGTTGTTTTAACTTATGAAAACAGCACTGTTTTACACTGTCTGTTTTGTGACCAAACAACACCGCTTTGACTTTGTTTTGGCCCTTTTGGGCAGGTTGGGCTGCACAGCTACAGTGTATTGGGCTTCCCTTCCCCTAAACCCTGTTGTTCAACCCATTCTTTTTTTCCTAAACCCTAAATTTAACCCTAAACAAATTTTAATCTTTGTTTTAGTCATAAATTTCTTTATTTATGATTTTTATAATCTTTTTATAACTAAATTTAATTCTTAGTACTGATGATTAACAATTACTATTTAACTAATGTCTAATTACATGTTATTATACTATAGTATTACATGCTATTAAATTTTAACTTAGTATAATATTTTATACTATTATTTAACTTATTCTTATTATAAACTTATAATATAGTTTTAATTACATGTTATTATATTAGTTTCTAACTTATTTCTAATTTAATTGTATACTAGATTTAGTATTAAATATTATTATACATTAGCATTACATGTTAATATGTTATTATACATTAGTGGCTTAATGCTTATACATAAGTATTACATGTCTATACATTACTATTATATGTTATTATACTTTAGTATTACATGTTATTATACATTATTAGTACATGTTATTATAGTTTTGTTCTTATATATTAGTATTACATGTTATTATAAATTTATACATTTGTGTTTATACATAATACATTAGTATTAAATGTTATTATATATTAGTTATTGAGTAATGCTACATACAATCGTGGAGTGCGCAAGCGCCGCACAATCGTTTTGAAAAAGAGTGGGTCCATTTAAAAAAATAATA
Organism: Juglans mandshurica; assembly: GCA_022457165.1. Lineage (NCBI taxonomy): Eukaryota > Viridiplantae > Streptophyta > Magnoliopsida > Fagales > Juglandaceae > Juglans > Juglans mandshurica. Next base: position 24,976,500 of record CM039623.1, read on the forward strand.
ATGTTTTTCATATGGGTCCCATATTTACTCACTTTTTCAAAGAGATTGCAAAGTACTTGCGTACTCCACGACTGCAAATATCATTTATCTTAGTTATTATATATTAGTATTATATGTTATTATACATTAGTGTTATATGGTAGTAATAGTATGGTGTTTAAATATACTAAATTATTATTAGTCAATTTATATTATAGTATAAGTGTATTATTTTTGGTACATTTGTTCATACTAGTATTTAACTAACTATATAAGTTACAGTTATGTAAAATATATATGATTAATATATATAAAAAACATACATATATTTTTAGAAAAATATGTAAAATATTAGAGTCGGAGTCAGAGTCGGAGATGGAGGGTAAAATCAGAGTCAAAGTCGGAGTAGAGTCGAAGTCAATACACCACCATCTTCGACTCCGACTCTGAGTTTGACTTTTTGTGGAAAACAAACTTCGACTTCAGCTTCAACTTATCGGAGTCGAAGTCGAAGTTAGGTTTTTAAATTTTTGCTCAGCCCTACCTCTTGGGTGTGTTTGTGGCGTGCTTTGAGGCCACATGATTTATGGCTGAGGAACTTTATCTTAGGACTTGGAGTTGTCGATTTTATTGCCAAGCTGCTGAGAATTTATTGTGATAATTTATCTACAGTATTTTTTCCATAAATGCTAGGAATTCTAATGGTGCCAACTGCCAAGCACATGGAAGTCAAATACCTAAGTGTGAAGGAGGAAGTACAGAAATAAATAGTTTCCATTGAACACATTAGTACTATGCTTATGACTGCGACAATTGACAAAGGGTCTGGTATGTAGTGAAACAGTTTAAAGAACATGTTGAAAGAATGAATCTTATGTCTTTATCCATGATGTGAACATGTTGATGAGCTCGTTGATTTATTAATTTTTTTTTGGATACTTAATGATATCTATTATGGTTGTTTTTGTTTTATTGTCTTTCCACTTTATATATATACATTGATGATGACAAGATAAATATCTAAAGTAGACATGAGTTGAATTCAATGCATTACAGTAATAGCCTTAATTGTCCCTATTAAAGATCACGTTGAATTAAGTTACAAGTGTTGTAGTACATGGGAGAAATTTTATTGGTTATATAACAGAGGACTGTCATGACTCGTATTGATAGCTAATTTGACATGGATATTATGGAACTCATATAATGTGTTTTGAGTTAGGAATGTTTCCTGAAAATGAACGTGCACAATATAGTTAATTTCTTGTAATAAACCCCTGAAATTTTCTTTCAAAACCAAAATATTGTTTTATAGGCATATAGACCAAGTAGGAGAATGTAAGAGTTTTATTAAAACTTAATGTCCCACACGCCCATATCCCCATGGGTTAATAGTAGTTCAATTATATCACTTAATTAATGAGTTATAGTGGGACACAAATACCTCTAGATTAATTTCATGATGGCCCAAAGTCTATCTAAGCAATGAAAGGTTAAGGCTTCTCACCTACAACATAATTGTGCCTATTGCCATCGGAACACTCAAAGGAAAGTTGTTAGGATGATTTTTCTCTCATCGTCAGGTGAAATTCTCCATCAAAGATCCCAATATTATTATTTCATGTTAAAATATTTAACAAATGGAAGTTCTATTATTTCCGCTCCCTTCTTTTCCATCTGGATCTTCTGCTTTTCTCACAACCAAGTTAAAGTCGTTTGCTTTTTGTTGATTGAAAGATTTTGCTTTGTTTTCTTGTGTTCTAGACCACAATGTTATTTTTCGTAAGAAATTAGAGTTATTTCCTTTTGTATTCTTATATTCTTCATTAATTGAGAAGTTTTAATGATCTCGTTTAACTGGCTTTCCACTTTTAGGATTTTTGCTTTGGAGGCTCTTAAAATCATAAAGGTTTGTTTTGAGAGTTCAAATTTCACTTAGAAGTGTTTGAATTCCTAATTTTATATAAGTATTAGCTATGGGGATTTAAATCATTTTGTTGAGAGATTTACTTTAAAGGATGTGGGAATGGGGTTGTCAATTTTTCACTGAAAGGTTGAATATTAATTATAATCTTTATGGCTTTATTTATGTGGGGTTTTCTTATTTTTGTGTGGCTGGTGTTCTGATTCTGAGAAAATTGGATTGCAGTAAGAATTAGTGAAAATGGGTTGTATGAAAAAATGAAGCTCTTAGTCTCCGAAGATTGAAACAAAGGATCATCAAGTAGGTTCAAGGGACAGAGATCTTGATAGTCTACGTCCCACTTGCACATATTCTTGAGTAAGGCTCAAGGGACTTTTTTGATCCCATTGATAATAGTGAAGAACTTTCAGTTTGCAGGGCATAGAAGGTTGCAAGGCAGCTGTAGGGTAAATTATTAAGTTGTGAGATGGTCGAAGGTTTTTCGAGTCTATTTTTCCATTCATTTGTTTTTTTATTGAGGAATATTTATAATATTTTCAATTGTAACACCCCGTATCCCGATGGGCCGAAGAGTTACTTCTTGTCACCTAAAATCATAATTCGCAGTACAGATATAAACTCCAAATTCCAAATGACACACAAAACTTATTATTTTAAACCAACTACTTCAATATAATTAATCTAAGACACCACAAAGTCTCATTATAATCATCAGCCTTCTCAAATACCAAGTCAACATAACAAAACAAATATACTAAATAACTTCTTCAATAATCAAAGTACCATCTTTGTACTTAATCCGCTATGCTCACATAGCCTTGTCCATGAAATATTCAAAACATCTAAAAATATTGTGGAGATATAGAATAAGTTATCAACAACTCAGTAAGTAGAAAACATATATTAGTACGTAAACATGAGCAATTTGCAGAGTACAAAATACATAACAAAATATTTTTAGTTTCAAAATGTAGAACAAAATATTTTTAGATTCAAAATGCAGAACAAAACATGTTATCAAAATATCAGAGTGATAGTTTTAGAAGTATTCATATACAAAAGTCATTTGGCATAGCATAACTGAACATTATCATATAAGAACAGAGGCATCATATTGGAACAGAGGCCATGTTTAACCCCCATGGTAGGGTTGTGCTATCCCTGGTAGCCAAACTGGGCAAAAACATAAGTAAATCTTCCCCTTATCATTCTCGGGGCACCAAGTGCACATACAGAAAAAACTTTGTTTTCAAAGTAGGTGCACTCAGAAACAGAAATGTTGGTACAACCCAAAACATAGGCCACATGTTTACACCCTTGGTAAGCTAAGAACATAACAGAACAAAAACATAATGTCATGCCAAAGGTTTTCAGATGCCGTATCATATTATAACAAAGTACTGAAAAAATTCATATCATCTTCACATTATCAAAACAGATTCAGAGTATCTTCACATAACCATGTACAAATTTTTAAAATTTCATATTCGCTCTTTTTATACAGTTGAGAATAGAATGCCAAAAATTTACTTATATCTACACCAATTATTTCAAAAAATACTCCTCTTTTTATACAGATTTCATGAGTAATGCAAATCAAATAACCAAGGTTGTTTCAAGTTTCTTTTCATAACAAAACATGCATATTTTTCATAAGTCAACTTCAGTCCATTTCTTTTTATGCAAAGTCTAGCATAGGAACCCCGCATACAAGACTCTTATCGTGTATTATTTAAGCCTTGGGTCCGACCTCTAACTGTATCACAACCTAAACCATAAAACATTCACTACAAGTTAATAACACAACAAGCATGCCACTAACTTTATCAACGATCCCAAACCAGCACAAAACCAACTTCATTAAAGAAAATCCATAACCCGAGCCATAGATTCAGCGCGCACAAATTACTCACAACATCCAAAGAAATTTTACTACACGAAGATTAGCCCATCCACCTTGAATTTTTTTAACCATTTATCACAAACTAAATATTATTTATAAACTCATTCCGACAAATTATACAAACAATCCACATATTCAAACACAATTTACCCTCGAGTTGTCAACCATATAAATAGCCACATCTACTCCCGACATGCCCAATGACATTACAACCACTATTAAGTCTTATCTACCCATAATATAGTATATAAGTATATTATATACCATATATAGTCCAGATTACTAACTTTGGCATCCACTTCTCATAATCCTAAAAATGAACCTTTTTCTTCAACATATTCATAAGTGATTGGAGATGATGCTCAAATACACACCTTGAGTAAAGAAGAATTTAATAAGTAACAAAGAATATCTCGAACAATCGGGTTATATGAAAGAAGAAAAAGTGACAAAAAGTTAGTATTTTTCTCAACCTTTCAAAAAAAAAATGGATTATATTGAAGAGAAATATTATGAGTATCTAGAAAAAAATACATATATATAACTATTATATTAACAAATACTAACTATTGAATAAAAGTAACATTCGAACATGAACTTTTAACGTTCAAACTTTAATAATGTATTCCCGCTGGATTTTCTCATATATGTGATGATCTTTCCACGTTCGAACGTTTAAATTTAACATTCGAACATTAATGGAGGTGTATGAGAGTTCATTTGCATGTTCGAACGTACAATTATAATACGTTCAAACACGAGAAGAAAAAATGCAGAAAATTTTCCGCTTGATTTAGGCACCTCTGTGATGATTTGAAACGTTAGGACGTTAAAAATGTACGTTCAAACATGAGAGGAAATGTTCGAACGTAAATTTTTCCATCGTCCGAACATGAAAATAAAAGTGCGGGAAATTTCTCGCTCGATTTAGGTATATCTGTGATGATCTGAACGTTCGGACGCTAAAATTTTACGTTCGAACGTTAGTTGATGAAAATTATTAGGAATTTATAAACATTCGAACGCCAAATTTCTTAACGTTTGAACATGAAAATAAAAGTGCGGGAAGTTTCCCGCTCGATTTAGGTATATCGCTGATGATCTGAACGTTCGGATGTTGAAATTTTACGTTCGAACATTAGTCGATGAAAATCACTGGTGTTGAGACACGATTTAATCGTCAAGAGCGAAATGCTGATCTTGCTGCTCCACCTCCTCGTGAGCTATCAGTGTTTTCCCAGAATGAACGACCCTTGGGTGCACAAACGAGTTACGATTTAATTGGTGAAGAGTTGGGTAAAGTTCGGTGGTATGTGCTAAATAATTGCCGGGAGATTAATGATTATCTCAGATATGTCGTTCCATGCTTCGAATTATTCTAATTTGCTTTAAGTTTAACTATAACTGTTGTGCTCAAAATAAACTTCTTTTGCATTTATCTATAACAGTGAGCACATGGACAAATTTAGGACGGAAGGCGTAGAAAATATAGAGACAAGACACGAGGAAGAATTTTTCGGATGGTTTGAAGAACATGTATGAACTAAAATTATATATATGTTATATTTTGAAACTTTTAACTCTGGATAATGAAATAATAAATATATACTATTTCAATTGTTAGATTTTGGAACAACGTGCTCATGATCCCGGATCAATTTATTCTGAATTGTATGCATTGGCACGTGGTCCCTCAAATAGAGCACTTCGATACACTACATGCACGGTTCGAGGTTATAGATTCCATACTCTGGACCGTGAACGTAATATAAAGACTCAAAACTCTGGTGTGTTGGTCGATGGGAGTCATGGAACAGATGATATTGACTATTATGATGTCATACGTGATATTATCGGATTGAAATATCTGAGTGGGTCTGTAACATATGTCTTTAAATGTGATTGGTGGGATCTACGCGGTAGTCGGGTTTCGATACATAGGGATAATCACTTTACGAGTGTCAATACTGCATCTAAATGGTACGAAGATAATCCATTCGTATTGGCTTGTCAAGCTACCTAAGTCTATTACTTGATTGATCCAATGAAAAGTGCTGATGAAGATAGTGGAGAGATAACTTGGCAAGTCGTACAAAAATTTATCCCTCGAAATATATATCAAGCAGGAACGAGTGCAGATTACGAGAATAGTGGAGATGAAGATGACACTCCAATTGTAGAGGCATACCAGGAAGATGGAGAGGGTATTAACTTGTTTGTTGACCTCGGTGCACACGAGTTGCTCCCCTTGTGTAGAGATGATGTCCCACCCGTCCATCTCGACCCGTCCATATTAAATGATCATTCAATTTAAGTAAGTGAGGAGGAAGAAAAAGAATCAGAAGGTGAAGGAGAACCAGAATCCTGCCAGGAGGTGGATAAGGAGGATGAATAAGAGGTGCATGATGATGATGAAGATGTTATTGAGGGAGATTCTGAAACAAGCATGGAAAATACATCCGAATATGAAGAATAAAAGTACTAAATATTTTATTCATATAGGTGACTATAAAATATCTTGAATTTTCATAATTTCTTCTAATTAATTTTTTTTTATATAATTAATTATTTTCAAGAATGTCGCTAAAACGACAACGAAGAAATGTACCTCCGCCAAGTCCAAGTCTCGAACCCATTGAGGACTCTCCACTCGAGGAATCCACTCCTGAAGACCAAGTTAACACGTAAGAGAACAACAGCCAATCGACACGTACTAGTAAGGAAATATTGTTGTTGATAATTAATTATATAGTTAATACTTTTGTCTCAATAACTATATAATTATAATTACACTATCTATTATCATATAATTGATGCATCTGCACGTCGCAGTCGTGGCTATACACGTGGCATCTCTCTTGAGAAAAATATAAGGCACGGAAAACTCAAGATCACCATTCCTGATAATTTCACTGAAGGAGTGGATGATAGTGCAGCGACGCTTTCCTCCTATATTGGCACAATAGTTTGAGCTTATTCTCCATTTTATGTTTGCTCATGGCGAGATGTTTCGAATGAGATTAATGAGCACGTTGGAAGTCGTGTGCTGGTGAGTTTACTTTGAGAGTTAATTTTTTTCACCTAAATTGGTATATCATATTTTTGACATGATTCAGTTGTTAAGATGAGTTCGACCTTAACTTTGGCCGTAGCGAGGATTTGAGAACCGTGAATGAGTTGATGGCTACACTATTCCGACGTCACAAGGGACGATGTCATGACCACTTCAAGAAGTTTGAGATGTTGGAAGAGGCTGCGCAGTCTCCTTTCCAGCAGATGAAGTTAGATGATTGGAGAAAGTGTTGTGATCATTTCGCATCTCCAGATTATCAGGTATTTTACATTTATATCTTTTAATTATTTACATTCATATTCGTTCTATATATTATATGTATACATATTATAATTAACATTCTTAATATATTTTGTAGCACTTGAGTTCTACAAATGCACAGAATAAGTCCACCATCGTGCCGGTTCAAGATCATTCCACTATCTTGCTGAAAAAATGGTAATTAAAAAATTATATAATTCATTTATTTTTCTGATATTCTTTTATTTAAGTACTAACATTATCTTTTTAAAATTGCTAATGTCGCTTTGTTAGAAACGTGATGATCCTGAAAAATTTTCTCTCATTCATGTCTATATTGCTGCTCACACTAATGAGTATAGTGAGTGGGTAGATCCTGTCATTGCAGATAATTATGTAAGCAGTGTTAATTTTGTTAAATAAATTATGTAACATGTAAATAATTTATTTTTTATTTCTATTTCTTTTAATACGTTACTTATTAACGATAATTACCTTTCAAATTGCAGGAAAAAATGATGGAGATGCAGTCGGCTTATGGGGAATCCTCTCCTAGTGACATAGACATATTCACGCAAGTGCTCGGGCCGCAGTCTAGTATGGCAAGAGGTTTGGGACGATCTATCAAGCATAGATGTTCATCCTCCTCAATCTCATCGACTTCACAAATTAATAATCTTACCAAAGATTTAGAAGCTGCACGACGTGAAAATGAGTATATAAGGTCGAGACAACAAGAGTTAGAATCTTTCTTAGAATGACAGTCTCATTTAGAGATGCGTTTGCAGGACCAACAAAGAGATCAGGCGGAAAGAATACGTAGTGAAGTCCAAGAGCAAGTGCAACAGGAGATGATGATGCAAATGGAGCGTGTTATGTTGTTGCAACAGAATCGCGGTGGGCGAGTAAAAAAGAAGAAATAAATTTTATCAGTAGTGGTGGCTAATTTTAATATCTAATTTTAAAATTTTATAAGACATTGTTAGTTGTTAATTGATGGTATATAATATGATACAATTGGTATATTTTAAAATTTTATAAAATTAGTATTTCTGATCTGTACGTTCGAATGTAAAGTAAAAATGTTCAAACGTTGGTTCACATTCAAACCAACGTTCGAACGTGAATACATAAAATTGTATAGTAACATTCGAACGTAGGCCTCTACGTTCGAACGTACAGACCCTCAAACGAACAAAACAATCGAATGATTAAACGATTAACGTTTAAATAAACCTCCGAACGTACCACTTGCATTCGAACGCTCATTCGTTTACATTCGAAATAACGTCCAAACGTTAAACACGTTACGTTTGAACATTGGTCCGTTAACGTTCGAATGGAAATTCAAAGATTTATTATAATTAACGTTGGGATGCATAAACGTTTGAACGTAAATATGATACGTTCGAACTACAATTAACGAACGTCAACTTCTCTGATTCGAACGCCAATCGGTCAGGTTGCCTTTCGAACGTTCAATTGGATGTCCAAACGTTACTTTTTGTGACAGTTCTCAACCGTTACAAAAAAAGAAAACGTTCGAACGTTCAACCAAACACGGAACACCTCCAACCGTCACTAAAAATATTTTTAGTGACGGTTCAACAGTAAACCGTTACCAATTGTTTTTTGTGATGCACATTAGGTGACGGTCGTGGTGATGGTTTCAAACCATCATCAAATATTTTTAGTGATGTTTTGGCAATTTTCTGTGACGGTTTCTTCTGTTATAAAAGATAAATTGTGTTGCAGTGAAAAACACAATTGCAGAGCTGTGGGGAAGATAGAAACGGGGAGGAGAAGGATTCCCCCGCCCGGGGGGTTGAAATCAATGTTTTGAATACCGTACCGAACGTCGTACCGGTCAAGGCACTGGATTGAAATATTTCGGTACCGGTACCGTTTCGGGATAGCGTTTCGGGATAACGTTTCGGGATAGTCGATATATAAATAAATTATATATAAAAATTATATTCCAAAATAATAGTCTATATATAAATACATATATATAAAAATTATAAATAGTCTAGTCTGAATTAGGGGTTAAAAAATAAGTTTGTAGTTTGAAAAAACCGAAAAAAAAAAAACACACACAGGCCGAAATATCGGCCGGTACCGGCCGAAATATAGGCCGATACAGGCCGGTACAGGCTAAAATTTAGTCTGGTATGGTACGGCCGGTATTTTAGCCAGTATGGTACAGATATAGCACCTATACCGGCCGGAAGGCCGAAATGAAAAATTTCGGCCATACCGGCTGGTACGGTACAAAATTTAAAACACTGGTTGAAATTGTCAAATGAAAGAAAGGAAGGAAAAAAGGTCATCAAACGACGCTCTTCTGCTCCTAGGGCTCGTCATGCGCTCGGGCCCAAGGACTTATGCCTGGGATATTACATCAACTGACATCGACGCGTGTATAAAAATAGATCATGCGTGACGTGTGATACGAATAGCATTATTTTTTGTTTAATTTCTAAAGATAGGGAAATTCCACACGTAGCGTCAGAGTACTCACACGTCGCAGGCATATTGCAGTCTATATAAGCTCATAACTTGTCAATCATGTACGTACGTTCCCAACTCATCATTTAATTATAGCTGCTTTCTTAAGATATCGATAAACAATGGCCAGACGTACTACTGCTTTCTTCAATGCTCTTATCTTTCTGGTTTCAGTACTGAAACTCAGCCTGGTGGTCATGGCCAGTACTGCTGGTGATCCCGATTGTCGACCAATCGTCGCCGGCGATACTGACCAGATTCAGTTTGCTCTTAATCTGGAGTTCCTCGAAGCAGAGTTTTTCTTGAATGGTGCAATTGGTAGTGGACTTGACAGCATCGCTCCATCTCTGGCTAAGGGTGGTCCTCCTCCGATCGGTGCTAGGAAGGCCAATCTCGACCCTTTAGTCGCTAGAATAATAGAGGAGTTCGGTTACCAAGAAGTTGGTCATCTCAGGTACTACTTATCAATAAGAAAGTACTGATAACACACGATAATTGTTAAGTTTTAAAAGTATTCTCAGATTTATTGTGATTTGATGCTTAATTTGCCTTTTTCCGATTTGCTGGAAACAGGGTAGTTTGTTTTTAAAAATGAGATGAGATGAGTTGAGATTAAAGTTAAAAAGTTAAATAAAATATTATTAAAATATATTTTTTAATATTATTATTGTTTTGGAATTTGAAAAAATTGAATTGTTTATTTTATTTTATGTGGAGATTTAGAAAAGTTGTAATGATGAAGTGAGATGAGATGTTTTTAAAAAACAAACAATAAACCCTTTATTAACAGTGCACATGAAGGGTATCCATTTCTTCCATCATGTAATTGTCTGTTTTTCCATGCATTCATGAAATTATTGCTGTTGTTAGTTGATTAGAATGTCACTTGATTTAACAGATCGATGATGATTTTTCAGGGCTATAATTACTAGAATAGGAGGGATTCCAAGGCCGCAGCTGGATCTCAGCGTTAAGAATTTTGCAAAAGTATTTGATGATGCAGTCGGTTTCAAATTGATCCCTCCATTTGACCCTTACGCCGACACAAACCGCTATCTCTTGGCATCATATGTGATCCCCTACGTAGGATTAGTAGGTTATGTTGGCACCATTCCAAATCTTGTCAGAGGAACTTCTCGAAGTGTAAGAGTCTTTTTTATCACTATCCGAGATCTCTGCAACATGCATGAATCCATTAAATTCTAAGTATATATGTCTTTTTGGTACGCAGTTGGTTGCTTCGCTTCTGGGCGTGGAGGCAGGACAGGATGCGGTCATAAGAACATTACTGTACGAGAGAGCCAACCAAACTGTGCAGCCATACAACCTTACGGTGGCCGAATTCACAAACCGTATCTCAGGGCTTAGGAACAAGCTGGCCGCGTGTGGCATCAAAGACGAAGGCATCCAGGTTCCTCTATTTCTTGGAGCAGAGAATCGTACGAACAGTAACATCCTGTCTGCTGATCCTAATTCTCTTTCATATGCTCGGACGCAACCGGAGATATTAAGGATAGTGTACGGAAGTGGCAGTGAGCATAAACCTGGTGGGTTTCTCCCTAATGGTGGAGGTGGGGACATTGCAAAGAGGTTTCTTCCCAAAGCTTAATTAGGAGCTTAATTCCTATAGTACTGGCCGGATTGGGATGCTTATTAATGGGTAGTTTTATTCAATGGTATGAAACCAGCTGAAATTTACAATAAAGAATCAATAAATTGAAGGTTAAAATTTGGAATAAATCGTTAAATTAATGTTTGTAGTTTCTACAATATTGTAATAATTACGAGAAATCCCAATATATTATATTTTGCTGAGTAAATTAATTAGCACTCCCTATTATTTATATATATATATATATATGTGTGTGTGTGTGTATATATATATGTCAAAATATTATATATGAGATAATGTTGCTGCCGTTGCACATTATATATTGGAAATTGGAATTTCAATTTTTTAAAAAATGCACACCAAAGTACGGTTAATGCACCTGAAATATGATCAAAACCATTTGGCGGAGGTTTAATGTTATATATTTGAGAAATATATAGTACTTACGTATCATAAGATTAATGCACCGGAAATATCGTTAAATATGTATGGGATCGACCAAGTACTTGAGACGATGTTAGGATCTTAATTTATGAGACCAAATTGGAGACTTGGAGTCACATTTTTCTAGGAAATTAGCCGCACCCTAAAAATAAAGAGAAAATATATTTACAACTGTGAATTGTACAACCGCCGCGTAATCGCTTTGAAAAAAATGAATACAATATAGAACTCACATAGAAAAAATTAATTTTTTAATAGTGGACTCCACTTTTTTTCAAAGCGATTACACGGCGTTTACGCACTTCACGGTTATATGTAAAATTACTCTATATATATATAATTATAACCCTAATTTGGTGCCTTTTTCTTGGTGAGGGACACATGTATATGCGAGGAACCAAGTTTAGAGAAAGGAATTGGCAATATTCACTATAGACGATATTAAATTCTCTAAAAATTCTTTATCCCAACTCATAAAGATATAAACATAATCATGATGTGTATAAACCTTATAATATTTTAATAATGTTAATATCTGACATACGTATATAGTAATAATAAATTAAATACCCTATAAAAACTCACAAGTTGTATTAATTTATCTGTGTCCGAAATCTTAATTATATCTAACAATTAGATTAATGAGATTTGAAGGAATCTGATCGTAAGATTTCCACAGTCAGTCTTTGTCACAAAGTTTATATGGCGTAAGCGTAAGTAACGATGAAGTTGATGATGATCATGATGAGCTGGCCGGGGAGATCATCGTGGTCTTGGTTTTGAATTGTGAGACGGCCTGAATCGACGTTTGATGGGTGAATATTACACATATATATTCACAAAAGTACTGCTGCGTTGGTCTAATTCATATAAATTGACAAACGCGTTGGAGGAAGACAAGCTCGCACGCATTCATGATGTAGCTAGCTGATGATCATGTCGCTAAGTCATGTAGCTTTAAATTTTGGATTAATACGTGATGGGAAAGCCTGAGCGGCAATTCCTTAATTCCGTTTAAATTCAACCGCTAGAAGTACGTACGTACGAGCTGGAGACGTGGATTTTGAATAAGCCTGATCCTCGTATGTTGTCTGTGATTGCCGGTGATTGCCCATATAATCACTTTGTGATCGATGTAGGAGATTTTGATTGCTAGTGTTCTATATATAAAATTGGTGGAAGGTTTTCTAGACTTTACTTTAATGCATGATCATGTAAAGGTTTCGTAAGGGGTTCTAACTTTACGAAGGCGAAATAAATTAATAATTTAAAATTTTTTAATTTTAAAAATTAAAGAGGTAATACTTAGTCATTATGGACGGTCTGATCTGGGCCATTCTGTAGTACTGGCAAAACTTGGCCACCATTGATCGGGAGTCCCATGGGAGCAACCACTACATGCTGCATGCACCCTTGTTTGGGATTTGCGAGATATATATTTTGACATTTGTGGACATTTTGAAGAGTAGTTATATATATATGTTTTGAAGAGTAGATGTTTTGAAGAGTAGACGTTAATTTTCAAGAGCTGGTCATGAATATGGATGATACATCATTATCGTATTTAATTACAAATTTACAATTACTTTGACAAACGCCCGAAAGAGACGTTTGCTGTTGGTATCAATTAAGTTGATATTTTTAATTCCTTGTAGTAAAGTTTGATACGCAAGTGAATGCATCCTTGACAAATGGCCAGCTGGTAGCTTGCTAGCTAGGGGCCGGCAGTATTACGTAGTACTAGTATAACAAAAATTATTTTATTTTAAGAAATTTTTCATCTCAAAAAAATCGTATGAAAAGAATATATATCACGTTTTGAAGCATATGTTTTCCGAAGTCCAGCGTCAAACTGAATCTTCTAATCGTGCAATAATATTTTCAATTTCTTTTAATTTATTATTACGTATATTATATATTTTATATGCATATATAGAGACATAAAGTATATAATAGATTACAAACATCCCTGATCGAGATGCACATAAAATATTTTATTTAAAACTTCTTTCAAGAGAACACCTAGTACTCTCGCGTTATCGGTACTGGTGTAAAAGCTTAGCATCAAACCTTCCATTGAAAGGTTGATACATCAAACCTTCGAGCTCCTACTATTTTTTTACTAAATTAAAGAGATATACCCATTTCTTTTCGACAAACTATTTAAAAGGTCGAAAATAAATATTAACTGAAAAAAAAAATTTGTTGCCACCAGTGGGTCGGGCTCATGCATGCTGATCAGGTTGTCCAAGCAATTAAGTAGTAGCTAGTCCTCTAACTGGGGTCCAAACCACCCCTTGCAAGCACTCTTTTATCTAGATTTTTTTTATTAATTATGACGTTGTTTATAATAATCTCAAGCGTACGTAGTTGTATCTTTTTGAATTCTAAAGAAAAAGAGTACTGGTATGTCAATGTTTTATTAAAGGGTATAAAAAAAGTGGTCTAATGCTAAGGTTCCCACAAATCACATACAATATCCCTATATCATATTTACAAGAAAATATTAGAGTGAGTTAAAATTGTAGAGAATCATAATTCAATTGGAACACAACTAGTAGGGCTTGTGCATAAAAATTGATGGCCCGGCCCGTCCATGCAACCCATACCGACTGGCCCCGACAATGTCGGGTTTACCTCAAAACCAGTTTAAACAGCCTCCGACCCGATAAACTTCTGGCGAAAACAATCATATGCTACCTCACCCCCCCCCCCTCCCAATGCATTTTAAGCTACTATAAGAATGAGTTCTCAATCAAACCCTAGCCTCGCCTCTAGAGAAAATGCTTGAGATTTGCAATGTGGTGTTCGTGGATATCCAAGCCTTGATTCGAGAATTTGACGACGCCAATGGGATAAGGCTCATGGGACTAAAGGAAAACGGGTTCTTTCACCTATTGCCTCATACTGTGTTCCTGAAGTCCTCGGAGGAGGAGGCAGTGTTCATGGTTCTTGGATGTGGATGAGGCGAGAAAATGGTACTGCGTGGTGGTAACGCATGGGAAGGAAGGGTCGAGTCGGGATGGGTCACTCCGGGTGAACGATTCGGATTGGATCGGGTCCAAACCTAGTTTGGGCTGGTCGGGTTGCAGGCCTAAACACAACAGAGCATTAGTCACTCCATAACTGATTTTCTTATATTTGATCCCCTATGTAAGGACTCATGGGTAATTTATATTGGCAAGCACCATCCTAAGGACCTTGTAGGAACATAAATTTGTCGATTGTATAATTTGATTTCCTTGAACCATGCAATAACGTTTGATGTCACTTTTATATGTGTGTGTGGGTATGGAGTCTAGAGTAATAATGATGTAACGACCCAGTCTAATATTTTTAAGGTCAATATAAGGATAATTTTATTTGGACTAAATTATGTTAATGGGCCATATTGGAAAGCCCAATTGTAATTTTTAAATAAATTTGAATAGGCCACGGACCCATAAATTATTATGGTGGATTACAGATTTTATTAGGCTTAATAATAGGTTAAAGCCCAATTAATAATTATGGACTAAATGGGTCCAAACCTATGATAACTAAGGCCATATTTATTTATGAACTCCAAGCCCATGAACGTGTTCAATTTGAAACACACTAGGGTTATAATTCTACAGTCCTCTTCACATTAAAATTCTAAGGCTTGACTATCCTCTCTCTCTCTCTCTCTCTCTCTCTCTCTCTCTCTCTCTATATATATATATATATATATATCCTTACAAAACTAGGGTTCCAGTACCATAGCATCAACCCATGACCCAAGCTTCTCCACATACAATAGACCCTTCGCCTCACCTTCACATAGCACTTCCCCCATCCAGGTCACTGTCCATTCCATTGATGGAGGCCAACACAAACTCCAGCAACCAAAGGAAAAGAAGCACAGCAACACCACTGTCGCATGCATGTCCTCTCCTCCATGTCAATTTTATCTTCCACTAGGGCATCATTGCCCACAGCCTCCCTCAGCCACCACCCAGCCCTTTATGTCACACCTGCACAATAACATCATGTAGAAACCACAATTAGGCAGCGTCCATGGCAACCTCAACGTCACATATAGCGTCTATAACACAGTGGAAATAATAAAGCAAACATAACAAGGATAATAACTCTCTTCAAGGGGAGCGCCTCCAAGAAAAGTAGGAAGGAAAAGAAAATTTTAGGATTTCTTATACATTCCAAATGCCTTTCCAATCCCTTTCTAGGAATACAAATATGACTGACTTGACTAACAGACACTAGCTATAGCTATGGGCCTAACTTATAACCGACTCTTACAAGGGAAATTAAAAGAGTTTAAGGTTATGACCGTACTTCAGATGACCACAAGTGCTTAAAGAGCCCAGAGGCTACTTACAGACTCAGATTACTATTGAGTAGTCACCTTGGAACCAATCTTGGGTTTGAGCTGGGACACATGGAAAGTAGAGTGGATTCGTGAAGAGTTGGAGAGATCCAACTTGTATGCGACTTGACCCACCCTATATTGCACCTAGAATAGCCCAAACTACCTTGGGGTCAGCTTGAGGTGGCGTCGCTGGGTCATGGTGGTATGTCAATAAGGTTGAAGCCGTAGGTATCTAGTCTCTGGTCCTGAGAGAGTTTCCCACAACCTCCCCACGTGTTGTTCTCGGCACATAATCTAAGAGTCTAGGAGGAGGTTTCTCGTAGAGGGCCTCAAAAAGGGTCATCTTGGTTGATGTGCGCTAAGTGGAGTTATACCACCACTCAGCCAAGGATATCCATCTAGCCCAACCTTTAGGTCTGTCACCCGTGAAACACTTGAGATAATTTTTCAACTGTTTATTCGTTGCCTTAGTTTACCCGTCAATTTATGGTGGTATGTTGTACTTAATGATAACTGGACCCCTTGGAAGGTGAACAATTCTTGCCAAAACTGGCATGTAGATGTGTTGTCACACTTAGAGACTATAGATTGAGGTAGTCCATGCAATTTAAAGATATGCTTAAGGAATAGTTCAGTGTACTTAGTTGTGTAAGGGTGCTTCAAGGGGGATGAAGTGGTTGTATTTAGTCAACCTGTCGACCACTACCCAGAGACTATTTAACCCTATGAATTTGGAACTCCCTCCACAAAATCCATAGTGATGTGAGTCTAAGGTTGGGTTGGGATGGGTAATGGCTATAACAACCCATTGGTTAAGGTATTGTCTGCCTTGACCCTTTGACACATGTCACAATTTCTGATGAATGTCTTTGCATCCCCTTTTAGTCCTGCCCAGTAGAAGTCTTTCATCATTCTATGAATTGTTTCATCTTACCCTGAGTGACCACCCCCATGGCTGCTGTGTTACAATTTTAGCAGTCTGTTTTTGAACTCCTCATGTCATGGAATGTATAACCTACCCTTGTATAGCAATAGTGCTTCTCTCACAGTGTATTTAGGCCCCAATTTATCTTCAAGAAAAAGTTTAAAGAGGTCCTACAACTAGTGATCAACTTCACAGGCAGCCCGTAGATCATCCATCCATTGCCCACTCAAGAATGTGATCAACATTAATTCCCCTTCCTCCACCTTATCATTTCTTGATAGGGCGTCTACAACCCTATTTTCAGAACCTTTCTTGTACTCCACAAGGAAGACATACCCCAATAACTTACTGATCCAGCGTTGTTGCATCGAGGTTCCCACCTTTTGGTCCAAGAGGTGCTTAAGGCTTTGCTAGTCAGTGTGTACCACAAAGGTCTACCCTACAAGGTAAGGCATCCATTTAAGGATAGCTGACATGAGGGCGAAGAGTTCCTTCTCATATGTGTACATCGTGAGCACTCTTCCCTTCAAGGCTTGGCTGAAAAGGGCTATGGGTCTACCTTGTTGCATAAACACTGCCCCAATTGCATTTCCTAAAGTATCACAGTCAATAGTGAAAGGTCTTAAAAAATCTGGTAGGGCCAGAACAGGGGGCTGGGTAACGGCTTCTTTCAATTTGTGGAAGGTCACGTTAGCTTCTTCACTCCATTAAAACCCATCATTCCTTAACATCTGGGTTAGGGGTGAGGCAATCCCACCATACTCTGTTATGAACCTGTGGTAATAGCTTGTCAAACTTAAAAATCCCCTTAGAGCCTTTAAGGACTTAGCTAGAGGCCAATCTTTCATTGCTTGCAACTTGTTGGGATCTGTCCGTACACCTCCAATTGAGATTAAGTGGGCCAAATAGGCTATTTCACTACACCCAAAATGACATTTGGTATGTTTGGCGTTCGACTTGTGGTGTCTTAGTACTTCCCAAGTGGTTTGGAGGTGGTCCACATGCTCCCTTTCTGTTTTATTGTAGACAAGAAAATTATAAAAAAACAAGTATAAGTTTTCTCAAATAAGGGCGGAATATCTCATTCATAAAGTTTTGGTGAGTAGATGGAGAATTAATCAACCCAAACAACATGACTAGGAACTCATAGTGCCCCTCATGAGTCCTAAATGTTGTCTTTACAATATCATTGGGTTTAACTCTGATTTAGTGGTAACCCGACCTCAAGTCCAACTTATAAAAAATAATGGCCCATTGCAGCTCATCCATGAGCTCTTCCACCTCTGGAATAGGATATCTATCCTTAATGGTGACGCCGTTCTGCCCTCGATAGTCCACACAAAGCCTCCATGTCTCATCCGCCTTCTTTACTAGCAATACCAGGGAAGAGTAAGGATTTTGTCTTGGTTGAATAACCTCAGTAGACAACAACTCCTTCACAATTTTTTCAATTTCGTCCTTTTAGTAGTATGGGCATCTATATGGCCTTATGAATATAGGTTTAGTGTCAGGTATAAGGTTGATGGCATGGTCATGGGTTCTTGGTGGGGGTAAACCCTTTGGTTCAGCAAATACATCTTTAAACTGCCTTAACAGGGGCTGTAGGGTAATAGGAACCTCAGTTGCATCTCTTAACTCAGCGTTGGTAACTCCCTCCATCACTTGTAAAATTACCCATTTTTTCCAACCCATAAGATTTTTTTAGAGACCCTTCCTCAATCATTTTTACAACAGCCAACTCTTGAATTTTTACTTCCTTCCCCTAGTAACCAAATTTCATTGTCAAGTCCCCTAAATTCCACAAAATTGATCCCTGATCTCTCAACCATTTAATTCTCAGTACCATGTCACAACTAGCTAAGATAAATACATGCACTTCTACTGTAAAAACAGTTCCTTGTATTAGGACCCTCACCCCCATTACACTTCCCTTCATTGGGTATGAGTTCCCCATTAGCAACCCTCACCTTCTCATGGTGGTCTAAGGGTAATTTAGCCTTGTTTAATATAGTTCGGTATAGGAAGTTGTGAGTGGACCTCGAGTCCACCAAGATGGTGACCCATTGTGCTCCAATCCTCCCCTTAACCATCATGGTTTTTAGGTTGTGGGAGCCAGTCAATGCATGGAGGCAAATTCTAGGATCCCCCTGTGGAACAAGCATCTCTAAGGTTGCAGGTTCTTCGACCTTTTTCTCCTTGCTCATAGGGGTGCTACCCGCATAGTGCGAGGCGGGGGGACCCTTCCCCGCACCTTGCCCCGCACCATGTGGGGGAGGGTCTTTCCCCCCCCCCCCCCACACCCCACCCTTGGGAGGCGGGCACGAGGGAAAAAATGCCATCTGCCCTGCCCCTCGCCTAGGCTAACCCATTGGGTCTAAAAAATTATTTTTGGGTTCAAAAATATTTTTTTGGACTCAAATTATAATATAATTAAAATTTATAAATACAAAAAGAATTTAAACTCATTAGAGTTCTATTTTGGATTGTCTTGGCCTACTAAATCTCACATTGCTTAAGTATGACTATTGTATTACATTGGCCTCTTATATAAAGGTTGGCCTAAGAAGCCAAGGCAATTCAATAACTTGAATAAAATTTCAAGTTTTTAATAAGTTGTATGAATCTATATACAATATAATTACTTTTATATATAAATATAAAAAAAATATTTTTTTTATATATGTGGAGTGGAGCGGGGTGGCAGGGCAAGGCCCCGCTAGGGTCATCTCGCCCCTCGCTGGTCCTTCTCCCTGCGGGGTGGGGCTGATGGGGCCAAGGCAGCGGGGTGCGAGGCCCCACTGCCCACCCCTACTTGCTCATCACCACCTATTTCACTAATTTTAGTTTCCAGTAACACATCTTCAAGCAAGTAAAGTTTTGGACTTTGGCATTTATGCTCCCGGCCCCATTTTGCATCACATAGTATAGTCCCTTATCTCTCATGTCCTTCATTTGTTTCTAGTTGATTTTTTGTATGGGTAGTGTGGATTTTTGGGTGTTTTCTTTTGGGTTATGTGGTGTTTTTCTATTGGCTGGTTGGGAAATGGTCGGGGTTCTTGAGAATGCCAGGGTCAAGTGAGTAGTTGAGTCCATATTTGAGGCTTTTTCTTGCAAGGTTAACATTCTCCTCTTGAATCTTGGCTAGGCAATAGCCTGAAATTAAGTTGGAAGGGTTGAACATCCTAATAGGTAAATGAATCATCCCTAAGGCTACTAAGGAAACAATTGAGTTTGAAGGTATCAGACAAACCCCTTAGCCTGTTAGACAAGGTCTCAAACCTAGCTTTGTACTCCTCCACTATGCCGTTTTGTCTCAACTTAGTAAGGGCTTTCATGGGGTCATCATAGGCATTAGGCCCAAATCTTACCAACAAGACCCTAATAAAGGAATCCCAATCACTAATTTGCCCAGATTCATCTAGATCTTGTAATCAAATGAGGGTTTTACCCTCTATGTGAATAGAAGCTAGTCTTAAACGAAGCCGAGGCAATGTATTATGAAAAGTAAAAAATTGATGCACTTTATAAATCTAACATGTAGGATTTTCACCATGGAAGACCGGAAAGTCCAGTCTTAATGTTCTAGCTTGTATTTCTCGCATGTGCTAAGGCGTGACAGGTCCCTCTCTAAGTTGCACATCAGATGTTGATTCTCCATGATTGTTGTTCTGGTTCCTTTTGTGCATCTTTGTTGTCAAGGCTGCCAACTACTATACCATGGTGCCAGATTGCCCTTTCAGAGCAAGCACCTCACTCTCCAACACATCATTTCATTTTTTTTAGAGCATTGAACCCATCTTGTAGTTGATTCAATCTTGTATATTCTGCGATACTTGTAATATTGATACACAAAGAACAGTGTCTTTAATAGCACTTTGTAACATAGTGGAAATAATAAAGCAAAAATGACAGGGATAGAAAAAGTTAGGATTTTTTATATATTCCATATGCCTTTCCAGGAATACAAATAGGACTAACTTAACTAACGAACACTAGCTATGGCCACGGGCCTAACTAATCGACTCTTACAAGGGAAATTAAAAGAGTTCAAGGCTACGGCCTTACTTCAGATGACCACAAGTGCTTAAAAGGCCCAGAGACCTGCTTACATACTCATACTATTATTGAGTAAAGAAAAATAAGAAATAAAGGAAACAAGATAAGGCCATGGGCCTCTTACAGAGGCAAGCCCACACCACATCCCTCGGCCAATGAGACTCCAGCTACTAGTAAACTACAGGAGTACTTCTAAGTACCCTCTTCGACTGAAGTCCCCCTTGTGTGCTATGGTTCCTTCTCTAACTCAAGATCATCGCTCCCTCCTCTGCTTACAACCCTCGATCAGTTGTCGCTTGTTACAGCCTCAAGTTGTTGCCCAACGCCACGGCCATGCACCACCCAATCTTTATCCTCAGTCAACATCTAAGGTCACCAAAACCACCAGCCACAACCAATACCTAGATATCACAGCCCGTAGACATAAATCTCTGTGAACCACCACCTCACGCTGCCATGCCCTCTTCTGCATGACGGAAGCCCCCAGGCCCACTACCTCAAGCCTCTATCCTACATCACCATAGACCCACGTCCCCAACCACCGTAAACAACCAACGAGAATACCCGGATGGCCTACCAATATAGTCAGGGAGAATGTGCAAGTCACAGACTCAAGCGTGGTCCACCACAATATATTACTATCAAATCATATCAGTGGTTCTCCTTGTGGCCATAGGATGTGGGACCGGTGCACAATCTTGCACACAGGGTTAAGTGTGTTGGTCAGTCAGATAATTCAGATCAGTCAGATAGTCAATCATTCAGATAAGTCAAAACAAGTCATGTGTGTCATAAGCATCTGTAGATCATGATTTTAAATTCTCAGCGTGAAATATTATATGAAAAACTTTAAGTTTAGTATATTTACGTTATGATATATTTCTTACTAAGTTTCCGACTTATTTTAGTTTTATTTTATGTTTTTAAACCACCACAGACTAGAATATTTATGAAGGTGGAGTTGCAGAATAAGACTTGGCCAAAGGAGGCAAGACAGAGGTCTAGATCATGCACATAGCTTTTAAGTTATTATATTACAAAGTTTAGATAAATTTTAATAAATACTTCCGTGTAATCTCTTTTATATTTTCATTATTTTTAATAAAAAATAATTACATTTATTATAAAGAATCTTTGTACCTGGTACTAAGAATAAGAAAATAATTTTTACTCAAGGTCCATAGTAGAAATCCGACGCCAATAGATTTTCTAGAAATGACATCGTTCTTAATCATGGGGAGCGGGGTGTTACATGGACACAATCGCAATTTGTACGACCATTTGATATTAACTCTACATACAAGTGAGGCAAGTATGGTTGAGCCAAACTAATTATAAAGGTTATGTCATGTGACATGAGATGACATGATCATGGCCAAGATCACTACATCTGCTTGCCCAGGCCAATGCTTGCAAATTAATTAAGGAGCTTTCTAGCCCCAGTATCAAAGCTCAGGAGTCTCTTTTTTCATAGCTAGATCAGCTCTTATAAGCTTAGACGTAAAGATGTTTGGAATAATTAACTTCTAGGAAATTTGCATTTCGTAATTTTAAGTTAATTTGGAACGCCGACTATAATAAGAATTATTAATATAAGGGTTAGCTAATCAACATAAACTAAACAATGAGATTGAGAAATGATGTAAAATAGATAGAAAATTTTAAAAGTAGGATTTATTCATTCGAGTAATGCTACTCATCATCTCAATTCTCATCATGATCCTCTCATCATCCCATGATATGGCATTAGATGATTGGAGACTATTTATTATATTTCACTTGTGAACCTATCATCTAATGACACATCATGGGATGATGAGAAAATGGATGATGAATAGATTTATCTTATTCATAGAAGTCAAAAACTGGCTCTAAAACCGGCATGTATCAATTTGACATTCAAATTATTTGATATAATATTACTTCTTCAAATTATCATTTTTATTTTCTATTATTTTTTTATCAAAATATATGATTTTTACAATGGCAGGTTCACATGATGTACGTCATGTAGATCTTTACAATTGATCAAGCAAAAAAAAAAATAGCTAGGGGATTGGATCCGACCCCTACCTGATCCAGTACTACTCCAAATGATAAAAGGGGAAAGGAATCTCCCTTCCATATCCCTGCTTTCACCACACATTAA
Organism: Juglans mandshurica; assembly: GCA_022457165.1. Classification (NCBI taxonomy): domain Eukaryota; kingdom Viridiplantae; phylum Streptophyta; class Magnoliopsida; order Fagales; family Juglandaceae; genus Juglans; species Juglans mandshurica. The sequence continues at coordinate 24,999,664 of CM039623.1, forward strand.
TGGTGATTAAGGGGGAGGGGCGCCTACACTACGTGGTGAAAAAGGGGGAGACCCCCTTCCCCCACATCGTCCTCTTCTCATGTCTAACCTTGTAATGGGGTGTGTGATGGTGGAGGCCAGGTCTTCGATCAGGATCTCTTCCCCTTTCACCTCCACCATGCATATAGTGGATCGAGGTCATAAGTTACTTTTGTCAAATTAGGTTCTAGCTAAGTTTACTGTTAGATTTTAGTGTTGGAGTCTCGATATATTCTAGTTTGGGGAAACTATGATGATCATCATGATCTGAAAAGGTGTTAAAACTCATGAAGGACTAACTTCTTAATTTCCCAGTTTTATTTACAACCACTAGCTAGTACTGTAGATAAAGTACTTATTAAGGTGACAAATCTACAAAAAAATCAGTAAATTAACCTTATATTTCCATATATATATATGGTACCAGTAAACCTTTTAAAAAAAAAATCAAATTATTATTTTCTTTTCAAGAAAAAAAGAGAGATTTAGATTTTTTTTTTTATGTTTATTAAATCTAATGGAAATGATCTTAATTACAGTGTCTAACCAAGTTATACTTAAAAAAATGACAATTACTACTTATAAATAATTAGTTTAAAAATTTCTTAACATCATGGAAGAACATGTCATATTTATTAAGGGGTATTTAATTAGCTCTCGTTGAGAAACGTTTTCATGGTGTCACCGAAAATTCACTACAAAATATCTGCCCTTTTAGGGCGAGTACTATTCGCCGCAAAAAGCATACTTTTCGTCGCAAAACACTTCACCCGACAGAAATTCGTTCGCGGCAAATTGTCCGAGAATAAATCATCTGGGTTGATCAATTACTGTGACCTTTGGATTTCGTCGAAAATAATACTTTTCATGCGAGGTAGAAGCATTTTTGCCGCTAGCTTAGTTCTCAAGAAACAATTATTTGAGACGAGTAGTATTCGCTGCAAATAATGATAAACATTTATAAAAAATATCTGCAGCGAATCCTAATTCGCCGCAAAGAACAATTATCCCCCAAGAAAAATATAAATGCATAAAACCGTATTCATCAAAATCCAAGCCATGCACTAATTTAATATTTCAAGGAAAATCAATAAAAATCCAAGCACAATAAAAATTAACCAAAATAATAAAAATAAATGTCCTCTAAAAGGTAAACATCATATAAAATTTGAAGATGCAAACATAACATGACATGGATTTCACTTGTATCATTGACAAAACATCCTCGGAAATATGTTTGCAACAGATTCACCAAATGCAATCTTGGATAAGTTTTGCTTCCGGTTAAATTTTATTTCATCCATTAGTTGTTGGCACAAAAGTATCTGCTCTGCATGTTTTCTGTGTAAACAAATGCAATGGATGAATAAAAGAAAGAACATCAAAGCTATAATGTGCACATATGGGTTTCACATATAGCCACGGTAACTTAATTAAAAACGGAATGATACAAACATTAAACCAGCAAAATTGTCTTTCCAAATGTTGAACCTCTTGTTTATGATTCTTAGATGAACAAGTCTGAGAGAATGTAATGAGTCCAACCAAAACAAACATAAAACTTTAGGCTCCAACATAAAAATCGAATGATACAAACATTAAAAAAAAAAACCTAACTTATTCTGCTATATATTACACACTATAGAGCCTAAACCAGAGTCTTGCTAGTTCAAAATCCTAAAGATCGTCAAAATTATACAAGAATTACAAGAGAAAACAAAAGTGAAATGAAAGTCTCAAGATACCAAATCAGCAAAATCAGATTGAGAGACTCACCTCCTCAACAAGGGTAGTTTGGCTACATCCTCAAGATCATGTTCTGCTTTTGGGAGGTAGTGAAAGCGTCATCATTTGTCATTTGTGGTGCCCCATGATTTGGGTAGCAAAAGAGGGTATTACTTACTCTTTATTTGATAAAAATTACGGCCTTTATCTCTTCATACAACAAATCCTCCAATAGGTCTTAGACAGTGTTGTAATACTACAGCAGTCCAATATGCTGAGTCCATAGTGCGAGTAGTTACCATTGTGACCCAATAGAGGTCATTGTTTGGACCCTAATCTTCATCCTTGCAATGTCTCTCAAATTTCCTAAATAGCCTCAACATGTATTGGAGTTGTATATATTGGGTAAAATTCCACCACCACAGGGCTGGTTGTGACATTTTGAGACTCTAAAACTCTTTGTTAGAGCCAAATTCTGTTAGATCCAAACATGAGGCTCTAAAGTGGCATTAAACTCTACAAAGATCAGTACACACAAACCACAGATTAGAGGGTCCTAAAAGTCACCAAGAACCCAAGTGCATGCTTGCTAGAAATTACATTCCTGTACATGAGCCTGATCAAGTGTAGTAATGGGCAGCAGCCTTAATTTCTAGAGATTACTACCCTCCTCAACGTGCATTTATTTTAGTAGATGTGAATTCAATATTTCACTGCAGCTAGAGTTAGCACAATCACAAAATCCATGGAGAATGAAATTATATTAAATATTTGGCAAATGCATGCAGTAGCTTCCCATGTTCATTAGTATCCGCTTCATGTCCTTGTTATTTATTGGAATTACTTTCATAGAAGATGTAAAAATAGTATTTTTCAAAGGTTTCCTTTGAGAAAGTTTTGAGGGCTAAATCAGATAAAACCCACTTTCATGAACTAAAATCAAATAAAAGCCCATATTAACTAAAACCAAATAAAACCCACTTTCACGAACTCTTGAATGTATATCACCCAAAACAACATTCGATAAAGCTCTCAAAACCCCAAATCAATTCTAAATCAGTGTCTAAAAACTGATCCCAACCCATCCTTCAACATCAAAAAGTCCCTAATGTAGATAAAGCACTGCAATTCGTCAGATTCACAATCAATTCATAACAGATTCACAATCAATCATGGAGAATATCCAAAAAAAAGTGAACTTACCCAAACAGCACACAGGAACTCCAAATCTATAAAATCAAAATAAACATAGATGAAAGCAATAGCACTATAGTCAGATAAAATGCTTGCAATACATATACCTAAAACGAGAGGGGAAAACTTTGAAAAACACAGACCCATTCATTGAGCAGCAACCCCTCGTCCACGCTCCGGTCGAGATCCCCCACATATGACGATGGAACCGAGAGAGAGAGAGAGAGAGAGAGAGAGAGAGAGAGACGCACACACAAAGCAAAAGATAGAGAAAGAAACAGACGGAGGATTGAGAGACTTACCTCCTCGGTAAGGAGGCGATGGCACGGCAACAAGCACGGCTTGGAAAGGGAGGCAGCAAACTCACAGAGAATAGAGAGGGAGTATCGAGCTGGGGGGGAAAAGAAAAAAGGGGGAGAAGGGGAAGAAAGAAGGGGGGAAAATAAATAAGGGGGAGTTCGCGTAGGATTTTATCATGACATTTTACGGAATTAACAATCACCACAAATATAGCGAAAACGTCGCCGTCAAAGACCCATAACATGCTATATCAAGGCTATATCTGGCGATTCTATTTGCGGCGACATATTATCACCGCAAATAGCCCTTTTAGTAATGGTTTTCTCGCTCTCCAGAAGAAAAAAAACTACTACAGTGAAAAACGGCTTCTGCTGTCCAATTGTTGGTTGCCACAATTTTCTTTGGCCGCATAAACGGCTTTTTCTTGTAGTGAAATACAAATAAAAAAACAAAATCAATTAGATATATATAGTTCTAAATTTTATGATTCCAGTCACATTCACTAAGATATCACATTTTAAGTGGGACTACATTTTATTAAGAAACATGTGAAACTATTTAAAATATATTAATACATATGATTAAAATTGACAAGAATAATATTATATAGACATCAATGATATGAATACTTTATTTCATTTTGATGGGCACTGACACCTTTCAAAGTATTAAAACCTAGTCACTATAAGAAAACTATTTAATTCATGTAGCCAGTTATTTTCTGAGAAAATGATTATTTCCTGCTAAAATAAATTTATTTTCGTTATAAATAATCATTTTTGTCGTAAATAATCTGCCACAAATAATCTTTTTTCTTGTTGTGAGTTGCTTGAAAACAAGAGCTAGCCCACCATGCTCACCTGCTAAAGGGTTATGTACACACTTATACAAAGGATCGATAATAATAACATGATTTGCATGCATGCCCTTCACATAAAATAAATATAAATTTTAGGCTTTGAGAAATTTTTTTTTTTTTTTTCTGATCCACATGATGCACTCATATATATCCAAGGCTGCTTATAATCATCACACTCATCCTTCCACATGAACATGAACATGAACAACCTTATCCGAAAACTCTTAGCCCCAAAGCATTGTGGCTGGGAGAAATGTAAATGAGGTAGCACTCAAAAACATTTTAGCTTTTCCTAATGAAATTAATAATGAAACAACTTTACATGCCTTTTGACCCTCCACATTCATCCTCATTTTGTGTCTTCTCCATAAAATGATGATGGAACCGAGAGAGAGAGAGAGAGACGCGCACACACAGAGCAAAAGACAGAGAAAGAAACAGATGGAGGATTGAGAGACTCACCTCCTCGGTAAGGTAGCGATGGCACGGCAACAAGCACGGCTTGGGAAGGGAGGCAACAAACTCACAGAGAATAGAGAGGGAGTATCGAGTTGGGGGGAAAGGAAAAAAGGGGGAGAAGGAAAAGAAAGAAGGGGGAAAAAGAAATAAGGGGGAATTCGCATAGGATTTTATCATGACATTTTACGGCGATTAACAATCACCGCAAATATAGTGAAAACGTCGCCGTCAAAGACCCATAACATTCTATATCAAGGCTGTATCTGGCGATTCTATTTGCGGCGACATATTATCACTGCAAATAGCCTTTTTAGGGGTGATTTTCTCGCTCTCTTGAAGAAAAACACTACTATAATGAAAAATGGCTTCTGCTGTCCAATTGTTGGTTGCCGCAATTTTCTTTGGCCACATAAACGGCTTTTTCTTGTAGTGAAATACAAATAAAAAAACAAAATCAATTAGATATATATAGTTCTAGATTTTATGATTCCAGTCACATTCACTAAGATATCACATTTTAAGTGGGACTACATTTTATTAAGAAACATGTGAAATTATTTAAAATATATTAATACATATGATTAAAAATGACAAGAATAATATTATATAGACATCAATGATATGAATACTTTATTTCATTTTGATGGGCACTGACACCTTTCAAAGTATTAAAACCTAGTCACTACAAAAAAACTGTTTAATTCTTGTAGCCAGTTATTTTCTGAGAAAATGATTATTTCCTACTAAAATAAATTTATTTTCGTCATAAATAATCATTTTCGTCGCAAATAATCTACCACAAATAATCTTTTTTCTTGTAGTGAGTTGCTTGAAAACAAGAGCTAGCCCACCATGCCCACCTGCTAAAGGGCTATGTACACACTTATACAAAGGATCGATAATAATGACATGATTTGCATGCATGCCCTTCACATAAAATAAATATAAATTTTAGGCATTGAGAAATTCTTATTTTTTTATTCTGATCCACATGATGCACTCATATATATCCAAGGCTGCTTATAATCATCACACTCATCCTTAATTCCACATGAACATGAACATGAACAACCTTATCCGAAAACTCTTAGCCCCAAAGCATTGTGGCTGGGAGAAACATACATGAGGTGAGGTAGCACTCAAAAACATTTTAGCTTTTCCTAATGAAATTAATAATGAAACCACTTTACATGCCTTTTGACCCTCCACATTCATCCTCATTTTGTGTCTTCTCCATAAACTTAGGCTTTCATCATTTACCAACAGACTAATTAGAAGCTTTTCTCACCGACAAATTAATTGGCTGTATGGACCAGTGATAATGTCTTTACGTGACCAACCATGGATGAATTCATGAATAGCTAGCAATTACCTAATTCGTTGAGCTTCATGCTAATGATCATCATGGCTACTGCAAGGCTACTAGGATACCTTACCTAGCTACTATATATAAAATTATAAAGTACTCTCTTTCCAACTAATTATTAGCCTTTATTATAATGTTTTTTAGACTTGACCTAGTACTCATGATGGCTGGATAATTATACATATATATATATATATATATGAACTTTAGGATAAAATGGATATAATAATTAATAATTTAATTATATATAAATTAAAGATGATGTGACATGCATATATATATATATATATATATATATAAATATAAATGGCCGTTCCACGATTGGTTATTAGTGAATATGACTCAATATATATGTAGAATATATATTTATATATATGCATTATCTGTTTGAGCAGTAGCACTTAATCCGTATAGCCTCCTCATGCTTTTGCTTTTGATCTCTCTGGCGCATTGAAGTGTTTGAGAATTTGATACTAAAGTACATAGCAATCTGTGTGGTGGGGGAAGAGAGGCAGCAGCAGGCCAGGGGACATGGAGAAAAGAGAACAAGATTCGAATCCATATACCCGTCAGAGATATTCGATGATCATGATCAGATAGATCATGTATTGGAAAAAGATATATATGTACCTTCTCCCACGTTTGATATATATATAATAATTTAAATAAACGTGTTCCTCGATATTATTTAATGTTAATTGATTTATCAGATCGAGCATCAAGACTTAAATGGGTTCAAACAATATATATTTATTAAAAACATAAATCATTAATTTTTATATATATGACAATATAATCATGTACAACTGATGATAATTTTCGGTAAGTGTTTGATATACATATGTAGTATCTAGACAACTCTTTTTTTGGAGCTCACACAATTGGTCATCTCTTTTAAAAGTCAACGAACAAATTGCATGCGCATTTTGGGCACGCTTGAAAATGGTGCCGGCGGGTGCATCCATGATATATATATCGATGCTTTATATAAACAATGATTAGTTGCAAGACTGCGCAAATTTCAAACTGGTGGGGGCACCTCAAAAAATTCCAGAGCTTGCTTGTACGTGTGGATCAACCAAAAATTAATTTAATGTCTATAAGCATATACATACATACATATATATATATATTATGATCCTAATGGCTAATGAGAAATATCATTCACAAGATGATCGATCAGTATATATATGCAATATCGAAAATTGTGGTGAAAATATTACGTACGTAAAATATGGCCACAGTACGTAGGAATCGACCATATATATATATATATATATATATATATATATATATATATATATATATATATATATATATATATATACACACTAGCGGTGGCTAAACGTGCAAAGCACGTTTGCCACATCTGTCTAATTGAAGAAAAAAATAAAGTGTGATTTCGAATATTAAAATAGTCTAATGCATAAGAATAAAATTATTATTTATTCATGTTCATCATTTATTATGGAATTTAAATTATATTAAAAATTCAAATTAATTAGATAGTTTTTTTCTCTTAAAAATGTTCAGTAAAAGTTCATCATTTATTTAATGATGAAAAAATAGTATTTTATAAATTAAAGTTGATTTTAAGTGTATGATATAATATTATATATTCTCTTAAAAATGTTCAGTAAAACTTTATCTTTTATTTAATGATGAAAAATTAGTATTTTATAAATTAAAGTTAATTTTAAGTGTATGATAGAATATTTATATTTTACTTATTTATTTTATGCTATTTTAAATCAATATTTAAACTTCTACCGTTAGATTAAATCTGAAGATTAAAGATGAAGGGTTGGAATTTAAAACCTAAAAACTAACATTTTCCCCCACTTTCCCTTTCTCCCTCTCTCTCCTTCTCCACGCACGTTTGTCTAATTTAGTTAATTAAAAATATTATCATATTTAAATTATGTTAAAACTCTAATTATTTATATGGTTTTAATTTCTTAAAAATATTTAGTAAAATTTTATCATTTATTTAATGATAGAAGATTAGTATTTAATAAATTAAATTTGATAGTTTATGTATGATATGATATTTATATATTAATTATTTAAATTTTAAATTAGTTTAAATCAATGTTTAAATTTCTATTGTTAGATCAAATCTAAGAATTTAAAATGAAGGGTTGAGATTAATTTCTTAAAAATATTTAATAAAATTTCATCGTTTATTTAATTTATTTCAATATTTTTAATTAAATTAATATTTATGTATATTCAAATCAGTATTTTAATCTTTTATTGTTAAATCATTTTAATTTGCAGATCCCAAGACAAAAAAACTGGATAAATACCTATAACCTCTTCATTTTCCCTCACTTTTCCCTCCCCTCTCTCTCTCCTCCCTCAGATCACGCGTACGCGGTACGCTGCCCCTCTCCCAACCGAATCTTCCTCTGCCCAGCCCGACACTGCCGTGCGCTGGTGAGCCTCACCGCCCCTTCCACCGGCACCACCTGACTCCGACGAGTCCCCCCACACCGGTCTCCCTCTCTCACGCTCTCTCTTCCTCTCTCTCAGCTGTGCACAGCCTGAATGGGTTTGATGTTGCTGCACCGCCGTGCGCCATCCTCCGGCGCCACCACTTCCACGGTAGCCTCCTCTCCCACCGGCCATCCCCCTCCAGTGAGCTCAGCCTCCATCTCCCTGCCGTTTGCTCCCACGAAATCCACCTCTCTCTTGCACGTACGGGTTCTCCACACCCACGGCAGAGCTCCACCTCCTCTGGCCACCGCACCACCACTGGGACCTCCTTTCGCCACCGACCACCTCTCGTAGCCATCCTCACATCCAGCCGAACCACCATGCATGCTCACCTTCCCTCACGGACGCCCACTTCCCCTTAGGCCACCTCCACCACCGTGATTTGTGTGGTGATTTTTTTTATTTTATGGTATTTTTGTTGTGATTTTGTAATGATTTTGTGATATTTTTTTAATTTGTGGTATTTTTGTGATGATTTTATGGTGGTTTTGCTTCGAGGATGCAGAGAGGGATGCGGAGATATAGTGGTTTTGCCTTGGTTTTGTGATTTTGCTGTGTTTATCACTGTTCACGATTACTGTTCATGATTACTGTTTAATATTACTGTTCACGTTATAGCCTCTTTTAAGTATAAGGAGATATATATATATATATATATATATATATATATATATATATATTTGTTGTAAACGATATATATTGCAATTAATCTGTTGATACCATTAAACAGTAAACACGACAAAATGCGAGTAAATGCATGCATGCTTTCAGCAAATAGCTGCATGTTATTATATATTTATATATATATCCATTAATATAAATATATAATATTTTTCATACAGGCAATCATGCGTGGTCGATAGATATTCATGATATTATATTGGATATAATCTAGTACTTACCGATCGAAGGCATTCCTTTAATTTATTGACTCCAAGTCATCATTTTTAGTGCTTTCATCTGTGATGGCAATGAAAAGAGACCTGTTGGCTTTTAACTCATGTAAATATTCTCCTCCGATCCGGGTCCACCTTTTTCCCATCGATAGCCAAGGATAAGATTTGTGTTTTATTATGTTATATTAAGCAGTACTACGTACTGATCTCCATGTCTGATTATTTTCTAATCAATGATTCGTATCGAATTAGGAGTTACATGACCAACTAAACTAGGTATATATAAATGCCATGATATTCCTGTCCTATATAAATATAAATATATATATATATATAACTCATCTCAAAACCCACATCAACTCATCTCAATTCATCTCATCTCATCATTACAACTTTTTCAAATTTCCACACAAAATATAATAACTAATTTAACTTTTATTCTACTATTTACAAACCATCTCAATTCATCTCTAAATTCAAACGACTCCAAGAGTAATGTAAATGCGACATTTTTCATATATCGGTGGTACCCTTTGATCGATCATCCCTTATTTTTAAAGAATGCAAATAAAAAATTGATGAGTACCTTACCATATATAGAAGGATAAGAATAAGATGAGAGTGTAATTAATATATACTATATATGTTAGTTCTTCTCATCATCAATAATACTTTATATATAATCATTACTTTCTAACGCTAGCTATATTAATATTCTGCAATATTAGTCGTATGATCTGCATCTTCAAAAGTACCTATAATTAGTACTCACAAGCTTTAATATGCCTAATATTGCATTAAAAAGTAAATGAGATGCAGTGTTAATGTATTCTTCAGTACTGATCACACAGCTTGCTCACCTTTAATATTAATGTTTATAAATAACTGATCTGGTTCGCATGCCATTGGAAGAGATATATACTCATTAAATGGGTCTATAGCATTAAATAAGTAATAAATATTTTATATCTGACTTGATGAGTAGTATATCTGATCTTTTACTTGAGACCTTCAAGTTCTCGTATATAGGAATTTGAAGAGACCTTAATCCCCATTCCTTAATTATTATATCACCAAGGCGTGGCTTTTGTGTAGCTAGCTGTTATTGTAACTTTGCACGCGATCAATATAGACGCATTCCACTTCTAAATAGATTTTTCGCAACGATGAGTGGTGCTATTCTGTCGTCTCTATGTGCTTACTACTCTATGTACCGCTTAGTGTAATTTATACTTTTTTTCTTTTTTTTTAAATGTTTTTTAAACATATTTAAACATTTTTAAAGAATTAAGAAAAAAACTAATACGCTAATAGTCATACTACAAAAAAGTTGATTATTTGTGACCAAATATTTTTAACGAAATAACTATTTCTAATTAAAATGAATCCGTTTTTATTGTAAATATATAATTTTTTTCGTCTCAAAAAAATGATTGCAAATAACATATTTTTTTTTTTTTTGAATGAAGAAGCATATTAACATTATTGCTTTCTGCTATTGAGGTAATCAGTGACATACGTCTGAACTACTCCCTTTGCGATCAATGGACAAGGGAAATTAATGGGTGCACCCATTTTCGGAGCGGCTTTTGCTTTTGTACGTCTTGTCAGACTAATGAGACACATTCAGAAATGACACGTCAGATTATCCTGTTTCCTATGTTGCGTGGCACCTGGCAACATAATATAAACTCTATTGCTTGATATATAATATATATATATATATATATGTATATGTATATACATATATGCATGCAACAACAAGCTGCATGCATGTGGATCTTCAAGTCTCTTTGCATTTACTATTTAGCACCAATTATCTATCGTTTGCACTCGCCATTTCGAATGTACGTGGTCGATATTTGTTATGAAATCATATCGAACCTAATCATTCTTATTTTTCAAGATGAAATGGATCGGTAGATTAGAATTAGTTCGCAAATTCAATCGCTCGATCCAGTGCAAATTAAAGGCATTAGTGGCATCAACTCATGATGTGGTGCCCCTCCCTCCCCCCTCCCAATTAATTTAAGAGAAATGATACTTGCAGTCGTGAATGTGTAAATGACGTGCAGTCGTTTTGAAAAAAGTGAATAAATATGGGATCCACATGAAAAGAATTTAATTTTTTAATAGTGGATCTCACTCTTTTTAAAGCAATTATACTGTATTTACGTATTCCACCACTGTATGTAACATTACTTTTAATTTAAACTTGAAACCATAACTAATGGCTAGCTAGCTAGCAAGACATACATAATTAATGGAGCGTAGATCGATCATGATCATTACCAACAAGGTTATACAAGTCTTGTTTGGTATGACATTTTAATTAAGGAATCCACTTTGGATCCCGAGGACTAAAGAAAGATGCCTTGACATGAGAATTAAGCAATTTAAGAGCTGCTTGAGATTTGATGCACCTAGGTGTTTTATATTGGTTGATCGAGCCCCCTTGGTCGATGAACAAGTCCATCAATTTCTCAAAAGTTCCCGGCGCCACCACTCGAATCTCAAGGGGCCCTACACACTTATCGTATGCACGGCATCTTCGGTATATGTAATCAAGCTCTTCTTCCACAGCAATGCAACATTCTTGGAGCACCCCGTCATGATGATCAAGTAGTAGTACTGCATGAGTAGCCGCGGCCAGCTGGCCGTCATGATCATCATCTGGCTTTGATCCTTGAACGAGTTGAATTATTTCCCAATACAATACATAATGTCCAGGAAAAGTTGATGCATCCGCATAGCTAGTGTACTCCACGAGTAGGGCATTGTATGGTTCTAGCAATTTCTTGGCCACAGTGATGCTCTTGTGCAAATCTTCTTCGTTGGTTTTGTCGTTGTCGATGCTGAGAAGGACATTTCTCCGACAAATGAATCGGAATTGTGGGGCTCGATTGTGGAATCCCGTCACTTGGAGCACGTCACCAATACGATAACGATATAGTCCTGATTACATAGTTTACCCAAAAAGCACTAAATATTAATAAGAATACAACACTATATATATATATAACAAAAAAATTGGTAGGAAAAAAAAGACTTTTGAATTAGAATTTCAGTTTTTGGAAAATGACAGAATTTAATTATAAGATGTTCTGATCTTGATCAAGTATATAATTAATTAAAGACTCTTTCTAATTACCTGCAAAGGTAGTGACCACCAATTCATAGTACCAGCCGAGCCTAACCTGCACCAGGTCGAGAACCTTATCATTAGGCACCTCCTCTTCTTCCCCTACGGTCATTAGCATCGTCCCATTCTCTCCCAAGGGAATAAATTCAAAATAACCCATGTTTGGCATGAGGGTAAATGCCACGTCAGCAGGGTCACACAAGGGCTTCAAGTTGACCCCAAAGTAACATTCTGACGAAGCATACATGGTGGACACCAACGGCAATTTCCAGTCGCTGTAATACCCTAAGGATGGTATGTATTGTGCCATAGAGCCAGTCACAACAGCCTCGATGTATTTAGCTCTAGGCCAAAGGTGGGACAAAACTCCCTTCCACGATGAGCGGCTGCAAATGCGCTCTATCTCGTCCGCAAGATGTGGGTTTGGTGTTGAAAGCATGCTCGACATACATGAAAAGCAATTAGGATCTGTGATGGCGGGATCTAGTTGTCCAGTGCGGATGTCATTACAGAGACGAACCCAGTTGCGTTCAAGGAATGAGATGGCTCGGAGAAACGCCGAGGCAAAAACGGCACCTAGCCTTAGGACTTGGTGGCGGTGGATTAGACCCGCTAGCAGTTGGCAATACATGCTTTGGTTGCTGTCGTTGCACAGGATGGCTTGGTCTGGGCTCGTGTAATCGTTGAAAGAGTCGCGTGCTCGGCCCTTGAAGTGCTTGCTCTTGTAGTAGCTGGTGAGCACAGCCCGTGCTGGTAAACCACAAGGAGTTGACGTTTCTGCCTTGATAAAGTAGAGATACATGGCCTTGCCCTCGTCAAGACCAGGGACACACCTAATATCAGGAAAACATTGGAGACATTATATCCTGAATTTTCTACATAATGGCTAAAGTGGCCATAGTTGGAGATTAATAAAACTATATACTGATCATGATGCATGGACGGCGGGAGATAAAAGTGTGTAACTGATTCATGATGGGCATGATTAGATTATATAAAAATGTTCGCCGGTTAAGATCTTCTGCGATTGAGGGCATCATCTTGGGTTCTCCAGCTGAAGTCCCGGAACTGCAAGTACCGTGACAAAAGTTTATTATAGAAAACATAAATATCATAGAAAACTGGAAAACAGAATTCATTTAAAAGGAGGAAATATATATATCACTGAAAGCGCTAAAAGCAGAATCACACACACATATATATATATATAGAGAGAGAGAGAGAGAGAGAGAGAGAGAGAGAGACCTGCATAGCATCTCAGTTATAGGGTGTCCAGTAATGAGAGAGGAATCTTCACCATTAGCAATTCTTTGGATATATGGGCGAATACCCATGTAAGTAATGATCGGGACGCTACGCTTGAACTCTAATATATCTTTTGATCCTTTCATATACTTATTGAGATACTCGGTTTCCCTATTTCGAGTTAAGATCTCTTTCAAGATGTTCTTTTGAACTTCATCCGCCTTCGTCGTGAGTCTCTCAATATCCTTTAATGCCTCCTCACCTCTGTACTCTAATTTCTTCCCATCCATGATGTCAGATCGATAGAGATGAGAAGGATAGCAACAAAAGACAATTTGAGTTGCAATGTGCTTCTTGTCGAAATGTCTTAGAGGCCGAAGGGTTTATATACAATGATCAAGTTCGGCCTAGCAATTAAAATGCCTTCAGAAAATGCTCTCTCGATGGATCACTCTCTCCCACGTCATTGCAGCCCTCTTTGTTTCACAAAGGTGCTGATGCGCGCTGTGATGCATGATTCTCTCCTCTCTCTCTCTCTTTTTTTGGCCCTAGAAGATGATGATCATCGATCGATGCCATTTCGCAACGTGGCCCCTCACAAGCTTTTGTGATTTGACATACGTCACATCCCTCGCAAATTGTTTTGTATACAACTACTAGAATATTGCTTAACAACTTAAATATCTTTCTCAACTAAACGTTTCCGTACCAACGAGCAAGCAAGATTAACATTTCGACAGCCCCACGGCAAAGACGTGCCTATGATCCACGTAATAACTATCATTTATCATATTAACTGTGCACATCAACGTGTCTTAGGTAAAAAACTTAAAGCCGTTTCAATAGTTGCACCTTCTTTGTGATATGAATGTTTTTCGCTATTTCTCTGCATGTGAACACAGGATCAACCGATCAAGCCTCGGGGCCGGTTTTTTTGTTTTTTTGGTACGGCGATTGAGGACCAATCACTGACCATTTTCTTGCGTGATACACAAGTGCACTTAATTGTGACTTGCCTTTCGAAAAAGTATTGCAAAATACAAAAGAATTAATATGTATATATATATATATATATATATATATATATATACACACACAATATGACTGAAATGTGTGTATATATATATATATATATGAGTAATGTTATACACCACACTTATCTTATTTTCATCATACTAAGTGATATGTGTCACATTCATCACTATTAGATGATAAAGAAACATACAATAAATAATCTTTTAATGATGATAAATGTGCCACATCAAACTTAGTAAGATGAAAGTGGGATGATAGTATGGTTTATAAAATTTTCCTATATATATGAGAAGTGCTTTAACTACAAAAGGTTTTGTAAAAATAAATCTAAAAACTAATATATCTTCATACGATACGTATGTTATATCTACTTTATAATAAAAATATTTTTTCAATCTAACATATTAAGTCACATCAGTTTATGAGTCTACTTTTGTGGAATTTCTTTATGGCTAAATCATTTATCTATATATATAGAAAAATGCTACTTTGCTCACTCAACTTGCCCCCGGCCTCATTTTGATACCTCATGTATTTTAATTATTTTGTAATTTCTTTTTTTACTTAATAGTTAAGAAAGTGAGTATTAGTGTATTGATATTTTTTTATATTTTTTAAAAATGTTTTAAAATGATAAAAAATATATATGAAAAAAAGAAAAAAAAAACCAATTTAGCCTAGCAGTCACTTGGAGTGGTGCTACTCAGGCGGCAAAGTAGTACCGCTTATATATATATATATATATATATATATATATGTATGTATGTATGTATGTTAATTATGTGTATATATATATTATATGACAACGACTTGACATGATATTCCAAATAGGCATATCATACATCTGTCTATATAATGAATAATTAATAACCTTCAGAATTGTGTTCTACACGCATATGCATCATGGTTATCCACATGGTAGAGCTCGTAAAAAGCATGAAGAAAAAAGCGTTAACACATACTATATATAATAAGAAAAAATATATTCATTTTCCTAATTTATAGTATGTGTTCCCATTCTCAAAACGGTATGTGACGTGTAAAGCTGTACAGAAAGAGAAAACACTACAACAAATTAAATTTAGGATGAAATTTTCTTTTCAAAAGGTTTTAATTTGGTCTCTAAAATATTTTTGAGACGAAATTTTTTTGTCTCTAATTTATCTCAAAACGTCTGTCTCAAAAAGTCTTTGAGAATGAAATTAAAATTTCACCCAAAAAAAAAATTTTGAGACAAAATTTGTCATTTTCATTCGAAAGCGTTCGAATGGACGGAAAAAATTCCGTCCCTATTAGCCATTTGACGTAAAAAAAACCTTCATTACAAAATCTCCTCAAATTCTTAACCATAACAAATTAATTACAGTGTTTACACAACTCATTACATAGTCTTGAACATGCAAAAAATACAAAATAATGAAATGGACCGAGTTTGAAACTTTAGTTCTTTTGTTCTTTCCAGATTTGTTCAACTCAAGAATATTCAAGTCTTGAACTTTTTATCTTCCCTTGTAGTCAAGAACAGTCCCCAAAATTTTCAAGAACAATAATAATATTAATCTACAAAATATTTCCAAGAACAAAACCTACAAAATATAAACATCAAGCTTACACCAAGCATCCAGAATTTGTAATAAATAATATTATAACAATAAAGAACAGCGTAAGGTACCAAAAAAATAAAAACAACATTTTATAGCAAATAAAAAGCTTCTATGTATTTCAAGAAAATTGAAAACAAGAATAAAATATATGTGAGTATACCTCTAATACAAACCAAAAAAAAGTTTTTTTTTTGAGAAACAACATTAGTAGAGTATAGAAAAAAATGCATATTCAAACAACAAAAAAATCTCATTTGTTTGAAAGAAAAAATAACTATTCTCATTCCCTACTTCACAAGAATACCCCCAAAATTTCTCCATCTTTGGTATGCTACTCTCTCTCTCTCTCTCTAAAAATGCATATTCAAACTACAAAAAAAAAATCTCATTTGTTTGAAAGAAAAAATAACTATTCTCATTCCCTACTTCACAAGAATACTTCCAAAATTTCTCGATCTTTGGTATGCTACTCTCTCTCTCTCTCTCTCTCTCTCTCTCTCTCTCGGAGCTGTAAAAATCTCAGACTTCTTATAGTCTCAGGCGTTTTATATTTTTTAGAACATTGTTGACTGTTCAAACAAGTTAAAAAACGTTCAAACGGTAAAATTTTAAAAAATTAGCGCGTTCAAATCCTAGCCAAATTTAATTGAAATTTAACTGTTTGAACTAAAACTATTCCCCTTCAAATGGACAATATTTTCATTCGAACAGACACAATTCTCGTTCGAACAGACACTATTCTAGTTTGAACAAATTATTATTGTTTGAACGGGTTTGGTACCGTTCGAACTAACACATTTCGAACGTATATAATAAACCATTCGACCGGTAAAATCTCAAAAAATTAGCGTGTTCCAAATCCTGGCAAAATTTCATTGAAATTTAAACATTCGAACTAAAAGTCAAGTTTCTGTTCGAACGGACACTATTATAGTGCGAACGGAAATTATTCTAGTTGGAATAAATTATTAGTGTTCAAACAGGTTTGGTACCATTCGAACGGAATTAACACAGTTCGTCCCTAAAAGTCATGTTTGTTGTAGTGAAACTATACTTCCATTTATCTCAATGGGAAACGTAGAATATTGGTGCTTTACAAGCTGCTCTAATGAAACTATAGTTGTATTGAAACTATGCTTTACAAGCTGCTCTAATGCTTATTTATGGAAGTAGATTGGTTTGCAAAGGAATTGCATATATTAGTGCTGCTGTACGTCTTTCCTGAATTGTCGAGGAAGGGGATATATATAAATATATATATATATATATATATATATATCGTATTAATTAAAGGACTTAGCTCATGAGACTTTAATATTGGTGAGTACAAAAGAAGAAACAACCTCAGGCGCCGTTCGATGAATTCACCTAGCTCATGAAGATCTTCTAGGGGGACTGCTAACTGCGCGCAAATGATCAACAGCATCCATATCGAGTATATAGGAAATGAAACCAGTACTCATGTAATAATCCACGCACACCTTTAAATAAATGTAGCATTCGGTGCGGTATGTACCTAATGTTTCAGTCTTGATGATCAGAAAGATACAATGTATCTATCGACGGGGAATTAAGCTCTGATATATAATATATCGGCCGGCCCCTTCCATGACAATTCAGGAAAGACGTACAGCAGCACTAATGCAATAAAAATTTCATCTTTTTCCAGACCTGGGATGTTTGTGATAATGGAGGAGAAAGTGAACGTACACTTTACTTGGCATCATTTTTCCATGACTAGGTGCAGCACATCGCGTGCTCTCACTCAAATCATGGTGTCCGCCAATACCTCCTTGGAAGTATTCATGACCTTGAGATCAGAGATATTTCTAACCCAACATTACAATCGTCATCAGCCCTCATGTTCTTAACGTTCTTAACTTCTTATATATATATATATATAGCAAATTAAACTTTCACAAGGAATAATTAGCTTAATAAAAGTATCATTATCCAAATCGGGAAAATGCAATGTATTTGTGCTAGTTGCTTGTATGTTGTGTGTCCAGGTGTGATATATCATAATTTCATGCAATGGGATCTAATCATTCTCAATGTCAATGAAGTAGTAGAGTAAATGCAAGCAATTATCATTAATTGTAGAAAATCTGGCTTTAAAAAACTACTTAAACGTTTACCTATCGAAAGAGAAATGTACAAAATTTGGCAAGCAAGTAGATCATCACGTAGTCTGATATCTCACCAATATATATAATATCAATCTTGATGTCTATTGTACTTATGATCCCTTTTATGATGAAACAAAGCTGTGCGTACACTAAATACTTTTGAGAGGATCGAGCACTATCGATCACAATAAGGCAAAAAGGCCTCGCTAGCTAGCTAAGTACGACCATATATAATGCAAGATCTATCAAGCTAGCATTTTTCTTTAATTTTGTCGTACGTTCGTTTGTTTTCTTCTTTTGTTGCAAGTAGCTACTAGCATATATAATGGATCAGAGATTAACATCTTTTCGATCGATTCTGTGAAGCCAGAAAGTGAAAAAGATCATGTACCAAAATGAGACGTAGAAGTACTAGCTAGCTAGCTAGCTTTAACATGGAATCATTTTTTTTTTTTTTTTCCTTCAGGCCAGACGTCTAGTGGGTTCTGTACGTAATTAATTAATGACCTGTACATTTTTAGAATAAATTATATAAAATAAACTCACGTACTGACGTAGTTTTATAGAATCTGATAGATCTATTTTATAATAAAAATAACTTTACAATCTGACATACCAAATCAAATCATATCGATTTGTAAATTTATTTTTATGTAATCTTTGTGACTAAAATATTTTCTAATATATATATAGATCTTATCGATCGAGCATGACACAGACACGTAGCAACACTGATCAATTTACACTTTCACTTTTTACTATTACGTACGCTCCATCACATGGAATTAGTGGTTGTGATCATATGGCAAAGAGATGTGCATTGTTTCTGACCAAATTCAATGATGTGAGTAATTTCACTTTGGATATTTTTATTTAGGTGTTCATGGAATCCATTCTTTATGTGTCTTCTCATAAGATGTACTTTGCTAGCTAGCTTTTAATGAGTATATATAATGAATAGATCATCTGCATTTACAACAACGTCCCATCCATTTGCCTTATTTGTTGGCTTTAATTATTAATTCCATGAGATCATCAACAATTTAATTTGGACAAAGACGACTAGATCAAGATCGATATATATTAATAATGTAGGAGCTCGCTCGATCGATCCATCGATCTCTTGAAATATTTTTTGAGTTTCATGTTTTGTTAATTCGTCGTGTACGACAAGCTGTAGTACTGTGCAAAAACTTTACATATATATAGCTAGCTAGTGAAGTGTTTTCAGGTTCTGGTAATGAAGCCATCCCAAAACAAAGCCAATTTGCTTTACATGGTAATTTGGGATTTGCAATGCGAGACCAATTGTGTGTGTGTGTTTGATGATCTCTTAGATCACAAACAAAAATGGTAGTATCCAAACCTATGCAGGCTGGTTCTCGATCCTTTCTCATGTATCGGGGTCTCAAACATGCATCCAAACTACATGGCCGGTCAGCTTCTCTTAGATACTAGTACACCATACAATGAACATTCGGGGTTCTGTCAACCAGCTTAATTGCCAACATATGCACGCTCTCCTACATAGACACATGCAATATTGGATTAAACGTGCGGGTCTTGTGCTAGCTACGTACCTATAGGGCACAATTGAGTTGGGCCAATTTTCTCCATGAAAAATTGCTCTTCATGAAGCTTTCTATGACTCAGATTGGGATGGTAACGGCCAGATGATTGAAAATCAACGACTAGATAGCTTTAATGTCTTTCAATTGATTCTGTCTTATATATCTATTTGAGTGTCAAAAAGCTGCAAGTTATTGTCTCTCGCTCAAGCACGTATGAGGGCAAAGTACTACTGTTCTATGGCTGTGGCTATAGCCAAACTATATAACTTGCTTCAAATGCTCTAATTTATTTAGTTGAAGATTACGATTGCTAATTCTCTACCAATTATTCGATACATCGACAATACTAGCTAGTCTGTATTGCTCTAGCTTCTATTAATCTTGTTTTCTATATTAGGAAAAATTATCTAGAAATTGAATATCACTTTACAATTAGAGAATAATTAGTGGTGAACAAGAACGTTAAATATTTGTCATATTTCCATCATCGACTAGCTAGGCGTTGCCCATGTCTTCACAAAGGATTTTTGAATTATTGTTCTGTTTTTTTTTTTTCTTTTTATTTCAAAAAAAATGAATGCTTTTGGTGGCAAAAATTAAGCATCATTTTTGCAGGAAAAACTCTATTCCCACCAATTTTATTCGTGGAAGGCTCGTGGGATATATATCGCCCCAATAAGTATTTTATTCCACAAAAGGTCCAAGTCGTGGAAAATACTAGGCTATTTCATGACAAATCCTGTGGCAATAGCCTACTAAGCTCACTGCAAAAGCACATTTACATTCATCATTGCTCGTGGAAATTGGACCAATTACCGTCAGAGGTACTGGTGGGTATTAGTATTACCCATTAGAACATTTGGTGGAAAAAACTTAGTCCGGCAAAAAAAAGTATAAGATGTATTCGCGGCAAATGCTAAAAAAATTTAAAAAAAAAAATAATTGTAAAAGCAAAAAATATGAGACTGAGCCAAAAATAATCATAAAAAGTTGATTAATATAAGCTAAAAAAATATATAAAAAAATATAATGCCCCTGGAATCATTCCTTTTAAATTCAAAACAATAAGTTAGTATTATAAGGTCAGCATATCTCATTACAAGACCAACAAAAATGAATTGTTAAAAGCCCTCTCTCTCTGAATACAAGTCAATGGAACACTACTGTCCAATAATAAGAATTTCTAGTAATTGGCCATAACTTTTCTAGATAGCTCCTTTGGTGCTGCAAGTGAACAATTAAACAAGATGCCAAAAAAGGGAAAATCAACTAATAGCCTATAAAGTAGAGACAGATGGAAAAATCAGGCTGAATATTTACGATCAACTTATCAGGCTACCCAGTGAACCTCTCAAACTGCTCATATGCCTATCCTATAAACATCTCCAATCCTGTAACAATTATGGCTCCAGATTCTTCTGTTTCCCTCAAAAGTCTAGTCATTTTGAGGGCATAAACATCATCAAAAACTAATGAATATGATCTAATAGCATGCTACAAAGACAGAAAGCCAATTATTCTCTAGCTTCTGAATGCAATTACAAATTTATAGCATATAAAGCTTGGAATCTTTCTGTAAGTGCTAATGAACTTCTCAGATACAAAATGATATAGCATGGTGCAACTTGGTCTGGTGTATCCCACAGAATAAATCAACTCAATTTCCCTTTATCCGATTTGGTTTGTTCATGAGGACATTTCAGATTGTTTCAGGCAGCTTTCTCTACCCCTAAGTAGCAGCCATTAAACTAGGGCCTTTCTTCTTTTCTTTTCTCCACTAACTAGTTCGTGAGCAGGTTACTTTGAGTTTCAATGTTACTGTTATACCTCAAAACTTCAGGATTGAACAGACCCAAAACAATCCAAATCTTTACAAAGAATTGAAATTATGAATTTAGTTACAAATAGTTAACATGTTGGTTTCAAAGGAGGAATTGAGAACCAGATAACTAAAGAATAGTCAGGGCCTGGAACATTGAGAACATAATTAGCCAACTTCTGAGCTAGTGCATCAGATAAAACAACCTCAGCATATATCCTTCTTCCAAAACCAAGGATGTTATCATCTAATATGTATAAAGTAATTTACTTATAAAAAATATGTATAAAGTTTAAATTCAAGCATTCATCATTATCTTTTTTTCTCTTTCTTTTTTGTAAAGATTCAAAATAACCCCCAAACCACCAAGCATCAAAAGTTATTATTTTGGTTTCTCCACACTATAGTTCAGTTCTAAATTTAAATTGAAACATGTGGCCCCAGTCAGTTGCTGGTTGCAAAACCAAAGTGATCCAAACCGAGTTTGACCGAATACAATCTTGTGCACAAAACTCCTGAAGGGTCAGGTACACCATCCCTTTTATGGTCTTCATCTCCACATGACCAAACAGATGCAGTTATTCAAGTGAAATGTCTAGGATATGATTATAAAGGAAGATTGCATGAATCAAGTTCAAGACACAACAGAGCATATCTAGGCTAAAATTGTGGTGTATAGTTTCTATAACAGCTGCACATTTTATTCTCATATCTGTACATTGTAACCGTAGCATAATTTTTGCTTAAACATCTATATTATTCCTAAAAAAGAACTCTAGAATCTGTGTATATATTTCAATTTTCATATCAATGAAAGTGTGGGAAACAATTCTTTCAAAACCTCTGCAGTGAATATTCTCTTATATGGTATCAGAAGAGCCACTGATCTCTCACGAGAAAACGATCCCAATTTCAACCATGTCTTCTTCTTCAGATCAAAATCAAACCTTCAACCTCAATACCCAGCTATTCTCCACTATTGATAAGCATCTTATTGCCCTAAACATCACTGCCCAAATCAATGAAAAATTGACTCCTTCCACCTTTCCCCAATGGCGTGCTCAATTTGAAGCACTCCTCATTGGCTACGATTTACTTGATTATGTAAATGGTGCCGCCTTCTGTCCCTCCTCCGATGGTACATCCTCTGTTGATTTGAACAAAACCCACTAGGTTCAACAGGACAAACTCATTTTAAGTGTCATCCTAGCCTCCACATCTCCCACAATCACTCCCCTCACAGCCACGGCCAAGACTTCTCATGAAGCCTGGAAAATACTCAACACTCTCTATGCTAGCCGTTCAAGAACACGGGCTATGCAATTAAAAGAGGAGCTTACCTTGATTCAGCAGGGGAATCAGTCAATTTCATATTACTTGCATGCGATCAAGGCATTGGTTGATGAAATTGCTATTATTGATCATCCGATTTCGGATGACGATCTAACCCTTTATGTTTTGAATGGCTTAGGTCCTGATTTCAGGGAGATTGCTGCGCCAATCCTAGCATAAAAGAGCTCGTTGGCGTTTGAGGAGCTACACGATCTCTTGGTAGGCAATGAGTCCTACCTGCAGCATTTGGAAGCTGCAACCCAGCAACTCATTGCTTCCGCCAACTACACGAATCGGATGAAGCAGGGAGGTGATCCTGCAAAGAAGTTTTCTAAATCCAGTGGACAACAACAAGGCAGCAGTTCAGCTCACTCTCAAAATAACTTCCAGCGAGATGGTCGTTGGTCTCACAATGGTTCAGGCCGGCCCAATAACTCCAACAGACGCTACCAGGCCAAATGTCAAATTTGTGACCAGCTGGGCCACATAGCTAAGTCCTACCCTCAACTCCATTCAAATGGAGTAACTGTGAATTGTGCTTAGACCTCTACGGGCAAAGAAAAAAACTTGGCTTCTTGATTCGGCTACCTTCCATAACATCACGAGTGGTCTTACCAATTTATCTATTCACTCAGAATATGATGGCATTGATGAAGTAATTCTTGGTGATAGCTCAGGTTTGGCGGTCTCACACATTGGTTCATTGGCTTTACATTCCCCTAAACGAACCTTTATACTCCGTGATACACTTTGTGTCCCCAATCTTTGCAAAAACTTAATTTTTGTTCATCATCTTATCAAACAAAATAATATTTTTGTTGAGTTTCACCATTTTCATTTTTTGTAAAGGACAAGATCACGGGGTCGATTCTACTACGAGGAGCATATGACAATGGCGTCTACACTTTTCCAAAACTAATGGTGGCTTCCTCATCTCAAATGGTTGTAAATGTACATAAACGGACCTTGATTGATGGTTGACACAAGCGGCTTGGTGAATATTCTCTTATAATGTTACAATATAACCACGTGTATTCTTCTAATGAAACAATACATATTCTTAATATATTTTGATAGGGTTATCAAGACAAAATCAACATAAAATATCTTATTCAAGGAATGGATGATCATGCATAACAAAAATAGCATAACAGAGAGGCAAACCTTAGGAATGGGTGTTTCATCAACTTTTGGTTGCATTCCAATTGATCAACAGTTTGCAAGAATCATACCATCCTCTGGGTGGAAATTATCTGGATCGACAAGAGATAAAGCATCTCTGCCAATGGTATCAGCAAGTTCTCTGGCTCGATCTTGAAGTCAAATAAATAGATAAATCAGAAATCACCATTGAAATCATTACTCACCTCAGTAATGTTATTCTGGAGGTTGGGATGAAAGGATCATGTTGCTAACATGTTATCAATCAGAAGCACATAAGAATAATGGCATGCAGGCATAATTGTTGTTTATCATGCATTTAGGATGCTAGGGCCATAGAACGGAAGGAACATTTTAAAGCACAAAAACAAGTTAATGAAAAATTATTGTACTGTAATAAAGCATTTATGGTAGATAGTGGAAACTTCAGACCTAAACAATTACAAGAAACTAACAAAAACTGAAATGCTGTTATTTGAAATTCAATGCATTGAAATCTTAAATAGATATATTCTGCACAGCCATGTCACAACTACTCCACAGGGCACCGTTCATAGTAATCCCACCACTTCACAATCACAACCACACTACAAACTTCACACTTAATCCTTTTCACTTCATACTACACATAGCCACACCACAAACACACCATTCAAATTACAGGGTTCACAACACAGCACATTCATAATAATTTCTTAGATATACAAATCACAACCATATTACAATCTACATCACAACTGCAGCTTCACAAATACAACAGTTCAAAAAGTAAGGGATAGAAAATATACCATAAATTAAAGTTTCGGTCTAGGCACGAAGGAGTTAGGTTGTTGGCGTTGGAGGCCTTGGTTGGGTCTCATGGTGGAAGGTTCACAACGAGGGAGAGGAGACCGTGGTGGCGTTGTCGGATTGCGGCGGCGCACAAACAACTATTGAGAGAGGAAGACAAATAGGGGCTAAGGGAGGTATTGGGGCTGAGTGTGGGTTGATCGGCGTAGGGGAAAGTGAGAAAGGGATGCGGAGGAGCTGTTCATGACCATGGTATCGTGCCATGGAGGAGCTGTTCGTGACCATGGTATCTAGGGCCTAGTCTAGATAGAGAGACGGAGAAGAGAATGGAAGAGAGAGTGAAATCTAGAGGAATGAGAGGAAGTGGTGGCAGTGTCGCGTGGTGGTGGAGGTTGAGAGAGAGAGAGAGAGAGAGAGAGAGAGAGATGGCAACGTTGAGGGAGTGAGGGGAAAAGGGAGAAGATGAGGGTGGTTTGCTGGTGACGGCATGCTCGTGGCGGCTAGAGAGGCTGCCGGTGACGGCAACACTAGCTGGTTTGTAGGAAGGGGCATTCGGGAGTTTTCGGCTTGGGGTGGTGGGAGTTAACGGTGCCTGGAGGGAAGGGGGAGAGAGAATAGAGGAAATTAGGGTTTTATCCAAGTCATCCTAACCCTACATTCTAACTCTAATCCAAGGGTAAAGATTAAAAATAACTCTTTTTCAATGTCTTATACGGAATACTGTCGTCGCAAAAAGTTAGTATATTCTCGCTAACATTGTGATTTAAGTGTTTAATACGGCAAACTTATTTACGGCGATACGAAGCTTCTGCAAAAAGTTCATTTTACTTACGACGTTTTGGTCGTCGAACGTGATTTCGTGGTGAAAGGTTGATTTTTTTTTTTTTTCCACGAACGTTGTTTGTAACATCATGTAAGTATTTTCCACCAGCTTATTTCTTGGAAAAAGAACTTATGGGAAATGGACAAATTTGTTGTAGTGAGGACAATTTGCAAATCTCAAACAAGTGGATAGAGCATAGACTAACGAGTATTTATGGTTGGGAGCCACAACTTATAATATATAACTATGCATTGTAGTTGATTATTTTAACACTTGAATGAACATAGCACGATATCTAGATTCATATTAGTCATATCTTTGAAATTTCACAGGTGATATATATATATATGAATAATTAATTACAATGAAAATAATTATTAATGACGATAATAGATTTATTTTGATAAGAAATAATTTGCAGCAAATAAAAAGTTTTCTTATAGTAGCGTGTGGTTGTTTGTAGTGTATATGAGGTCCACATCATGTTAAAGGTGGGAGGATGGCAAAGTTGCATCTAGATCGAAGAATTGAGGTTGAGAAAAGGAGTAGTGCAGCATGCGTGCTAGCTCTTTAACGATCAGTTGATTGACACGGAACATGTCTATGACTTATGAGTCGACGCACGCAGCCACTTGGTACGTAGTCCTAATTACAAAGATACATCTTGTTAATTGAAGATCAGCTCGTTTTGTTCTGTTTAGTTCCTTTTTCTTTAGTTAATTGCAAAATGAGACCTTATATATTTATATCTTTACAAAAAACAAAAGTAAAAAAGCTATTACATAAGTAATTGTGAGCTTTTGTATGATCGTGGGCTTTGAAGTGTCATACAAAAGCTCACAATTACTTGTGTAATTACTCGGGTAGTTTCTTCGATCTCTTGCCTCTGGTTGATGTTTTCTGTTTTATAAGATTTCTCAATGCAAGCAAAAGCAGAGGAAGTGTAAGCCCTTGCGATTCTGCGAACAATAAAATGTAGGAAGTTGGTAATCATTTGAAATTCCTTTGAAATAACCATTTGAATACCTTCGGAACAACCTCATCTTTATGCCAAAGGTCCCTTGGTGGCTTCGATCGTGAAAAATTTTGTCACTTGATGTTCTCAGATTTCTGGGGTTTTACCTGCAAGTAGATGGATCTGTATTAATTACTAGGGACCTTTGGCATAAAAATGAAGCCCATGATGTGTAGCCTTTTGTTGGTGAAACATTTTGGAGTTGTTTTGTATATTGTGGTTGTAGCCCATGATTATTTTGTGGTTTTTTGTTATTTTGGATCACAAATATGGGTGTGATATTTATAGTTTTATATGTTGATTACCACCCTATTCATTACTCTTATTTTGCACTAGTTGGTGATGATGTTTGTGAGAATTGGATTGATTGCATTGAAGATCGATGTAATTATTTTGATAATATTGATATCGTGTGATGAAATTTTATTTATTGGATTGTGAAAGTGAAAATGAAAATGAATATGATTGTTGAAGATTATAGAAGGTTATGAAAATAGAATTAATTAAAAAATAATAATTAATTATAAAAATAAAAAATAATAATAATAATAATAATTTATTATTATAGAGAATGTAATGACTAATCTAATGTAGACTTTAAGTTTTGAATGGTTAGCTAAAAATGAAAAAGTTAAAGAATGAAATAGTCAATCCAATGTCAATGCTCTAATGGCAAAATATGTCATATGGCCAATAGTACACATGTCAATCAATTATAAAAGTCGGCACATTGGCATTTTATTTTCATGTCAAACACTTTACTAAAAAAATTAATCAAAACATAAAAGAAACTTTAAAAGTCAAAAAGTATTTTCAAAATTGAAATTAAAAAATTAGAAAAATAGTATTTTTATAGTTTTTTGTTTTATATAGAATTTTAATTTCTATATATATATATTTAGTCGGGGAGGGGGTTGGACCAAATGGAGGTTTTGGGTGTTATGCCATGCCTTTGGTAATTTCTATATATGCTTTCATTTGTTGGTTAGGGATTTTTTAAGAAATAATTTTGGAAAAAGTTACTGTTTGGGAGAAATCACTGTGCACACTCTATGTAGTATCATCCCAACCATTCATTTGGAGAGAAGAAATTAGTGGAATGTAGTGTGTGCATTATGTGCACCATTACAGTGAATGCTACATAGCATTACTCATTTTGTAATGTTTTATGGATTTTGAAACCTATAGGCCTATTGTTATAAAGCATTTCTACACATCTGCCCACACTCTCCACACACCATGCACTCAATTTTTTTTTTTAACTCATTACACTAGGTGTGTTAAGTGTGTGATAAATAGTAGAGTGTAAAGAAGATTTTTTCATTGTTATATTTCTTTACACTTCTTTTTCCAAGTGCTTTGACCCTGAAAACGAATATATCTGGAACGGCATTAACAACAATGTCGTTAGCCACTACGGAGAGGACGGGATGCAATGCCGTTTATATGAACAAGATCTGAACTGTCATTTGACTCATTTCGAACAAGCCACGTACACACGAACGCCCCGGACTTTTGCTGCGGCCTGCAGGAGATAGGAGCCCCCACCACCGAAGCTCTTTGGATAGATTGACAACGGTAATCTGTGACTTGAAATCTCTCTCTCTCTCTCCCCTCCTCCTCCATCGATCTCCATGGCTCTAGCTGCACTTGCTCCGCACCATCAGTTGTTCAGCCTCTCAAACTCGAAAACGGGAACAAGACCATGGCTTCCATTCAAAACAAGCCTTTTCCATTCTCGAAAGAAAACTCATTTTTACTTCATTTCTTGCTCCTCCTCCTCTTCTTCTACTTCCGACTCTCCAGAAACTAATGTACAGACAGCTGAGTCCTGTGTCAACTTGGGTCTCCAGCTCTTCTCCAAAGGACGG
The DNA here is from genome assembly GCA_022457165.1 of Juglans mandshurica. Classification (NCBI taxonomy): domain Eukaryota; kingdom Viridiplantae; phylum Streptophyta; class Magnoliopsida; order Fagales; family Juglandaceae; genus Juglans; species Juglans mandshurica. The sequence continues at coordinate 25,028,516 of CM039623.1, forward strand.
GTATGTCAATGGGTTTTATGGCTTTTGGGACATGGTCACATGGGTGTGCTGGGTTTTGGGTTTTTTTGGCTACAATCTGTGCGAAATTAGACTATGTGGAGCGTGGGTTGTGATTTTGGTGAAAGATATCGTATGGGGATTGTCCTTGTTACTTATATAGCTCCAATTTTGTTTCGCATACGTTAAAAGTTTGACACCAGGGATGAATTTTACTCTTTGTTGGGATGTTAAACTTTTTCTTTCTTTATTTTTTTAATATTTGCTCAAAACTATATTATAAATTTATAGTCGTACTGGTTAGAAATAACGCTGCATATATTGCTCTGTAATCGACGCTTAATTTTTATGTAGACCAGTTTCTTTATATCATTCGTGTTTATTAATTTTAAACGTCGTTGGCGTTTCCTCTTATTATATATTGACACTTTTAATGCAATGCAGAAAAGATTTCTCCTGTTTTGGGTTTTCACAATATTTCTTTCCCTGTTAATTATTTTGGCCTTATGTATTTTAATTCATCTATAAAATTATAGGATGTGATGCCATTTGTTATGGCGTTGAGTCGCATTGCATTTTACCTTCCTTTTGTCCCTATATCTCATCCAACTATAAGTATGAAACATGGCCCCATTAGTTATGTAGTAATGAACATCAATTTTTTTTTTTTTTTTTTCATTTTGATTGGTGTAACCTCAATCTTCCAAGCTAACCAGATAATAAACACTTAGGCCTCGTTTGATTGCACAGATGAGATGAGAAATATGTGAATAGTAGTGAGATAGTTTGTAAATAGTAGTAACATTGTTTGAGTTACGATGTTTTATGGAGTTTTGAGAACTGAGAGAGAAAAAGTTGAATAAAAATATTATAAAAAAGTTCAAATATTGTTAGAATATAATTTTTTAATATTATTTTTGTTTTGGGATTTCAAAAAGTTGAATTGTTTTCTGTGTTTTGTTTGGAAGTTTGGGAAAGTTATAATGATTGGGTAATGATTAGATGAAAAAGTTGAAAATTTGAAATTGAAAAGTGTTTGTGTTTCTCTTTGCATGGTGGTTGAATGTTGATAAGATGAGATGAGCTGGGATGGGATGGGATAGGTTGAGACCATCTGTGAAACCAAACAGGGCCTTAATTGTATTCATCCATAAACTGATGGTCCATTGTCTTGCCATCTGTATATCATCATTCTCATGTTAAGTTGCTCAGATTTTGTTCCCTACCTTGTTCTTGTATTGCAAGTCATGCAGTCCTAATGTTTCTTAACATTCCAGGGTTTTTACTGAGCATAGTGATAAAGACTAACACTTCGCTTAGTAAACCACTGTATGGGATGAAGTCCTTTGTAGATGTTTGTATTGGAATCATGATTAGTTACTAGCCTAAACAATATTTTCTTCTTTGATTTTACTTAATAGGGGTCCAAGCCTCTTGTATCAGAAGACTTTATTGTCCGATCGTTTAATTTTCCTGCATGACAGGTTAAAACATGTCGTTGCACGATATACTTTTTACTTATGTACCTTAAGTAGATATATATCTTCTTATAACAATCTGTTTTTTCTAATTTAAAAAAAAAAAACAAAACAAAACTGTTTTCTTGGTATAAGTTTTACAAAAATTTTGTAAATGAATCCAATTGTCTCCATGGTGATGGATTTCTCAGGTAAAAGATGCTCTGGTTCAGTTTGAAACAGCACTTAACTTGGATCCTAACCCAATAGAGGCCCAAGCTGCACTTTATAACAAAGCTTGCTGTCATGCCTACAGGTAGAAAATTTGCTACTGTCAAATTTTAATTACCGTTTTTTCTTCTATCCTTTAGTCTCAACATAATTAAACTACATTGAAGTCACGTGAAAGGGGTTAAATGAATGATTTCCATAATTTAAATGAAATAATATGAACTTCATTTAAAGAGTCTGTTAGGTTTAATGCTCTCTGGAAGTTGCTTCCAGGCCCCAACTGTATGGTATAGCTTAGAATCTTCATTCAAAGAAGGGCCCTGAATCAGTCACAGTTACTTGCATACACTTATTAGTCAATCACATTGAATGCAATCCAATTTCTCGACCTGTGCTCTTCTTAAAAAGAATTAAGAGTTTTGGTTTGTATCTTACATACACTATATTTTAGATCTCACATTAAGCTACGCTTAGTGAAGCTGATGGATTTGTTTATCATTCTTATTTTGAGGAAGGGGGGAAGGAAAAAAAGCTTCTGATTGTCTGCGAACTGCTTTGAGGGAATATAACCTTAAATTTGGTACAGTACTGAATGATCCTGACTTAGCCTCCTTTAGAGCTTTGCCTGAGTTCAAGGAATTGCAAGAAGAGGTTTGTAGCTAAAGTTTGGCTGCTTTATGTTTATTGTCTCTAGTTTCTTCCTTTTTTTGCAAACAACAGAGGCTTGCAAGGCGTCTTACAACTTGAGAAGTTAAATATTGCACCTAATCCTCAGTTTTTTTTTTTTTTTTCATCACTCAAAAGTAGGAAATGATAGAATCTGTTGAAAGGATTTTAATTAACCCTCACCATAATTTCTTCAATCTGTGGAATTAGATTCTTGAACAGCATATCTCATACTTATTTGTTGTTTTTACAGGCTAGACTGGGTGGGGAAGATATAGGTTACAGTTTCCGAAGAGATCTCAAACTCATTAGTGAAGTTCAAGCACCATTCCGGGGGGTTAGGAGATTCTTTTATGTGGCATTTTCTGCTGCCGCAGGAATATCATTATTCTTTACTATACCCTTGTTATTCCGTGCAATTAGAGGCGGTGATGATGCCCCTGATTTATGGGGAACTACTGGAAATGCTGCCATTAATATCGGAGGTAAACATTGATTACAATAGTCTTTAGGGCACAACAATAATTGTTAAGCAAATTCTTTATAACTTGCTTCTTAAAATGACTAAGCTTTTGAATCAGCATTCTACAGGTATCATTGTTCTGACAGCTCTGTTTTTCTGGGACAACAAGAAAGAAGAGGAGCAGCTTGCACAGATATCCCGAGATGAAACTTTATCGAGGTTGCCTTTGCGCCTTTCCACTAATCGAGTTGTTGAACTTGTGCAGCTGCGAGACACTGTTAGGCCGGTTAGTATCAACAATTAATTTTGCTCAAATTGTTCATGTCAAAATATGTGGACTATTTTAAATAAATATTCATGTTCCAGTGTCATCAATTTATGGCTCTATATTTAGTTTTTCTTCTTTTTTCTCTACTTCAATGCAAGGGAAGAACCTTAGATATATGTGCATTAGACGGTTTCATTATTTCTTGAAAATATCTATTCTTCTGCATGTTCATGAATTTGTTGTAATACTTTCCAGTTTCCACCGCAGTTTGAAGCATCTATTGGATGCTGACACATGTTGGAAATGACCAGAATATTTCCGGGAATTATAATTCTTCTATATATATTCGTTCCACTCTTTGCAAGTTCTCTAATCAATTAACATCACCTCGGGTTAATGGGGAGTGAAGCATACATGTGGAACAAATCGGAGAGGTACTGGAAAATTGAAAAGCTTTGTGGACTTTTCAACTCAAATAGTTCCTCAAATATTTGCAACCAGAGTGGAGTTTGTATCCATCTTTTTTAAGTGCTACTGCATTGTTTTTGCACCTAAAAGATTCTTAATGCATATTAAGCATAATCTAAATACAATAATGTAACTTAAAGAGTCTTAGATTTAGGTCTGCTTCCTTCCTTTCCCATGTCTTCACCGTTGTCTATATCTGAATATGCCAATGACCTAAGTCTTGGATATAGGTTATTTTAGCAGGGAAAAAAGAGTCTGTTTCTTTGGCTATCGAGAAGGCAGATAGGTTTCGGACTGAACTCGTTAGACGAGGTGTTCTTTTAGTCCCTGTCATATGGGGTCAAGGTACAGCACCAAAAATTGAGAAGAAAGGCTTTGGTCTACCATCAAAGGCAGCTGTTGCTATTCCTTCTATTGGTGTAAGATTTGAGGGCTCATATCTAATTTGTCCTGCAAGCATCATTAAAAGCATCTTATTCATCAAGTTCCCATTTCATCTATCATGTGTTAGTTACATTTTGGGGTAGTTGATATGAATGTAATCTTTTCGCATGTTGCATCTGCATGCTTGTGTATGCCTGATTGTTTCTCATGCACCCAAAGGCTATATGCCAAAAGTATTACCACCAGTTTGATAGGTTTTGTTAAAGCCTTACAGAGATGAATTTAGAATAATTCTACTTATCATCCCCACACACTTCACTTATTTTAATTTTTTTTTTCATTTTTCTTATAACAAATATATGGTGTATGAATGATAAGTAGAACAATTCAATTAGTTTAACAAGAATAAAATAAAATAAAAAATAATTTTAAAATATGTAAAGTGTGTGGTGTGGGATGATGAGTAGCATCCCTCGTGAATTTAAGGTGTGGGATTTAGAGCCATGCATGTTTCAAGATTGCTACTTAGATATAAAGGTTCTTTTCCTTTCTTGACACTAATCTAATGGCACCATGGTAGGAAGATTTTGATAAACGAGCTCAGTCTATAACTGCAAAATCAAAGTTGAAAGCTGAAATTCGATTTAAGGCTGAGACTGTATCACCTGCAGAATGGGAAAGGTCATATTCTACTCTATCTTGTCTACATGCTTGTTTGCCATCATTTATGAAAAAAAGAAGGCTTCTCCATAATTTGTATTGGACACAATAAGTTCTTGAACCAGTAAAAAAAGAGAACTAGTTATCGTGGATAAATTTTGCTTTTTTCTGACTTCCCTGCTGATTTTGATCACTATAGACTCCGATATTTTTTAAACAATCTAGGTGGATAAGGGATCAGCAAAAGTCTGAAGGAGTTACTCCTGGTGAGGATGTTTACATTATACTGCGCCTCGATGGCCGGGTTCGAAGATCAGGGAAAGTAAGTGCTCGTGGAGGAGTAATTTGTTGCTTGTTCTTGAATTGAATTGAAAATCTTTTTCAAGTAGCATGTTCAGGGAAATTGGGAGTTAATAACATTCACTAGATTTCTTTCTTTTTAAAGAATAGTAGCCAAACTTAAATGCTTGGGTGGCTGAGTGATGGTAAAAGATTGGGATTCTGCAGTTCAATAATATTGTATTGGTAACCTTAAATTGTTCCATGGTTCCAGTTCAATGATGTTTTCATTTTCTGATCCGAGTTCATTTTGATTTTTTTTTCATGCACCTCTATTTGTCAACAATTGGGACGTGCATACTGCATCCCAGATTAATGTGGGTGAAAATGGTTTAAATTGTTGGGAGATAACTCTAATTGTTGTTTTTTAGAGAGCTCATGCATTCTTAGAAAATCTTGTGGACGAGTATTATGAGATAGTAAACCTTTTTTTTCAAGTCCGATGTTCACCATACCAAACGGTCATATCTTTGCAGGGCATGCCTGACTGGCAACAAATTGTGACGGAGCTACCACCATTGGAGGCATTGCTAAGCAAGCTAGAAAGATAGGAGTTCCTTCCACCACCAAACTGTATGATCTTCTACAGGAGCACCTTTTAGTTTGTCCTTTGACACTGCTTAGAAATCTTTACCCATGCTTTTAAGTGTCGCGAATACCATGTATTATAAATCTTACAAAGGAAATTGTAGAAAATGAGGCAGAGATATTGGTATTTGGAAGTTGATATTGAGGTCCATTTTTACAGGAAAAAAAAAAAAACTGCATGCTTTTTTAGCCATGGATCTTCTTGGTTCCATTTATTTATTTTTCCCTCAAACATCGGACACGCCACATTATTCATTTTCCCTATGTTTGTATTCTCGAAGAAGTTTTGTTTTGGGAGTGAAGTTCTTGTTGTTTGTAAATGATTTAGTTCACAATCTATTGAATAGAATATTGGTTTTGGAGAACAGCTCGCTGCATATACATTCTAGGTTCCTGAGGTGTGAACAACATGAAATATTCTGGTCATTAGCCACCCACTATCTTGGATGGTCAGATCCTGGTTTTTTTATTATTATTGTTGTTGTTGTTCTTTCGATGACAAAAGAATTCATTTCAGATCCTAGTATCATATAGCACATGTTGCCTAATTTGGATTTTGGACAATGTATTTCTGGGTTCTTTACACTTCCCACCTTTTTCTCCTCCCCCCCTAAGATTCTCCCTTCTCCTGAACAAAAAAAAAAAAAATGAATCTTGCTTCAGAACGTGGATTATTCACAACCCACATTTTATAACAACTTCTAAGCAATTGACATTTGACACAGGTGAAATTTGAAAACATTGTTGTTAAAACCAGAAGAATTGGGGGAGCCTAAAGGAAGACTAGGATGAAATTTTGAGGCACATGCTTCCAAGTTTATATTGTCAAGTTAAGGCCCGTTTGGACAGTGAGTTGAAATAAAAATATTGTTAGAATTTTATTTTTAATATTATGATTGTTTTGAGATTTGAAAAGTTTGAGTTGTTTATTATATTTTGTGTAGAAATTTGAAAAAGTTGTAATGATGAGATGAGATGAGATGAGATGAGATGAAACCATTTCTGTATCTAAACGGGACTACTAGGTTTGGGTAGCAAGAATACCTGAGAAGTGTTAAGAATGTTTATGAATGGTAGTGAAAAAGTCTTTACCACTTACTGTGCTTAAAAAATAAAAAGTTAAATAAAATAAAATAAACCTTGAAATCGCTTTTGTATTCAAACTTGCATTTTCTTATTGTATGCAAGTCAAATCTATACACTTATGCCTCTTATCAAATTATTCATATAATTTATACAAAGTCCATTAGGAAAAGACTTGTGAATGTAAAATCTAAAACTAGATTTCCATTGGACAAATTAAAAAAGTTTAAGCATTAAAAAGAAATTTAAAAAGTTACATGACTTTTCAATTTTTTCAATTTATATTCCTTGTATTTGAGAAATTTATCAGTGAGATCCCTCTATGTATACTATCAACTAAATCAAGAGCACCCTTATCATGTATCTCCAAAACCACTTATATTCAATTGGCCAGCAATTCATTAAAAACTTGACACATTAACTCTAAGTTCATGTTTGGGATTGTGGTAAAAAATATAGCTTATAACTTTAGAACCTATATCTTATAACTTAAGTAATAAATTCTCTTATTAAAAAGTTATTTACTGTTTTGTAACTATATGTTTAAAACACTTTCAAACATGTTACGTTTGTTTGGAAACAAATTAAAAAAGTGATTTATGATGTAGAAATTAAGATTATTTGAATTTTTAAAGATTATGACAATATCTTTGAAAGTTTAAAAGTTGTAGTCATTTGAAAATTGTATGGGTATTTTCGTCTATTAATAGCCTTTTTAAAATCCAAATTACGTTCCGCATTGTTCGGAAAACATTTGATGTTTTTTCTCAAACATACTTTTTAGCTTATTAGAGATTAAGAGTGTTTTAATATGTAATACTCAAACAACTTAATTTATTCGTTAAAGAACTTTTAAGACTGTTTAAACACTTTTTAAGACTCCTACCGCAACTTCAAACAGGCCATAAAACATTAAAAAAAATACCACATTAATTTAAAGTTAATAAGCTGCCAAGGAGATAGGTAAAGGGGATGGTGAAGGGAGAAGAGTGAAGGCACCCTAACATTAAGCCACTCCTCTAAAATATCCAAAGAGACACCTTTGCAAGATGGCTGGAGACTCGTGGCTAAAAAGGGTTCCCCCATTGGGGTGTCCAACCGTGTTAACGAGTCGTATTCATGTCATGTCAAGTCATGTATATTATATGATTTAGGTTAACCCAAACACGACCCATTAAGTTTAACGAGTCAGATTTTCAAACCCTAACACGACCCATTAAAATAATGGATTGACACGACACGTTTTGACCCGTTATGAATTAATTAAAAATATATCAACATGACCCGTTTCAACACGTTTATGTAATTAGATTGAATTTACCCAAATAATCCATTTCACCATATTAACATAATTTTACATAAAATCTAAAATCACAATATCTCCTAAAAATATAAAACTAACTACATAAGTCTAAAGTTACAATCCAAACAATAAAAACACCAAAATTACAATCCAGATGAAGTATAAGAGGCAGTCGTGACTCTTGAGAACTGACTAAACTAATAATTGAGAGAATGAGAGAGAGAGAGAGGAAATACGAAATAGAGTTAAGGTATTTTTGTATTTAGGTTAAAAATGATATAATTGTAATTTTGAGTAAAAAGTTTAACAGATCTAAACGGATCACTAACGAGTTAAGCAGGTTGACCCGTTAATGAATCGTGTCTTAACAGGTCAACCCGTTTTGACCTGAACCCGTTAACATCAAACTCAAACCCGTTAATTTCTTGTTGTGTTTATATTGAATTAACGGGTTGTATCACATATTGACACCCATTTTTCCAAACAAGCTCCTTGTGAGATGCTTTGGGCCACTTTGAGAGTTTATAAAGGGCCACCTTGAGAAGGGTGGTTAGCGACCCACCCCACAAAAGGTTGTATTTCCTTTTTATACTTTTTTTTTCTATTTTTTTTCTAAATTGTTATTATTTTTTTAGCTGACATTATAATTTTGTGTTAAGAGTTGGTTTATCAATTTTACACGTGTCACGCTATCATTGAGGGTATCATGTGGCAAGACTATCGTTAATACAGTTGACGGAATATGAAGGAAATGAGATTTTCAAAATCTGAAGGTGTGAGAAGTGATAAAATAGAAAATGGCTCTTGAAAAAATGGCATGGCATGGCATGGCGCAACGTGACAACACGTTTTGGCATATGTGTAATTGTGATCCTTTGGTGCATATATATATATATATATTCAATTACGAGAAAAGGATTGCGTGAACGAAAGAAATAAATACAAATTGCATTCAAAATAAGGTTTTTTTACATTGCTTTGATTTTGAAGTAATCAATGTCGGTTTCTGGTTAGGTATTGAAATTGAAATAAATGAAATCAAAGTCTACTCTTTGCAAAGTATGATATTAATTATCACCCTTTTCTACTAAATTATTTTTTTTCATTTTTAAATTATTGCTCTTTTTAATTATTTATTTAGCCGGCCAGGATTAATCTTATCAGTCAAAGGTCAACTAAATGCCTCCCCCCTATAAGCCATTATCGTCCATTTAATTACAGAACTACCACTTCATCGGTGTTCACAAATTATGCATTACACAATTATCCCAAATTATTTTTATGGGAAGTGTTCCTAATTGGTATAGATCTCAGGTCTTGGATTCCAAACCCCAAATTCCCAAACGAATAAAAAAAAATTTATGGGACTGTCTGGCAATCCTGATAAATATAAGAAAGAAAAATAGATGAATATTTATTAAAATTTGTATGGTTATTATTTCCCCAAATAGTAAATTCATAACTTGATGCGGTTTTATGAAATTCGTTAGATTTATTTTATAATAAAAGTAACTTTACAATATGACGTACCACATCAAATCACATCAGTTTGTAAATTTATTTTTATGTAATCACTTTGTGGCTAATGAATTACATAAAAGTAATCTCACAAATTGATGTGGTTTCATATGATCCGTTAGATTTATTTTATAATAAAAATAATTTTATAATACAACGAATCACATCAAGTTCCGTTAGTTTGTTGAATTATTTTTGTAGAATGGAGTATTTCCCTTTCCAAAATGAATTATCGCCGCCGAAGACTGGCAATTCCGTAAATATTGACAAACTCAATGCTATAGTTTGGGAACCATATCACTTGAAAACAAGTTGCCTGCTTGCCACCCGCTCTCGTCACGCGTACTCATATAAACAAAGAGCAGCTCTGAAATAGAGAGAAGGAAGGATAGTTAGCTGAAGGGAAAACAACAGCACAACAACAATGGCCAAGTCTTCCTCTGTTAATCTGCTGACCTTCTGCCTCTTCATCACAGCCCTGACGATCATCGCCTCCTCCACCGTCGTCGACGCGGGCGTGGAGGAAAACTTGAGTTGGGTACCGTCGACGAGAAGACAGCAGTGCCAAGGTTCCATTGCCGAGTGCATGGGAAGTTCTGCAGACGATGAATTCGCCATGGATACAGAGATAAGCAGGCGCATCTTGGCCACCACCCAGTACATTAGCTATGGAGCTCTGCAGAGGAACACCGTGCCTTGCTCTCGAAGGGGTACCTCTTACTACAACTGCCAGTCCGGTGGCGAGGCTAACCCCTACAACCGTGGTTGCAGTGCCATCACTCGTTGCCGGAGTTAATTTGGTTCTTTTTCTTCTCCATTTTGTGTTCTTTTACGTACGTGGATCTGCTTTTTCTCTATTCATGTGTAGGTTTTGTGACTTTGTCTTCATATTTTCTTTTCACTTCGATGGGATGTTGACTATATTTACTTTTAAGTTTATATCGTGTTTTCCTTTTCATCTTTCTCTTTGTTCCTTTTTCTTTATCAATAGTTGTTTATTTCCTGTGATTTTGCAAAACTTGTTTAAAGAGCGATGATCTCGAACTTGCCCTTCTTGGAAAGGAAAATTGTCGGGTCAGACCACTTGGTTGACCTTTAAAATTCAGTTCTCATCTTGAAGAGGGATTATTCTTTTCTTTGCTATTATTCTTTTGGGGAGAGAAGGATTTGAGTAAGATGGCAAGATCATATATTGTTCAAGAGGATATGTCCAGGAACTCGGTGTTGGCGCAGGACCTATTCTGATAAACAGGTCCAGCACCTGTTTACCGCATTCTAACGAATCTCGTGGAGATCTGCCAGTTACAGGACCGAGAAAACTGAGCTGACTGGGGTAAGAAATTATGCTTATCATTCACACGGTTTAGCACCTGAACCTGCTTTCACGAGTATAA